>OY971432.1:16270000-17706922 GCA_963853865.1 Helleia helle | reverse complement strand
CCTTCTACCTCTTCTACTACCATCTCGGATGTAGATCTCACTCCCATTCAGGACTGTGTAAACTTTAACATCTTTGTGATCAATAAATGTTTAACTTAGTCAATAATAATCTTTTTTATCATCCGAATTGAGATTAAATATATAAATTCATCAAATTGATATCAAACATCAGGCCTCTCAATGGCATATATTGAGCATATATTGTTGCAAAATATATACAATGATGCTCAAAATAAAAAATAAAACATTTGTATTGCACATCAACTTAATGCGGTACGAGCTCGCCAACTCTTCAGGTATCATCACAAATACTTGCAGCTTGTTCGAAATCCGACAAGCACACTAGATACCGTGCCAATTATGCTCAAACTCTGAATTATATAAACTCAAGTGGGGGTGGGAGGGTTTCCGGCGTAGGCGTATCGAACCGATCGCCTCTCCCTCACATATCGTCTTTCTCCCTCGCACCAATCGGGCCACCTTTCATAGAAACCTCAGCAAGCCATTCATCGCTCGCCGCGGTGAGGGATGTATACATAGGTAGCCAGCAGTGTATTGTACAGTATTGGTCCCACAGTGTCCACTGCAAAGTGTGTTAAGATTACGTGGATGGCAACAGTTTGAAGTTGATGCGAATAGTAGTTGGGCCGCACAAGCAGAATTTTAACTTCACCGAAGCGGGTTGCCAACATAAAGGGCAAATTTAAGGGTAAAGTCAGATATTTTGAGGGTTTGCATACCTATATTTTATTATATTTTATCGTTACGACCCTTTAAACTAGGTATATAAACGAGGTCCCCATAATGGTACAGGCCTTGACGTGGCGGTGGGGCTCAGTAGCCTAGGGTGAGCCCAGCACCTTGGGCGAAGCTAATTGAGCCGAGGGTGCTCTTTGTACCCCTCTTATAAGAAGAGAGGACAAAAGAGCAGGGGGCAAGGGGTGAGGATGGGAACCTCTCCCCATTGTACTGTCTCGACGTTGGGAGGGGTTGTTCTGTGGTGCGGGACAGCCCCTCTGTGGAGGGCCCCCTTGTGGGACTGACTAGCCGTCGAGGTGCCCTGTTTGTTTACTAGATCCGGGGCACCTCATCAAAGGCAGCATTGGTGGCACTCGCCGGGTTTTAGTGGGTAGAGCTGCGTCCACTAACCAGCTGTCCGGCGCAGCGAGTCCCACATACCCGCGTGAGAAGACCCACTCCCCCGCGGGATGCCTCAGAGCATTTCCCGGCGTTAAAGAGAAAAAAAAAAAAAAGTATATAAACGAGGTAAATGCAGAGGCTATCTATACCTTTTGAATCCTGCAGGAATTATCATCAGATATCGAAAAACCATTTAAAAATAATACGTAATATTTCAATTTTTAAACTTGACAGAATGTGACATAAGCATCAACGGCGAATATCTCTCACACCTTCGTTTCACCGACGATATCGTTACATTGGCCGAGTCGCTGGAGGGCTTGCAGGAGGTGCTGCATAGTCTAAGCGAATCCTAACGACGTGTAGGCTTTAGGATGACCTTGGACATGAAGACGAAAGTCATGTTCAACGAACACGTTCTCCCTAGGCGGGTTAACGTCGATGGCATCATAACTCTCGAAGTCGTGCAAGAGTATGTCTAATTTGGGCACATTTTGCAGCTAGGTAGGAGCTGGACGGATAAAAGCTGATGATAATGAAGCAATATTTTAAGTGTGCCATTCACATAGTATTTGAGAGGATACCTAAGGAGAGATAGGGCGCTTTTCCATTATCCGGCCCGACACCAGCACGACACCGGCATGGCCTAGTAGGTGAACCGTCAGAATCCCGTGCAACGTGAGGCTCTCGCCGAAAGCTATTTACTATTGATATTTTGATATTTAGGTACGTAATCTCAAGGCTTCATAATCACAAGTGGTCACCTAAAATGATAAGAATTAAGTTCATTTGTCAATTGTGTCTCAGTTTTACCAAAATGTAATCTCTACTCCAGAATTCTACATCCAGCCCACCAGATATCTGACACAACATTATACACCTATCTCGGTGCAGTGACTGACCTAGTTAGGCGCAAGTGTGTTAGATTTTACAATCTTGGCAGCGGAAAAATAATGATAATGACAAATTTAATGTACCATGTAGCCTTCAACCACTACCTCAATATCAGGAAATTTACAAGAGTGCAGTTTTAAATGAAATTCCTGCCTTGCACTAGCTACTTGAAACTAGCTGCCACCTATGGTAGTTGGAAACTAATACAACTTAGGTACCTTCAATTAACGAGCACACTTATATTTTATAGGCCAGCAATGCACCTAAAACCTCTTTTGTGTTGTGGGTGTTTGGATCGAGCATATAACCAGATAGAGTAGTAATGTGAGCCATAAGTGATTTGTCACTGACGTAAGAGCAATTCAACCAACCAGTGATCTGTATGTACATCCCATTGGCCAATCACCCATCAATGGCCATCAGTCGGCCAATTAGAATGCAGATCCGGAACAGCGTCACAGCACTTTGTTGGAATCTGTTTTTACACAAAACATTAGCGCTCTATACCAGTTATATACTTGATGGATGTTTGTGATCACTTACCACCGGGTAAGCAAATTGTTCATTTGCCCCTTCTATTAAAAAACCTATCACAACCTTCCCAATCTTATCATACTTTGCTCATTTGTATTTCATTAATCAACATGTAAAATGAGTATCTTATAACCCTTCTTCATCTGTATCAGTTGTAACCTAAGACACAAACATCACAGGCCTTACAAGAATGCCATCATTATCACAAACTCTACATCCCCTCGCGATTAAATTTTATACTCATTTCCTTTCTGGAGTAATATGTCTGATGAGATTCTTTATAAGTTTAAGCACAATAATCTCTGGAACATCATAAATGAAAATCAAAGACAAAATTCATTTTCAAAGAATTTCTTTACATTTATATATTGGGGTATGTTGATGAAGACTGTTTATCAAATTTAGATTTCAATTATTAACAGTTTAAAACATGATATTGTAGTACAACAGTAGTTTAATAATAGAGTACTCATATAGCATGTAACTTACATATAACACACATAGAGTCTTATACCTTTACATTACTTGTATATGAATATAAATTTCAATAGACCAGATCAATAGAACTTTTGAAAAAAATATCCTTTAAAAAACTCAACATAATGCAACTAACTTTTTTACTAAAATAATCAATATTTGTTGTTTCTTTTGTGGTTAGTGGCATAATTCAACTGATAAACATTGCTTTAACTAAAACTAATGTTTTTCTAATAAAGTTGCATTATTATTGATTTTTTAAAATGTAAGAAATAAGAAGATACCACGTATATGTATAACAAAAATAAATTATTCGGTATTTAGAAAGGAAGTGACATTTAAATATAATCTTTTTTGTATCCTAATGTTTGAGGATATTGTAAATTTGCTAAAATGGACTAATGTGACCCGGATCTCCTATTCGAATCACATATTATTAATTTAATTTTAACACTTACCTCTTATCGCGAACTGAATGAATCTCACAACTTTATTATTTCATTAACAGCAACACAATTTTACACAGAAACCTAATTCTAATAAATAGAATTATTATTTAATTTTTTGTACAGAAATTGACGGCTTATGATTATTTGTCGTTTAAGAAGGTTGTCAACGGAACGGTGTTGCCGTCTGCTAACTTTTCTATACGTCAATCAATAGGGATGTTGTCAATTTTTGAAAAAGTATTTTAATATTCCTTAAGTCTCAATCTAACCGATATTTCATTAAAAAAACAGCATTCTATTTTATCGTAGACAGAGAAGTAGTAGTAGTAGTTTTACTCTGTCTACGTATTTTATGTTTACATTATTATTATATCGTCGCGTGTGACGTCAAAGGTTACACAACAAACATTGTTTGGTTGAGTAAATGAATACTTATGTGAAATTTTATCAAGTTAAACGGATTCTTAATATTATAAATACTGTAAAGTACAACAATCTGAAAGATGTTTTGATATTCCGGAATTCTGTAGAGCAGAAATGGGTGTGATAAAAATATATCCCACATAACAACATTGATCTTGGGTATGTTATTTTTCGCGACACTTAAGCTAAAAAGCAGTTCGCGCAGTACAATTATGGACAAAAGTGTAGTAGGCATGATTGCCTGATTGATGACTCCGCGGTTGCTCGGAAACTTAAAAAAACTTATAGGAAAAAAACCAAGCAGTCACAGGGACTGCCGATAGAAGCGAAAACAAAACAATTTAATTCAAATAACCTAAACGAATAGGTACCTATTTCCTTCGAATAATTTAGAAGCAGCACAATATGCAAAATAAATATCGCATAATCAAACGTCATATAAACGTCAAATCGCGTCTCGTAACGGTGTCGCGAGTAATCTTATATACATTGAATAAATCAAACATCATATAAACGTCAAATCGCGTCTCGTAACGGTGTCACGAGTCCAGAGACATCATCTAAAAATATGCGTTCCGCGCTAAAAGAAGTTTTCACTTCAAAAATATTTTTTTGATGAAGTGTGAAAATGGAGTTTACTGCACAACTGTTTTTTAAAAACAAATTAGCCGATTTGTTTTTTGATTGAAATTAGATTAAATGATCGCACGCTTGACAGAAAAGAAAGAACCAAAAACTTCGTGCACGATTTTACTCCAGAGCCGCGTGAAGCGTGCAGTTACGGCTGGCCAGTGTCACACTGTCTTTCCGGCGCAGCGTGGTGAGGCAGGTGGCGCGATTTGCGTATGCCCGTGGGTATGCCACAGCTCGACTCGATAGACAGGCAGTGGGGACGTAGTGAGAACTATTTATTAAAATGGGGACACCAAACGTGGCACGGTATTGCCTTGAAACAAGTGCTCAAGATATAATTCAGTTAAGAATAGGAGAAAAAAATGAAATTAATAATGAATATAATGTTTTATTTAGTGCTTTATATTATTTATAACATGCCTATAATATGATGAGGTTGTTTTGACATCCACATTGCTGATCATTATTTCACTAAGCGCCTGGCCGCATATGTGCGGCGTGGATTGCGGGCGGTGCGGTGAAAAACGGGACACGCGTCGAACGGCAAGAGCAAATGTAGGAAATTGAATGTAGTAAGCCACAGCCCACAACTATCGGCGGTGCGGTTGTGCGGCGGTGGCGGCCAGAGTCAATGAATTTTTTTGTTTTTTCTTTAATGCCAGGAAATGCTCTGAGGCATCCCGCGGAGGAGTGCGTCTCCCCACGCAAGTATGTGGGACTCGCTGTGCCCGACAGCTGGTAAGTGGACGCAGCTCTACCCACTAAAACCCGGCGAGTGCCACCAATGCCGCCTTTGGTGAGGTGCCCCGGATCTAGTAAACAAACAGGGCACCTTGACGGCTAGTCAGTCCCGCAAGGGACCGACGCCACCTCCACAGAGAGGTTGTGCCCCCTGCTCTCATGTCCCCTCTTCTTATAAGCTAATTGGGCCAAGGGGGCTCTTTGTACCCCACAAAGAGCCCCCTTGGCCCAATTAGCTTCGCCCAAGGTGCAGCGGCTCACCCTAGGTTACTGAGCCCCACCGCCACGACAAGGCCTGAACCATGGTGGGGAGAGTCAATGAAAATGGGCTACCCGTACATTACAAAAATTGTGCGGGTAGCATATTTTCATTCATATAAATCTATTTTTAGAATCAGTATCAACCAAACCATATTATTATCATCGCTAACATTTCGATCCCTTGTTGAACATGAGTGAATAAAATTTAACCAAGTACGAATAAAGTGTAAATTTATCTAGTACACCTAAATATTTTTTTGTAACATCTCACTCACATTTCACACGGTTTGTAAGAGTGTGACTACTACCAAACTCGTCCCTCGTCAAAAATGCCGTGAAAAATTCGTTCGAATTTGATACGTCCCATCTCCAGTGTTATTACTTCTGAGTTTTATGTAAATGTAAGTTTCAATGAGTTAGAAAATATAGAAATTGTTTATAAGTAACATAGTATTACAAAAAAAAAATTAGCTCAAAAACATCTGTTTTAGAAAATAAACTTAGAGTTTATCGATCGTATAATTATAATATATGATACTATAAACAAAAACAATAGCAGCTTATATTTTTTATCGTTGTTGATAATAATTAAATTATATTTATATCGCGCAAATAAACTTTAAATTGCTACAGTTTTATGCTATATGTCTGTATGTTTTTAATTTTTATTATTATCATTATGTATTAATGGTATTATATTTTTTTAATTTTAGAGCACGTGGTCTATTGTCTATAACATAAACAAATTTACAAATGTGTCAATGCTCAATTGTCTCTGCCTTTATTACCGAGAAGCTGCGGAAAAGACGCCATTTTGTAGCGGTTTCATAAATTCGTGATTTGGATAATAAGTTTACGTGGCTATTACCTATTTTTCTTGTTTAAAAGTGTTTAAATAAGTGCAGTCACCATTGAACCCGGTAAGTGCTCGTACTCAAAATCGTATTCATATCAAATTCACCACGGTGTTAGGATCCATTTATTTCTATGAGCGCTGCTGACTCATTTCGTCAAATTATGTATGCGTTTCAGAAACTAAAATGCCGGGCACCGGTACTTTCAAAATCTTCGTCGGGAACCTTTCTGATAGAACAACCGATGCCGACCTAAGACCGCTGTTTGAAAAGTTCGGTACCGTCGTAGAATGCGATATCGTCAGAAATTACGGTTTCGTGCACATGGAAAACGAACAAGTCGGTCGCGAAGCCATACAGAATCTTAACGGAGAGGTCGTTCATGGTCAACCAATCAAAATAGAAGCGGCCAAGAGTAGAAAGGCACCGTCAACGCCAACTACGAAAATATTCGTCGGTAATCTTACGGACAAGACGCGCGCGCCCGAGGTCCGTGAGCTGTTTCAGAAGTTCGGGACGGTCGTCGAGTGCGATATCGTTCGTAATTATGGCTTCGTGCATTTGGACGCGACGGGCGACGTGAATGAGGCTATTAAAGAGCTGAACGGTATGATGGTGGACGGGCAGCCGATGAAGGTCCAGATGTCCACGAGCCGCGTCCGCCAGCGGCCTGGCATGGGCGATCCCGAGCAGTGCTACCGCTGCGGCCGCGGGGGCCACTGGTCCAAGGAGTGCCCCAAGGCCATGGGCCCCGACCGCAACGGTTTCCGCGATCGAGCTTTCGGCCGCGACCCGTACCCTCCGCCGCCGCCGCCGCCATTCCTCCGCGATCGCATGATGGGAGGATTCGGGGTAACGCGCTCTCCTTACATTACTCGTACTTACACCCGGTTCCGTCTCGTTTGCCGAGCGAGGAGATCCGCGACCCTCTTCTCGGGCCATTGACGCGCCACGGATTCGGTGATGCTTTCTTGACTCTGACAATTAAATGCCACACAATACAATAAACATTACATGTTACATGATATATTTCTGCTTGCACTGTACTAATCATTGTTGTTTGTTTACTATAGGATCCTTATGATGCGTATTATGACCGGGCTCGTTTTGACTCCCCCCGTGACTTGTTTGAGCGACGCTACCCTGTGGGAGCTTCCAGGGGATTAGATATGGGAGCATCTCGAGCCAGGGGAGACTTCGTGTCGCCGCCTCTGCGTAGGGAACCGATGCCGCCCATGCCAAATCTACCACCGATGCGGAGCAGTATGGGTTCAATGAGGTCATCCTATGACACCATGTACAGCCGTAGAAGCCCTCCGAGGGGACCGCAGATGGCAAGAGGGTAAGATTTTTATAATGCACATAGTTTCTTCAAAAGTTAGGTTTGGAATTATTGATTAATGTAGGTTTCGTATTTATCATTTTAAATATTTTGTCATCCTCGTAAATTTGTTTAGATCCAAATACTTAAGTTTAGACTAAATTTCGATTGGGCATGTTAACATTTCTATTGTTACTCACAAGTCACAATGCTAGGCGAGTTGACACCCAGGATGTTGAAATGTACATACATTATCAGACAGGAGATATTGGCCATAAGTGTAAATGGAATAACAATGCAGTTCTTTGTAATTTACATATCTAATGGATACTTTGTAATCTTTTGACGGATAACAGAGAAATAGCTTATTTCACTGCTTACCAGTTCCATCATTCAACCTACAATGAAAGAATCTATGTAAAACCACTACTTTGTTACAGAATGTATGAAGATTTTAGCAGAGACACATTTGACGATAGAAGGTAATTGTTATATATGCTGTATTATTAGTTTTATATATGTATTTGAGCTCTAAAGCTGTCTTCAATTAAGGAACATATTGAAAACCATTAATTTAAAACAGTTTGTTTTTAAACTGTATTTGTGAATATCAATGTTATAAGTTAAACACCAATCATATGGAATTAGACTACTATAATTTTAACACTTGAATAATATATAAAAAGTGCCTTTCATATTTAGTGACAGGAAATATATTATGTAGACCTAATTAAAGATTGAGATTGACAAGAGAAAACAGCTTTCTGTCAATAAATGTACGAAGACCTTTTATAGAATATAGAGCTTTTTTGGCTGAAGAAATAAATAGAATAATATTCGGCAAGTGCATTGCTCAGAATGGGCCTGGCTTAAGTACCCTGGTAGATTCATTAAAAGTATACTATTCAAATTTATATCCATTTAATAATTATCTTCTTTTTCAGGCCTGGAATGCGTGGTTCTTCGCCTCCAAGAAGATACGCTCCATATTAGTGTACCTAGACATAAGAATCATTTTCACTAGGCTAGTTACAATATCATTCTTTTCATCGTTATTTGGTTTGTTCATCTAATGGGAATGTATTGTAAGTTTTTGAAGCTGGCAATGTGGAAATGAGCCACTAGGACATCTGTCTCGAGACAGTGTCTTGTACTGACCCCGCAATGAGCGACTGAGTGACTGGGTTGTGCTATCATATAGTTTTGTATGACTGAAGTTTGTATTGAATTGCAAGTTGTAAATAAATACCTTTTAAGTACAATGTTTTATCGATTTTACTTTTATGCAAGTCTTCCAGAATGTCTCTTTTCACCACATTAAGTTACAAGAAATGTGATAGTTTCTGCATAGGAATCCTGACAAGAATGGGTATACACTGGCCCAACTCGGGTTAGTATCTTTCACATTCAGGAATGGATTTCCTCACAATGAGTCATTACACTACTACTAGCTTCATCAGTGTTCAGGAAGTACGAGGTATTAGAATACTTGTTTGTTAAATTTAAAACTAGCTAGTAGATAAGAGAACTTGTATGGCATTGGAAACGAATAAAACACTGCGACTGCAATTTTCTTAACAGGCATAAGGTTACAGTTACACAATAATTATTGTAATTAATTAGGGCCGACTAAGGCAAGAGGCGTTAATGCGAAGGTGGGGGGAGGACCTGGCGCAGCAACAGTATGGCAAAAACCTGACGGTTGCTTTGCGCCCGGTCCTTGAGCGGTAGATGCGCCGTAAGCGCAAACCCCTCACCTTCCGTCTGACACAGGTGCTCACAGGGCATGGTTGCTTTGGTGAGTACCTGTGCCGGTCGGCCCGCAGGGAGCCGTTGACAGTGTGTCACGATTGTGGCGCGGCGGTGGACTCAGCCCAGCACACACTCTAGACACCTAGAGTGTGTGCTGTGCCCGAGAGGGGCGGTGCTGCGTCAGTCTGACATCAGTCATCGGAGCGGACTTGTCTCTGCCGAACGTCATCTCCTCGATACTCGGTGACGAAGAGTCCTGGACGGCAATGGTCTCCTGCGAGGCAGTAATGTCCCAGAAGGAGGTCGACGAGCGGGTGAGAGAGGAGGCCGCCGACGAGGCCTCCTCCCGCGGGCGACGAACGGGGGTGCGTAGGAGGCGCTATTTAATGCGCCTTCAGTAACGCCCCTGTGTTCGTGTCGGGCTCAGGATGGGAACCTGGGTCTGTATGGCACGACGACGTGCCGACTGCTTAGTCTTAGCGGCCGGGCAGTCCCCCCTACGAGGAGTAGTCTGGCCTTCGCCGGGGCCAGCCTGTCGCTGAGGTAATCCTGTCCGTTGCCTGCATATCCGGGACCCTCAAAAAGCGGCTGAAGGCGCTCGCAGTAGTTTTAGTTAGGGTGGGCACTCCCAGGTGCGAGTCCCACATTGGGTCAGGATCTACCCGAAGATCCTGGCTGCATCCATAAGGATTTCCCAGGGAAAAAAAAAAACTACGTAACAAAGTTAACGCTTACGAATATTAATAATACGAATTGTAATAAAACGTCATCCAATTTTCGTCGAGTACAGCACAAGATGATGGAAGTACCTCAAAGTAAGGAGCTTAGATCAGAACCCCACCATGGTTCAGGCCTAGACGTGGCGGTGGGGCTCAGTATCCTAGGGTGAGCCCAGCACCTTAGGCGAAGCTAATTGAGCGAAGGGGGCTCTTAGTACTCCTGTTATAAGAAGAGGGGAAGAGAGGAAAAGAGCAAGGAGCGGGGATGGGAACCTCACCCCATTGGGACGATGTTGGGAGGGGTTGTTCTGTGTTGCGGGACAACCCGTCTGTGGAGGTGACGTCGGTCCCTTGTGGGACTGACTAGCCGTCGAGGTGCCCTGTTTGTTTACTAGATCCGGGGCACCTCACCAAAGGCGGCATTGGTAGCACTCGCCGGGTTTTAGTGGGTAGAGCTGCGTCCATTTACCAGCTGTCGGGTTCAGCGAGTCCCACATACCCGCGTGGGGAGACCCACTCCCCCACGGAATGCCTCAGAGCATTTCCCGGCGTTAAAGAAAGAAAAAAAGAAAAAAGGAGCTTAGATCAGAAAAACCTTAGCTTAATCAGCAAACGTTAATAGAGGCAGGAAACGGCATCTGTAGAGGTGAAGTGTAGAATTGAACAAGCAAAAGCTGATTTCCAGAAAATGTCCTAAGTCCTAGGTGACCCCAAAATTAATTTTATTCAAAGACCTCGAATCAAGTTGACTCTCTTGTATGGATGTGAAACATGGGTCTTATTAAAGGAAATACGTGACCGGATACTGGCGTTTGAAAAGTGGACTCTACGTAAGATGTTAAAAATTCCTTGGACTAGATTTACTTCCAACGTCAGGGTAGTTGAAAAAGCAAACCGCAAGAGATAGTTGATGTCGACTATCATGATACGAAAAGTTCTTTGGACACAAGCAGAGTAGATCCTTCTATGAATTTCCAATGTTGATCCTCGAGGGCAAGCTCCCGGGGAGGCGAAGCCCAGGCGCAGAATAAGTGGTTAGATGACATTAAAGATTAAAATAGCTATACGCATCTGAAGGAATCAGCATGGGATCGCAGAAAATTTAGCCAACTGACCTTCAATATGAAGATGGCGCATGATGATTCAAAGTTCATTAAAAGAACGTCCCACAGTGGACGGCTTGTAATGATGATAATGATACCATTTTATCGTTTTTATTTATTTTAGTTTCCGGCGGATAAGGGTCATGGACGGACTATGGGTAAATTGATTTCCTCACCATGGTTCAGGCCTTGACGGTGGGGCTCGGTAGCCTGAGGTATGCCCAGCACTTTAGGTGAAGCTAACATATTTGATTAAAATAAATGATTGATTTGTTAGGTACTCTATGAGCTTCCTTTGAATATAATCTCAAAAGATGACGAAATAGAAACTAACAAAATATGATTTAAAGTACAAAAAAAGCAACAAGCAGAAACATTTGTTTTCGGATTTGTAATATTACGGATGTCGGTGACCATTCTTTTGTAACATACTCTGTTCAAGCTATTGTTTTTTTTTTCAATAGAATGGCGAAAAAAAGTAACTTTAATCCTAGAAGTTAAAAGAGAATGGTTATATGTATGGTGGAATGTATTTACTTTTTGCCCAAAATATATAGATCGGTGATACTATGAATAGTTGATTACTGCTTTGTTGGCACTGAGATGTAAATAGCTTACAGGCGTCTGGCATATATTGTTCCTATTCGTACTCTGCAAATATTTGATCTTATAATAAAATTATATATTCAAGTATCAAGATTTCAGACCCAAGTGGAATCGTTATCATGGGGAGCACTTTTAAATTCATGTCGTGTCCAAGTTAGTTGACGATATTCCTATGTATAATGAGGGTACAATAAAACAGTGAGGGTATGTCCAATAATATTTTATTGATAACTTATTAGTAACACGTATTAGACCTACGGCACCTATATTTACACAACTGTACAAGCGCGCGAGCTCTGCTAGCTCGACACCGCGGCCAAGTGCTCCCCAACTTAACTCTGCACCTTACAGATACAGTGGAATCCATTACGTCATATGAATTAACAAAATCCACGAACAAATACGTTTAAATCTAATTAATATAACATAACTAGCAGCGCCCCGCAGTTTTACCCACGTACTTCCCATTCCCGTGGGAGTACAGGGATAAATTATAGCCTATATGTTATTCTCATGCATAAACTATGTTATTGTAAAGTTTCATTAAACTCAATTCAGTAGTTGTGGTAAATATCCCGTTTTAAATAGTTATAAATGTGAAAATAAACATGTTCATTTAAAATCTTATTATATTTCAAACAAATGTTACAAATTAGATATTTTGATTTATGAGGCTTATTCTATACCGCTTCAACCATCCAGATGATATATAACCTGAGATCATATTCGACTTTATAGTGTCCTTTAGTCACCTGGGCATTTAAAGCGAAATATGTTATTTTTGAAACAGACTGGCTGGTATAGTGGTCAACACTGCTAGCTGGTCGGGGTGAACTATAAGCGACGCCTAACTTCAGATAAGTTAGGTTCCGGCACCATTGTCTTTTTTTCACTCCTATAAGTATCCATTTTTAAGTAGAACAGTTGTATCTGTACATCAGGGCGCACAGTCGCACTTGGCAGCGGGCGCGTCGCAACAACGCTAATACTAAACGAAGGCATCGCTCGAGACACTGGCTGTCTAATACTATCCGGAGTCCGGTGTTTAAGTACAATCCACCTCGCAACACCTGTTTATTGTCATATCACAAGACGCCCACCGAGCTGCCATCGGAACGGAAGACAATTTCATTATAAAATCTACACTAAACGTACAACGATAAAAAAATGCTCATTTTAGAATAAAAAACCAAAAAGAGATTCGGACCGGTCCGTGTGCACTGGGACTCGACAATACTGAGATTACATCGGATGAGGTCAGGTGGCGCGGGACACTCACAATAAATACAACGAAGGAACTCATCGCACCTAGCCTACGCTCCTAACTATATGTACAGGGCCGACGCGGCGGCGGCGGCGCGTCACACCAGCTTCACTGCGCTCTCTGTGTTGTACTTGGCGAGGGTCTTCTTGACCCGGAGTGCCGTGAGCCGCACGGGCGGGTTGGCGTGCCAGCACTCGGCCATAACTGCGGCTAACGTGGCCAGGGGCTCGGAGGTCCATCGAGCGGGTATGGGAGGGCGAGCGCCCCGCCGCACCACCACCGCGTGCATGTCCTCGAACGACGGGTCCGGGGGCACCCACTCGTGGTACGGCAGCGCGTAGGGCTCCACATACTGCGCCTTGTCTCCGGTGGCGCAGCGCCGGCACATCTCCCACAGCACCAGCCCCAGCGAGTACATGTCCGCCATCTTGAAGGCCTCGAAGTTGGTGACGTCCAGTTTCTCGTCGAGCACCTCGGGCGCCATGTAGCGGCGCGTGCCGACGCGCGTGTTGGGCGCAATGTCCACCTCGTTCCTCTCGGCCACGAAGCGCACGGCCAGCCCGAAGTCGGCGAGGGCGCACTGGCCGTTCCTCTTGACCAGGATGTTCTTGCTCTTGATGTCGCGGTGCGCGATCGCCGGCTTGCCCTTCGTGCCGAATATGTCCATGTGCAGGTGGCCCAGGCCGCTGACAATGGAGTAGGCCATCGTCACTAGCCCGGCTGTGTCCAGCACCACCGTCTGCAGGTAGTCGTGCAGCGAGCCGTTCTCGTGGTAGTCGGTGATGAGCAGCATCTGCGTCCACGAGCCGGTGCCCTTGATGTCGGCGGCGATGAAGCCGAGTATGTTCTCGTGCCTCATGAGCACGGTCTGGTAGATCTCGGTCTCGCGGAACCAGGAGGCCTCCTCGGTGGTGAAGAACACCTTGACCGCGACCTTCTCGCCGCGCCACCTCGCCAGCCACACCTCCCCGTAGCGGCCCTTGCCGATGGACTCTACCATCTGTATCTGTTTAGCGACGGTCCGCTGCACCAGGAGCGGCAGACCGGAGCCGGAGCCCGACGATATCTCGGCGAGGTGCGAGGGCGCCGGCGGCGAGGGCGGTCTCTTACATCCTCGCCTGCGCTTTCTGAAGAGCAGCCAGAAGGCGGCCAAGAACGCCACCAGGGCTATGCAGAGCGCCGCGGCGACGAGTATGGTGGGGCTGGCGGATGCCGGAGGGCGCAGGCCGGGCGACTCCGTGACGTCGGGCGGCGGCTCCGGCAGCTGGGGACTCAGTCGCCGATTGCAGAGGTCCTTTTCGCAGCATTCTATCACTTTCGGGTGTTGGTGCGGCACCTGGGAGCTCTTGCACTGAAATGGATAGACAATTGTGGCATTAGTTTCGACTTTCGTCATTAATTCTGTCGTAGAGGTATGTATACCGTCCATCTGACTAGCTTCTACCATGTCTCACCGCTTGTCTCTCAAATAGACGGATGTTCAATAAACTTCTTTTATTAATAACCTCTTTAACGATTTACAATATCTTTTATAGAGAAGTTATTTAATTAAAACGGAATATATTAAAATACTAATTAAGTATGACCAATTAATTTGTTATCCGAAAATATATTAATATTTCTATCCCGCTAACGCTTGCCATTTTAACTAATTCTGTTAATTATACAGCTTTTTGTTTATCATAAAACTTAAGTTTTCTAGTAAATTAGTTTTTGGTTTCATTTTTTTTTTCAATTTAATTAATGATTATAATAAAACCAATAGGTAGTAGGCTCAAGCCCGGCTCGGCGATACTCCCCGTAGTTGACCACTCAACACCAGACCACTCATCCGGCAGTTTACCTATTTCCTAACATAAAACCTTTCCTACTCCTTCTGAATTCTTCTAAATTCCATGAGTCCAAGGTAATTTCAACGTATCCCTCGGGCTCCTCGATCGTAAAGGGTTGGTGACCGCTGTTGATCCTGGCTACACACAGCGGCCACGGCGATGGGAACGAATGGACTGTGAAGCAACGAAACAAATATTTTTGACCCCCACCTGCATGAAGCCCGACTCGTCCGGCGGCAGACACCCCGCGGTCCGCTCCAGCATGAGCAGCCCGGCGTCATCCAGCACCTCCTCGACCACGGCGAAGCAGTACCCTCCCGGCTGGGTGGTGCAGGTGCCGTTGGCAGCGCCATCCGGGCAAGCGCTGGCGCCCGCGCACTCGCACACTATCCCCCGACCTGGAAACAACGTGGCACACGTTAGCGCAATGATCAGTATTAGGTAATATACAACATGCCTTGGCAGTGAAGTTGACTCGAATGCCGTGACGGCACAAGGAATGACGCTGTCTATTTCATATCTGCCGAGCGTTACGTGATAGCTAGCGTTTTTATTTTATTTTTGTTGTTAAAGGGATGATGGTACCCAACAGATGGGCGGCGCACCAATAAATGACAAACAATTGTAGCTTATTCAATAGATCAGTTCCACTGAGTTTGTTTCGCCGATTCTCAGTAGGTTCGCCTTGGAAGCGGTGATACGTCTGATGAACTAATTAAGCTACTACCTAACTATATTAAACAACATTTTTGATCTGTTTGCTTCGTATGTAGTAGGTACATGGCACAGGAGTGAACATTGACAACAGAGTGGGCGCGGATTCAAACCTGTTACACTTTTATACGATGCATAAATGTTCCGATGCTTGTATGGATATTTATGTTAATCAGATATCAAGTAAGTAAGAACAAACAGGAAAAAGACACGCAGAAATATATTAGTTTTTTCATTGCAGTTATGCGTCTAACTACAATCGCGAATACACATCAAATTCCAAGAACTATAAGATCTTGAACCAAGTCATTCGCGCTCTTATAAAACCCATACCCAGCGTCGGACGTTCGCGGACTGATAATGATGACCCATCATCTTATCCTCCAACAATTTCCCCACAACTCATGAATAAGTCATAATAATTATGAGTAATTATATCGTAAGAGGAAAAGGCCGTGAGTCTGACACTCGCGCCTGAACCACTCGATGATAGGTATTAGTAAGACTAGCCCTCTAATCTATAATTAATGAGTTACTACTATTATCCCTATCTGTCCGCAGCTGGACATAGGCCTCCTTCAATGAACGCCGAGACGGCCGATGAAAAAGTTGTTTCATTTTACATAATTAAAGTTCGATCGTCTTCCCCACGATGGTTCA
Source organism: Helleia helle (assembly GCA_963853865.1). Taxonomy (NCBI): domain Eukaryota; kingdom Metazoa; phylum Arthropoda; class Insecta; order Lepidoptera; family Lycaenidae; genus Helleia; species Helleia helle. The sequence goes on along the minus strand of OY971432.1, from coordinate 17,690,545 downwards.
TGCCTTGTCGTGGCGGTGGGGCTCAGTAGCCTAGGGTGAGCACAGCACCTTGGGCGAAGCTAATTGAGCAGAGGGGGCTCTTTGTATCTCTCTTATAAGAGGGGACAAAAGAGCAAGGGGCGAGGACGGGAACCTCACCCCATTGTACTGTCCCGACGTTGCGAGGGGTTGTTCTGTGGTGCGGGACAATTCCTCTGTGGAGGTGACGTCAGTCCCTTGGGGGACTGACTAGCCGTCGAGGTGCCCTGTTTGCTCAGACCCGGGGCACCTCACCAAATTTACATGCCCACGTAATTTGTATGCCCATCCGTGATCCGAAACACACCTACAGACATTTATATTAAACATCACAATTGTTTATATCGATATTCGAACCCTTTTTTTTATATTGCAGGGAAATGCTTTTTACGCATGTAGCCAGGATCTCGGGTAGATCGTGACCCTGACCCTATGTTGGACTCGCATCTGGAAGTGCCCTACCCGTAAACTAAAACCACTGGGAGCGCTTTCAGCCGCATTTTGAGGGTTCCGGGTCTGTAGTCAACAGGATCACCTCAGCGACAGGCTGGCCCCGGCGAAGGTCACACTACTCCTCTTAACCCCCCCTTAAGACTGACTGCCCGGCCGCTACTAAGCAGTCCCCGAGACGTCGTGTCATACGGGGCTCAGGTTCCCATCCTGAACCCGACACGAGCACAGGGGCGTTACTGGAGGCGCTATTAGGTGCATTAAATAGCGCCTCCTAATTACCCCCGTTCGTCGCACGCGGGAGGAGGCCTCGTCGGCGGGCTCCTCTCTCACCTGCTCGTCGGCTTCCTTCTGGGACATTACTGCCTCGCAGAAGGAGACCATCGCCGTCTAACACTCGTCGTCACCGAGCATCCCCCCCGATCGTTATTCGAACCCTGGACCTCTTGTCCACTATACCCAAAGTCCCGGCAACTTATATTCAATCCCATTAAATCTAATGCTTATAGAAAGTGTTTGAGTATCGGCGCCACAACAGCGCCTACAAATTGAACTCGTCAGGGGAGCGCCGGGCCGTAGGGGAAGCACCCGGACGGCACAGGAGCCCCGCTGCGACCGGAGACGCCGCCACCGGTCGACTAGTCACTTTCTCAAACAGTAACGAAGCGAACGAACATGGAAAAGTGTGTTTGTATATCATCCTACTAATATAATCGCTAAAGTTTGTAACAATGTATGGATGTATGTTTGTTACTCTTTCACGCAAAACATACTGAATGGATTTTAATTAAACTTTACAGTAACATAGCTTATAAATCAGTAAAACACTTAGGTTATAATTTATCCCTGTACTCCCACGGGAATGGGAAGTATGCGGGTGAAACTGCGGGACGCTACTAGTAGATACATAAAGAATTTTCCGCGGTTTCACCAGCCTCACAAAAACTGTTACTAATAACACCATCTTCCTCGATATTTGGACTACCAAATGCAAAAAGAACCCTCCAAAGTTCCGGAGACAAGTGAATTCAAACAAACAAACCCCGCTGTTTGTATCACGGGAACACTGAACTTGATCAAAACGAAAGGACTGTTGCTGCAAACAGTGCAAAGTATCCGAAACGTCAGGAGCGTAAATATCTCAATTAACCACAATACCATAAAACGTTCTCTTATTTGAATCGCGTAAACGTTATTGTCAATTGCGGTGAAATCTCTATCAATGACACCAAGTTCATCGAAGAGCATTCTCAATTGCAACTGACGTCCGTTTGCCAACGGAAACGCGACGTTGGCCAATTACTGGTTATCAGCGGTCATCTATCATACAAATAACCGCTCTATTTATATTGTATGTTTGTTTGTCACACAACGGTATGGTGGGGTTCGAATCCAACCAGACATATACTATACAGTTACTTCGTATAGAACTTGAGAATGTTGTGTACCTACTACCTGCTTTGTAAGCGGTTTCACCCGCAAAAAATTGAAAAAAAAGCACCTTTAAATTGAATAATATATATTCTATAACCTTCCGCAAAAGTTATTATCAAATTTCAGTTCAGGGGATCAAAGCAATCAAACTAACTCTTTAGCTTTTTAATACTAACATAGATTTAAATAGCCATCATCGTCCCGTGTCCGTCCCTTAGACAGGTAATGTGACAAGTATGTTAAAATGTACATTGTTCAACGTACATTTTACACACGTACTGTAACATAACGCGCCGGTCAAGTTGAAAGAACCGAGAGGTCACGGGTTTGAATACAGCCGAGGGTACCGTATCGATGTTATTGTGTTCGTAACTTCGTAGTTACGTTTCATCATCACGCCATATGTAAACCAATAACGCTTTATATAAAAGTTCTCTTTGAATAAACTTCAAAAAGGTGTTTCCAAAATCCCTAATTTTTTTAACTTGACAGCATATGAGTCAGTACAAACATTATTGTCAGTCCGATACCAACCAATGTCGTAGTTTTCTCTTAATTATCATGTCATTCTTTTTTCGTCTACTGGTGGAAATAAGCCACTTTCCATGAACGCCAAGACGGACGACGCCAATAATATCCTATAAATACATATTACGAAGCTTTCACGCGTACCGTACCGAACACAAATTAGAAAAATATAAACATTTCACAGATGGCTTGCAAAAAAAGGTCTGTGCTCTGTAGTGTGTAGTGTGTAGTATGGCCAGGTATAAAACGCCCGCTATTGTCTAAGGGCTACCGACCAGTTGAGAGAACGTTGGTAACAAAACTTTTGATTCAGGAAAAATAAATCTATACCTTTAGCCCATACGATTTTGGATAGTCTTAGAAAGGTCTAAAATTAATATTTGAATCCAAGTTTATGTACCTATATAGTATAACCACAGTAAAAATTCAAATTCAAACATCTATCCGGCTCTAAATCAAAAATAATCCTTATAAAATAATTAGATTATATCTTTCTTAAAAAATTGGGTAATCATTTATCACATACAAAGCGTATTTTTCTAAACTGACTCCAGAGATTAGCGCGATTAAACCATTCTGCATATGTTTGGTTATTTATCAATAAAAACACGTTATCATTATTATAGAGTTAGAGGTAGCCCTACTCGTGTCGGGGGCGAGGTAAGGGCGCGGGACGAGGGGCGGGAGGCACGCGACCTGACACCAACCATGGCAGGTAGATCCCGACGGACGGGCGGAGATTTTGTTATCGTCCCTACTAGTCTAGTCTAGCTTTAATTATTTAGTAATTAGAAATACCGTCTTGTCGTTCATCGAAAGCTACGTCCAGCGGCGGATCAAAGAATGTTGATAATGATGATGAATTAGAGATACATGTTAACTATAATATGGCCTATCTTTATTCCAAACTAGCTGTTGCCCGCAGCTTCGCCCGCGTTAACTTAGTTTGACAGCCGTATACGGATTGATGATGATTGTTTTTATAGTCTAAGTTACTTCCTATAATATCAGCTATCTACCATTGAAAGTACCGTCAAAATCGGCACAGCCGTTTCAGAGATTAGCCGGAATAAACAGACAGACAGACAGATAAAAATTGTAAAAAAAGGTTATTTTGCTATATGTACCATGTATACATCCATATACATTTTGTAAAAAGCGGTTATTTTAATATTACAAACAGACACTCCAATTTTATTTATCTGTATAGATGTATAAATATTTCTAATAACAGCGTAACTTAAAAGTTGTAGGTAATTAATTACCTACTAATTATGAATAGGTTGAGATTGGTCTTGTCAGCATCCTTAGACGCAACTAAGTGTGTACTAATTACTATTCTATCTTATTAATATAGCTATCGACCTACATAGATATTAATTAGCTTTTTGGCTAAACAGCAAACACAACCTATGGCTATGGCTATATCAGAAAAATAGTGAAGATCGTTGAAACCTTCCCTACTCGTTCGAGGGAATACCTACATGTTAGGTATTACAATTTTAGTTACAAGTTCATATTTCCATTAGGTATATATACAACATTTCTAATTTATACTGAATCCATATCTACCTATACAGATAAATAAAATTGGAGTGTCTGTTTGTAATAATAAAATAACCGGCTAATCTCTGAAACGGCTGGGCCTATTTTTATGGAACTTTCACTGGCAGGTAGCTGATGTTATAAGGAGTAACTTAGGCTATAAAAATAATCATCACCGATCCGCGTACGGCTGTAAATCTAAGTTATGCGGGCGAAACTGCGGGCAGCAGCTAGTTTGTAATATAATAACACGATGATTCCTTATATTATTATGTATTTAAAGAATATAATTCAAAGGCTTCTCACAAAAGTACCTTACGCTTGCAGATTATCTCAAAAAATAAATAATTATATACCTAGATTATCTCAAAAAATTGTACCAAAACCTGTGAACGAGGTGAACACAACTCTTAACTAAAATTGACATCGTAATCTAGGTAGGTATCAAGTGGATCTAGACTCGGCAAGCACTTTCGAACCTACAAACTGGCCACCTGTCCAAACACACATGCTAATGTAGCTACAAATTACAATAAAACTACATTTTTACCTCAAATAGACATCAGCCTTTACATGGTGAATGCCGATGGTTCAGTGGGTAGAGGTTTAGCCTCGAAGTTAGAGGTTGGGTTCTTGTCCGTGCAACTGTCCATGTCAACATACAGGATATAAAGGTATACTAATAATAGTGGAGGTACCTACTTTGGACATGGAGGTAATTTGCTCACAATTATGAATACAGGAAGCTAGTTTGCAATTCATAAATCTGATTTGACGAGATTTGAACCCTGGACTTACCCAATCAAACATGTACAGTGGATAGGTAGTGTTATCATTCAGATTCCAGTGATTGATGTACATGTGTACAAATATTCCAACATCACAAGAAGCTATTTCTGTTATATCTCGCCAAGGCCTTTACCTATCTTTAATGAACTAATCAATAAGCTGATAAATATTTATAATTATCCATTGAATTGGTGTCATTATGTTTTATATAATAATACACCGTTTATATATAAAATACACCACACAGTAACATAATAAGACTGTATGTGGAACTTGGAGCTCCGAGTTAATAAAGCATCAGATCTGAACGAAGAGAGACCTGTCTCTACTTTGTCTCTAGTCAGAATAACGAAGATATCAACATTGTATACACGAATACTAACACAAAGTAACCTCTAACAATGATAACTCGACAGCTACACAAACATGGAAAGGGACTTATAATTCAGATTAATGTTAATATATAAAGATAAAGCACATGCGTTAACATCGGTGATCGGATAGGATCCAGTCACGACAACCAGTTGCATTCACTACGGCCTATCTACTTACGATACACAAACAGATCATAAAATAATCCACACAACACTACACAATATCACATACTTATTCTCATGTCGGTGAATATCCGAGATCACTTCTCCGTATCATTTAAATATAACCGGGAACAGTACGTTGGCGGCTTTATTTTTGTTATTTACGCGTAACTCGTAAGACACATCCACGCAACACAACGTTTGAGGCGCGAGTGAGCCGCGCGGCGAGAGGTGTCTCCCTTTACTCCGCGTGCGTCCCCCCTGCACCCCGCTCGCGTGTGTCCCCCCATCTCCCTTTGCGTGCTCCCCCTTGCTCCCCTCCCGCGTGCATATGCAGCCTCCCCAGAGCCGAGTCCACAATCCACATGGTGAGATAAAGAAGCATGTCAGGCCACGCGGATCCATTGACGCAGCGTGCCGCGTGCGTATCAGTCGGCAGTTGGCGTTCCTTGGCGTTGGGAAATAGGCACAGCCGTTATCAGACAGAAATAGAATAGCTATTTCGCGGGCGGTTCAGATATCGTAGTATAATGTGTATTAAATTAATTTTAAAACTATCATTTATTGATGGATTCCTTTGGAAATTATTTGCTACATAACAAATAAAAGTTTGTATATCGCGCACACAAAATTGCAAAAATATAACAGAATAATTAAAAAAAACTAAAGATGCTGCTGACAGAAGATATTGTAGGCTGTGTCTTACACTTGATTGATTTCCAGCTGGCCGTTTCAGCCTTCATGCTTCTTAACATTTTTTTTCATGTTACTTGGATAAGCAAACTGGCAAACGTGCCACCTGATGGTAAGTGGTCACCGTCGCCCATGAACTTAAGTCTCGGTGCCTGTAATTACACTGCCTATCTTGCCCTTCTCTCCAAAACACATCAAAGCTGTTTCGCGGGAGAAACAAGCAAGATGGTGGTACCCATGCAGCCGGGAGCGCGGCACAGCGCTTCCCTCCCACCGGTCTCACATGAGGCCCATGTTCACATACAATGACAAAATGACATGTAAAAGAAGAACCGTCTAATGTATGATCATTATTCATTAATACAACGGCGTAGTAGTACAGCGCACTCTGACCAGGCTGGCGGGTTCGAATCCTACACGGGTAGATCCTCATCATTATCCTTTATCCGTCAATTGCTGAACATAGGCCTCCCGCAATTAACGCCGGGACGACCGATCCCTCGCCACTCGCATCCAACACGGACCGGCAACTGCATGCTGCATTGAGATCGTCTTACCACGGGTAGACTCTAGTGTAAAATAACTGACCATTCCTAGTTTATATTTTCGTCGTCTAACACACAAAACAGCAACTTAAACTTAAATTTTTAATATATCAGTGATTTTTGGTGTTTTATTTACAGGCCCTGGATGACCGAGCTTTGCTCGGTATTTTTTTTTCTTAATAAAATGACATTTTCTAAAAATGATTCCTAGCTAGATCGATTTATCGCCCCCGAAACCCTCTATATACTAAATTTCATGAAAATCGTTGGAGCCGATTCCGAGATTCCAATTATATATATAATATATAAAATCTCGGAATATATATATAATATATATATATATATATATATATATATATATATATATATATATATACAAGAATTGTTCATTTAAAGATATAAGATAAGTAACAACCTGACAACATCGCGATACTTTAGTCATCAACATTATACATATAAACTTGCTATCCGCGTAAACATACAAACATACAGATGAAAATAAAAGTGCGCGGAACAAACCGGTCCGTAATCATCTATCGTTCTGAGCGATCTATCGTAGGTACTCCTTTGTTTGTATAATAAATACGAGTATTTACATAAGTCAGCGACTGTTCAGTGGTTACACACTCGAGTCTCGAACCTACGGGGTCCCAGTTCGATGCTGGCTGTTCATATCATTGTCTCTTTACTGTGTTCGTCAATATATCATACTCTGCCGTAACGGTAACAGGTTTTATTTCATCATCTTATAATAAATCGTTTCCCCCCTTTTACGAAAACTACGAAATTCCGTATCGATCCCATCTTACCTCCGCTGTGCTGACAAACCATGAACCAGCTTAATTAAAAACCTGAACCCGTTTTCAATGACATGACATGACAACGAACGTCCCATGACTTATAACAGTGAGCTGATGTTGATGATGATGATGCACCAGATGCATCTCGGCGACGCCACTCTGACGTCACCGGACCATCCGTCTGTAATGGCAATACAGTCACGAGAAACCACTCCACGTCTATATTCAATACTCTAGTCACTAGTGCACTGCCAAATGTTTTTGACTATTATATACAGAAAACAGATTCTGCAGCTATAAGAAAAAAATATAATTTGGATTTACCATGGCCATGGTCCTCCCGTCAAACGTTCACACGGAAATTCGCGAAAACCTTAGAAAAGAAATGGGAATATCAAGGCGAGCCTCAGTAAAACTACTACCAACGTACCTCTCGGTGAAAGGTATGCGCTGTGCCGCGCTCCCGTCTGCTTGGGTACAACCATCCTGCTTGTTTCTCCCGTGAAACAGCTTTGCTGTGTTTCGGAGAGAAGGGCAAGACAGGCAGTGTAATTACTGGCACCAAGACTTAACATCTTTTGTCTCAGGATAGACAACACATAAATGAGTTGCCGGGGCTCGTTCCAGATAAACTAGTTTATGTTCATGGGCGACGTCGACCACTTACAATCGGTGACACGTCTGGACTATCCAAATAACATTTAAAAAAAAAACTAAATTCACCCTAACCAAAGTTCTATCCAATGTACATTTCGAGCGCATGCATTCACCTTTATTCGAACCATATCGATATGATTGACACATGTCGCGCGAGTGATGTTCCTGTGGGAGTGACACATCATCATTATCATCAGCGTGTATGCGTTCCACCGCCGTAATTATCGTGCACGTGACAGGCTACACTTTAACCGACTCCAAAAAGAAAGGAATTAATTAGTTTTCCGTAGCGGTATCAACGTTTTCAAACTTTTTCCTTTTGTCACTATTAGACACTCTTTCATCACATGCCAAACGTGGGCAAAGCCGCGGTAACAGCTATGTAGTAAACCGCACCATTATCCTACCTTCAAAATTAAGAGTGATTCCCGGAGGCTGCGCTGATTGAGGGTGTGTGAGATCCGTTACGTAACCTGCATTTAGACAACTCAGGGAGTCCGCTAGGGTCTCCATGAGTACGTAGTGTGGAGGATTAGTCCTACGTTCATTTACTTGGTGACAAACCAATAATAATATATCTTTATATATAAACATGCAGAAGAACGTCAGACAATATCATACAATAAAGTATGTTAGAATAAAAAAAATCTTTCCGCAGGCGTAGTTAATATTATTTAAGCATTACAATATTAAGGACATTTGGTAGAATTCCATACAATTGCATTAAAAAGTGGTTATTGGTACCTAAATATTTATGAAGTAATAAAATTCTAAACGAAATTTAAACAAAAAAAATCATTTATTTTGATAATTACTTTAATTATTGAGTATCGTGATGGAGTTCCATCTGTAGTAGCTACTTAACATGTTCAATAAATAAATAAAACTTCATTAAAGTATTTATAAATATAAAAAAATGAATCTTACATGCTAACTATACTTAGTGCTTTGAAATTAATAATAATGTTCTAAGTGATAATATTAATTACTTTAACATTCTGATTTACAGCTTGGCAAAAAAGAGTATGGAAAAAATGAGGGCGCCACTTTCAATTAGGTCTCATCGTAATATGGAAAATCAGTAAGATAATTTAATCAAATCGTTAAAAATAAATGTGAAACACTAAACGTTACTCAAAATCTAGTATTTGTCGGTCAAGTTTTGTCAAAATCATAGGTTTCCATTTAGTAAAATATTTAGTTCCACTTGTCACCACGTCATAACTCTTTTTTGCCAAGCTGTACTGATTTATAAAAAAATAAAATTAACTTTTAAACAACTAGCATATTGTTTTCTAGTGCTTAAGAAAATAACTATTTGTAACAAAACTGCTATTTTAACGAAATCTTTTGAAGTCCAATAAGTCCAACATAATTTTAGATATTACACTAGATTTCTTTAGCATTGGCAATTTCATAGCCTCTCACAGCCTCCTCGTTTAAATGATCTATCCTGGTCGTACATGGCTACCCTATCCAATCCGGGATACAAAAACCTCAGACCAGTTCCGAGGTGAGGGGCAAAGGGCGCGCAGGGCGGTGGGGGAGGGGTGCACGCGACACGCCGCCGCCGAATAACCTCGTATTATATGCGCGTGCGACACCTATACGGTACTACTATGGTGTAGTATCCTTTGAATACTACGATGATACCCTTGACCATGGTCGCTGAATCCGAAACGTCGGATGTATTTTTTTTAATTAATCGCGATAATATCCGTAACAGTTGTTTCATTATAACAACTGATAACGTTTCAATATTGCTTTTTCTAAAATTTTCAATACATCCAGATTCTAAGGGTTTCTTTTAAATAATGCTTCTTGCGTCATCATCCGCGCCAAAGTAAAACGAAACTTTAGTCTTTAGTATAGTCAGTAGATATCACTAATCATCGGACAATCAAATACGAAAAGACTTTTCAAATGTGACAGTAATCGGTGTAACCTACATACTTAAAAATACTATATATGATTTTAAGTTAACATGGTTATTTTCATTACTAAAATTATTTAAGACGGAATATTTACCATGTTTTTCATTTTTATTTTGCTGATCTCGATATTTCGACATTATCTACGAATGTCTTGTTCACGAGACTGAGACACGAGATCCGCAAAATAAAAATGAAAAACATGGTAAATATCCCGTCTTAAATAATTTTCGTAATTAAAAATACTAATTGAATTAAGAACCTCCTTGTTGTCGAAGTCGGTTAAAAACACTTTTGTCCGCGTTAGACTATGTCTGGAGTCTGGGCAACAGCTTGCACTCTATTATATAAAAATAATATCAACCCTTTTATGTCCCCATGCTAGGCACGGGTCTCCTCCTCGAAATCAGGCGAGGAGGGTTTTGGGCCATAGTTCACCGATGCACTGACCCAATGCGGGTTGGTGAACTCCACATACCTTCAAAGACTTTTCATCACATGAGGCATGCAGGTTTCCTCACGATGTTTCCTTCACCGGTGAGCAAGCGATGGTCTCATGTTCAAGTCAAGAAAAACCCATTTCTAGGCATCACAGGGGGGTCGGAATCGAACCCGGACCTCCGGCTCTCAGTCAAGAGGCCGAGCCATACCCACTCACTCACACTAGCTCACTCTATTACTAAGCACAATTACTAACACTCTCTAATTTCACCTTGTCGTGGTGTCGTGGTGTGGAGTCGTGACCCTGGAGGTGGTCTCGAGCTGGTGAGTGGTGAGATAACGTGTGGTGTCCACTCTAATTGCACCACCCCCGTACATAACGGCCACCACTGACCGCGCCCATTACGTGCCATTGAAAGGTTATTGTGTGAAAGTCCACCGGATCTTGTATCTTATCTTACACTAGCTGTTTACTGCAGCTTCGCTCGGCTAATAGATTTTGAACCGGTTTTTTTTCTTTAACGACGGGAAATGCTCTGAGGCAACCCGCGGGGGAGTGGGTCTCCCCGCGGGGGTATGTGGGACTCGCTGCGCCCGAAAGCTGGTATGTGGACGCAGCTCTACCCACTAAAATCCGGCGAGTGCCACCAATGCCGCCTTTGGTGAGGTGCCCCGGATCTAGAAAACAAACAGGGCACCTCGACGGTTAGTCAGTCCCGCAAGGGACCGACGCCACCTCCACAGAGGGGTTGTCCCGCACCACAGAACAACCCCACCCAACGTCGGGACAGTATAATTGGGTGAGGTTCATAAGTATCAAAATAAGTCTAGCTTCTTACACCTTTAAACCTTTGGTTTTTTTTTATAAAAAAGGGGGCAAACGGACAGTCGGTTCACCTGATGGTAAGTGAAAAGCGATATCCAGACACCCGCTACACCAAAGGATTAGCAGCTGCAGGTGCGGCGCCGGCCTTTGGATTTCTCGCCTTTATTTTTTAAATTAAATTGCAAATGTTATATATATGAAACATTTATTTTTGTTTGGTTATATAGTAGTGACTCTGTATCAACATTACAATAAACGTCCAAGTAAAACTTAGTATTCGTCCAACAACTTACTACCATCAGTTCAGTGTAGTTCAACGCAGCACTAATAAAGCTTACCTGTACAAGAACAACAACATTAACAAACTTGCATAGAATAAATTACATAATAAATACTTAATACATTATCACAACAGTACAAACATGACAATATTATAATAGTCATCAAAAGAAAAGAAAAATAATCTGCTTATAAAAAAAATCTATTATAATGTAAATGAATTCCTAAATGATAATCAAATAATATACATAACTAAATTGTATAATATAATTATGCGTTAGCTACAAATTAGATTTTATTCATTTATGTGAATTGAGCAGGATATTTAATTTGATTATTATGATGACACATTACTAGATATTGTTATTAAATTATTGAATTGAGATGTATGTATATATATTATGTATGTATATTATGATGTTAACTTATAACTAAAATGTAATATTTGCACACTTCTAGGAAGTAGAATGAATGTAAGAGTCTAAATTAATGTAAACAGAAGTATATTAAACTACATTCTAGCAAATATATATCGTATGTACATATTGTACTAGCGGGGTCCTGGCCCGATGATATTCAAAGTGTTTCACACATCTTTGTTATCGCCAGTATGATTACCTCACACGACTTTCCTTCGTCGATGAGCACGCAATGTTTATATTGTTTACATATTATATGTATTTCTTAATTATATTCAAGAAGTTCATCATATTTATTATTTACCAATGACTCTTTGGCCTTCTTAACAAATTAAAAAATGTCCATAACGGGACAGCCGATTATGTGAAAATATATGTTGATATTATAACGAAAGTATTGTATTGATATAAATTATAAAGAAATGCTTATTGCATTTCATCGAGTATGAAATTGTCATGCCGTTTTCCGTCACGGCATTCGAGTCTATTTTAGGCGCGCCAATAGCTGCTTCACATCTAACTAATATTATAAAGGCGGAAGTTTGTAAGTTTGGATGTTTGTTGACACAGCAAAATGGCTGGACTGATTTGGCCGAAAGTTGAAACCTTGCATTAGGAAATGAGCTATAAAAATGATCATCATCAACCCGGAGACGGTTGTAAATCCCAGTAAGGCAGGCGAAGCTGTGGGGCAGCAGCTAGTAAACAAATGTTTGTAGCGAACAAACCCGCTAACATAACACTATCCCACGCGTCGCGTTGCAATTGTCGTTGCATTACGAGCCCAGTCATCAAGTCAGCCACCAGATAGCGTGGGAGATGGCGCGCCGCGGCAGTCCCACCTGTTATCTCTCCTTATCAGGGTGTTGGGTTCAATGCTGTTTGTAGATGCGACCGCCTCGGCTTACGGCTCTGTATTAGCACGCATCTAGGATAATGTTGCAGTATTATCCATGCACACTGATTTCCAGTTTGAAACGAGTTGATAATTTATAATATTCAGTGAATTACTAAAGATGATAAGTTTTTTACGGGAGAAGAGCTCCGTGACCACGGTTGCTCGTGATCCGAAATGTCGGGAATGTCAAACCGCGATAAAAGCCGTTAAAATTATTCCATTATAATGAGTGAAATTCGCGTAAAAATTAAACAACAAAGTTGATAAGATTAGTTTTGAAGGATCGAATAACAATTATTCATGTTTACAAGTTTTTGGCTCTAAAGTGTGAGATTTTTAGCATAAAATGGGAAGTCTGCAAAAGTTTTTATAATAACAAAAGAGTCCAAAGACGGCCCTATAGGATGTCAATTTTTTTCGCGTCAGCTTTATTTGCAGACCTTGGCAAGAAAAACAATAGGAAGTAAGGTTTGGTTCGATAGACTGTACTTAAACTGTACCATCACTTTACCTATGTGCCAAAAATAAATATCTATTATTATTATTATAGATGTCATAACACACGCTGGTCGTAATAAATTCATAACATGAGTGTTACGATCATCATGTTACGTTGATTACCCCCAGAGGTATTTGAACCCGCGCTGTTTGCTGACCGTACAGCGCGCCAGGTAAGCGATAACGTCCCCGCTCGCCAATATCGATATGCCACTTGTTTGTACTGAATACGATGAACCCATATTCGCGTGCACGCGAAAACATTTATGGTAAGTTAGCTCAACCTGCGAGTTTTACAGCGTTTAGTGCGTTTAAAGTTTGGAATGAAAGTTTCATCAAAGCCTGTTCAGTATTTATTGTTATTGATATTCATCTTCACAAACTTCATCGTCTATAAGTTAGCAATAGTAGTACAAAATACGTAATTTAACCATTTGACCCACCAACCTTCCCATGCTCCTACCCACCTCTCGGTATACGGAGCGAGACACGGGAGATGTACGGGGTACACCTGCTTATACGCTCTCTTTCCCCGTACAATGCTTCACTCCCTACAAATCAAAATTATTAGTATTGTTGTGGCCAAATGACAATATTTTTTTTAAATTATTTCTAAATCATAATCACGTCACTAATTTTTAATTCTATATTACCGTGATTTAGAACTGCGTCAAATTTTTTACCTACATAATCAGCGGTGGCTGCCAGACGGCGGGTCACGAAAGGACAGTCTCGAAAAATATATCAAAACACTAAAAGGAAGATGCAAATCGACATACAAATTTGACTATCACATTATGACGTCCCAGGACCTTCATCACCAGACATGTGCCTCGTGGTGCTCGTCACGTACCACCGCCATTCCCCTCCCCCAACCTCCCCGCCGCTCGTCACGCCGGACCTTATCAGCACGATGATAGCTAATCTAACAATAATACAGCAATGGCCAACATACACAATTAATGCCCTTAGCCTATATCGTATTGTCATCATCACCCATACGCCTCCAGGTTTTTTTATAGAAGAGGGGGCAAACGGACAGTCGGTTCACCAGTCGGGTGACCATCAGTCAGTGAAAAGTGACATCAACAGACACCTGCTACGCCAGAGGATCAGCAGGTTGTGCGTTGTCGGCCTTTCAGATATGAGTATGCTCTTTTTTTTTCGGATGGATCTATGCTAACGGCCCAAAGGCTCTAATGCTACATCGGATTAGTGTGAGCCCATTTGGCTCTTTCTTGGTTTGTAAAAGTGGGGGGTTGCCCCCGCCAACCGTGCAGTCTGCAACCACACAGCCTCCTGGCGTCGGGTTGTGTCAGTGGCAGGACTGGACCGCGTCACCATCGGGTGGAGTGCTCTATTCTTGAAGGTCCCTAAGTCGTACGTTAAGACTACGCTTTTTAATTTTGTAAGGTTCAGTAGATCACCGATCTTACTGTAATGATGTGATGATGACTCCGTGTCACGGGGAAGTAGCAGATTGAGCCTAACATGACCTAACACAAGAAATGAGTCACAAACTGTGACGGAACCTTGACTCAGTAGCACATCATGAATGACATTGATCATTTATCAACTAAAACAAAACTTAATAAGGAAGAGTAAGTAGTTTACTTTCAGTAATGGCATCTACCAGTGCTAAGAAGTGAGGAAATTAGGAAGAACGAGAAAGATACAGAAATTGTCGGTATTCGGCGATCCCGATGTGAGGGATGTTGCAACTTGCACCCTCGTCTGCATGGAAACTACCAGCCTGCTTGTGTGTTCCATGAAACAGCTTTGCTAAGTTTTGAGTTGGACAGCAGGACAGGCGGTATGATTACGGGCACCGAGACTTACAGGTGCTATGTGGGGTGGGGCACTTGGATACGTCCGTGGATGATGGGATCCCTCCACCAATCCCATGGTCCTATCAACCTGCCGTGGTTATACGGGCCTAATCTCGCGCACCCTAATGCTTCCGTTCCCTACAAGTTATTTAATTCTCTTTCTACTTGTCCCTTAAGTCCTTCTCTCCTTTCTGGGGCGGACGGCACAGATAAGCCTTCGGTGTCTGCCGATAGTGCGCTCTACTATCGGATAGTGGATCCGACAAAGACGCCCATAGCCGGCAGCTATGTATCTTTAGCGTTAATATATGTAAGAGGTAGTGCCATGCTGCTTTGCAGCCGAATTGTGCCGGCACGACCGGGGTGGTACCTTTCGCTCACATAACACCAGCGTCGGTGACAGCTATGCTGTCGCGTTCCGTGCGGTTTGTGAGTTTTCTGTGACCCATTGGGAAAAGGAGGGCAACGTATTTGCATAACTTCTGGTTGTGCGGATGTGTATGAGCGTCTAAAAGCTCCGAATGCTCGGTTGCTTTTTGTGACATAAAAAATATATCTCAAGAGTCCTTTGTATGAAATTGATATGAACCTGTATCTTAAATAACTTGACTTTTCTATTACCTGAGGCGACTTCACGGTGCCCGACGAATGACATACGATACAAGAGTATTTAAAGTCTTCAGCGCTAGTGAGCCGCTCAGCCCGCACCGGTTATGTCGGTGGTCGTTCAAAGTAGACCACGCGCTGATAATGCTGATCGTCACTTTTGGTAATATTCCGTGACTGATAATTGTTCATTAATAGTGTTTCAATATATACATATAACGAATATTATCTGTGTGTGCGTTCTCTCTTTTTTTTCTTTAACGCCGGGAAATGCTCCGAGGCATCCCGCGGGCGAGTGGTTCTTCCGACCGGGTGCCCCGGATCTGTTAAGCTAACAGGGCACCTCGACGGCTAGTCAGACCTGCAAGGGACCGACGCCACCTCCACAGAGGGGCTGTCCCGCACCACAGAACAACCCCTCCCAACGTCGGGACAGTACAATGGAGTGAGGTTCCCATCCTCACCCCTTGCCCCCTGCTCTTTTGTCCCCCTCTTCTTATAAGAGGGGTACAAAGAGCCCCCTCGGCTCAATTAGCTTCACCCAAGGTGCTGGGCTCACCCTAGGCTACTGAGCCCCACCGCCACGTCAAGGCCTGAACCATGGTGGGGACATGAATGGTACCTACAGCTATTTGTCTTATCCCCACCATGGTTCAGACCTGGACGTGGCGGTGGGGCTCAGTAGCCTAGGGTGAGCCCAGCACATTGGGCGAAGCTAATTGAGCCCAGGGGGCTCTTTGTACCCCTCTTCTTATAAGAGGATGGGAACCTCACCCCATTGTACTGTCCCGACGTCGGTAGGGGGTGTTCTGTGGTGCGGGACAACCCCTCTGTGGAGGTGGCGTCGGTCCCCTGAAGGACTGACTAGCCATCGAGGTGCTCTGTTTGCTCAACAGATCCGGGGCACCTCACCAAAGGCGTCATTGGTGGCACTCGCCTGGTTTTAGTGGTAGAGCTGCGTCCACATACCAGCTTTCGGGCGCAACGGGTCTCACATACCCGCCTGGGGAGACCCACACCCCCGCCTGAGAGCAATTTCCAGCGTTAAAAAAAAGCTATTTGTCTCATACCGATGTGATAAACAGGCTGGTGGTACATGGGTCGGGCAGTCGAGGTATGGAGGTACTCGGTGACAGGTCCACTATAAATATCAAACTGGTTACAGTTACAATTTGTATGCGTAGCATTGTGATTTAGAGTTCAGAATATTTGATTTAATAACCATTTGTGCGGCGGTGCGGTATACGCGGTCGCGGGTTCAATCTCATTAAAGAGTGTTAAATTGGATGTGAGTAGTGTGTGTATGGCCGCTTGTATGGTATGGTGGCTTGGCTGTGACGCGGACGTTTCAAACTCGTGTTGATCAAGTTGGATGCGACTGTTCACCAATAGATGTCCATATTGAGCAGCGACAGAGAGTTGATATTGATAAAAATCTTCTCAAATAATTTGATAGAAGAAAACCGGTGACGTTGTCACTATACAATCTTGTAGTATAGTGACAATCTTCTGCTACTACATTTTCCCACGCACTTTCTCATCGACTGGAGTTAACTCTATCTACTATCAGAAACATCTTTTATTATTATTAAAGCTAAAATCAAAATATTTTTTTTTAATTCAAAATAGTGCTAACAGAGTATCTTTTTCAACGTCAATTGAGTCTACCACCGGCTAGACCGGCGAAACAAACTCAGTGGAACTAATCTTTTCCTAAAAAATCTTATTATTTCACTATAGACATCTCAAAAATGTTCCCAAAGAATTGAACTGGTGTACCGCGGGATTTACGAGGCGACGCGACGCCCCGCTCTCGCCCCGCTAATGCACTAAGCTTGTCCGCCGGTTTTATTTATAAGCTTCCTATTCGGCCGTTCGGTTACTTGGGATGTACAGTCGCAGGAGTATACGTTAGCCATGAATAAAAAATATATTTATAAATCAAAACGGTTATTTTAAAGCTGTTCGAATACTTACTATATTTTGAAATTAACATTGTCTGTTTGAACCATTGAGTAGGTACATAACCGGAATAGAGTGGTAATATTATGTGTTTGGTATAAAAACAAGTTCCGCCAAATTTGTGCTGCGACGCTACGCCGGTTCCGCGCCATGATTGGCCGACTGATGACCATTGATGGATGATTGGCCCATGGTACATACATAGGTTGAATTGCTAATACGTCAGTGACAATTCACTGACCAGTTTCGGAATTTTATGGCTCACTCACTCTATCCGGTTATATGCTCGATAGTTTGAACTACTGTGAGAATATTTTTTCTTTTTCGCTGCTGAACAGAGGCACCCCCAGCGACTGAGGCCCCGTCATAAACCAACCACTAAGAAATCATCTACCAGTGTATTTGACCATCATTATCAGCTGATAAGATTATTCTGTGCTTGTTTGAAGTAGATTTTATAGCAAGCATTCGCAAAGAATAGAAAATCTTCAACGATTGTTCTCTCGTCATCTTGCCTTCATATCACCTGGAATCTCACATAGGTGTCCTTACGAACAACGTATGGCCTATTTTGGAATGGTCAGCTTGTATAACCGTCGCAAGCTTCTAGATGTACTATTCCTTTACAAGTTGCTAAATAATAAAATCACGTGTATTCAACTCCTCGAAAACATCAATATATCAGTTCCATACAATATGCCCAGACGTCCAATCACCTGCATTTTTAAAACTCCAATTTACAGAACGAACCTAGGTCTGAATGCCCCTATAACTAGAATGTGTACTCTATATAATAATGTTGCCAGTAAATTAGACATAGATATATTCAATGATTCGGACAAAGTATTTAGAAATAAAATGCTGGAATATCTCAAAAGTTAGCCTGTGTAGTTAGCCTTATTTTGATACAATCTAACTGTGTATAATTTTTGTTACTTTTTTTATTTTTTTATTTTTGTAAGTTTTTGCTTCTATTTTATGAACTAGGTTATGTTTGTGGTGAATGCTGTGTATACCTTTTATTAGCATACATATCAGATGCTGTACCTTGTTATTGTATTCTATATACGAATGATGTAATATGTAGTGCTGTTGGTGTACCTATTAAACAAATAAATAAATAAATAAATAAATAGATTGTAATAATTAGTGTCATTGGTCTGCAACCGCTTTTTAATTAAACAAAATGTAGAGATATATAACTAGAGTTTATATTACAAGTTATTACACATTTTGATGAAATTAACGCTGAGATTTCGACATTTAGATATATTATCTGATCTTTCAATGTAAATTATTATTATATTAATATTTATTAATTATTAATAATTAATGTGGACGACTGTACCCGACACAATTTAAATTAACTCTACTGGTTCTTTGTTAAACAATTTATCGGCTCCGTACTAGGCCACTGTAAACTTGGGACAAGTAAAACGCAATTCAACTACATATTCTGCGTGGCCGATAACATTTAAAATAATTCTTCAATTACAATTTCTGTTGTTCGTGGACATTCAACCCCCCCCCCCCCCCCCATCCTATTCCCGGGCGGATGTGCCTAGAGACCTGTGCTATCAGACCGCCGCTAGATAACGCACAGGAAACGCGTCACAATTGTACACGCCAAGTGTTCGGAATAACAGATCTGCATCATCGGCTCGTGCTGGCATCTGATGACGGAAACTAAAGGCCCGATGACTAGCTTACCTCAGCTTTTCGTTGAGATGGTAAGCAATGGTAGGCGCAATACAAAATGATACACGAGTCGCCACCTGATGGTATGTGGGTCGACGTCACCCATGAATATTCTCTCCTCCTCCTCCTCGAATTAGCAATCCGATCATACGCTAGACCTCAACATATCATGTATGAGGTTGTTATCTATACTTAATAATATAAAGCTGAAGAGTGTGTTTGTTTGAACGCGCTAATCTCAGAAACTACTGGTTCGATTTGAAAAATTGTGTCAGTGTTAGATAGCCCATTTATCGAGGAAGGCTATAGGCTCCTATTAGTCACGCTGTGACTAATAGGAGTTAAGTTAAGTAAGGAAACGCGGGCGAAGTTGCGGGCAACAGCTAGTAAGTTATAAGTTCAGACACTCACTAGTAAGTTACAAGTTTAAGGTCTTCGAACAATAAAATGTCCGGTTAGAAACAACATTTGGATTATGTTCGCTCTTTGTTCCTTCGATAACTTAATATTAATTTACTTTGAGATAATAATATCACACACAAACAAAGTCAAGTTATAGAGAAAAAACATGGTACACCAGAACACTTTTGGCTACATATGGAATACACTCTAGGCTAGACTAGAATAGGAGAAAACCTATAGAGATATATCTTAGGTAGACATGAAGTTAATAGAAGGACATAATTCTAGTAGTTAACAACTACATACTTCACTACTACCACGGCTGGCTGGTCGAGTGGTCAGGCCAATCGACACTTTACGAAGCGATCTCGGATTCGAATCCCGCCAGATGGATATAATTTGTATGATGAATATAGACGGCACCGAGTCATGGACGTGCATAATATGAATTTATATAAACTACAGGTCGCACAGCGATCGAAATTCGATCTCAATAAAAACAATCTACTAATGTCTGTCGTTCAGTCACAATCAAACATCTCCGCATAGTTTGGAATCCCCCTTTGAGCTTTCAGGCAAAAGCAATCATACTGTTTGCCATTCCCAAACAACACACCAACCCGACGCCAGGAGGCCGTGTGGTCGCAGACTGCAAGGTTGGCGGGGGCAACCCCCCACTTTTATAAACCATAAGTGGGCCAAATGGGCTCACACTAATCCGATGTGCTACATTATATACATTAGGGCCTTTGGGCCGTTAGCATAGATCCATCCGAAAAA
Source organism: Helleia helle (assembly GCA_963853865.1). Lineage (NCBI taxonomy): Eukaryota > Metazoa > Arthropoda > Insecta > Lepidoptera > Lycaenidae > Helleia > Helleia helle. The sequence continues at coordinate 17,669,981 of OY971432.1, read as the reverse complement.
AAAACAACACAACAATGGACCTATGTACACATATGGCTAAAACGCCAAGGACTGGGCACTGGTCACCCCATCTATTCAGAAATCGACCTTACTGGGTACATACTTAGTCAAAATTTCCTTTGACGAAGGTCACATAACAAAAGCAATGCGCAGTTAGGTTATCTAACGATAATCATAATTAGTGGGCGCGGCCGGTATCAGCGCCGAGACTGCGTGATAAGATAGGCACGTCCAGATAGCGGAGATGTTGGAAAATTTGGAGCCATACCACGGATAGCTGGAGTGTGACTGTTTGAGTTTATGAATTTCCAATGCTGATCAGTTTGTTAGTTTGTTTAAACGCAAGCATCTTTAAAACGAATACTGAACGACAACTTAATATGAAAAGAACAATATTGAATTTTCAAACCCTATCGAGGATAACCCTATCGTAAGAGGTAGTGCCATGCTGCTGTGCAGCCGACTTGGACCGGCATGACCGGGGTGGTACCTCTCGCTCACATAACACCGGCATCAAGTGACAGCTATGCTGTCGCGTTTCGTGCGGTTTGTGAGTTCCCGGTGGCCCATAACACATACATAATCTCTGGTTCTGCAGATGTGTACGGGCGTCGGTAGTCTACGGCTTCGACTGCTCTGCTTGCCCTCCTATGATATAAATTATAAAAAAAGGTTTGGCGCGACTTGAAGTATTCGATTGTTTCTTAGTTTTGTTGTACTCGTGTGTAGTAACTCGTTAAAAACATTTTTAACCTCGGGACCGGCAACCGATCCTTGGGCATTTTATGTTATTTAAATATCAATAAACCACTAGAATTTACCCAAAAGCCGTAACTACTCTGATATCTAGGACGAATATAGATAGGCTAAGTTAAGGTAAAAGGCGCGGTGGAGGAGGAGGTGATCTCCGAAGAAATGGAATCCTGGCGGAGCCGCCTGCGAAGGCGAGTGCTCCGTCAGTGGAAGGAGAGGCTTGAGGAGCCTAGTGCGGGACACCGCACCGTGTCAGCCGTCGGTCCAGTCCTGGAGCAGTGGATTGACCGGCGGCATGGCATCATCACCTTCCACCTTGCGCAGATCCTGACGGGGCACGGGTGCTTCGGGAGGTATCTGTGGAAGGTGGCAGGGGCGGAGGACTCACCAGAGTGTCATCACTGCGACTGCAGTGAAGACACTGCAGACCACACCCTGGCGGAGTGCCCAGCTTGGGCGGAGGAAAGGGCGTCCCTCATCACTGAGGTTGGCGCGGACCTGTCGCTCCCTACGGTCATCCGAGCGATGACCGTCAGTGAGAGCACATGGCAGGTGGTCCTCTCCTTCTGTGAGGTCGTGATGTCGCAGAAGGAGGAGGCGGAGCGGGAGAGGGAGCGCACTGGCGCCTCTTCCCGCAGGAGAGCGCGGCGGCGACAGGTGGTCGCACCGTCGTGAGGCACCTGTGCGCGGCCGATCGGGGGATCTCCCGCGCGCGCGTAAGGTCCGGGCTATAAGGCACTCTTATGTGTTCAGTGTGCCTTAAGCGGAGAGGGAGGGGGGGACGCCACCCCCGCCTCCAGAGAAGAGTGCCGCATGGCACATCATTGTGACCCGGTGCGGACGTCCACAGCTCCCTCGCCGGGCCACCCAGACGACGAGGAGAACACCGCTGGGGTTTAGTGGGTAGAGTCTGCGTCCACCTTACCATCTTCTCGGGCGCAGAGTCCCACATAACCGCCGGGCCCCCACGGACCCGGTGGTATGCCTAAACGCATTCCCCAGCGAAACCAAAAAAAAAAAAAAAAGGTTGAAGGCGCGGACAGCTGGTAGATATTTAATATCAACCAGACCTTAGTTTTGAATAAACAAGACGGATCATTTACTTTTGTGTGTAAAGGATAAGGAAATCATCGTGAGGAAATCTACACGTATGATGAGAGTCTTTGAAGTTAATATCCTCCTCGCCTAATTTCGAGGAGACACGCACGCAGTAGTGGGACATGCAAAAATTTCTTATGCATGTAAGCAAACTTTGTAGACCATCAGAAATCACCTCAAATATAAGATATCTCTCTCAATGAGCAGGCGAGCGGCGAATGTCTCTTGCCAACCAACCCGCTAATTATAGAACGTGCTAATTGTAAACACTACATGCATCTATTTCGGGAAGCTCCGAGTTTGTCACAGTCGACATAATGTCTGCCGTATTCAGTTATCATGAATATAATCTCAAATGATCACCGGTGGAAGGGATGCTTGTAGCGAGCGCCCGTCTGCACGGGAACCAACATCGCGATTATTTTTGTCTTACCTACTAGGAGGGACAATGAAATTACCGAAGTAGATCTAGAACTAACTTCCGCCCTTGTTAGCTAGTCTATTTGTGAGACTCCCCTCTCCCTAGTGTGACGTCACATTTTTTGCATTTTTTTTACATAATATATAGAAGTTAGTAAATTTAAACGATTCAAAAATTAGTTTTATTTACTGTTAAAATATCTTTCAATTCCGTTTTCTTTATTAGTAGTAATTTAGACATGTTCGATGTTGAAACGTCACGTCCCAATAGCTTGGACCCCTCCCACCCCATTGCCACATAATGTCACAGTTCGTGGGCCCCCTCCTACCCCCTTAACATGTGACGTAATTTGGACGCCCCCTTAGGCTCGTCTGCCAGTTTGTCTGCAAACATGAAGTGCCCGACCAGCCCGTGACGGCCATAGCGTAGTACCGTTGTGTGTATTGATAACAGTGTACTGATAGCACAGCCATCGATAAGAAACGATATGTAGGTGCAAATTTGATAACAACACAACACCGATAAGTGCAAAAAACATTGTGGGCGTATTTGAGTTCAGCGTTAGGTATAATACGAGTGAGGAAAAGCTCAAGAGCAGCCACCTTGGCTGAACAACCCTTCTCTCTATAGAGGTTGGCTGGTATTAGGTATAAGGTCATAAGAACTTATGTTGTCTGAACTACACATATTCGACACAAATAAATGACTCTCAAAGGACTCGCACGCCTTAAACAAGTTACTTTCCGCATTTTCGACGGTCACAGAATAAAGAAATTCTCAAAAAAAAGCCTAACCTTCCCAGATAATAATTGGTCTAACAAATTCAAAATTAATTTTTCACAACAACTGGTAACCCTTTTTTTACGCCGGGAAATGCTCTGAGGCATCCCGCCAGGGGAGTGGGTCTCCCCAGGTGGGTTGCATGTGGGACTCGCTGCGCCCGAAAGATGGTAAATGGACGCAGCTCTACCCACTAAAACCCGGCGAGTGCCACCAGTGCCGCCTTGGTGAGGTGCCCCGGATCTGTTAAGCTAACAGGGCACCTCGACGGCTAGTCAGTCCCGCAAGGGACCGACGCCACCTCCCAACGTCGGGACAGTACAATGGGGTGAGGTTCCCATCCTTAACCCTTGCCCCCTGCTCTTTTGTCCCCTCTTCTTATAAGAGGATTACAAAGAGCCCCCTCGGCTCAATTAGTTTTACCCAAGGTGTTGGGCTCACCCTAGGCTACTGAGCCCCACCGCCACGTCAAGGCCTGAACCATGGTGGAGACAACTGGTAACCCTGGATTAGCGCGTTAAAACAAACACTTTTTCACTTTTGTTAATATTAATATCATGTGTATTAAGATTTCACATAACAAATGCTTTTACGAGTCTTCAAGAAACTAACCTCAATATGTACACGTCTAACAACTCGTAAAACATATCAACTCATTCATAGACGTAGATCAATCGTCGAGATAGGCGGTGGACGGTGCTCCACAAGTGTCCACAACCACTTCGGTCGCCAATCAAACCACCCGTGACACGAGAGCTTGACAATGGACAAATACTTTTAATCTTATCACCAAAACTATGTAGGCGAATAAATGTGAATGGGCGACCAAAAACATTTCAAGCTAATGTTCGTTGTACAAGATCAGCTATAATATTAAGGATATACAATTCCCTCATCTTTCCATACAAACGCAGAACAGTAATAACTACAATGTTTGACGTTGACCATGAAAAACTAAGGATAATATAAATTGACCTCGTCATTATCTATGCCTGTATGCACCCAAAATCGTAAAAAATATATCCATTTTAAAAATACAATCGTCTAAACTTTCGTATTTCAACACATATTTTAGCCCAACTTTGGGCGAAAATAAATAGTATACGGAGAACGAAAGCTCAAAAATAAAGCCCGTACAGACATAGTTTAGATATTCAAAAGTTGAAATAAATTTATTTTAAAAAGATACACTTAATAGTTATTCTATAATAACTGTTTTGCTAAAAGGACATTTTCGGAATGAATGATTGTGCATTTCATTCTAGCACACGTGTTCGCGCACTATGTCAGGTGAGATAGCATTCATTTAGTTGGAGTTCGCGCCGTCGACTTGTACAAACCTTAATATAGCTTAAAACTGTCTATCCTTTCTCAATCCGCTGTAACTACTTTGTCTTTGGGGAACGAACTGTCTAATAAGTGATCGACTAATCTTTTCGATTAGTAAGCTTTATTGATTTTCTTGTAGGTACACATTTTACATTCGTAGGTTACACATTCATCTTAGATTTTTTTTTTCGCAGGGAAACCCTTATGGATGCAGCCAGGATCTTCGGGTAGATCCTGACCCAATGTGGGACTCGCACCTGGGAATGCCCACCCTAACTAAAACCACTGGGAGCGCCTTCAGCAGCTTTTTGAGGGTCCCGGATATGCAGGCAACAGACAGGATCACCTTAGCGACAGGCTGGCTCCGGCGAAGGCCAGACTACTCCTCATAGTGGGGGACTGCCCGGCCGCTACTAAGCAGTCCCCACAACGTCGTGCCATACAGACCCAGGTTCCCATCCTGAGCCCGACACGAACACTGGGGCGTTACTGGAAGCGGATTAAATAGCGCCTCCTACGCACCCCCGTTCGTCGGCCGCGGGAGTAGGCCTCGTCGGTGGACTCCTCTCTCAACCGCTCGTCGACCTCCTTCTGGGACATTACTGCCTCGCAGAAGGAGACCATCACCGTCCAGGACTCGTCGTCACCGAGCATCACGGTGATGACGCTCGGCAGAGACAAGTCCCCTCCGATGACTGATGTCAGACTGTGACGCAGCGCCGCCCATCTCGGGCACACCTCGAGTGTGTGCTGGGCCGAGTCCACCGCCGCGCCACAATCTTGACACACTGTCAACGGCTCCCTGCGGCCGTCCGGCACAGGTACTCACCAAAGCAACCATGCCCGGTGAGCACCTGCGTCAGACGGAAGGTGAGGGGTTTGCGCTTATGGCGCATCCACCGCTCAAGGGCTGGACGTAGAGCAACCGTCAGGTTTTTGCCATACGGCTGCTGCGCCAGGTCCGCCCCCCACCTCCGCATTAACCTCCACCTCCTATCCGAGACATAGGAGTGCATATCGGCAAGAACCTCCGCCACGAGCTCCCACGGGGGGTCACCGGCTAGGGCAGTGGCTGCTGCCCACGAAACCGTACGGTACCCCCGGAACTTTTTAATAATTAAATTTAATATGATTAAGTTTTTCCGTTATTTATTTGTTTGTATGTTTGTCCGGTATCTGACACTGTAATTTGTAATTAGCTTCAAACACTACTAAAACACATCAACTTTAGCAATGGTGATATTCTGTAAACTTGCGCAAACTGAATATTATTAAAACCAATACGACTAATATCTTGTTTTCTCATCTTTTCCTTTTTGATGTTTTTAGATGTATCAAGTCAATCTCATTTTGCTGCCATCTAACTTTTCATAAATCTAAGCCCATTACAATATATCCCAGCTTCACCACTGGACGACCGGCCACCGTTAATACAAGTACCCGTACACTAACATCATTTTTAAATCTCCGTGACAGTTCACAAACTATTAATCCTCAACATTAAAATACACAATTCCTACAATTCGAAGGCGTAGAAGTACAAGTGGGCGAAATCGTGCCAATGTCGCGCCACCCACCTGCACCTTGTGTTGGGGGAATAGGGTTCAGATTGGTATAGACAGCGTGAGGACCGGTACAGCACGACAGGTGACGCCTACACCGAGAAAGTCTTAGTTTCAATAGCTAATATTAAGGTCGTAGTGTGCAAAAAGAATAAACTTTTCAATTTATTTTTTATGTTAGTTGGTTAGGAAGACTGGCAGACGTGCCACCCGATGGTAAGTGGTCAACGTCGTTCATGAACATAAATGAGACCACCTGGAACTAGCCCCGGCAGCACATTTATGTTTTGGCTATCCGGAGATATAAGATATTAAGTATCGGTGCCAGTTGTTATCAGGCACTAATTGTCTTGCCCTTCTCTCGGAAACACAGCAAAGCTGTTTGACAGAAGAAACAAGCAAGTGATGGGACGTGTAGAAGACAGCGCGGCATAGCGCATCTCTCCCACCGGTAAACCAAAATTTACTTCGCTGGCGCATCAACCCTAAGAGGGTCTTGGCTTCCAATGCAAAAATTTTCACTTTTTTCTTCAAGCTTGTCGCCATCGACCCCTTGAAGCTGATACAGGACTTATTGGACTCCATCTAATCATCCTTAGCCTTAAAACCAAACCTTAAGCCGACCGATCGGACGTTACTGCTCCGACACCCCAGGTTTATTTTCAAGCAGCACGATCCTCGATTAACCTTTTCGATTAGTCGCCGGAAATTGATATCGATCCCATTCATCGAATCGATATCAATCCGATTGTATCTAACAATCGATACGTGTATGTCGCGCCGTTTCTAATCGATCAATTTCGACTGATATTGACAGACTTATGCGGCAACTGTTGAAATTACGGTATAAATAATGTTATTCTGAAAAGTAGTAAGCTCATTTAAACAATATGTTCAGATTAATTATAAAAGTTTATTTTAGTCTTCTCAATTCCCTCCAGAATTTGTTTTGCATTTTTTGACGTGACAACATCTAATAAATCCACGAACACCGGCTGCATGCACGAAAATGTTCCGTAACGCTCATTGTACGCTTGCGTTTCGTTATGACGTTGTCACGTTAAACTATCGTCCGAAACCAACTTTACAGACCATTGAGCAAATTACCATATCACAAGAGAGGACGGATTTATCTCAAAAAAGATTAATCAATCAATTTAGTCCCCGAGATAAGAGTACAAACATACACTTCAATGTATAGCATGCATCTGTTGTCTCCTATTATAATAAAACGCCCACAGCAAAAGTCGTACAATAAATTCACCGCCACTTCCTATTTCCACCGCGTAGGTGTATCACTGATATTACTAAATCATTGTGTACAAACACATTTACATAAGAGAAAACTCTTGTGGAAACGGAAGCGCAATCAGACAAAAATAATCCAAATTCAAAGTGGGAGATGGATATCCGGTGGGAGGGATGCTCATGTCACTCGAGCCACGCGCCTGTCAGCATGGATGCCACCATCCTGGTTATTCCTTCCGCGAAAGCCTTGCCTAGTTTCGATAATGATAAAGTAACTAACATACCATGAGAAGTGGAACTTATTTGGCAAACTAATTTTTAAATCTCGTTTATATATTTTATACTAATCTAAAGCTTTAAGTTTCAGAGACTTGCGATGCGACGTTCGCTCTATCTCACTCTCTCTCGATCTTTCTCACTCGCTTGCTCCCTACTCTCACTCCATGGCTATGTGCTTTATGCTACATTCGTCCTTTCTCACTTTCTCTCAATCGGTCTCAATCATTCTCTCCCTCTTCTTGGACAAAAACGTTGCACATTTTCGTGACGTTTCATCAGTAAAAATTGTACCCTAAGGCGCGCAAAGAAGTTTCACTTGAAAAACAAACAAAAAGTGCAACAGCGATCGTCTTGACAATGATATAACAAGCCCGAGCCAGCTGGGAGCCATGCCACACTGCTAAAGCTTTGCTGTTGTTAGCCTTTTACCACAGCGTAAGGAACATTAGTGGGCCAACGCGTTAGCGCGTTGTATAGGCATTCGTCGTTGCTGCAGGGTTGTCACAATATCTACATAATATATATTTTATATCATCCGTTCTAAGCCCCGCACGTTTATTCTGTCTAGACATGTCCGTTGGCCGACTGTTGTTTCATAGACTGTGCTTTTACTCTGTAGATTATATGAAAAAACCAACTAAAGGAAAACCGGCCGTTTTCGTATTGTAAAGTTAAAGAGTGGGCAAAAGTGACAAAGGGAAAAGTGACGATAATAATATTTATTTATAAAAATCTCAATATTATAATTACGAAAGTACTCTGTCCGTCTGAGGATATACAGATGCAGTAAACCCTGAAGCGTGGGCTAAACGGACAACAGCTAGTATTTCATACAATAATGTAGGTGCGGAGAAACACAATACCCTTTAAACTTTACTCCACCTGACGCCAAACCAATTAATATTTCAGAACCTCTTAAGTAACGTAATCCTTATTCTGTACCTTTAACTCTAACTTACTATGGTCATTTCGTAACTTATGTATTTAAAAGTATACTTTTACATAGCAAGGATTCAAGTCTTTCGCATTTTTAATGTTCTAATATTGAAGATATAAGATTTGTAATGAAACAATTTTGCGGATTTTATCGCCTGACGTTTCGGATACTTTACAGCAACCATGGTCACGGGAGGATTGAAGTGTCACCTCACCATGGTTCAGGCTTTGCCGTGGCGGTGGGGCTCAGTAGCCTAGGGTGAGCCCAGCACCTTGGGCGAAACTAATTGAGCCGAGGGGGCTCTCTGTACACCTCTTGTAAGAAGAGGGGACAAAAGAGCAGGGGGCAAGGGTCGAGTACGGGAACCTCACCCCATTGTGCTGTCCCGATGTTGCACGTTGGGAGGGGTTGTTCTGTGGTGCGGGACAACCACTCTGTGATGTGAAGTGGCCTCGGTCCCTTGGTCCCCCAAGGGACCGAGTGACAATGACTAACCGTCGAGGTGCCCTGTTTGCTCATTAGATCCGGGACACATCACGAAAGGCGGCATTGGTGGCACTCGCCGGGTTTTAGTGGGTAGAGCTGCGTCCACTCACCAGCTTTCGGACGTAGCGAGTCCCACATAGACCATAGTATATACACGCGTGGGGAGACCCATTCCCCCGCTGGATGCCTCAGAGCATTTCCCGGCGTTAAAGAAAAAAAAGGACTGAGGACTGAATTGTTTTATTATGATGAGTCAAATTTGCGTTAACATTGGAAAACAATATAGGTAAGATTTGTTTGTTTGTAGTAGATAAATTAAGAATCAATAAACAAATTTATTGGAAAGATATTATGTTACATATAGGCTTTAATATGCGGGCAAATATAGCTAAAACATAATAATATTGGTTGATGAGTATCAAGTAACTTAGCACATAAAATAAACTTAAATTAAAAAAAAATACAAATACTTAAAATAGTTTTATTTTTGATAAATTATAATTTAAGACAATTATGTAATAAAACCTAAATAAAAATATTTCGAAATACCTAACTGACATTGCGAAACTAATGGCGTGAAAGTAGTTTTACAACATCACATATTGGTAACAATTAATGTGTTTAAACGTTATGTCTCAACTTTCATAACGAGTCAAATTAAAATGTAATTAAGTGTAATAACTGTACGCGACAAATTGACACATAAGCCCACGTAAAAGTTTGCACATTGTCGGTATGTTTGTTACACGATAATGAGTAAATGGCTAGAAGGTGTGAACTATTAAAATAATAATAATACTACTACCTGCCGTCTCACACGCAAATTTCTCCAAAATTCACCGTCACCTTAAGCTCAAGCCTTTAGCTCCTTAGGGTTGCTCCTTAGGGTTGCTCCTTAGGGTTGCTCCTTAGGGTTGCTCCTTAGGGTTTCCCGCCGATTTTTTTATGTTAGTTGGATAGGCAAACTGGCAAACGTGCCACCTGATGGGAAGTGGTCGACGTCGCCCATGAACATAAATTAGTTTACCTGGAACGAGCCCAGGCAACTTATTTATGTGTTGCCTATCCTGAGACATAAGATGTTAAGTCTCGGTGCCAGTAATTACACTGCCTGCTGTCTTGCCCTTCTCTCCGAAACACAGCAAAGCTGTTTCACGGGAGAAACAAGCAAGATGGTGGTACCCATGCAGCCGGGAGCGCGGCACAGCGCTTCCCTCCCACCGGAAACCCCACCTGATCCCACCTGATGGTAAGTGGTCAACGTCGACCATGAACATAAACCAGTTTACCTGGAACGTGCTCAGGCAACTCATTTATGTGTTTCCTATTCTGAGACATAAGATGTTGTCTCGGTGCCAGTAATTACACTGCCTGTCTTGCCCTTCTCTCCGAAACACACAAAGCTGTTTCACGGGAGAGTGAGGAGACACAAGCAAGTTTTCCGCCATTCTCCATATTACAGTCTAAATATTGTATTTTGTATGGCTAATGGCCTAATAGCCCTTGAATGGTTATCGGGTAAATCCATATCGGGTTAGTAAGTTATGTCTCGATGGCAAAATTATTTTCATTATGTTAGTTGGATAGGCAAACTAGCATACGGCTTAATGGTAAGTGGCCAGCTTCGTCTATAAATATGAATAACTAACAAGCCAACTTGAACCTAGCCCAGGCAACTCATTCGTGTTTTTTTTTTTTTTTTGTCGGAAGGGCTAGACTTTTCGGCCTGATGGCCTTTAAGCTCAATCGGTACAGTAAGTGAGCAGATGGCTCACTTAAGAAATATTCGAAAGGGGGACGCCCCCCTCCGCGCCCCGCAGGGGGCGCGGTTCATCACGCGCGCTGCTCGGGAGAGCATCATTTGGACTAGTCAAATCCGATACGGTCGACGAATCTTTTACGGTTGAATTTAACCTATCATCATGAGGGCCGGCCCTCATCGCTCCCTCTAGAGAGGAAGGCGGGTCATGCGCGGTGCCCAAGCAATCTAGCGGTAGCGTAGTGGGTCATTCGTGTTGGCTATCGCTTATCGTTGTTCGCAAAAACATTAATGAATTTGTAAAAAAAATCGACAATCACAACATAAATACAAGGAACAAACATAAATTGAAGGTACCATTTTTTAGACTTCACAAAGTTAGTAATTCTTTTATGGGACAATGTATTCGTTTTTACAATAGGATCCCAGAAAACGTTCAATATCTTTACATTAATAAATTTAGGAACGTTCGTGTGGTAAAGGCTAATATGAAATAAAAGATTTTATTGAAGATACCACTCCTTGGGTAGGTTTTGCAGGGACATGATGTACCTATTTATAAACTATGTATTTTATGTTGATGACAAAAGAGCAACCCCCAAGTTTTTTCTCGCTTTTCTTGGGGGAGTCTGCATTCCAAACGAGTTTTTTTATTACACCTTTTTATTGACTTCTTTTTTTCGACGTATGTATTTCTAGTGTACAAGTTGTTACCTACGAAAAAAAGATATTTTGATTTGATATCCTGAGATGGTAAGTGTGTCTGTCCTGACCTCTCCGAAACACAGCAAAGCTGTTTCACAGGAGTAACAAGCAGGACGACGCAGTACAAGCGCGCCCCTCCCAATATTCCTGTACTTAATATTACGATAGCCACGATAACCTACGAAACACACGCGGACGAAGACGCGGACAGAGCTTAGTATAAAATATACACACCACAATAAAGGTGAAATATGAGATGGGTTACAAAACTGATAATTTAACAGCTTTCAAAATGACTATTTCGCCGCCAACGCAAAAATCCAACTCGCAATACAGACTGGTATGTATTTGGAAAGCGAAATTTACGCTTTTATCATAATTAGCAGTGACCATCCGCTGTTTAACTTCCGATCTTTCTTCTCGTATCCTGCACCAGGTCGACCATAGCTTCCGAACACGGAAGAATATCGAATTGGTTATCCTTTCACCGGCGAATTTTTAGAAAAGTAAGTTCTAGAAGCCCTAGAACCCTCATCCATTTTCCTTCCACCTTCCTTGTATACCTCATAACAGAATACTGACGTATCATTATACAGCTACCACTGAAATGGGTAATCTATACAGATAAATAAAATTGGAGTTTCTGTTTGTAATATTAAAATAACCGCTTTACTAAATGCATATGGATGTATACACGGTACATATGCCAAAATAGCATTTTTTATAATTTTTGTCTGTCTGTTTGTTCCGGCTAATCTCGGCATTTTCACTGACAGATAGCTGGTGTATTAAGGAGTAACTTAGGCTACAAAAATAATCATCATCAATCCGCGTACGGCCGTAAACCTAAGTTAACGGGCAACAGGCAACATAATATAAAAAAGCCTTATAATCACAGCATTTCTGTGTTTGGCAAAAAAGGGCAGGAAAGGTAGTGCACTACTGGCACCGAGACTTAAAACCTTTCTTGTTAACTTGCTGATGTACATGGGCGCCTCTGACCACATACCGTCAGGACGTATGCCAGTTTGCCAAACCAACTAACACTAAAAAAACATCGATATCATCATCAAAAAACAAAAAATAAAACAAAACTTTTTATTGAAAATAGAACCAATAAAGTATCTTTTTGAACGTCAATTGAATCTACCACCGGTTCCAAGGTGAGCCCACTGAGAAGAACCGACGAAACAAACTCAGTGGACAACTACTATTTTCAAATAATTATAACAATCCTTCCTCTGCTGAACATCGAGATTCTATATTCCACTCTAGAACATTCGATCGGCTTCTGTTCTTATAATCTCCCACACGTTGGTCGTGCGTTATGCGTGAGGCTATCTCGTGATCTAATGAGATATCGTCGGTCGGATCTCCGTAGAAAGTGTGCCCACGCGTGGTGAGAGGTCACCGCCCACGCCGGCACCGCTGACAGCTGGATGAGTACCGCCCTGACCAGGGCTGCCCACGACAACCTTCAACTTTCGGCAAAACCAACCGTGAAACTGAGTGTTAGTCTTTCGTTGCTTAACACTGGGTATTAAGGATACGATCTTTTTTATTTGATTAACAATTAACGAATCCCTACATATATATACACCCTACATGTATAGTGAAAGAGGTACTGCCATGCTGCATTGTAATCGAATTGAGTCGGCACGGCCTCTCGCCTTAACCAGTTCATGAGGTATGGCATTTCGTTAATGTTCACACATCTAATACTAATAAATAATTGATAAATATGTCTTATGACTTACAGACACAGCACAGTTCAACACAACTTTTCGCGGAAAATAATAATGAAGCTTACCTGCGAACAAAAAAAACATACATTTAGTAAGAGGTAGTGCCATGCTGCTTTGCAACCGAATTGGGTCGGCACGACCAGGGTGCTACCTCTCGCTCACATAGCACCGTCGTCAAGTGACAGCTATGCTGTCGCGTTTCGTTTGGTTTGTGAGTTTCCGGTGGCCCATTGGGAGGGATAGGGAAAACAAGGGCAACGCATCTGCATAAATTTTGGTTGTGCGATTGTCTATGGGGCTCGGTAGTTACCATAATTCTCTGACTTCTCGGTTGCCTCGTTATGACTAGAAAAGTATATAACTGTCTTAAAGTATAAACTCTTTCCGCCTTATTACAAAAAACTTATCTAGTACCAGGATTAAACCAAGACTGAAAAGTCCAGGTTTGTTACGGTATTAACGTTAGTCCATGGACTAAAATTCATTCTTATTACAAATCGAGGACCAACCGAGGTCTAGGTAGTACCAAAGATCGTCCCTGGTTTAATTGTATCCACAGATTATTGAGCAACATATCATTCATTTTGTTCGTTCAATATTTGATTAGTTCGGTACACCGTTCCTTTTTATGCAAAGCTCTCTAATTTATAATTAAATATAATGTGGAAAATACATCAATATTTTGATAATAAAATTTATTGTGTTATATAAAATATCTGAAATCTTTACTACTTTGTACTTTGAGGTAGTGTGATTTAAATTCTTGTTTATTACACACAAATATTGTAATATTTCGCTGTTAAGTTGTTTATATAGCTAGCGTATAAGGGAATGAAATACAAAGCGCGCGTAGTTCTAATGTCATCAAAATGTTTATTCTTTAATGTTTAGTTATTGCAATGTAAGTCGAGTTACCAATAGTTACAATACAGCCATTATTGTTCTTTGATTCTAAATAGACGGTATGTTGTTCATAAGAATAGTATAATATTTATTGTTGTGAATTTGTGTGCCACGAACATTACTTATGTTGTAAAATGTATCAACAAAAGAAAAAAGGGATGATAATTGGACTTCTCAAGTGTTTATTTAATCCAAACATACATGAAAAATATCAGAGTTAATTAGAATTATTACATATGATATAAAATAGGTATGTATATCAATGACAAAATACAATACAACAAAATTACAGAAATAGAATGTTAAATTATATAAGGATGTCAGAATAATTATTTTAAATGTTAGTCCAATTCCATAATTTTGTCTACATCGAGTTCATTTAATTACCTTTCAATACAATTAATACGAAAAAACGCAAATTCAACGCATAAGACATCTGATAATTTAAAGTTTTGAGGTTAGTACCGAAGTTAAACTAGGGGTCACGGTGGTCTAACTTTAGTACCATAGATAGTCCTGGTACTAGCGTTAAACTAGTTTTTGTAATAACATTTATATTAGACCATGGTTTAAAGCTGGTATTAAACTCGGTACTATATTTAGTCTTCGTTTTGGAATAAGGCGGTTTATATCTTTTTTTAGAAGGAATTTAACTTTAAAAACATCCAAATTTCAATAGAGAAGATGGCTGGCTCTTACCACCTGCTTCGGATCCCATTATCAAAATAATCAAATCAAAAACCACAGATTAAAGATGCAGTAAGCATTTTCTGCATAGAGAGGACTTATTAAAATAGTAAATTTTTAACGTTAGGACATCTGTCACCTCAGTCCTCCCGTGACCATGGTTGCTGTAAAGTATCCGAAACGTCGGGCTTGTAAAATTTTTAATAAACCGCGATAAAATCCGGAAAAATTGTTTCATTACAAGAAAATTTAACCGAAAAAGAATCCAACATTTTTGAAGGTTTTTTCAACTCCAACAAATCAAAATAAAACCGTAGTTTAAATAAAATAACAGGCAAGTGACATCCCTACATACAGGCGCCATACCTTTTGCATAATGTTATAAATATTCAAAGTTATTGAAGAATCATCGGCTGCCTGTATCAATAGTGATACTGTTCACGCATCACCACGCCACGTATGTCCGTCCGTACGTCACAGTAATACGCATTATATATTGTACCCCAATAACACGTATTGTATACATGTTTAATACGCATTACTGTGACGTACGGACGGACAGTTATATTTGTGTATATATCGACTGGCCTGCTCCATAAATATACATTTTATGGACTATCTTTATGTTACTATCTTTATGTACGTTTATTTATATTATATTCATAAGTTGTTTTTTATGTGTTCTACTAAATACAATTTCGCCTGAGGTATATGGTTTAGAAACCTATCTCAGAATACTGTTTGTTAAAAATTACCAAATCAGTTAAACATAATCTCATTATTTTTTTTTTTTAGTAAATACTAAATATATATATAAGTAAATTTTCTGACTATTTAAAAAATTCTTTTTAACTACCTTAGCGGCTCTGTTTCAACGGCTACAATTTTTTTATATAATAGACTAGCTGTTGCCCGAAGCTTCGCCCGCGTTAACATAGATTTACAGCCGTGCCCGGATCGATTATGATTATTTTTATAGCCTAAGTTACTCCTTATAACATCAGCTACCTGCCAGTGAAAGTCCCATCAAAATCGGCACAGCCGTTTCAGAGATTAGCCGGAACAAACAGACAAACAGACGGACAGACAGACAAAAATTGTAAAAATGTTATTTTGGTGTATGTACCGTGTATACATCCATATGCATTTAGTAAAAAGCGGTTATTTTAATATTACAAACAGACACTCCAATTTTTTTTATCTGTATAGATGTATAGATATAAAATTTTGGAAATGGATTTCCGGAATTTCCATGTTCATAATCTGGAGATTAAATTATAAAATAAGCTATAAATAAATGTCAATATTTGTGACTGTACTTTGATAGTATGTAGTCAACGTTCGGCCATTCGTTTTTGCGTTGCTTATCGTAAGAACCAAGATGCATCGGTGCCAGTGATAAGACAAGCCTGTCCTGCCTTTTCCCAATGTTGAAAGTCTGTCTGTCAAGTCTGAAGAAAATATGAAGATGGTAACACCCACACGAAACGCTTTCGTCAAAAGCTCATCCCACTTCATTGTCCACCCACCGTCCGTACAGTAGGCAACAAACGTGTCACCAGTATACCATAGCCCACGTCGCTAGCGGTACCACATGCCGCGGCGCGTGCCGGGGTCAGAGCTGACCCGGTGGGCGGAGGCGCCTCCTCGCTCCTCACAAAAACGACCTCTACATAAACACGTCTCGAGAGGGCAGAGGTGTTTTAATAACAATGTTTATTGTTTAATGGATATAAGTATTTTGGTAGTACATAATATTGTTTTAACGGTATTCACGCAACACAATTTCTTGACATTCTTTTGTATCCAGGTTTCACAAATATCTCTAAACCCTCGGATATGATCTCTTTTAGAGTGTCTTAAAATATATTGCTTTCTAATGTTTTTAGATTCACACTTATTACACATAATATAATGAAACAACTATTTAATTGTTCTACTTTCAACATGTCAAAAAGCAGTTTTCGCAGCGTACGCGAAATAATGACTTTTATCGGAAAGTTTCGATATATTGGGTTACATTGTTCCAATTTACGTACGGATCGCTAATTTTTTTGAAACTTAATAAACACTATGTCACTTGTTAGTGATTTTTTTTTTTATGATCGGATCAATACTTCCGAAGATTCCCGATAGATACAAAAAAAAAACTTTATCGATAAAAATTTAAGATACCTACCTACGACTGTGTATTCTACAAAAATATCAGACTGTTTATTTTTTCTTTACTAGTAAGAGACAGGTTAATTACTAAGATGTGTATTTAACAAATATCTACTAATCTTTTTTATGTTGACTTTTATGTTAATGCGGACTTTCTTAATTAATATGAGCGTTCAATTCATTGTCGTTTAATTATTATTATTATTTATAAAAAACTAAGATACGACTAACAAATGTGCATTTATTGACTGTTTATTCGTTGCTAAGCAACTGACAGGTTTTTACAAATAATCAATTGTGTTGTGGAAATTGAGATTATAAGGCGTGCACTTTTGGATTTTCCAAACTTTGTAATATTATCTTGAAATAGCTTGTTAAGTTAATTCAATAAACAACAAAAAACAAGTTCTATTCCCATGTTTGTATTTCTTATAATGACTAATCATCACCATCAGCTCGCGTCCACCCGTTGAACACATCCATCACGTACGTTATTGAACATAAATTACAATCATTCAACAACGGCAATGTTTTATTCATTCACTCAAACTTTTCAATGAATGAGTTAAGTAATAGGTGAATGAAATCCGACTGACGCCCGTGTATGTGTGTGTGTGTGTGAGCAACCTGACATGACTAGTTAATAAATCCGCTTTCAAATAAAAAAAACAACATTTTTTTTTTAAATAATGAGAATATTTGTATTTTGTATAAATTGGCGTCTAACTCAATAACAAGTTTTACTAACCACATTTGCATGAAAATGTACAGCGTTAGGTACTGCTAATAAGCTACTTATATTTTTTTAATACATCTAGGCCTTTAAATATACAGCAAATAATTCAAGAACAAACGTTTTTTTTTGACGGAGTAGATCGTTATATAATACAGAATAGACTAGAGAAGTTTGCCGCAGCTGGGATCGAGAATTATACCGTCTCGGTCTCCGGTCAGCAAGAGAACGAACTAAGATTAATGCGATCTTCATTAGCATTACTGCAGTGAGGATTTGAGAAAAGCCTTCTGCTCATGGTACTCTACAAAGAGATAAAGATAAAATAAATATCCTTCTGGCTCTACAACTTTTAAGTTATTTTTAGATTTGAAAAATATTGCAAAACTTTAGCCAGTTTAAAACACCTGCCCGGTAAGATATTGAGTCCGTCGGAACCGCGAACAGGTCCCGCCGATACACAACGTTAATGTGGTACACCGCGATAATGGGCGTGACGAGAATTGACGAGAGGTCGATGAGCTTGGGAGCCGTCGTGTTACAACAGTGAGGTCCGATTAGTGCTTATGATAAACACTAGTTATCAAGAAAGTGATAGTCAGTTTCGAAAAAAAAACATTTTTTTGGTAAGTGCCTTCAGTATCTACCACTACTTCTTTGTGGCCAGGATGGACATCAGCATGGGTGCTGTAAAGTATTCAAAACACAAATTAAAGTATCTTATTGAACGTCAAATGTTACCTAATACCGGTGACGAGGAGAACCGGAGAAATCAACTCATTGAAACGAATCCTTTAAATATTTACAATATAAAACGCATAAATAGAAGCATCGTAGCGAACGCCTTATTCCCGAGGTTATCCTTTACCACACAAGTTTTTTTGAATTTACATGCTATTGTAAAACGTATACATTGACCCATACAATTACTGACCTTATGTAGTCTAAAAATGACACATCAAGTTTGTTGGGTGCGCGTCACATCAGCTAAAGCCACAAGTTCGCGAACTTACTCGCACGTCTATCACCCCCTTTAACAGTGGGTAAAATTAATATAAAAAAACGTAAAGATAAAAATACCCACTAAATCTGTTGGCAAGTTTATAATACATGTAAATAGGCGAGCTCTCCCCCCACCGCCCCCCACATCGCCCACACGCTGAATTAATGAATGGACAGTATTGAGTAAGTACACGAGTCCATTGACGGAGATAACGGTGTACGGACCGGACCGGCCAGTCGACACGGTGTGGCCATTTTATGAGCTATAAAAAAAATTAATGCAAATCCATGATTCTTAAATCTTGAGCATATCACTATAATGGATACATCTTGGGAGGTATGAAATATTAGAGTTCGCGACGCTCCGTTTTACTAGTTTTAAGTTAATTTATTGTTATTTATATAGTTATTTGCAATGAATAACGTTTGGCCAATCACAACTCATACATATCACATCATATCAATTTCAACCAATCACAGGCACTCTCACGTATACGTCACCCGTGATACAACACTTGCCTCCTAACACCACGCCGATGTGCATACGTTAAATTGAACCTTTACCTGTTTATACAAAATTTACCTAACATATGAATAATTTAAGAAGACTATCAAGTTTCAATCATCTCCTTGCTCCTATACGGAACAATTAGAATTATAACTAGCATCGTTGACCGTTCTTCGCCCACCGCTTGACATGGGTAGGCCTCTTAAAAGAGTCAGCAAGACTGTTTAATCCAGCCAGGACTTGCACTGAAAGACGTCATCTTATCCTGTAGGAAAGGTCAATCAATAACTAAAGGCTTCCATATTCTACCTACTTTCCGTGAAGTAACAATGTTATTTATGACTGCTCCAGCTTGGATATTGTACCGGTGGGAGGGATGCACTATGCCGCGCTCCCGGCTGCATGGGTACCACCATCTTACTTGCTTCTCCCGTCAAACAGCTTTGCTGTGTTTTAGAAGGACAGGACAGTGTAATTACTGGTGCCGAAACTTAACATCTTAAGAGTTGACTGGGATGGTTCTATGTAAAGTAGTTTCTTTTATATCATAGGAGGGCAAACGAGCAATCGAAGCCTTTTAGCGACTATCGATGCCCATACACATCCGCACAACCAGAGATTATGCAGTACTCCTTTTCCCTATCCTCCCCAATGGGCCACCGGAAACTCCCAAACCGCACGAAACGCGGCAGCTAACCACATTCCCTCATTTTAATGACCCTTTCATTACCTCTTATTTTGGAAGAAAACTAAAAAATCAGATTTCTTGAAAGGTCAAATGTCCAAATCTTGTAATTAACAAAACATTATTAATGTTTGTAAAATATATTGATGTAATATAAAAATGAATAATACAACAAGCCAATAAATAACCGACATCCAAAATAAAATAATGCTATTAAATGCGTATCGATAATAATATTGACACAATCAAGTTCGTCCACGTTCGTCCGGGAAACGGCTCGCAATCAACCTGTATAGCTTTAATAAGAATACATTTATTCGCTTAGATTTAATCGTTTTAACTGTCATATCTCATCGGCGAAGGAAAACGTCGTGAAACCTGCATGCCTGATGAGACTCTAGTCTGAGGCCCTGAGAGTGGAAAGTTCATCTGTATGGTACGATCGGCTTGACTGATTTCGAGGAGGACACCCCAGCAGTGGGACATACAAGGGTAGCTACTAGCTTATCATGGTGATAACTTCCAGACCGTTTATATTTACATAGTCAACGTTCTTGCAGCTTAGCTTAGCGATTTCATAGAGAAGGGTAGGACAGGCAGTGCAATACACCCCACCATGGTTCAGGCCTTGGCGTGGCGGTGGGGCTCAGTAGCCTAGGTTGAGCCCAGCACCTTGGGCGAAGCTAATTGAGTCGAGGGGTCACTTTGTACAACTTTTATAAGAAGAGGGGACAAAAGAGCAGGGGGCAAGGGGCGAGGATGGGAACCTCACCCCATTGTACGGTCCCGAAGTTGGGAGGGTGCTGTGGTGCGGAACAACCCCTCTGCGGAGGTGGCGTCGGTCCCTTAGGGGACTGACTAGCCGTCGAGGTGCCTTGTTTGCTCATTAGATCCGGGGCACCTTACCAAACTGGTGGTACTCGCCGGGTTTTAGTGGGTAGAGCTGCGTCCACTTACCTCCTTTCGGGCGTAGCGACTCCCACATACCCGCGTGGGGAGACCCACTCTCCAGCGGTATGCCTCAGAGCATTTCCCGGCGTTAAAGAAAAAAAAGGCAGTGCAATACTGGCACTGAGACATATTTTAATCTCATCAATATGAAACTGCCTGGACCAGGCCCGGGTAAGTTATATTCCTGACCCCCATTAGACGACGTCCGCCAGTTTCTAACATTGACAAACAAAGCTTTCAAATTAATCAGAACAGCTAGTCACAACAAGTATGCAGTTTGTAGGAAGTAGTTCTTTAATGTATGTGAATTACACAGCGCAGTTTTTGTCGCGCCATGACGTCAATACAAAGTGCAAGGCAACGGGTGTGCAATCATTAGGCTCCACTAATGTGCGTATGCATTGCATGCAGCCAGGATCTTCCGGTAGATCCTGACTCAATGTGGGACTCGCACCTGGGAGCGCCCACCCTAACTAAAACCACTGCGAGCGCCTTCAGCCGCTTTTTGAGGGTCCCGGATATGCAGGCAACTCCTACGCACCCCCGTTCGTCGCCTGCGGGGGGAGGCCTCGTCGGCGGCCTTCTCTCTCACCCGCTCGTCGGCCTCCTTCTGGGACATTACTGCCTCGCAGAAGGAGACCATCGCCGTCCAGGACTCGCACGGTGATGACGCTCGGCAGAGACAAGTCCCCTTCGATGACCGATGTCAGATCATGACGCAGCGCCGCCCATCTCGAGGGTGTGCTGGGCCGAGTCCACCGCCGCGCCGCAATCATGACAGACTGTCAACGGCTCCCTTTGGGCCGCCCGGCACAGGTACTTACCAAAGCAACCGTGCCCGGTGAGCACCTGTGTCAGACGGAAGGTGAGGGGTTTGCCCTTACGAAGCATCCACCGCTCGAAGATCGGACGCAGAGCAACCGTTAGGCTTTTTCCATACGGTTGCCGCGGTCCTCCCCCCACCTCCGCATTAACGCCTCTAATTAATAATACCTCTATTAATTAAAGCTATTCTAAAAGTTCCTAGAGCAGGTCCCAACTAGTTGCGACATGTCCACGACCTCTTGTCTTGATCGGAAACCAGCTTCGATTAGAATACATAAAAACACTTTTGTCAGGTTACATATAACGACTGGTTTGGCTTCAACATTTAATTGACTCTATAAATGTAAAACGTGTTCATAATTTCTTTATCATGTTTTGAATATTTACATCTATAATACGATATGAATTTCTTCAATTTCTGAGATCGGTATCAACGTCAAGATTGATTCTACCTGAAGTTAAACATTTACAAATGATGAATCAAGTCGAAACTTCAAAGACCAGTACTAATAAATACATTCAATCAGTTATATCAAAGACCAGTAGCAGACCACAGGATCTCGTCACCAGAAGAGATGAAAGGATAATGTTATCCTACGAAAGGATACCAGGCCAAAATTTGATACGGACAGTTCAAGAAAGACACTTAGTAAAGGAGGCTAGAGGAGGCACATACCTGGTTCAAAGGCTTGCGATGAAATACAGCCTGTAGAGTTCTTAATGTGTACTTATTAAGCATTAAAATTTAGCACAATTGCTTTATTATCATATTTTTAATAATAATTATAATATCTATGGACGCTTTCACACCACGCCAATCTGGTCCCGTGGTAAGTTCTCGAAGAACTTGTGTTACGGGTACCAGACAACCGAAATATATTTAATATTTTATACTATACATATATTTAAGATTTTTATTATATAATACACATATTTAATACACATCCATGACCCAGGAACACAGAAAATATTTTTGTTCCCTGGCGGGATTCGAACCCGCAACTTCCGGCTTGAGCGCCAACGCGCTTACCACTGAGCCACAGAGGTCGTCATTAAATTAACAAAGCTAATATTACATACTGCTTTGTTAATTTTGATTTGAAAACTTAATTTCCTTCTTAAAAAACCAAAAGGCCAAAGGCCAACGTCCATCATGATCACGACGAAAGTTGAATGCCTTGAAAGTCCTTAAACAGCAGCTAATTATGAAGATAAATTCAAAACTACCCACGATTAATTTCGCTAATAGCACGCTTTGTCTAAATCCGTATTCGGATGGAGAGAAAACATTAAAAATATTTTAAAATAATATTTAATGTAGAAGAAATTCAAGGAATTCGATTTCTTTTATCTGTCTGTCCATATGTGGTGTGGCAGGAGTCAAGTGTCAGAGAATTAACGAGCGTCGACATTCTGCCGCCGATCGAGTTTGGTCCAATTTTGCGTGTCTTGAGTAGATTGCAGACTTGGTGTATAACGGTAATATGATCAACCAATAATCTTTATTCGATTTTTTTAATAGCCTAGGAGGACATACGAGCAGTTGAAGCCTTTTGGCGACTATCGACGCCCATACCCCCCCCCCCAACCAGAGATTATGCAGATGCGTTACCCACCTTTCCGCTATTCAAAATGTTATCAAGTAAATCTGATCGTACATTGGCATTTAATTAGCTCGGTCTAAATATGTAATCTGAAAAAGACTGTTGATCAAGATCTTTGACTTTGGACAAAATCGACTAGTTTCGACCTATCGTTTCGCCCTTAAAGCCTTAATATTTAATATTTACTGCATATAATCCTGAACACTCTTGGCCCTTACTGGCCCATCGGCCATCCGTTCTCCTGAGTGTGTGACCGGCTCTCTGCCACTTCAACGTGTGTATTCTTCGCGTGATATCGGTAACTAGCTCTTATCTATATAGCTTATATAAGCTATGGTGTTGGTCGGCCATTAATCAGGTGGGAAAACGATCCTGTTCTTTGCAGATACACGACCCTCAAAAAGCGACCGAAGGCAACCCAAGTGTGAGTCCCGCATAGGGTCTCGAACCACTCCGGTATCTGTCTACATGCATAAAGCATTTTGTGGAAGGTGGAAAACGATCTTAGTGCAGTGGCCGGTCCGTGTTGGATGCAAGTAGCAAGTGGAAGGATTATATTCATCATCATCATTATCATCATCAGCCTCTGATGATGAAAATATTCATGATTAATCCAAATACCTCTATGGTATTAAGCTTTTAAAGCTTTAGTTATTTGTGCGACTGGAACCACTAGTGTTGTGAAATATTATACTTTTACATGAGCAACCCGCCGCCGCGCCCGGTCGAAATTCGTCTAGATATAGGCCTTTATCAATGAACGCCTAAAAGGCCGATCACCCATCACTGGCAACTTGGTTTCTTCTTTGCATGAAGACCGTAAACGCATTTAGTTAAACATGCTTATGTGGAATACTATCTAGTATCTACTATACTACTATGAAACTATCATCATCATCATAATGGGGTGCCATCTTCATATTGAAGTTTACGGGTAAACTATCTATTTCAATATACATAAATGGGTATGATTTGAATGATATAAAATCATATGACGTGGTTGGCCAATTGCCAATAGGCGGGAAAGAAGAAATGGGTCGTATTATAATTATTATAAATTAATGAAATAAAATGAAAAACACTCACACCAGAGTGTTACATAAATTTTCAAGATTATCCATGGGATATTATAATCTATCCTACTATTAGTAGGATAGATTTTTACTCTTACCTATAGGTACGTAGAAAGTATGGATGTATGTTTGTTACTCTTTCACGCAAAACATACTGAATGGATTTTAATGAAACTTTATAATAACATAGCTTATGCCTTATACATCAGAATAAAAAATTGGCTATAATTTATCTCAGTACTTCCACGGGAATGTGAAGTACGCGGGAGAAACCGCGGGACGCTGCTAGTACTAAATAATAAAGCTAAATTATTATTTTTCTTGTAAACAATCAAATCTGGAGTAACCAGTAAAATAAATGCAAAAAATATTGAAATCCGAGTGATTTCAATATTTTTTGCATTCCACAGCCATATCTATAAAGAGGGCTATTTATTTTACATAAAAGTTTATTTCAAAGAGAAACTATACATTTACGAATCGCCGCGACACAATCCCGATCTCGTTTTCCGCTCATCTGCATATAATAATGTGGTTCTTAGCGTATGCGCATACGCAGGCACTCGCACACACACACACGCACACACGCACAGGCACTCACACGCACGCAACTTCCGGTACGTCGCAGTGACTCGACTGTTTACTGGCCTGTCGATCCTTGAGCTTGCATCACCTCTTGTTATGCCAGCGACTCTGTTATCCCTCTTTTATTGCCATCATATTTGCATGATGCCGTCGTGAGTTTTAACGGAGCATAAACGAATAAATAATGAAAAATTAATAAAATAATCATCAGCCTCTATTCGTCCACTGCTGAACATAGGCCCTTTATTTTTTTTTTCCTTTACGCCGGGAAATGCTCTGAGGCATTCCGCGGGGGAGTGGGTCTCCCCCACGCGGGTATGTGGGACTCGCTGCGCCCAACAGCTGGTAAATGGATGCAGCTCTACCCACTAAACCCCGGCGAGTGCCACCAATGCCGCCTTTGGTGAGGTGCCCCGGATCTAGAAAACAAACAGGGCACCTCGACGGCTAATCAGTCCTGCAAGGGACCGACGCCACCGCAACAGAGGGGTTGTCCCGCACCACAGAACAACCCCTCCCAACGTCGGGACAGTACCATGG
The DNA here is from genome assembly GCA_963853865.1 of Helleia helle. NCBI lineage: Eukaryota > Metazoa > Arthropoda > Insecta > Lepidoptera > Lycaenidae > Helleia > Helleia helle. The sequence continues at coordinate 17,644,620 of OY971432.1, read as the reverse complement.
TGTGAGGTTCCCATCCTCACCCTTTGCCCCCTGCTCTTCTGTCTCCTTTTCTTATAAGAGGGGTACAAAGAGCCCCCTCGGCCCAGTTAGCTTCGCCCAAGGTGCAGCGGTTCACCCTAGGTTACTGAGCCCCACCACCACGACAAGGCCTGAGCCATGGTGGGGTGCTGAACATAGGCCTCCCTCAATGAAGGCCAACACGCCTCGCCACTCGCATCCAACACGGACCGGCCACCGCACGGAGATCGCAGCCAACACTTCATCTACCTAAACGTGGCCTCCACTGACCTGAGTGTGTGACCAGCCCACTGCCACTTCAACGAGCTTATGCTGCGCGTGATATCGGTAACCTTAGTTTTCTGGCGGAAGTCTTCGTTTCGAATCCTATCTGTCAAAGAAACACCCAGCATAGCACGCTCCATAGCGCATTGAGCTACGACAAACTTACGGACCAGTCGTAAATTTAGAGGAATCTTTCAATTTAATTGAAAGAAATTTGAATACACTTTGAGAACAAACTTACCGATGTAAAAACAACTTTATGCAGTTTTTATCGCGGTTTATCACGGCTCAAGGAAGAGCTTAGGTGTTACACATCCTAATCCTCAATCCTAGATCATCAGAGAATCATTAATCATTATAATGAGTGAAATTCGCATACACATGAGAAATAAATAAGCTTGCCGCTTTTAAATAATTGTAACATCAAGCGATCCAATACATTTACGAAATACCATCACGCCATAGTGTCGTGACAGTAGCAACAATGATACGTTAAGGACTTATTAGTACCATTCCGCGAACTAAATCTATATGTGAGTGCACGCATGTGGTCAGCATGGGGCCTATATATGCATAATGTGCATTGACTCCATGACACAGTGGAGATTGTCCCAAACAATATTACACCACGGCTGCATGGGTACCACCATCTTGCTTTTGTTTCTCCCGTGAAACAGCTTTTTTTTTCGGAAGGGCTAGACGTTTCGGTCTGATGGCCTTTAAGCTCAATCGGTACAGTAAATGAGCAGATGGCTCACTGAAAAAATATTCGAAAGGGGGACGCCCCCCTCCGTGCCCCGCAGGGAGCGCGGTTCATCGCGCGCGCTGCTCTGGAGAGCAGGATTTGGACTCGTCAAATCCGATACGGTCGACGAATCTTTTACGGTTGAGTTTAACCTATCATCATGAGGGCCGGCCCTCATCCCTCCCTCTGGACAGGGAGGCGGGTCATGCGCGGTGCCTAAGCAATCTAGCGGTAGCGTAGTGCTAGTGAAACAGCTTTGCTGTGTTCGAAGAGAAGGGAAAGACCGACAGTGTAATTACTGGTACCGAGACTTAACATCTTATGTCTCAGGATAGGCAACATATAGATGAGTGGCCTGGGCTCGTTCCAAGTAAACTAGTTTATATTCATGGGCGACGTCAACCACTTACCATCAGGTGACACGTCTGCCCGTTTGCCTATCCAAGCAACATAAAAAAAACCATGATATCAAGGTTTTATCAATAGTATGCAAGAACATCCAATTGCTGTGTTCATGAACTTCTTTATAAGACTCTAGCAAGTTAGACAGAACATAAAAACCTTCTTCACCACCAGACCTATCGGACTGGACATCATTCAACCATCAAATCAATGGACATTAATGTTGGCCTCTCAACCAAAACCCAATTCAATCCATTCACCCGCAGAACTTCATTAAAATACAACAATATCAATAAAAATATGAATGAAACTCACGACAGCGATAAATACCAACACAAAGATAAAAATAGCCGTAAGTCATAACGGGGTCGGGTATATTGTGCAAACTCGTTTGAAACCATTCTACATTATCTTTATAGCTTTTTTTTTCTTTTTTTCTTAATAGAAGAGGAGCAAACAGACAGTCGGTTCACCTGATGGTAAGTGATAAGCGACGTCCATAAACACCCGCTACACCAGAGGGTTAGCAGGTGCGTTGCCGGCCTTTCAAATATGCGATGCGATTTATTTATCAACTCGTATACACAAACCTGTAATTTTTTTTATGTTAGTTGGATAGGCAAACTGGCAAACGTACCACCTGATGGTAAGTGGTCGACGTCTACGACGATACATAGAGCTAGATACATAAGCTAGTATATAGAGCCCAGGCAACTTTTCTCTTTTCAGGATAGGCAACATTCATATTATTATGTTGCCTATCCTGAGACATAAGATGTTAAATCACCGAATCAGCAAAATTGTTTCACGGGAGAAACAAGTAAGATGGTGGTACCCATGCAGCCGGGAGCGCGGCACAGCGCTTCCCTCCCACCGATATGTAAATATATACACTCGAGGCACATAACCCTCTTTCTGGCGCAGTAGGATAAAATGTTGTTATGGGACGCCCAGCAGATGTGAAACATGTATGTTAGTGTTGAAATACACAATTAATAGAAATCTATAAAGAAATATGGAATAAAATACGTCACACGACCGTGCCGTTTGCCGACGCGGCATTGAGTCAATTCCATTGTTGAGGAGCGCCAATACAAGTACATATTATATCATATTAAAAGTGAACAATCTGTGAACACATCATTAAGATATGGCGAAGAAATTAAGATGTACCAGAAAAAAAACTCTATTTCCGTTGCAGACATATTCATCATACTAATTGATCTCACCTTGGCGGATTCGAACCGGACATGTATTACGTCAGAGACGTTTTTTTTGGACTCATCACGAGTCTTCATCGAGATTGATTACTTTTAAACGTTTTTACGCGTGATTTCAAAGCCGAATAGATGATCGATATACAATATAATATGAAGCTACATCGTGATCAGCCAGTGAACATGCACGTGTAGGTATATATCGTACAAAAAGATCCAAAACATCCGACCTCCGACTATTGCTATAGATAAAACCTACAACGATAGAAATACCAAAAAGTATAATTTTATTGGTATTGGTGGAACACTATGGTGGCGATGTCGGTTCGATGATGGTGATGATGATGATAGTCCGATGGTGGAGATTTAGTTCTTGGACATGTATGTTGCATAGATTAACTACCTACGAAGAACTCGGTGGTAAATTAACGCCTAGGAACATAGCCAAGTACAGGCAACTCGGCACGATCACGCGTTGTCTATTCTGAGGCGACGATATCGAGATATATATAAAATAAGTAATACATACAAAATATAACAATAAATAAGTATTACTTATTACTTGTACTACGTATATCTATTTTACGTAATATAGCCTCCTGCCCATATTTCCGAAACACAGCAAAGCTGGTTGACGTAAGAAATGAGCAAGATGGCGGTACCCAGAGGCGCAGTACAGAGCATCCTATTGCATCATATCGTTAAAACTGCTACGTACTAAAACCGATTTTATTGAAATTCTAAAATCGATTAAATATTAAAAAATGGATTCGAAAATCGACAATAAAACATTCTTATTAGTGGTCAACGACGAATTGAGAACTATTATTATTATTAATCCTTTTTGAAGTCGGTTAAAAACTAGCCCTTACTGCGATAGAATTAAGTGCTAATGATACAGACTTTTGGGATTCATTGAGAAAGTACTATATCCATAAGTCCTTCTTGCATATGCATACACTATCGATAGTACCACTACAAAGTTCTATTTGCAGTGGACACCTGGTGCAGGACTGGTTCCGAGCTATATCGGGCAACAATAACCTGCGACACATAGATAACCTATCTAGTGTCTTACTATTTACTAGCTGTTGACCTCAGCTTCACCCGCGTTAATTTATATTGACAGTTTGATCCGGCCTGATGGTGTTCAAGTCACTCAGCAGTAGTATTCACTTAGGTCTCAGTACCATTACACTGGTCAAAAATTTTTTCCTACATCCGAACTCACAAACATTACATATTTATTAAACTATATAGATTTACATTTATCTTTATAGCTTTTTTTTTCTTTTTCGTGTTTTATTAATAGAAGAGGGGGCAAACGGATAGTCGGTTCACCGGATGGTAAGTGAAGAGCGACATCCACAGAAACCCGCTACACCAGTGGATTAGCAGGTGCGTTGCCGGCCTTTCAGGTATGAGTATGCTCTTTTCTTGAAGGTACCTAAGTCGTATCGGTTCGGAAACATACATACATAATTACATACATTACATTACATACATAAAATTCTTAAAAAAACGGCTTTATTGTCCAAAACGAACATTTTAGAATTGAACCCTAAAAGTGTAGAAGCAGTAACGGAACCCTTATCAATCGGATCTTCGTCTGTCGGTTTGTCAGCTTCATGTCATGGATGCTTGTTTAATTATAGGGTCCCCTCGACTAATAATACAGTACGAACTTTGTCTCACGATGACGACGAAAGGCATAAGCGAGAATTGCATGTCCCAGCACAGGTCCTCCTCCTCGAAATTATGCGAGGATTTTAGGCAAACTTTACTTGTCCAAGACTTAATCCCTTCAAAGACCCTTTTTCCTTCCCTAATAAAGGGTTTAGTCGAAATTTGCTCAAAAGTCACACAGTAGTCTACGCGGCACCGTGAGGAAACCGTATTTCGGATATCACCAACTTTCTAATCGGTTTTGTTCTAATCTGAGGCATCCCGTCTTCCCAGGCGGGTATGTGGGGCCCGAAAGGTGGACGCAGATCTACCCACTAAAACACGGCGAGTACCATCCATGCCGCCTTTTGTGAGGTGCCCCCGATCTAACGAGCAAGCACCTCAACGGTTAGTCAGTCCCTCAAGGGACCGACGCCACCTACACAGAGGGGTTATCCCGCACCACAGAACAACCCCTCCCAACGTAGGGACAGTACAACGGGGTGAGGTTCCTATCCTCGCCTCTTGTCCCTCTTCTTATAAGAGGGGTACAAAGAGCAGCTCCCTGGGCTCAATTCGCTTTGCCCAAGGTGCTGGGTACACCTTAGGCTACTGAGGCCCACCGCCACGACAAGCCACATACCCGCCTGGGGAGTGTGCCTTGTCGTGGCGGGATGCCTCAGAGCATTTCCCGGAGTTAAAGAAAAAAAATGCTAGATATAAACAGGACAGTGGTAGAGTCGCGCTGCACAGCGCTTCCTAGTCTATTTAAATTATATTATAGCAAGAGGATATCCGTAAAATATTTACATAAATTTCAAGAATCGAACAAAATTTCCGTTGCCTGTCAACCGATACACCAGTTTCACCACCACGTGACTACACGACCGTGGCGATATCGCATTATTTATCTAATCATCAGATCTATCAGATCTATGTCCGTTACTCGATCGCATGACATCCATACACATCCGTTTCGGATTAATTCGCCCGTGCTCATTTATCCGCCGCCGATATCCGGAGCCCCCCTTCCTCCTCACCCGCTGCCCCCTTTCCTCCTCGCCTCTCTGTCTCCTCGGTCGTCCGCCAACTGGACCCGCTTCCGCAGCAGGCCGGCGCTCCACAAATAGCAGGCCGCATCATTCATAAAGACAATATTATTCCGCGCCGCATGCATGTCCCAGAACATGATGTATTTTTATTATTATAGCGGTAAGTCATTTGCCTCTCAGTATTTCTATATCCGTAGCATTTGACAGATTACATTGTTTTTGATTAATACTTATTTATCGCTAACTAACGATACAGTCTAAAGAACTTAAATCCAAAACATTCGGCTTTTGAAGGGCGTCGACGTAAGATAGTTTCTTGGCATGAGAGGTGAAAATACAGAGGACGGGTGGCCTAAAGATTCAGTCATTGATCCACGCCCGACATCCATCTCAAGACCTAGATTCCTCTAGCAACTATCCCGGACTAGCGACTGTACTATATATATGACAAGAATATTCTCGTTGGTCATGTATGCTGGACATACACAGTTAGCAAGTATGGGCTAATAATGACGGTACAGGAGTATCCATTAACCGGTGGGAGGGAAGCGCTGTGCCGCGCTCCCGGCTGCATGGGTGCCGCCATCTTGCTTGTTTCTCCCGTCAAACAGCTTTGCTGTGTTTCGGAGAGAAGGGCAAGACAGGCAGTGTAATTACTGGCACCGAGACTTAACATCTTATGTCTCAGGATAGGCAACACATAAATTAGTTGCCTGGGCTCGTTCCAGGTATACTAGTTTATGTTCATGGGCGACGTCGACCACTTACCATCAGGTGGTACGTTTGCCAGTTTGCCTATCCAACTAACATAAAAGAAAACCATTTTGATATTTGATTTGGTTTGATTATCACTAGAGTTTGTATCTTCATTTACCCTTCATCAATCGCTGCCCGTTCACAAGTTCAAATGATCCTAAAGCTCCCCCATCGCTTGCAGTGAGGTGTCACAGACATAGTCAGACGGCTCGGCGTACACACAAATACACTTGGCAGCGCGCGCCAGACACGATGTTCTTCATTTTGTCGCTCGCCGGCTGGACGACGATTATTATTAGAGAGTAGTATTCTGTAAATTCTTTGTCTGTCATTATTTTTCGGATGAGCTGGAGATTGGTCTCTTTTAATGAACGCCAAGACGACTGATCCGTCGGCACTCGCATCTCTATACGTGAAAGAAGAAAAATCTTTGTATCCCCTATTGGGCCTTCGTACCCACAAGCTAATAAACTAAATTTCTGTGACTTTGATGTGATATCATGATAACCATAAAAATTACACACCTACTTGAAATTCCAAATGTAAATCATTAAATTACTACTATAAAATAAGATAAAGTCGCCGTACAAGGAACTTTTTTCGTGTCGATCTTAATGGTGGCAATAGGTACCTTTAGATGTCTTAATATCTAGCGTTCCCTATTTTGTAACGTGGTGTGGTAAAACCTATGGATGGTGTGGTAAAACCTATGGATGGTGTGGTAAAACCTATGGATGGTGTGATAAAACCTATAGATGGTTTGATAAAACCTATGGATGGTGTGGTAAAACCTATGTATGGTGTGGTAAAACCTATGTATGGTGTGGTAAAACTTATGTATGGTGTGATAAAACCTATAGATGGTGTGATAAAACCTATGGATGGTGTGATAAAACCTATAGATGGTGTGATAAAATCTATGGATGGTGTGATAAAACCTATGAATGGTGTGGTAAAACTTATGGACGGTGTGATAAAACCTATGAATCAGCATCTCGCATGAGCCTTTCTATTCACTTTTACGTATACTTAAATTACTTAATTTTAAGAGGCATCTCTAGGCGTTGGTCACGACTCACGGGTCGCCCGTCATTAAGATAAACGAACACAGACGGACCTCAGTACTGTTGTTAATTTTGGCAATTCTCTTATAACCAAGTCATATAACGGCAACCGTAGATTACCTTCAATACGCGAATCTTCACCAGACTACAGTAAAGAACATTAAAATTATATTTTTGTCTAACGTTACGCTTTCAGATTTTAGTATTATATAAAATTAGTTCATTTTTTCATATTGCTGAGTAGATAATCTAGATCAGTAAGCAACGTTAGAACTTGTGTTATGGGGAATAGGTAATAGAAATAAATTTAACATCTCAGTACCTCTACCATGAGTTTTGTTACAAGCGTAAATGACATAACTATAGTAGTTACGTAAAATGCAACACAGTTTTCTATTCGAAAACTATATCATACCTCAGTTTTTTATTCGTGTTTCGTTTTTATGTTAACGTCACGTAAAGTATATGAGTAGTTAACGTAAAAACGCACACACAGTTCAGATATCGATCCCAATAAATATGATTTTATTTTCATAAAAATTAAAAATCCTTAGAAGCGTGGCCAGCTGTACCAAGCTGTTAGTGGTGTATGTGAAGGAGTAGGCTTGGTATGCCAGTTAGTTGATACTCTTGTACGATATTCAATTACACCTTCGCTTAGCTTGCGTATTTGCGAGACCTTTAGACTCCCTAATGCCTATCGTTTTCAAAACTATCCTATTTCCCACCAATTACTCTTGCGTGAAGTTTAAATTCAACATAAGATAAAAAACTTGCCTGCCCCAGACATCAGCCCCCGTCGTGTTTTAAACTATCCTATCTCTTAAGTACCGTACGGCACACGTTTGAATACATTGATATGATAGGGTGTGGCTTCGATCTTTAACCCCCCTCGTCATAAAGTGTTTCAACAACAGCACCTCCACTATGAATGGCACCATGAGATTGTTTCACCACCCCAACATGTCCATTGTGGTGGAGTGGGTCGGAAATCTGTTGAACCACTTTAAGAGCGCGTAACAATATGTTACAATAGCGCTTTGTTAAATTGTATACCTTTATAACCAGGTATACGATATTCTTATCATCATCAACATCAGGCCGTATCCGTCCACTGTTAAATATAGGCCTCCATCAATGAACGCCAAGAAGACCGATCACTCGCATCCAACACGGCCACTGCACGGAGATCGTCTTCCCACCTCGTTAATATCCGACCAACATCAGCCCTCAACATCTCATGACCGTGAATGATAACTTGGATCGGTCATTGATATATACATACAAATTATGATGAAAATGATATATTATGTTGAAGGTGATGATTATTTTCTGCTCCATAACTCGCAAAGTATCAAAGCACTCGATGAACATTGGGAGATTTGCATTTAATATATCATTGCTTCTGTCTAGAATTTGATAAAACTTAATAATTATACCTTACGAAGTCTGATTTATGCAACAGGATGTGATAAAACATAAAACACACACACACACACACGCTAATGACCAGTTTCGCTAAGACGTCCGAATCTATTAATCGGTTCTATCGATTTTATTTCGATGCACAGGAAGTGGACTGGAATATATTAAATCCGACAAATAAACAGTTATGAGCCAACAATCCACATAAACCTACTTGTAATAAACTATGTAACGGTGTCTATTTAGATACTACCTGGGGCCCGCAGCTTCGCCCGCGTTACTTACATTAACAGCCGCATCCGGATGATGATGATTATTTTTGTAACCTATGTTACTCAGTGTTAGCGTCGCATTCTATTGGTGAAAAAAATGTTAAAATCGATCGAGTAGTTTTGGAGTTAAATCATAACAAACAAACAAACAAACAAAATTCAAATCTTTCCTCTTCATATAAGTATAGGCATCATTCTATTATTTATAATTTTGTAAGCGTTATCTTTGTTGACGTCCACCATCATCATCATCATCATCAGCCGCACCATCTCTGTCACTTGGACTATGGACTGCACGAAGCAGCAGCACAGCGAACTATTTATCTTTGATTAGGATATTTTTCTAAGACAAGACCTCGGTTGAAAGTAGTTCACATAACCACCCTAGAGCATGCCAGGCGTAAGTAAACAAGGCGTCTCTTTCGCAAGAGGTTTTATTGTATTTATTAATATGTAATTCAATAAGACAACTTTTTACCGTTTTATTACGATTTTTACGTTTCCGGTGTTTTTAACAACCGGACACTTGAGGAAGGAAATCTTAATTACTTATGATAAAACTAGTAAAAACCTACTTTTATTATGCATGTTTTAATGTCATGTAGTGCCATGCTGCTTTGCAGCCGAATTGGGCTGGCACGACCGGGGTACCTCTCGCTCACATAACACCGACGTCAAGTGACAGCTATGCTGTCGCGTTTCGTGCGGTTTGTGAGTTTCCCCTGGCCCATTGGGGGGATAGGGAAAAGGAGGGCAACGCATCTGCATAATTTTTGGTTGTGCGGATGTCTATGGGCGTCGATAGTCACCATAACTCTCCGACTGTTTAGTTGTCTCTTTATAATAAAAATCACATTATTCACAATGTTAGTTAGTAATAACAGTTTACCGGTGGAAGGGAAGCGCTGTGCCGCGCTCCCGGCTGCATGGGTTCAACCACCATCTTGCTTGTTTCTCCCGTGAAACAGCTTTGCTGAGTTTCGGAGAGAAGGGCAAGACAGGCAGTGTAATTACTGGCACCGAGACTTAACATCTTATGTCCCAGGATAGGCAACACATAAATAAGTTGCCTGAGGTCGTTCCAGGTATACTAGTTTGCAGGTATGTTCATGGGCGACGTCGACCACTTACCATCAGGTGGTACGTTTGCCAGTTTGCCTATCCAACTAACATAAAAAAAATATATACGCGTTTCTTAGATAATAATAACATTCTTTACGACCACACATTTTTATAAACTTTAAAATATGTACCACCAGTAAAACTTCGATTGTAGCGAACGCCTTTTATTGTAGGTCGAAGATGTGTGAGAATCAAAATGTAAAATGACAATAGTTTGAATTGTCCGTATGTTCTATTCCAATGTTGAACCTGGCGTGGGACCGTCCGTCCGTTATGGACCATCCTACCTGCCCCATGTAACAAAGCCTTCGTATCCCCAACGCAGGTGCGAGGCAAGTTCTTTTGTTAAACATATAAAGTCTACAAAATGGTGTATGAATGAAGTTTATGGTACAGCTGAAAAAATATTTTATTCTATTCATAGCCCTCATTTATATTTGGTGTTCACTCCGTTTTTGTCACGCTATTATCATACAAATATCTGCCGGTATTATCATCACCATTATAACATTTCCGTCTGCTGAACTTAAAGCTCTGTCGATGAACGCCATGACGGCCGATCCCCCTCCCCATCTAACCAGAACTGACCACTGCATAGATATCGTTGTGTCATGTAGTGTACTAGATTCTACAATATTTAAATATAAAAACCGGCCAAGGGCGAGTCGGGCTCGCGCACGAAGGGTTCCGTACAAGATTTATACAACATTAGACACCTTTTTTTTACCCGACCCGGTTTCTGTCTTTCCTAAGATTGAGAAAAAAAACGACGAAATCACGTTTATTGTATGAGAACCCCCCTTTATTTATTTAATTTTGAAGAGAATATATAAAACTAAATATTCTGTGAATAAAAAAATTAAATAAATAACTCTGTAAACATTTAAAGCATAGCGCTTTTCTATCAATATTAAAAACAATTAATAATAATAATATCTATGGACGTTTTAAAAACAATTAATTATTGGAAAAAAGATTTTTTAATTCGGCAGTTCGGAAGGATTCAGGTTCAAAATTGCTCAGATTTACAAAGTTGCAGAGTTTTGTTTGTTTTATTAGTCAAAACTCATTTACAACCAGCTCATATCGAATTAAACTCAGCACGTCTCAATGTTACACTCTCAGTCAGTTGTTTGCAACTTTTTTATGATCACAAAAACTATAATTAATGAACGAATCGCTGATATATCTGGACACATGTTAACACCTTAGTACACGTCGGTCTGTGTGTGACTTCTCGGAAGAGGTCGACTCAGACAAAACGACCGAGACTGCGTACCGCGCACGATCCGTCGGTATGTAACGACCCTAACAACAGGAACGTGCCACTCTTCTGTGGCATTTTTTGACTTTTTGTTTGTAAAAATGTTAAAATCTCAGACGAATAACTCCCAAACTAGCTCGATCTAATTCAAATATCTGATCTAATCACACCCCATTGTCTTCAGTGCCTCATTACATTTTTTCCATGTCTACTCGTTAATTCTTATACTATTCTGAAACTATAGTCCGTATAGCCATAATTTATTGCTTTAATCCTTCATAATTTAAAAGGTAGCCAACCTTTCTAATGAACCGTCTATAGACGGTAATGAACTGTAGGTAAATTCGGACTCAAAGATAGATTTAGAATTGACGTGGTTATTTTCACTAATAAAATTCTGAACAACACATTCGTAGACAATACTGAAATATAGAGCACTGCGGAATAAGATTTGAACATTTTATATCAAATCCATTAGTAGGTACTTATTCATCATACTTATGTATCATAATATCATCATCATCATCATCATCATCATCATCCTCTATGTGTACACCGGCCGAACACAAGCCTCCTTAAATGAACGCAAAGACGGCCGATACCTTGCCACTCGCACCCAACACGGCCACTGCACGGAGATGGTCTTCCCACCTGGCTTATGCCCGACCAACACTTCGTCTACCTAAATATGTATCATTTATATCCATTTATTTCTATCTAAAAGATCGTGAAAATAAACACCTTCATTAATCGTGATAAACAACGTAAAAAATTGTTAACGTTTAGAGTGTACGTGTCAAATTGTATCACGGGCTTACATACATACCATAACCTGACATTTCCAAAGAAACCTAAATAAACTGCCCACACGACTAGCAACAGGCAGTTTTTGTGGTGGCATTTTCAACAAATTCTCTCGCCACCGAACAATGGCAGTTCTTTGTTAAGTCCTGTCCGGATTCACACTTATCCAGGATCGTCCCGCTGACCTTGGGGATACGTCGTTCGGGGAAGCGGATGAGAAACAGTCCGTCGCGGCACGTTTAATTCGACGGCGGCGTTAAATTTAGAGCTAACATATCTACTCGTTTTTTTTTAATGTAGTGTAATTATATTTTGTCTGTTTGACGTAGGTACATATTTAATCTGCACTTTGTACACCACAAGCCGGTAGAGGCTATGAGTGAGACCGATGTCAGTGCTCTTAGCTCTACCACCTATGTTGTTATGTTTTGTAACAAGTACATTGTAAACCAATTCGGAATATAAAACAATATAACGTTATAGTAAATATACAGGTTAAAATTATAGGATATTTATTAAATGATAACCCGCGTTACTCAATTCCTATATGTCACTGCGTGATATTATATAGCCTATAGCCTTCCTCGATAAAAGAGCTGTCTAACACTGAAAGAATTTTTCAAATCGGACCAATAGTTCCTGAGATTAGCGCGTTCAAACAAATAAACAAACTATTTAGCTTTATAATATTAGTATAGATCAATATAAGTTGCAGGATAGTAAATAAGCTATCATGATATTCTAGATTATTTCCAGAATATAAATAATAATTATCAAAACGTGAATGAATGTAAATGTTTCATACAATCGAAACCTCAGGCCAGAGCTAGATTATTAAAACATAATTTATAAAACATTATAAGATCGTACATGGCAAAATTAACAAAATGGCTTCTACGGAAGGTCACCTCAGTATAATAATCTGCATTATGCATTATGACATTTATTGAAGTCATATTAAAACATAATCAGTTTACTATCTATTGTATTTTATATTATACTAGCTGTTGCCCGCAGCTTCGCCCGCGTTAACTTTTAAAATTTGAGGGAGTTAAAAAAAGTTGACCACCACTTAGGGGTATGAAAAATAGATAGTAGCCGATTCTCAGACCAACTGAATACGCATATAAAATTTGGTAAAAATCGGTAAAGCCGTTTCGGAGGAGTACGGTAACTAACATTGTGACATGGAAATTTTATATCTTAGAAGATTATTGTATTTTATATTATATTTATTGTATTTTATATTATATTTATCGTATTTTATATTATATTTATTGTATTTTATATTATATTTGACGTATTTATATTATACCAACATAACAATAATATGTATCGATTATTTTAATTATCGATACATATTATTGTTATTAACTTAGTAATCCTCTTTTTATTTTTCTTTTTTTTACGCCGGGAAATGCTCAGAGGCATCCCGCCTGGGGAGTGGGTCTCCCCAGGTAGGTATGTGGGACTCGCTGCGCCTGAAAGATGGTAAATGCACGCAGCTCTACTAAAACCCGGCGAGTGCCACCAGTGCCGCCTTGGTGAGGTGCCCCGGATCTGTTAAGCTAACAAGGGCACCTCGACGGCTAGTCAGTCCCGCAAGGGACCGACGCCACCTCCACAGAGGGATTGTCCTGCACCACAGAACAACCCCTCCCAACGTCGGGACAGTACAATGGGGTGAGGTTCCCACCCTCACCCCTTGCCCCCTGCTCTTTTGTCCCCTCTTCTTATAAGAGGGGTACAAAGAGCCCCCCAGGCTCAATTTGCTTCGTGCAGCGGCTCACCCTAGGCTACTGAGCCCGACCGCCACGTGCAGCGGCTGTATATGGAGGTCGCTTATCAATTACCCATCACCAGGTGAACTCCTGTCAAGTCTTCTATTATATTCTAGCATCTTGAATGTTAGGTCATAAACGATGCTTGTTTTATGTTACCCCATAACAAACATCCTTACATACATTACTAATATTTCATACACATAATTAATATAGTCTTAAAACCTATGTATGTTAGGTTATTTGGTGTGTTGATCAGATTACATGTTCGGTAGTAAAATACGACACATGCACAAACAAACAGATCGTATTTTTCACCTGTTCTCAGGTGTTCCATTCTGTTTGAAAATTCCTAACCAACCTGATCCCTACAATAGCCATATGAGAACATCACATTTCATGAGGTTATGCCTAAAAAGGCACACACCCGATGCATTGATGTTGGACTCTCGAAACATGAGCTGCGTGATCGTCTCCGGACCGATCGCGGAAGCTTAGGTTCGAATCCGATACGAGGAGACACAAACCCAGACCGCGCAAAAAGCGCTAGCACTACGCTACCGCTAGATTGCTTGGGCACCGCGCATGACCCGCCTCCCTCTCCAGAGGGAGGGATGAGGAGTGAGGAGTTGATCTAAGCCAACAAAAACACTGGGATGAAACCTATATAAACGCCTGGTAAGACAAAAATATTTAGAAGTTCACCAACCGGTATTGGGTGGTTTGACCAGCTCGTAGTGGAGAAACATCTGATAAGTTTCATATTATTTCGTTTTATCAACTTCTATCTAAAATCTAGTTTGAAATCGGGTCGATCTAAACGTTCTAATAACGTGAACAATCGCAACGATATTTCACATCCGCGCCCATACTAAAGTATGTAATCTATACTAATATTATAAAGCTGAAGAGTTTGTTTGTTTGTTTGAACGCGCTAATCTCGGGAACTACTGGTCCGATTTGAAAAATTCTTTCAGTGTTAGACAGCCCATTTCTCGTGGAAGGCTATAGGCTATATAACATCACGCTGTGACTTATAGGAGTTGAGTAACGCGGGCGAAGCTGCAGGCAACAGCCTATCATAAATAGCGAGCCTCCTTACGGTAAGTGGTCAGCCTCGTCTATAAGCACACGAGTTTACCCGAGACCAGCCCGGGAAACCAATTCATTCATCGGGCTCAGGATGGGAACCTGGGTCTGTATGGCACGACGTCGTGGGGACTGCTTAATAGCGGCCGGCCAGTCCCCCCTTACGAGGAGCAGTCTGGCCTTCGCCGGGGCCAGCCTGTCGCTGAGATGATCCTGTCTGTTGCCTGCATATCCGGGACTCTCAAAAAGCGCCTGAAGGCGCTCGCAGTGGTTTTAGTTAGGGTGGGCATTCCCAGGTGCGAGTCCCACATTGGGTCAGGATCTACCTGAAGATCCTGGCTGCATCCATAAGGATTTCCCTGCGGTTAAAAAAAACAAAAAGCAACTCATTCATGCGTAGGTAGCCTGTCTTGAGACATAGGACAATATGTTTCGATCCCAGTAATTACACTGCCTCGTCCTTCTCTCCGAAACACACCAAAGTTGCATAAGTAAAATGGCGGTACCCAAGCAAACGGGAACGCGGCACAGCGCATCACTCCCGCCGATAAAAGTCCAGAACCATCGTCAGGTAGATTCCTAGACACGCACAAGAGAAGGTTCAGTACAGCGGCAGGCGACGGAGCGAGACACCGGCGACCGCCGACCCGCCCGCTCCACTGGCCAGTCACGCCTCATTGTGCCTCCGCTCAGGATCATATAATCGATTGGGGCAAATCCATTCTGCATTCATGTGATTCTCGTAAAAGTAATTTGAGATACAGTACATGGATTACTTCTTCCATACATACATGATGATACCAGCCTAAGTCTATTTACCGGTGGGAGGAATGAGCTGTGTTCGTGCACTGTCCTTTTTTTTCTTTTACGCCGGGAGCTTTCTTTCATCCCGCCGGGAGTGAGTCCCCCAGGTATGCGGGTAGTAAGGTGGACGCAGCTCTACCCACTCACTGGTGGGAGGGAAGCGCTGTGCCGCGCTCCCGGCTGCATAGGTACCACCATCTTGCTTATTTCTCCCGTGAAACAGCTTTGCTGTGTTTCGGAGAGAAGGGCAAGACAGGCAGTGTAATTACTGTCACCGAGACTTAACATCTTATGTCTCAGGATAGTCAACACATAAATGAGTTGCCTGGGCTCGTTCCAGGTATACTAGTTTATGTTCATGGGCGACGTCGACCACTTACCATCAGGTGGTACGTACATACATAAAAAAAAAACTAAAACCCGGCGAGTGCCACCAATGCCATCTTGGTGAGGTGCCCCGGATCTGTTGAGCAAACAAGACACCTCGACGGCTAGTCAGTCCCTCAAGGGACCGACACCACCTCCACAGAGGGGTTGTCCCGTACCACAGAACAACAGTACAGTGTCAGTCGGGACAGTACAAGGGGTGAGGTTCCCATCCTGGCCCCTTGTCCCCCGGCTCTTTTGTCCCCTCTTCTTATAAGAGGGGTACAAAGAACAGCTCCCTCGGCTCAATTTTCTTCGCCCAAGGTGCTGGGTTCACAATAGACAACGCACTAATCAGTTTCTTCAACTAGACCAGGGCTAACTCGTTCATAGGCGACTGTGACTGTGACTGCCAGATATCCAGTGGCATGTCTGCCAGTTCTCCTATGTTCCTACCTCAAATCTGCCCCAGTCGCCTCCAGCCTTTACACTAACGAGCGTGCACCGTAATCCGTCGGAATTCCTCAGCGGTCTGTATGACAAGTTAAGTGTGCACGGGAATGCTCGCATAACAGTCTCTTATGTCGCCGTGTTATTAAACGATAGGCGGTAGGGGCCCACTCACTATCATCATCATCATCATAATCACCCGTGTTGGTGTCAATTCTGACAGATAGGGTATATAATTTGAAATTGATATGCAATTCCTGTTCGTGTAAAATATTCATTCTGCGAGATAAACATAATATTTAAGATTTCATATCAACATGGTTAGTTTCTCTATAAAGAAAATGTTGAAAGGTATTCCTAGACAAGACCGAAATAAAGAGCTTCGCAATACAAAAATGAAAACCATGGTAAATATCCCGTTTTAACCAGTTCATGGGGTATGGCATTTCGTTAAAGTTCACACATCTAATACTAATAAATAAATATGGCTTAGGACTTACAGACACAGCACAGTGCAGCACATCTTTCCAAAGAAAGTAATAATGAAGCTTACCTGCGAACAAAAAAACAAACATTTAGTAAGAGGTAGTGCCCTGCTGCTTTGCAGCCGAATTGGGCCGGCACGACCAGGGTGGTGGTACCTCTCGCTCACATAAAATCGGCGTCAAGTGATAGCTATGCTACCGCGTTTCGTGCAGTTTGTGAGTTTCCGGTGGCCGATTGGGGGGGATAGGGAAAAGGAGGGCAATGCATCTGCTTAACTTTTGGTTGTGTCTATGGGCGTCGAATGACACCACAAGGTATCATGATTTATGTATATTATCGAGCATATAACCGGAATAGAGCTGTAATGTTATGTGTTCTGTATGAAGACTAATTCTGCGCTGCGTCGGTTCTGTGCTCTGATTGGCCGACTGATGGCCATTGATGGATTATTGGTCGATGGGACGAATACACAGATCATTGGTTGGTTGAATTGTTATTACCTCAGTGATATATCACGGATCAGTTTCGGAATTTTATAGCTCACATTACTACCTACTCTATCTGGTTATATGCTCGATATATGCTGGTTATGACCAAATGTATATAACAGGGTATATATGCTGGTTATATACATTAACTAAAATTAAATGTTTAAAGAAATGTCTTTTAACAACTTATGACGCGACGGTCAAGTGTGAAATTGCTCAAAATTTCATCTAACGAACCCTTCACCGAACCAAGTGTGTTATCTCTATTACATTACCAACAAGAAAAATCTAGCACATACGTTAGCATCATCGAAGATCAAAAATGCGAACACTAACTGCCTAACATACCTCACCATAATTACAACAAACTGGCAGATGAAGCTATACCTTAAACGGCGGACAAAGGCAGTACCTGTTCGGTCACGTACAGATAACAGACAAACAGACAAACATACGGGCTCGTTGGCCTGTGCAAACGCTGGCGAGTCAATACACACAATTTGAAGGGACAACGCCCAGACCGTCAATTACTTTACACTATTACCTCGGGTCAATATTGACTTGCGTTTCTGTTGAATTGTTTCATCATCATAATCATCATCGTCATCATCGTCGACTTCGTTTACCAAGTCATTATATTTGTAGACCTTACTATACAGTAAAGTATACTATACCTTAATACCAGTATACATTAATACTGGTGTTATATGAAAATTCATATTGAAAAGCCTATGCACGAACGGTAGGATTTTAAGATCCTTTGTTAGATAGTACCTCTAAACGGAGATGCGAGTGGCGAGGGATCGGTCGTCTTTGCGTTCTTTGAGTGAGGCCTATGTTCAGCAGTGGACGGATAAAGGCTGGTGATGATGTTGATGATCTTTAAACGGAACGGACGTAATAGATGAATAATTCAAAGAAACACACATCCAAACCCATAGATATATATATATACGTTTATTACTTCATATTGTAGACAATTGTACCTACGTCTTAGTAGAGATTCGAACCCGCTACCTCTCGAAATAGAATTTTTATCGCTTAACCACTAGGACACCAAAAGGAGGATCGACTAGCCAAGTTAGTGTTGCTAGCCCACCCGCACCCATAATATAAGATAACCATACCAGAGCCTTTAGACTTATGACATCAATATTAGTAAATCAGATAAATATCACCCAAAATGGCCGATAGCCACTTAAAGGTATAACTGCACACCCGAAAAGGTATCCTAGGCTCCATATAGCGACTTCCCCTTATGGTGTGCCGCAGGGTTCCCGCGCCGCGCCAGTACAGAAATGGTACTACCACGCTTGATTGAGTTATGGGCAATACATATTAATGCGGATACGGCATGAGCTTATTCAACGTATTGGCTTGATTTAAATCATGTATATGTATGGAAGACAAGTCAATGATCATTTTAATAGAATCTTATAACAGAAGAAACAAACATACAACGCAACCATCCGTATTAACAACATAAATGCTAAAGTATTTCTGTCTATCATTTACTCACTTTTTTTTTCTTTATTATTTATTCACTCCTAAACATCTGATCTGATTTTTATATTTTTTTAAGCCTAGCCTTAATACTTTAAAGAGGTTAAACGTTTATAACTTTGGATGTAATAGATATTTAGATGTTATCTTCGAAACTACTCACCTTATACCATCAAAATTCTTAGACCAATGTAATACTACAAACACTACGGTATCGCCGAGTAACACAGGTTATAAAATAATCATCAGTCCTGTGGTTAAACATAAATAAACGAGGGTAAAGCTCCCCACCATGGTTCAGGCCTTGTCGTGGCGGTAGGGCTCAGTAACCTAGGGTGAGCGGTGCACCTTGGGCGAAGCTAATTGGGCCGAGGGGGCCCTTTGTACCCCTCTTATAAGAGGGGACAGAAGAGCAGGGGGTAATTGGTGAGGATGAGAACCTCACCCCATTGTACTGTCCCGACGTTGGGAGGGGTTGTTCTGTGGGGCGGGACAACCCCTCTGTGGAAGTGGCGTCGGTCCCTTGCGGGACTGACTAGCCGTCGAGGTGCCCTGTTTGTTTTCTAGATCCGGGGCACCTCACCAAAGGCGGCATTGGTGGCACTCGCCGGGTTTTAGTGGGTAGAGCTGCGTCCATTTACCAGCTGTCGGGCGCAGCGAGTCCCACATACCCGCGTGGGGAGACCCACTCCCCCGCGGGATGCCTCAGAGCATTTCCCGGCGTTAAAGAAAAAAAAAGGGTAATGCTGCGGGCAACAAGTACCGACATAAAGCACAACTCGATACAACCCCACACACTTGTGAGCTTCTCGCCGCACACCGCGCCCGCTTGCTATGCGCCGCGTCGCCCGCTCGGCGCCGCACCAGCTAATCCGCCGTCCATCGACAACCAGAACAATCGGCCCACCAGGGCTGACAAACGAACCCAAACGAATATTGATACATATGCATGTATTACTTGATGATGCAAGCCTGGTGTGACTGAGTAAGCACCCGGGGCAGGCAATTGTAAAATAAAATATTTATTTTACAATTTATAATTAGTAGCTCTTAAATATAAATAATTTTACCGTTAGTTTTTTGAAATTATACTTCTTTTGGCGCGTTAGGGACAAATGATTGATTATCAAATCAATCAAATAAAAAAATATTCAAAATCGTAACAATAAAGTATATTTTTAAACGTCAATTGAATCTACCACCGGTTCCAAGGAAGCCCACTGAGAAAACCCGTCGAAACAAACTCAGTGGAACTAATCTTTTCAAATAATATGTATTCTATAACAATTTTAATATCTTATCCTGAAATGTCTGATAGGAACAACCTATTTCGAAGGTGTGGTATCTTCCATAGATTTTTTTTACTTTTAAACGACCTCCGTGGCTCGATAGTTAGCGCGTTAGCGTTCAAGCCGGAGGTTGCGGGTTCGAATCCCGCCAGGGAACAAAAAAGTTTTGTGTGTTCCTGGGTCGTGGATGTGTATGAAATATGTGTTTATTATAATAAAAATCTTAAATATATGAATAGTATAGAAGTATTAAATATATTTCCGTTATCTGGTACCCGTATCACAAGTTCTTCGTGAACTTACCACGGGACCAGATTGACGTGGTGTGAAAGCGTCCAATAGATATTATTATTTTACTTCATAATATTCTTTATCACACAAACGCTCTTTATTAACTTTTTGAATTATTCAATGGATAGCTTTTGAACGTTTTCTGGTGTCTATTGTAAATCCTCCTCCAAATTGTTTATTTCTTTTTCTAAGTATCCAGTTTTCCCCGAATTTCTAATATACTCAATGATATCCTGACCGCAGCCCTATTGGAGCGCGGCGCTCGGAATAAAAACGCAAGGACACCGATGGTACAACTCGATACCGGACCGCGCGGACACCGTGCTCGACAAACAGACCGACAACAATGCACATTTGTTACACACTGACACCCGCGCCTTCGCCTCCCAGATCTTTTATCATTTACATACATTATTTTTTAAGGAATGTGGTAATAATGATGACGATAAGTCAAAACTCACGAAAAATGGTCAGCTTCTTGCTTAGCAAAGATTTTCCTAATATGTAAAGTTTCCATCACATCCAGGCCTTATTTACATTGATACAGTATAATCGTTTTGTTTTATGAACAGGAAAATTGTAAGGTTTCAAAAAAAGGGCGATTGACCCATGGAAGACGGGACAAAGAAAATACCAACATAACCAAGCGAGTAACTGTGCAAGTAAATGTTGATATGCGACCAACAAACACAAATATGGTAAGAACCAGGAATGTTGTCCGTCATATGAAAGGTATTTTCTCATACTTATGTCTGAGCAAACGGATCAGCACTTAGAGCTTTGTCGGTTGTCCCGTTACCATAGATCCAAAAAGTCTTCTTATATCAGCCGAGAGATGGCTAGAGCGATGAGGGTCACTGGAAGACGCTGGACAATGGACAGATGAAGACTGGTCAGGTTGCAGATCTAGGAAAAATGCTTTTTTTTTTAATGTTAGTTGGATAGGCAAACTGGCAAACGTGCCACCTGATGGTAAGTGGTCGACGTCGCCCATGAACATAAACTAGTTTACCTGGAACGAGCCCAGGCAACTCATTTATGTGTTGCCTATCCTGAGACATAAGGTGTTAAGTCTCGGTGCCAGTAATTGCACTGACTGTCTTGCCCTTCGCTCCGAAACGCAGCAAAGCTGTTTCACGGGAGAAACAAGCAAGATGGTGGTACCCATGCAGCCGGGTGCGCGGCACAGCGCTTCCCTCCCACCAAGTTAAAGCCAGCAGTAGAAGTCTACCTACTGAGACGACGAGCCCTAAGAGACACAAGCCCTTATCACTTTGGCATGATCGCATAAGAATTTAGTAAACAAGCCAGCCATCGTCATCATCGTAGAATTCCGTAAAATATTCGTACACAAATAGAAATTCCAATGTCGAGAAAAACACAAGTGCAAACGAAAAAAACCGCCTCAGATTTATTTTTAAACTGTCAACACTCCGACGAAAAAAAGGAACACGCGCATTCTGATGAAAATCAGTGCTCGTTTAAATTCTCAGAGCGAGGTGGGAAATAGGATGGGAGGAAAAAGGTGGGACAAACAAAAATAAGAGTGGACCGGTGTCGGAATGTGAACACAGGCGACAGGGGGCCAGGCCTTATTGGTTCGAACGCAACGACGCATTACCATACGAAACAAATAAAACCTTTCTAGTTTTTACACTGATTTATATACAGGAGGTTTTCGAAGGAGGCTTAGTTAGGCGATGCCGACTGTCGCAGAATTACATACAATCTGATCAAAAAGGTTATCCATATTCCGAAACCTTGATAACTAACAAAGGCTTTGCGGGCATAGAGGTGTTGAATACAAACAAACAATATAGAAAAAAACGAATCACGTTATTTTTAAAATTATTTTACCCCTCTCACACTCGACACTCAGTGATCGGAGCATTATACCCATGCTCCGTTCACTGAGTGTCAAAGGCTATAAAAATAATCATCATCAGCTCGTAAATGACAGAAACTACTTACACAACAGGCCACATAAACAACCACCACCATGGTTCCGGCCTTGACGTGGCGCTGGGGCTCAGTAGCCTAGGGTGAGCCCAGCACCTTGGGCAAAGCTAATTGAGCCGAGGGGGCTCTTTGTACCCCTCTTATAAGAAGAGGGGACAAAAGAGCAGGGGCCAAGGGGCGATGGGAACCTCACCCCATTGTACTGTCCCGACGTTGGGAGGGGTTGTTCTGTGGTGCGGGACATCCCCTCGGTGGAGGTGGCGTCGGTCCCTTGGGGGACTGACTAGCCGTCGAGGTGCCGTTTGTTTATTAGATCCGGGGCACTTAACCAAAGGCGAGTGCCACCAATGCTGGTGGCACTCGCCGGGTTTTAGTGGGTAGAGCTGCGTCCACTTACAGCTTTCGGGCGCAGCGAGTCCCACATACCCGTGTGAGGCGACCCAACCCCCGCGGGATGCCTCAGAGCATTTCCCGGCGCTAAAGAAAAAAAAAGGCCACATAAACAACAACAAATCTCAATCCACTTGGGCAAAGCGCACCCAGTTCCATACATTACATCGGCTCGCCTCGCGGAATACATTACCCAGTGATAGTGTATGTATGTGCACGTTTATCTCGTATATATGGTCCAGCTGGAGGCGAGATCTCCCGCCGGGCGCGCCGCGACCACGCGCGTCTTTTTGTCCCACCGCTTACATTATGGGTTTAGAAAACGCATTGTTAAAGTTAATCTTTGTGTTCCACTTTAGCTTAAACTGTATCAAAATTCTATATTTAGTTAATTTGTTTTAAAATTTTGCATGTTTTTTCCTATGCCTTTTCGCTCTTATTAGGGTGATTGTTCAAAAGCGGAACCGTTATTCTCTGTTATAATTTCGAATAAGTATTGTTAGATATTTACGCTAAATTCACGCACTATAATGAAAAAAAAATCGTAAAATAACATTTACGATTTTTTTAGCAGTGTATTAAGATTTTTATATTCCTGACATTTCGGATACTTTACAGCAATCATGGTCACGTCATTATAGAGTTATCATTTTTTAATCTTGAAGCACGTTTTTATTCGCTCTTGCTTGTTTTGTGGAAACATTTGCACAAATCCGTCGTGTGTAACGGTCTCTGCGATGATTGCTATCGGAAGATGTATGTGACAATATAAACTGCAATTGCAAATCGTGACTAAACGGACACGCCTAGATCTAATTCGGATTCCACTTTGAATTAATCGGCTGGGCCAGTCCCGCGTGGACGGGTTTGTGTCATGGACGACGCTGACGATATGCCATCAAATGGAAAGTCTGCTAGAGTCCAACTATCACAAAAACTTCGAGATAGAAGTATTCTCCTCTCTTTACATTTTACAAATATCAGACTATTACTGACATTATCAGCGTGTACCACAAATATCGTCCACATTAGTAACATCCCAGAACATACCTTTTATTTTCTTTAACGCCGGGAAATGCTCTGAGGCATCCCGCAGGGGAGTGGGTCTCCCCAGGCGGGTATGTGGGACTTGCTGCACCCGAAAGGTGTTACGTAAGGTGGACGCAGCTTTACCCACTAAAACCGCCGCCTTTGGTGAGGTGCCCTGGATCTAATGAGCAAACAGAGGGGTTCTCCCGCACCACAGAACAACCCCTCCCAACGTCGGAATAGTGCAACGGGGTCTCTATCCTGAGACATAAGACGAATCCGTCTAAGCTTGTTGGATAAAAACAGGTTGGTGGTGCCTATGCAGCCGGGAGTGCGGCACAACGCATCCCTCCGACCGGTGTTGTTTTCGAAACAGCGTATCCATTAATTATAAAACACATGTCAAAATAATAGGATAGAGGCACCCCTACACATGCCTCTAACGTTCACATTTTCCTTGCCTTTGCTTCCAACTCTCCCAATCACTAAAACCTCTACATCACCAAGCCTAGTCACTAATTTCACAATCCCCTGATACGCATTGCGAACAAATGCTTGCAAAACTATACATACAAGGAGCGAACCGAAAACGGCGCACAAACAGAAACGGTTTCCGCGCAGATGTGAGCACTCCCGGTTCCTGGAATATTTCCATCACGGCCAGCGTCCGTGCAGTATTGATGTGAAAGTCTGTTTGTGAGTTACTCCCGTCCATCAAAGCGTGAGGTCTTATTCGAATCGACTACAGTAAATGAAACTCGAACAGCTAGTAGTAATAGTGCCATGCTGCATTGGGCCGGCACGACCGGGGTGGTACCTCTCGTCTACCCTACCTAACACCGGCGTCAAGTGACAGGTTTGTGAGTTTCCGGTGACCCATTGGGGGGATAGGGAAAATGAGGGCAACGCATCTGCATAACCTCTGATTGTGCGGATGTCTATGGGCGTCAGTATTCACCATAAGGCTCCGACTGCTCGTTTGCCTCCGTATGCCATAAAACCTACTATAATACAGCTAGAGTTTGTTTGTTTGAACTAAAGCCCAACAGTCGGACTACAAAAATATCTTTGCATTGCATAATCTTTATTATGGAGGAAAGATTTCTCAAAAACGACGGCAAAACCTAGTAATTAATAATTATGAAAGAACTTCGTTAATTATAGCAATTGCCACAACTCGGTATTTGGGCCACGTATTCAGAGAATAGTTTATATGTTTATATTCTCTGATAATAATAAAATATACGATAACATAAATTCCCATAAATCAGACAAGGGGCAAGCTTGAACTGAGATTATCCTCAAAAAAAGTTTACAAATCATTACTATCTATACTAATATCATAAAGCTGAAGAGTTTGTTTGTATGAACGCTCTAATCTCAGGAACTACTGGTCCGATTTAAAAAATTCTTTCAGTCTTAGATGGCCCATTTATCGAGTAAGGCTATAGGCTATATAACATCACGCTTTGACTAACAGTAGTTAAGTTGAGTAAGTTAACGCTGGCGAAGCTGCGGGCAACAGCTAGTATAATATATTCTCATAAAAACCCCCCACGATACACATCACCAGGTAGTGCCATGTGTAGCTGTAATAACCTTCCATATTCTAGAACTATTCAGACAGAACCCATACGTTATACATAATATTTATTATGTGATGGCTTATCCAACGGAGCCTACCCGACTACCATCGGAAGTCACAGTTGAGCGGACTGCCTTTTTTATTTAATCGTGTTGTATAGAGAAATAATAGTTAAAGGTCTGTAATTTAATTAAGGCTAAAGGCACAATCCTATGTACAAATAAAGATAATGTTAACATTTTAGTTTCGTGCATGTTCAGAGTAGGTAAACATAATCATCCCCACCATGGTTCAGGCCTTCACGTGGCGGTGGGACTCAGTAACCTAGGGTGAGCTCATTGAGCCGAGATGTCTCTTTGTACCCCTCTTATAAGAGGGGACAAAAGAGCAGGGGACAAGGGGCGAAGACGGGAACCTCAGCCCATTGTACTGTCCTGACGTTGGGAGGGGTTGTTCTGTGGTGCGGGACAACCCCTCTGTGGAAGTGGAGTCTATCCCTTGGGAGACTTGACTAGCCGTCGAGGTGCCCTGTTTGCTCATTAGATACGGGGCACCTCACCAAAGGCGGCATTGGTGGCGCTCACCGGGATTTAGTAGGTAGAGCTGCGTCCCACATACCCGTCTGGGGAGACCCACTAACCCGCGGGATGCCTCCGAGCATTTCCCGGCGTAAAAGAATATGTTGTATGTTGATGCTGTAAGTTTGCGCTGTGAATAAAAAACGATAAACCCGTATACGAGTAATAAAAACAAACCAAATTTCACGCCGGTACCGGCTAATTTATAATATTATACTTTACATAGAATCTTTGATATAGGTGTTAAGGAAAGAGTTTAAAGGATTTTATTAATACTTTGTAAGAGCCGACTGGGGCCATAAAAAAGGGTCTGCGGTGTGATTCACTGATCCCAAATGACACGCCACCGCCGTTTTGACCGTACACAATTTATAGAGCCTCTAATAAATCGTTTAACTTAAACCCAACGCTTACAACTCCGTATATTATGTAAGATAAAAAAGTTTTTTCTTTTTTTTTTCAAATTATTTCCATGTTACAGGTTTTGCTGGCTGCACTGACAGACGAGTCATAGGAGTCTTCGAAAGTGATTTTCAGATGGAGAAAATAGATAGATAAATAAAAACTTTATTGATGAACTTATAGGAGGACCCCTCAGTGAAAGGACCAAGTAGGTCATCTGGTCTTTCTTTGTACACAAAATGGACCTACTCGGTGACCGAAACTTGCAGTATGGTAATAGCCTCGAATCTCGATAAGTTACCACTTCTCTGGCTTAAAAAAATATTCTCATAGCTCTTACTGTGCCCAAAATCTTGACTTTCTTCAATACGTGGAAGGACAGGTTGTAATGCAGATGGGCAGGTTATTTTTATTCCTGTAATTCGGTTCAGCTGCACATCAAAATCGTGTTTCGTGCCCACAGGCCGATCGAAAATTGGCCTTTACCGAGGTAAAGTGTTGCCAATTTCACATTAGAGCAAAAAATATTCGCACTTTAGTGGGAAGTGAATTTATCAAGCGCGTACTGGAAACACAAATTTTGGTTCAGTACAGAGATTTTATGTATATATACTTAGGTGGTTTTTTACTATAAAACTGTTTAAGACGACGCATTGTAAATTTGGCGTCAATAATTTCAATTTATTTCAGTAATTCCAAAAGGAACGAAAATATAAGTTAGTGACCAAATAGTTCATGATAACAACCTTTTTTGTTAGTTTTCAATAAATGATTAGGTAACTTTTGTAACAGAGAAAAAAATATCAAACATACCTCTTATTAAAAACAGATTCACATCTTATGGGCAAACGGGTCCGGTTTAAGCCTCTTAACTTTCATCGTAGATGAGTCAAGACATCTTCTTTAAAATAATAAAAGGAATAAACATTTTAATTATGTATCTACTGACTTTCTGACATTTGATCCTCCGATACGATTTCGATCCAAACTGACAAATTTGGACAAAGGACGATTTGCCCGTACCCACGGGTCCCTAACACGTCAAACCCGTAGTGTGAGCTGGATTGCTTTAATCGTGGCGTGCATGCGGACTGTTACATGCCGGGAAATGAGCAACCAGCAGCCAGCTGCATATTCATGCATACATCGTCATAATGCATTACATGGGAACGTACCTCTTAGGTAAGAACAGATCATGATTAGAACATTTAGATTTTGTATATACTAGCAAACGTGATGTATGTTCGCAAGAATATTAATGAATTTGCGACAATCACAACATAAATACAAGGAACAAACATAAATTGAAGGTACCATTTTTTAGACTTCACAAAGTTAGTAATTCTTTTATGGGACAATGTATTCGTTTTTACAATAGGATCCCAGAAAACGTATCAATATCTTTACATTAATAAATTTAGGAACGTTCGTGTGGTAAAGGCTATTATGAAATAAAAGATTTTATTGAAGATACCACACCTTGGGAATAAGACATTCACTGTTTAGGTACCTATGTATAAACTATGTGTTTTATTTTGATGACAAAAGAGCAACCCCTAATTAGTATTTTTCTCGTTTTTCTTGAGGGAGTCTGCATTTCAAACGAGTGTTTTTTATTTACACCTTTTTATTGACTTCTATTTTGACGTATTTTAAGTGTACAAGTGGTTACCTAGAATATAAAGATATTTTGATATTGATTTGATTTAAATTGATATACAAATATTTTGTTTTACGTTTATTGAAGTTTCTCGGGTCCAATATCATCTGTCTTTTACTGGACACAGCCCATTAACGCTTGAAGAGGCGGTCAAATGCAAAAACCTAACGTCAAACGAACGAATAAAATAACTTCTTTCAAAATATGAAATGTATCATCTTAAGGCGAGGTGAATTTTCCCAATGGCTTGTCTTTGGTCTGCCTCTGGTCCAACTAGCTGGTCTGGTAAACCGCGGTCATAGGATCATGTCAACGGAACAACCGGGGCATATACGTTAGCGGGCTGTAAATTACTTCATAAATATTCAACATCCACCCATTCAGCCGCACGATATTTATACACACTCTTATTTGTCCAGACATCGAAGACTCGATATAAACATGGCTCGTAGTGGCTCGTACACAATGTCGTCCGCCCATCTGTCTGTCCCGTCCAATTGTTTTCAAAATACGTCGATATTTCATTTGGCACTGATACACTTTTTAAAGCGACAAAACCTACTCTGTCCTTCTCCTAAACACAGCATTAAGCTGTTTCACGGAAGAAGTACGGAAGATGATGGTACCTATGCAGACACGCGCACGGCAGAGACCTTTCTATCGGTAGACGAATCACTTATCTCTGGCACAATAAAGGCTAGTATATACAAACCATGGTTATGGGAAAGCATCAAGCAAGCAAGAGTTAGTGCCATGCTGCTGTGCAGCCGAATTGGGCCGGCACGTCCGGGGTGGTACCTCTCGCTCACATAACACCGGCGTCAAGTGACAGTGTATGCTGTCGTGTTTCATGCGGCTTGTGAGTTTTCGGTGGCACATTGGGGGGATAGGGAGAGAGCAACGCATCTGCATAGCTTTTGGTTGTGCGGATGTCTATGGTCGTCGGTAGTCACTATGAGGCTCCGACTGCTCGGAGCTTGTCTCCTTATGCCATAAAAAATCTTATTTGAAAGCTCTTCTGTCATCTAATATTTGAAATCTATTTTTTTTTCTAAATTTATTATTCCATTAAAATCGACAACTGTGCGATTGAGCAACATACATCCATACAAACCGAGCGGGATCGCTCTGACCTTTCCTCCCACGAGCTAAATACATTAAACAATCGCACTTGACACACCGACGGAATTGTAAACTTAATTGCAAATTATAATTGGAGATTAATTTAGACGTAGGCTGGTATAGTTATACAATACTAGCCGTTGAAGGCGGCTTCACCCGCGTAGTTCTCGTTCCCGTGGGGATACGGGGATGTTAGTTGTACGGGGATAATAATTATAATCTATACTAATATTATAAAGCTGAAGAGTTTGTTTGTTTGTTTGAACGCGCTAATCTCAGGAACTACTGGTGCGATTTGAAAAATTCTTTTAGTGTTAGATAGCCCATTTATCGAGGAAGGCTATAGGCTACATAACATCACGCTATGACTAATAGGAGTTAAGTTAATTAAGTTAAGGGCGAAGCTGCGCCCAACAGCTAGTAATATCTATGGACGCTTTTACACCACGTCAATCTGGTCCCGTGGTAAACTCTCTTAATTTTTTCCTAAAGCGCCAAAAGAAGTATAACTTCAAAAGATGTTGATGATAATAGTGATTGTTACAGGACAATATACATACTACATACTAACCAGCATTATCGTTGATCAGTTCAACGTCCGTACATCGATTTACTTATTAGGGACCAATTTACCGCCAATTGTGTCCGTCTGCGCGATGATGATGGATGCCTCACGCCACCCCGGCAATTGTCTTCCGCCGGTGATGCGGGCCCCCGGGGGGCGAGGTGGGGGGAGCGGGGAAGGGGAGGAGGAGGACGAGATTACCACCGCCAATTGACCCGATTGTAGTTCGATTTAAATCATCACCCCGTCAAACGGTTGATGCGACTGGAAGTGATTTTAAGTGGAGTTTATGACGGTGGATAAATTTGTACATGTTTGTTCATTCATGATTTGGATCTCACACACGAGTCTCATTCAACTTATAAAATTCAAACACGTTGATCGTCTTTTTAAAGTTGAACTATAATAAAATTTATTATAACAATTGTGATCTTGGCTTGTCGGGTTGACGAAATGGCATCAATTGATTTAGCCAGTCGACAAAAAAATTAATTAAAGCAGCTTAATCATAGCAATGTTTTTATTGTAATAAATCTAAACATTATGTGCACTTGATTGAGACAATGTCAGGACCTAAAAGAACTTAACCAGTCACGGGGACGGCCGATACAAGTAAAAACTTATAACTTAGAATTTTATTGCCTTTTTTTCAAAAGGTTTCTATTTGTGTCAATAGATGTCACTGTAACGTAATTAAATCGCGTTATACTTCAAAGTAATACATATATAGGGCGGATTTTATTTCGTATTTAATTTTAAATCGGATTCACAGCAGTGATGTTTCAATTGTTGTTACAGCGTATACATCTTATTCGCTCGGGGCTCGGGCACACTCGGCGTCGGCGGCCGGCGCCCGGCGGTCCCGAGTTCACCCGATCGAGTCTTTCACCTCCGAGCGTGACGGTTCAGCCTCCTTTAAACCCTACAAAAATCTGTGTGCGGTGCGCCAAAAGAAGTTTTCGCTTCAGAAATACGGTTTAAATAATACGTTTATTGTTAAATGAACTATGACATTCTATGGTATAACATGTCATTTAACGTTTGTTGCAAAACTAAACTCAAGCAAAACCGCGGGTACGGCTATATTTGACAACAATGACTTCAGCATTTATAGAAGAACAGTCATTGCTTAGAATTGATCGATTTAGTTGAGTTATTCCT
The DNA here is from genome assembly GCA_963853865.1 of Helleia helle. Taxonomy (NCBI): domain Eukaryota; kingdom Metazoa; phylum Arthropoda; class Insecta; order Lepidoptera; family Lycaenidae; genus Helleia; species Helleia helle. The sequence goes on along the minus strand of OY971432.1, from coordinate 17,613,552 downwards.
CACCTCTGGTGTTCTACGGTCATATTTCGACCACTACAAGTATAACTTACACATATGATTTTATCAAAGACCCTCGCAAAGAGATATTGATCATTCAAATCTCTACAACGGGATTTGGACAAATAATTATAGTTCAAATTGATATAGTAAGAAACACATCTAGTTGCAGGTCACGTCGTCCACAATGTCCGCGAATGGTAGCGAGATGGAGCGTGTCACAGCGTGATGGAGTACCGTTGGATCTGGAGCACGCCAGTCACGTCAATCACGCTGGTCACGTCGGTCACGTATCACGTCCTTATCACCCGCCATCTGCCTATGTGGATAAAAAGACAGTGGCGCCGAAGTAATGACATAGTCTCAGATTGATGGAGAAATGTCAAGAATTCTTTTCTAATGTTCACGCGAATTTACCTATAATGAAAGACTCCACCCGTGAACATGGTTGGTGATAAGTATGCAAAACGTAGAGAATGCAGAAATATTACCAAACCTCGATAATAGCAGTTAATTTTGTTTCATTATTATAAAGTATCAAGTGATGTTGTGAGTATTCCCACTATGGTTCAGGCCTTGTCGTGGCGGTGGCTCAGTAACCTAGGGTGAGCGGTGCACCTTGGGTGAAGCTAATTGGGCCGAGGGGGCTCTTTGTACCCCTCTTATAAGAAGAGGGGACTGAAGAGCAGGGGGCAAGGGCTGAGGATGGGAACCTAACCCCATTGTACTGTCCCGACGTTGGGAGGTGTTGTTCTGTGGTACGGGACAACCCCTCTGTGGAGGTGGCGTTACGGGACTGACTAGCCGTCGAGGTGCCCTGTTTGTTTTCTAGATCCAACCTAGACTCTAGACCTCACCAAAGGCGGCATTGGTGGCACTCGCCGGGTTTTAGTGGGTAGAGCTGCGTCCATTGCCAGCTGTCGGTCGCAGCGAGTCCCACATACCCGCGTGGGGAGACCCACTCTCCCGCGGGATGCCTCAGAGCATTTCCCGGCGTTAAAGAAAAAAGTGAGTATGCTGATTGGTTTTGGTCCTAAAGGATTAATCCAGTGATTCCAGCACGACGTATGACGCGTCCAGGGTCAAAGTGATGTTCGTTTGTCTGTTTGTCCACCGGTTGTAGTCGTGACCAAGCCCTCGTCTGACGGATTACTTTAGTTTGCCTTTTTAGATCCTAAGCTTTTCATAAAGCTTAGCTTACGCTTTTTGTGCATGACGCGATTTGGGAGCATTACGCGCATTTTGAATTCTGTTCAAAAACTGGCATGGATAAATATTAGCATCAAAAGCGTCTTTAAATTTCCTATTAAATAGGAGACGAAACGAAAATCCATAGAGTAGACATTTTTATGATATGCTGCGCGCGAAAGGTGGTAAGGTGGACACAGCTTTACCCACACCAGCGGCGAATGCCACCAACGAGTGCCGCCTTTGAGCAAACAGAGCACCTCGACGGCTTGTCAGTCCCTCAAGGGTCCAACGACACCTACACAGAGGGGTTGTCCCGCAACACAGAACAACTCCCAACGTCGGGATAGTGCAATGATATCTCTTCTTATAAGAACAAAGAACAGCTTCCTCGGCTCAATTTGCTTCGCCCAAGGTGCTGAGTTCACCGTGGGCTACTGAGCCCCACCGCCACGACAAGACCTGAACCATGGTGGGGGAATCATAAGTACCTCGGGTAACTCTGTCCATCCAGAGGCTGACTTGTCCCGTGTGTTTCATCAGCCAGTTGGTGTATCTAAAGTAATAAATATTCCAAACGGATGGCGACCGGAAATACCATTAAATCTTGATAACTCGATAAACCAATCTTATCCATTTTTATCTCACCGGCATTATTATAAATATTAGTAATTTAAACTAGCTGACGCCCACGGCTTCGCATGTCATCTGGACAGTATCGACGGACGGACGGGCGATTGATAAACGTGTATTCTAAAGTATTATATTACATCATTGTATTACATTTTTTGTGATAAACTTATGTCTGTACTCAAAATGTCCGCTAGATAACATTAATAGTATACGGATCAGAAATATATCAAACACCGGTGGGAAGCATGCGCTGTGCCGCGTGCCCGGCTGCATGGGTACCACCATCTTGCTTGTTTCTCCCGTGAAACAGCTTTGCTGTGTTTCACAGCAAAGCTGTTTCACACGAGACCATCACTTGCTCACCGGTGAAGGTGAAACATCGTGAGGAAACCTGCATGCCCGATGAGATTAAAAGTATTTGAAGGTGAGTGAAGTTGACCAAACCGCATTGGGCCAGTGCATCGGAGAACTATAGCCCAACACTCTTCCCACCTGATTTAGAGCAGGAGACCCGTGTCTAGTAGTGGGATATATAAGGGATGATATTAATATTATTATTTAGAGCAGGAGACCCGTGTCTAGTAGTGGGATATATAAGGGATGATATTAATATTATTATTTAGAGCAGGAGACCCGTGTCTAGTAGTGGGATATATAAGGGATGATATTAATATTATTATTTAGAGCAGGAGACCCGTGTCTAGTAGTGGGATATATAAGGGATGATATTAATATTATTATTTAGAGCAGGAGACCCGTGTCTAGTAGTGGGATATATAAGGGATGATATTAATATTATTATTTAGAGCAGGAGACCCGTGTCTAGTAGTGGGATATATAAGGGATGATATTAATATTATTATTTAGAGCAGGAGACCCGTGTCTAGTAGTGGGATATATAAGGGATGATATTAATATTATTATTTAGAGCAGGAGACCCGTGTCTAGTAGTGGGATATATAAGGGATGATATTAATATTATTATTTAGAGCAGGAGACCCGTGTCTAGTAGTGGGATATATAAGGGATGATATTAATATTATTATTTAGAGCAGGAGACCCGTGTCTAGTAGTGGGATATATAAGGGATGATATTAATATTATTATTTAGAGCAGGAGACCCGTGTCTAGTAGTGGGATATATAAGGGATGATATTAATATTATTATTTAGAGCAGGAGACCCGTGTCTAGTAGTGGGATATATAAGGGATGATATTAATATTATTATTTAGAGCAGGAGACCCGTGTCTAGTAGTGGGATATATAAGGGATGATATTAATATTATTATTTAGAGCAGGAGACCCGTGTCTAGTAGTGGGATATATAAGGGATGATATTAATATTATTATTTAGAGCAGGAGACCCGTGTCTAGTAGTGGGATATATAAGGGATGATATTAATATTATTATTTAGAGCAGGAGACCCGTGTCTAGTAGTGGGATATATAAGGGATGATATTAATATTATTATTTAGAGCAGGAGACCCGTGTCTAGTAGTGGGATATATAAGGGATGATATTAATATTATTATTTAGAGCATGAGACCCGTGTCTAGTAGTGGGATATATAAGGGATGATATTAATATTATTATTTAGAGCAGGAGACCCGTGTCTAGTAGTGGGATATATAAGGGATGATATTAATATTATTATTTAGATTTTATTTCGGATACTTTACAGCGACCATGGTAACGGAAAGACTGAGGTGTCGGGACGTCCTGACGATAAAATGCGTAAAAGTAGTTTCATTATGATAAGGAACAAAACCTCACATCGACCATAATCTACTCAACGTATTCCAATTAAGTCCCTCTGACATTCCTGCGGTACACCACTGGCTCATCGAGCATCGACGGTGACGGGATAAGCTCGGTCGTCACCCGACACCCCGCTAATTCGTCACCCGACACCGTCACCCCCGCCCGTCCCCCGCCATGTCACACGACACCGACCAAAACGTCCATTTTAATATATTTTGTACGGCAAAGAATAAATCTATGTGATATATTACTGGGACGAGCTTTGAAAAATTCATAATAAACAATCACACCACGTTAACATATACCTCCACCAAACGAACTAACTATATTATAAAAAACTTGCGTATATTCGGAATATCCGATCGGATTTAATATTTTTTTTTCTTTTAGCAGAAACTATTTTTTTATATTCGGGAGTAAGTAACCGTAAACTGCTAATATTCCATACCTTACCATCCATTATTTAATACAGACAATCTTTTTTACACAAATTACCATATTATATGACGGGATTCCAACCCACGACCCTCTTGAACCAGTCCCGGTGACTGATTATATATACACCAACAGGCTGTCTAATATATTGACACACACACACACACACATTTAATATATAATTTAAAAATATAAACGTTATATTGGTTTCGAACTTCGACACAAATTCAATAAATTTAATTATTCATCTTAAATTCGCCCACGGCGGGATCTGAACCCGTGACCCCAGAGCAGCGACCACACAGCGCAGTGGCCCAAACGATCGACTTTCTCTTACCATGTTAAATTATTAATTAGTATTCAGCGCGTAGGTATAGTTTATTCTTTGGCCCCCTGAGGGCTAAAAATGAAGAAGCATCAAAGGGCGGGCCTTTTTTTGTTTTCGCAGAGAAAATACTATTTACGTACAACAACCACTAGGGCCTGGCTGGAAACTGGTGGTTATGTGGGAATCAGCTTTGCTTCTGACTGCGTTCGTGGAGTCAGAAACTCCTACCCACTAACGATTGCCATCAGCCACCTTATTAGCCACCGTATTAGGTACTTACGGACTAAAACAAAATTTGAATCTTCTTAATCTCATCTTCAATCATTCATAATGATATATCTATAAAGATGATATATATATATATATATATATCATCTTTATAGATTTTACCGCAGTTTATTAAGATTTTATAAGCCCGACGTTTCGGATACTTTACAGCAACCATGGTCACGGGAGGACTGAGGTGTCATACGTCCTATCATTACAAAGTTATTCGAAACTACCCTATGATACATCAATATCTTGGTTTGAAATTAGGATGTTTTTTAATTTCAATAGCCTCACGGATCATCCTTGGTTGGAATCGGTGTTCTTTTGCATTTCATCTTCAATGTTGAAAAAGTTGTAATCAGGGAAAATGTGCACGGAGTAACTAACTACTCCTCTAAGTTTCACCTGCACTAAAATTGTAAAAATACCTTGCACCTTTAATATGATATAACCACACGACCTTCTACGGCGGTGGGCTATCGAATGGTTCAGCTAAATTTGGTAAAGACACAAAATATAAACCTTAAAAGGAATATTGACATTTACAAGGATAAAGTTTATAATCAGAATAACACTATTTTCGTTTAAACAGTAAACAGTGAAAAGTAATAAACAAGTTAAGACGGTGGACGGTTACCTACAGACTGATTCCATCAACACCATACTGATGAAACACAACCAAAACTAGATGGCTATCTAGCCATACAAACAATACAGTTAACACATACACATTCATAAAATAAATCGCTCGTAGCAGCACGTTGACACCGATCATGGTAATGAACCGGAAGTGGCGTGATGATGATGGCACGAGGACGTCACTTCCGGCGGCCCGGCTGGTGGGAAACCATCTCGCGCCACATTCCTACTGCTGCCAGCCAGCCTGGCTAGCTAATAATTACTAACTAGTTTTATCTCTACTATAAAGAGAAGACATTTATGTAAATTAACTTAAAACCACTGAACTTGTATTGAAAATTCTTACCAAAAAACTTATATACTTATCTATTAAAATTACAAGAATATCGTGTTTTTTTTTAATTTGCCCATTTAGTAATTAATACAGTAGACATAAGCAGATAGATGCCTTTAAATAAAAACATACATCAGCGTTATTATTAGTATATACTATATTATATTATTTACTGATCCCATCACACATCAATTAAAATTGCCATCAATCATAATATCATAACATAAATTCATAAAAACGTTCAAAAGCTTTCCAATAAAAAATTCAATAAAGTTATTAAAGATCGTTTGTGTGGTAAAGGATATTATAAAGTAAAAGATTTCATGGAAGATACCACACCCTGGGAATAAGGCGTTCCTCCCAGGCATTTCAGGATAACAACATGTGAAATTTGTTATAAAATATTTGAAAAGATTAGTTCCACTGAGTTAGTTTCGTGGGTTCTTCTCAGTGGGCTCGCCTTGGAAATTGGAACCGGTGGTAGATTCAATTGACGTTCAAAAATATACTTTATTTGTACTATTTTGAATTAAAAAAAATAATTTGAATTAACATGTTTAACGAGATGAAGTAAGCTATGTTACTTCTGTCCTCTGACTGTTTATTGTATTCCATAAAATCTCATCAGGCATGCAGATTGTAATTATATTCATAATTACAACCTGTATGCCTGATGAGATTAAAAGTCTTTGAAGGTGAGTGAATTTCTCCAACCCGCATAGGGCCAGCACGTCGGTGAACTATGGCCTCCTCCAGGAGGAGACCCGCCCAGCAGTGGGACAAATAAGGGTTGATATTATAAAAGTAAATTACCACGCAACAAGGTTATAAGCCGAAACATTAACAAACAATGTAACAGGTCCACTTTAGCATATACCAGCATTGTCAGTGTCCCTTCACTGCCCGCACCTTCGCGTTAGTATTCAGGAACGCCTATAATATTGGGCCATTCGCAATAAATTCGCATAGCTGTCCGATAGATATTTATGCCCCGCTTGGTATGCATAAAATATCCGGTTGGTCCGGCTTAATAATATGCAAACTTCCTAATTGTCTTATAAAATAGCGACAGGCTCAAACCTGTTGACACAAAGCTTCTATTCTATAAAATGATTATTTGCTTCACATAAGTCCAAATCCGTTCATTGCTCTCGTCTATTTGAACGCAAAGACGGCCAATCCCTCGTCAATACACTCAGTACCGTCCAACTTTGATCGGCAGCTAAACGGCTCATTCCATGCCGGGACAACCAATCGTCTGTTTACAGCAAATCCTAAGATATTTTAAACTTTTAGGGGGAGATAAGCGAAATTTGAGACAAGTATTTATAATATTTTTAGTGGTTAAGAAAGCGTTACACAAGTAATCTATTTAGTTAATTGATTCAACATCCGCAATAAAGCCATTTAGTATTATAGATCTTGTATTTAACACTTATATTATTTCGTCAATAAAACACCAGTACAGACGCATTGGTGATGTTGCGACGAAACTAGGAACATCTCCATTCATTTTTTTCTTTTTTTTTTTCTTTAACGCCGGGAAATGCTCTGAGGCATCCCGCGGGGGAGTGGGTCTCCCCACGCGGGTATGTGGGACTCGCTGCGCCCGACAGCTGTTAAATGGACGCAGCTCTACCCACTAAAACCCGTCGAGTGCCACCAATGCCGCCTTTGGTGAGGTGCCTCGGATCTAGAAAACAAACAGGGCACCTCGACGGCTAGTCAGTCCCGCAAGGGACCGACGCCACCTCCACAGAGGGGTTGTCCCGCACCAGAGAACAACCCCTCCCAACGTCTGGACAGTACAATGGGGTGAGGTTCCCATCCTCACCCCTTGCCCCCTGCTCTTCTGTCCCCTCTTCTTATAAGAGGGGTACAAAGAGCCCCCTCGGCCCAATTAGCTTCGCCCAAGGTGCACCGCTCACCCTAGGTTACTGAGCCCCACCGCCACGACAAGGCCTGAACCATGGTGGGGAACATCTCCATTCATACCATTGACTGTATTAAAACATAATATATGTAGATACATTTTATTTTCTGTGCATTATTTTATTCGCCTCTATTACTTGTTTTCAACCGAACCGCTGCTACTGACAACTTAGATCGTAAATAAACTCCATGAATCATCTGCATTTTCAGCCACAGTAGAGCAGTGATACTCGACCAACCCTTACTTAGGTATGTCAGGGTTCGACGCAAACATTGTCGCAACTTTTCCAATCACTGTAGACTCTAAATGATATAATTCAAAACTTTCCAAGTGCAGTACAACTACCAACCCCATAAACAACGGCCATTCTGGCTCCCACTCAAATGCAATCGCAACTTGTCCACTATATTAACAATGCCAACCGCACATTTTATTGCCTCTTCAATGCATCTGTATTAAATCTAAAATAAAAATAAATTGTTAAGAGGTAGTGCCATGGGCTATTTTTCCAGCCGAATTGGTAAGGCACAACCGAGGTGGTACCTCTTGCTCACATAACACCAGCGACAATTGACAGCTACGCTGTCGCGTTTCGTGCGGTTTGTGACTTTTCGGTGGCCCATAGAGGGGGATAGGGAAAAGGAGGGCAAAGCATCTGCATAATCTCTGGTTGTGCGGATGTGTATCGGCGTCGATAGTCGCCAAAAGGCTTCGATTGCTCGTTTGCCTCCTACGCTATAAGAAAAAACGATTATAAAAAATAATTTTCTAGAAATTTCTATGTCATATCTAACTATCGGTCTACCGGTAGGAGGGCCAGCGGCAGCGCCCCTGCTAATCCCTCTGGTGATGGCTGATCACTTAACACCAACCGACTGGCCGTTTGCCCCCTCTTCTATAAAAAAGATTGGATACCATTTTGCCGTGTGTCCATCTGCATCGGTACAACCATCCTTCTGATACCTTTCGTGAAACAACTTTGTTGTGTTTCGGAGAGAAAGGTGGACTAGATCAAATTATGTAATAGGTTTTGGATATACAGTAAGTACCCAGTTTTATTTTCAATCTAGGTACCTACATTCAAATGAACGATAGTGGTCGATTATCCAAATCTGCGGGACCATTGATCATCGGAAATCGGAATCATCAATCCATCAACCGCCTGGGACTCGTTGACGGGAACAATCATCGAGAAATACCAATGTTTGCGGTAGAGACAATCAATATTTGTACATACTATATACTGAAACTACTTTTTGAGTTAAGTTCGCGTAAACATGAGAAAATATCAAACAATTTGCCGAGTCACATTTGTCGGTCAAGAAGGGGCTACGTTACGACTACGACGATTAGATGAGCTAGTAACTTATGTTGAATGTGAGTAATAATAAACTTACTTTACTTTTCATTGCGAATATTTTATTACCTCAAACATTGACAAGTATAAATAATTATAAACTTATTTTAGTTGAATTGTGGAAACTTGGTAAAGTCGTAGTGTACTACGACGCGGTTAACGTCACCTGCTACTCAAGCGTATCGTATGTCGCCTACAATAAGACGCAAAATGGTGTAGCAACACAAACTTGGTTCTTATGTCTCTTATTGACTATATTATTTTCTTATCTTAATCTCGATGAGAGTAATTAAGCTGCGTGTCTGCTTTTCCTTCCAGAACTCATCAAATATGTTAGAAGTCTTTGTCTAGACTCTAGACGATAGGTGCATCACACAGATCCCTCCCACCAGTAGTAAACATTTACTACAGTACCAGTCCGCCGTGTATTACGCAAGTGTCCCACTTGGCGAAGCTTGTGGTTGGAGCTGAACCGTGCCATTCAGCGCGACCAATCGCTAATCACCGGGGAGGGACTTTGGCACGAGCGCAGCCAAAACATGATGCAACCCAAACCACCCGTGTTCCTAGAGTTAGCAACATTTAACACTTTCAAACAGAAAAATTTAAAATTGATTTTCAAGTGCCAGCTACTCCGAGAATTCCGAATTAGATCCAGGCAACACACGTCTCCGTTGTCCCCAACGCTAAAGTCAGTCATAATATTGAAGCCAGTAGAGGGCCAGTAGAGGGCATATTCACATAATAATCCTCATAAGCCACCTGAACGATCTTGATATAATTAAACAAAAATCCAAACATCTTACCTAAATATATAAAAATATCCAATGTATAAAAAAAATACTGATCATGGTAATAAGAAGACCATTCTCCGTGCGGTGGCCGGTCCATGTTTGATGCGAGTGGCAAGGGATCGGCCGTCTTGCCGTTCATTGAGGGAGGCCTATGTTCAGCCCACACCATGGTTCAAGCCTTGTCGAGGCGGTGATCTCAGTAGCCTAACGTGAACACAACACTCACGAAAGGCGGCATTGGTGGCACTCGCCGAGTTTCAGTGGGTAGAGCAGCCTCCACTTACCATCTTTCGGGCGCAGACGGATAGAGGCTGATGATCATGATGATGGTGGTAATAATGAATATCACTCAATGTGGTGGTATATCGGGGTAGCTTAGCTAACCACCATGGTTCAGGCCTTGACGTGGCGGTGGCGGCTCAGTAGCCTAGGATGAGCCCAGCACCTTGGGCGAAGGCAATTGAGCCGAGGGGGCTCTTTGTACCCTCTTATAAGAAGAGGGGACAAAAGAGCAGAGGGCAAGGGGTGAGGGTGGGAACCTCACCCCATTGTACTGTCCTGACGTTGGGAGGGGTTGTTCTGTGGTGCGGGACAACCCCTCTGTGGAGGTGGCGTTGGTCCCTTGCGGGACTGACTAGCCGTCGAGGTGCCCTGTTAGCTTAACAGATCCGGGGCACCTCACCAAGGTGGCACTCGCCGGGTTTTAGTGGGTAGAGCTGCGTCCATTTACCATCTTTCGCAGCGCAGCGAGTCTCACATACCCACCTGGGGAGACCCACTCCCCAGGCGGGATGCCATTTCTCGGCGTAAAAGGAAAAAAAAAAGCTTAGGTCAGTCCATCCCATTATGTCGTCTAGCCATTTGCGTCGTGGAAGTCCAGGACTCCTTTTTCCCGGTATTTTACCCTCGAGAATTAACCTTATAAAATCGTACTGGCCTTCTCTCTGTAAATGACCGAAAAAGGCAACCTAGCGCCTCATTATGACCCACAACAGTTTGCCTTCTAGAGAACCTTGGCGTTTGAGGTAAAGCTGTTCCAAGGTATATTAAACATTTTGTGAAGTATCCACATCTCAAACGCCTTTAAACGGTTACATCTCTTCAAGAAGGACTCATGTTTCGCAACCATACAAAAGGGTGGACCAGACATAACGTTTCGATATGAGTTTCTTATTCGAAAGGGCTACACTTAGGCCTGATGGCCTTTAAGCTCAATCGGAACAGTAGGTGAGCAGATGGCTCACTTACGAAACATATCATATTGTTAATTTAATTGTAGGGTCACAAAGAACTTTGGACGTCTTGTAAATCTATGATAATTCAAAACATAATATAGCTCCTTCGTGTTATCCTATACGTGCTGATGGTATCTGGAAGCCATCCGCGCAATGCAGTCACCGCTGGAGATTTCGTGATCACGAGGATATATGGGGACAGGAGCCTGTCGTGCCGTATCTTTCGTATAAATGTGCCTGATTGACCGATTACTTCCTCGGTACGATGAAAGTTATTCCGAATGCGCGTGTGCAAGATAGTATGCATGGTTGGAATTTCCACACAATTAATGTTATTTGCAAATTGATTAATATCTGAAACTCTTAGTTTCTCATTTTAACGCGCTAATCTTTATATATAATATATTTCTTGTGTGCGTGTTTATGTCACTGAACTCCTCCTAGACGGCTGGACCGATTTTGATTAAATTTTTTGTGCGAGTTCAAGGGGATTCGAGGATGGTATAGATTCAAAAAAAAAAAATTGTACAGGAAAACGTCTGTCGGTGCCACTAGTAAACTATATAACTAAACAAGACGGATCGAAGAAATATATTTTTAATAAGATAGATCAATTCTTGATAAAATTTGTTTCGAGAGGATGAAAACGCTTATTGCTAATAGTTGAAACTAAATTTTGTTGGTTAAACAAAAATATAGAGAAAAAGATAGAACGAGATCCCGTCTCTGGATTAGCAATTCTGGGTCCAGAAAAAGAAGAGACAGACCTGGATTAATAGTTTTATTGTTCTTAGATGTTATAGGAAGACAGACAAATATGTAGGCTTTTACTATCAAGTCTGGTAGCCCTACCTCTGAACCTTTTTTATGGTGTTATTGTGATTAATGAAAATCTTTCTATCTTTATATATATAATTCTTCTGTGCGTGTGTATGTCACTGAACTCCTCCTCAGCGGCTGGACCGATCTTGATGATTTTTTTTGTGTGTGTTCAAGTGGATTCGAGAATGGTTTAGATTCACAAAAAAAAAATTGTACAGGACAACGTCTGTCGGGGCCACTAGTTTTATTATAAAATACTGATAAAAAAAGAGTACAAATATAATCAAACCTTGCATAATACACTATAACAGTAAAAGCACCAACCCGCCCGCACAGCTAAAACAATTCCAGCTAATAATTCAAACTCGATAATGAATGAACTGACAAAATGACTGCCGTACTTTTAACGACTCTCTCGATCATCCCTGACAGCCATCCCCAGTCCGGACAGGGTTACCAGCCGTCACCAAATTTACCGACGTATTATTCGGATTCACGTTGGACTTGGTAATTACCTTTTGGATGCATTGGGAGTTTCTAAAAAACATATGCTTGTATTACACTAAGGCTCCATGTTTGTATTACACTATACTGCCCCAAGCTTGTAAATTTACATCTTATAAAGGTTACATTAATAGATACAACGCTTCTAAAATGATTAGCCATTGGACTTTTTAAAGCTCGTCCATCTCGCATCAACTGTAGTATCAAAAGACGCTGAACCACTAATTAATCTTTCATAACAAAATATTTTTAAAGTTCGCATCGCAAAGGGATCGCATAGTGCCTTTAGACTCACCAATATTCTTTATAAAGCAGCGCACTTGCACCATAGCCCTGCCACACTTTTCCGCGGTATTCGGCACTGCAGCTGGCAACACTCACAGTAATATCGTGATGAAGTATCACGACCGCAGACCGTAACTTATCCTGTGGTTGTCTGTTGGGGAGCCACCCCACTCGACAGAGTCGCAATATTCAATTCATTATACGATGACACGCTGTTTATAAATGTATAGGGTCTATATTACTATCGATAACTGCAAGCTCCTCACCCATTGCTGCTGATGCCACAACTAACAAGCCAGCAGTGTCGAATTCAGCAGTGTTAATGCTTCTGAAGTTCTCAGATATAATAATAATTAATACTCTCCCTCTCCTTTGATCTTGATAACCGCAAATTATCCAAAACATTGGATATACAAACATTTTCTTTTCTAAAACACTTCGTTTCTGCTCAAACGTATTTAGTATTTGATGAAGTAACCGTACTAAGCAATTGCTTCGGCAATAGGATAAGCTATTTTCGACCCCCCATCACACGTATGTTAAAAAGATGCCTCTTTTTGTGGCTATTTAATATTTATATACCAAATCCAAAGGTACCCATCACTTATATACACCTACCTAATCTAAGCTAATAAGGTAATCTACTAACATGGTAAATATTGTCCATACCGAAGCTATATAGGGTACTTTATCTAACCTAGTACTCGTAGCCCACGATACAAGCACTAACGTGTAGCGTTGCATATTCATACAATACAGTAGCAAAATCAGTCATTAATGAAATCGTGTCAGGTAGCCAGTCCCACGGTGGGACCGCTAGTCGCGGCGGACGGAATACCTAACAGGCAGTACGTAGGCTACATCTGGGTACATTCAGAGTGCACTTTTAGTGAGGCTTCGCATGGAGCACGGTTGGACATGGGATGAATGATAATATTTACAAACTCAATAACAAATAACGAAGACAAGTAAACGACGTCCGAGCCGTTCACCGACTATGAACGGCTACCCTGAAATATTTGACTGATCTTTAAATTTTACCGCAGTGGGCTAGTCACACTCTCAGGAAAACGGATGGCCGATGGCCCAATAAGGTTCAAGAGTAGAGGCCGTTTAGGTAGACAAAGTGTTGGTCGACCATTAACCAGGTGGGAAGACAATCTTCGTCCGGTCAGTGTTAAATGTGATTGGCAAGGGATCGGCCGTCTCGGCGTTTATTGAAAGAGGCCTATGTTATGCCAGCAGTGGACGGATAAAGACTGATGATGATGAAAATTTCGGCAATGACCCTCCTTGTTCTTGAGCCTTAGATGGACAACTATCTATCTAGTTTAATGCACAGAATTGAAAATGTAGACCTTCATTTTCAACTAGATGAACTTCCAGCACCGGGAAATCGGATTGTCCATTCCACGACGCGCCTGCACTTACCAATCCGCAGAAACATACTCCGTGAGAAACTGCTTTAGTATGACTGCGATGGACGTAGATTCCACGTAATCTATTGTTGTTACATCAAAAATATAAAAATCTTACACTTACGTTATTGATTTAAATAAAATCCACAGTAAAACTGTCCTTCTAAAGACGTAAAATGCGATGCTTACCTGCAACAAAAATACCATATTTAGAATATATTTATATTACAGACCGAAGATGAAAAGTTTCTTAACAAAGGTCAATTAAACATTATCTCAGTTTATTCAGAACACATTTCGTAAACAATTTCTATAGTGTACGTTTGGTTATTGCTAAATCTTTCTTGGCTTACTATTTTGTTATTAATAATCATAACTCTTAAATAATTTGTTCTTGGAGAAACACTCGATATGAAAGACTCCGAAGTCTATGTCCCTAAGATCACGTTCATCTAACAAATGTTTTAATCACTCTAACCATCCAAACGTTAATTAGAAATCAAAAATCTTAATTAGATTACCACCACATAAAAATTAGTTTACAACACAATAAAATCAACTTCGACAATCAACGCCATAATTGGCAGCGCCATAGAGGTACCAAATAATTATGAAATATCAATAAAACACATCGTACACATCACTCAAATGTGACATAGACCATTTGAATCGATTTTATCTCAATTAGTAATAATCGTTAGCACAAAGGCATCAAATCTCAGTACAACCCACACTCGACTTGATTTTTATTTAATTATGCTAATACACGATTACGGAATTCTTATATTGCCGCAGCAGTGATTACCAAATTTTTAAATCTCCCGCCTACACTTTGTGTCCGTTACATACTAATGGAATTAATTATTTTAATACAAAAATACTATGCCCATTATTCTGAAAGTGATTTCCATTTAGCTACCAGCCATATAGAAGAGAGCTCAAAAGTGTCATCATATCGGCGTCAATGTATACACCATAATCATATCTAGTTTGGTACAATTTACTGGTGGCCTTAGCCTCTTCAACATCATTAAGAGGGCAGTAGTAGATATAATCATAAAATTAATGTTTATAATAATAAAACTCAATATCACTATACGATACGACTTAGGAACCTTCAAGAAAAGAGCATACTCATATTTGAAAGTCCGGCAACGCGCCTGCTAATCCTCTTGTAGCTGGTGTCTATGGATGTCGCTTATCACCAGGTGAACCGACTGCCCATTTGCCCCTCTTCTATAATAAAAAAATGCTGAGATATGATAGAGCACAGGACCCTTAAACGCTACCTAGCGGGACACCATCGTTAATACTGAAGCCAGGCGGTAGAAGAAAAGAGAAACAACTAATATATAAAACTAAACTGTAATTGGGTATATTGGATTATTAAATTTACTGATACCAATTAACACGGCGAGTTATTTATTCCCCGCACGTACTCATTAAAACATTGAGCCCAGCTGTCTATGTAGTATGTACTTAATGCGCACTAATGACAACTTATTTAATAGTTAAAACGGTTTTAACTCAATTTGGATTGGAAGTACAGATTATAATGGTGCTCGCGGTAAGTTGTATCGTTACTTTGTATCATGGCGTAAATCATCATCAGAAAACAATTTATAATTGAGCAATTAGTCTGCTCTAACTGGCCCTACCGCCATCTACAGGTACGACTTATTCAAATTTTTTATTTGCATTTGCACGGTATATGCATCAACATACGGTTGTTAAGAACCAAAAAAGAAAGTTCGTTTAAATTCCTGACCACATTTCTTGGTCATAAAAAAAATTGTACAATGATTTTTTTGATAACCGACGAACATAAATAAATTCCTATTAATTTTAAGTCAAGGCAGAATAGTAAAAATAAGATTCAGGCGAGAATATATCAATAAATAGAGACCTAGACCTATATATCTGCTCACTTCCTTTTCGCTGTTGTTTACTAAATCTTGAGATTATGCCGAGGCTGAGTAATAAAAAAGTCACCGCAGTGACCATCGATACCTGACATGTGTGGACACAGTTCTGTTGAATTTTGGAAAATGAAACCAGCAGGCAGCACAAAATACAAATAAAAAGGCAACAAAAGTAACGTATAATAAGTAATTGGCACTTATTTGTAAATTGCCGTTCCAAAAAGCAACATTTGGACACAACAGATAGAATTAATTTTGCCATTTAACAAACTCGTTTTATATTAACAATTGAAAGGTTTCCGAAAATTATATCAAATAATAGCAATATTGACTCCAATGCTTTTGTAATATACTTGGCAAACACAGTTGTAAACTGTCACACTAATTCTTCATTAATGACAAAAAGAGTATTGTGTTTCTCTCCATAATATCATTTTTATTTTAATAAACTTTTAATATTCTCGCCTATGAACCTTTACACATTAAAATCTTATCTTTTATGTCTAGATAATTCCAATGCTCTCTCCATGTTTACATTGTAGACTAACTATAAAGAGCGGATTCTCTTGAACCTATTTTTACATATTCCCGGTAAACGGTCACCCTATTTAACGACCGACAAAACGTGAAACACGGCACGACATCATGTTATATTTAATATTCGCGTCTCAGAATACACAAACGTTCAGAATATCATAAAAATATTTATTACGTAAACATTACATCGCATATATCATAGAAGCTATAAAGTTTCAAATAATTTTCATATAGTTTTCGTGATGTGCTTTGCTAGTCAATATTGCTTCATCATCATTATTAGTCTAATTGTGTTCACTGCTGGACGTATCTTTTAATAAACGCCAAGACGGCTTATTGGACCAACTTGGAGATTGTCATACATTCAGTCATCCCGATAGCAGTCTTGAAAATCCTATTGGTTCGCTACCAACGTTCTTCTCCTTGTAGGTGATTCACGGTGATCATCAACATCGAACTTAGAGAGCAGTAGACGTACACGGATTGAGGAGAATAGAGCCCTTGTCAACACAACAATTAATCTGCCAACATTGTAGCCGAATGAGTTATAGCCGAACAACCGAACGTAGCGTGTAAAGTAATAAGATTGATCATGTACGGTTTCGCAATCATAAAAGTCCTTAAAATTGCCATATAAGTCTGTGTGTCACAATAATTTATTTTCATTATTGACATGACAAAACTAATTGGGTAACTCTTTGATCAATTAATAATTAATATAAAATAATAGCCTATAAGTTTTGAAGGCAGCAACTGGCTTGGAAGAACTTGGAAGAACCAAACAAAAGACTCTAAAATGATTCTAAACGAGTACCTAGTTCAATAAAAAATTGCTAAGAAAAAAATTAAAAACTACCCGTTGGACTTCATCTGCATCTGTTGCTAGATGTATCTTCAATAATCACAAGTCCCATCTTCTCTCACATCTAAACAATGTCAGTCTCAGAGAAATCGTACCTACATATCGACTTAATTTATTCGCACACACACATAGGCAAAGTCCATCCATCCTTATTTGGCATCGCCATTCAAGTCCATTTGTCTATGGATCCTACGTACATGTGTAGTTTAGATAGGGCGCAATCGGCATGAATTACGAGCCCGACATCAGCTTGTAACCGATGAATCGAATTGCAATAAAATCGATAACCCCACCCAAATAGACGGGGGCTAGTTTATGGACTACGGGAGCTACGACCTTCTCTGATTGTGGAGCTTTAAATAGTCAAGTGTGGAAAACCTTTGGTGAAATTTGCTTATAGTGACGAATTTATATACATCCACTATCCTGATTATTTATCATAATCAGATACTGCTGAAATTATTTTTTTCCACCAACAAGTTGTTGTACTATATTTCGAGCAAACAGTGCAATTATAATAAATTGATCAAATTGGCACGTACATCAAATTACTAGCACCGAGTCAAAATCAACGCCGATTGGATTTTTCGCCTTTATTTTCTGTTACTTTAAGTAGAATTGTTGTCTAAATGTCGAAAAATATAAACTAAACGGGGATGCCGATTTCAAGTCCCATAAACAAGTTTTTTTTCTAATGTTTACGCGAATTTCACTCATTGAAATAAAATTACGTCGTGGGTCATGTGTGGGAAGTTCTCCGTGACCACTCCGTAACACGTTGAATGCAAGGCATGTTAAAATCTTAGTAAGCCGTGATGAAATCCCTAAAAAGTTTTATATTATAGTTTTACAAACAGTAATACTTTAAACAAAAGAAAAGAAGAGTTTTAAAGTCCATTATTTTCCGAAATCATGTATTTGTTGACGTAGTAGTGTCTATTATTTCTCCTAACATAGAGGATCTATGTTACGTAATAATATTTAAAAGGGCACATGTTCTCGGAACTTTTCTTAGTTTTTCACCACGCTGGCGACCGTCCCCGTGGTGTACGTGGTGCGCTAGTACAATTACCTCAGCTGAACCAGGCTCCGACTGACTTGCCGTTTACGGAAACCTGATCAAATCTATTCTACAGTCGCACACACAAGTGAGAACGTTATTACTTTTACTCTATTTTGCTGTCTATTTTATTATTCTATTGTTTACCTTTTATGTTAGATGGGCTAACGAACCATCTCAGTAAGTAATAAACGTCACTCATGAACACAAACTAGTTCCTTCGGGTTAAGCCCAGACAACACATTCACGCGTAAGGTGATAAGGCCAGGTGTCAGTAATTCTAATAATAATTGTCTTACTAAATTAATTTTCTTTTGATATTTACACACACTAGAAACTAAAAAATTGAAACAACAAAATAATCTTGGACTTATATAATGTACTCATGACAGAAGCTACAAAAAGGATTTACTTCTGTTGACTCTTCTACTCATATCTAACAACGGACTTAAAATCCAAAACTTTCTGTCCCCAAGCTTCCAAAAGTATCCGTACTTTCGTGTACACACCGAACACTGTCACCCAAGAAGCCTTACAATATTACGTCGCACGAAAAAAGGCTAGCACTTGTGTTGGCGAAGGCCCTGCATGGATACAGGAATCCTGCCCTTGTTGGAAGGCGGTACAAGCTATATTCGTGTAACACTATCGCCTCCAATGGGTCGTGAACGAAGGCTGGTTTACATCAAAATGGTTTTTCCTCAAGTCCCAGACGTTCCAGTTCATTAAACAATTAGTTAGCTCCGCGCAACAGATTATCACTTGATTAAATACTGAGCGGGTCATCCGATACGTCCCGTCTATCGGCGATAGAATTTCATTCTAATACTGGATTTATCTAAAGGTGTGTTTATTGTGAAGGAACGTAAGACTAAAGTATATTTTATGAATTTGATTTATTTATTGATCCTTTATTCGTTACAGAAATTCTTTTCCACGTGGAAATTTCAATTTCATTCCAATGCATTTTGCGTATTCTTTGAAGTTTTGCTTTTACATTTACATTTACCAATTTAGATTATTACTTATGACTATCCTCTTAGAGGCGGACGTGGGGTTAGAATTGATAAACGACCATTTTTCTTATGTGATCAGGGGGGCAAACGACCAGTCAGAACCTCACGGCGCCGACGCCCATACATCCACACAACCAAGGCCACGCAGATGCGCCGATGCCCTCCTTTTCCCTTTCCCCCAATGGGCCACCGGAAACTCGTGAAACCGCACGATACGCGATAGCATAGCTGTCACTTAACGCCGGTGTTATGTAAGCGAGAGGTACCACCCCGGTCGTGCCCGCCCAGTTCGGCTGCAATGTAGCAAGGCACTACCTCTTACATTAGCAACTTCTTCTTGCTGAAACTCGTACACAATTTAAAAAACCGGTGGGCCAGTCGCCATTATCAAAAAAAAATCAAACCTTAATGATCCCGACCTATTAGAATATAATCTAGGTTCAAACAGTACAAGTCGATTTTACCATTGGACTTTAAGACAAATATGTACCCAGGACGCCAGGAATGCAAGGAACAACTCTGACGAACTAAAATCTTTTTCTTTTTTTCTTTGTTCTTTTTAAAACCACAACCATCCCACGAACAACATGATTGTCATAAAGATATCATTAAATAATACTTATACCTACACAAAGTCCCGGCGCAACACAAGTGTGCAAGTGGACAGACAGACAGACATAAACACACAGACGGACGGGCGCATTAGTTTATTATCTCGCGTCCTGTTTGCACATGCTAATGGTGACACAAAAATGTCGACTCGATTCACTCTATATATTATAATATAGTCCATAGAATCAAGCGTTGCTTTGCAAATCTATTCTATGTTTGCGGAAATCTATTCGCATATGCATCCTCCCTACCCATACTGCATATGCATGCACATATATAGCACATCCCTCTTTACAAATTACACATACTGCATATGCGTATACATGCACACACCACAATAAAAGACCACCACCACACAATCAGCGCACGTTCGGCCCCGACAATCGTCGATATCATTCGGACTCGATACTTTAGTTAATGATGTCATTAATTTCATACAATGTTTATGGCGATAATTAACGAATGATATACCTTTATACGACTCATTATTCGAATGTTATCAACAATCTGCAATATTGCAATGCACGTATGGTGTCACTTTTTATATACTAATGAAATACCAATGAAAAAGATAAGCTTAGGGGACGCGCCTGTCAGCACGGCGCCACTATCTTGCTAAACACCCTTCTCAGAAAACTGCAGTGAGCTATGACAAACACGGCCTTTAAAAAACCTCGGAGATCCTAATACCAAAAAACTAGTACGTTCCATACATAGTTATCTCATCATCGCCTGCCCTTGTCCACGCCTGCCCTTGTCCATCAATTTGGACACAGCACCTTTCACAATGAAGGCCACTCTAAAACGCTCTGCCACTCGCATGTAATATAGCCGGCCAAAGGCCACTGCACACAGCTAGTCACCTCATCTAGATATAGGCCTTTAGATATCTTTTCACATGCTTTCACACTCTAAGGTGGAAGGGATGTGCTGTGCCGCAATCCCGTCTGCAAGGGTAACACCATCCTGCATGTGACTCCCGTGAAACAACTTTGCTGTGTTTCGGAGAGAAAGGCAAGACAGGCAGTGTAAAAAAAGTATTTTCCACTTCACTCCTATCAGCGATCCTGTGACCCTGCATGACATATGTAAATCCTCGATCCGACTATACTATATAGAAGATACATGTGTCAGTTGTTTACAGCGGCGAGCGTCGGTGCGCGGGCGCCGCGCAGACGCCGCGACGTTTGGTTAATTCATAAGGGCGGAGCACCCAACCGATTCGCGGGGACCACCACTTCCGGACGCCCATATGAGGTTTTATTGCACACCTAACATGGCAGCATTATAATCCACGGGTGAACAGTATATATCAACGTAGCGGTATGCTAAACGCGCGTTTGCTCAGTGGTTACAGCGCGCAGTCGTCTTTATAGATCACGGGTTCGGATCCATGTCCAATAATTTATTTTAATGGAATTAATTATTAATTATTATTATTTATGTTAGCTCGGTTGTGTACTTGTTGTTATATATATCGTACTAGCAGCTTACAAACTTAGCCAATGAATATCACTCACAAGACCGGAATAAAACAAGTATAAAAATAAACACTACCATGTAATGAATATTAAAACTGAGATTTCTTGTTCAATTAAACTGCAGTATAACATTTTATTACATTATAAACCATACAGCATTTACAAGGCTCCGTCCATAATGAGAAATGGCCAAATGAATTTCTCAAAAACCATTTAAGAGAAATCTTGTGCAACTTAAATATTATGCCGATTTACTTGAGCACGCGATAAAAATCTTTTAAACTGTACCAAACTTGGACTGCTCACAATGAAAAATATCACAAATAAGGAAACAAAATACGTATATAAATAATAAGATACCATCTGGACTCTCGGCCTCCACATAAATAACATGTGAAAAGGTAAATTAAGTGCCAACGTAGATGGTGCCTTTAAGGAGGATAGATATGGTGATATAAAAGTGTAATTTAGAGTTGCCAGAGTTCAAATTAATAGTAGTTAATAGAATCTGGCATTACTTTACAGAAATATTATTATAAAACAACAATACATTTGTTAGCAATAATTATAATAAAAATAAAGCACATCCCTCCTTTCACTCTACATATACATACACTGGAAAAGGTGGGAGGTAAACTCAAAATAATAGTATGTATATATCCCAAGAATACTTTCGATACACTAATCGATCTACTTAATATCTGATAACTCCGAAGAAATCGCCAGAGAAGTTGAGTTACGGACAAAGAGCAACTCTGCCCTCTTTCCAGCTTTTTATTGCTCCGCATTTAAGTGACAATTAGCTAAATATTCTTTGCATTTTTACTGACCAAATTTGTAAAGAATTATATTGCCCATCGTCGTGTTTCTTACTTGCTCAACTGAATTAATTAAGACAATTCGCCTCCTGATAAGTGATCTATATCGCCCATAACAAGTTCGAGCAAACACTGAAACGCAATATATAGATGCATTCAAGAGATCTTTATAGAACAAAAAAGCTATATCGCATACGAAAGAAACAGAAAGCGGTAACCATGTATTAGTGGCGCGACACAACCACCGTTCTGAGTTGTCATTCACCAAACATTATAGGATTTGTCACAAGAATATTATTAAATCATCCGATAACCAATAAGTACCCAATAAATAATACAGCACTAAAATTAGCCCAGACGATTTGCGTACACAAACGATATGAAATCCTTTATAACAATTTACTACTTCGATAACCTAACTGCAGCCTGACTTGCATGAATCATCCACTCTTTATGACTTCCTATTATCATCGTCTCGTATCCGTCCACTACACCATATTATTTACCACGAGGTAGTGAATAGTGATGTCGCAGAAGGAGGAGGAGCGGGAGAGGGAGCGCACTGGCGCCTCTTCCCGCAGGAGAGCACGGTGGCGACCGGCGGTTGCACCCCCGTGAGGGACCTGAGCGCGGCCGATCAGGGGTTCCGCCACGCGCGCGTAAGGTCCGAGCTATAAGGCACCCTTATGTATTTAGTGTGCCTTAAGGGAACGCCGACCTTTGCCTCTAGAGAAGAGTGCTGGATGGCACACCGTTGTGGCCCGGTGCGGATGTCCTCAACTCCCTCGCCGGGTCACCCAGACGACGAGGAGACTGAGGTTTAGTGGGTAGAGGCTGCGTCTACCTTAGCATCTTCTCGGGCGCAGAGAGCCCCAAATAACCCCCGGGCATCCCGGATCCGGTGGTATGCCTAAACGCATTCCTCAGCGAAACCAAAAAACTACTTGTGGCCCGCTGCTTCGCTCGTTTCGTTTAAAACATCCATGTACAGCCGTATCCGGATTGAAGATTACTTTTGTCTTATATCATTCAGTGATAACACAACTTTATAGTGGTGTAAGTTTTTTTAGTCGGATGTATTATTACGAAGATAAACTCATTCATCCAAACTCTAAATCATTATTTCTCTATGCTATTAGTAAAGCTCGTATGTTCCGAGTACAAGCTTGAACTCCTAGGAATCGTTAATTATAAAAACCGGTTTTGAAATCGTCCATTATATATCTCATAATCGCACGAGGAACATGTCTCACCAATGTAATGCGAATGTTTGTGAGCGTATCTTTTTTTATGTCGGTGACGATAAGAGAACCAGGCGTGCCACCTGATATCTGCTGCCACCTGATGATCATCAACGACTCACTTGGAACGGTTCTCTTTTTATGGCAATTGGATAGGCAAACTGGCACACGAGCCACATAGTCCGGGACTAGCTGTAAAATAGAAGTCTCGGTGCAGGACGGGACTCGGCAAGTACATTTTTTTTTAAATATGGACGCTTTTATACCACGTCAATATGGTCCCATGGTAGGGTCTCGAAGAACTAATAATATGAAATAACTTGATAACCCTATTGGGGTTATCAAGTTATTTCATATTATTGAGAGATTTAAAAATTACAGACTATTTATTTTGGAAGATCGTCTTCCATAATGGGGGCGGATAAAACCACGGGAAACAGCTAGTAAATAACTCCATCTAATGGCTACAAGCTCGCTTGACGGGCGGCGGGTCCCATGGTTCTCGCAGAAAAACCTCGCCCTCCCGATATGGCACGCCCGGCCGTGCTCCGACTCACGAGTCCCACGGCCCGCACATCGGGGTCACGTGGTCGCTGCTTCTGGGCAAACTAGAGATCTGCTAACGGGTATACCGCCCGGGAGATCAGCGCACCCTTATACGTCACAAGATACCCTACGTCTTATATGATGTTGTCAGACAATAGTGTTCAATCCCGTAGTTCTCACAGATTGGTAACTTCACACCACCTCAAAGTGTTTTTATTTTTATTAGGCATGCAGGTTTAGAACATTTTTCTTCACTGGTGAGGAATCTACTGGCAAGGTCAGGTAATATAGAAAATATAGTACATAAATCAGGTCAAGCTCAGACGCAGACTTTAGATGAACGTAACTACAAAAAAAAACTACAGTCGAACCACCTACTATTATTATTTTATTATTATTTAAGGGGTGGGGACGCCAGCAAGGCCAGACGGGTGATCAGTCCTCATTAACGGGACCATTTCACCCAAAACCACCTACTAAGTATCTTCTCTCTAGAGTGACTTACTATACCAATACAATAAAGCTCAAGAGTTGTTTGTTTGATCGCGTTAATGTCCCGAACTAGTAGACGCATTTGAAAAATGCTTTTTGCATTTGGTAGGCCAATATTAGGGGTATTTATTTTTGCGATAAGTTTTAATTTTAGGTAGATTCTTATTCTTATCCATTTATAAAACAATACTAACTATGGAACCCACACTCTACAGCAATACTTATATAATTATAATGACGTCTAAGTCATGAAACTTGGAAGTGTTCAAATGTGAGACAAAACCTCTCAAAGCTAGGTACAGGTACTGGAGATGCAGTGATAAATAACTATATTCTTCCCCTGTTATTAACATAAATATATGTTACAGATATTATACTCATGACTCATGTAAAAAAAGTCTAGTTTTTTTTTTTTCGGAGGGATCTATGCTACTGGCCCGAAGGCCCTAATGCTTCATCGGATTAGTGTGAGCCCATTCGGCTCACTTTTGATTTATAAAGTGGGGGGTTGCCCCCCGCCTACCGTGCAGTCTGGCCTCACGGCCTCCTGGCGTCGGTTGTGAAAAGTCAAGTTTATTGGTTTTCACTCTATTGAATGTACGAAAAGATTTATTAAAGCAATATACTTCATCGATATATGAAGATAAAATTTCTACCTTATAAAATTATCAAAATAGGCTTGTCTTCAACATATTACATACCACTCATATTAAACCGATCAAATTAGGTATATAAGAAGATCCTTGCTCTAAATTTTAAAGCTTCTTAAAACTCTTAAATCCACTGGTCACTTTGTATTAACTGTATGAAATAATACAAGAAAAGGGGTAGACAAAATTTTGTAGTGCGCGCATGCTAGCCCTGCTGGACAGTATAGCCTCTGTCACCGGTGTCCACATGGCCCGCAACACGCCTCCATCGATCAAACACCTAGTTCACTTGCAGTTCTATTGCGTATTCCACGACCGCGCCGATCGCTCGTTTACCGGTTTTTAATCATTAACAATGCACAATTAAAGCGTTGGATATGTTGTTGAACATTTTATCACCAGCCCGTATTATCCACGATTCACATCATCATCATCAGCCTTTATCCGTCCACTGCTGAACATAGGCCCTTCAATGACCGCCACACGACCGATCCCTACGATTCACATATTATGTACACATAGGTATATACATTTCCTTCCAGAGTCTGCTTTCGATCTACTGCAATGCTACCAATACTTCAGGCTCCAATATCTCTACAGCTTCAATTACTATAGAACCCAAAGTTCATGTCTGAGTACGGATAACATCAACAGGTTTGATTATTATTTACTAACATCTCTACACATAATTTGGGCGTAGCCAATTGAACCGAGGGAGCTGCTCTTTGTACCCCTCTTATAAGGTGAGAGGATAAAAGAGCAGGGAGGGACAAGGGGCGAGGACGGAAACCTCACCCCATTGCACTGTCCCGATATTGGGGGGAGTTGTTCTGTGATGCGGGACAACCCCTCTATGGAGGTGACGTCGGTTCCTTGGGGAGTCTGACTAGCCGTCGAGGTGCCTTGCTCAACAGATCCGGGGCACCTCACCAAAGGCGGCATTGGTGGCACTCTACTCTGGTGGTGGAGCTGCGTCCACCTTACTATCTTTCGGGCGGAGCGAGTCACTCCCCCGCGGGATGCCTAAAAATATTTCCCGGCGCGAAAGAAATAAAAGAGGCAGTGTAATAACGGTCATCAAGACTTACCATCTTGTCTCAGGATTGGCAACACATGAATGAGGTGGCTGGACTAGTCTCAGGTGAACTTGTTATGTTCAAGGGCGACGTTGTACACCATCGAATGGCTCGTCTGCCAGTTTGCCCGTCCAAGTATAAAAAAGCTTCTAGAGTTAGGTTGCGTTTCCATTTGGCGACGGATCATAAATCAGCAAATCACATTGTCCGAAATCTCTACACTGCATCAGTGGATACACAGATATTGGCCAATTCAAGCTCTTCTCCACTCCACCTAGCTTTGCGTCAGTGGAAGCGCACCCTTATACAGTTGACTGTAACAACTGTAGATCTAGATAATGATGATGACATAATTTCACACGGACGTGTTGTAATTGTAATGCGTCGATGTAGCGACGATGTCGTGTTTGCGCTCGAAAAAAACAAATCATGTACGACGTATCACGGGGACACGCGATAAATGGGTTTAACGAGCCATGA
The DNA here is from genome assembly GCA_963853865.1 of Helleia helle. Lineage (NCBI taxonomy): Eukaryota > Metazoa > Arthropoda > Insecta > Lepidoptera > Lycaenidae > Helleia > Helleia helle. The sequence continues at coordinate 17,586,824 of OY971432.1, read as the reverse complement.
GAACTGGTACGATAATGACATATAGCTGGGCTAATGATGCAACCATCACTCTTCTCCAAATCAACACCAAGACGGCCGGAGCCGGGAGAGAACAGGTACGGATGAGCTGGGATAGTGACGTAACCGATCATCATCGACCTAACAGTCTGACGTCATCGCTATCATCATTTTCCGTGCACTGATGGACATAGGACATTCAATGAACGCCAAGACGGCCGTTCTGCCCGCTACTCACATCCAACTTATACCGGCCAGCATGATGAGTCCTAAGTCCCAATCCTAGAATTTAAAAAATTATATCAGCGTAGTTAAAAAATCAAGCTCTGTTCAAACCTGGTTCGGACTGCAGGATCCACCTAACATAAGTCCTGGCAATTGTTGTATTAAATTTGCATGTACACTTGAATTCGTGAATTCGTCAACGTCAATGAGCGATCAATGAAACCGTTTCAAGGAATCCTGCACGTCTTAATACAAAGTCTTTGGATATCGCTGGTTACGCTATAACCAGAAACGTTTGTTTGTTACTCTTTCACGTAAAAACCACTAAATTGATTTTAATGAAACTTTACAATAACATAGCTTATACATCAGAACAACATATAAGCTATAATTTACCCCTGTACTTCCACGGGAATGGGCAGTATGCGGGAGAAGCCGCGGAGCGCTGCTAGTGTTAAAATAAAAATAACGTAAAAATCTTAATAAACCGCGATCCGTAAAAGTTGTTCCTATAAAATACTTGTAAAGGCGCTTAAAAATGACAATTATCTAACAATCCAAGGTTCATCGTACACAGGAGCACCCGAAGTGGTCCACCCCAAACCGGTCCGGTATCGATGGCAAGCGATAGTCCGGCGCCGTGCCGACCGGCGCGCTCACGATAATTGGACGCCACGGGACTTCACACCAGCTCCCACCCATCGCCATCTCGCTCCCACCACCACCGCGCCCGGCACCGAGCGGGACGGGAAAATAAATGGTAATGGCGTTTGACGATCCAAATGTTGAATTTAAATCGACGCGATACAGGATCGGAATTTTAAGAGTCGCCAGTGTTTAGGTTTATAAACGATGATCGTAGATGGACCACTGGAGTGATAACTGATATACTTTTAGATATAACAGTAATTTGGAACATTAATTAAACTACAAGTTGGAACTGTTTAGAATGGGTACCTAACTAGGTTAGGGACTAAATAATGCTCCGCGAATAAAAGTAAAGAACGTAGTCAATATCCCGTTCTACACTGTTTTAATAGTGCAAATAATCTGATTAATTTAAAATATCATACAGGCTTATAAAAGAAAATCCTAATTCACGAAATGCTTTTTTAATCAATAAGTCTTCACCATCGGGAATATTAAGGACGCAACTTATTTAATACTAGTGACACCGACAGACCTTGTCCTGTACAAAATATTGTATTTTGTGAATCTAAACCGTTCTCAAATCCACTTGAACACATATTAAAATAATCATCAAGATCAGTCCAGCCGCTTAGAAGGAGTTCAGTGACATACACACGTACAGACGAATTATATATTATAGCTGTTGCCCGCAGCTTCGCCCTCGTTAACTTATATTTACAGCCGTACCCGGATTGATGATGATTATTTTATAGCCTAAGTTACTCCTTATAACATCAGCTATCTGTCAGTGAAAGTCCCGTCAAAATCGGCCGTTTCAGAGATTAGCCGGAACAAACAGACAGACAAAAATTGTAAAAAAGGCTATTTTCGTATATGTACCGTGTACATTTAGTAGAAAGTGGTTATTTTAATATTACAAACAGACACTTCAATTTTATTTGTCTGTTTAGTAAGATGTATATCTAATAACTGTAATGTGTGTGGAGATTCGACACCACATAACGGAGCAGGGACTGGCAAAGAAGAGGATAATTGTGTATAGAAACCAATTATACATAATCATCAACCCTATAAGTCCTACTGCTGGGCACGCGTCTCCTCCTCGAAATCATGCGAGGAGGGCCATCCCCACCATGGTTCAAGCCTTGTCGTGGCGATGGGGCTCAGTAGTCTAAAGTGAGCCCAGCACCTTGGGCGAAGCAAATTGAGCCGAGGGAGCTGCTCTGTGCCCCGGCCCCTTGAGGGACAGACTAGCCGTCGAGGTGCCCTGTTTGTTCAACAGATCCGGGGCACCTCACCAAAGGCGACATTGGTGGCACTCGCAGGGTTTTAGTGGGTAGATCTGCGTCTACCTTACCACCTTTCGGGCGCAGCGAATCCCACATACCCGCCTGGGGAGACCCACTCCCTCACGGGATGCCTCAGAGCATTTCCCGGCGTAAAAGAAAAAAAAAAGCGAGGAGAGTCATAGTTCACCCATGTACTGGCCTAATGCAGGTTGGTGAAGTCTTCAAAGTCTTTTAATTTCATCAGGCAATGTTTTCCTTCGTATAAACTAATGATACCTACACAGATATTATATTATTATTATATATAATAATTATATTGCAGTAGCACAGAAGCTAAGTTTCCCGTTGTTGCGCGATTGATTTGGCATTGGTTATGATTAATTAATATTGGATGCAACTACGACATTCCACCGCCACCATCAATCAATCATAAATATAGTTTTCCACTTTGATGTTCATGTAAATTGGACATTTTAGCTAAAAGGCTGTAACCCAATTCGTATGAGTGATATATCACTACCGGTGGGAGGAATGCCAGTGCCAAGTGTGCATGGATACCATCATCCCGCTTATTTCTTCCCTTAAACTCCGTGTTTTAGAAATTAGGGGCAGACCAGGCAGTATACTCAATTACTATATCTATATCTATATAGACGCTTTTACATCACGTCTATCTGGTCCCTTGGTAAGTTCTCGAAGAACTTTTGTTACGGGTACCAGACAACGGAAATATATTAAATACTTTTATACTATACATATATTTAAGATTTTTATTATATAATACACATATTTAATACACATCCATGACTCAGAAAAACAGAAAACTGTTTTGTTCCCAGGCGGGATTCGAACCCGCAACCTCCGGTTTGAGCGCCAACGCGCTAACCACTGAGCCACAGAGATCATCAAATACTGGCCCCAAGTCTTAATTGTATGCCTCAGGACGGCATATTTGATATTTTTGAATGTCCTAAGCTCGTTCCAAGTCAAATCGTTTACGTTAATTCCTTGTATTCTTTCATTTTGGTCTAAATAATGTGGGTTTTACGAATGGGAAGGATTCATGCCTCCAGTAAGAAAGCCAGCGCTGGCAGTGTAAATACTGGCACAGAGACCTAACATGTTAATGGTACGAAACGCATGGTTGCCTCATGGCCTGCCTGGTACCTACAAGGACATTTTCGTATCTCGTGTATGTGCGACGCTAGCCATTCACTCACATCAATCCACACCACTTACCAATTCAATTATTTGCGAACAGTCCTAATAAGCATGGTCGTATAAATCAGTGTCTATTTCATTTATATGATTTTAAACTGACACGACATCACTATCAAAACTGTTTCAAAAGCGGTAATTACCATGTTTTCAGCGAATGGCCGCTCACAGGATTTGGTCACGTAGACGATGCCGAAATATCCAGCACTCTAAATCAATGTGGAAAACTCGGTAAATATCCCTTTTCAGTTCTATTTCTTTTGTATTTACAATTTGCCCAATTATATGCATTATTACATGGATCATAATAATTCACATGATACACATACAAAAAACGACCTACATGTGAAATGTATAATTAGAGTTCGTCGACCCAGCGAGACGTGGTGGAATCTAACTGGATATTTCTGTCCCGGCGGATGCTCATAGGTTTCCTCGGCGATAAATCCCCCGTGCCTATAAATAGTCCGTTTTCGTGCGAACAGCCCAGTTCGCGCAGTTTGATGCGGTGCCCTAAGCCCTTTACGAGAGTGAATGTCCATTCAACGAACTTTCACATATTTGTACTGAACCCCTTTATTTACTGTATCCCTTTATTTATTTACTTTGTCGATATTCATATTATAAACTAGAGCTTCATCTTAATTCCCTTATTTAACAGTCATATTCGAGATAGTAATGACTATTTTGATGCCCTCGCCGAGGTCCTATCTCCTTCTCTTTCTACTCTATAACTATATCTCTGCAAATTTTGCTCTGCAAAATCAAATTCTGATCAGCAGTTTAGGAGTAAAAAGAAAAATTACTGTTATATTGACTCTACGTCTAAACGACGCGATTAAGTATCCGAATCGTAAATATAACCTCAGAAACTACAATAAAACTCGATAAAAGTAGTTTTATTGCAATCCCAAAATTTAATTAAAAATAATTCAAAACATCGAGCATATTAATTTTAATAAAGACATTCGAATTATGGACGAAAAATAAAAGACTGAGATAAGAGAACAAACGACGCGATAAACTCGATTAAAAGGTGCCAGGTAACCCGGCGTGCAGGCTGTAGACGTCTACAGCCGCCGAACTGCATGTGTGTAGAATTTAGTCAAAATAACATTATTTCTTAGGTAAACTTGTACACGTGAAACACGTCAAATAAATAAGTTAAAAAAACTCTAGAAAATAAAAAATAAAAACTATTTTGGGATGCAGGTTTTTAAGAAAAACAAAAAAAGTAAGAGTAAGAAGTTGCTCTTTTGTCAAAAAGATATAAATATAAAATAATAAATAGAACAATCAAATTTACTACTATTTTAAAGGTACTTTTTATCCCCTTAATGACGCCGGCTAATTCATACGGGTACGCCATGAATAAGTGAAATTAAATCTAACTTTATATATTTCATATTTTATAATGTAAAATACTACAACTTGAAACCCCACCCCAAGTTAAACTAATCTTTCTATCATTTTAAATGCACGAAGAAAACTGAATATAAATATCCAGTAAAGAATATTAAACCACATGATCCTAAAAAAACAGACGACATAAATAATAATAAAAAAAACATTACCCTACCTACATATCTAATTCCGAGATGATAATCTCAAAACTAGACCCTAACAATCCAAGCTTAGTATAAATCAGCGGTCGCACCTAACCAATTAAAAGGACTTTGTATGTGTCAACGTGAGATAAAGCCCGCTTTGATGTCGCCGCCAGCATCCAACCGGGCGTCGGGCTTTATTAAATTAAGTTAAAAGTTACGCGTCCGATTATAACATGATACCGTCCAGATCAATACCAATGATCATTTTTTTTGACCATTGACGACCTCTGTGGCTCAGTGGTAAGCGCGTTGGCGCTCAAGCCGGAGGTTGCGGGTTCGAATCCCGCCAGGGAACAAAAATATTTACTGTGTTCCTGTGTCATGGATGTGTATTAAATATGTGTATTATATAATAAAAAAAATCTTAAATATATGTATAGTTTAAAAGTATTAAATATATTTCCGTTGTCTGGTACCCGTAACACAAGTTCTTCGAGAACTTACCACGGGACCAGATTGACGTGGTGTGAAAGCGTCCATAGACATTATTATTATTATTTAATTGGATACATTTTTATGGTTACAATATCTTTGCGTCTCAAACGTATTTGACCTTCACTAAGGTACCCCTTAGGCGTCGTCCCATGCTCGTGGAAGACAGCTTTGGTACACCCGATCCCTAAGAAAGGGGACCGCTCAGACCCGTCCAACTACAGACCAATAGCTATAACTACCTTGTTCTCAAAGATTATGGAATCCATAATCAACTGCCAGCTCCGGCGATATTTGGAGGAGCACCAGCTGATTAGCGATCGCCAATACGGCTTTCAACAGAATCGTTCAGCTTGGTGATCTTCTAATATTCCTAATGCAATGATGGGCGGAGGCAATTGAGAGCAAGGGGGAGGCGCTGGCAGTTAGTTTGGACATAGCGAAGGCCTTTGATCGGGTGTGGCATAAAGCACTTCTTGCAAAGCTACCATCTTATGGGCTTCCCGAGAAATTATGTAGGTGGATCACCAGTTTTTTGGTAGACAGGAGCATTAAGGTCTTTGTAGACGGTGCATGCTCGGACCTCAAGTCTGTAAATGCTGGTGTTCACAAGGTTGTGTACTATCTCCAACCCTGTTTCTTCTGCATATCAATGATATGCTGAAAACCAGCGGCATTCATTGCTATGCGGATGACAGCACTGGAGATGCTTTATACACTGGCCGCCCTAATATTTCTCGGGAACAAGTCGATGAGTGTCGGAACAAACTTGTGTCTGAAATCGAGTCTCTGCTGGCCAGAGTCTCGGAATGGGGGCGACTTAACCTAGTCCAATTTAACCCCAACAAGACACAAGTTTGCGCGTTTACCGCTAAAAAATCACCCTTCGTCGTTCCTCTACAATTCGAAGGCACTTCCCTAAGCGCCTCAGCCAGCATTGGGATACTTGGCGTCGATATATCGAGAGATGTGCAGTTTCGTGGTCATTTGGAAGGAAAGGCTAAACTAGCCTCGAAGAAACTCGGCGTGCTCAATAGGGCGAAGCAGTATTTCATGCCTTCACACCGCCTTCAATTATACAAGGCGCAGATCCGGCCTCACATGGAATACTGCTCTCACCTCTGGGCTGGAGCGCCCCAGTATCAGCTCCTTCCATTTGACCGCATTCAACGCCGGGCGGCTCGAATCGTCGACGACAATGTTATCTCCAATAGGCTTGATTCTTTGGCGCTGCGTAGAGATGTCGGATCGCTCTGCATCTTCTACCGCATCTACCACGGGGAGTGCTCTGAGGAATTGTTCGGACTAATACCTGCAGCAGAATTCCACCACCGGACATCGCGGAAAAACTCCAAATTTCACTCACACCATCTCGATGTCCGGAAATCCACAACAACACGATTTTTACGGCATTTCCTGCCTCGCACGACTAATATATGGAATCAGCTGCCTCCTATGGTGTTTCCGAACCGATACGACTTAGGGACCTTCAAGAAAAGAGCATACTCATACCTGAAAGGCCGGCAACGCACCTGCTAATCCACTGGTGTAGCGGATGTCTGTGGATGTCGCTCTTCACTTACCATCAGGTGAACCGACTATCCGTTTGCCCCCTCTTCTATTAAAAAAAAAAAACCCCTTGGAAGTCGTATTTCAATACAAGCCACTCCTATCCTTTTTTTCCACCGAAAAATGCTGTTAGGCACCCCACGGACTCGCCAGGCGTGTATGTCGGACTCGCTGCGTCCGAAAGATGGTAAGGTGGACGCAGCTCCGGCGAGTGCCACCAATGCCGCCTTTGGTGGGGTGCTCCGAATCTGTTAAGCAACAGGGCACATGTATTTCCTATGTAAGATGATAAATCTCGGTGCCTGTGATTACTATAACTGTCCTGTTCTTCTTTTCGAAACACGGCAATGCTGTACCACGGAAGGAATACCCACCGGTATAATAATAATTTTCAGTACACGCATACGGGATAACAATTTATAATTTCTTCGGGCCCAACATTTCTATAAACCTACACTTTAATCCGTTAATATTATTGAATAAAATATTTGAGCCTCTACAATCTTTGGAATTTTTGGACGGAAAAAGTTATTTCCAAAGAGACGGCTTTGGCGTGAAGTTCATTATAACGGCCATTAAGAATATATCAGGCGTTGAATCAAACGAGCGCTGCCAAAAATACGTCGGACACAGTTACCTCGTCAAGTCATCTCGTCTTCCTTAATTCTTAGTAAATAGGTTAATATGTTTTTTAATGTTATGAGACACGTAAGCTGACAGATAGTGAAATTATACTTGACAATTTTAGAAAGAAAATGGTTTACTATCCTATATGCTACTTATTTTGTGCCGACTTTCAAAAAGGAGGAGCTACTTACTACGTTCGTCTGTATGTATCCTTTTTTGTGTATGTTAATCGATATTTCTCGCCAATCGTGAACCGATTTTGATGATCATTTTTTTGTTGGAAAGGAGATATTCCAAGGGTGGTCCCATGATAAGGAGATCAGGATCTGATGGTGGCATCCCAGAGAAATCGAAGAGAACTTTTGAAAATCGTAGAAGCCAGTAGTGCGTTTGTTAATTTTTTCATCAATTCAATGAAAGTCTGCCGTCGATCTGATGATGGAGCCGAAAGACAGTCGAGAGGATTCCTCAACGATTTACAGCAGTTACCTTGTGTTTGGGCTTGATTAATTTGTTTTGATGAGAATCTAGATGAGTTGTGTCTATCACTAGTCTGATGATGAAAACGAAGGACAGTTAAGGGGACTTCTCAGCGGTTTACAGAAGCTATCTTGTGTTTGTACTTAATTTATTTACATTAATGAGAACTTTGCACCATATGAGACATAAGTGCCATTACAAGTCTAATAATGGAGACCATAGACAGTCGAGGGAATTCCTCAACGATTTACAGCAGTTACATTGTGTTTGGACAGGATTAATTTGTATTGATAAAAATTTTAAATATAGATGGGTTGTGACTGTCATTTGGGGTCTGATCATGAGGGACAGTTAAGGAACTCCTAATAAGTCCTCTCTACGCATTAATAATATATGATATAATACGCTAATTGAGTCTTTAATCTGTAGCATATCATGCTAGGTTTTTTGCTGTAAAGTATCCGAAACGTCCGTCGGGCATGTAAAAAACTTAATAAACCGCGATAAAATCCGTAAAAGTTGTTTCACTATGTCTTTTTCTTCCATCATCGTCTCAATAAATATTCCGCAGTGCAACTAATATTACACATGAGATCATCGCCCGTACAATGGTCAAGTCAATATTTGGCTAAGTGTGTCACTCTGATTAGAGCCGCGTTCGCAAACAAATCGCTAGCAATTAATTCAATGGAGCACGGCCACTTGTTACTGCTAAAACGGACTCCCGAGTCGTGTAGAAGCATAACGGAGACTCAAAATGATCAAAATCTTCATATTAGAGGATGGTGCACTGATATTATATTGTTTTCTGATTCTCACGAATTCCACTCATTACAAAGAAACCGCTTGTTACTTAAGGTTTTTACATCCTACGTTGCCTATACGTTACGGCAACCATGGTCACCTGCTTGGGGTCCCATTATTAAAACAAATAAATCAAATATCAAGCATGATATGTCGAGTATGTGGTGCTCCCGCCGGGTGCGTGAAACGATCGACACGTCAACACAGTAAACACTACCTCGGGCGACCTTCATTCGTGACCACGTGTATTTTATTAACGGAAGAAACGCGATTTACCACCCTCCGCTTATCCTACATATTTTTTCTAGCTGTCGCTATAGAGAAAGACAGGCTATCAATCAATCAACTGCCATATACTTCAGGATAGAAAATACATGTACGAGTCCTGTACATGATAGAAAAAGATGGTAAAAGGTTTATTTCCGGCTGCAATTAACCTTTTATCACCAGTCTCGATTACATGTATCATCTCAAATACAGTAAAAAATGATCCAAATGCATCCTACATGCATCCCACACCTTATTTTTCATTAGAACATGTCCGCTTTCAAATGGAGTACGATGATAAATGGGCATCGCGACTCCGGCCACGCCAGCACAATAGACGTCTAACGAAAGGATTCGGTCCGCCGGCGGGTTGTTAATGGTGCCTATTGTGGCTTGCCCCCGCCACCTCCCCGCTACCAACTACCTCCACCGCGACGAATCGAGATTCATTTTAGGGCCTTTGAATCAGGCTTTTCCAAAGCAATACCTAATTTGAGTCTGAGTTGACAAGCAACGTTGATTATGAATTAAGGAGTGAATGGTCCAACTGGCTAAATAAAAAAAATATCTCATGATGTTCATTGAGAGAAGTCTATATTCAGTACAGACTAAGCATGTATCTGGGCTAAGTTCAGCATTAGAGCAGGAGATTAGGCTTCATACTTACTGAGACATCATCATCATCAGATAATAAATGGACGAGTTAAATTTTTGATAAACCTCAAAAATACTAAAATGATTTTGATTAAGAGCTTTAGTAGATATTAAAACTTGTAAACTAGGGGACATAGCCATAGTTAACATTTATCACACGAAACAATTAGAAGTTTCACAAGACCTTCGTTAGGAGCCCTACAAGTATTCGGGCATGTACATCGAACTCCTTACTCCACCGTGTCTCCCGCCTCTGCCGATCTTAATTACTATATATGTTAACTCAATTAAAATTGCTGAATAAATCAACGGATTTTAGGATCTTAACCAATCCTATTGAACCAGTTAACATTCCGTTTAAGAGTCAGTAAAAGGAGAGCGCCTTACATGAAGATTTACAGCAATTAAAAAATAATCTTTTTTGTTTAGGACATTTTCGTAAATGGATCGGTAAACATTTTGACTACCTCTGTGGTATAACCAAAGTCATATTTATTTACAGTGTGGTAACACCATGTGAGTTTTCTGAGAAAAATCGTTTAATCAAAACTCATTGAAAAATTTGTCTTTTTTTACCATGGGATTTCACCGTTGTAGTGTCTTTTTTCAGGATTTTCGGATAGATCCGGACCCAATGAGGGACTTGCACCTGGGAGTGCCCACCCTAACCAAATTTCATTCCTTTCATCGTCCTCGTAAATTGATATTCCGCGTCGAGTGAACCATCGTTCATATTTTTCCGACTATTCTAACGATTTTTCGCAGAAAACTCGCTTCTTGACTGGACTATATACAACATTCTCTTCAATAAACCCATGTGAAAGCTAACACAACGTAAACGATCGCCATATACCGAGCGGAAGCACCGACTTGACGACCGTTTTAACAGTCGTGTAATCCTTCCATTTCCTCCACCATGAACCTAATCCGGTATCTATCGATGGTGAAACTTTTAGCCGCGTGGGAGCCGAGAATAAAACCCTAAACCAGATAACAATCTGGGACGAATTTCATCAAATGGTCACATTTTTTATACTAGGATTGTGAGTTTAAATTTTGGTAGTTGATCTAAAATTAAGGAAATAATAATATCTTCTCTTATAGTTTTCTAATGTTTGCGCGAATTTCACTCATTATAATGAAATAATTTTTACGGATTTTATCGCGGTTTATTAAGATTTCCAGTCAGTCCTCCCATGACCATGGTTGCTGTAAAGTATCCGTAACGTCGGGCTTGTAAAAATCTTAATAAACCGCGATAAAATCCGTAAAAATTGTTTCATTATAATATCTTCTCTTGTCAAACTGGTAGTTACTACTTTTCCCGCTTTAACGACAAGAATTAATTATTTAGATTTTTTTAAAAATATGCTTGTAAAATGAAGGGATTATAAACTGACAGGATCTATTATCGTGTTTATAATATGACTGGTTGTTTAATTATTATTTAATTAAATTTTTATCTCATCTTCTTTATAAGAAATTTGCTTAACCGCGAACTATAATTTCAAATGATAGATAAACTTAAATGCCTAGAACACATCGCTGATACGAAATAACCGCATAATAATATTCTCCAAACATCAAGCGCTTACCTGTAACAAAAAAAAACAACCATGAATAATTGCAACTTAAACGAAGACCGCTATTATTCTCAACACACACCCCCATCTTATTATACAAATCTATTTTTAAATTATCAATGTCTATCTGTCTGTCTGTTTGTTCCGGCTAATCTCTGAAACGGCTAGGCCGATTTTGATGAGAATTTCATTGGACGATAGCTGATACTATAAGGAGTAACTTAGGCTATAAAAATAATCATCATCAATCCGGGTACGGATCATATCAATTTTTTTTTCGCAGGGAAATCCTTATGGATGCAACCAGGATCTTCGGGTAGATCCTGACCCAATGTGGGACTCGCACCTGGGAGTGCCCACCCTAACTAAAACCACTGCGAGCGCCTTCAGCCGCTTTTTGAGGGTCCCGGATATGCAGGCAACAGACAGGATCATCTCAGCGACAGGCTGGCCCCGGCGAAGTCCAGACTACTCCTCGTAGGGGGGGACTGCCCGGCCGCTACTAAGCAGCGTCGGCGGCCTCCTTCTGAGACATTACTGCCTCGCAGAAGGAGACCATCGCCGTCCAGGACTCGTCGTCACCGAGCATGACTGATATCAGACTGTGACGCTGCGCCGCCCATCTCGGGCACACCTCGAGTGTGTGCTGGGCCGAGTCCACCGCCGCACCACAATCGTGACACACCGTCAACGGCTCCCTGCGAGCCGTCCGGCACAGATACTCACCAAAGCAACCATGCCCGGTGAGCATCTGTGTCAGACGGAAGGTGAGGGGTTTGCGCTTACGGCGCATCCACCGCTGAAGGACCGGACGCAAAGCAACCTTCAGGTTCTTGCCATACGGCTGCTGCGCCAGGTCCTCCCCCTACCTCCGCATTAACGCCTCTTGCCCTAGTCGGCGAACCCGCAGGATCCCGTCCAGCGTAAGGCTCTCACCGAGACACCTCCTATCCGAGACATAGGAGTGCATCTCGGCAAGAATCTCCGCCACGAAACGCAGGCGAAGCTGCGGGCACAGCTAGTGGTACAAAAAATACATCAGATTTATGCATATCACTAGCATTGTAGTAACTTTATGAAACCTATAAAACAGACAAACGCGAGTCTGTCTCGCGCCCTGGAGGTTCCGAAAACCGTGGTTTTTTTTTTCAATGTAATATAACAATAAATTGACGATTTTTAGATTTTTTCCTTTGCTGGACCTAGATTTTTACCAAAGGAGACGGTCCAAAATTGTATGGGACGTTGGTCTACTTTTGTACATGTAATGAGATGAAGGAAAGCAAATATTGTAACAATTTTGATTTGTTTATATGAATTGAGATGAATTCATGGAGAATTCATCTCAATTTCAGAGGTAGAATAATTTAATTTTTCCAAGATTTGCAACACTACGTGTATTAAACAATGGCGTATGGCGTATATTCTTTGGCGTTATCTGACAAATGTAAGGAATGAATTATGTCATTGTTCGATAGGCATCTGTCATCATTTGGTTTGTCATTTATCAGAAATGACATTTAGTAAGTAATAATTATCCGTCTGAAGATGGTCTGAAGGGCGCCATCTTCATTAAGAATTGCCAACTAAAAAACTTGAAATATATTTTTATTTTTTGCATGTAAATTAGTTCTTAAACTAATTTATTTTATTTTTAATGAAATCTATGTATTTTTTCTCTATTTATGGTATACTGTACAAGACCGTCTCCTTTCACGATTCTATGTGGAAAGTATACTATAGGTTTTGGTTTGACAAACCTAATCTAGAAGTATACAAGACCAAAACTACATGAGCCGTAATAATCTACATCCTAGTGGCGCCAACCGTCAATCACTCTGACAGACGGCTCGACCCACCTCCAAGCTTTGGGCTCCAGGCTTGGGGTTATGGGCTTTAAAATTGGGGTTCTGTACTCAAAAGCAAACATGTAACCTTTTTATGATATGATAGGTAACTTAACTATCGAACCACTGAACTGTAAATCGTCGACGTCATGAACATTGATGAGTTCACCAGTTTACATCACCATCATCGTGGTGATGTTGGACAGGAAAACTGATACACCTGGTGGTGGTTAGCGCCGTCTTTGAACATAGACGAATTCGCGCGAAACAAGACGTAAGATGGTATCAACACCAGTAATTAAATGCCTTTGTTTCCGAAATACAGTAAAGCTGTTTCATAGAAGAAATAATCGGATGGTACTCATGCAGACGGGCGCACCCACCGGTCTTGTGTTCGTTTGGGTGGTAGTGTTAACACAATGCCATTCGTTAGTCGATCACGAATCAGTGATAGCACAACGGGTGGGGTGTTTAAGTCTTTAGCAACTAGACTTAAATATGATATTGATATAATCTATGCGTCTATATTAATATTACTGTGGTGTCTTTGTGTGTGTAAATTAGAGGTTATCTTCAAAACTATATACCCATATGAATAATAATTGCACTTGTAAACGTTATCACCGAGTGATTACGCTATAACAATCGTCATCATTTCGGCTACGGCTGTAAATCTAAGTAAAGCGTGTGAAGTTGAGGGCAAAAATTCGTCGTAGATATAGATTCTACAAGTAAAAGAAGCAACAGATTTGTATAATACCTTCACATACCTACATGACAATGTGTTTATTACCACTACCAATCATGACCTATTGTATTCCGTATAAAAACCGGCCAAGTGCTAGTCGGACTTGCGCACTAAGGGTCCGTACCATTATGTAATTTACAACATTAGACACTGTAATAAAAAATATGGTTTATTTTGAAAAAATGTTTTTTTTAATATTTCAGTTGATTGAATGAAAGGTAAATTGCGGTTTACGATTTATGACGTATTAAAAAACTACTAATACTAGATCTCGTTCAAACCAACTTTCGGTGGAAGTTTACATAGTAATGTACATCATATATTTTTTTTAGTTTTATCATTCTCTTATTTTAGAAGTGGACACATTTTACCAATTTGGAAGTGTCTCTCGCGCAAACTATTCAGTTTAGAAAAAAATTATATTAAAAACATCAATATCATTTTTGAAGAAGAAGTCTTCACACGTAGGGGTTTGATGAAAAAAAAAAGAGTTTCAGTTCTAAGTATATACACCCAATATTTATTGTTTTTTTTTTTCTATTTTTGTGTAAAAATATTAATGCGGTTCACAGAATACATCTACTTACCAAGTTTCAACAGTATAGATCTTATATTTTCGGAAAAAAGTGGCTGTGACATACGGACGGACAGACAGACAGACATGACGAATCTATAAGGGTTTTTTGCCATTTGGCTACGGAACCCTAAAAAACTATGAAAATCTCGCGTCTTAGAAGTAATAAACGAGTCACCTGACACAATGGCCAATTCCACATAATGACTAGGGACGCAACAAAAAATATACTTCGAGTACAAAGACAAGCAATAACATAAAACATTCCCAGGATCAAGATCACTATAAAAATAGCGCTCACACCGAAGAAACCCGAACGATTTGTAAAAGGAAAACCTCGTAAAGCCAAACTCATTCCTGTTACGCCACAAGAAATATCACACGTCGTAAATCCTCAGCTCACAGGTTTATGATATTAGTTATTTACTCCCAAATTACCACCCTTCGCGAGCAAGCAATAAGCGTCATATTACCATAGTATACGGGAAGGTAATCCAAAAATGTCTGCGGGTACAAAAATATTGAAATTCTGATCGTTCGAAGCAAAATATATTTTTGAAATTTATTACCCAAGGCGCCAGAAAACTTATGAGTGTAAGGAGTACATTAAACGAAGCTAATTTTTTTTTTTTTTCAAAAACTCATTAGTGACATCATCCAAAACAACCAACAAACAATTTAACGAAAAAACGAAAAAAAACAAACATTTAAAGAAACTCGTTAAAGTCCAACAAGGGGAATAGAATATCCTTGTTTAAAAATGTCAATAATTATTTGCAGATACAAAAAAAATAGCTTACTATCATCAAAAAGATAAAGCATAGAGAATGACATATTACAAATTATATATTTCGGTATACTCACCAAAAATATTTAAAATTCAACAACATAATATTATAATTTTAGAGATTTGAAGATGAATACAAGCATATCAGTCAAATAAAACTTTTAATATTGATTGGAACCCAGCGTTATATTAAAGCGCTTAAAAATACAAAAAGTTTCCAAATGCACACAATAGCAAGTAAAAAACGAAATAAAACGTTCATAAGCTATCTCCATAAAGTATCGACTTAATATGACTTCAGAATTAGACGTAAAAGCATTATTATCATCCCACGTAGCCTTCACAAAGGACGCAGCTGGGGTGTCAATCAAACGTATTTATACTCATCCAACAATGCAATATTAATGGACGGGAACGCATAACGATATCAATCTCGAGCCTTAAATAACAATATTATGTTAGGTGTATTTTGAACCCAAAAATATTTCTTTGTATTTTATTGAACATGAAATTATTTATAGCATGGCAATAAATCGGCCATCTTAGCATTGGTAACGTTAATATGTTTAACGAAGCCTATGTGGAGGTGTGGACGTAAATAGGTAGAAAATAATGACTGTGAAAATAAGTACATATGAGTTCGATCTTTTATACAAAAAAATATGTAGCGTGACGATAAGTAAGTACGCAAACCACAAGGATCAATAAGAATTTTAATTAAGTAATTTGACAGTGAAATATCAACGAAATAAATAAACAAATAAAATAAAGTTGGAAAATATGAGTTATGGCAACGGATGAAAGAAGAAGAGATAAGAGTACTCTCTGGTGATAAAATGATAGTAAATAGCAATTGTTTAATTGTGTCCTAATCCTAAATCCTTAGGGTGGCGTCGAAGGGCCGTTTCTCCTTCGCATATATACTACTAAATTAAACCCCCTTTTTAAACTATATAACTTATTAAATAGTCACATAAAATCCACAAACCCAGCTAACAAGCCTGCCGAAGATACATTGACATAAGCCATAGACGTAATTACCGTAGAGACAAAATTAACGACATAGATCAGACAGCACGTCGGCCCGCGAATTTATATATATCATTAGGCTCTAATAGTTTCGTGAGGTACATTCCAAAAGACATCGCAGAGGCCTTCAAAACAATATTAGAATTTTAATCAGAATGATTCACATTGAACATCGGCACTTCCGGCTTTGACGAAAATACGACGAATACAGAAACAAGTTTTTGTGGAATAGATTAGCTATGAGCCCTCTCTACTACTAAGGAATGCTCCTTTATTAGAAATTTGTTAATAGAAGGGCAAACGAGCAGTCGAAGCCTTTTGGCGACTATCGTCGCTCATACACATCCGCACAACCAGAGATTATGCAGATGCGTTGCCCTCCTTTTCCCTATCCTCCCAATGGGCCACCGGAAACTCACAAACCAAATGAAACGCGACTGCATAACTGTCACTTGACGCCGGTATTATGTGAGCGAGGGAGCGAGAGGTACCATCCCGGTCGAGCCGCCCCGATTCGGCTGCAAAGCAGCATCACACTACCTCTTTCAGTTATTATGATAAAGTTATAAAAAATACGACTTTAAGATGTTTAAAGATGCGAAAAAGTGCAAAGATTATAACAAAACTTTCAAGAGACATCATGTAGGCATATTAACTACTGCACCTATATTTTTATTTTGTACCACATCATCAGTGATTTACGTTCAAAGATTATTGAAAAATTATCCTAAAAAGTTTTTAGTTCACCACTAAAAACTTTTTAGGATTATTTTTACCACAGAGCCTGCTCTGATCAAAATAAAACTTAGAAGATTCAGTTCAAGAACTCAAGCACGCAAATCTATGACTGCTGCTGTTGCCATATAAACTGTTATTCTTACGATAAAAGCTTATAATGATAAAAAGCATTATTTCAGAAATTATTTCCATTGTCCACGAACCACTGGCAGCAACCAGCCGGATGTGACGCGGTTTACCTATCTAAATGCATCAAATAAAGTAATTTAAATTATAGACTTCCGGTGGCGCCAAAAGGATGTGCCATTCATGAAGATAATATTGAATAAGAATTAAAGTTTAACATTAATAAATCTAATACGTGATTAATAATTCTAATAATTAATAATGTATTTACAATAATTATTTGTAATATTATGGCGAAATTTATAATAATTAGATTTGGTATAAAAGGACGCCAAAGGACGTTACTCTGCTGAAATATATTGTGATCGAGAAGATTCAATTGTTTTAATCGAAAATTCCTGTTGCGAGTCGTTTTACCAAATACATTTTGTTAGTAGGTTTTCTTATATTCTTATTTCATCTATTTTGTTAGTAAGTAGACATTTGTATAACACATAGACATGATTCAATATTATTGATTCAATTATATTTTTAAAATAAAGCTATAACATAAAGCTTTTAACAGCGGACATTCTAACGGCCTAAAATCTCCAAACATATTATAAAACACTTTGCATTATTAATAGACAAAAACTCGACTCCTCTTAATGGCATACAAAAAACTAATTCACAATGGCCAGTGGGTTAGCTGATGAACATTACAAAGTATTTATTACTTTAAATGATACTAACTTTTTATAGCCCGTAACGAACTTGGAAATTTGATGGTTAGTTACGCAAAAAACGGAGCCAAAATATACGCATTTCTGCATTTCTTGTCGAACCATTACTTATGCATGATCCCTATTTTCGTGATTAAGTAAGAAAAAAAAGTATACATATACAGTGTCTAAGTAGTCTGGACCCCAAGACATAAAAGTACTTCTAAAAAAAATGTAGAATTCTGATTTTTATTAAAACGAGAGAATAAAGGTACGCGTCCATTGGCCTACGCCAGACGCACCGCACGCAACGGATTCCAATTTGCTTTGTATATAAATTCATACAAGTGTGTCCACTGATCCGCACCGTACGGATCGGATTTAAGTGTCACTTTCTATAAACAAACTAAAATCCGATGCGTAACGTGCGTGCGATGCGTACGATACGGACACGTGGAAGCTTTATTTTTTAAACAGACCATAATCCACAAAAACAAATCCCAACTAACGGTCTAATTCTACAATACAGAAACACACGGAAGGCTATATTTTTCCTGTCATATCATTTAAAACTAATGTCTCTCATTTCGTAAACATAAACCATCAATATTTATCATAATTACCGACTTATCATATTTGAGGACAAAAAATCGTCACACACACCAACATTCCTAAAATGGAGGTCTAACACACACAGGGATATGGAAGCAAATTTGATTTATAGGGTATAAAAGGACTATATCCATTTAAAAGTGAACCTTAGCTGCTAGTGAGGAGGTTGTAATGTGCTGCACGTAATAAGGTTGTTTGGATGCGCGTACGCAGGCGCCACAAGACGTGTTTTTTATTAACAGATTTAATTTTTAATTTGATACCCGACCAGAATAACGATCGGGGAACTTGAACTCGTGAATACAGGTAGATTTCTTATATAATACGAACGGACGATAAAAACGTACTAAATTTATCGTTTTAGTTTTCATTATTATTTATTGTTTTGCGATGCATTATTAAAATAACATTAGGACTGTTTTACGACGACTTTCCGAATCGGGTTTGTGCGTCGCAGCTCGCAATATTTTGATATTATGATGTAGTGAAAGATGATGTCTTATTTTTGTTGTGATAGCGATTAATGTTGACGAATAATCACAAATCCTAGAATTAATGGATTTAACACTCTATTTAAACTTCGAAATTGATATTCTAAAGTAGATTAAAGATAATACAGATAGTAAATAACTAGACGTTAGTGAGTAAACAAATATTAACAAAACTATAAATACAAGTGGGTAATAGTTGTTTTAAGCGTTAGACTGGGTATTGGCTGATTGCATAATAATGCTCTGTATATTGTTAGGTAAACTTGCTTACAGACACTAACTAAATACAAGTCACAAACTGAAATCCTACTAATATTATAAACGCGAAAATTTGTAAGAATGTATGGACGTAAGGTTGTTGCTCTTTCACGCAAACTACTAAAAGGATTTTAATGAAACCTTACAATAACATATAGGCTATAATTTATCACTATACTCCCAGGAGAAATGGAAGGACGCGACTGAAACCGCGGTGCACTGCTAGCAAGAAATAAAATTAAAAATAGGAAAAAAGCCTAATTCCTATGCTAAATCTGCCATTATTTCGTAATGTTGTCTAATAAATCGCATTACTAAACTTCTCGCGGACATTCGACTTTAGAAGCTTTGATCAAGCTAAATTTCTTAAAGAAAATATGTTATTTCAAAATAAAGATTATTATATAAAACACAAAGCTTTCTTTCAAGTGCCACAAATTAAAACTTTCATATAGGATATTTTTCAGTTTTATTGTATAATTTTTTTTTAATAATAAGTTTTATTAATTATATATTACAGCGGAGCTCGATATTTCTGCATTTTCTAAGAATGCCTTGTTCACGAGACCTAAATGTCCAAATTAAGTCCGATACGACAATATCGAGCCCCACTAAATAAAAATGAAAAAACACATTAAATCACCTTTTATAAACATTTTTAAAAGTAAAAATGACCATTATTAATTACAATCTAAAGTCTTAAAAACACAAAGAAATTAGGGTTAGTAACAGGACGATTGGTAGTTTAATAAAACCATCCATACATGTGACTGAGACGGACTGCGGACTGCGGTGTACCGGTAGCGCTGCGTTTATCTTAACCACCGCTTCCTAATGGGATCTCGTGCCCCAGATAATTATATGTCCATATTAAATTGTGCCGATTTTATTTCAAGTTTTATTATGTTTGGAATTATTTGCATTAACTTTTACTTGATATATTTTTATTGGTCTTTCCTTTGACATCAATTTTTAAGACAATAATTGTGATAATAAATTTGCATAGTTATTTATTTTGGATAGTCTTAAAACAGACATTTTTTTTCATTCAACATTTTTATGTAAATCAACAACACGAACGAATCGATGAGTTGTTTGCCATTAATCAAAAAAATTACAATGGATTTTATAACTGATTATAAGATTTTTACAATCCCGATATTATTTTTTTTCCACAATATTATTTACATCACCGTTTTTATTTTTATGTTTTTTTTTTTAATAATGGCTAAATCTAAAAGAAGCATTTCGACTGACTTCACTTTCTACAAAAGGTACACGACGTATTAAACGTAATGGCACATTGAGGAAAAGGTTCGCCGGTCGACGATTGAGATAATAGTTGGTCGTTACCAATACCCCTTTATCTTTAGACGATCATTGACTGCACCTAATATCCCGGTTAGCGTAACTATGCAACGAACCTGTTATTTTCAGGTCCCTTATTTTCATTCAGTATAATAGAAGCGATCGTTGTAAGTCCCGCTACTGATTTATCTTCTCGAAATCAAGCGAGGCGGGTATTGGGCTCCACTAAATCTGCGGATACAGCTCGCCTCTCTCGCGTCATTCTAGGACTTTTAATAACTAGGCATGCAGATTTTATCAAGTTATTTCCTTCATTGAGTAGCAAGCGATATTTACAAAGTCAGATGCAAAGAATAAAAAAAGGAATCTCACTTCAAAGGCGACCCTATACCAATGTTTAAAAGGTCAAATGCGAAGATAAAAATAACAGACAGTGTAAGGTCTGTTATTTTTATCTTCGCATTTGACGAGGCCATACCAACTGGACCATCCTTGCATTTTCATCAATTCTGCAGAAATTAGTTACCTTTAAGAATATAATTTTCATGTGGTTCAAGGAGTTCATCTGGCCAATAGAGGGTAAGACAAAGACAGCACTATGTATTAACAAGCTCTGCAGATAGCTAGGGCTGCCAGAGATAGTTTCCTGCAATTTGTTCCAGGTCAGGTGAAAGAATAGATAATTTTTTGGTAAATTTTGACATATTCCAGTATTAATACTAAATTAAGTTCGTCACCAAAGCTTAAAGAAAGTTTTTTAAATGTTTTCGACATCATCACCAACACGAACACATACCTAACGCCCAAAATCTCATTTTGGGTGCTAGGTATGCCTTATAAAAATATATTTAAAACGAAAAGAAGTAAATAATGTCAACCCTACATCGCCGAAGTCTTTAACCCACCTTATCAGTCTCATACAATTCGCATTACATTTAATTAAAACTCGTGTTAAGATAACGCGGATCGCTGCGACATTAGAAAAACTCAATTTGTTTACACTAACTTCTTTATCAAACTTATTTATCGGTAAAAGTATTAACACACAAATAAAGTTGAAAAAATAGAGATAATTTTATTATATAGATATAGACATATAGATAGTGTATAGATATTTAAAACGCGACGCGCACGCGTGGAGTAGGTCAGCTGGTGTAGCGATTTACACTCGGAGGGTAAACAGGTCCAAATCCGTAAAGCAAACTTTTCGTATGATGTGTTCCATATACATTGTATTGGTTTGTATCGGAGTAATGAATGTGTTTTTATATATCATAGGAGGGCAAACGAACAGTCGAAGCCTTCTGACGACTGCAAAGCAGCATGGCACTACCTCTTACAAGTGTTTAAATATATTGTATATGTAGCTATTATTAGTACTATTCGCATGTCAATTGCGTTGATCTTTTTGGCGTTCTTTGGAAAAGGCCTATTTCTAGCGGTGAATGATATGATAACAAAATATGATAATAATAATGACATTTAAAAAAATCCAAATTTCTTTGGCCCATAGCATAAGCTCCAGTTCATCACGGAACTCGACCACTCGGTGAGAATGTTACTAAATATTTACTTCCAGGTTGTATGATATACGAAGCTGGATGGCTCCAGCACAACAGAACATTGACACAGCAAGCGTCCCATTCCCTCCAGATTTGTTAGGCTTGTTTTAGTGCCTACACATTTTGATCCATTTTTGGGACGTAACCTTTTCTCAAGTGTATATTATATACATAGTAGCAAAATTTGATAGAGGTCAAAACAAACTGTATTCTATTTTTAAGGCGATTGGTACGAAAGTCGATATTAGGCAACTGGCAACAAATTTAAAACTTGAATGTGCAACATTGAAAATACTTGATCCAGCGTGTCGAATCACGTGTATTGCTGAGGAAAAAACCTAATAAGGCGCAAAGTAAATTGAGTTAGAACTTGATTTGCATAAAATCCTTATGAAATGCTAAAAACGAATAAGAAAATAAATATATGTATTTAACATATATTTTATTTAAAATAATATTATATATGGTAATAAGTTAAGAATAAACCTAATACTCTTAATTATAATTTATTTTATTATTAAAATTAATTTCACACTTAACACATTTTTGGTACCTAAAATAGCAAAATCTTGGCATATACTTTTGCTACCAAATCTCAAAAGTATAAAATAATACGACTAATATTAATGGAATTAAATAATTTGCAGAATTTGATTCTTACTAATACCTAGGTAACACTGAAAATGTTTAGAAAATGAAAAACGGCTTAATGTAGAAAGTTGCCAATACTTTTATTGTTTTTCGAAGTAATCTCCATTTCTTTCTACACATCGTCGCATTCGATGGAACTACTGAGAAAAGCAGTGGGCCCATTCTTCCTTAGGAGTCTCTTCTATGGCATTTTCGTACGCTTTCACCGCATCTTCAGGGCTCGTAAAGCGAATACCACGAATTTTATCTTCAGTTCTTGGGAATAAATGAAAGTCGCAGGGCGCCAGGTCAGGACTGTAAGGTGGATGACTCATTATCTCGACACCTGCCATAGTCAAATATTCAACAGTCCGTTTTGCGGAGTGCGCTGAAGCAATGTCGTGGTGAAGGAGGATCCTGCTTCGAGGGCGCTGCTGTCGAATTTTTTCCAAGACAACAGACAAACAGCGATTGACATACCAGTCTGCAGTAACTGTCCTTCCATCTTCTAGCACAACTGTCGCGAACTGACCTTTCCGACCAAAGAACGAGGCAATCATCTTTTTTCCTTGACTTCTTCCTTTCTTTACCTTAGTTGGCCGATCCTCGAAAGCAAACACCCACTGAGCTGATTGTCTTTTTGTTTCGGGTTCGTAGCAATATATCCAGCTTTCATCACCTGTGATGATGTCAAATACAGCATTTGAGTTACCGCCGTTGAACTTATCTAACATTTGGCGACACCAGTCCATGCGGAGGCGTTTCTGGTCGTCGGTTCAAGTATGGGGAATCCATCTGGTACAAAGCTTCCTGACGCCTAAATGTTCGTGTAATATTTTTTGAACTTGACTCATACCAATGCCTAGGCTTGCCCGTATCTGCTGATAGGTCACTCTCTTATCTTCCTCTATCATGCGTCGCACAGCACTGATGTTATCTTCAGTAGTCGCTGTTAAAGGACGTCCCTCACGCGGATAATCACTGAGATTGCTACGTCCACGCTTAAACTCGTTAAACCAATTGTAAATAGTGACACGAGATGGGGCTTCATTAAAAAATGCTAATCGCAGACTATCGTAGCTTTGTTGTTGCGTAAGCCCACAACGTAAGTCATAATAAATCATTGACCGAAAATTTTCTCGCGTTATGTTTATTTTCACGTGTAACAAGAGTTTTAGATTTGCCGCCAATTCACAAAAACAAATGACAAATGAATACTACATTAGGTTACCAAAGAGTTCTAAAATTGAAATTCAAAAAAAGTTTTCATTTTCAATGTTTCTAACTGGCCAGTTCTAAACATTTTCAGTGTTATCCACGTATTAATGTGAACACAAAGCCTGTATTTATATTGGCTTCTCTTATTTACGTTGCGACCTGTAACATCATATTTTCCCTTTCAATGTTTATTCTAGAAGCAAAACTTTCCGACAACGCCCTATCACAACAAAATTGGGGATAAAAGCTATTAAAGGGGTGAAAGCTTATTAAAGCAAATCATTATAAATAGAAGCATGAACATAAGCGAAACTTAAGTCCTATTTCTCCTCTATATCAAACGAGGACAGTATTGGGTGCGTTCCATGCAGGGCGCTAGCTCACACACCCTCATTATCACACCAAGCATGCAGGATTCTTCACGATGTTTCCTCAGCTAAGCTAGCGATGTAGACAGGCCAAAGAGAAATGTAGAACAACTAATTTTTGGGTGCATAGACCAGGCCCGAACAATATTTCACACGAGGCCTGGCGTAGATCAACTAGAGTATATTCGTCTCTACAAATCTAGATCAATATCGCTCACAAATACGAATACGATCTAGAGGCATCCAAATAACAAGGTCAGACGGCGCCAGTGCTGCCCTCCGCCCGCGACTAATTATAAATCAACAACAACACGACAACGTCATACATTTAACAATCTAATTGCTTTACAAATTGCCCGGTTATCATCCACGTAATTACACAATCGCTTTTCGACAATAAGGGCAACACTTGACACACAAACCAACAATTAACATAAACGGCGAAAAGAGATTTCTTGAAACAAAGAAAGCTTTATGCTGTGTATTGTAACGTTGGGCTCCGTGTTAGAATAACTATAACGTTTTGAAATTGGTAACTTTTCATTGTGCCTTTTCGATTTTTTTCAGTAATTTAACAGTTTTGTTAGTATTCGCGTAATTAAACCCTTAAGTTTATGTTTCATAAAAAAGCTTTAATAAACATCGACACCCAGTCTGAAACGAATTTTTGATTAAAAGCACACCAAGGACACGGGACGGTGACAAAATGAAAAATGTCGTCTCTAACGAAATTTAATCACGACCGAGCATAATCGATTGTGGACGGAGCAGCGAGAATCAAACGGAATAAGCCCCGACGCAATAAATTGGTTGGTCCTGACACAAAAACACGCCCAAAAAGAGTTAAGCGTTCGAGATCCCCGAATACAGATTACAGAGCGCAGGTGTTAAATAAAAATAATAAAATTCAACTGGCCGAAGTAAAAAGACAAGTTGGGTCGGCCGCACGGCGCCGTGCCGGGCGTTTCATTCGTCGGACAAAAAACGACGTGTACCCGTCGAGTTAACCGCGTCGAGCACGCCTCGGCATTCGAGTCGTTCTCAGATCAGCACCTCCATATACACAGGTATCATCGAGATTCGAACTGTAGAAGGATTATCGGGAAATCCAGTTGTCCCTATTTGGATGCATAAATAGCAAATCAATCATCTCTTGTCCTATCTGTTATATCCAATACTTGCGGACTCGATTGTAAATGGTAATGTAATTAATGTTCCCCGATAAGGAGTATGTTGAGCATGAGAACCCTTCGCCCGACTTATAATACGTTAAGGCTTCAAACCTTAATTATATCAGTCTTTAAGACGTTCATACTGAGCTCACCTGTAGGTGCAGAAACATAATTATTGCGATTACGGTAGAATTACCCCAGATTCTGGGTTACAGATAAAAACATATTTATTAACTTGAATATTACTATTTTTAATTTCTTCGTCTTTAGGCAATATAAAAATAACACTTTATTTCAAAATAATTAAACGAATTAGATGTAATCTCGAGTAACTAAACTAAAAGACATTAACACAAAACCCTCAAGGATTTCTAAAGGACTTGTATAAAGTATATTATATTCGTAAAACAAAACACAGTTTTTAATGACCCATATTTCGTGTTATTCAGCCAAATTCTTTGCCTATATCTGATCAGTTTATATATATTATAATATATACACTTTATGCTTATTCACATTTTCATTGTCGTTTATATTTTCTCTTATATGTATTCTTCAGGCTCTATTGTAACATGGTTTTTCTTGTTTCTTGCTTTTTATAATATAAGTGGTATTGCTTTTGTTTAGTATTGCTCCACTCGTGTTCAGCTTAATTTTACAGCTCGAGTTTCCATATTATTTTGCTATAATACATAAACGTTTCTTGGCATATTCATGTCTTTCTATTGAATCGATGTCCATATTTCACCATCATAATCAATTTCCATCCACACGTTTCGCGCAAGCCACAATTAGGCAGGCAATCTCTGTTCGCACGTACGTACAAATTGCCGGCAATCGGCCGTGTGTCCAACCACATATGCCGGCATTATCAGCATAAATCATAGCGATACGTGTCAGAATTACACCGATATAATATCTATTGTGGGATCGATGTGAAACCTCATTTAAGGGCACGGTATCTAAAAATATCATGTCAGTTTAAATAGCCACTTTCTATTACAAATTGACATGAAGCTTATGATAAAACTATTTTTATTTATATTTAAACGGTCATTTCATGTTTTTCATTAGTATTTCACGGAGTTCGATATGTGGGTATTGTTTAGGGATGTCTCGTGAACAAGGCAAAAAGAACATATTGATAAGCATGGTAATTGGTGATTTATACCGTTTTAAATAGGTTTATGAAAATAACGATGTTAATTTCAAGGTGTAACATTTGTAATGTAGCGATGATTATTACAACCTTCCCCGTTTATACTTTATAATTTCTATTTTCTAAAGATACAGCTTGTAAGGTATTCACTGGCCTGTCTTTGTGTATTTGACAATTGATAAAAGCATTTGACCAAGCCCTTACTCTTGTTCCCGTTATCGCCTACTACCTACCGACCATCAAAACATAATTTATACACCATAAAAAATAATTATTTTCACACTCGAACCACCGTGCACCAGTGGATTACACCTAATCTATTCCCATTAAATCCCCCACGAAAGTCGTAAAAACATGTGGAACCGTTTAAAAAGATTAAGCCTTATGAGGCCATAATGGCGTAAGAAGCTTCTCTTATGGTCGGGGATCTTAGCACAGCTGAAACACGAGCAACCCAACCTTAAGGATACATAAATAAAGGGATTATCTTCATCTCTTGATCCCAGCATCCCATAGGTACTTAGGCATTCCGAAGCGGATTTTCTGTCTGACAATTTAAAGTTATTTATGAAATCCGAGCAATGAAAACACATTCATATAAACCGAAAATTGTTGGAATGTTACATATAACTAGTTAGGAGAATACTTTGAATGCGAGTTTGTTCGTTTGTTGTTAATTTATCTCGCATAGTAATATGACTTTGAAGTTTTAAGACAGTACTAATATGGACTACACTTTGCTTCTTAAAAATGTATCTTTCATTTATGAAAGTGGATCTCCAAAATCCATCACATGTTCCAAGCGGACGACGCTATGGGTAGTGGCTAGTATTATGTATATTAAATGTTGTTCAATGTTTTTGTAACAAATTCTACTGAAATAAATCGATTATGGTTAAACGATGAAAGCGATTGCCAACCAACTTGCTCATTCAATTGTTATTAAATTCCTCTTCATTATGAACCACTGCTGGCTTCTTTCAATAAACTCCAAGACGGCCGCACGGTAGTCGTCCTACCCTCCATGTTCCCAAACTTGGCCACAACTCGAGAACTCTAGTCTATTAAGCCATTAATTCTTCGGCGTATGCGACAAATTATCCTTACTCGAACATTATAATCATTTGTAAGTTTGGGAGCGGTCGACGTGGACGATAGCGGAAGATGAGTTCCGGAGTCGGAGATGAGAGACAAAGAAGCAGTTCTTTTTGTGTAGAGATAACCGAACAATATAGCATTCATATTTTCCGGGTTAAATTCTTGCGCATTCTTATCGAGGCAAAATATTACACGTTGATGACGAGCACGGAACCACGAGAGATCCGTGCTCGCATAAAGATAATCTAGTATCAAGATCCAGGGAAGTCTTTGAAGTATTCCAAGCAATATAAACTCCGAAGATATCAATCTAAGGACTTTTTTTACTTTAATTGTGTGGTTCACTCGTGTATTTCTTGCGCTGATACACGAAAAATGATATCGTAAGACTTGAAGTTATAAAGGATATAGCAAATTCTTAAAAGTCATTTTCTGACTTGTGTACGGTTTCGCCTGGATGAAGGTTTACAATGGAATATAGAGTAAGTGTTGTAATCGCTTGGCCTAGTAACTTTGACAGTATAATAGAAGAGTATCAATGGCCTATAGGAAGCCAGAAATTACAGAAATAAGACATGCCATGATGCTCATTATAAATATCTTGTTAGCTTTTTAATATAGATGTATAACAATCCTTTGTCATCTACAGAATAATTGAATTTTGTCATAATCTACAATTTATTAATCTTTTATTTATTGAAACATCAGTTGTCACGTACTAACTTCTCATTGGTTGTTCCTCACCTTCCGGTTATGAGTTGGAGGGCAAGAAAACTATAAAAGGAGAAATCAGTACGTGGCTCTGAGCATTCTTTTGAAGATAGTTTGTGAGCGAAGAACATCAAAGATAATGTATTAAAGATTTGCTAAAGAAACAAAGTGGATTGTTTTATATTTGTCATGCATTTAAATATCTATTTTGTCCTTTTAAAACACGGTCAAGCTGAAGAGAAATTTGACCGGTGAGAGGACCGGGACTCCCATTATACGACGACACCTGAGTGAGTTGCAGTGCCTCGGCTAGTCTCAGCCCTCAGGTGAACTTACGTGTTTATGGACGACGCTGATCGGAAATCGTAAGGCTGAATAAGAAGTACCTTCGATCTGTTAGATTGTCTGTGCCTTCCTGTGATTTCCTCTCCAAGTAACATTAAAAAATAAGCACAAAGCACATCTCCCTGATAACCACTCATCGTTTCATCATAACCCTATTTTTAACAACTTGATGAAACGCAAATATTAATTTTGAACACCAACTACAGTTTACTTTACGAAACGTTTCCTGTAACAACACTTGAGGAATTCTAAAACTTACAGCATTCGGTTACAATTACGCAGAAATACGCGAAAACAATCATTAATTTAGCTTTGTTTGCATTTCCAAACGTTACGCACAGAATGTGGTAAACATTACAAAAGCAAAAACAATACTACACCTCTTACCGGCCTGGGCGGTTCCAACAACGTTATAAACGGCGTTTGACTCACTGTAATATAACTTCATAAATATATACTATAGTTTTCTAGCGTTTACGCTTTTTTCATATGACAAATTAATTCGTCTTCTTAATTTCTTACTTTTATTTCTAATAATATCTATATTTATATACTCTTTGTCTACGAAACTAGGGAGAAGCAGGTAATTTTAATGATAATAATACGGCACAGCGCATCCCTCCCACTATTTTTTTCCTTTATCTACTCTTAGTAACCTAGCACTAGGCCAACAGTGTCCCATTATCCCCCAACAAACAAGCTCTGTCAGTTACAATTACACACACGTGTCAAACAAATACTGTTATCGACGGAATGTGGGTCGCGAATACTACTTGTTTAATTAACTTAGCCACTTTTCTGTTTCCATTTGTTTACTTAAATCGCATTTTATAACTATTTAATTAAGAGACAAGTGACATATTCTTACACGCGAGGATCGCATGTTCGAATCCCACAATGTTATAACTTTTTAATAAATATAGATAAATACTAACTAACGATCATACCACTTTATAAGCTCTAAAGAACTTTGGTTACGGGTACTAGCAACTTAAAACATCCATGACCCGGTGTTTTTTTAGGAGTGCAAAAGAGCAGCCGAAGCCTTTTGGCAGTTACCGACACCTATACACATCCACACAACCACAAACGCAGGTGGGTTGCCCTTCTTTTCCCTATCCTCCAAATGTGCCACTGGAAACTCGCAAACCAAACGAAACGCGACAGCATAGCTGTCACTTTACGCCGGTATTACGTGAGTGAGAGGCATGGCACTACCTCTTAACGATTTATATTCATCATTCAAATTAATAATCTGTACTTAGCGGGATTCGAACTCACGACTGCTATGTGTAGTGACCAGATCGACGTATTCAAAATGGAGAAAGAACTAATGATGATGATGATTTGCTACTCTATTTCCAATATTATTGACCAATAGTTTAATTTAACCACATTTAACTCATAACATAGTTACACTGTACCCGCCGTAATACAACTAACATCTCATTTTAGACGTAGGAGGGTAACGGCCCCCACATCATCCATACACAATACGTTCCCAGTGTTTAGTGCTCGGGTCATCGGCACGTAAACAGACGTACACGCGTACACGTAGTACGTTCACGTCACGACCACGTAAACCCGTGACGCGTTTCAGTCGCAATACCCGACCTTGCACTGGAGGTCTACACACCAATTTGCTCTACTGATCTACACTATTTTTAACCCCCAAGGCGAGAAGATGGGTGAATACTTTTTCATTCAATTAAGCTCATCCGAAGCTAGTCATTCCACGCACAAGGCATTTGTAAAATATGATAAATGGTTTTCTGGTACTAGAATAAAAATGGGAGTGCTACAAGGAATGATACTTGGTCCATTACTTTTGTTATAAATGTTGATATTTGATAAGAAAAACGTTTGATGGACGGTATGGACACAATATAGTATACCAAGATGAGTACATCAGTTTGTACTGATAGGATATATAAAGCTGGTGATGTTACAATAGAATAGAGAGTATGAACAAGTTACCGCATCTGGCCATATGAATTACTAGCTGTTGCCCGCAGCTTTGCCTGCGTTAACTAACTCAACTATTAGATACAGCGTGCTGTTATGTAGCAAAGCCTTCCTCGATAAATGGGCTATATAACACTGTTTTTTTTTTTTTAAATCAGACCAGTAGTTCCTGAGATTAGCGCGTTCAAACAAACAAACTCTTCAGCTTTATAATATTATAGTATAGATTAAATTAGACTTTTTTATGTTCAGACAAATATTCATGCTGAGACTCAGCATCCTGAAACGCAAAAGACCTAATTGCCAGTGCCTGTCCAACCCTTGTTTTGAGAACATAGCAAATCTTCTTAACCGAATTAATCAGGATGGTATCCATACAGACGGCACAAAGCATAACTCAGACACAAACCATATTTTATATGAAAAACGAGAAATATTTTCCGAGAATAAAACACGAACATAACGAATCGACACAAACATCTTAATCCCAAAAAAGGTTTTGTACGATCCGTGACATTGTTAATGACAATCACAACACATGACGGAGAATCACGATTCGTCCCGGCTAAATCAAATGACCATAAACATCCTGGGAAGGTTGGCGTCATCAACGGCGTAAAACGAATCGCAGAGTGATGGGAGAAGAGTCAAAATTGACAGAAAGGTTTTCAGAGAATAAATCACATTTTGTAGGAATGTATGTTGGTTTATGGATGCGGCCAGATTAAGCACTTCAGAAATGACCATGATCATCAAGACAGTGACGCCGATTGAGGACAATTATGTTTCTCGAAACGAAAGCGTCAAGTTCTATCCTGACCTGTTTTTTAACATCATTGATCATTGCATAGTAACAGAATTTTTCAAAAGAAAAAGATTTACCAAAATAATTATCATGATATGTTTGGCTTCAACAAACGAGCTACATAATGGTAAGTGGTTAGATATACATCAGCAGGGCCTTCTGAGACTTCTCTCACACGGTGCTTCATCACGCAATATACCTTAACGACTACATACTGGATTGTAAATCTAATGCTAGTTACGATCTCCTGACTCCGGTGTTCGTGAAAAAGATTATCTTCTATCCAGGGTTACATTGAAGCTGCTTGGCGGGAGGAATAAGTATTGATTGCTAGTTAAGTAACCATACAATTAAGACGCTGACACCGGTGCTGATTTAAGGTTTTACTTGTATTACTGTCATTCACAAAGACAGAGATCTAGGAGACAACAAAGCTGCTTGAAAAAAAGGATGGTTCCTAACTCGATGATCATATTATGACATCGCACACCGGTGTCGGTTCAAGATTCTAATTGTATTGGCTATTATTTCTATCGAAATACATAGAGATAAAAGAAAGCTTGCTTTCTAGCTCAAGCAACCGTCTATTTGTACAAGTAGAAGAGTTAATTTGAGCTTCAATAAGATACTTTTTATGAAAAACATCAACAGTTTTTTCTTACTTTTACTTTACTTTTTTTATCAATGACCTCGTGGGCGTGCTCAGCAATCAGCATGTGTCAACAGAAGTGATATACCATGTATACAATTAAGAGGCTGTATAATAAATTGATCGGTTGCATCTCATTAGTCGTTTCAGCGCGGAGGCGGATGGAGCGTCGCGGCCTACGCGAGATCCCACGACACGCACGAGTATAGCTGTACTAGTTTTATACCAAACTGGCTTGTGGCGGTAACTTCGTTCGCGGTTACTTGGATTTTGGATGATGATGATTACTCATTGTATCGTAGCATTACACTGGTGACATTATTTATTTAATCGTATATAGAGTAGATTCGAAGATGACTTCTGTCAACCAAACGTACATAACCCTTAGACTACTGACTAGGTATCCATATACCAATTTCTATAAACAAAAATAATACTTCTTCAAAAATGGGATATATAGTCCACGTATTACCACTTATGTACACTACAATTATGAAAATATTCTAAAATTGTGGAATATCATAGGAGTGGCAACACAAGATCACCTCCGACCGACGTCTGTACCTTCCGCCTACCCGCAAAACGCTATTTCATTATTTCAACCATTTATCTCTATCCATCGGACATTTAAAACGTTTGATTTCGTTGATGATATCACATCATTACTCGTTATATCCCACGACTGGGCGTGGGCAAATATTTTGTTATGCGATACCAAGACAGTCTTCTGATTAGGAACCTTTTAGTTTTGACATTTGCGTAGGACTACATCATTGCAACGTTCAGCAGACGGAACTAGTAATATCCAGCTTTAGATGGATCTTCTTCTATCGTGTGCATAAGAAAAAAAGAATCACAATACCAAGTACCTCAGCACGCTCAGAGCTAACTTTTAACGGCCTCTAGATAAACGTTAAAATGCAAGACAGACAAGACCATCGTCAAGTGGACGTGCCCCCAAGACACCGTGTCCCTGTCGGCTGTCTCGTATTAGCGGTGCAGCCCGGGCTAAAAACACGAACAATGGCGGAGACGGGTGGAAGGGCGCCCATTGTCACGGAGTGTCGGCCGCCAGCTCCGACAACGGAAAAACGACGACCTCAGCCTTTTTACTGAACAGGGCTACCACGCTCTCACAGTGGTAGAGATACCTTTGAAATGCTTTTCAGAGCAAGAATGAATCATCATCATCATCATCATCATTAGCCTTTACAGCAAACGTAAACTCAACGAATAGCATTCATTAAGCACATACCTATAGAAGTATGGTCTATATCATGAGTATGCCTGCTTCATGGCCCGAAACGTTAATCGTGTGGTTCTGGATTTTAGTGTGGTGGTGCATGCCAGCACTAAGTTATCAGCCTGATATCATCCTCTGCTGGAGACTCTTTTAATGACAGCCAAAACGCCGATTCACTGACCTAATCTTATAGGATCACTACGTTGTCCGTCTGTGTCAAACCAAAAGCTATGGGGTATTTCCCATTGGCATAGAATTATGATATTTGGTAAGTATCACAAAGTAATGAAAAAAACTGAAAATTGTTAACCCTCAGCGCACTAGTCAATCTCGCGCTTGTCTGGGTTTTTTATACTTTTAAGATAAAACACGCGTATCCAACATGTGTCATACATTTCATTAATACTAGCGTCAAGGAACTGTTTATATTATTAATTGGGGTTAAAGTGGTTATGGCGTTATATATCCATTCATTATTATTCATTATTCATGTTTTAATTCATAACAATCATTGATAACTTAACGATTTACATATGGCAATGTTTATCTGCTATTGATAATATTATATATATATGTACTGTAATTATTAAATTGTATAATACAGATTCAATAACCAGAAGGAGTTGACGTGCCTTGTTGGACAAAAACTCCTATTTAAATAATGATTATTTTAAAAAAAGACAGATAACAGAAAAAATATGATTTAATAATAATCCCAGTAACGAACGAATGTGAAACTGAAAACGCTTAAAACTTTTTTAAGTAAAATAATTTGAAGTATAATATTTTATCCAACCAATATTTAAACCAGTTAAAAATATGGAGATACGCAATATTAAATTGAAAGAAAATGGTACTTCAACGTTCGTCCCGACTCCCGTCCCATTTTGAACAATTTTGATAATGACAATAACCACGTTCACTCAAAATGGTATCAAGTCATACGCGGTGGCAGCCCTAGCCGGCATCTCGGTATTATAATAACAAAACGACCCATCTCAATGTCGAACGATTCCCCGAACCGAGACCTCTGCTCACCTCACGTGACCACGGGTTTTGATGGGAACTCCTATAGGAAATTTAAGAAAGAAGGATATTTTGGATTTCACTACATATTACAACACTTACTATCTTTACACTACAGCTACTTTATATTGGGAGTGGGTCCCTACGTCCGAGACCATAGTTGCTGTAAATTATCGGAAAAATCATTATTTATAAACAAATCGTGATCCATAAAAAAATACGAAAAATGTACAAATTGAACTATCGGAAAGACCACCATTGAGTTTTTATCGGCGGTTCTTCTCGGTGGGCTCGCCTTTAAAGAGGAAGCATTGGAAATTTTGGCGGAAAAAAAATCAATTTAGGTATTTCAGTAATTTTAAAACGAATGAAAATATAAGTTGGTGACCTAACAGTTCACGATAAAAACCTTATTTTGTTAGGTTTCATGATTAGGTAAATTTTGTAACAGAGAAAAAAATATAAAACATACTCTTTTAAAAAGAGATTCACATCTTTTGGGCAAACGGGATCGGTTTAAGCCTCTTAACTTTCTTCGTAGATGTTCTTTAAAATGATAGAACGGATTTCTCCATTTTGTCATTTACGTCCTTTTAGATAAGCTCGCGCGCGTATGGAGAGCCTCACCCCGCTCAGGACGCCCAGTCCTCTCTGGCGCGTGTCCGGTATGTGAATTATTCTTTAACATTGCGTCGCCTTAAATCGGTGGTAGATCCAATTTGGGTTCAATTAGCTACTTTGTTGATACCACGTAATAAAACAATTGAGTCGGGAATATCCCGAGACAACCAAACCATGGTCCCACGCAAAATATGAGTTTTTGTAATCGTCACGGATCTCTGACACCTCGGTTATGGACCGCTGCAGAGCCTACAGGTGAGACGTGAGAAACGACCATCTACGTCTTGTAACTATGTAACATAAACGCTATTGGCTACGCCCGAGGCTAGGGCAAGGGCTTTATAGGCGTGTAGATTTAGATTCTAAGATGTAGGTATAATATGATTATAATCTTTGTATTTTCGTATTAAATGGAGAAAAATTTGCACTTTATTTTATTAGAAATAAGAGATTCGATATTTCTAGATGAAGAATAAAGAAGATGTGCAAAACATGTGCAAAACGCTATAAAAGAATATTAGTTTTTTTTTTTTTTTATATTAATTTATATCATACTATTACTATAGCAAATGCTACCACCGTGGCTCACATTTGTTCCTAATCTTTTTTTTAAATTCCACTCTCTCTATCTGGTGCCCGCAGCTTCGCCCATGTTTACTTATATTTACAGCCGTATCCGGATTGATGATGATTATTTTTATAGCCTATGTTACTCCTTATACCATCAGCTATCTGCAAGAGAAAGTCCCGTCAAAATCGGCCCAACCATTTCAAAGAGTGAACAGACAGACAGATAAAACTTTAAAAAAATACATTTAGGTATAAGTACCGACCATATATATACTTTCATATGCATTTAGTGAAAAGCTGTTAATTCGAAATTCCAAGCAGACACTTCAATTTTATTTATTTGTTGCAGTATTTTGCCACATGGCTTTCCACAAAGTAACGCCTGATTCTATTTTATTTATTTAATAATAATAATAATAGACCTTTCTTTAGTTTAATACAGGTGAGGGCATTTAGCAAATTATGAAAAGGATTTAATAAAAAAGTATCTGTTATCAGCAGCTTCTCCCACTGAGTTTGTCTCAGCAGCACCATCTAGTGGCGAGTTTCCACAACATATCATAAAAACTTATACAGTCCAATAAGTCACTTGCAGTGAACAGGAGCACATGAATGTTTTAATTTAGATTCTAGTTCATCAATGAATAAAACTCGGTTTATATTCAAGGAGGAATCTGACGACTTATCAAGTTGCATGTACACCTCGCCCACCTAAAACTAACGAAAACAAATACTAAATTTTATGGAAAGCCTATGTTCGTTAACATATAGGATTGGATAGTAGAACGGCCTTCAGATATGGTTGTTAGGTGTGAGTGTATGCATACGCAGTCCCCAACCTAGTAGCGACAAGATTTCTAGGATAGTGGGTAGTCCGATGGGATTGGCTAACCTATAACATGCTGCATAGGTCCTATGACAATCTTGTCATGTAGCGAAAGCTACAATATACTGATACCGGGCAGGAGCGGTATCAGTACTTGCTGGAGGCTGAGAAAATGGATTCCGGTAGAGTTCTAGATTAGAAATCAACAAGCAAGAATTTTCAACAAGAAAGACATTGTACTGTGGAACGGAAGGCAAGTCAGGCAACCACCATTTTAAGCGCCCCAATTATGGAGTATAGAAGACTGCTCCACCGTCAAGATCAAGGCTCTTAAATAGAGATAGAGAGAGTTTATTTTTTATTATAGTTCCTATACAGAGACATATTAACCTTATCCAAGAGAGTGAAAATAAGTCATCTCAACATAGATAAAATTTAGTTACTTATTAGTAAGTAGGTAATATAATACAATAATATCAACCCTTATATGTCCCACTGCTGAGCACGGGTCTCTTCCTCGGCATCAGGCGAGGAGGGCATTCCCAATGAGATTGAAAGTCTTTGGAGGTGTGGTGGAAGGAAGGTGGCCCAACAGCCTCCTCGCCTTAGTAAGTAAACCAAAGTAAAAACCAGACCTGTCATACATACTAAGTGTATAACATTATAGTGGTTAAGATTTTAAGCAATTAAGAGAATCATACTAATAGGGCATTAAACTGTAGCATATTAAATTTGTCAACCACTATACACATCAAAAACTATATTGAAAATTTTTGTACACAAGTCATATTATTTATACATAATATACTTTTAATAAACATTAAATGTAAATGTGCATATGTGTTAATCATAAACCGTGTACTTATAAAATAAAAAATATCAAATGTTTTAATGTTATCATTCTTGATTTAGTAATTTATTTTTACAAAGAAGGACATCTGTTGGCAAAAACTTCAATTAAGAGATGGGTTTCAGGTTTGTATGTTTTAATTGTATTTGATTATTTTGAATAGCAGTCATATTTTGATCGTATGTTCTTTAGTATATAGGCTAAGAGAATTAAGTTATGTTCATTTAATCCATGTAGAATCAAAACTTTGAAATATTATAAGCATATTAGCAGCACCATGTTTATATACCAATATTATGAAGAAACCGCCTTATGAGAATATAATTTTTATCTGTAAATGATGTGCCTTTAATAATATAGTGTTATTTATAAAAATATTTATTAGAATATACACCCATTGATAAGTAAATATACAATTATCCTAAACATACAAGTTTGAGGTAAGGATAAAATGTAAATATTGTAACAATAAAAGTATACTCAATAATTCTGCTTATCGATAAGGTATATAACAAGATAAAGGTATATTATTGCTTACCCATTATTAAAAAAACTGTTTATAAATCTGGTATATTCCACAATTTTAAACACAAACACCAAAACATATCACGGCAGCCATTTCACAATTTTTTCACTATTTTAAAATTATAGGCTAAGGAGACAAGTTAATTTGCATCCATACTGTTTCAAATAATACATATTAATTTAGGTACTTTCTCCGATTTGAAAGAATGTTATTCTTTTAAAACATACCAATTAAAACAATTAAATTATTCAAATAACAAACATTATTGATAATTATAATGAAACTTTATCGCGGTTTATTAAGTTTTTTACATGCCCGACGTTTCGAATACTTTACAGCAACCATGGTCACGGGAGGACTTGAAATTCGAGTAAATGTTAGGAAATTATTAATAATTATTATAGAAATATATAAAAATGTGCAGTATATATCAAAATAAAAAAATCAAAAATCATTTTTTTTTAAATTCAAAATAGTACTAATACAGTATCTTTTTACTGAGAAGAACCGGCGAAACAAACTCAGTGGAACTAATCTTTTCAAATAATATATATTCTATAACAATTTTAACATGTTATCCTGAAATGCCTGGGAAGAACGCCTTATTCCCAGGCTGTGGTATCTTCCATGAAATCTTTTACTTTATAATATCCTTTATCACACAAACGCTCTTTAACAACTTTTTTGTTTTTTTTTTTGGATAGCTTTTGAACGTTTTCTGGGATCCTATTGTAAAAGCGTATGTACAGTCTGTTGCCTTTAAAAGAATTGCTTACTTTTGAAACACTAATCACTGGTATATCTAACCTGTGTCTATTACGTGTATCCCTATATATTAAATGTAATAATAATGTGAATAATTACAGCTTGGCAAAAAAGAGTATGACGTGGTGACAGGTGGAACTAAATATTTTACTAAATGAAAACCTATGATGTTGACAATACTTGGCCGACAAATACTAGATTTTGAATAAAGCTTAGTGTTTCACATTTATTTTTAAAGATTTGATTAAATTATCTTGCTGATTTTCTATATTATGATGAGACGTAAGTAAAAGTGGCGCCCTCATTTTTTCCATACTCTTTTTTGCCAAGCTGTGAATATAATTTATTATCAGTGAAATAACCACAACAAATATGAGTAAATAACCAAATATTCATTTCAAATTATATCGATGTATATATTATCCTATTTAATACTTTTTAGACATGATAAAATGTTAAATAGGTATCAATCAATTAAATGGGCATTTAATAATAGAATACTATTTACTTATATAAAAAAATAACAGGAAATATTTATATTTATTTAAAACTATATCTAACTTAATTTACCCGTAATTAATATATTTTTTTAGTTATTTCTACTACAAAGTACAAAATTAAACTAGTTTCTTTTTAATATTACAATAAGTTCATTTCAGATTGTATTTATTAATGTAGCAACTATTTATATAAACAAAATTATTGCCATATCAACAAAATTGTTTTCTTTTCTTATTAACAGCTGTCAAAAAGGTACGGAGTTTGTGGAAGAGAAAAATAAATCGAATAAAATCCTTACGTATTGTGAATTAAATTAACTGTTATCCTGTGATTTAGAAAGTTTAGTGTTGGTTTCATGTAATCTATTTTTTATTTCAGCTTAAAAATGGTACAGCGACTTACGTTTAGGCGACGGTTGTCATACAACACCAAGTCAAATCAAAGGAGAATGTAAGTGTTTCATAGTATTGTAAGTAATGATAAGAGGTTATCTTCTGGTAATGTCTATAATCTTGAATCAAATATGTTTCCTTAATACTAGGTTGTATTATTTTGTACTGTTTGGTACCTACATAACCTCTAATTACAGTCGGCAACTAAAAGGTGTGTTTTCTAATGTCATTCAATTGTAGTATCAATTTTAATTCATACGAATTAATTATTATATTCTGTACGCAATATGAAACCTATATTATGTTCTCTGCTTATTTCCTAGTGTCAACTCATATTCATACTTTTGGGATATTATTATTATTTACAAAAGTCCAATAAGTCTTAAATTTTATGAAACTTTATCTTAAGATATCATTTAAAGATTACAAAGAAACTAAAACTAAAAAAACCTT
Source organism: Helleia helle (assembly GCA_963853865.1). Taxonomy (NCBI): domain Eukaryota; kingdom Metazoa; phylum Arthropoda; class Insecta; order Lepidoptera; family Lycaenidae; genus Helleia; species Helleia helle. The sequence goes on along the minus strand of OY971432.1, from coordinate 17,546,744 downwards.
AAAAAATATAATATAATAACTTAATTATATTAATAAAAAGGAGTCCCTTTAGGCAAGGTCCCGAAGATACTGGCAGCGTTCCCCCTTTGAATTGCTAGACTAATTCTTTGTCCGAGGTAGCTGCCAGCTCTTCGGTCTCCTGTGATGTCGACTAACCTTTTTGTTATTTCCTTAAAGAGGCTTAAAGCGCTAGGACCCCACGGACCAAGGGTCTCAACACCGAATGGGACAAAATCATATTTGGGATATTAAATTACATGTTAATTGTTGTTAAGCCTGTAGAGTTAGTCCTTAGCAGTCAACTAACTGACCTTACTCTTAAGTCTTAACCAGCACAGTGTTTTTACAATGTGATCCATTAGCAATTGTTTAGATAAGTGCTAAATGTAATAATTTTCAAGAAGTGCGTAGTCAATAATATCCTTTATTCTTAATTTTAATACTTCAGAAATTAATTACCTTTGAACTTTGCTAGATGACTATATGGAGAATAATAATATATTGAATATGTAGTGGCCAGTCTTAATTGGATGCAAGTGGTGGAAGATCAGCCCTCTTGACATTCATTATAACAGGCATCATGTATGGCTATGGCAGTAAATGGAAAAGGAATGTAATACATAATAATGATGATGATGAGGAATGTTTAAATCTAAGAAAATTTGCAAGTAATCAAAGATAAAAATCAAGCGCTTATTATTGCCATTTTCTAAATACACTATATTTCTAATTTCAGAGTAAGAACTCCTGGTGGTCGCTTGGTATACCAATATGTAAAGAAACCCAAGAAGATCCCGAGATGTGGTCAGTGCAAGAGCAAACTTAGAGGTATCCAACCTGCAAGACCTGCTGAGCGTTCTAGACTTTGCTACCGTAAAAAGACCGTAAAGCGTGTCTATGGAGGTGTACTCTGCCACAAATGTGTCAAGCAGCGTATTGTCCGCGCTTTCTTGATTGAGGAACAAAAGATTGTGAAAGTCCTTAAAGCACAACAAGCCACATCTAAACCTGGCAAAAAAGCCACTAAATGAGCATTAGGGTGTAAATAAAATTTAAAAAACAATATTTTGTTTGCTTTAAAAATCCAATGTTATGTATTAATGTTTATATTAATATTGTTACGGGTGCTTATCACAGGGAGACTAATTAATATAAACATGAATAGCGATTGCCTTAGTTAAAACAATATGATATACCTATATGTATTCAAACTTTTTAAGAATAATTTTATAGGTACATAGTTAAAATAACACCAAAACCAAGTCATATAGAATAATAGTAATTTATGTATGATTAGTAATTGTTACGATTTTTTGCTGTGTGGGGGTGGCTTAAGAATACCCCTACCCCAATACCAGCCCAGGGTGACGTAGAAGTCGTCAAAGGGCATTTAGCTCCCCAACATCAAGGATGCTAATACTGCGAATCGATTGCTTGGTGTCAGTCTGTCTCATCGTGACAGTGAGATAGACTTGATCACTAAGCATCGATCGCACCGAGTGATGGCGGCACCATCAATCGAATTGGCGGCAGGCAGAAGGCAGTGCCGCCGATGCGAATTCATCATCATCTGCGATTGCCAATCCGCCTGCTCAGCGTGGCAATTATGAGCATGAATCCCCTGATGAATTACAGGCACAAGAGAAGGCCCCTAGTTCCCGGCCGTCCCACTATTCCTGGTTACGGTAGCAGCCTAGGTTACGGTGGGACAGGGGGTGCTAAGAATCCCCGGGCTACGGATCGCTACCACCAACTTGACCTGGCTACGTATAACGGATGAACGTTGAGACTCGATGACCACCTGGTTGAACTGGAGGTGGAACTGGGAAGTATCCGATGGCACGTTTTGGGGTTATGTGAAGTCCGAAGACAAGGAGAGGACACATAACTCTGCCTTCGGGTCACCTGTTCTACTTCAGAGAAGGCGACACTCCATCCCAAGGCGGCGTGGGTTTTCTCGTCCACAAGTCCCTTGTCAACAACATCGTCGAAGTCTCGAGTGTGTCGAGTAGGGTTGCGTATCTTGTACTCAAACTCACCAAAAGGTACAGCCTCAAGGTGATACAAGTATATGCGCCAACCTCGACACACTCCGACGACGAAGTAGAGGCAACTTACGAGGATGTCTCCAGGGCCTTACACAACACCTCCAAGGCTCACTTCAATGTTGTTATGGGGGACTTCAATGCCAAAGTAGGAGTACGAACAGGTATCGAATCTTGTTTAGGGCCACATGGTGTCCAACTTTCTCGAGAAAGAGGGGCTCTTTTTAATGAATTCATATTTTAAAAAGAAGCCCCACAGGAAGTGGACCTGGCAAAGCCCCGATACTGTGACGAGAAACGAGATGACTTTATTATGACGGACCGAAGGCATGCATTCAGGGATGTCTCTGATCAACAGGTTCAAAACCGGAAGTGATCACCGACTAGTAAGAGGATCTATGAATGCAAGCTTTCAGCGAGAGCGAGACCGTCTAATAAAGTCTACACTCCGACCTGACTTCCGTCAAACTGTGGTAGGTTCCAAAAATTCCAATTGGAATTAAAGAACCGATTCGATAGCCTTAACATATCGGAAACCACAATGGCAGTTGACGAGGCACTGGGTGCCGTGGTGGACTGCATGCGGGTCGTGGGTGAAAGGTTTTGTAGGAGAAAGCGTACTGGCAGGAAATCCAAACTCTCGGATGAGACGCTCGGTCTTATGAGGGAACGCAGAGCACACACAGACGCCACTTCTACAGATGTAAAGCTTCTCTCGAAGCAGATCCGCAAACTAATACGCCGAGACCTTCGCTGCTCAAATACGCAACGGATTACCGAAGCAATAGAGCAGAATAGAGGGTCGAAGGTTTTTGTGGAAAAGCTCGGGAGAAGCCACCTGTCGAAGATTAGGACCGCTACTGGTGCGACCGTTTCTTCTAAGCCTGGGATCTTGTCGGAGATCGAAGATTTCTATGGCAAACTGTACGCGTCCCATGCTCCTCAAGGTGATCCCCGAAACAACGATCCGCGTGCTAGTCTAACACGACACCTCTCCGGCGAGCTTCCGAACATCAGCCTAGATGAGGTTAGTCTGGCTCTTAAGCAGCTTAAAGGGGGGAAGGCTCCGGGGAGGGACGGAATTACGACTGAACTCCTTAAGGCAGGTGGCGAACCTGTTTTAAGAGAGTTACAAAAGATTTTTAATTTCGTCCTTCAACGGGGCATTTCCCCCAAGGAGTGGCATGGAAGTGAAATCGTTTTGTTTTTTAAGAAGGGTGCTAACTCCCTTCTTAAAAATTATAGACCGATATCACTTCTAAGTCATATATACAAGCTGTTCTCGAGAGTCATGACGAACCGCCTCACTAAAAAGCTCGATGGATTCCAGCCACCGGAGCAGGCTGGGTTTCGAAGAGGATTTAGCACCATAGACCACATTCACACTATAAGGCAAGTTGTACAGAAGACCCATGAGTACAACCAGCCACTGTGCTTTGCCTTTGTGGACTATTAGAAAGCTTTTGACTCGGTTGAAACCTGGGCTGTTCTGGAAGCTCTGCAGCGATGTCAGGTCGATTGGCGATACGTCGAAGTGTTGAGAGGATTATAAGACGCCGCCTTTATGTCCGTTCTGGTTCCGGGAGGTCAAACAAGACCAATCCAATTGCATCGAGGAGTGAGACGGGGATTTCATTTCCCCGAAACTATTCACTAATGCTTTGGAGGACGTCTTTAAGACTTTAAACTCGACAGAATGTGGCATAAACATTAACGGCGAGTATCTCTCACACCTTCGTTTCGCCGACGATATCGTTATTCTGGCCGAGTCGTTGGAGGGTCGTTGGAGGGCTTGCAGGAGATGCTGCACAGTCTAAATGAATCTTCCCGACGTGTGGGTCTTAGGATGAACTTGGACAAGACGAAAGTCATGTTCAACGAACACGTTCTCCCTAGGCCGGTTAACGTTGATGGCATAACTCTCGAAGTCGTGCAAGAGTATGTCTATCTTGGGCACACTTTGCAGCTAGGTCGACATAACTTCGAGAGAGAAGCCGATAGGAGGATTCAACTGGGATGGGCAGCATTCAGGAAGCTTAGCCATATTCTCACGTCGTCTATACCGCAGAGTTTGAAGACGAAAGTCTTCGACCAATGCGTTCTCCCCGTGATGACCTACGGGGCTGAAGCGTGGCCTCTAAATATAGGACTGGTCCGCAAGTTTGCCGTAGCTCAACGTGCTATGGAGCGTGCTATGCTGGGTGTTTCTTTGACAGATAGGATTCGGAAGGAAGACATCCGACAGAGAACTAAGGTAACCGATATCACGCAAAGAATCAGCTCGTTGAAGTGATAGTGGGCTGGTCACACACTCAGAAGAACGGATGGCCGATGGGGCAATAAGGTTCTAGAGTGGAGGCCACATTTAGGTAGACGAAGTGTTGGTCTGCCATTGACCAGGTGGGAAGACGATCTCCGTGCGGTGGCCGGTCCGTGTTGGATGCGAGTGGCAAGGGATCGGCCATCTTGGCGTTCATTGAGGGAGGCCTATGTTCAGCAGTGGACGAATAGAGGCTGATGATGATGATGATGACGATTTTTTATTAGTAACTTACTAATAAAAAGAACGAACCTTATATATACCTAGTATAGTGTTTAGATGTGTAACAACTAACAAAATTATTTTTTAATCTCGATAGTACATGGATATATTAGATCTCAAGTAATACCAGCCTCATGGTTCGATCTACAGGTGCTATGCTGAGGTAGGCAAGTGGATGGGTGATTATCTTTACATACGGAGACTCCTCCTTGTCTCGGAAGTCACGTTAAGCCATTGGTCCTGTAAAGGCTGACAACCAGTTTTAACACTGAGTATTGTATTACCCAATTAGTTACTGGGTTCCCCGCTAAAGTGTCCCGCTCCGAGTAACGGAAATAGTAAACGGAAACGGTAAATAGAAGTGTCAATTTTTAAAATAATTAGTGATATTATTGTGTATTTATTTCCAGTACCTACTACAATAGTGCAGTGCGCTGGCGTCCGAATAACGGCAAATCTACGGTATGAGTATAGTTCTTGTAATAACTTAAGTAATTTTTACGGACTCTTTTGATACACAGAGATGGTTTTCCTTGTCTCTACCGGCTGCTCTGCAAAGCTGCTGCTGTACAGGTCACTAAACAAGAGTGACCAGATGGTGTCCCGCTGGCGTGACGGGACAAAAAAGATCGTGCAGGACATCATCACGCTGCTAAAGGAGACCGACCCTGACGACGTGCCAACGTTTGTGGCAAAGGACTTGGGAAAACACCCTCCTGTTACCTTCGACCATGTTAATGTCACGAGCCTCCTGAAGAACATTGTCTTTCTGAAGTCTAGCCTAGTGGACGTGCAGAAGAGACTCGATGCATCCCAGAATACTGTTGCTGATTTGCGCAATAAACTCACAAGAGTTGCGTAAATCGGTATCACCGAGCACTGAGTCTGCTGAGCGCGCATTGCGCACAATGTATTTTGTGACGGTGCAAAGGAAGAAGCGCTGCCAGAAGACTAGCAGGAATCTCTGTGGCACGGCTCCCAGGGCGTCCAACGTGCTGCAGGACAAAAAACCCCAGTGTTCGTTCCCTCCTACTTCACTTAAGACACCCCGAACACTTAAGGGTGCCTTATAGCACGAACCTTACGCGCGAGCGGCAGGTCCCCGGATAGGCCACGCACAGGTCCCTCACAGCGGTGCGACCGCCGGTCGCCGCCGCGCTCTCCTGCGAGAAGGGGCGCCGCGAGCTCTTCCGATCACCAGTACACCCTCCTGCGTCGCGGGGGCCGCCGACCGATCCTAGGCATGGCGGCATCGCAGCGACCATGCGGTCGGGACTGGGCGATGGTCCATGCCCCAGGCCTGCACCAAGGCCGCCTCGAGGAGGGCCTCCCTATCCATCCTCCTTAACGCCCAACGTGGGCCGCACTCCAAGCTAGTCCTAGACTATTCCAATAGTCTGAACAAAAAAAAACAAGTACAACAACTGGGAACGGCGGGAAATATCGGCCGCGGATGTTTTTTGGTTTCTCCTTAATTAATTGTTATTTTGTTTATTCGGAGCTGTTTTCTTTAGTGTTTGTATTACAAACCTCTGTATCTGTATAATATATCGATTGGTTGGCGAATATTGTAGAGGACTGGTCTGAAGCGGTTTTCTATAGTAAGACTGTTCTGGAGGTTTTCTATAGTGTTTGTTTTAAAAAATTAATCTGTGTAATATATAGTGATTGGTTGGCGAATACTGTCGTGGACTGCTCTGGGTGGATGGAATGGGAAGTGATAGTTGATTGATGGGGGCTAGAGGGGCGAACCAATATAATATATTTACATTTTTGGGGTTTCTCCGTATTACAGACTCAATATTGTATTTTGTATGGCTACTAGCCTAGTAGCTAATGCCTTTATAATTTATATGAAAAAAAAAGACAAGTGACAACTGCCTACTAGCCTACTGCTCATTTCTATTGCAATTTGCAAATACTGTATTATTTCTTGTGTAACAATTACATATTCAAAGTACATATATTATTTATTTAGTCTTTACAAAACCTGTGATATAGATTTTATATTATTTAAAATGTCGAATCCTTGGAAGAAAGTGTCTACAGCTGATAATGAGCAAAATCTATCTGATATAATGTCAGAAGAATACGCAAAAGGACTTCAGATCAAAGAGGACATAAAGTTCGCAGAACAAATATCAGATTTTATATCAGAACAACATATTACGCCAGAGTCGGAAATTGAAGATATATCGCCTTTAGTTCTGAAACAAATCGAGGAATCTAATATAAAAGATAGTTGTGATTCGGACGCTATTATTGCAATAGTATTGCAAAATCAATTTGACAAAGAACACGACAACGAAATAAAGCGTGTAGAAAAAAAACGGAACGGAGATGCCAAGGTTTCTATATCTTACGACAATTATCGTTATATACCTGAACATCTTGTTTATGATTCCGAATCTGATGACGATGAATTAGAATTTGCTCACAAAAAAGACTGGGATCGCTTTGAGACCAACGAGAAGGAGTTCGCTAGTCTTCCTAAACGTGGATTCGTCATGAAAGATGGTGAAATGGTGACGAAACACGACAGTGTCATTAATGGTAGGCGGAATGCATGCAAAGTGATGGCATTCCCTCCTGATGTATGCACTGGCGACGGTGCCGGGTTCGATATGAAACTGCCCAACTCTGTGTTCAATCAATTGAAAGAACATTCTAGAATAAATCAGGCCCGAAAAAATAAAATGTTGGATCGTAAAGAAAGCCAGGCCACGGCCGAAATGGGTCTTGATGAAGCAACAAGACTTATTCTGTTTAAGCTTGTTAATAATGGCTTATTAGAAAACATAAACGGGATCATTTCAACTGGTAAAGAATCAGTTGTATTGCACGCTAAAACTGATCAAACATATCCCGACTTGGTGTTGCCTAAAGAATGTGCTATAAAGGTGTTCAAAACCACTCTCAATGAATTTAAAACTAGGGATAAGTACATTGAAGCCGATTATAGGTTTAAAGATAGATTTTCCAAACAGAATCCAAGGAAAATTGTACATATGTGGGCAGAAAAGGAAATGCATAATATGGTGAGAATAAAAAAAGTTGGTATAAACTGTCCAGAAATGGTTTGTCTGAAGAAACATGTACTTCTTATGTCTTTCATTGGGCGAGACAATAAACCTGCTCCAAAGTTACGTGATGTTATTTTAAAGCCAGAGAAATGGCAAAGTGTGTACAAAGAAGTAATTGATATAATGCACAAGTTGTACAATGTTGGTCATTTGGTGCATGCCGACTTGTCAGAATACAATATCCTGTGGTGGGAAGATAAATGCTGGTTGATCGACGTATCCCAGTCTGTGCAACCTGACCATCCCCATGGATTGGAATTTTTACGGAGAGATTGCCGTAATATTATTAATGTAAGTATTGTATGATGTTAACTTAACTGTGGAAGATGTGTTTGATAGAAATGCATAATTTATTTGTTTCAAAGTATGCAAGGTATGGATTAGTCACTAAGGCCTTACAAAATAACACTCAGTTGTTGGTAAACTTTTAGATGATCACAATTAAGACAAAAGTAAAAAAAGTAATACAAACTTGAACTCCTAATACACCTGCAAATTCTAAGTAGTAAAAAAAGTAATCATACCATTTAAATTGTATATTTAAATGTTTTGTTTTAGTTCTTTGAGAAGAAAGGTGTTCCAGACATCTTGTCAACTGATGAACTCTTCAAATCAATCACTGGTTTTGAAGAAGTTGATGTGAATCTGCTTGAAGGTGTTCACACCACATTTAATGCATTGTCGTCTCGTTTTGAAATCGCCCCGGATGACAACCGTAATGTCAGTTACCCCTTTGAATATTGCTGGCAAAAAGCAAATGAGATTCCAAAAGTTAAAACCAATGAGGAAGAAGATGATTTTGATGAAATGTGGGAACTTGCAAAACAAAACAAGGTTGTTGATGTTGCTGCCAATTTCGGCAATGAAGTTCTCGTAGATGATGTGGTGATTGATGAGAAGGTCAATTTTGGAAACATAATTGACATAACTATCCCAGATCCAGGTGAAGATATAAGTACTAGGGATAAAATTGATAAAAAGTCTTAACTGTTAATAGTTCGCTTTTATTAAATAATGGTATACAATAATGCTATTCTTTATGAATATAGAGTATCTAACTTTGGATGCAAAATGGGAAAGAACCTGACAAAAACATAAAAAAACAATCCTTTGGGATTTTCACAAAAAAAAAGGTTTATTTTTATTAAATTTCGAAAATGCTTTTATTGTTTTATTTAAATCTCTACATTAATTTGTAATTTCTGTGATTCAAATATTCCCATTGGGGTCTTTCATTATTTACTGAAGTAATAAGAAACAAAATAATATATAATATGTATTATAACATGCATTGAAATGCATGTAGTAGCATGTATACATGTAATACACCATGTAGGTTAGACTAGTACAATTACACTTTACAGATAGGATTTCTTATATTTGTGCAACATTTTAAATGTGTTTTTATGGTTTATTTGGATATTTTCATTTTAAACATTACATATACTTTACGGAGCACATGAAGTATTGCAAACATGCACAATATACAGAAAATGATAAATAATAACACATTATTATCACAAAAGCTTTTTACATAAACTTACCTATAAAATTTCAAATAAATATCTTAAGATCTTTTTACGCAACAAAGTCAACATATATGTTAAAAAAATTACACTAACCAACCACCTTGCACCATGAGGTAGTCTTATGTAATTTAATGTTCTATTCCACTATACTCGCTGTGAGTTCTTCTAGCAGATGTATCTGGTGTGTTGTCAAGTGCTGTTTTGCATCTGTGGAGATGTTGATGAGGGACTGCTTATCTCTGATACCACAGGAGATGATGATTGACTGTAGTTTCAGCTTCAGATCTGGATTGAATGGTAAACCTGGGAATCATTGTACATAGTAAATGGAAAGTATTTATTGAAATGAATTTTTACATTTCAATATAAATATGAACACTAAGTCTCATTCCCTGCTATTTTGTTATTATATATAATGATTTTTTTTATATCATAAGGAGGCAACCGAGCTGTCTGTGCCTTATGGTGACTACTGATGCACATTATCAGTCAGACATCCTCACCATCAAAAGTTATGCAGATGTGTTGCCCTTTTCCCAATCCATCTTTCATCTATTTGCATCTTAAATTCGACAGCAAAAAATTGTGTAAAATAAAATTAACTAAACGCCCATTTTTTTATCTTATATAAGACCTGTCACAGGACTGAGGATACAAAAGCATAAGCCGTTTAAAGAAAACCACCAATGCCTCATGGTTTTACTGAATCATAACTTACTATTATTGTCTTCATCATTTAATAAATTATCATACAGTTGCATCAGTGACTCTGGCTTGCTGTTGTCCTCAGGTTCCACAATCAGTCCTAGCAATACTCTAGTCACTTGCAATCTGTAAATGAGACATATATATAAATATATATATATATATATATATATATATATATAAAAGTGAAACATTTTAGTACACATTATTGTTCACATTGGTCATGGTTTTTAAAATACAAATGACAGCATGAAATGTTTTGTCACAAGTTGATCAACACAGTTACTTTTACCTATTCATAAACCCCCACACAACAACCCTTCCTCAATAACCGGACATCCTCTTTGGCTTCAATTTTGCTTAATAATAGACTGGAATATTTCCATAAACAAATTCAGCTTTTTTTTTTAAACAATATTATATTAGTTACTTACTCAGATAAAATTCCTTTTGGAATGTGGTTGTCACCGTCATGAATGCTGTTGGCTGTTTGTAATGCTGCATCGTACTTATCTGAAAGTGTTATACAATGTGGGTAGCTTTTCTCCACATTCTTACAAAATTCATAAAAACTACTGACTACCCTACTTGGATGCCATTGCAATGCATAGGATAGCTGATAATAATATTTCAATATATGAATACAAAAAACAAGGAAAATGATATAGGAAATTGTTAATTAAATTAATTTTACTTTATTTAGCAATATGATTGCAGGTTTTCAAAACCCATTGCAGGTTCTCAAAGTTAGTTCCAAGTGTAATGAAGAAGAACCAAAAGAGAAGGTTTTTTATTATATCATTAATAAATTGAATATAATCATCATCATCAATCAGCCATTATCCTTTCATATAATTTAACATAGGCCTTAGTATGTTTTTTTCAACATGATACTTACAGATTAGCTATCGAACATCAACTTGAATCTACTGTAAGCATTGTGAATACTAAAATCATTATATGTACAACATAATAAGTATTTACCACAGTCAATTAGTAAATTCATCAAATCCCTCATACACAGCAATCTCATAGTTTTATCAGTTATCTCTTGCAGGGCTTGTTCATAATATGTAACAGCTTCGAACTTGTGATTTAGGTCAATTAAGTTACTGGCCAACTCCATCAGCACTGACACACGGATTGGAGACTTTTGTGGATACTTATGTAGTGCTTGCACATAACAACATATAGCAGCCTGAAATATAATATGTTACTGGAGATGCATTATTGTCTCTCTTAGACAGAAAACAAGGCCTTCACTTTCATTGTCTCCTGTGGCCAATCACCTACATATCACATGATATTCACAGGCACAGGGAAGCAAATTGATAAGAAAATAGAAAAACTACTTTCTCAGTTTTAAAACATAATGCTTTATAACGGCCTATATTCAGCAGTGGATGCTTAATTATAAACAGACTTCAATTGTCTAATTACACTTGATGAGATTTTAATGCAATGTGTATTGTGTTTTAATTAAAACACATTTGTATGTAGAAACACTTTATGAATATAAATAGCTGGTATCATTAGTACATACCTCTAAGTTTTCCCTGTCAGGACTGTCAAACTTTAACGAATAAAGCTTTTTCTCAGCTTTCATAAACTGCCTAGCAGCAGCAATACAGTGCTCTGCTTCACCAAGGCCATTACCAGCTGAAGCTTCACATTTTGCAGCCCCAATGTAAATCTGCCCTGCAAATGCGGGCTGCTCTGAGTGTTCACATTGGATGGCAAGGGCTATGAATTCGTTTGTTGCTTCTGATACATTGGGTTTGCGCAGGAATCGCCTAAGAGTAAAAATAATATTTTTTGAGTATCATTCAAGCTATTAAAGAAAGACATTCAAGTGGAATACCTCCTCCAAAACAGAAACATAAAAATGCTTACTTTTTTAATTTGGTATTAATGTTTATATATCGTTCAATAAAGCTTTCGCTTAAATCTGTAGCCATTTTTTAAGGTAAATCTTAGCGAAACTTTGTTAAAACATCTATTAATTTCAACTCTTCAACATGAATAAGATCTTCATTATAGTACTTTTAACATTTGTTTTAATGAAATACAAGACAAATTCCAAGGCCCAAACATAGATTATACACTTATAACTGGTAGTCCCAAATATTTATATTTATTATTATAATTATACATCAATTTATTATAATATTATTATGACAATTGACAACGCATCCAACAAACTTCAACAAAGTATTTGCATATTGGCAAAATTCGCAATTTGTATTGTGTATTTGTGTGCATCATATTCAATATTCATAGGACATGTGTGCATAGACTACATAATACATATACATAAAGCAAGCACAGATTATTTAAACAAATATGGCGTAACTTCCAGCCAAAGACAAAGATATTTTTTTTTGGAAGGGCTAGACTTTTCGGCCTGATAGCCGTTATGCACAATCGGAACAGTAAGTGAGCAAATGGCTCACTTAAGAAATATTCGAAAGAAATATGCGGGAGGCGTCCCCCGCCTCCCGCAGGAGGCGCGATTCATCGCGTTCATCGGAGAGCAGGATTTAGACTAATCAAATTCGACACGTTCGACGAATCTTTTACGGTTGAATTTAACCTATCATCATGAGGGCCGGCCCTCATCCCTCCCTATGGAGAGGGAGGCGGGTCATGTGCGGTGCCCAAGCAATCTAGCGGTAGTGTAGTGCTACCGCTGTTAGTGCGGTCTGGGTTTGCGCCTACTTGTATCGGATTCTAACCTAAGCTTTCGCGGTCGATCCGGATCGATATGGTTTCCATGTGTAGGGGTCGACGTCGCTTACGAACCCGAGGCCCAAGCGGTGTGCAGGTGTACCTAGCACCATGTGTAGACAAAGAGAGTAGTGTGTTTCAAAGAGGTAGGAATATAGTGTGTGTTTAGTAAAGTGACACAACGAGCAAATGAATGTACCATATATATATATAATGCATTATTTTATCTTCTTCTTTTGAATCTAAAATTCAAACTAAAATACGAAATGAAAAGTGTAGATATCAAAGCTAACTTTGAGAAATTACTCAAACAAAATATATTTTTTCCGAGGACAATAAGAAATGTTACATATTAAATGATTTAAAAGCGATAAACCAAAGAAAAAATAACCGTTCGCCCCAAAATTTCCAGCCGTTCTCCAAAAATATTCTTCTCGCGAAAGACAATAAATAGAAATGTATCATTCACTCCTGTTTTATTTTATATACGTTCGTCCGAATACCACATGCGTGCGATCACATGCGATAAGGAAGCTGTCAGCTCTCAGCTGGAAACGGCTGGAAATTTGTATAGTCCATTTTTAGATAAGTAAACAACATCCGGGTACAGGTATACCGATACACCGCCTCGTGTCCCGGGGCAACTGGCGACGATACACACCACACACGACAACTATATCGGTCCGGACCGAACGCGATAGCGTAGGTTCGAATCCGTTGCGAGTCGACTGCAATACTCCAGACCGCGATATAACCGATAGTCCGACGCTATCAACAGTAACGAGGACCGCGCGCGACCCGATAACTACCGTTATCGCTAGGGCCGGCCCTAGTGATAACAGTAATTGTACCGTCAGCAAAAAGTCGACTGTCACGGATTCCTATAGTTTAAAAACTGCTCGTGACAGCAGCGCGCGCGGATGGCCTCGCCCACCGGGTGGCGTGGCTGGTGGGGTCCCCGCCCTCTTCGAGGTCAATGACTCCAGTCAAGATAACATGCGGTGGACGTCGCTGCTGCCGCGGACGGGGTGTGCCCCAGTATTGCTGGCGCCTTCTGCTGGGCAATCACTTGTGGTTCAACCTGGTGGGGGTAGTCCGCCTGGGGTGGCACCTCAACGTTCGAAGGCGCGGAGCTGTCCCGCCGCATGTGTCTTCCCGATGCCAGGAGGCTGCGATGTCATTGACACCACGGCTGGCGGAGGTAACCCTCCCGTTTAACTATTTAGGTTGAAGCCATCAGCTCTCCTACTCTTCCGATTTCGCATAAAGGTCTTTGGACCATAGTATAGGACATTTCGAAAAAAAAAAAAAACAATTTTTTAGAACTGTCCAATTTAGTAAACAAACCCTGTTATTACGTATTTCACGATTTTTCGGCATTTATCACTCACTTTCACGACATATTAGCTTACGGACATGTGTAAAACTCCGTTTACTATTTATTTCACTGAAAACAAACATCAATTTATCATTTAAACACTTAAAAACTAAAATTAGAAAATACCGTAGACAGAGAATACTATAGACTGCTGGATAATGCTCACTCCTTCCCACATAAAAGAGATGTGCTTATTACAATAATTAAGGAAAAACAAGGACAAGACTATACTATTGGCATCTCTCAGGGCGTGCTGATTTTTTCAAGGTCAACAACATATCTTGCTACACAAATTTTGACATTTGTAATTTGTTTACAACGAGTTACGTATCTCCGTCCCGTGTAAACCTCCCACACAGCATCTCGTTCCCGAGAAACCAACCACACAGCAAGCGGCCGTCATCAGCACCTACATCGTGAGAAGCACCGTGTCAGCGCATTGCAGACCCCCACGTTTGTCCCCTCGTCTCGACATGCTCCCCGATCATCTCTCACTCTTGATTCACACTTCGAATCCATCAGTCTTGAATTATATTTTATATTAAATTAATTAATAAGTATTAATTGTAATAATTAAATAATAAGAAAGTGAATAAAATCATTCAGTTGAATTTTAGTTTTTTTCGATCCTTCGGCTGTAGCTTTCATAATTGGCGCAGTCGGGTCGGATATAAAGATACCCGGGTCGGTCCGGATAAATATAATTTCTACTGGAAATACCTCCGTGGCTTGAGGGCTTCGATAGCCTCGCCGGGTATCACAAAGAACGAGAACTACTGCCGGAGGAGTATCCAGCCATCGATACGCCGAGAGAACTAGAATTGTCACATCAATGTTACTGTAAGTACACTGCCGAATTATCTGTATGTGTTGCTTCCCGTAGTTTAGATTAGGGCTATATTACTATTCCTTATTTTAAGATTTTAAATATTATTTTAAATATTATTTTTGTTAATTAAAACTAGCAAAATTTTTCATCCTAAGAGTAATAGGTATAACACTGTTTCCCCTCGATCGCTGATGAGAAGCAGTGCATTAGATTTACGTAGGGATTTAAATAATAGTACTATGGATCAACAAATAGAGAGAATCCATAGGGCCTTACGGGTGGTCCCAGACTTTGATGGGAGCCCCCACATTTTGACTAGGTTTATTAAATTATGTGATAAGATAGCATTAGAATATTTAAATGAGGGTGATGAGCATGAACTCGCTAACCTCACATTAATAAATGGGATCTTAAATAAAATCACCGGTAATGCGGCGCGCACCATAAATTCCAATGGATTACCGGATAGCTGGTTAGGCATAAGATCTACGCTAGTGAATAATTTTTCAGATCAAAGAGATGAGACAGCTCTATATAACGACTTGTCCATGCAGACTCAGGCATCTAACACACCTCAGGAGTTCTATGACCAATGCCAGACGCTTTTTAGTACAATAATGACGTATGTGTCATTACACGAAACCATATCAACTACAATAGAGGCTAAAAGAGACTTATATAAAAAGCTAACGTTAAAAACTTACATTCGCGGTCTTAAAGAACCACTGGGCTCACGCATCAGGTGCATGAGACCAGATAGTATTGAAAAGGCGTTGGAATTTGTCCAAGAGGAGATGAATATAACTTATTTACAAAATCGAAACGATACTTTAACTAAGCCACCGCCAGCACATAAACCAAACTTGACTAATCATTTTATTAATTCGAATGTACCTAGTTTTAAGCCATTTAATGTGTCTACTACTGGCAGCGCCCTCACGTGGCAGCGCCGATGCAACCTTATAATTTTAAATTTAATCCGATGAGCCAACCTCATCCCCATTTCCGTATGCCCACGCGTACACAACAAATATTCCGATCACAACCAGGACACAATACCACAAATAATAATTTCATGGCACCAACACAAAAACACTTACAGTCAACCCCTAGACCGATGAGCGGTGTCAGCCATTATGTCACCAAACCGTTACCACCATCAGGACATGATTGGCGTAAATTTGGGAACCCACCACCTTCAAACTATTTTAAAACTCGTGACTTAAACCTAAATGAATGTTACGACTATGACTATTACTATGACAACGACCAATACCAAGATTTTAATTATTACGTTACGAACTATAATGATCACTACCCTTATTACGTTCAATACGATCATCTGCCGGAGTACACCAATGAAGAACCTCACACCATACATAGTTCACACTCACACGAGCACATCGAATTACCTGTAGAGACACAACCTCACCCATCCACCAGCACTTCTGATCAGGATTTTCAGTTAGCCACAAGAAAAAAAGAAGTCAAAATAGAAATAAATCTTCAAACCCAAAGACATCTCCCTTACATTCAGATTCATAATCCACCACTAAAATTATTAATAGATACAGGAGCGAATCAGTCGTTTTTAAGCCCTGACGTCATTGAAAAATATTTTTCTAATTTACCATTAGATTATAATCCGTTTGTTGTTTCTAACGTTCATGCGACCACTAAAAATAACTACTCGATAAACATACCGTGCTTTACAGAGTTTAATGAAGGAAATGAAACAACCTTTTTTGTATATAAATTTCACGACTATTTTGATGGTCTAATAGGCTCTGACCTGTTAGATAAATGGGAAACCACTATAGACTATAAAAATAAATTATTCATCACTCGAAACGCAACCAATCCAATATGTATTTACGACTCTAAAAATGTAAACCTCTACGAAGACATTATACCAGCTCGTTCTTCCAAATTACTGAAATTACCTATTAATATACACGATGGAGAAGCCTTAATTTCAAATCAATCAATTTCCAACTGTACAGTAAACGATTGCCTCACTATAGTACATAAGAATCGCGGTATTGTAGAGGTTAGTAATCCATCTAATAGGGATGTAATTTTTTCCATGGATCGCCCTATAGACGCCGAAATTTATTCAACAGAAAGCCATCAGCTTAAATATCCTTCAGAACGCACTCAGGAAGTAATATCTAGATTAAGAACCAGTCATTTAAATGAGGAAGAAAAAGCAAATATTATATCATTGTGTTCACAGTACTCTGACGTTTTTTATATAGATGGGGAACCCCTCACATTCACTAACCAAATAAAACACCATATTAGGACTACTGATGAGGTCCCAATATACTCAAAAAATTACCGTTATCCATACGTACATCGGGAAGAAGTCAAAGATCAAATCAATAAAATGTTAGAGCAGGGCATCATTAGGCCTTCTGAATCCGCCTGGAGCTCACCTATTTGGGTAGTGCCCAAAAAGATCGATGCATCCGGAGAACAAAAATGGAGGATTGTAATAGACTTCAGAAAACTCAACGAGAAAACAATAGATGATAGATACCCGATTCCAAATATTAATGATATCTTTGATAAGCTAGGTAAATGCCAATATTTCACCACACTAGACCTGGCATCTGGGTTTTATCTGGTTGAGATGCACCCAGCTGATATTTGCAAAACGGCATTCAACGTAGAGCATGGCCATTTTGAATTTATGAGAATGCCCATGGGCTTGAAAAACTCTCCATCAACATTTCAAAGAGTGATGGACAATGTTCTCGTGGGCCTCCAAAACGTCATCTGCCTGGTCTACCTAGATGATATTATCGTATTTAGCACTTCCCTTCAGGAGCACATTGTTAATTTAGAAAAAGTTTTTCAGCGTTTAAGAGAATCCAACTTCAAAATTCAGATGAATAAATCTGAATTCTTAAAATTAGAAACAGCTTATTTAGGTCACGTTATAAGTAGCGAAGGAATAAAACCAAACCCAGAAAAAATAGCAGCCATCTCGAAATATCCCATCCCTAAAACTAACAAGGAAATAAAACAATTTCTAGGTTTAATAGGTTATTATAGGAAGTTCGTCCCAGATTTCGCTCGTTTAACCAAACCGCTTACACAGTGTTTAAAAAAGGGTAATAAAATAACATTTAGCCAAGAGTACATTAACAGCTTCGAAACATGTAAAACTCTTCTTAGTAATGACCCTATCCTACAATTCCCGGATTTCACAAAAGAATTCATTCTTACAACCGATGCTTCAAATGTTGCTATCGGAGCAATCCTTTCTCAAGGGCCATTAGGTTCAGATCGACCAATATCATATGCATCACGAACTCTCAATGAGAGCGAAATGAACTATAGTACCATTGAGAAAGAACTTCTCGCAATAGTTTGGGCTACGAAATACTTTCGTCCGTATCTCTACGGACGACGATTTAAAATAGTTACGGATCATATGCCATTGAAATGGGGCCTTAAATTTAAAGATTCAAACTCTCGCCTTACCCGATGGAGCCTTAAGCTCAGCGAATATGATTACACTGTCATTTATAAAAAAGGGAAAAACAACACCAACGCAGACGCTTTATCTAGGATAGAAATACATAACGAGGAACTAGACGAAATTGATTCCATGATAGCAAATATTACAGAAACTCTCCAATCAGAAGCTAGGGCTAGGTCAGGATCTAGTACACTAACGGCTCATTCAGCATTAGAAAACCCTATATTATACATACCCATCACTGATCTCCCACTCAACAGGTTTCATAGACAAATACTTATAACAATCGTAGGCGACATCAAAAAGAAACCGAAAGTCAATAAACCTTTTGAAACACATACACGCACTTCTATACAGCTATCGGAATCCAACCTAGAAGAAGATCTCATAAATGCTATAAAAGAGTATGTAAATCCTAAAGTAAAAACAGCTTTGCTTATTACCCCTCCTCACGCTATCTATCAAGTAATTCCTATCTTACAAAACACATTTAAAAATTCAGCGATGAATTTAGTAGTAGCAAAAAAGGAAATAGAAAATGTCAATGAATATTTACAGCAACAGGAAATAATAAAAAAATATCATGACGGAAAGACTAATCATCGTGGAATAAACGAATGCTATCTGTCACTTTCAAGTCGGTACTACTGGCCTAAAATGAAAGAGCATATCACAAAATTTATTAATGAATGTGCAATATGTGGCCAAGTGAAATATGATCGACACCCTATTAAGCAAAGATTTAACATAGTTCCACCCCCTACCAAACCATTTGAGGTCGTGCATATGGATTTATTCACAGCTCAAAACGAAAAATACATTACATTCATCGATACCTTTAGTAAATACGGCCAAGCTTACCTTTTAAAAGATGGTACAGCTGTAAGCATCTTGCAAGCTTTACTCACATTCTGTACTCACCATGGACTTCCATTGACATTAATCACGGACCAAGGTACCGAATTCACCAACCAACTCTTCCTAGAATTTACAAGGTTACATAAAATCAATCACCACACAACCCTCGCACACTCACCAAACTCCAATGGTAATATTGAACGTTTCCACTCCACATTGTTAGAGCATTTAAGAATACTTCAACTTCAACATAAAGATTTTCCCGTAACAAATCTCATGCCATATGCTGTATTAGGCTATAACAGTTCAATACATAGCTTCACGAAATGTAGGCCATACGATATAATATTAGGTCACTTTGATCCCCGGGACCCGTTAGACATAAACTTAACAGGACATCTATTACAACAATATATAATAACTCATAAAGCACAAATGCAAAAGGTCTATGAAATAATTAATGAAACCTCCCTTCACGATCGCACCAACCTCATAGAGAACCGCAACAAGGATAGGGAGCCTGAAATAGAATATCATCCTCAGCAACAAGTATTTATCACTAACCCTTTGGCAAATAGACAAAAACTAGCACCAAAGTACACACATGACACCGTCTTAGCGGATTTCCCGATACATATTTACACATCCAAAAAACGAGGCCCTATAGCTAAAGCGCGTCTTAAACGAGTTCCTAACTCTGCAAAATTGTTGCAGGGCCCTGATCCTAGCGATACCGTTGACGATGGCTCAGGACATACGACTTGAGAGTTTGGACGACGGACCTGGCATATTACCATTCAGACTTGGACCGATGCGACTCATAACCCATTACCACACCTTTCTACAGTACACTGACTTAACAAATATAAAAAATAAAATATCTATAGTAGAACAGCAAATAACTGATATTAAATTTAAACTTACGAATGAGACTTACAGCATTTATGAAATTCAAATAGAATATTTAGTGGCTAAATTAGTTAAAGCATCGGAGCAACTAAAGAGTCTACAAACTAATCGTTTCAAGAGAGGTTTGATAGATGGATTGGGCTCTGTTATCAAAAGTATAACTGGTAATTTAGACTATAGAGATGCCGAAAAATATGACATTGCCATTAGAAAATTAGAAACTAACCAGGAACAGTCCATTAAAAAATTTAACGATCACCTTTCGCTTAGTAAA
Organism: Helleia helle; assembly: GCA_963853865.1. NCBI lineage: Eukaryota > Metazoa > Arthropoda > Insecta > Lepidoptera > Lycaenidae > Helleia > Helleia helle. The sequence continues at coordinate 17,526,375 of OY971432.1, read as the reverse complement.
GAATGGATGTCACAGCATATGCTTATCTCTTCACAACTATTAGAAAACCAGAAAGAGATAAATAAGACTCTACATACATTATTAAATGACGAGGATATTAATTTCGTAAAATATACGAAGTTTGCTCAATTATTAACAATTATAACTGAAAATGTAGACGACATACTGTACGAATTATATAGGTTAGAGGATATTATAGTTTTTACTAGTGCATCAAGCACACATCACTCAATGCTAAATATAGAAATATTAGATAATATGTTAGATAAGCTAAGATTACTTTATAATAAGGAACATATTTTAGAATGGGACCTTAGGGAATACTACAATATAATAAAATCAGGTTCTTACTTCTCTCAGAATAGAATAGTTATTGTTTTCAAATTTCCTATCGTTTCCCAAGATATGTATGATTTATACAAATTAGCAATAGTGCCAGATAAGCATAGTCAGATTATCATACCTCCTTCTCCTTTCATAGCAACATACAGTAATTCTTACGTGTACATAGAGGCAGAATGCCCGAAGGCAAATAGCGAATACTTATGTGACGAAAACCACAATCAACGTATTAAAACATCTTCTAACTGCATACAAGAAATTATTAAAAATCAATCACTGAATCCATTCTGCGAACAAACCCTTGTCTCATTTTCAACTGAAGTTATGGAAGAATTGAAAAATTTAACTTATTAAACAATTAAACAATAAAAATACCCCAGATTTATGGGGAATATCTGTAAAAGTCACTAAGCTCATAGTTGATGTAATTGCACCCCATCTAGCAACAATTTTTAATAAATGTATTGATAGTGGCGTTTTTCCTGACTTAATGAAACATAGTCGAGTCTTGCCTCTTTTTAAATCTGGCAGTACATCAGATGTTACAAATTTTCGACCAATATCAATACTCCCCTCATTTAGTAAAATTTTTGAAAAAATTATGTTAAATCAGTTACTATATTACTTTGAAACCAATATGTTACTGCACAAAAAACAATTCGGATTTAGAAAGGGTCTCTCCACAACAGACGCTGGCGTTAACTTAATTGACCACATTTATGAGGCCTGGGAGGAGTCACGTGATGCTTTGGGAGTTTTCTGCGACTTATCCAAGGCGTTTGATTGTGTACAGCATGAGACCTTGATCAGGAAATTACGCCACTATGGGATAGACGGTACGGCACTGGATCTTTTGAATTCCTATCTTAAAAACAGGACTCAAAAGGTCGAGATAAATGGTAAAAGATCATCCGGGACTAAAATAGAGATGGGGGTCCCACAGGGGTCCATTCTAGGTCCATTTCTTTTTCTAATTTATGTAAACGATTTACCTTACCTAGTTAAAGATAGTCAAGAGGTAGTGTTGTTTGCTGATGATACTTCACTTATTTTTAAAATCAAACGACAAGAAACTAATTATGACGAGGTAAACAACACACTTTTGAGAATGGTACATTGGTTTAGCGTTAATAACTTGCATTTAAATAGTAAAAAAACTAAATGCATAAAATTTTCCTTGCCAAATGTTAAGCAACTGCAAACAAATGTACTCTTAGACAGTGAAAACTTGGAATTGGTGGACTCCACAGTTTTCCTAGGAATAACTCTAGATCTTAAGCTGCAGTGGGGTCCCCACATAGCTAAATTGGCGAATAGACTCAGTTCAGCAGCATATGCAGTGAGAAAAATAAGACAGTTTACTGATGTAGATACAGCGCGAATAGTATATTTTAGCTACTTTCATAGCATTATGTCTTATGGCATACTTTTATGGGGAAATGCAGCCGACATAAACAACATTTTTGTGCTGCAGAAGCGGGCTATTCGTGCAATTTACAAGTTGCCTCCCTATTCAGCTTTGAGAGAAAAATTTAAAGAAATAGGAATTCTGACTGTCACCTCTCAATACATCTTAGAAAATTTACTGTATGTCCGTAAAAACATAAATGAATTTTGTAAGAAAAGTGATATTCATAGTAGGAATACACGTAATAGACACAGGTTACATGCACCAATGATTAGACTTTCGAAAGTAAGCAATTCTTTTAAAGGCAACTGTATACGCTTTTACAATAGGATCCCAGAAAACGTTCAAAAGCTCTCCATAAAAAAATTCAAAAAAGTTGTTAAAGAACGTTTGTGTGGTAAAGCATATTATAAAGTAAAAGATTTCATGGAAGATACCACACCCTGGGAATAAGGCGTTCCTCCCGGGCATTTCAAGATAAGATGTTAAAATTGTTATTAATATATATTATTTGAAAAGATTAGTTCCACTGAGTTTGTTTCGCCGGTTCTTCTCAGTGGGCTTACCTTGGAACCGGTGGTAGATTCAATTGACGTTCAAAAAGATACTGTATTAGTACTATTTTGAATAAAAAAATTTGATTTTGATTTTGATTTGATTGGACAATCAACATTATACATTGCATTTTCCTATCCCAACAAAAGTTCATACTAATTGCGGCCAAGATAACTTCAACATACTTAACGGAAGCTACTTAGCCATTATACCACAAAATTGCTATATCAAGACGCCTGAATTAACCATAAGGAATATTAATAATAAAGTTAAGGGCCAACCCATGAAAATTATGACATTGGACGCTCGTCTAGGAAATTACTCGAAACTAGAATCACATTTTAAATTAAATTTTAAATCAATCCAGCTTCAAGAATTACATCAGATACATGGGAGAATTATGCAGCAAACCCCTGTCATAGTTAAGGGCACAATAGAACAACCCTCACTATATCATACCACAATCCCCTTTTATGGTATACTATTATGTACAGGAGCACTACTAGCTGTTATATTCCTACGAAAGAAATTTAAGAAACACCAGAGAGAAGATCAAAAGGAAGTAGAAGACCATCGTCCTCCTCTTGAAGAAAAAACAATAGAACCAGAAAACTTTCCAGCAACTTTTTCATTGAAAGTCCTGAAATAGTTGCTTCTCTTAGGGAGGGAGGAGTTACGTATCTCCGTCCCGTGTAAACCTCCCACACAGCATCTCGTTCCCGAGAAACCAACCACACAGCAAGCGGCCGTCATCAGCACCTACATCGTGAGAAGCACCGTGTCAGCGCATTGCAGACCCCCACGTTTGTCCCCTCGTCTCGACATGCTCCCCGATCATCTCTCACTCTTGATTCACACTTCGAATCCATCAGTCTTGAATTATATTTTATATTAAATTAATTAATAAGTATTAATTGTAATAATTAAATAATAAGAAAGTGAATAAAATCATTCAGTTGAATTTTAGTTTTTTTCGATCCTTCGGCTGTAGCTTTCATAATTAACGTGTAGTCAGTTGTGAAGTGTTGTTTTAGTATTATTTTAATGTAATTAACGAATTTGTTGGTAATTAAAAAAATAAGGGGAATAAAAACATATTCTGGAATACCCTAACAATGGTTTGGTACAGTATAATTAATTGTAAAAGTGGTAGTGACCGGAAAATTCCAACATTAACTTTTCACGCGTAAGTTCATATTTTATTTCATATTGTAGTTAATTGTAGTTGAATAACGATATGTGTGATCAGTCTTTATGTATAAATACTTTCATTGGCTTATAATTCATAAGTTAAATTGAAAAAAAAGGTAATAATTAATATTGATTTTGTGACGTCTATAATTTTAACATTGCTAGTACCTACTATGTTTTCCCTTTTCCCAGTAATGTGTGTTATTAATATTTTGATTGAATTTACATCCAAAAGTTATCCTTAAATTAAAAGTCCTATATATTTTATTAAAATTATACCTATATATTTTAATTAAAATCATAATAGTTATACGGAACTTATGGTGGATTTTTTTAAATAAGAAAAATGTTACTCATAGAAGTTTAAATAAGGTTCATTTTTCATCCAATGTTCTGAGTTCGTAACGAAATATAATTGCTTCATTTTAAATTTTCTAGAATAGTTTTGAATTAATTTTAAATATTTTCAAAATAGAGAAATATTCAAATTTTTCATATTTCAGCTTGGAGGTACTGATGAGAGAAATGAACACATGCCATGGACATCTACTTCTATACCATTCACAAAACAATAAAATAGCAACCAATACCTGTTAAAATATTATGCAGTAACTGTGCCCTGTTTACGTTCCTCAGTCTACATTCTTTGTCATTACTTACTTGTCATACAATAATATAGTTGCTATCATCATCATCATCATCATCCTCTATCCGTCCACTTCTGAACATAGGCCTTTTTTTTTTTTTTTTTGTTGTTCCCGCTGGGGAATGCTCTGATGCATACCTCCGAGCCCGGGGGAGCCCGGGGGTTATGTGGGACTCTCTGCGCCCGAAAAAAGTTGGTAAAGTGGGCGCAGACTCTACCCACTAAACCCCAGCGGTGTTCTTCTAATCGTGCTGGCCCGGTGCGGGAACTATGGTATGGTCCGCACCGGCGACGGCGTGCCTGGAGGCACTCTCCTCTGAAGGCAGGGGATGGCGTTCCCTCCTTCTACTCCACTTAAGGCACCCCGAACACCTAAGGGTGCCTTATAGCACGAACCTTACGCGCGCGAGGCAGATCCCCCGACCGGCCACGCACAGGTCCCTCACGGCGGTGCGACCGCCTGTCGCCGCCGTGCTCTCCTGCGAGAAGGGGCACCAGTGCGCTCCCTCACCCGCTCCGCCTCCTCCTTCTGCGGCATCACGACTTCGCAGAAGGAGAGGACTGCCTCCCATGCACTCTCACTGCCGGTCATCGCGCGGATGACCGCAGGGAGTGAAAGGTCGGCGCCGACCTCGGTCACGAGGTCCGCCCTTTCTGGCGCCCAAGCAGGGCACTCCGCCAGGGTGTGATCAGCAGTGTCCTCTTCACTGCTACAGTGATGACACCCTGGACTCTGAACATAGGCCTCCCTCAATGAACGCCAAGACTGCCGATCCCATGGTTGCTATGCAAGAACTAATTTAATTAATATTTCTTTATTTCAATAAAACAAACTTTTTTACTCTTATTTTCCTCTTTTCCTTTCCAGTATTCTTATTTTTCTAGTAAGACTTTTGAGAATTTTATGTCAAAAGTCCAGCTTATATTAATGTTTATGTAAACTTTATTTTATTACTAGCTGTTGCCCGCGTTAACTTATATTTACAACCGTACCCGGATTGATGATGATTATTATTATATAGGGTATAGTTACTCCCTATAACATCAGCTATATGTCAGTGAAAGTCCCGTTAAAATCGGCCCAGCCGTTTCAGAGATTAGCCAGAACAAACAGACATAGAGACAGACAGACAGACAAAAATTGTAAAAAAGGCTATATTGGTATATGTCCCATGTATACATCCATGTTCGTTCAATAAAATGCGGTTATTTTGATATTACAAACAGACACTCGAATTTTATTTATCTGTATCGATTTATTACTTACCCAGTTCTAATGCATTACAGTTCTAATATACATTTTTATAATAGATCAGAGGGCCAACCGGAGCTAAAAGTATGTCATCGGATCAGTTTAAATTAAAAACGCAATAAAGAGTCTCAAAAATTCACACTATAAAATACCTTTTCGAAACAAAAAATACCTAAAAACATTACACACAATAATATGAGTAATCTAAAACATTACACAAGCTAAAAAGCTTATCATGTTTTTTATATTTAGCGTTTTGCCTTAAAGTAGGCAAAATGTTTTTGTATGGCAACAACTATTTTAGACGTCACTTGAATATATCTATCTCATGTCGCCACGGCTAACAGCAGTCTATAGTATTCTCTGTCTACGGAAAATACCATTATCGAAAGCACAGGTATCTAATATTTTTCAATATGACATTTCATCATCTTTTTTTTATAAGGCCAATAGGAATGTGGTCAATATATTCTTAAAGGTGAAGTTAATAAGCGATTGAACAAAATGAACTATAAAAATAGACAGTGTTCTTTACCTATATTTTAAAATTTCATAAATTACATTTTGTTAATAAATTATAAAACAATGTTACAGTAATGCGATTTGTTATTAAGTTGTTACATATTGTTTTTTTATATTGAGCGCAAAAAAATGCTTACATAATATTGCAAATGTCAATCTTTTATAATACTAAAAGTATTTATTGTAAGGATTTTATTGTTGCTATGAATATTTCTGAATATCAATTTCATCCTGAACATTTAACACTATCCCATATAATATAAAAGCACCACTGGCATAAAAGTCAACTGAAGTTTACAGATATATTTTGTGGGACTTTAAAAAGAGAGTTAGGATTACTCAATGAGAACTTCATGAAAAATAATTGTATCCGTATTATTGTTTATCATGTTCGAGACAGGGCGCCGCCGCGCAAGGATTTTTGATCATAGTAAATACAAATAAGGTGACAATAATACTAGGATCGACTTTTTTTCTAGGCACTGGCTGCTCTATTATGTTAAATATTTATTTGTGAAGTCTTTTTATCGATTATTTTACAATTAAGAGTCTAAAATGAACAAAAATACCTCTAAGGCCACTTTTCTTTCCTTATCTTACAGAAATTGCGAAAGACTTAAAAGAGGAACTTATTTCTAACAGGTATTTTGTGTTTACGAATTATACATTTGTTTTTTATAAAAATGCTCGACTAATATTTTCTTTACATTCTTCTTTTTTCAGAGAAATATTAAATATATTATCAGTTTTTGAAATAATTCCAGCAACTTGGTATCGTTAAATATTTTAATAATAGTGAATTTTACTTTTGTCTATGGCTCATTAATGTTGTTAATTCCTTTGCCCTTTGTGTCACTTCGCTAAACTACACTATGACTCTATTTGTCTGTGGCCGGAAGTACGCCATGTTTGTTTACCATTTTGGACACTTCTAAAAAAATGGACTATAGTCAGATTGTCAAAGGAATGGCGGGAAACATCGGGACGCGCGGTTGTGTTTTTTTGGTTTCCCGTTAATTAATTGTTATTTTGTGTTTTGTCCATTCAGAGTGGTTTTGTATAGTGTTTGTTTTAAAAACTTGATCTTTATATATTGTGATTGGTTGGCGAATATTGTGGTGGACTGCCTTGGGTGGATGGAATGGAGAATGATAGTTGATTGATGGGAGCTAGAGGGGCGAAGCCGCGCTCCTTGGGGTTTCCCGCCATTTCTCCGTATTACAGACCGAATATTGTATTTTGTATGGCTAATAGTGTAGTAGCTAATGCCTTTAAATGAAAATAATAATAAAATCAGATTGTCAAATGTCATTTGTCAAGTCAATTGTGTCAACACTCAACAGACAATTGTCAAAATAAATTGTCTTGACGTGTCCTAATCGGTTTGATGTGGATTATTAAAATGATTAATATTTAAATAAATAAGGTTTTAAGTGTATTTAAAAGGAAAGTAGGAAATTGATACAAAATGGATTTCCTTAAAAGTGGTTTAAAAACTGTGTTGGGCGCGCCTGAACCTGGACAACAGCCGTCAGTCGCTGAAACGGTAACAGTTTTCACAGATTTCCTTGATCAATTCCTGTTTCATCTATAAATATTCCCGTCTCCCGATGTGTTCATTTTCATTGAGTGGGTGGACTATCTATGTTACAAAGATATTTCATTGGTGACATTTATAGCCAACCAAACTAACTTTACATATTTTTTGCAAAGTCTTAAGCATTATGTATCTTTTTGAAGGAATTTTATGTTAATTAAATTTATTAAGTAATAGAATTATTAAATATTGTATGACAATGTATTATTTTTAATGATTTCATTCATGTTAACAACAATATTAATTAATTCAATTTATCTTTGCATTTTTTTTAAAATGTGTATTATTAGGTAAATCATTACCATGCATCTTATATCCAAGATGTCTATAGTTTATTTATGAATTATGCTTCACTATAATATTATGCCTTTTTTCTTTACTTATATGATAAATTACTGAAGATAATTGAAAATCCATGTCAACATTATCATAAATGATATTTTTTTCTTAATAATATTTAGATATGATGTTTGGTATAATAAAAACAGGTCTTAAATCATTATTAAAACTACAAAAATAAGTAAAAAAGTAGGTTTATTTTTATTTTATTACACATTATTCTTTGAAAATTAATATGTCTTTCCACGGGCAGGTTGAAAGGCTAGTTGAACGAGTCAGCAATTCCACACTTCTGGAGGACAGACGTGATGCCTGTAGGGCTTTAAAAGCATTATCTAGGAAGTACAGGTTGGAAGTTGGGGCTCATGGACTTGATACTTTGAGACAGGTTTGTTGTATAATGACACATCAAATAAAATAAATATTAACCAATTATCAAAATATTATTAGCTAGTTAGCCTAGCCTCATGGTAGGTCTAAAATCAACTATATTTGAGACTAGCTGTTGCCTGCAGCTTCGCCCGCTTTACTCAACTCCTATATGTCACAGCGTGATGTTATATAGCCTGTAGCCTTCCTCGATAACACTGAAAGAATTTTTCAAATCGGACCAGTAGTTCCTGAGATTAGCGCATTCAAACAAACAAAAAAAACTCTTCAGCTTTATAATATTAGTAAAGATAATTCATAATTCAACCTCATAATATACTTAAAAATGTTATAATTAACATAAAACAGTTAAAAACTAATGAAATACATTCTCCTAGGAACCTTATTATTTCATCTCACTTACTTGTATGTATTATGAAAGAGAGGGATCTTTTTTTCTTTTACGCCGGGAAATGCTCTGAGGCATTCCGCCTGGGGAGTGGGTCTCCCCAGGTGGGTATGTGGGACTCGCTGCGCCCGAAAGATGGTAAATGGGCGCAGCTCTACCCACTAAAACCCGGCGCTTGCCACCTGTGCCGCCTTGGTGAGGTGCCCCAGATCTGTTAAGCTATCAGGGCACCTCGACGGCTAGTCAGTCCCGCAAGGGACCGACGCCACCTCCACAGAGGGGTTGTCCCGCATCACAGAACAACCCCTTCCAACGTCGGGACAGTACAATGGGGTGAGATTCCCATCCTCTCACCTTGCTCCCTGCTCTTTTGTCCCCTCTTCTTATAAGAGGGGTACAAAGAGCCCCCTCGGCTCAATTGGCTTCGCCCAAGGTGCTGGGCTCACCCTAGGCTACTGAGCCCCACCGCGTCAAGGCCTGAACTATGGTTGGGAAAGAGAGGGATCTACTACAACACATTCCTACATATTATATCTTTATGAATATCAATCTAACTTCAATATTAATTGTTTTCTTGTATGTAATTTATAATATTTACATTTAGAATCTCATTACTGATAATAATATTATAATTAAATCCCATAAAAATAATCTCATTAGATTTCCTTACAATGTTTTATCTTCCTCATACATATGTAAAAGGAAAGAGGTATGTCATCGGTTTGGTCGGCGCACAACCGAGTAGGTATGAGACTACTTATGTATGTATGACTGTAATGTTTCTTACATTTTGTTGAAGCGTGGAATCTCCTTGCACAATCGCTTTTAGGAAGCAGCTGCTTTAGCTAACTGATACAACTATTATTATGTTTATTAACCTTTTGCCGAACATGAATGAATATAGGCCTCTCAATACATGGCCAAGATGGGCAATAAGCCTTAAAAAGGAGTAAAGGATATGCATTTGCTGTGTTTCGGAGGGAAGGCAGTAACATAGACAGTGTAATTACTGGCACTGAGACTTTAAACATCTTCTGTGTCAGGATAGGCAACACATAGATGAGTTTCCTGGGCTAGTCCAGGTAAACTTTATTTTACGTTCATGGGCGACCACTTACCTACTATCTGGTGGCACGTCTGTCAGTTTGCCTATCCAAGAATCATAAAAAAACATCTTTAAAAATAATCTATGGCATTTTGCAAGGATTGTAAATAATTGCTTTCTTTTTAGGTATTGGAATTAGATCGAGCAGATAATGAAACTATTAATTATGCTCTCGACACAATCAATAATATTGTATCACCTTCACAATTCGAAGATGAGGAAAATAAACCTAACATACCGATGAATATTGGTGATCAGTTCACGGAGATGTTCATCAAAGATCCTCACAATATACAACTAGTATTAGACCTATTAGACGAATACGATTTTAGAGTTAGACTGTCCGCTGTACAACTTCTTATTTCACTTCTCACAAATCGTACAAAGGATATACAAGAGATTATCCTCGATAAGCCAATGGGCGTCTCCAAAATGATGGACCTTTTAGCAGACACTAGAGAAGTTATTCGTAATGAAGCACTTTTATTGTTAGTGAAATTGACGAAAGGAAATGCCAACATTCAAAAAATTGTTGCATTTGAGAACGCATTTGATAGATTATTCGAAATAGTAACAAGCGAAGGTTATTCGGACGGCGGAATAGTTGTGGAAGATTGCTTGCTTCTGATGTTAAATTTGCTGAAAAACAATAGTAGTAACATCAACTTTTTTAAGGAGGGTAGCTTTATACAAAGGATTGTACCGATGTTTAATATTCCCGAGGAGACCGAAGAGATCGGTTGGTCGCCGCAGAAGGTATCCAACGTACACTGTATGCTGCAACTCGTAAGAACCCTCGTCGCACCGAGTCTCTCGGTACAAATCATATCGGGTTGTCAGAAAATAATGAAAAATTCCGGCTTATTGGAAGCATTGTGTAACATTTTGATGGCCAGTGGGGTTCCTGCTGATATATTGACGGAGACCATAAACACGGTGGGAGAGGTGGTTAGAGGTGATGTGAACAATCAGGACTTCATTGGGAACGTGATAGCGCCGTCGTATCCGCCCCGGCCGGCGATAATTGTTCTGTTAATGTCTATGGTCAACGAAAAGCAGCCATTTTCTTTGAGGTACATTGTGTTTTTTTTATTACAAAGGTTGACTATATTTTGTATGTTATTATAAATAGTACGCATATTCTAAAAAATTCTTATGTTGGACAATGTTCCTCAAGAATTTTCTTAAATTGCAGGTGCGCAGTATTGTATTGTTTCCAATGCTGCCTGTACCGCAATGAGATGAGCCAGGCCAGCTTGGTCCAGACCCTGCTGCCGTCCTCCACCGACGTCTCCAGCCTGACCAGCGGTCAGATCCTCTGCGGAGGTCTGTTCTCGTCAGACGTGCTGTCCAACTGGTTCTCTGCGGTGGCCCTCATGCATGCGTTGATCGACAACCCGACGCAAAAGGAGCAGCTGTTGAGAGTGTTGCTCGCTACCAACATTGGTAGCACACCAGTGTCGCTATTACATCAGTGCACTCTGCTGTTGCAACAGACAACCAAACTTCAGACTAAGGTTCGTGTAGTTTACTTATGTGTTCCCGTCGCGGAAAACTGACCATAGACTTACATGGTTCTGAAGAGTAGGCCGCTTGTAGAATGTTTGTTATTCTGGCAAATGGCAATACACGGACGGTAGGTCTAGGCCTGGCACAAAAATAATAATAATAATATCTATGGACGCTTTCACACCACGTCGATCTGGTCCCGTGGTAAGTTCTCGAGGAACTTGTGTTACGGGTACCAGGCAACGGAAATATATTTAATACTTTACCACAGACCCAGGAACACAGAAAATATTTTTGTTCCCTGGCGGGATTCCAACCCACAACCTCCAGGCTTGAGCGCCAACGCGCTTACCACTGAGCCACAGAGGTCGTCACATTTAATGAACTAGTTCATGCTAGTGATTCAATGTATATATTTTTACAACCAAACTATCTTCCAGGTGGGTCTGCTTATGTTGCTGTCGGTGTGGATGAGCTACTGCCCGGCGGCCGTAAGCGCGTTCCTGCAGGTACCCGGTGGAGTCAGCTACCTCGTCAATCAGACTTGTTCCAATGAGCACGACGACACAGAGTCCCTCCTACAAGGTAGATAGATACTATTGATTCTGAATAGACTTAAGGTGCCTCACAAAAAGTATATTTAACTAACGAACTGCAAACATAAAAAATCACAGAAACATATTCGCAGTCTGGGAGGAACGAAATGGTGCTTGATTTGCATTTTGAGATTTGTCCAAGTCTTTTGATTGTGTTCAACACAACAGTGGTTTGGAAATTGCATAACAGCTATGGTATCTGGAGCACAAATTTTCAACTTGAGACTCTCATTTGCATAGAACATAGCAAATTACTGTAATATATATCAAATCCTCTTGCACCATAATGAATATTGGAGTGCCTCAAGGGTCCATTGAAAGTCCTTTTTCCTTTTTTATATAGATGACTTGCCTTATATAGGATATACTCTTAACACAGGCCTGTGCGCGTTCCTGTTGGCCACGTGCATCCAGTTCAACGACGACTCGGTGGCGGGCGCGGGGCGCGCGGCGCTGCGGCAGCTGGTTGCGCGGCGCGTGGGCGCGGACACGGTGCCGGCGCGCCTGGCCGAGCTCGCGCGCCATGAGCTATACGCGCGCGCCGCCAAGGGACCCGCCCCCCGCGCCGCTGCGCCCGCGCAGCTGCTGCTCGACTACGAGTTCTGCCGCCTCTGCAAGACGTTAGAAGGTAACTTATATTCGTCGAACTATCTTCCCCTAGAGTTTATTATTCAAATCTTTCCACATCATCTTGGCATAATATTTAATTTGTGTCCATCTTTATGAGCAGTTTGGGTGCTAAAGTTCATTTTCAAAGCCATTCACTCAGCTAATTTGGATATTAGATTCCAGTTACTAATATCAAGATACTTCGCAGGTGTCCTGATCCAGAGCTTGGTGGCCGCGGAGGCGGGTGAGGGCGCGGCGGAGGGTTGCGCGGAGGGCGAGCTGGAGCGGTACAAGAGCCTCATCCGCCAACAGGACGCGCGTCTGCACGAGCTGCTGCAGCAGCTGGACAGCCTGGTCGCACACAACCGCAGCCTGCAGGTGGGCCAAAGACAAGACGGACTGGTCTTTAAGGGATAATTTTAAGGCATTTCCTGCCTCTCGTGACCATTATGATGTGAATACAGAATGGCCTGGGGGCCCCTTGCGTCGACGGGGCGTAAAGAGCAGCTGAAAGAGGGCCCCATTTTTTTAAAGTGTGGGTAAACAGAGAGTCTGTTCATCATCATCAGCATCATCAGCCCCTATCCGTCCGAACATGGGCCTCCTTCAATGAACGCCAAGACGACCTACCCCTCAACACTCGCATCCAACACGGACCTTTGTTAGACCGGACGTTCACGAGGTGGAAAATGATCACCGACACCCATAGACATCCGCTTCACCAGATAGATCCACTCCTGTACGATAAGCGTACGTAATCCACAACCGCGCGATTTTTGTCATCTCCTAGATGCCCGTGAACTTAGCAGATCATTTTCCAGCAGATCACAAAATTTTTGGAGTTCTGTTCACATGCAACATAGTTCTATAGTTCCTGATACTTTTTACAAATAGTTCTGGCGCGGTTGCTTCAAAAAATGTCACTTCAAAAAACAACAAAATGATCTGCTAACTTCACGCATCTGGCAGATCATTTTGCACCAAATCGAAAATAAATAAGAGTTCTGTCTGCATGCAGCATAGTTCTATAGTTTCTCATACTTTTTACAAATAGTTCTGGCGCGGTTGCTTAAAAAAATGACACTTTAAAAAAACAACAAAATGATCTGCTAACTTCACGCATCTGGCAGATCATTTTGCACCAAATCGAAAATAAATTAGAGTTCTGTCTGCATGCAGCATAGTTCTATAGTTCCTCATACTTTTTACAAATAGTTCTGGCGCGGTTGCTTAAAAAAATGACACTTTAAAAAAACAACAAAATGATCTGCTAACTTCACGCATCTGGCAGATCATTTTGCACCAAATCGAAAATAAATTAGAGTTCTGTCTGCATGCAGCATAGTTCTATAGTTCCTCATACTTTTTACAAATAGTTCTGGCGCGGTTGCTTAAAAAATGACACTTTAAAAAAACAACAAAATGATCTGCTAACTTCACGCATCTGGCAGACTAAAAAGTATCAGGAACTATAGAACTATGCTGCATGCGAACAGAACTCTCATTTTTTTTTCAATTTGGTGCAAAATGATCTGCCAGATGCGTGAAGTTAGCAGATCATTTTGTTGTTTTTTTAAAGTGTTATTTTTTAAGCAACCGCGCCAGAACTATTTGTAAAAAGTATCAGAAACTATAGAACTATGCTGCATGCGAACAGAACTCTCGTTTTTTTTCAATATGGTGCAAAATGATCTGCCAGACACGTGAACTTAGCAGATCATTTTGTAAAATATTCATGTCATTTTTGAGGTGAAAACGCCAAAAATTGTTGTAAAAAGTATGAGGAACTATAGAACTATGCTGCATGCAGACAGAACTCTAATTTATTTTCGATTTGGTGCAAAATGATCTGCCAGATGCGTGAAGTTAGCAGATCATTTTGTTGTTTTTTAAGCAACCGCGACAGAAATATTTGTAAAAAGTATCAGGAACTATAGAACTATGCTGCATGCGAACAGAACTCCAAAAATTTTGTGATCTGCTGGAAAATGATCTGCTAAGTTCACGGGCATATCTCCTAGCTCGTATGACTATTATATGGAACCAGCTGCAAGTGTATTTCTAACACGATGTGATTGAAGAACTTGTAGGACATATTTGAAAGGCTGAAAATGTTATCGTTTCAAATATGAGCGACGTAGCGGGTGTCTGGATGTCTGACGCGACCATTATACGTTATAGTTTCGCGGGTCTTCTCGAAATTCAGTTAAACAAACGACGCCTGTATTAATTAAATTATGAATTAATTAGTTAATCGAGTTGTCAAAATATGTATAGTACATGCGCGATATGCTACGCGCACCCGAGGGTGTATCATTATCGATCACGCCCACTAAGGCGGGGCGCTATATGCAACGACTTTTAAAGTGGTACGACCCTATTTCACCGACTTTTAGGTATAAATGTTTCAGGCGACACTTAACGATTCGCTATCAGCGAACTCACTGCTGAAGGACGAGAACACGTTACTCAAGGCGCAAGTGTCGGCCAACCTCCATCCCCCGGACAGGGAGGACGGGAGGGCCCAGCTCAGCGCGGAGGTGGCCCGGCTCAACGAGGAGCTAGCCTCCGCGAAGGAAAGGGATAGGCTGGCAACTGAGGAACTGGAGAAGGTCAAGAAAGACCAGGACGACCTGCTGGAGTTACTCGCGGACCAGGTGAGGGTCACGGATGGTTCACCATTTGCTATTGATCTTTTACTAGGCACCACCATCCTACTTGTTTCTTTCCGTCAGCTTTGCTGTTTGGGAAAGAGAGCAAGGCAGGCAGTGTAATTACTGGCGCTAAGACTTACAATCTCGGAAGTAAAATCGACTCGAATGCCGTGACGCGAAAAGGCATGACGGTGTCATGTGACGCGCTCGTATTTTATTCCATATTTTGTGATAGATTTTTATTAATTATGAATTTCAACACTAGCATACGAGTTTCACATCTGCCTTGCGTCAACTTCTTTCTACAATAATAATATCTATGGACGATTTTTACACCACGTCAATCTGGTCCCGTGGTAAGTTCTCGAAGAACTTGTGTTACGGGTACTAGCAACGGAAATAAATTTAATACTTTTATACTATACATATATTTAAGATTTTTATTATATAATACATATATTTAATACACATCCATGACCCAGGGCCACAGAAAACTTTTTGTTCCCTGGCGGGTTTAGAACCCGCTACCTCTGGCTTGAGCGCCAACGCGCTGACATTGAGCCACACAGGTCGTCAAAACAATATCAGCATGCTAACTCCTAAATTGTATGTTGTAGGATATGAAGCTGAACGAGTACAAGATGAAGCTGGTGTCGCTGGGGCAGGCCGTAGACGACAGCCCGCCCGATCAGGAGCTCCCGTAGTATCCGCGGTATCGTCCTACGTCCACACCAGGCGTCCGAAGCCATAAACCTTTCAGAATGAGACTGTTCAAAGAATACACCACGCTACCAGCACCTATATGGCTAACGGCCAAGGCTTCCAGAATGGGCATACTCAGAGAATAGTGGCGTGAACGCACTGTGTCGTGTGTAGGTGTGCGAATACTTCATCGTCCACTTGCATCAGCGTCTACGTACGTTAGCGTGCGTGTTCGATAGCATATCCGTACGTTAGTATGCGTTTTCGATAGCGTTTCCGTACGTTAGCGTGCGTGTTAGATAGCGTATCCGTAAGTTAGCGTGCGTGTCCGATAGCGTATCCGTACGTTAGCGTGCGTGTTCGATAGCATGTACGTATGTTAGCCTACAGGTGCATTAGCGTGCTTATTCGTACCTAATCATGTACATAAATTAGCGTGCACGTACGTTAATGTGCGTGTGCGTATAGTAGAGTTCGTAAGTATGCGTACGTTAGCATGGATGTCCATTAATGTGTACGCTCTTTGGCGTGTGTGGTGTAGTCATCGGTATTACATTTATGACTAAAGAGACTTAAGCGAATAATAACATGTGGGGACACAAGGCTGTATATAATTAGATTTTATAATATCACTGATATTAATGTTTTAAATATATATATGTATAGTTGACAACTTTAAATCCATTACATTAATATCAGCGGTTCTTACAAGTAAGTGTCCAAAATAAATGTTGTACATATAAAGTTATTGTACTCGCTTCCAAGCATTTTGTTGATGCCGTCACAGCTGTTATGTCCAACAATGTATATAACATCTCTAATATTTTTACCTCACTAGTATACCTAAAGGAAGTTAACGCTAAAATGAAGTCGGTTAAAAATTATAGCGAATAAGGATCCTTTAATCGTGAGACAAAATACTCATTAGTCGTTACTAATTAATTTTAATAAAAAACTTGAGAAAGAGATCTTATTGTTTTCCAATTTTTAAAACTCTCTACTTTCGCGAATTTTATCTTGATTTATTTATATTTTAAATGTCACGTAAGATTCTAAATTAACCGTCATAAAATCCGTAACAAGTTGTTTCATGGTAACAAAAGATCTATATCTTATTCAATTTAAATTAATTAAATCATTGTAATGTTGTAAGCGTGTAAGTATCCGACGCTAACATGGAATAATAGCTTACACTTTTAGGAAATACATAAATCTACATAGCTGCAGTATCGAACAGATAATAAAGTGGTAATTAAATGTATATATTGGTATAATATTACAACAGCTGTGACGGCGAATGACGGTTACCGCTATTGTTTAGATGTATATAGGACATTTAATAATATTTATACTTATAATAAACATGTTTTCTTTCGCATTTTGTTTTATTTCTATCTGTTACTAGTTCTCCATGATATCCAAACAGATCGCAAATTAATATCATGCCAGACAATTTATAAGACGAATATAATTTTAGTACTGGGACTTAGTACATGACTATTGGGGAATTGGGTGAAATGGTCCCGGTAATGAGGACTGATCACCCGTCTGGCCTCGCTGGCATCCCCACCCTTAAATAATAATAATAGTACATGACTATTGGGAAATTGGGTGAAATGGTCCCGGTAATGAGGACTGATCACCCGTCTGGCCTCGCTGGCATCCCCACCCTTAAATAATAATGTATTAGTATTGGGTGAAATGGTCCCGGTAATGAGGACTGATCACCCGTCTGGCCTCGCTGGCATCCCCACCCTTAAATAATAATAGTACATGACTATTATAGCCTATATTTTAAATCCACATTTCTTAAACACATCAGCTCAAGTTCATCGGACCAGAATGTACAACTGTTCGTATGCATTTGTGATTTATTAAATGAACTCATATTATAAGTGGCGGAGGATCGGCCGTCTTGCCGTCAATTGAGAGTCGTCGACATCCCGCGCTGGGAATATAAATGGAAGACAATAAACCAACCATACATAAAAACCACACTTTGTTGCATGATTTATTTACGCACCAATTACAATATTCGTACGCTACTAGTTAAATTATAATGTAATATATTACATTAAGTGAAACAACAATTATTGTAGGGCTCTATATTTATTTCTAGAGAAACAACATAATATTTTAATATATATGAAAAATAAAAACCCTCGCCATATTGCGGACAATTTCGGAACTAATTTCTGTATGGACGATACTATACGTTGACGTAAATAGATACAGTGGCGACACCACGCAGGGTTTAAATTTTTGGTCAGGTTATACTTTATTTCACAATGTCCTTAAACATTTAAAAACAGATTGTCACAGATATAACATACTGTCAAATTAATAAATGCTAATACTAATTTGAATATGTACGAAGGTTTAATATTATTATCCTTCATTACACATCTCCCCCTATCGGGAGTGATCCTCTTGATAACTATTCCAAAACTGGAACAAGCTCGGTAATGTGGAACAATTGACTTGCATTTCATATGTTCGGTGTTTATCATAAAGTTAATATACCTAGCGGAATACAATTTATTAACTTTATGGTGTTTATTATGTAGGTACATAAATTGAGTTTGATAATTTTTCTATTATTTCAAAAGGCCCGATCTTCAATTCCTCTAATTTCTTTCTGTTTTACCGGTTTCCATTTTCAAAATATAGGTACCTTGTATTCGTGTTCCGTTCTATGTTAATCAAAGTATTTTAGGGTTCCGTATCTAAAGGGTAAAACGGGAACCCTATTACTAAAATTTCGATATCTGTCCGTCTGTCACCAGGCTGTATCTGATGGACCGTGATAGTTACAGTTGACATTTTCATAGATTATGTAGGTATTTCTGTTGCCGCTATAACAACAAATACTAAATACTTACAACAAACGTGATATTTTTTTCCGTTTTTGCTCGATATTATTAACGGTAACAGATAGAAGCTTGAAATATTCACAGAATATTTAGTAATATGTATTACAAAATCGTGTGGAATCAAAGGAATCGTAACAGAGCTAACAATCAATGATAGTTTAATCTTTACGTGGTGACGTAGTAGTTAGCGCTTTTTAAAGAACTTTAACAAAATCAAATATTTTTTTGTTTATCATATGTTGTATATTTAATGGTACGGAACCTTTCGTGCCGGAGCCCGGAGCCCAACTCGCACAT
Source organism: Helleia helle (assembly GCA_963853865.1). NCBI lineage: Eukaryota > Metazoa > Arthropoda > Insecta > Lepidoptera > Lycaenidae > Helleia > Helleia helle. Next base: position 17,507,400 of record OY971432.1, on the reverse strand, counting down.
GGCCGGTTTTTATTATAGTTACCTGAGAGTACTTTTATTTGAATAGAATGGAATAGAATAATTATTTATTTGCCAGAATATGGTGTACATAGATTTTCATATTTCACACGTTTATTGCAGTTTGTCTATCTCATATTAAGTTTATAATTTTTCGTTAAGAAGTTCTGATGTGTTTTCTCATGTTGCAATTCATTTGGTAATACATCAACTCTTTTTTCTTCTAATAAATATTTTGGTGCAAAACCTATTACAGTATGTTCATTTGAGTACATTCATGAGCGAAGGTAGTCCAGGCTATCTTATCCTTTCTTTCATTTGTCTTGCATATTATTTTGTTAACTAGTATTTAGATTAATCTTTGATTCATTCCATTAGAAAATGGCGCATTTACGTACTATTGTAAAGATATTACAATGTATATTTCCTTTACATTTACAAATGATGCAAATCGCCATTTATTTCAAAATATATCATTTGTATATAATATAAACAACTGCAGGCCCAAGACACTACCTTTAGGCACACCATATTAGTCGTTATAGTTTGTTTAGCTGCATCATAATTACTAATTTTATATTCATATGAATTATTGGAATGTTAAAGAGGTATTTTGTGATAAGTAACAATCTGATAAGGTAATTCTTATTTTGCTTGTTATCAAATAACGAAGGAAATATCAAATAAGTGTTAGTAATCATCAAATGCCTAAAAAAGTCGTCAGTTCAATTTTTATATAGACATATCAGGAGTACTTAGAATAAAGCTTGGATAATAAATAAAAAGACACTTAAAATATTTTAACTTAATTTTTAACAGATAAAAAAATAACAATAGAAACACTAACCTACGCACTATTCCATAACTCTTTATTTACAGATATACAAAGAATTCATGACATGCACTTACTAGAACACACACAATTTCTTCTTAATGTATCTTTAAATAATGAAAGGAGAGGGATACAAGATTCATTGTTGTTTTTCTTCATTGTAAAGCAAGACTAGATTTTATATACACATCAATTAAATATATATTTATCTTTATCAAGGTTTATCTAATAGTGAATTCACTGGGCAGAATTACGTAATCTCAAACATATTATTGCCAAGCTATTTTTTTATAGCTTACTTTTTGTTACAAATCTTACAAATAAAGTAGGTAGTGGAGTTTATTTGTAGGATATGTAAAAGTAATATTTTATTTAAAGATGTTTTAAATAGGGATTTCATTACTTACTATAAATATATGTCATAAGTACTGAGTTATGACTGTATTAATCAGTCCATCTATTTTAACAAGCTCCATTGGATTGCCATCAATCCCACAACTCTGTCACAAATACATCAATTATAATCAGATTTAGATTCAGAGTTACATAACTGGCAATACATTCTCAGAACACACATACGGCCACCCACATTGTATCAGCATTCGCAATTGCAGACATATTAGCCTGAAATATAAATACATAATATTAAATTAATAGGCCTCCTTTTCCTCCTCCTCCTCCGATGCCAAGACAACAGATCCTTTGCCACTCTCATCCAACACGGACCGGCTACTGCACGTAGATTGTCTATGTTCAGCAGTGGACGGATAAAAGCTGATGATGATGATTAAGTTAATAGCCCAACAATAATGAAAAGGTAAACTGGAAGTGAGTGACGATAGCAGTTAGTGAACGACGTCTCTAAAGTCTGAGTTGGAGCTTCATTCATCAGGACACCCCAGTAAGGGGTTTAAAGTTCTATTTGCACCTGATTGTGTTGAGATGAGACAAGTCAAAAACATAACTGAATTGTGATAGGGTAAATCCAAATATATATCACTTAATATTGGAATCAAACAATTAAATAATGCTTAATATAAAAAAATTAAGGTATGATTTAGAGAATTATTTTCACCATTCAAGTGCTACTTGCACTTTACACTTTCACACATTTCCTTTAATAATATATTTTTTCAATGTTAGTTAGATAGGCAAACTGGCAAACGTACCACCTGATGGTAAGTGGTCGACGTCGCCCATAAACATAAACTAGTTTACCTGGAACGAGCCCAGGCAACTTATTTATGTGTTGCCTATCCTGAGACATAAGATGTTAAGTCTCGGTGCCAGTAATTACACTGCCTGTCTTGCCATTCTCTCCGAAATAAAACAAAGCTGTTTCATGGGAGAAACAAGCAAGATGGTGGTACCCATGCAGTCGGGAGCGTGGCCCAGTGCCTCCCTCCCACCGGTATATATTTTAAATAATCTTAAAGATCAATTCTAAAGTAAATATTCTAATTAAACTAAAAAATTATTAGTATTATAACAACTAACCTCGTGTCAACTAATTCATGGACAAGTAGATTGCCAGGCTTAGTAATAAAGTCAGCACCACAAGACACATGGTAAGAACAAACCGCTCTTGCATTGCTCTAGTCATCATTGTCTTTAGCAAGCGTGTCGACCTGTTCAGCTGTTCATCGGTCTCTCGGAGCTGAAAGACAATGATTATTTTAACTATTTTCCTATCAGCATTTTATTATGTTAGTTGTATAGGTAAATCTCACATGTTGTATCTACCAAGACGTGCCACCGGATGGCAAGCAGTGTTGTTCACTATGAACAAGATCGCCAGGGACTTGTTCGAACAACTCATTCCTATGTTACCTAACCTAAGATGATGAGGCAGTATGTCTCTGTGAATTACAAGCTGTTTTACAAAATAAATAAGTGGCATTTTACAATTATAAACATGATTTATACCCAAACCATCAGTTACCTTCACTTCACATTGTGGTATCATTTTTTAGTTTACATTACATACCCTGCCTCTAGACCGTTGTATGGTTTCTCTCTGAGAATTTAGATCCTGCAATACAGCAGCACCAACTTGTTCAGTCTCTAGTACAACTCTATAGCCTTCCGTTAGATTCTTCCCCGTCCGTTCCAAGCGCTCAGTATTATCTAATAATTTTTGATGCTGCTCATTTGTTGTTGACCAATCATCGTAGTCCTCGCTTTCAAAATCTAAAAGTATAGTACGTAAATGGTTTACTTATACAATACTAATATGTATTGAACAAAACCTAATTAGTTATTCAGTTTAGGAAATTTTATAGAAGCATAACTTACAAGCAGCTGTGTTCCCAACAGACCGGTATTCTTCCTTGACTCTCTGCAGCTCTGCTCTGTAAGCAGATACTCGAGATCCAGCCCCAGATCCTCGATATTCTAATTCCAACTGTTCTAACTGAAAAAATATTGTCAATGTCTAGAACAACCATTTGTTTTGATTGGCAGGAGAAAATATTATTTACATATTATAACTATTGTCCACATTTAAAAATGGTTAACAAAGCTTAAAATTATAAGATAAGTGCTTTATCAGCATACTTGGATAATTTTAATAATCTGTCAGCTGTGTCCTGTAATTATTTTATGTAATCGAGTTGTATATGAGTGTGTATCTCACACTCATACTCACAACATATAAATATTAATACAAACCAAATCATTAGCCTCTTCAAAATTTGTCTGTATTTCCTTAGTTAGTTGATCACGATCATCTGAAAGAAAAAAACGATTGTGAAACTTTCATTCCGTAGAATATTTTTTTTAAATATAACACTTTCTTAACCTTCGTTAGCTGATTTCAACCTGCCGATTTTAGCTGTAATATCAGCAGTAAGAATTGAATATTGTTGCTCATAAGATTGGATTAATGTAGCCATTATGTTACACTGTCGTCAATTATTGTCATAGTATTAAATCATGTTATATCAATCTAAGAACAACTAGTATGGGTAAATATTGAAAGACTTTTCTATAAAGAGATGTGTATTTTTTTGGAAACCACCTAAGTATTTAATCTCAGTATTTAATATATGTACGAAAACTAACAACACAAATCACAATAATGTCTAATATTGAAGTATTGACATTTGATTTATATTTATTATTTTCATTTAAAGGCATTAGCTACTAAACTATTAGCCATACAAAATACAATTATTCGGTCTGTAATACGGAGAAATGGCGGGAAACCCCAAGGAGCGCGGCTTAGCCCCTCTAGCCCCCACCAATCAACTATCATTCCCCATTCCATCCACACAAGGCAGTCCACCACAATATTTGCCAAACAATCACATTATATAATACACTGATTAAGTTTTTAAAACAAACACTATAGAAAACCACCAGAACAGCCCTACTAAGAAAACCACTTCAGAACGGTACTCCATAAGATTCGCCAACCAATCACAATATACAAAGATCAAGTTTTTAAAACAAACACTATAAAAAACCACCCCGAATGGACAAAACACAAAATAACAATTAATTAACGGGAAACCAAAATAACACAACCGCGCGTCCCGATGCTTCCCGCCATTCTCAATTGACATTTGACTGATTATTTATTTATTTTTATTTAATATTTACATTTAAAGGCATTAGCTACTATACTATTAGCCATACAAAATACAATATTCGGTCTAATACGGAGAAATGGCGGGAAACTCCAAGGATCGCGGCTTCGCCCCTCTAGCCCCCATCAATCAACTATCATTCCCCATTCCATCCAAACAAGGCAGTCCACCACAATATTCGCCAAACAATCACATTATATATTACAGAGATTAAGTTTTTAAAACAAACACTATAGAAAACCGCCAGAACAGCCCTAACTATAAAAAACCACTCTGAATGGACAAAACACAAAATAACAATTAATTAACGGGAAACCAAAAAAACACAACCGCGCGTCCCGATGTTTCCCCACATTTGACTGATTTGACAATTTTCAGAGTTTTCACCTTTCGCCGTAGACAGAGAATACTATCTCTGTCTACGCCTTTCGCCTTTCGGCTTTCGGTGACAGTCATCTTTGATCATCTGTGATAATTTATTTCACATAAATGTATAGTTTATGGCAATAATGCTTTGGCCACAACTGCGTGTATGGTCACAAAGCTTCGCGTCATGACACGATACTCGGAAATGTGACTCGGGCTTTCGTTGATTCGGGCTGCATGTGCGTTATCGCGCAGATGGTGGTACATCAAAGGGCTTTAGCGCGCCAACATGTCGCGTTTCGTGGTCACTGGTCAGACTAGCGTTGTTCATTTTGGCCGTTGTTTTCAATCAGTTCAGACGAATGCGGGTGACTGTGTAAAAATGGAGTTGAGCAATGAAATTGTACTATATTGTGTATGGGATCCAAAAAATGTGAATCACAAAAAAAAAACGTCTAAATGTTAGTACATACACCTCATGTAGATGATGTAGAAGTAAAGAAACTCGTCGTCCATAGTTGTCGTTTGAAAATGATATCGGCCATCTTGGATTATTGCACAATAGTTCATGCAAAATATGGAAGCCGCTAATGTGACCACAGCTTTTATAGCGCTAACTTTTTAGTGTTCAAACGTAGGAAGCTTCGGCTTGAATTACTTACAGGCTTCCACCCACATTCCTACATTGGTGACATCATTGTCATCGCTCCCCCACCCCTCCGCACCATGCCAGCCAGCTTTAACCTCTTCGGGTACCTCGACCAACCAGCCCAACGCACCGCGGCACTGGTCAAACCCTCATCGGCTTCAACGGGTATTCTCACAACACGACCCACACACGACCGGTCACAAGCAGAGCACATCTCTCCTGGTCAGCACGTAGCATCGGCCCCGCACGGCAGCACTCCGAATCACTGGAGCCCGTGCAGCAGCAGCACAGTTCCGACTCACTGGGACTCTCTGGCACTGGCAACTCAAGCAAGAGGACTCAAGATTCGACCTCCGGTCTTCGGAGGGGAGTGATGTGGCGGACCAATCAGCGCCACATTCCTGAACACGCTATCGAAGTTCCACAGCTCGTTCCTATACATACAACAGCTGAATTGATAGCAAGTGGGCTTTTCGGCCTGGCCGAGCATACCATCTCGCTCGGTCGGAGATCTCCCTTTACGCCTTCCACCTACAATCCCACACATATATAATGCAGGTGCGGCCGAAGCATAAGTAAAAACTATTTTCAAAATAAAGTTATAGTGCAAGTAATATTTCATTGTTCAACATACATTATTAGTTTTTAATGTTTATATTAGGTTCTATCAAAATATATAATAATATGTATATTTATTCACAACACAATATTATAGGTATAGCTTGGCAAAAAAGTTTAGAAAAAACGAGGGCGCCATTTTCACTTAGGTCTCATCATAATACGTGAAATCAGGAAGAGATTTTAATCAAATCGTTAAAAATAAATGTGAAACACTATACTTTACTCAAAATCTAGTATTTGTCGACGAAGTATTGCCAACATCATAGGTTGCCATAATTAGTACAGCTTGGCAAAAAAGAGTATGACGTGGTGACAGGTGGAACTAAATATTTTACTAAATGGAAACCTATGATGTTGACAATACTTGGCCGACAAATACTAGATTTTGTGTTTCACATTTAATTTTAACTATTGATTAAATTATCTCACTGATTTTCCATATTATGATGAGACCTAAGTGAAAGTGGCGCCCTCATTTTTTCCATACTCTTTTTTGCCAAGCTGTAAAATATTTGGTTGTCACCATGTCATACTATTTTTGATAGTGAGAAGTGATAGTTGATTGATGGGGACTAGAGGGGCGAAGCTGCGCTCCTTGGGGTTCCCGCCGTTTCTCCATAGTACTGACAAAATATTGTTAACACGACAGACTTGGCAGCATGGCCTCTAGTCTTAGCCGGACAAAAAAAAACACCATAGAGCAGACATGAGACATGACAATTGACATGCTCCTTGAAAAACACTTGGAAAAAGTTGTCGGTGGAACAAGTGCTTCTTTAATGTTGAAACAGGTGTATTAACGTAGGAATAATAAACAACTATGTTTTTACCAAGCAATTATACATCCAATTATAGAATGGAATGTTCGGGTATCGAAATGTAGTTTATGTGAAATTTTTGTGTGAACTGTGGAGTGCGAGCTTATTAAAAGTCTACTGACAACGCCAAGTTTTGAAAAGTTTCGTTGAGTACGTATCGGTTGTTACTATATTTCGAAAACTTTACGCAAGTGTTGATGAATCTATATTTCTAGGATGTTAACGGAATTATAGAGATTGTTCTCAGTTAATGTTAATTTATCATGACTAAAAGATGTTTTCATTTCTTGAAAATTTTAAATATAGTTTAAAAACAACAAAATGTAGCAATTTTTTATATCAATAATTTTAATCTGAAAAAGACTAAAAATATTTTACAAGATAAGTGTTATAATTAATGGTCTTATTTCAGGATAATGCCTCGAACTTTCGACGAAGATTCTGGGAGAAGCTCCTGCTCTGCCGCATCTGTTACTCTCAGTCCTACAATAGAACATCAAACCAAAAGTCATCCTCGCAGTATTGATAAAGAGTTATTTAGAACACATGAAAAGTTATCCCACCTAAAAGTCAGTACACAACCAAGAAGTCATTTTAGTTTAGTTAAGTCACCAAATGAAAAAGATCCATTCCCTAGCTGTAGGGTTCCAAACAAGAAGAGAACTGCAATATTTGATATATTTAATCAATCTAAAATAGGTGGACTGAGTCATGCACAATCTACACACAATATAATTTCTAGTACCCAATTGGAGCCAGCTCATCTACAGACAAATACAGTTTCATTAACTGCTATCAATACCGATGATGGTAAAAACAAGGAAGCAATCCTGAACAAAATATTTAGACGGGGGAAGCCAGTTCAAAGAGCGGCTTCTCGACTTTATAAAGCAGACAATCTTAAGGGTAGAGAAAACTACACAGGGCCTGAGTTTATTGTTCGGGCATCTCAATCTGTTAAGCACCTGGATTTAACACTCTCTGCAAATTGTGACAAAAGAATTATCACTGTTGTCCTCTTAAATGGGCAGAGGATAGAAGTCCTTTGTGACCCAAATTTCATAACAGCTGGGCAATTATTTGAAGGCCTCATTTACAGTGAGAAATATGAGCATAACTTCATGCTGGGTATTGCCATTCTTATAGGTGGGGATTTTGTATTTTTACCAGATGATTATAAAATTAAAAAAGTTGCACCTGAGGCTTGGTCAAAAGTTAATAATAAAAAGAATAAAAGTCCGGATGAAAATGTTTCCTTAACCCTGTTTTTGAGGATAAAGTTTTTCTTGCCCAAAAATATTGCCAATAATATACAAGGTGGTGAGTGGAGATATAGAGTGTACCTACAGCTAAGGAGAGCAACATTGGAGGGACAAATGATCTCAACTATGCAGAATCTCATATTATTAGCAGGATATGCCCTGCACATAGAATTTGGTGAATTTTCTTATAGAGAACATGGTACAGCAGATTATTTTTTATTAGAACATTATTTACCAGAGTTTCTTATTACCAATGAGATGGCAGATGTAAAATTACGAATGAAACGGGCTCACGAGTCTAGACGTGGATTAGATAAAAGTAAAGCTATTATTAATTATATTACACTGGCACAAACATTTAGAGATTATGGAGCACATTTCTATTCAGCAGTTTGGGCCACAAGAGATGGGTTTTGTCGAGAAATTTGGCTGTCTATTGGACCCAGAGGAATAACTCTTTATTCAAGGAATAATCCCACCCCCAAAGAGTCGACTATCAACTCAAATCGTATAGTACTTCAGAGCTTACCATGGCATCACATACACACATTTTATTACAACAAGAAGAGCCTTTACATAATGCCTAATGCATATTCTGGATTGTCAAAGATAGGCATCAAATATAAACTTAAAATGACTGACAATAAGAGCTATTTCACGTTTTGGTTGGCTTCCTTACATCATAGATTGTATTTAAAGTTGTATGCAAAGGAAGACTTCATAAATTATTTATCAAGTGAATTGAATTATCCATTGAATAACAGTCCCAAGAAGGTAGACTGTAGTAACTATCAAGATAGCTATAACCTTGCAGTCAGAAATCCGAGTAGAGGAAGAAGGCCAGTAAGAAGAAGATTTAAAATGGATTTGTTTGGTGATAAAAAGTTACAAAACAAAGAAAATCATAATCCCGATACAGAAGAATTATTGAAAAGGATACTTTTACCCCAGTTCAATGCAAATACCTCCTCATGTTCGAATAATACTAATCTAAACTCCTCAAATGAGGGTCTGTCCTCGTCTGAGAGTAGTTTACCCAGGAGAAATGGTGTTAAAATGGGAACAAGGGTATTTAATGGGATGAAGAATACTTTAGATAGTCGGTATTCCAGTTCTCCCAAAAAAAACTTTCCAAGCAAATCTGAAAATGATATAGCTACTGCACAAAGTGATTCCGATGAGGTGGGCTCTGAACAAAGACAACATTACAATTTAAATAGCATGGAGTTGCTACCAGAGAGACCTTACAGTCAAAATAAATTGTCTGCACACTCAGCCTATGTTCTAGAATCTCCTAAGGCTTATTCAGATGCTTTCAACTATAATGAAACTATTAATGAATCTAGCATAAATACTTCCATATTCGAGAGGCTAGACAATATGGAGTGTATACAAGGAGAAAGAGTGTTCGTTACAGCTGTATTAGAAAGAGATGAAATAAATGCACTCGGGTTGCAAGTAGCGGAGGGTTCTGATGGTAATGTTTACATCAAATCTATTACCCCAGGAGGTGCAGCGGATTTATGTAATAAACTTTTACCTGGAGATCAAATTATATCAGTGAACGGACAAACTCTCCTTAACCTAAAGTATGACGTAGCTTTAAAAATGTTGCAAACTGCCCCGAGTAAAGTTGAATTGATAGTTCTACAGAACGCATCAAAGAATATGACAAACTATCAAGTTGATAACATCAGTACAGAGGAGTCTCGTACACAATCTAAATTAAAAAGAGCGAGTGTTGCCAGTGCTTTGGATGTCGAAATAACGGATGACGAATTACTGAACGAAGAAGCACTAAAGACCATATATGCCCTCATTAAACTGACAAAAGAGAAAGTTATAAGTAGGATAAAGGATAAATCGAGTAGACAAAGTAATCCGAACTTAAGTAACTTACATAAATGTTATTCAGAGAATAAAGTTAATGATGATTCGGGTATTATACAAGAAAGTTCACAAAAGAAAAGTCTTAAATTCAGTACATGGCGGGGTCACTTTGATAATGATAGGCTAAAACGGCGTCCACTGAGCCTAAGTATCCCTACAGATGTTCATTTATCTGAGAATTACTTAAACGAAGATTGCAGTGATCTATTCAAAAAGTCTTCCCTTAAATCCATACAATCCTCAATAAATAGTTTAGATAAGTCAGCCAATGGTTCTTTGAAAAATGTCGCTTTGCCACGAAATTTTGGGCTCAGTAGACGATGGTTGGGTCCAGTGAAATATCCAGTGACTCCGTGCAAGAACAGCAATGGTATGGACAGTGCAATAGATGATAACGTTGTGAGAAGACATTTTGTGTATGGTACCGGTGACTCAGACGAAGATCAAATATTTTTATAGTTTAATGAAAATATATTGTACCGTTAAGAAATATATATTTCTGTTTTATAAGTATGTTACATTAAGTTACAAGTTTGTGATAAATACAATTTTAAATATCTGTAAAATATATATTTTTTAATTAACCAGTTTCATTATCAAACTAGAGTAAGAAAAACAATTTCGCACCTATAATCCGCCATCCCGGCTGTAGAGCGTGCCATAGAAAAATATAATAAAAATAATATCTATGGACGCTTTTACACCACGTCAATCTGGTACCGTGGTAATTCTCGAAGAACTTGTGTTACGGCTACCAGACAACGGCTGGCTTGAGCGCCAACGCGCTAACCACTGAGCTACAGAGGACGTCAAATATTATGTCTATTTCATACTACAAATAAATAAAATACGCAATGATGGCACTATAGAAATCTATATATAGAATTAATATTCATTATGCAAAGGGAATTACATTCCCCTAACGGGATTCGAACCCGTAACGTTAGAGTGTAATCCCGACACTACACCAGCCTGAGACCTATGTAGGTTGTAGACATATTGCATGACTAATAAATTGATTATCGAGCGATTTTCTACTGCTAATGCTTTATAGTTTATTCAACATACGGCGAATAATATTAATGAAAACATACATATTTAGGTAAACATTTAAAGTGCTTACGTATCTAATCTATACCTACTAATATAACAAAGCTATTTGATTGTTATAACATTTTATACTAAGATCGTTACTTTCACTTTTAAAACTGTTTGAAACACGAGACTGAAAAATGTGTTTTTCAATCTCGGTAACAAGGCATTCGTAATGCCGTAATATCGAGCACAGATAAGTAATATGTATCAAGCTAATATCGAGCTACGCTAAATAAAAGTAAAAACCATGGTAAATTCAAAAAGTTTGAATACTTTAAGGCAAATCAAATCTATTCTTAATATTATAAAGAGTTCGTTTGTTTGAACGCGCTAATCTCAGGAACTACTGGTCCGATTAAAAAAAATCTTTCAATATTAAATAGCCCATTTATTGCTATATAACATCACGTTGTGACTAAACAGTAGTTAAGTTGAGTAAGTTAACGCGGGCGAAGCTGCGGGCAACAGCTTGTTTTTAAATATACTTTGTTTAAACGCACTAATTTTCGAAATCACCGGACGGTTATAGTAAAATTATCTCAAAGTATTTATTTTTAAAGGACTTTTTAAAAATTAAAAAAAATTTAAAAGGACTTTTGTTTTGATCAATTTGGGGGCTGCGTGTAATCGAACAGCTAGTAATAATAACGTGATAGAGAAACAATAACTGCACTCACAAGTCACAGTGTAATTTGTTACAGTTATTTGGCGCATTTCTCTGTACATAAACGCCATTGTTCTATGAAACATTATTTTATCTGTGTCGCGTTAATCATCTTTTTATACTATTTATCTTGATTTCTTTTACAATTGCAAAAGTTTTTTTCCTTCATTTTGAGAAACTTAAACTTAACCAACTTCACCCTTAAAAGTCTAAAACTAGATACCTACTTCATATATTTTACATAGAATTGAACATCATTATCATTAATTTGGCGAGGACTGCTTAGTAACGGCCGAGCAGTCCCCCCTTACGAGGAGTAGTCTGGCCTTCGCCGGGGCCAACCTGTCGCTGAGGTAATCCCTTTGAATACAGATCCGGGACCCTCCAAAAGCGGCTGAAGGCGCTCGTGGTGGTTTTAGTTTACGGGTCCACTCGCAGGTGCAAGTCCCACATATGACATAGGGTCAGGATCTAAGTACCCGAGATCCTGACTACATGCGTAAAAAGTATTTCCCTGCGATATAAAAAAAAAATCATCAATTTAACAAAATTCTAGTCTTACAGCATATGTGACGGTCACGTTCAGAAAACCGTTAATTATTTGTTTGTGATTTTATATTAGCAGAGACAAAAAACCTCTTTAAAGATCATTTAGTTTTAAATAAAGTACAGAAGTGCGTTACTGGACCCTCCACCTAAGAAACTTTGTTATGTTCCGGAAAAGGACATGATAGGTGGGAGGGAAGCGCTGTGCCGCGCTCCCGGCTGCATGGGTACCACCTTGTTTCTCCCGTGAAACAGCTTTGCTGTGTTTCGGAGAGAAGGGCAAGACAGGCAGTGTAATTACTGGCACCGAGACTTAACATCGTATGTCTCAGGATAGGCAACACATAAATGAGTTGCCTGGGCTCGTTCCAGGTATACTAGTTTATGTTCATGGGCGACGTCGACCACTTACCATAAAAACATCCCGTGTCACAACTTTCGAGCAATGTAATTTTGATAAACTTCGATAGAGACAACATGGTGGAAAGTGGGGTTTTTTCAAATGGTTTTGATTTTCGAATTTCTGATGGTCTACGCTGGTATGCTGCAGTCATTGTCGCCCATGAACAGCAACAAGTTCACCAACTCGTTCATTTATTGCCTATCCTGAGATCCTGAGATACAAGTCGTGGTGCTAGCAATTACACTGAAACACAGCAAGGCATTTTGATGGTATAAAATATAAATAATCTAATCAGGGCCGTAGTGGGAACTCTGGGCACGTGCCCAGGGCCCAAGATCCATGGGGCCCCATTATTTTTATCAGAATATGATTGAGTGATATTACAAAAATGATTGCTGATTAGGATACCTACCTAGTATTTATTTATTTATAACATTTTTATCTTTATTATATTGTTTAGATTGTAGGATCCTCTTTGTTTTAATTTCAATTTAGTTTTTCTTTTGATGACCTACTCAACTATTATTTAAAATTCTCCTCTACCCTAAGGTTGTCTGGGAGATATCACTTCCTTAGCGATAAGACCGCCTTTGTGCATAATATTATTTTGTAAGTTTTTATTTAAGATGTAATTGTTGTTTTTATGCACAATAAAGTATATTTCTCCTTCTTCTTCTAGTACTGCCCTTATTACTAGGTTTATTCTTCTCTAGTCGTAAAACCAGGCTCACAGATCTTAAAAATGTGGTTTTCGTCGGGGCCCCATTATCCTACTGCCCAGGGCTCTCAACTGGTTAAAGGGGGCATAAAGTGGTACACATGCGGTAGCGCGAAACAGCGCACCCCCCTCCTCTCGTCTTATCTCAGAAATTATCCGTCGTCGTCAAATGGGTAGTTAGGTCGTTTTAGAAATCTATACCGATTCGATTATACTAAGGAAGAACGTAATTGGTATAAAATATAATAATGATGTTAATAACACACTCAGAAGAACGGATGGCCGATGGGGCAATAAGGTTCTAGAGTGGAGGCCACGTTTAGGTAGACGAAGTGTTGGTCGGCCATTGACCAGGTGGGAAGACGATCTCCGTGCGGTGGCCGGTCCGTGTTGGATGCGAGTGGCAAGGGATCGGCCATCTTGGCGTTCATTGAGGGAGGCCTATGTTCAGCAGTGGACGAATAGAGGCTGATGATGATGATGATGATGATGATGTTAATAATTTTAAAACTTGTCTATTACAGCCGTTTCCTCAGATTCCAAATTGTTTTACCTACGAAGTAGAGCGTGCTGGCGAAAGTGTGAATCAGAAACATAATATAGTCTTAAATTAAAAAGCAATAAACACTAACGTGGAAGCCGACAAACTACGAAACATTATGTAAGTCTATTTAAGTTTAATTAGATTCTGAATAGTTCCATGACTTTTTAAATTACGTCAGCGAAAAATAACGTTGTTAATTGGGTCTCGGTATGAGGTTTGAGTTCAAGCCTATTAACGTTTTTTTTTTTCTTTAACGCCGTGAAATGCTCTGAGGCATCCCGCGTGTGCCGCGGGTCTCCCCACGCGGGTATGTGGGACTCGCTGCGTCCGAAAGGTGGTAGGGTGGACGCAGCTCTACACACTGAGGGACCTCAAGGAACCGAAACCACCTCTACAGAGGGGTTGTCCCGCACCACAGAACAACCTATCCCAACGTCAGGACAGTGCAATGGGTTGAGGTTCCCATCCTCGCCCCTTGTCCCCCTGCTCTTTTGTCCTCTCTTCTTATAAGAGGGGTACAAAGCGCAGCCCCTCGATTCAATTTGCTTCGCCCAAGGTGCTGGGTTCACCTTAGGTTACTGAGCCCCACCACCACGACAAGGCTTGATCCAAAAAGGAATTCAACATTGGTTATTCAATTTAATTACTAACAAAGATCAAATGCGTCCAATCAGTAGTAAGAGGTAGTGCCATGCAGTAAGAGGTAGTGCCATACTGCTTTTCAGCCTAATTAGGCCGACACCCTTTTTAGGGGTTGTCCCGCACCACAGAACAACCTATCCCAACGTCACGTCGGGACAGTACAATGAGGTGAGGTTCCCATCCTCGCCCCTTGTCCCCCTGCTATTTTGTCGCCTCTTCTTATATCTTATAAGAAGGCTTTGCAGCCTATTTAGGCCGACACCCTTTTTAGGGGTTGTCCCGCACCACAGAACAACCTATCCCAACGTCACGTCGGGACAGTACAATGAGGTGAGGTTCCCATCCTCGCCCCTTGTCCCCCTGCTCTTTTGTCTTATTGTCTCAAAAATCACGAAGTTAAAATTATTTGATGGCACGCGACACATTTTCTAAACTTATAATGGTACATTGCTGTATAAAGATTGGCCACCCCTGACTGACGTAGAGAATCTATACTCGCCTGATTTCGACCCAATAAAACGATGTAAAGATCCTTTATACACAGACAAAAAAATACAAAAACAGTTTTAACCAATGGGAACCCATTGCTACTTTTAGGAATTGGTTTGATTATGTTAGTTAATATTTAGGATTTTGGATAGTGTAAGGGGCCTGCAGACTACGGGCTTAAATCAAATAAACCGACAACCACTAGATTGTAAGTTTATTTGCGTTAAGCAACAGGTTGTATTTTTTATACAGGTAATGTTATCTAGGGGTTCAACGGTTCACCGATTTTCACCCCTACGCTAGGCTCTATAGCTTCTAGAGCTATCAAATTAAATCAAGTTTTAAAACGTTGTCAAACAAGTAAGAACGTATGTGTAAACTGTAAAGGATACTAAGGTTTTTTTTTTAGTATGATGATGTTTAGTTTTTGGATGATTTTTTTTTATAGCATAGGAGAGCAAACGAGCATTCGAAGCCTTTTGGCGACTATCGACGCCCATACACATCCGCATAACCAAAGATTATGCAGATGTATGAGATGTGTTGACCTCCTTTCCCCTATCCCGGCGCCCCCTTACGCCGGTGCTATGTGAGCGACAGGTACCACATCGGACGTGTCTGCCTAATTAGACTGAAAAGCAGTATGGCACTACCTCTTACTGCATGGCACTACCTCTTACTACTGATTGGACGCATTTGACCTTTGTTAGTAATTAAACATGGGACAACCCCTCTGTGGAGGTGGCGTCGGTCCTTTGAGGGACTAACTAGCCGTTGAGGTGAGCCCTGTTTGCTCAACAGATTCGGGGCACCTCACCAAAGGCGGCATTGGTGGCACTCGCCGGGTTTTAGTGGGTAGACCTGCGTCCACTTCATCTTTCGGGCGCCAAGTCACACGTACCCTGGGGAGTCCCTCCTCCCCCGCGGGATGCCTAAGAGCATTTCCCGGCGGAAAAAAGTAACATTCTTGGACGACCTATAATTAATTAAGCAGCATAGTAAAAATAAATGTATATCAATTATCAATAAATAGCACATATTAGTACTTAATATATTTTTAAAATAATTTAAAATGTATAGGTACTAGGTATAAGGTTTGGATGGGTACTGTCAGTTCTAACTGCGGCTAGAATGACCTATTTTGACTGTGAACTTTGGATTATGTTAATGTGTAAGTAACTATATCGTAGTAATACGTAAGAAACCATTTTCTAGGTTTAAGTTATAAAATTAAAGACATACAAAGCAACATCATAAT
This sequence comes from Helleia helle, assembly GCA_963853865.1. Classification (NCBI taxonomy): domain Eukaryota; kingdom Metazoa; phylum Arthropoda; class Insecta; order Lepidoptera; family Lycaenidae; genus Helleia; species Helleia helle. The sequence continues at coordinate 17,491,016 of OY971432.1, read as the reverse complement.
TTCTCCGACCCTTGAACGACTGGTATGAGATGACGAAACCACCGCCTCCACAAGAACATTTTCAAGAGTTCAATGTTAGTTGTTAAAACATATGATTTACGATAGGACTCAAATAGGTCTTCAACTAAAGAACTCCAGTGGATCTAAACGAATTCCGACGGTGAAAGTCAAAAGCGTCCATCGACTAATCCCATCGACATATCATAATTAATTTAGTTGTACAAAAACACTCACACAACATGCGCATCGACAGGGCCGTCTTTCCCACTGGGCATTCTGGGCGCGTGCCCAGGGCGCCACGATCCATGGGGCCCCATTATTTCGATCAGAATATGATTGCGTGATATTACAAAAATGATTGCTGATTACAATACTTGGTACTGCCCTTATTACTAGGTTTATTCTTCTCTAGTTCAAACATCAGGCTCACGGATCTTAAAAATGTTGTTTTCGTCGGGGCCCCATTATCCTACTGCCCAGGGCCCCCAACTGGTTAAAGGGGGCAAAGCGAATCGACGAGACCTATATAGTATAGTACATAATTTATATACTACTAATATGTATTTGTAAGAATGTTACTCTTTCGCGCAAAAACTACTGAATGGATTTAAATGAAACTTTTCAATAACATAGTTTATACGTCAGAATAACATATAGGCTATAATTTACCCCTGTACTCCCACGGGAATGGGAAGTACGCGGGTGAAACCGCAGGGAGCTGCTAGTTCAAAAATAGTAACCTGGAAATTCTCCAAGTGAATTTATTTATTTATTACTTTTATTATAAATATATATTTTTTTAATTTCCTAACACTCAGTGATTAACAGGTATGTGATTCAGTTTAATGTTAATTTATTGAAGTAAAACTTCTTTAGGCCTTTTTATTATTAGGTACATCTTTTACTATTGACGGCCGGCTCGAGTGGTCAGGACACACAACAGTCGCGGGTTCGATTCCCTAGGCTAACGTGGTGTGCTTGTTGAATATATTTATTTATTTATAATTTTTTATTTAATTATACGCGACTATTAGTTACCCTCGTAACTCAGATTTTTATGAAGTTTTACTTCAATCGCGATGCGCGCGCAAAGATTACACGCACACACTTTTTTTATGAGGGGTAAACAGTCGGTTCACCTGATGGTAAGTGATAAGCGACGTCCATAAACACCCGCTACACCAGAGGGTTAGCAGGTGCGTTGCCGGCCTTTCAAATATGAGTATGCTCTTCTCTTGAAGGTCCACAGTCGTATCGGTTCAGAAATACCCTTAACTATAATAATATTATTATATTAGTATAGATGTTAGTTTGTATGTTAGAGGCCTATGTTGAGAAAATGTAACAGTAGATATAATGATATGTCTTACTTTCACATTGGCAAAGAAAAACATCGTGAGAAATCCTGCATAATTGACAAGAAATAATGCCTCGACTTATAAGGTCGTCAACCCCCGCCGCCGAGCCACGGGTCGACCTGTTATTGTATGTGTAGACTGTAGTGATATGACTTATCAGCAAAAAGCTCGTTTCAGATGAAAGTGCAAGTTAATTGCACTTTCTGTAGATATGTTCAAGATTTAATAGACTTTATATTATACTTACTAGTTTAACTGAATTATATGTTAAGGTTAGGTTATATTAATTAGGTTTGGTTGTATAATATTAGTTGTTTCATCATCCCCACCATGGCTCAGGCCTTAAATTGACGTGGCGGGGGGGCTCAGTAGCCTAGGGTGAGCCCAGCACCTTGGGCGAAGCCAATTGAGCCGAGGGGGCTCTTTGTACCCCTCTTATAAGAAGAGGGGACAAAAGAGCAGGGGGCAAGGGGTGAGGATGGGAATCTCACCCCATTGTACTGTCTCGACGTTGGGAGGGGTTGTTCTGTGGTGCGGGACAACCCCTCTGAGGTGGTGGCGTCGGTCCCTTGCGGGACTGACTAGCCGTCGAGGTGCCCTGTTAGCTTAACAGATCCGGGGCACCTCACCATGGCGGCACTGGTGGCACTCGCCACCGGTGGGTAGAGCTGCGTCCATTTACCATCTTTCGGGTGCAGCGACTCCCACATACCCACCTGAGGAGACCCACTCCCCAGGCGGGATGCCTCAGAGCATTTCCCGGCGTAAAAGAAAAAAAAAAGGTTGTTTTATCATTGTAAGGCTTTCTGAATAATTTCGCCGGGAGTCCCACATATCCCCGGGTAGACCGGGGACGCCCCATCTCCGGGTGAATGCGCAAAGCATTTTGATGGGACAAAAAGGCCGAAATGCCAAAAAATGACCTCGTTGGGAAAAAGCAGTCGACTTATATACGGGACGATGATCTCCATTCAATGGCCGACCTGGATGGTGGCGTTCGTCCGACTTAATGGCGTTCATTAAAGAAGGCCAACGATGTCATCAGTATACAATCACGAAATAAGATCAACGCATTAGAAGGCTACAGCAAGTATTCCGTAGTCCGTAGTCAATGCCCCTCATAATTCATTAAGAAGTCACATTCCTCGCACAAACGTGATTAGGTGTGTCAACTACGTTTACTTGACTCTGTGTTAAACTTAGCTGTTAAATATATTTTAAACTTGGATTTACAGACGAATATACGGGCTAGGCCCACCACACGTTCCCACCGCTGCTACTCCTGTATAGCCAGGATCGACAGCGGTAACCACTATATAAATGACCCTTTGATACGATCTCAGGGAGCCCGAGGGATACGTTAAAACTGCCTTGGGATCCGCAACGAATTTAATCAGAAGAATTCAGGAGGAGTAGGAAAATTTCCAGTTTCCCTCCCCGGTTTAAGCGGTCCGAGACGAATATAGTGGTAGTTGGCACTCAGAAGAACGGATGGCCGATGGGCCAATAAGGTTCTAGAGTGGAGGCCACGTTTAGGTACACGAAGTGTTGGTCGACCATTAACCAGGTGGGAAGACGATCTCCGTACGGTCAGTGGCCAATCTGCTTCGATAACTTTTGAGTTTTTAAATTTAAATGAAAACGATTAATTATTTACGATGTCTGTTTACATTGTGATTCTATTTTATTTTAGATGCCTCTTACGCCAGCCGAGCTAGATATAAACATGATGATGATGATTACGATATATCATCAGCAGCCTCTTTCCGTCCAAGGCTGGACATAGGCCTCACTCAACGGACACAGAACCGGCGGGCGGCGGCGGCGGCGGCGCCCGCGCCCTGTACTCGCTGGCCGCTCGTCGGTCAGCGGCCAGCGCCGCGGCCCGCCGCCTAGTGTGTGTGACCAGTTTTAGTAGATTTCTACTTTTTTGATAGATTTAAGGTTACGAGAACGATGATTTAGTAGTCGAATAATTTCGCAGTAATTTTAGTAGAAAATCTGCATTTTCTGATCGATGTTCCAAATGTAAGCATCCCGTAACGTATTACTGAATACGGTGCTACACCGGTTTCTTTTCCGCATACGTTAGGAATCACTAGCTATATTTGGCAAGGACCATTTGGCAAGTACCTATACCCTTTCAAACAAAAAAAAATATTTTGAAAATCGGCCCACAATTGACGGAGAAATCGGTGTACATACATAAAAAAAAATACCGATCGAATTGATAACTTCCTCCTTTTTGTTGAAATCGGTTAAATATCAAACTCAACTCTTGTAAGTTGTAACCCTCGGTGTACGGTTGTGAATGTGCGGTTGGATGTTTCATAAAATTACTAATGTTACGGTACAAGCGTGTTTATTTTATTTTTGAATGTGGAAAACTGAGAAATCAATTGGAACATTGAAGAGCACCGGTGTATTAAGAACTTATAATCAACTTGTTATTTTACTAATTACACTTTGCATTTACCATGTCATTGTTGTTACTTTTGGAGTCGGTGTCAGCGACTCAACAGCAACAAATATGATACCGGTGACTGACGACGGTTTTGGCGCTGTACGGTCTATTTAACTTAGCTGACACCGACTCCAAAAGTAACAACAATGATGTGGTAAACGCAAAGATTGTAATTAGTAAAATAACAAGTTGATTATAAGTTCTAGGCACAAAAATTAAGGAAACGCAATTATTTTATTACTTTCTAGTCTATTTTTTTACTTTTTGAAGTCGGTTTCAATTTTTGTTTAAAAAAAATATTTATTAATTTTTAGTGATTCCGAAATTCAATAACCGATTTTATTTGTCTGAAATATGGATATAACTACAGAAATCTAAATAATAAGACAATTAGATTTCTGTGGATTTAACTGTTAAACGCTTTTCCACTGTCTATACTCCATCATCAGATCTATAATGATACTTATAACCCATATGGGTGCAAGGCAGAATAATAGACGATCGATATTATGAAGTCAAAAATATAATTATAAAAAATAAAAAATAAACCGACTGCAAAAATTAACCACACCTGTAATGATACTTATAACCCATATGGGTGCAAAGTTCAGGTCAACATAAATGAATTGTGTCTAAACACAAGGTAGCTACTGTAAACTGTTGAGGAGTTCCCTCGACTGTCTATGGTCTTCATCATCAGGTCTGTAATGACACTTATAACCCATATGGGTGCAAAGTTCTCGTCAATATAAATGAATTATGTCCAAACACAAAGTAGCTACTGTAAACTGCTGAGAAGTTCCTTTAACTGTCCTTCGTCTTCATCATCAGACCCCTAATGATAGTCACATTTTATCTAGGTGTAATGTTTTCATCAATACAAATTAACCAAGCCCAAACACAAGGTTACTGCTGTAAATCGTTGAGGAGTTCCCTCGACTGTCTTTCAGCTCCATCATCAGATCAACTCTAGACCTTCATGAAATTGTAGTGCTTTAAAATACTTAATTAAAAAAATATTAAACGCACTAGTTACTCCCACGATTTTCGAAAGATCCCCTCGATTTCTTTGGGATGCCATCATCAGATCCTGGTTTCCTTATCATGGGACCACCTCGGAAGTGCACTCATTTGAATAAAAATTTTTTTTTGAAAATCGGTCCACAATTGACAGAGAAATCGGTGAACATACATAAAAAAAAGTCATGCCTTTGTTTTAAACGCTACGACAGTTCCACTGTAGGGTGTGCTCTATTATTGGGGATGAGGTTTGCAAGCTGTGTTTATCTTTGTTACGTCAATGAAAGGCCGAGATCCAAAGCAGACTGATCTACTAAAACAATATTCTAACGACCTTACACTACATATATCGAACACAACAATATTGTTCAGAATATTCTGAACAATATTGTTGTGTACGGTAGCTCGGCGAGTCACTGAACGGGGAAAGCATGTTAATAATAAGAGAAGTTAGAAGCTTGATAACATCATCGTAATGAGGAAAATCATTTAGGCAGGCACACCCTTTAGGAGATTCAGAAATAGGTGTCTCTACAATCTCCCTATGAATGCGAAGAACGTCAGGAGTTATAGGAGGGTGTGGGCGACGACATCACTAATTTAATGGACTTCTGCCTAGAGTATTCTGGGCAAGAATATCATCTGCCGAATGTGAACCAGAGCAGTAAAGACATGTAGAAGATGTTACAGTACATGTTTCCCCTTCGTGCATCTGGGTGTGCTACATTGTGTATTAACGTGTCCAAGTCTGCAACACTTGTTACATTCATCATCGTCATCATCATCTCTCTATCCGTCCACTGCTGAACATAGGCCTCCCTCAATGAACGCCAAGATGGCCGATCCCTTGCTACTCGCATCCAACACGGACCGGCCACCGCACGGAGATCGTCTTCCCACCTAGTCGTGGCCTCCACTCTAGAACCTTATTGCCCAATAAACTTGTTACATTGCATGATTAGAAATAGATATTTCTCAATTTAAAAAAAAAACTATGATTATTGTTACCCATCTTAGTTTACGCTGATGTATGCTATTTGGATGCAACGAAAGAACTACTGAACCGACTCGAAAAATTACAGAACTTGTGTATTCGATTCATCTTTGGATTGCGCAAGTTCGATCACATTTCAGAATTTCGATCTAAGTTGCAATGGCCCCCAAATGAACAACGTCGAAATGTATATATTGTAACTCTTCTATACAAACTTTTAACATATGAAACTCCCTTTTACCTCAGAGAGCGCTTTGCTTATAACCCCCCTAAGGACAGACCAGTACGTGGTTGTGCTGTGCCAATTAAACCACTAGCTGTACCAAATTACAATACCAACTTATATAGTACCTAATAGTTTTTCGGTGACCGCAGCACGATTATGGAATTCTCTTCTCCTGTCTATTACTAACAGCCCTTCCATTGACACCTTTAAAAGATGCACCAAAAATCATTTTCTTAACTCACTCAGTAATATAGTATCTTGATATGTATTACTAGCTGATGCCCGCGCATCGTCTGCGCCCGCGCATTGTCTGCGCAGGATAAGATTTTGGTTTTTTTTTTATAATAAAAAGTATCTTAAGTTACTTCTAGAATCTAGTATCTCCCAGAATCACATATACAAAGTTTCATGATGATTCGTCGAGTAGTTTTTGCGTAAAAGCGTAACAAACATCCACGCTTTCACATTTATAATATTAGTAATTATAGGTACATATATGTAGATGTATATATTTATATATACATTGACCGGTGACAATGAATACAACAGATTGGGTGGATATCCAGGAAGGGAACCATCATTAACCGCTTACCACTCTTACCAGCTCAATCTCCTAGCTTTTAACCTTTATCGATACACAGCTGAGTTTTCATTTTCGTCTATAATTTTCTAATAAACCGTACTCATGACACTGGAATTTTATTTACCCGGCAACTACATCCCAATATAGTAACAATATAGTTATCTTTACACAGCATTTTACAAAGACTTAATCAACGTAAAAGCAGATAGAAAATGTTTTGTCTTGGTATTGTGACAACGGCGTGGCTTGCCAGTAGATTTTATGACATTTTCACATCTGATTTAGGGATGTATCACGTGGTTAATGGATTCGTTGCGACATCAATTTTCGCAAACTTCTAACTGTAGCGTTGAACAAAGATAACGTGACACGGGCTGTCGTGCCCAGCGCCATATGAGAACTAATGTATTTTTTTTTTTTTTTTTTCGGATGGATCTATGCTAATGGCCCGAAGGCCCTAATGCTTCAACGGATTGGTGTGAGCCCATTCGGCTCACTTTTGATTGGGGGGTTGCCCCCCGCCTACCGTGCAGTCTGCGACCACACGGCCTCCTGGCGTCGGTTGTGAGAACTAATGTATCCATACATATTAATAATAAGTAGGACATAATAATATGATGAATGTGATAACATTGCTCTGTTTTCTGTGCTCATAAATTTGACTGGACCCAATTTAATGCAAGCTTATTGCCTCGATTTTTTTAAGCTGCATGACACCGTAAGGTTTAAATGACCTTGAGCACTAATGGATAACTAGAATCTTTTTGTGTTAAAATGCGCATAAACTTATTGACTAATGAGATGAGATGAGATGATGAGAAGATATAAATTTTCGGGACCTAGGTATTTAAATATTATGTAAGCAGTAAATGCGTTGTATGTAGGCATTTATTTATTAAGTAAATGCGTTGGTCGACCATTAACCAGATGGGATCTCCGTGTAGCGATCGGTCCCTGTTGGATGCGAGTGGCAAGAGATCGGTCGACTTGGCGTTCATTGAGGGATGTCTATGTTCAGCAGTGGGCTCATAAAGACTGATTATGATGAAGTAAATACCTTCCTTGGAGGGACTCAAATGCTGACAGAATTTGAGATTTTTCAGAACATGGGCAAATCCTTGAAATCTTTCACATATACATACTTATTTTTTACGATTAACATTTTAAGTGTTTCAAGTTTCAAGCAATACAGTGACCAAACAACTGCACCTCGGGCCCAGGGTTGGATTTCGTACTATAATTATAGTATTTATACTATAATTTCATGCTTCGTACTATATACTATCCATATCTAAGGATAGTACGAAAAAATACTATAATTTCATTACTTTACATATTCTCTCTCTCTCTTACTCTTTCTCTCTCTCTCACTCAAACGCTCATTTATCTACTTACCCACACGTGCTCATGTAGAGATGATGTATTCATCATCTGTCAATAATAATAATAATAATAATAAGCCTTTATTGCTGTTTACTATAATTTACATTCTTGCATTTGTTACTGAAAATCGGTTTTCCAATTGACCAATATTTTGTAATCAGTAATCATGTTTTAATGTTCTAGAACAATACAAAGTCGATTAATCGATATTACCAGTAATGTTATAGTTGTCAATGTCATGGAGCTTGGATATAGAAGGAGAACGATCATAAATTGTAATGTTCATGTCTACGGAATATAGAAAAAATAAAGTTTTATTGAGGGTCAAGGGTGCGTTGCAGTCGCAAAGATCCCCGATTATAATTTTGCGGTTGATTAATTATATTTTAGAAAAGGAACTAATAAAGTAATCATTTATGTGGTGATAAAAACTGTAACTAAAAAAAATATTTATATATTAGTAATAAAGTTATAATTAATTTGAATTGTATTAGTAAAAAAAAGAAATTACAATAAAAGTTTTCACCAAAGTCAACATTTGTATTAATTATTAGTTGCACACAAAAATAGACACAGAAATTTTGCCACTTTTTTAATATATTATAACTTTTAAGCAATAAATAATTTAAAGAGGAGTTTATTGACTTTGTACTTTAAAGATTTTACTGAATACCTATGTTAAATTCAAAATATAAAAGTGTACTATAATTTTTTTACAAATACATACTATCTTTTTGAATTTTTTGTACTATCGTTTTCAACGTGCCTAAATCCAACCCTGCTCGGGCCTGATTTGATCTAAATCCATTTGGTAACGCGAACATATATATTCAAGTCTTGGACTTTGGTAAACTTTACACTTAAACGTAATTCAATGGATCGGCCATTGAATTACGTTTAAGTGTTCAAAGTCCACGTACCACATGCGCGAATTCAGATGGCCCCATAGACTTATCTTATCGTAAGTCCCCTCGCAACATTTATCTTATAACGTCAAAATTTGATATTTCCTACGTCAGATCAAACCTCACACACAATACACATATTCATCATCATCAACCCGTTGTCGACATATGCTGTAATATCGAACGCATTAAATGACTGACATGTGTCATCTTTTTTCTTTTCCACCAGGACATGCTCTTATAGGCATCCCGCGGGGGAGGGGGACTCCCCAGGCGTGTATGTGGGACTCGCAGCGCCGGAAAGATGGTATGGTGGACGCAGCTCTACCTACTAAAACCCGACGAGTGCCACCAATGCCGCCTTTTCTGAGGTGTCTCGGATCTGTTGGGCAACAGTGCACCTCGACATGTGTCATATTTATCTATTATATTTATATATTATATTTTCTTATCTTTAATACTAACCGAGATAATAAAGTGCAAAGTTAACGTTTTCGGGCTAAGCCGCGGACCGAGGGTAATGTCGTTGATGACGGGATCGTTGAGGATCCACGTTTCATGGATCTCAAATCCATAAGTAGGGGTATCCAACGTTCATGACATCTTTTGATACGTCTTAGTATTAGATAAATTAAAATTTTTGTTCGGTGCTGCACTTTACCTACACGTGCGTCCCAGCCGCAGAATTAAACTAACCAAAAACGAAATTATTCGCAGTGGTATAATTTCGGTAAGTAGCGTACTAATTAATAAGCGACAAAAAAACTTCGCGGTGAAATATCGCTGTGCGGACAGGCTCTTATATCTACGGTTATATTGCACCGATCGATGTGTAATAAAAACTAGAATAAGGTATACAGTCTCGAGTTTTATTCTACATAATTAAAAGTGTATTATTGGAAGTTGTCTTCTCCATTGCCATGCTGCTTTATTTTACTGTTTTACTTTCATTTACAGCCGTACCCGGATTGATGAGGATTGTTTTATAGCCAAAGTTTAACTCCTTATAACATCAGCTTTCTGCCAGTGAAAGTCCCATCAAAATCATCCCAGCCATTTCAGAGATTAGCCGGAACAAACAGACAGACAGACCGGTGAGGGGGATGGGAAAAAGAGGGCAACGCATCTGCTGCATAACTTTTGATTGTGCGGATGTCGATGGGCGTCGGTAGTCACCATAGCTCTAGGGCTCTAACTGCTCGATTGCCTAATTATGACATTAAAAAAGTTACTTCAGACAAAAATTGTAAAAAATGTTATTTTGGTATGTACTATGTATGTACATACCAAATGTACTGCCTATGTTCAGCAGTGGACGGATAGAGGCTGATGATGATGACGATGATGATGTATGTACATATACCGTGTATACAATATACATCCATATGCCTTTAATAAAAAGCGGTTATTTTAATATTACAAACAGACACTCCAATTTTATTTATCTGTACCTATAGATTGGCAATAAACGAATGTAGTTTAAACTTTAAAGAAGGTAACTGCTGTCCATCATTGATCAACCATATTCACTATGCAATTTTTATACATTATTTTATATACATACTAAAGGTAAAAATATAACAAAATAAATAAGATACTTTATTTACCTCACATAGCAGCAAAAATTAACATTTGTGTATTAAATATGTATGAAGCAGCCAGGCATGTATGCCATTGTTCCCTTCTCTCATTAAATTATTAATAGGTTACAATCATATCATAAAATAAAATTCCAGAAGGTGTATATATTTAACATATTTAACATGAATTTAATTATTATAAACTTTTTCATTTCATACAATGTTGATATAAAAGGGATATTTTCATCTGGGCAAAATTATATTTATTATATCCAAATCCAACTTTCCAGGTTTAACTAAAAACAATACTTTAAACAGACTTAAGCATTAGAAAAATTAAAAATTATTGTGATTACACAACCCACGCTTTAGCAAGCTCCTAGTCACTAGAATCAGGAAAACTCGGCAATAATCATGACATTATACTTTTAAATATTTGCTATCATATTTTAGATTAAACTAGTGTATTGTATGTGACAACTGAAACAATATGTACTATACACACCGGAAGGGACCTAAATTTTTTAGGAAATATAGATATTGTACTCAACTTTTAAATTTACCTACCAGTTCTTTAGTTGTAATTTTGAGTATCCAATTAGAGGCCTCTTTACGATCATCAAATTCAATTTTTTTTAACACAATGTTTTTTTAAATTATAAGTGTTAATTCGAATCAACTTGGATTTTAATGGTTGTAATAAATGAATAAACAAATGTTCAACATTATTATATTTAAAAATAACACCATGCTCCTTTGTGGCAATCATAAAACTAAATTCTAATACATTCTCTATTCTAACACAGTCAGATTAAAAAAACATTTACATTCACACAATAAAAAAAAAACATTCATAACATTGCAGTCCCCTTATAGGTATAAGTTTTTTACACTATAAATGCGCTTAGTTAGGCGGTTACATCATACCACCCATCCCCCCCATGCCGCCCATACCGCCCATACCAGCCATGGGGTTAGGCTCCTTCTCTTGTGGAATTTCACAGATTACAGCCTCGGCAGTGGTCAACAAAGACGCCACACCACTGGCATCTGTTAATGCGGTTCTTACTACTTTTGTTGGGTCAATGATACCCTTCTCGATCATGTTAACATATTCATTATTTAAAGCATCATAACCAAATTCGGGGCCAAGGTCCTCAACCTTTGCGACAACTACAGATCCATCAATACCAGCGTTACGAGCAATGGTCATGCACGGCATCCTCAAAGCTTTTCTGATGATTTCTACACCTGTAGCTTGATCATCATTGGATGTTTTGAGTTCTTGTAACATGGGGATACATCTGAGGAGAGCAGAACCACCTCCAGGGACAATACCTTCCTCAACGGCAGCCCTAGTGGCATTCAAGGCATCATTGACACGGTCCTTCTTCTCATTCACTTCAACTTCACTAGAACCACCAACATGGAGCACTGCTACACCAGAGGCGAGTCTTGCAAGGCGCTCCTGTAGTTTTTCCTTCTCATACTCAGACGTTGTCTCTTGAATTTGATCACGGATCTGTTCTGCTCTCCTGTCAATATCTGATTTCTTGCCCTTACCTTTGAGCATAAGGGTGTCATCCTTTGTGATGACAATCTCACCCACCTGGCCAAAGTCTGAAGCCTGGATATCTTCGAGTTTGATGAGGTTAGCGTCATCACCAAACACAACACCACCAGTAGCAATAGCCATGTCACTCATGGTTGATTTGCGGTTGTCACCAAAGCCTGGTGCTTTAACGGCAGCTACCTGAAGACCAATCTTTAGTCTGTTCACAACCAAGGTAGACAACGCCTCACCATCAACATCCTCAGCAATGATGACCAGGGGCTTTCTCTGTTGGTTTGCCATCTCCAATGCAGGTATAATCGTTTGTACGTTGCTAATTTTCTTCTCGGAGAATAAGACTAGAGCATCCTGAAACTCAACTTTAGCTCCTTTGGATGAGTTGATGAAATATGGTGAAATATAACCTCTATCGAATTTCATACCTTCAATTATTTCGAGTTCGTCGTTTAATGTTTTCCCATCTTTGACCGTGATAACGCCATCGCGACCGACTTTCTTCATAGCATCAGCGATCAGCTTACCTATGGCTGTGTCTCCGTTCGCAGAGATGGTGGCCACTTGCGCGATCTCCTCTGGTGTTGTCACGGGTTTGGACATATTTTTTAACTTATCTTTAACTGCATCTACTGCCATCATGACTCCACGACGAATTTCGATGGGATTTGCACCCTTTGAGATTTTTTCGAATCCCTCCTTTGCAATGGCTCTAGCGAGAACCGTCGCAGTCGTGGTTCCGTCTCCAGCTTCTTCGTTGGTATTATTTGCCACATTTTGTACCAGCTTCGCTCCGATGTTCTGGAATTTGTCTTTAAGTTCGATTCCCTTCGCGACGGTAACACCGTCTTTGGTTATCTTTGGTGAACCCCATGACTGTTCCAATATAACATTTCTGCCCTTTGGACCCATAGTGACTGCAACAGCATCGGCGAGGACATCTACGCCTTGAAGCATGATCGCTCTTACATCAGCACCGAACCTTACATCTTTGGCGTAAAGTCTTGCAAATTGATGTGTTTTATTCAGAGCAATTGTCTTGCGTACAACACGAGGCAGGCGAAACATTTTGAAGAAATTGGAATGGGTTTAAAATTCACAGAAAACTTAACTTGCACTTCTCGAAGATTCTCGCCGGATTGCAAAACGTGATCTTCTAGCGCCGCGCCGGTTCCAGGTTATGTCACAGTTATATCGAACAGATAAAAAATCTTTTCCATTTAATTTAAATTGTTTCTTTTTTATTAAAATATTTTATTTTTAGTTAACTAAATGTTGAAATATTATTATTATGATATATTTTTCCTAATTTATATATATTCATAAATGAATATCATTTATATTATATTCTTAACTGTATGCAAACCAAAGCTGTCTTTAGTAAAATATATAAAAAATTGAGATTTACATAAGATTTATAATTAGAGATATTATTATCTCTAATTATAAATCTTAATAATAATTTATTTATTTCAAGAAAATACATATTCATTACACAAGCATACAGAGATAGGGATCCACCTAGTAAGTATGAAAGCATACTTGTGGCAGGTGGTCCCGCTCTTCCATAACAATAATTAGATACAATATTACAATAGGGATGTTGATATTTTTCATAAATGTTTATAGATCATTTATAAATATCTAATAGAGGCGTAAATAGTATTAACTTTTGCTTAAATACGCCTAATGCCTATAAAATCTTGCATTTTATAATGCATTTTAAATTTCGCTCCAAAACGCTAACACTTGTCACGTGACGTCATATGTTGTTAAACTTCGTAAAAATGATAAAATGATTCTAGTTGTCGTTAATAAAAAATGTCTTTTAAGTTTTATAATTGTTGTACTGTGCCTATGTGTGTGTGTGTGTACACTATCAAAACGCCTGAAAATTAGTTTTTACATATGTACTGCGTACGGAAAATTGTGTATAAAAGTACGTCAATATTCTTCAGCTTCCGCTAAATAGGAACAGGTGTCGTCATTTCCGTTTATTATCACGTGACCTATTTTAAATTTTGTTACATTTTATTTATTAAATATTAATTTAATCAAATAAAAATAAGGGAAAATAATGTATTTTTGCAGAATTCTATCATAGAAACTATCAATTAACATCAAAATTATATTTTTATATGAATACTGTCAACATCCCTATTCAAAAGTATAATAATATCAAAGTACAATTTATAGCTAATTTGAAAAATATAGAATTAGATTAAATTGCCTAGTTATCTAGTCTAACGACAATGTATAAAATAAGTAATTACTGCGTGTGTGTGTGTGTGTGTGTGTGTGTGTGTGTGTGTGTATAGAGAATATAGAGAGAGAAATAGAGTAGAGAGAGATATATAATATATAAAATACCATAGACTTAGAATAATGTAAAATACAGCTTGGCAAAAAAGAGTATGGAAAAAATGAGGGCGCCACTTTCACTTAGGTCTCATCATATTATGGAAAATTAGCAAGATAATTTGATCAAATCGTTAAAAATAAATGTGAAACACTAAGCTTTACTCAAAATCTAGTATTTGTCGGCCAAGTATTGTCAACATCATAGGTTTCCATTTAGTACAATATTTAGTTCCACCTGTCACCACGTCATACTCTTTTTTGCCAAGCTGTACTAATGATTCTCATGAATATCTCTCAATAGATAAAACAATTAGAACTCAGATTTTAGCAATATGTGCTACATATGTAATAGTTTCGTGGTAAAAACTAGTAGTTTTTTTTTACATAAGATGACGTAGTGTATTTTTATAATTTTCTGTTGCGGCAAAGTATTTATTTATTAAGGCTAAAAATCTATATACTTCATTTCAATTTACAATATTTTTAATTTAAATGTCTACAGTCAGTCTACTTAAACATATTTTAATATTCTGAAAAAGCTCTGAAAGTAACTTGATTAATAAACGTTCTCGTAACCAGGCCATAAAATATAAAAAAATAATAATAATAATAATAAACGTCAATGTCACAGATAATGACAATTGACAACTAATGAGGGGTGATGGCGGGAAGCATCGGGACGTGCGGTTGTGTTTTTTTGGTTTCCCGTTAATTAATTGTTATTTCGGGTTTTGTCTATTCGGAATGGTCTTCTATAGTGTTTGTTTTAAAAACTTGATCTTTATATATTGTGATTGGTTGGCGAATATTGTGGTGGACTGCCTTGGGTGGATGGAATGGAGAATGATGGTTGATTGATAGGGGCTAGAGGGGCGAAGCCGCGCTCCTTGGGGTTTCCCGCCATTTCTCCGTATTACAGACCGAATATTCTATTTTGTATGGCTAATAGCGTAGTAGCTAATGCCTTTAAATGAAAATAATAATAATAATAATAATACAATAATTGTCATTTTTTTTTTTTGTAAAAGTTTCTTGGCGGGAATTCGAAAAAGCGCGGATAAAAGTTTGTGCCCAAAAACTGACTTGGCTTAAAGGTCTCGTAACCAGGCCATAAAATATTAATAAAAAAAAAACAATAATTGTCAAAATATAATTATCAAAAATCTAAATTAAAATTTAAAATTTAAATTACATACATATTGTATTACTTGGTATTAGCATAGGAATAATTGTGTTCTGCGGACTGTGATTATGCATTCGTAATTTGTAAAATCAAACCTGTGTCGTCACTCGTCTTTGGTGCTCATTTTTCGGTGTTATTGTGAAGTTATGATATTTTCCGATGTAATTAATAACTGTAAATTTGTATTAATTGGTTGTTAACTTATGGGATAAAATAATATTCATTTATCATTATTATTTATTATTCAGTTATCTTCTAACAATATTAATGTTTGCTATCATGCATAAATACGCGATAACAGACAACTAAAAAGTAGCAGCATTGAGTTGTGAAATTAGAAAGGAACTTTCTCGGACGACGAACATAATTCTGCCTGACATAAGTCCATAGTTATCAATAAAAGAGGTAAATATATTTTAGTATATATATGAAAAACACTTTCAATAATTAATGCTAAGTTGTTTTGAGTCAACATATTACTTACGATATTATTTTTTAGAAATTTACTCGAGTTTAAGCAAGACTGAGCAAGTCATTGACATCAAAAGTCTAAGTATTGTTAATTATTTTATACAATTGTTTAAGTATGACTACAGAAAAAGCTTTAAAGTTCAAAAAGGACAAGTCCAAGGTATTGATTTTATTTAGCTTCAAAAAACCCTAGCTTTGTACAGCCTTTTCTTTGCTTTGATTAAGGATATTTATTTAAATGCATTATTTTTGGTAATTAATTACATTTTTCCACCTAAATTATTATTAACTTATTTTTAAATCTCCATGAAAATGTTAATTATAATGTTAATATTTAAAAGTAATTAATTGAGGTGTATATAATTTAAATATTATTTTATTATAATGTTGTTGAAAAAAAAATGTAAAATTCACTTTACTCTAGTGCTTTTAATAGAGCCTTTAGCTACCAGTTTAAACCTATAACAGAATTTTTAAAAGAAACTTATCTAAATGCACATTTATAAACTGAATCTATAATTTCGTTAGAGGTAGTGCCATGCTACTTTGCACCAGAGTTGGGCCGGCACAACTAGGGTGGTACCTCTCTCTCACATAACACTGTCGTCAAGTCAGCTATGCTGTCGCTTTTCGTGAGGTTTGTGAGTTTCCGGTGGCCTATTGGGGGCATAGGGGAATGGATGTTAACACATCTGTATAATCTCTAGTTGTTCGGGCATGTGTATGTGCGTTGATAGTCGCCAAAAGGCTTCGACTGCTTGTTTACCCTACTATGCTATTTATTTATTATAAAAAAAATTAAATATAAGAAACCTTTAAGTGTTACATCTGTAATTTTTTTTTCATTATATTGAAAGCATCATTTTTTCAAGCTCATTATTTTAAGTAGAAAAATAATCAAAATTTTAATCACAAATTTTATTTTCAGCAAAGAGAAAATAAATCCAGCAGGATCTGTAAAGGCATCGTCATGAATATCCTTAGGCAGATGTTTATCACGATCCGTGTTTATATAGAGAGGCTGGTTGACTTTATATTTTCCATATATTGGGAGCCCAAGAGAGTACCCATACCAGACCTCTCCCAGAGACATGCGATGTTAGCAAAGAGTGCAGTGTCGCTGGCGGCTATGATACGAAATAAGGAACTGAAGTCTGAAGACTTGGTGCGTGCTTGCATGGAAAGGATAAAAGAGGTAAGGGTTAATAGATCTAATATCTATGCAAATATATATTTTAATAGGCACGGAATCCTAAGAATTGCGATTGAACCATATTTCAGAGTCTGCCGACTGTCTGTATGTAACTTTTGAATCATTATAGATTGTACTTGATTGATTGAAACTGAAAGATAACTAATAAATAAGTTACTTATTGCAGATATCTTTACATTTTGCTATTAATAAAAAAAAAATTAAAAGTTTCTTTCACAAACTAGTATTACGTTTTGATTGATTTGAGTAGGTATATTTTGTTTTTACGTATTTCATTACGATTTAAGTACTTTTCGGACACTTGCGGCATCGTCACAAAAGTACCAAGACCAAGCTTTGACAATTACTACAGCTTTTGAATTAAAATAGCTATCGTCATGGTTGACCTGTATTCATCCAATAAAACTATTTTAACATAAGTTGACAACCTCTGTGGCTCAATGGTTAGCGCGTTGTCGCTCAAGCCGGTTTGATTCCTGTCAGGTAACAAAAAGCTTTCAGTGTTCCTGGGTCATGGATGTGTATTAAATATGTGTATAATACACATATTAGTAATAAAAACCTTCCCCATCATAGTTCAAGCCTTGTCGTGGCGTCGTGGCTCAGTAGCCTAAGGTGAGCCCAGCACCTTAGGCGAAGCAAATTGAGCCGAGGGAGCTCTTTGTACCCCTCTCATAAGAAGAGGGAACAAAAGAGCAGGGGGACAAGCGGCGAGGATAGGAACCTCACTCCATTGTACTGTCCCGACGTTGGGAGGGGTCGTTCTATCGTGCGGGACAACCCCTCTGTAGAGGTGGCGTCGCTCCCTTGAGGGACTGACTAGCCGTCGAGGTGCACTTTTTGCTCAACAGATCCGGGGCACCTCACCAAAGGCGGCACTGGTGGCACATGCCGGGTTTCAGTGGGTAGAGCTGTCTCCACCTCCAAAAAAATCATAAATATATGTGTAATATAAAAATATTATTACATAAAAAACCGGTGGGAGGGAAGCGCTGTGCCGCGCTCCCGGCTGCATGGGTACCACCTTGCTTGTTTCTCCCGTGAAACAGCTTTGCTGTGTTTCGGAGAGAAGGGCAAGACAGGCAGTGTAATTACTGGCACTGAGACTTAACACCTTATGTCTCAGGATAGCCAACACATAGATATTATTATTATATTAAGTCTTTTAAAGTTAAAATAAAATTGCTGTTAACAGTAATTTCTAAAATATGCTTATCGCATATTAAAAAAACCCAACCAAGCGTAAGTTTAGTAGGCGCGTAGTGCAATGCTGCATTGCAGCCGAAATAGCTCGCGCATCTGCATAATCTCTGGTTGTGCAGATGTTGTATGGACGTCGATAGTCGCCAAAAGGCTTCGACTTCTCGTTTGCTCTCCTATGCTATAAAAAAGGCTGACTCGAGCGCTGATGGTTCCGAAAAACCATTTTTTTTAGGTTTAAAGAATGTTTTATCAAAAAAGACATTAAAGTACATGTCACTTATATGAGAATGAACAACTGATATGAAATTTTTCGTGAGTGTGTTATGAAGTTATCATTTTGATGAGCTAACAGAGGTAGCAAGGATAAAATATGTCGATTTATAATTAAAGTAACTTAAGCTGTAAAAATAATAATCATCAATCCTGGTACCTACGGCTGTAAATCTAAGTAAACGCGGGCGAAGCTGCGGGCAACAACTAATACTAATCTAAAAACTTAATCCATCAAAGGGATACGTAAACGAGCCGATGATATTTATGATAACGCGTATACATTTCTCACGAAACATTAAATATTTGGATACAATATGTTTACGTAAGTTATCTGCGCCCGCGCATTATCGTAATGATGTATTAGCTGACAATTGGGTTGTCGATAAGTTCGTGTTTTAAATCAATAACAAATAAATATAATGATATATAAGGTCCAGGCATCAATGAGTTCCCCGCCAAGGTTCAGACCTTGACGTGGCGGTGGGGCTCAGTAGCCTAGGGTGAGCCCAACACCTTGGGCGAAGCTAATTGAGCCGAGGGGGCTCTTTGTACCCCTCTTATAAGAAGAGGGGACAAAAGAGCGGGCGACAAGGTGCGAGGACGGGAACCTCTCCCCATTGTACTGTCCCGACGTTGGGAGGGGTTGTTCTGTGGTGCGGGACAACCCCTCGGTGGAGGTGGCGTCGGTCCCTTGGGGTACTGACTAGCCGTCGAGGTGTCCTGTTTGTTTATTAGATCCGGGGCATCTCACCAAAGGCGGCATTGGTGGCACTCGCCGGGTTTAAGTGGGTAGAGCTGCGGCCACTTACCAGCTTTCGGGCGCAACGAGTCCCACATACCCGAGTGGGGTGACCCACTCCCCCGCGGGATGCCTCAGAGCATTCCCCGGCGTTAAGGGGAAAAAGGCATAAATGAGTTGCCTGGGCTAGTTCCACATAACTTGTCTGTGTTCATGAGCGACGCTGATCATTAACGTGCTCGCTGCTAGTGGCCCATCAAATTAACATTACAAGCGGACAGCATAGAGTTGAACTCGCAATGAAAGGTTTTTTTTTGTAAAATAACAACCATTGAACGGTTTTTGTGCAGGACGACTCAATCGATCACGTAACTAAATTATAATATGTACATAGTCATTGTTCTAATTGTAATATGTAAATACTAACTACTAATTGTTACTAAGATAAGGATAGGCCAGTATATAGTTTGATAGGTTTAATATGAAAACTTTGTGTCATGTAATTGACTCGCCCCAACTCGGTTGTACGCCAACCGAGTTTACCTCATAGCTTGCTGTCACTTTCGTTTTACGTAAGAGTGAGAAAGATGCAATATGTTGTGTTTTTTAAATATCTAATTAGAATGTTTTAATTATGTTTTTTAGTTAGAATTAATGTCTATTTAGATTCCTATAAGCATTAGAAATGTTAATTTAATTTGAAAATAAGAGAAAATGACTTGTAAAGTTTAAACAATGTTAGAAAGGATAGGATATAGGTTAGAGTGAGAGGGAAATAAAGTGATCTCTGATTGGTCAATCTAATAGTATGCTTTACGGCAAGATTTGTATAAATATCGCGCTGAATTTGCACTAGTCAGATTTCCGCGCTGGAACGCCAACCAGCGCAGTCGCTCGCATTGTTTATCACTTGTCGAAGCCCTGAAGTCCTATCACTCCATAGTATCGCATTAGTATACGCGTATATTAGTGTAGTGTATTACGGTATAGTGAGCCCCGCACGACTCAGTGTTAGAGTTATCGTTACGTATTTCTCGTCGCCGCGCGTCCGTTGGCAGGGGGGAGCACCGCCGCGGCGCCCCGGTCGCATTCCATTGTAGCCTAGGTTACGTAATCGTTTTCGCGCGTAATTTTAGGCGCGTTTTCTGTAACGGTTTTTCGCGCGCAAGTGTGAAGTGTGATCCAGTCTCCGTTTACTAAGTAAGTAATAGTATATAAAATTAATACTAGTGTAACAAACACCTTCACACACACCCCTCCCGCATTGGCGGGAGGGATTAGGTACACTCAAATCTATTTGAAATATAGTTTTAAACAATTAAATTAATTACAATGGCGACCACATCCAGTGAAATACTGGAGTATTTTTATAGTTTATACCCGGAGGCTAGGGAAAAAGCGGAAGAGTTCGTGAAGAACAAAGCCGCACAAAGTGACTCCCCCGCGACCCCAAATATGATAGAAAACACTTCCTCAGCTCCGTCAGAGGTGGAGATGTCCGTATCGGGCAGCTCCTCCGAGGAGGATGAGGAGGGCTTCCGCAAAGTGCGGAACAAAAAGAGGAGGCGTCGCCCGGACCCGGAGTCCGCACCCTCCCCCCGCCCAAGGCACCCAAAGTAGTGTCCCCTAGGCCCCATCAGGGCAAACGATTAAGTAAGTCTACAGACGACTTACGTAAAGTAAACGTTCCGGTACCATCAGTACCAAAGATATCCAGGCGCGATCAACTCGCGATGTCCACTGCCGACGAAGGCATGGACACTGCACCACCGAGGTGCAGACCTCCCCCTCCGATTATCATCCAGGACACAGCGTCTTGGATTAAAGTTTCCAAAGCCATATATGGCAATAATCTACGTTTTAAACAAGCCCGCACATGCGCTAGCGGGATAAGGGTCACCGTGGACAACCCCGATGACCATAGAAAGCTCACGGCCTTCCTGAAAGATAGGAAGATAGGTTACCACACATACGCCCTGGAGGACGAACGTGTACTCCGGGTCGTAATAGCAGGGTTAGATAAATCCCTGGACACGGCCGACATTAAAGCGGACCTGGTCCAACAAGGATACCCAGCCCAGGAGGTGCACAGGATGTACCATCCAAAAACAAAATACAAGTACAACATGGTACTTGTAATCCTTCCCCTCACACCAGTAGGGAAATCTATTTTTAATGTCAAGGCCGTGTGCCATATCACCGGCCTTAGAATCGAACCCCCACGTAAAGGGGAGCACCGGGACAATGTCACCGGTGCCAATTATACGGGCACTCCGCCCGGAACTGTTTCGCACACCCCAGGTGCGTCAAGTGCCTGGGCGATCATGGGACAGCAGACTGTCCCCGAAACATAACCCAGACCACAGCACCGCCTAGCTGCGTGCTGTGCAAAGGGGAAGGCCACCCCGCAAACTACAGGGGTTGCCCAAATGCCCCCAAAAAGGCACGCAGGGTCCCGAAACCGGCGGGAATTCCGAAACCCCTGCCCAAGAAGGAGGCTCCTAAAGCCCCCCCCCGTTTCAAGGCACCGAAGGAAGCTCCTCAGTACTTCCCTGCCCCACTCCCGCAAGTAAACCCGTGGCAAAAGCCGGCACCAACGCCGGTACAGGCCACCGCCCCACCCGCCCAGGGCCCTTCGAGGCCCCCACTGGGCGCGAGCAGGCCAACGGGTCCCCCTGCCAGCGTATCAATGCCGGCAGCGCCCCGCCCTGCCCAACCGTCTAACTACGGAGCAGATCTGGCGTTCGTGTCAGATTTTCTCTGCGCCATTGATACCGAAGAGGTATCAATACTTGCAGCAAAGCTGCGTGGCCCACCTCAGCACAGGCTGAGGGCACTGATTGAGCATGCCGCCTTGATCGAGCAGATCAAGTGCTACACTCCCGCAGTTTAAATGGCTACCTCGGGTAGGATAAAACCACGTTCTCTGCGAGTGGTGTCGTTCAACGCGAATGGCATCAGATCTAACCTAGAAGAAATTCGGATATTCGTCACTAAATATGACGTCGATGTCCTCCTTGTGCAGGAGTCATTTCTAAAACCGTCCATGTCAAATCCTAAAATAAGAAATTACAATATTATAAGAAACGACAGGATGCGGTCCAGCCTTGGCGGCACCCTTATTTATTACAAGAGATCGCTTCATTGTATCCCAATTGACCCGCCGGCTTTAGAATCTCTCGAAGCCTCCGTATGCCGAGTGAGTATGACAGACCACCAGTCGCTCACCATAGCCTCGGTATACCAGTCAGCAAATAAAAAACTTTTAATAAGCGATTTAAAATCGCTACTTGACTTAGGCAACGCCACTATACTAGTCGGCGACCTAAATAGTAAAAGCAAGGAATGGGGTTGTAATGCTACCAATCAAAATGGTATTATCCTTAGAAATGCAGTCGATAATTTAAATTTTATAATTGAAGCCCCCGATGAGCCCACTCGCTATAGCTTCGCAAACAGCGAGCATAACGTGCGGCCATCGATATTAGATATCGCGATCCTGCGGAATGTATCCCTTCAGGTGCACTCCATAAAAACTATCCACGAGCTTAACTCGGACCACAGACCGGTGCTCATCCAGCTCGGCGACCCCTGTAATAATATAAATAATAATAAGAAAAAGATTATCGACTATAAACTGTTAAATCAAAATTTAAAATCCCTTCAATCGAGTCACCTCGATAAAATCCCTGATATCATAGATAGTCCTCAAGCTGCTGTGTCAGCCTGTATCGACTTCACGGACCATCTGGTAGCGAGCGTTGAAATGTCATCCAGGGAGGTCTCAGCGGCCCATGAGGGCCACTGGGAGCTCCCGGAAGACCTTAAAGATCTAATTCGCGAGAAAAATATAGCTAGGCGTACATACGCTCGCTACCCGTCGGAAGAGTGTCGTCGTTCCCTCCGTGACCTCGAACGAGAGGTCAAAGCCCGAATAATTGAATTTAAATCCGAGAGATGGGATCGCCTCCTGAGCGAGATAAATCCTTCCCACGTAGCCTACTGGCCACTCGCGAGATCAATTCGTAAAAAATCGGAGGCATCTATGCCCCCGTTGAATAGAATAAACAATACGCCTGCACTAGAGGACTCAGACAAAGCCGAATGTCTAGCCGATCATTTCGAGAGCCAGTGTACGCCGAGCCCGATAGTAGCATCCTCCCCAGTAGGTCCCCATGTAGAGGAGGTAACTAGGGAGATTGCGAGGAGGACCGCTATGCCGCCGGAGGGTGATCCGATCCCTCCGGTGGATGTAGAAGAGGTCCAAGACATAATTAAGTGCCTGCACTCCAAGAAGGCCCCCGGGCTGGACGGAGTAACGAACAGGGTTTTAAAAATACTACCGCTCACTCTAGTTATCCTCCTGGTAAATATAATAAACGCCCTCCTAAAGGGTTGCAAATTCCCAGACATATGGAAAGAAGCCACGGTTATAGGTATACCCAAACCCGGAAAGCCGGGTACGGAACCGTCAAGCTATCGGCCCATAAGCTTACTAAGCTCGATAGGAAAAATATATGAACGGGTTCTGCTTAAGCGGTTGAAAACTGTTATAAGCGAAAAGAACCTGTTCATAGATGAACAATTCGCCTTCCGCGAAAACCATTGTTGTCCCAGACAAGTTCACCGTATGACGGAGGACATCCTCAGAGGTCTGAATAGGAAAAGATCCCATGACACATGCGCGGTCTTCTTCGACGTAGCGAGGGCCTTCGACCGGATATGGCACGAAGGACTCGTATACAAACTTTATAAATTAGGAATACCGGACAGACTGGTCATCATCATCAAAGACTACCTGTCTGACCGGCACTTTAGGTATAGAGTAGAAGGCACCCTGTCCTCCCGGAGACCTCTGAGGGCCGGAGTCCCTCAGGGCTCAGTGCTCTCCCCAACCCTGTACAACCTGTACACGTCAGATATACCTAAACACCCTGCGGTAAAGCTGGCGCTCTTTGCCGACGACACCGCACTGTATATAACCCACCCAGTAGCATCAATAGCCTCTAACTCCCTTCAGCGAGCCGTCAACGTCTTAGGAGACTGGTTCGCTAAATGGAGGATAGAAATTAATCCAGAAAAAAGTGCCTCGTTACACTTTAGTAGAAGGGTGAAAGGTCCACACAGGAAGCGCTGTCGATATATGGCGCCAATAAAGTTAAACGATACCGTAATCCCTAGAGTCGATCAGGTCAAATACCTAGGGGTTACATTAGACAGGTCAATGTCCTTCGCACCACATATTAAAAATGTAACAAAAAAGGCAAAGTTCGTTTTATCAAAATTATATTTTCTTATAAATAAAAATAGTAAAATGCCCCTCAGGCATAAACTCACATTATATAAATCCTGTATTCGGCCTATAATGTCGTATTCCTGTGTCGCATTCGCGCATGTGCCACAGAGACGACTTTATGCACTACAGGTAGTTCAAAATAGATTCATGCGCATGGCAACCGGTTGTCCTTGGTATGTGAGAAACATTGACCTGCATCGCGACTTTAGATTGGAAACAATCAGGAGCCATTTCAAAGAGATGTCAGAACATCACTTTGAAAAGGCAATAGTACATCCCAACCCGCTCATCGCGAGCGCGGCAAACTATACCCCCGATAGCTCAGTCGCCGAAAGGCATAGATTACCAAAACATGTTTTGACCGACCCAGCTGATGAAATATCACAGCTGTTAATGCATGACGCTAACATGCGACGCGCCTTACAAAGTACACTAAGTAAACAACATCCGGGTACAGGTATACCGATACACCGCCTCGTGTCCCGGGGCAACTGGCGACGATACACACCACACACGACAACTACATCGGTCCGGACCGAACGCGATAGCGTAGGTTCGAATCCGTTGCGAGTCGACTGCAATACTTCTGATCGCGATATAACCGATAGTCCGACGCTATCGACAGTAACGAGGACCGCGCGCGACCCGATAACTGCCGTTATCGCTAGGGCCGGCCCTAGTGATAACAGTAATTGTACCGTCAGCAAAAAGTCGACCGTCACGGATTCCTATAGTTTAAAAACTGCTCGTGACAGCAGCGCGCGCGGATGGCCTCGCCCACCGGGTGGCGTGGCTGGTGGGGTCCCCGCCCTCTTCGAGGTCAATGACTCCAGTCAAGATAACATGCGGTGGACGTCACTGCTGCCGCGGACGGGGTGTGCCCCAGTATTGCTGGCGCCTTCTGCTGGGCAATCACTTGTGGTTCAACCCGGTAGGGGTAGTCCGCCTGGGGTGGCACCTCAACGTTCGAAGGCGCGGAGCTGTCCCGCCGCATGTGTCTTCCCGATGCCAGGAGGCTGCGATGTCATTGACACCACGGCTGGCGGAGGTAACCCTCCCGTTTAACTGTTTTAGGTAGAAGCCATCAGCTCTCCTACTCTTCCGATTTAGCTTAAAGGTCTTTGGACCATAGCATAGGTCATTCCGAAAAAAAAAAAAAAAAAAAAAAAAAAAAAAAGCACTAGTCAGTTCAGTATTCGGCTACCAGTAATAGTGAAAACTTGTAAAGAAATACTAAGAAGAGGAATAAAGGAAAAGTTCTGAAGAAATTATTGTTTCAATTCTCCAATCCCAGCAACAAGTGTACATAGCGTATATTTATGGTCCTTCGGTCGCCGGATAATTGAGAAGAAAGTGCGAAGAAATTTTCATCAAGAAAGTGATACGGTGAAGATTTTATCAAGAAAGTGAACATGCCGGTCACTCGCAAAACACACCAGTCAAAAGAAGCGCAACAGTCTGCGTCAGAAACTGAACATACGACCTCCGAAACTACCGATTCATATCGAACCCAAACGTCCGGCGATACTGCCACCTCCGGTACCACTGGCACTACTGATACCACGCAGACCGATACCACTGATCGGACCACCGCTCAGTCGGGTAGTACCGAGGCTACGATCCCGAACGTTAACGAAACAACTGGTAGACCGGATACTGAATCTCAAGCTCTCGCCCCCCCGCGCCCCTCGACTACTGCCAGTCGGGACGCACCGCCGTCAGTGCAAAGAGCCAATACTGTTATCGCTTGCCTACCTGAAGCCGGCAAGCATGAAGAAAGGAAACGTGCCGCCTCCGTCAAGTCAACGAAGGCCTACAAAATAGCGAAAGCAAAAGAGGAGTTAGCGCGCCTGCAAGTCGAATTAGCCGCTGCTCGCCTCGCCGTATTAGAAGCGGACTCAGATGAAGAAAACGATGACGTCGTCTCCGTGTGTTCGAAAATAGAAGCCAACACACGAATCAATACCTGGCTACAAGGTCAGTCAGAATCGCCGGTATTAGCCATCAGCAACGAACCTCATCAACTTGCCACCACAGAAGAAAGGATACCAAGACAACCAAGTATCACAGAAGACAGAAGAATGGAAGAACCTGTCACTGTGGCAAGAGAAAGAAGTCCAGAACCGCCGAACGCGATTAAGGAAAAGAAGTTGAAGCCACCAGTCCTCGTCGAAGAAAAGACGACCAAATATCCTCAGTCAGAGCTCTCTCAATTGACTGAAGCCATAACACTCGCCGTCAAGTCAGCGCGCCCAAGACTTATGGAGCTACCGGTCTTCAACGGAGCGCATCAAGAATGGCTTCACTTCAAAGCAGGTTACGAAGAAACCGAAAAGCTCTACTCGAAGACAGAGAATATCAACAGACTTCGAAGAAACCTAAAAGGGAAAGCCAAGGAAGCCGTCGATGGTCTACTTATCACGAACGCCAACCCAGCCGACATTATGAAGACTCTGGAATCAAGATTCGGAAGACCAGAATCAATCGCTATGATGGAAATAGACACACTTCGAACATTACCACGTCTCTCCGAGTCACCAAGGGACATCTGTATATTCTCGACTAAGGTGACAAACGCAGTGTCTACACTACAAGCATTGAACTGCGTCTACTATCTTCTTGATGATGAGACTACAACCCGGAAATCGCCAGGGCCATGGTAGATAAACTGACACCGACACTTCGATACAGATACTTCGACTACTCTGCCACACTACCTAAAGAAGAGCCGGCACTACTGAAGTTCGACAAGTTCATGAAAAGAGAAGCGGAGCTGTGCGGACCCTTCGCACAACCGGAACAAGTGGGTTCACAGCCGCAGCCCACCACACCGAGACGTCATCAACGAGTGAACCATGTCACCGAGAAACCAACCATCAAATGCTTCATATGTGAAGGCACGGGACATTCAATAACGGACTGCGAGAAGTTCAAGGCAGAGGATGTTCAGGGAAGATGGGATATCGCAAAAAACCGTCGTCTATGTTTCAGATGCCTACGGTATAGAAACAAGAACCATTCTTGTCGACAACGAACATGTGGTATCGACAACTGTAAATATTATCATCATCGAATGCTGCATGTCTCGAGGAATAATGAAAGGACAGAAGAGGACCACAGGTCATCTGAAGCAATCAACTCTGCCTGGACTACAACCACAAGACAGTCCTACTTGAAGATCATCCCAGTCACAGCGTCGGGACCGGCGGGAGCAACAGACACATACGCTCTACTAGACGATGGGTCTACGGTGACACTCATCGACGAGAACCTAGCTCACCGCATCGGCGCCAGAGGACCCATCGACCCGCTCCGCATCGAAGCCATCAACGAGATGAAGACCTCCGAAAATAAGTCAAGAAGAGTCAATATCACATTAAGGGGAGTGAATGAACATGAAGAAAGAATTCAAGCTAGAACAGTCAAGAATCTTCATGTGGCTACTCAAAGGGTTTCAAAAGAAAAGATTGAAGAATGTCAACACCTTCAAGACATCAGCGAGTTCATCACATATACACATGCGAAGCCCGAAATACTAGTTGGACAAGACAACTGGCATCTTCTTCTCACTTCAAGAGTCAAGAAAGGAAGCAGACAACAACCGGTGGCGTCGCTCACTCCGCTCGGATGGGTACTTCACGGAAGCCACACGAAAGACTCAAGCAACAACATCAACTACATTCATCACCTGAGAGAAGATCATGTTGAAGACACCCTCGAAGACATGATGAAGCAGTACTTCGCGATGGACTCACTATACATCAATCCGAAGAAACCGACAACAGATCCAGAAGAGCAAGCGTTACGAGTCCTTGAAAAGAATACAGTCCACACTAAGACAGGAAGATACGACACGTCACTCTTATGGAAGACAGAAGACATCAACCTCCCTAACAACTATGAAAACTCGTTGAAGCGCCTATACAACATCGAAAAGAAACTCGATCGGGATCCCAGACTAAAACAAAAATATACAGAACAGATGGAAGCACTCATCATCAAGGGATACGCGGAGCCAGCCCCGAAGACAAAGACAGCGAATAAAACGTGGTACTTACCACACTTCGGAGTGGTCAACCCTTTGAAGCCAGATAAGCTCCGAGTGGTCCATGATGCAGCAGCCAAGACTAGGGGAGTCTCGCTCAACGACCAACTCCTCAAAGGACCGGATCTACTACAATCATTACCAGGGGTCGTCATGCGGTTCAGACAACATACCGTCGCTGTGACTGTGGACATCAAAGAAATGTTTATGCAAGTAAAGCTTCGAGAACAAGACAGGGATGCCTTGCGGTACTTATGGCGAAAGGATAGAAGAGATAGTCAGCCACCGGATGAATACCGAATGACGTCACTCATCTTTGGCGCATCTAGTTCACCGGCAACGGCGATCTTCGTGAAGAATTTGAACGCAAAGAAATATGAAGAAACTCATCCAGAAGCCGCAAGAGCCATAGTAAAGAAGCATTACGTTGACGACTATCTGGATAGCTTCAAAACCTTAGAAGAAGCTATACGCATCACAACCGAGGTCAAGAACATACATAAGGAAGCGAACTTCGAACTCAAACAATGGAAGTCGAACTCGCCTAGCCTTCTCGAGGCCATAGGGGAAACGGAAGGTCAAGAAGATATCGAACTATACAAGACAGAAGATAAAGTCGAGAGAGTACTGGGACTCATCTGGAAACCAGACAGGGACGAGTTCACCTTCAATCTCAACCTGACTCGAATACCGTCATCACTGTTTCAAGGGAAGAAACCAACCAAGAGAGAGGCTTTAAGGGTTGTCATGTTCAACAACATTCGACCCACTCGGTTTCGCCTCCCCGGTCACTATCAAGGCCAAACAAATCCTACAAGAAGTATGGCGACGCGGAACATCATGGGATAACGAGATTGATGAGGACCTCTCAGAAGATTGGCAGAACTGGCTACTCCATCTGAGGAATCTCTCGAACGTGGCTATACCAAGATGCTACCTGGGCTACAGCGACGCCGTGTCACTTCAACTACATATCTTCACCAACGCAAGCGAATCCGCATACTCTACAGCACTGTTCTGGAGAACAGTAGCCCCGAACGGTCAAGTCAATGTGACACTCGTCATGGCCAAAGCAAGAGTATCCCCGTTGAAGGTCACCTCAATACCAAGATTAGAGCTACAAGCCGCCGTAATGGGAGCCAGACTCGCAGAAGCCACCATAGAAGAACACGAAAGGAAACCAGATTCGAAGACGTTCTGGACTGACAGCAGAACGGTACTTACCTGGATCAAGACAGGGTCTCGCTCATACAAGCCATACGTTGCGCACCGCCTAGCAGCCATAGAAGAATGCTCTACAGTAAACGAGTGGAGATGGGTTCCGACCAAGCTCAATATCGCCGATGACGCCACAAGAAATGTACCACCATCATTCGACACCAAACACAGGTGGTACAATGGTCCAGAGTTTCTCTATGAACCCGAAGAGTCATGGCCAACAGAACAATCTTGCAGTGCAATTACAGAAGAAACCGGAGAAGAAAGAATCCATCACATCTCAGTCGACGAAACTCCGAGACTCGCAGAAGCCTTACCCGAGGTATCCCGCTTCTCCAACTGGAATAGATTACGTTATACAACAGCTAGAGTACTTCAGTTTCTTCAACTCTGCCGGCCCACGAAAGAAACCGTTCACTATAAGAGAAACTCGAAGAACATCGAAACGGATCCCATCTGGAAAAAACATACGTAACAAAAAGAAAGGAATTATACCACGACAAGAACAAAAGAAAGAAGAAAGAAAACTCATTCCCATACCTGCGGAACTTCTTACACAAGCCGAAGAACTTCTGATGCGGTCATCTCAACAAGAAGCATTCACTCAAGAACTTCATGACATTCGAAGAGGGAAACCCATCAGCAAGGAGAGCAGACTTCATCAAATAAGTATAGAATATCTGAACGGGTTCATCAAGTTAAAAAGCCGCATCGCAGCCGTCAAGGAAGTACCGGAAGCATTAAGAAGTCCTGTAGTCATAGATGGCAACCATCCGACGGTGAAATTATGGATTAAGAATATCCATCATAAATTACACCACGCGGGCGTAGAAACAACTATCAACGAGTGTCGTCAACAATATTGGATTATACGCATACGCCCGATAACTCGTACTATCATAAGACAATGTCTACACTGTCGAATGAAGACACAAACGCCATCTTTCCCAAGAACCGGAGACTTACCTGCCTGTCGACTAGCTCACCATCAACGTCCGTTCACATTTACCGGGGTGGACTACTTCGGACCTCTCTCTGTCACCGTCGGACGTTCACATCAGAAGAGATACGTCGCCGTCTTCACATGTCTAACTACGAGGGCGATACATCTTGAAATAGCCGGATCGCTCAGCAGCAGTTCGGCAGTCATGGCGTTGAGAAGAATGATGGCCAGAAGAGGCTGTCCAACGGAAATCTGGTCAGACAACGGGACGAACCTGAAAGCGGCAGATAAAGAACTACGACGAGCGATCGACGAGGCAACGGCTGAAGAAGCAGCGAAGAGACAGATATCGTGGCGATTCATCCCCCCGGGAGCACCATTCATGGGCGGGGCATGGGAAAGAATGGGCAGGTCTGTCAAAACTAGCCTGACGTCAACCCTCCACGAACGCCATCCTACAGAAGAAGTACTCTCCACGCTACTGACAGAAGCCGAATATACCGTCAACAGTCGACCTCTCACACATGTATCGGTCGACCCTGAAGATCTGGAAGCGTAAACTCCCAACCACTTCCTGTTGGGAGGACCAGGAAGATTACCGACCTTTGCAAGATTCCCAGAAAAGGACATTATTTCAAAGTCCAACTGGCAAGCCGCACAGAAGTTAGCAGACACATTCTGGGAAAGGTGGTTACGTGAATATCTCCTCGGACTTCAGAACCGGCGGGAGCCACATGGACGAGGGTCTTCGGTACGAATCGGGGATCTCGTACTGCTAGTCGATCCCAACTCACCGCGCAACGTATGGCTCAGAGGGAAAGTAATCGCAACATTCGCTGGACCCGACAACGTCGTAAGAACTGTCGACATCCAGACCAAGGGAGGAGTACTACGGCGACCGGTAAGGAAGCTGGTGATCCTGCCCATCGAGGAAGACGTCGTCCCGGCACCAGGAGAAGATGCGACGGAGTCACACGGCGGGAGGAATGTGCAGGACGACTCAATCGATCACGTAACTAAATTATAATATGTACATAGTCATTTTTCTAATTGTAATATGTAAATACTAACTACTAATTGTTACTAAGATAAGGATAGGCCAGTATATAGTTTGATAGGTTTAATATGAAAACTTTGTGTCATGTAATTGACTCGCCCCAACTCGGTTGTACGCCAACCGAGTTTACCTCATAGCTTGCTGTCACTTTCGTTTTACGTAAGAGTGAGAAAGATGCAATATGTTGTGTTTTTTAAATATCTAATTAGAATGTTTTAATTATGTTTTTTAGTTAGAATTAATGTCTATTTAGATTCCTATAAGCATTAGAAATGTTAATTTAATTAGAAAATAAGAGAAAATGACTTGTAAAGTTTAAACAATGTTAGAAAGGATAGGATATAGGTTAGAGTGAGAGGGAAATAAAGTGATCTCTGATTGGTCAATCTAATAGTATGCTTTACGGCAAGATTTGTATAAATATCGCGCTGAATTTGCACTAGTCAGTTCAGTATTCGGCTACCAGTAATAGTGAAAACTTGTAAAGAAATACTAAGAAGAGGAATAAAGGAAAAGTTCTGAAGAAATTATTGTTTCAATTCTCCAATCCCAGCAACAAGTGTACATAGCGTACAGTATTCATATTTTTTCCTTTACTTCAGCTGTGAGACGTATCTTCATGACAAATTCTATGATTTTATTTCAATGGGACGTCTCATTTACACCGACACCATATAAATTTTGGTTTTAAAAGTTAAATTCGTTAGTCGCTAATCCATTAATAGAAAAGTAAACTTCGTCAGTCGGTGATGCGTTTTTCTGTATATTTAAAGGAAGCTAACTCAATCGCCAATCCGTTAACTTTTGACAGAAATTGCATAAAAAGATTTTAATATTATCTATACTAATATTATAAAGCTGAAGAGTTTGTTTGTTTGAACACGCTAATCTCAGGAACTACTTGTCCGATTTGAAAAATTCTTTCAGTGTTAGACAGCCCATTTATCGAGGAAGGCTATTTATCTATATAACATCACGCTGTGACATATAGGAGTTGAGTAACGCGAGCGAAGCTGCAGGCAACAGCTAGTAGTTGATATAATAGACGTTATATTGTTATCTTCTTTTTTTTAATACGCTTTTATTAGCTTCAGACGTATGTATGTTAGTATGTAACGGATTCTTTGAACATGATTTTGACCTACTTCTAACGACCAGATTTCGTTCTAACTTTGTAGATTTATCGAGGACCGATGACAATACAGACATTTGATAAAATTATTCAATATCCTGATCAGGATAATCAGGATGTCACATGCTAGGAAGGCGTAAGGCGCGCAAGTTACCTACATCACTTGTGTTGTTTTTAGTCTCTCACACATTTCTTAAGTGATTGCCATTAGTTGAGTACTTTAAACTAATAAAACCTTTAATTAAAAAAATCGACACTATAAAGTAAAAAATAAACGCTTTTTTACAATAAGTAATATCATTTGTTGTTTGTTAACCCATTTAATTCTTCTATTAAAAAATATTTTCAAATTTTTAGTTCGGTTTGCTATTAAAGCGTGTTTTTTAGTTTTTTTTTGACGCAGTGGAAATGCTTTTCGCATTCACCCCGGGATGGGACCTCCCCCCACCTTCGCTGCAACCACTGTTGCCCCTTATATTGTTATCTTATGCTATTCGCGGCCATCCATAAATTACGTCACAGGAATTTCAAGATATTTCGACCCCTCCCCCTCCCTGGTAACATTTGGTCACATTAGTGAGACATTTACCGGTGGGAGGGAAGCGCTGTGCCGCGCTCCCGGCTGCATGGGTACCACCATCTTGCTTGTTTCTCCCGTGAAACAGCTTTCCTGTGTTTCGGAGAGAAGGGCAAGACAGGCAGTGTAATTACTGGCACCGAGACTTAACATCTCATGTCTCAGGATAGGCAACACATAAATAAGTTGCCTGGGCTCGTTCCAAGTATACTAGTTTATGTTCATGGGCGACGTTGACCACTTACCATCAGGTGGTACGTTTGCCAGTTTGCCTATCCAACTAACAAACTCCCTCCTCCCTAGTGTGACGTCAAATACTTTGCACTTTTTACATATTGAAATTAGTTTTAAACTATTTTAATTTCATTTTCTTTATTAGTCCCATGTTTTAATAACAGACATTTCGATGTGGATATGTGACATCTCAAAATCTAGGACCCCTCCCACCCCTTGTCACTCAATGTCACACTTGGTCGACCCCCTCCTCCCCCTCAACGTGTGACGTAATTTATGGATGGTCCCTTGGATAAAAGTGTTTACCAGTGTCCATAGGCCGATTTAGTTTTAGATCTCGGTTTTATCAAATGTACTTTTATTATTATCGATTAACGGACTTCTAGAGGGTTAGTGGGAATTAATAAATCCGTTAACAATTTTTAACGGTTTCAAAGTTAACTCAACAGTTAATTCTTTAGTAAAAATGTTTACGTTATTGCCTCTTGTGCCGATAAAATAAACTTTAGGTTCGTTTGTCACAGCTCATTGTTGCGTTGCGTAATGTATTCCACCCCTTCACCTTTTACAATGAAATGTGTATTTTGAGCTGCAGGGTTAGCTGAGGTGACGAAACAATACATACCTTGTCTGTTACTATTACTATTGCCCATAAATAATAATTCATATCGATGTAATTTTATATCATAAAAGGGCAAACGAGCGGTCTAAGCCTTTTGGCGACTATCGACGCCCCTAACCTTCCGCACATGCAGATGCATTGCCCTCCTTTTCCTTATCCCTCCAATGGGCCTCCGGAAACTAACAACCGCACGAAACGCAACAGCATAGCAGTCACTTGACGCTGAATAAGACAAATATTGCCATACTTATGGTTTCACCAGTAAATCTCCATCCTTTTTCAAAGAACGATTGTATGAATAACTGGAGGCTACAAAGGATTTGAACTTTCCGGTCGGTGAATGTGCTGTGCCGCGAGGCCGTCTGCGTGTATACGACAATCTTGCTTATTTCCTTGAAACTACTTTATGTTTCGGAGAGAAGGGCAAGACAGGCAGTAAGAGGAAGTGCCATGCTGCATTGCAGCCGAATTGGGCCGGCACGACCGGGGTGGTACCTCTCGCTCACATAACACCGGTGTCAAGAGACAGCTATGCTGCTGCGTTTCATGTTGATTGTAAGTTTTCAGTGGCCCATTCGGAAGATAGGGACAAGGGGGCGGCGCATTTGCGTAGCCTTGGCTGTGCGGATGTGTATGGGCGTCGGCGCTGTGAGGCTCCGACTGCTCGTTTGCCCTCTGATGACATAAAAAAAACAGGCATTGTAATTACTGGCTCAGAGACATCTTATGTATCGGGGCAGACGCATGAGTTGCCTGGACTAGTTCCAGGTGATCATTGTTAAGTGGGCCACGCTGATCATTCCCCGTTACGTGGCTCGTCGGCCAGTATCTTTATCTAACAAACATTGATGTTACTAATAATATATAGCAAGGTAAATTGCATAAAAATGTGTAGATACTAAAAATCTTTTTATAATATTGTCTTTGTCATATATACAAAGTCCATAGGATACGTGACTGTGTAAGGACTGTCAGGAAATTCACTCAACCGGTTTTTGTTATGTATTTGTTTGTCAAGTTCTTCACATGTTTAATCATATGTTCGACGTTTCTTACCGTTTTTATTGAAGAGCACAAACATATATTTCTTATAAACGTATGTTTTTGTTTTTTAATATCTGAATTCTGAGTGTATGCTTGTAGGTGAAGGAGCGGCAGATATATATGTAGCAAATGGCAAATACGTAAATTTGAAACTGAACGTTTCACACTTTTTAATTGTGATTTTTATAATACTTTCGTTTTAAATTGCCTATTTTTTCGAGCGCGTTTTTCCAATTTTTTTATACAAACCCTGTCATGATAATTTCAAAGACAAAAAATGATTTTTTTTATTTTTTTTTTTATTATATATTGTTACTCTAAAGAGCCGTTTTTAAGCGGTAATGCGTAAACACATTGGGAAATCGATGCTTTTAATATATCTATAGATAATTACTAATTAATTACTGTTGGTAAATGACCGTTCAGAGGTGGCATGGTGTTTGTCTTTTGAAATTGAACCATAAAGTTAAGAAAGTTTAGAAATTAAGGCAAGATGATATTTGTTATTGTTTTAAGGTGAATCCAATAATAAACGCGATCACGGACGAGAGGTTTGATGCGGCTATGAAGGAAGCTAGAGAGATCGACGCGACCATCGAGAAAGGCCTGTCGGATGAATACTTTAAACAGAAACCGTTCTTAGGTGAGCAAAATACATTAAATATCTTTAGTGTAGACTTTAGGTGCACACAAGGCGACACGCGACAGCGACAGCTCGGCGACTAGACGCGACGACAGACCACGGCCGATAATTTTCATATATTTTGTTCGAAGCTCCGCACACTTGGCGTCAGAGTCGCGGAGTCGCGACGACAAGCTAGGGGAGTCGCGCGCGCTCGCTACTAGTCGCTGCGTCTGGTAGCGCGGTCAGCAGCCACAGAGGTCGTCAATTAGAGCACATAGCATGGAGTTATCTCTGTGGCGGATTTTATTAAGATTTTAACAAGACTCCATAGTCGCTTCATTGTTTTTTATCAATAAAATAAACATAATATAGACATAAATTACAAAGAACCTAAAACTAAAAACCTTAAAAAATATAATAACTAACGTATATTATTAAAAAGGAGTCCCTTTAGGCAAGGTCCCGAAGATACTGGCAGCGTTTTCCCTTTGAATTGCTAGACTAATTCTTTGTCCGAGGTAGCTGCCAGCTCTTCGGTCTCCTGTGATGTCGACTAACCTTTTTGTTATTTCCTTAAAGAGCCTTAAGGTTGAACTAGTCGATGCCGCGAACTCTAACTAAATGATTGCTATCTCACCTGGCATAGTGCGCGAACACGTGTGCTAGAATGAAATGCACAATGATTCATTCCGAAAATGTCCTTTTAGCAAAACAGTTATTATAGAAAAACTATTAAGTGTATCTTATTAAAATAAGTTTATTTCATCTTTTGAATAACTAAACTATACCTGTACGGGCTTTATTTTTGAGCTTTCGTGCTCGGTATACTATTTATATACGCCCAAAGTTGGGCTAAAATCAGTGTTGAAATACGAAAGTTTAGAAGCTTGTATTTTTTAAATGTATATTTTTTTTACGATTTTGGGTACATACACACATAGAGAACGACGAGATCAATTTATATTATACTTATTTTTTCATGGTCAACGTCAAACATTGTAGTAATTACTGTTCTGCGTTTGTATGGAAAGATGAGCGACTTGTGTAACCTTAAAACGCTAGGACCCCACGGACCAAGGGTCTCGACACCGAATGGGACAAAGTCAAATTCGGAGTAGAGTATTTGCATATTTTAGCTTTTTCAGCCGCTTCACAAGCCGCACCAGTTCTGTTGTTGGTTCCATGTAGATGGGAAGGGGCCAGCGTGTCTGAACAGGTTGCATCCCACACCTTTATAATTTTTTATATCTGAATAAATTATTAACTTCAAATAAATATATTAGAGTACTTTTATTTTATTATTACATTAATATTATTAATAATACAAAAGTAATAAATTATATCTGTTTTTCTACGTCTGATTCCGCTGAAAAAATCTGATTTCGATATAATTAGTAAGAAGATGGATGTAAGCTTCACAACCGACGCCAGGAGGCCGTGTGGTCGCAGACTGCACGGTAGGCGGGGGGCAACCCCCCACTTTATAAATCAAAAGTGAGCCGAATGGGCTCACACTAATCCGATGAAGCATTAGGGCCTTCGGGCCATTAGCATAGATAGCTCCGAAAAAAAAAAAAAAAAAGGATGTAAGCTTTTGTTAATCGAACTATCAATATTATCATCGGATACGACTGTGATGGCTCGTTCTGACACGGCGACAACTGCGCGATTTTAGAACTCTATATTCTAATTTGACATGTAATCGTGCGGTTTCAGAGGGGGCAAACGGACAGTCATTCTACCTGGTTGTTAGTGATAAGCGATATCTATAGAGACTTGGTACATCATTAGCTAGTGCGTTGCCTCTTAAATAACTATCTATTTTATGTCATGAGAAGACAAACGAGCAGTCGGAGCCTTATGGTGACTACCGACGCCCATAGAAATCCGCACAGCCAGAGGTTATGCAGATGCGTTGCCTTCCTTTTCCCTATCCGACCCAATGCGCCACAGAAAACTCACAAACCGCACGAAACGCGACAGCATAGCTGTCACTTGACGCCGGTGTTATGTGAGCGAAAAGTCCTAACCTACTTGGTCGTGCCCGCCGGGTATCTATATATAAATAAGGCCCGCGCGGTTCCCATGCGATTCTGAAACCGCGCGGTAATCGCCGTGTCTGAACGAGGCCTTAATCTAAGTTAACGCGGGCGAAGCTGCGGGCAACACCTAGTATGATATGAAGACATACAAACAACTTTCACATTGATCATATTACTAAGGAGTTATTCTGCAAACACAGTTACTTTTAGTAAAGTTTTTTTAAAAGTGTCGAATGTGAATTTATAACACAAACGTACGTTTTGATTTGACATTAATACGTTTGTAGGTCGTGTAATTTTGTACGGTGTTTCGTATCTTATGCAATTTTTATTCTTGCATAACATAGTTTTGACGTGTATATTGAGTCTACAATATGTATGTAGTATTTTTTATGTTTCGACCCACCTGATGGTAAGTGGTCAACGGTGACCATGGTCCATGAACATGCACGAGCAGTCGCAGCCTTATGGTGACTACCGACGCTCATACACATCCGCACAGCCAGAGGTTATGCAGATGCGTTGCCCTCCTTTTCCCTAACCCACCCAATGCGCCACCGAAAACTCACAAACCGCATGAAACGCGACAGCTTAGCTGTCAATTGATGCCTGTGTTATGTGAGCGAGAGGTACCCTGGTCGTGCCTGCCCAATTCGGCTGCAAAGCAGCATGGCAACTCTTACATTACAGGTAAACAAAAAGGTTAAAAAGTGATACTGTTTTCGGTTGTCAGGCGTGCCGTTCACCACAAAGGAGAGTATAGCGGTGGCGGGAATGCTGCACACGCTGGGTACGGTCGCGCGCCGCCACCGCCGCGCCGACCGCCACGCCGCCGCCGTGCGTCTGCTGGTGGCGGCGGGCGCGCTGCCGCTGGCTGTCACCAACGTGCCCGAGATCAACAAGTGGTGAGTGACGCACCGACAGACCAACAGAAAAGAGGGAACCGGCAAATACACGCTGTAAGAGGTAGTGCCATGCTGTTTTGCAGTCGAACTGGGCTGGCATGACCGGGGTGATACCTCTCGCTCAAATAACACTGGCGTCAAGTCACAGCTATGCTGTCGCGTTTCGCGTGGTTTGTGAGTTTCCGGAGGTCAATTGGGATAGGGAAAAGGAGGACAACGCATCTGCATAATCTTTGGTTGTGCTGATGTGTATGGGCGTCGGTAGTCGCCAAACGGCTTCACCAGCTCGTTACACTTCTATGCCATAAAAAAAATAGGTACTCGCTGCAAGCAGAATATGCGATCATCCTGCTACTATTAATACCTTTATGTACCGCTTTTTTATGTTGTTATCTGTAGGTACTAAAATATGTTATCTTTACTAATATAAAAGGAATAAGTTTTTTTGTTTTTTTTGACCACGTTATAATTTAGTACTATCAGTGGGATGTCAAAAAATATTTTTGTGTTCGATAGCCCAAATTCAGTAAAGTACTAGTAAAAGGACTTTTATTTTGAAAACAAAAAGTATTTTTTATTTCAATGATAGGAATTCGAGGAACAATTTTACTAGTATTATTGATATACTATTGATATTCATTATTTATGTATGAGTGTTTGTCAGGCACGAGACCCGCAACCGGATCTACGGACAGACGAACAACCCGCACCACACGGGCCGCACGGTGGGCGGCTCCAGCGGGGGCGAGGCCGCGCTTGCCGCTTGCTGCGCCACGCCCATCTCGCTCTGTGAGTCACGCCCCCTGCCGCTTTACTAGATGAGATTTGATGGCACGAGCTTAGTGGCGGTGCCATTTAGCTTGTTTCTCCCGTGAAACAACTTTTTTGTGTTCTCCGAGAAGGCGACGTCGACCCTTACCATCAGGTGTCAGGTCTGCCAGTTGTCCTGTCCAACTAACATTAAAAAGTGGTCTAAATGTCTTTTGTAAATCCTTTATAGGTATGATTTACATCTCCAATTAAACGCTGCATATAAAATTATTCTTCTGAGTTGTTGGACCCATGCTCGTGCTTCAATGAACGTTAAAATAGCACGAGGTATCTTCATACCCTTTTTTTTCTTTTACGCTGAGAAATGCTCTGAGGCATCCCGCGGGGGAGTGTGTTTCCTCACGCGGGTATGTGGGACTCGCTGCGCCCGAAAGCTAGTAAGCGGACGCAGCTCTACCCACTATATAAAACCCGGCGAGTGCCACCAATGCCGCCTTTGGTGAGGTGCCCCGGATCTAATGAGCAAACAGGGCACCTCGACGGCTAGTCAGTCCCTCAAGGGACCGACGCCACCTCACATAGGGGATATCCCGCACCAAAGAACAACCCCTCCCAATGTCGGGATAGTACAATGGGGTGAGGTTCCCGTCCTCGCCCCTTGTCCCCCAGCTCTTTTGTCCCCTCTTCCTATAAGAGAGGTACAAAGAGCAGCCCCCTAGGTTCACTTGGCTTCGCCCAAGGTGCTGGGTTCACCTTAGGCTACCCTACCCTCCTTATCTTATTAAGGAACCTTGTGATATTAAGGTATTAATGGAGTATTGAATTGTGTGTGTGTGTGTGTGTGTGTGTAGGTTCTGACATCGGCGGGTCGACGCGCATGCCAGCCTTCTTCTGCGGCCTGTATGGGTTCAACCCCTCCGCCGGACTCACCAGCCTCGAAGGTAAGCTATGTGAATGTGAGACTGAATAAAAAATCCCAAAAAAGAGAAATACTCTTAAAGCACTCAAACTCGTAATTATTACATTTTTGTTTATTAATTGTAATTTGTAACCCACATATAAATATATCATCTATACAGATAAATAAAATTGGAGTGTCTGTTTGTAATATTAAAATAACCGATAACTTAATATAACTTTTTATTGAATGCATATACACGGTACACATACCAAAATAGCATTTTTTTACAATTTTTGTCTGTCTGTTTGTTCGGGCTAATCTCGGAAATAACTGAGCTGATTTTGACGGGACTTTCACCGGCAGATAGCTGATGTGTAAGAGTAACTTAGGCTATGAAAATAATAATCATCAATCTGTATACGGCTGTAAATCTAAGTTAACGTGGGCGAAGCTGCGGGCAACAGCTAGTAAATTTATAAAAATAATAGTTTTCGAATGATATAAGTATTCCATTATAAGTATTTAAAGATTTATCTGCAAAAACTGTTGCGTTCAATACAACATGCGTTATGACGAACTGCTCCCAGGGGACCGCGATGAAGTACGTCAAAAGTTATAATGAGTGTAACAATAGAAAACAATGATGCTTCGCGCAGAGCTTTTGAAAAATATTATTTCACACACAAACAAAACACAAACACGCATGTTTGGTACGTGATTTCGCACACGTGCATCCACGACGTCACTCGTAACTAACTTCAGTCCCACCAAGTTAAATCGTGTTTATTATATAGTCTAAGAGCCCGTGAACCCCAGACCTTCGTTATTTTATAAAGGCTGAAAACTTGTCAGCGCATGCTCCTAACACAGGTAACAACGATGGACCATTATGAAGTTTGGGTTACCCTGGCTTTGGCAGGTAAACGGTACTAAAGGTGTGTAAAATACCGATCTAAATTCATCAAATAATAAAGTGTGATTTTTTGGTATTACCTTCAGAATATTATTAAAAATCACGTCATTAATTGCCAGACACTTAACAT
Source organism: Helleia helle (assembly GCA_963853865.1). NCBI lineage: Eukaryota > Metazoa > Arthropoda > Insecta > Lepidoptera > Lycaenidae > Helleia > Helleia helle. The sequence continues at coordinate 17,449,038 of OY971432.1, read as the reverse complement.
CGTGGCAACCCCTTGCCAGACACCCTTATTGTTCATGAAATTATAATTCTACTTACGTTATAGTATAAAAGCTAATATTGGTCGCTTAGAGAAATAATGAAAAGTCCAGCTTACCCAATCTCCGAGAAAAGAAAAGTTTTCAACATGTGCATACTCCCGATACTATCATATGGTTGTCAAACATGGACACTAACAAAACAAACATGCCAGTATAGGATGGAGAGGAGTATGTTAAACGTGAAACTACGCGACAAATGGAGATTGACGAAAATAAGAGCAATCACAAAAGTTGCAGATGTGACTCAGACAATAAAAACGCTTAAATGGCGCTGGACAGGTCATATGATGAGATCAAAAATTGATAAGTGGACTCAAGCAATCACCGTCTGGTACCCAAGAGACGGTAAAAGAAGAAGAGGAAGACCAATCAAAAGATGGGAGGATGATTTACCACAAGGTTGGAGAAGACTTACACAAGATAGACTCGAGTGGCGCAACAAGGAGGAGGCCCATGTCCTAGGACAACCCGACACCCAAATAGAGTAGCCGAATTATTACCCAAAAAATAAACAAATAATGTGTGACATATTATTATTATTATATATATATATAAAAAAAGAAGAGCATACACAAGTAAACATAAGAGCAATTTAGTTTAGTCATTTATTAAATTTGTACTCTAGTAGTAAGGCTGAATAAAGGCTATTTTTATTTTTATTTATTTTATTTTAAGTAGGGATCGCGGCAGACCTAACTCGCTATCTCACTCGCACCCACATATATAATCTGTCTCGCGCTCGCTCCTACAGCTACCCTACATGCTTGTCTGGCAAGGGGTTGGAACTATATAAAATGTCTGGCTAATGAGGAAACATTATCTAATTATTACCCAAGTATTATATATAAAATTCAGCTTTTATACTACATATAACGTAAGTAGAATTATAATTTCATGAACAATAAGGGTGTCTGGCTAGGGGTTGCCACGATGTTAAGTGTCTGGCAATTAATGACGTGATTTTTAATAATATTCTGAAGGTAATACCAAAAAATCACACTTTATTATTTGATGAATTTAGATCGGTATTTTACACACCTTTAGTACCGTTTACCTGCCAAAGCCAGGGTAACCCAAACTTCATAATGGTCCATCGTTGTTACCTGTGTTAGGAGCATGCGCTGACAAGTTTTCAGCCTTTATAAAATAACGAAGGTCTGGGGTTCACGGGCTCTTGCTCTAATACTTTTAAAGTTACAGTTCTGTTGTCAACATCATTTTTTTTATTCAAAATAGTACATACCAATAAAGTATCTTTTTGAACGTCAATTGAATCTTCCACCGGTTCCAAGGCGAGCCCAATGAGAAGAACCGGCGAAACAAACTCAATGGAACTAATCTTTTCAAATATTCTTTATCAAATTTATTCCCAATGTGTGTTCCATAAAGGATTTTGCTAACTATTATTTTTTAATTGATAGTTTTTGAACGTTTCTAGGATCCTAGTGTAAAAGCGTATATAGCCTTTAAAAGAATTGCTTACTTTTGCGTGTCTAATTACTGGTACATCTAGCCTGTGTCGTATATCCCTGATTTTTAATGGAGGTTTGTTAATTTCAGGTAACGCGCTCCGCACGGGCAAGGAACCCACCATGGCGTCGGTGGGCTTCGTGAGCAGACACGCGGGGGACCTGGCGCCCCTCACCACTATCATCGCTGCGGACCGCGCGCCGACTCAACACTTCAACCGACCTGTCAGCGTCAAGGTGAGGCAGGGACCGATCTTGAGACCATAAGCGACCCCATTACACTGTAGTTCAGCGTGGTAGTGACCATCAACATGTTGTGCAAAATGGTCCCTTATAAATTAAATTATTAAATTAAATCGCCTAGCGACTAATGTCTCACCGCTCACCACCAAAACCATACCGAAAGCGACTTATGTCTCCGGAGAGTCTCCTAGACACCAAAAAGCCTAAGCGACACTAATACCATTATAATAGGGAACTGGTGGTAGGGAAGCGCTGTGCCGCGCTCCCGGCTGCATGGGTCCACCATCACCACCACCATCTTGCTTATTCCTCCCGTCAAACAGCTTCTCTGTGTTTCGGAGAGAAGGGCAAGACAGGCAGTGTAATTACTGGCACCGAGACTTAACATCTTATGTCTCAGGATAGGCAACACATAGATGAGTTGCCTGGGCTCGTTCCAGGTAAACTAGTTTATGTTCATGGGTGACGTCGACCACTTACCATCAGGTGGCACGTTGGCCAGTTTGCCTATCCAACTAACATAAAAAAGGGAACATCTCGTCGCTTATAATAAATGATCCTCTTTAAGTGTCTGGCCACGAGATTCGCCGAAATCTAAATGACCCTTTTTTTTTTCTTTAACGCCGGGAAATGCCCTGAGGCATCTTGCGGGGGAGTGGGTCTCCCCACGCGGGTATGTGGGACTCGCTACGCCCGACGCTGGTAAATGGACGCAGCTCTACCCACTAAAACCCGGCGAGTGCCACCAATGCCGCCTTTGGTGAGGTGCCCCGGATCTAGAAAACAAACAGGGCACCTCGACGGCTAGTCAGTCCCGCAAGGGACCGACGCCACCTCCACAGAGAGGTTGTCCCGCACCACAGAGCAACCCCTCCCAACGTCGGGACAGTACAATGGGGTGAGGTTCCCATCCTCACCCCTTGCTCCCTGCTCTTCGGTCCCCTCTTCTTATAAAAGGGGTACAAAGAGCCCCCTCGGCCCAATTAGCTTCACCCAAGGTGCCGGGCTCACCCTAGGTTACTGAGCCCCACTGCACGACAAGGCCTGAACCATGGTGGGGAACCACTGCTGCATGGGCTTCTTCGAAATCGGGTGAGGCGAGGCAGTGAGGTTATAACTTTGTGGGATGTACCTAAGGTGGAGCCCCAAAGGGAGATCTCCGACCGAGCGAGATGGTATGCTCGGCCAAGCCTAAGCCGATGATGTTGTGTTGCAGGAGCTGAGAGTGTTCTTCATGGAGACATCCAACGACCCGTACGTCAGCCCCGTGTGCCCCGACCTGCGGCGGGCCATGAACACGTGAGTATAGAACCCCGCAGGGCTCCGCGCGGTGTCCCGTGTCTCTACCATGAGCTTACGACTATGGTGTAGCCAAAGTATTGACGATTCACCCAGAATTTGTCGGGACCATTCTTATACCTAATCTATATAATATATTAAATTCATAGTCAGTAAACGATAATATAATTAGTAAGAATATAAGCTAATTAAAAGTTATTCCTACAATATTCTAATAATTGTGCAATTATTATTTGCTGTCAATATGTAATTGAAAAATAATAAAACCGACGTAAATTTACTTATTTGAATATTTATTATATTTCTGTCCGTTTTATTATTTTTCTTTAATTTTTACACGCTCGATCGTGAAAATTGCCGACTCGAGCGGCAACATAACGACCCCAGAGTTACATAACTTTGCGGTCATTGACTCTACGTATTTGTAGTATTTTACTACTGTGACCATATAATTTCTGTTAATATACATGTTTTCAAATGTTTTTAACTTTTCTTAAAAAACAAATATTTTTTAAATATATTGTTCATCAATAATGCTATACGTTGACTAAATGAAGCGTTAAATTTTCTTTGATAATTTTATTAAGTCATGTATAGACTTGAGCCGTTTATTGTCGTTATCAAATAGAACCATGATCGTGTTTTTGTATTTGTAGCGTGCTAGCCAAGTTGTCGGAGGAGACGCAGCCGCCGCAGCCATTCTACCACCGCGGGTTCGACCGCATGTACCGTCTGTGGAGACACGCCATGACGCGGGAGGCCGAGGACTTCGCCCGCCTGCTCACCGATAACCGGTCACGCGCCAACGGGCTACAAGAACTGGCCAAGACGGTGAGGCCAGAGACTAATAGTTTCAACAAATTTTTCAAGGTCATAATTCCAAGATCATCCAAGGTTATGCTAACGAAATTCGAAGGTATGAAAAGAATGAGAATGGATTATCCACTCTAGGTTCTTACCTAGGTCACTACATAGGTCACATAACGCTATATATTGTTTCTTACAATATATAGCGTTATGTGACCTATAAATGAGCGACCTAGTTAGTGGGTATAAGTGAAGCTGATTTTTTCTAAATGTTTTGCACCTGAAGTTGAGAGTACCGCTTGCTCACTTGTTGAAGGAAAACTTCGTGAGAAAACCTGCATGTCTGATGATATTCAAAGCTGTCATCACCCGCATTGGGTAAGCGCAAAGGTCAGCTATGTCTAAACACCCTCCTCGCCTGATTTCGAGGAGGAGACCCGTGTCCAACATATCAATAAGTGTCGAAGATGATGGTGATACTAGCTTCATACTTGTCTCGTCTGATGCGTCGTTTGAGATAAGCCCAAGACCTCTACTAACCTCTCTCCCCCAGTTGGTGGGCGCGAGTGATCTGACGCTGGCGGCCGTGCTCAAGTTACTGGACGACCAGGTGATGCCGCGCGCCGACCCCGCCTGGGCCGACGGGCTCATACGGGACACCGTCGACGAGATCACGGTCAGTACCACCACACCACCACGACACTACCACCACACGATCACGACACTACCACAAGTATTATTTATACCGGGTGTATTTGGAACGCTTGCGAAAACGAAGAGGTATGATGTTGGCATAGCCTGACATGATACAAGTGAAAAAAACGCGTTTTTTTTTTTTTTTGGTTGCTTTTTTATTTTTTGTATAATCCGGTTTAGTAAACATAATGTTACAGGAATTTGATAATTCTTTTAAAATAATCGTTTTTTTAAAATAACAGCAATGTAATAAACTTAACTTAAATAAACGGCTAGCGGACTGAATCAGCTGATAGCGTTACACGAGGTCGCCGCATGCACGAGGTGAACGAGATCCCGCACCGCGCGCGTCTTCAGCGCGATTTATGGCTTTAGTCGTTCATCGTTTTAGTTTTTACTAATACATTATTATTTAAGGGTGGGGACACCAGCAAGGCCAGACGGGTGATCAGTCCTCATTAACGGGACCATTTCACCCAATACTAATACATTGCGGGTTTGCAAAATACACAAGTCCTAATTTTTTTTTAAACGTTTCTGAGATCAATGGTTATATGCATTATATAGTATATAAATAGTATATTATTAGGGTTTAGTCTTCGCAAGCGTTCCAAGTACACCCGGTTTTATATTATTCTAATGTGCCGTACAATAATTATCTATAGTTTGTCTAACGTTATGGGCCCACGGGCCGATGACATGAATAGTCGCACCTCGCTCTAACGTACTGTATACTAGTTCTATCCCGCTTGTATTTGTAACGTGTTGCTATGATCCCGCAGCGCACGCTGGGCTCGACGGGCGTGCTGGTGCTGCCGTCGGCGCCGGCGCCCGCGTCCTACCACTACGCGCCGTACCTGAAGCTGTTCAACTTCGCCTACTGGGGCGTGCTCAACGTGCTCAAGATGCCCGCCGTGCAGGTACCTATCGTACTACTTCACACAAATACGAACGGAAAACATGTCACTAGCTCTTACTAAAAACTTCTCATTAGACAAACTATAGAAACCAACTGACTAATACATAATGTCTTGTATTTAAATGTCCTACTCGCTAATCTGTAGGTGCCAGTGGGCGTGGACGGAACGGGCCTGCCGCTGGGCGTGCAGGTGGCGGCGGCGCCGGGGCAGGACGCGCTGTGCCTGGCCGCCGCGCAGTACCTCGCGCGCACCCTGCCGGCACCCGCGCCCTGTCGCCTGCCCGCCTGAACAACACGTGGGCGGGGCGTCACACGAGGGGGCGGAGCGAGCTAGAGCTACATGCTGATTATTTCTTTAAGCTCTTTTGGGGAGCCGGAAATAAGTGCAGTCGTTTTAGGGTAGATCACGTTTGGATGGTTCACCTACTCCTGACTATCAGAGACCTATCTAGAAACAACGCAAGTATCAACGTGTACACGGACGAAGTGAAACTTCTTTGGCTTATAGGTATAAAATTCTATAGTATTTTTTTTTTCAAATAAATTTATCATTTTGGTATAGGTATTACTAGATTAGAATAGAAGCTTCACTTCGGAAATAGCGACTCGTTCAGGAAACGACAAAATAATACAGATCTATGCGTCTAGCTCTCCCCTCCTCCCTCAAAAATATAAAAGCGCTAACAACCTGTGTCAACCTGTGTTAGCGCTTGGCTATGCCTTATATTGTGATATTGAAGTGTATTTTAATGTTTATCCTAAGTAACAGACTGCTCGTTATCGTTGTTACGTATATTTTTGTAACTAGTTAAGTTTTATAACTGTTGATGTATCAAATGTTTAAGACTGTTTATCTAGGTGAAGGATTTCGAATAATATATTTTTATAATATATTGATTTTCTCATTTACAAACATTTCGGATATATTTCCCAGTCTTTATCTTGTCAAATACTGTTAGAGTGCGCGCACGATAAGTCTGCGCGCGGCGAATAGAGGAACTAAAAACAATTTGCTATATTGATCTTGACAGGTGATACTAGTGGTTAACGTCTTTATAAAATTAACGTATTAACATGCCAAAAGTGTTAAAAAGTGCTGGTAGAGAGATAGTGCTAAAGGTAAAAGGCTTGTGAAGAAGAAAGCGATCATGGTGGCCCCACAAACTATATAGAGTATTCTACCACTATGGAGTATGGGTGGCCCTGCAATTGCATTCAATCAAGTGCGATCTCGCGTCGCCAACATAACAGGTTAGTCTCGTAGTGTTACCACAACAAAACTTTGAATACAACTAAAATAATGAAACTAATCTAAGTCTAATACTTTTTTTTGGAAAACGCTCGTCATAATTTTCATGTTAAAAATATTATGACAATGTGCTGCCAAATCAAACGTAAATTATGTATGTAATAATATTTTACGGATTGTTTTGTTTTTTTCAGGCATTTCGGGACGAACTGTTTCTACAATAATTGTGACTGAAGGATTTAAGGCAGCACAAACTTCAACGAAGCCAGGAAAGAAAATTGCATGCTATTATTATTATTAATATATATTTTACATACTTATGCCATTATTTAACAAGAATAATAAATGTATTTAATAAAAAGTAATAAATTACATGCTTTTATTTCAATGCTCAATGAGGTTGTATCATTGATATCGAATCAGTTCAGTATGACTGATTTGATATTTATTTATTTATTGGTTTACCAACAACTGATAACACAGATAAAACTTATATTTTACATAGATTTTTTACAGTTATAGTTATAAATTATAATAGTGCATCAATCACGTCTTATCGGCAAACACCACATGATCAGTGAAATCACAGCAAATAATAGTGACTTCAACAAATTAGTACAAGAATATTGTAGTACTATTATTATTATTATATCAATAGGATGTACACAGATTGTGACATTTATACTATATGCATATTATAAAATAACGTTATTCTTTCAAAAAAGACTGCAAAACTACCATTTGAAACAGTTTCTGTAAGAACTAAGCTGGCAACATTTTTTAAATTGGCATCAGCGCCACACCTATGTGCAGAGTTAACGTGCGCGCACTCTAGTTTACATTCAAAAGCTCGCGTCATCCATTCTACTGTCAATGTTATATGTTATAATGAAACCCAGTTTTAGTTAGAACGCGTTTTCCCTAGTTAAAACTACCTAATAAGGAAACATTTTAAGCATTCGTAAATTCTATTTTTAACAAAGGCGTTTAGTAAAAAGTAGTTGTTGTAATTAGGGAACACGTTGTACCTTAAACCTGATTTTAATTGTAACATATACACCTATTTTAAAAAAGTATGTGCATAATTATTTATCGATACAGGTCACTTACTTCTAATGAAAATAATAATATACTTGATCTTAAAATTATCCATAAAATATTGTAATAACTAGAAAATGTATTGCACAAATGAAAATTCATATAATGAATATGAACTTTTATATAATCAAACCCATACAAACATTGACAGCTTTTTTTTTTTTTACGCCATGTGGGTATGTGGGACTCGCTGCGCCCGACAGATGGTAAATGGACGCAGCTCTACCCACTAAAACCCGGCGAGTGCCACCAGTGCCGCCTTGGTGAGGTGCCCCGGATCTGTTAAGCTAACAGGGCACTTCGACGGCTAGTCAGTCCCGCAAGGGATCGACGCCACCTCCACAGAGGGGTTGTCCCGCACCACAGAACAACCCCTCCCAACGTCGGGACAGTACAATGGGGTGAGGTTCCCATCCTCACCCCTTGCCCCCTGCTCTTTTGTCCCCTCTTCTTATAAGAGGGGTACAAAGAGCCCCCTCGGCTCAATTGGCTTCGCCCAAGGTGCTGGGATCACCCTAGGCTGCTGAGCCCCACCGCCACGTCAAGGCCTGAACCATGGTGGGGAAACACCGCCGACAGCTGACGCAGCATACTTTTATAGCCTCGCCCCTTCCAGCATACTTTTCGTTTGGAGCATTAGTTATACTTCTATGCTTTTGTCGTTCACTGCTTATTATATATCTTTTTGGGCAATTTAAAAACAGTGGTGTAAATGAGGATGAAAGAATGAGGGTAGAGAAATAAAATATTGTACAATAATATGAAGAAACCTTTATTAGATTTAAAATCTCCGACAATCAACTGCGAGATGCAGCCGGCACCCGCTCCCGCTCGCCGCGGGCGGACCACGCCCCTGGCGCGGCCTTCCTCGGCCTCGCCGCAAGCCACATTACTTAACCTAGAGGTCCGTGCTGGCATGGCTCGGGTATGCAGGCCCGTGCTAGCATGGCCCGGGTATGCGGGCCTGTGCTAGCATGGTCCGGGTATGCAGGCCCGCTCATGGTAGCACGGCAAGCGTGGCTGGCACGCATGACCACCGCCCCTCGGCTCGGCCGTGTAGTCGCCACACTTCAATATGAAACAGTGGCGCCATCCTACACGTAGTGAATGGCTGCATACTAATACTACCTTTTATTCGCAACAAATTGACCAACAAACATTTTTCTATACATATATTAATTATCTTGTATTCATTATCAATACTAATTATTAAATTTATTTTTTGTTATAATCTAATTTTCTTAAGCTTCGATCGTTAAGCGTCAAAATTTCGGTCTAATTAGTTAAAATTTTATACAATACAAAGCGGCTTGCACGGTACATATAATTTAGAAAATCTACTCGTCAAGCAATATTACAGATAATTCAATTGTCATATCGAAATTTCCATACATTAAATATTTATTACACATATACCATCTACTACTCTCCGTCACTAGGCGAAGAACTTACATTTAAATACATTCAGAATGTACAATAGACTACGGAGCGTCAACTTGTTGCGAACTCGACTACGGACTAAGGTATAATTATTATCACTTTAGGATCACTCACAGTGGAATGGAACAGTTACATCACATAGTACGGCACCCTGCGCTAAGTCTTATTTACATCACATTAAGGTTTAGTTTGTACATGTCTCGTCCGAGACGGGGGGACTACGCTACGGCTACGGGCGTCGACCGCTCGGACGCGGGAGTGATACACGAATAGCAAAATATTGATACGTTCCTCGGGGAATTAAGCGTAGAGGACGCTGGGGTGTGGGTGGGGCCCGGCGGGCGGAGTCAGGCGGCGGCGCGCAGGCGGCAACGGCAGGCGAGCAGCGCGAGGGCGCGGCGCAGCAGCAGGCCTCAGCTCGGGAACTTGCAGTACAGCGCGTAGTGCAGCTCGTAGCCCGAGAAGCGGCACGTCTGCGCGTCGCGCGCCACGTAGCCCGCCAGCGACGAGAACCGCTTCAGCGAGCGCGGCGCCTGCGCGGCCGGCGCGTCCTGCACAACATGTTAGTTATAGTAATTAGTAAGTAAATCGAATTCACTTTCGTGTAACATTTTTAGTTAAGTGATATTTATATTAAAATTTGAGACGGGACGTACCGGCGTGGCGAAGACGGTAAGCACGAACTTGCCGGGGCGGAAGGTCCGCAGCACGTTGGCGATGACCTCGTCGTAGCTGCCCACCGGCACGTTGGACTCGAACGACACGTACGAGCACGACGCCTCGGGTGTGATGTGGATCGTCATGTAGCAGCCCTGTGACGTCACACCTCAGTCAGATACAGTACACACATCTCACAGATTTATACAACTGTATTGTTACTATACTTACTAAATAAATAAATAAACTATTGTTATAAAATAACTTACAGATGGTATATCCTTATCCCTCTATCGAGCGCATGAACAATAAGTACACCGTTACTTTACATACTCTATAATAGCCTAAACGTCTGAACTACCTCATAAACCCTTTACTTTATTCTTTTTCAGGACGAAATATTGTTTATATAAAATAAAACATATTATTCAACATTACGAAAGAGGGTCGGCACCCTAAATCCTATTTGGTGACAACGCAGTGTACCAATAAATTCTTAGTAATTAAACTATAGACTACCTAGAAAATAGAACAAATTTCACTCGGAAAAAAGAATGACGGGTTCATCAGGTTGGTTCAGCTCTTCTTCTATAAGGAACATCTTAATGACTTCCTAATATTTTTGTGAGCTTTTTACAACATAACAGTGTAGAAACTTACATCCTTAGCAACCCCGTTCATGGAGTATCCGCAGGGGTCGAACAGGTAGTCGTCAATCACCATCCCGGGTATAATCTTGTCGATGCCAGACACCTGGAACATTACACTAACATTATCATTTTATTTCATAATCTAATTTCTAATCTAATTTGTCTCAGTCTGTAAGTAGAGACTCATTTCACTTCACGACTGGATCCAAAGTTGCAACAACAACAGGCCAGGAAGTTTTTGCCTTTTGTATGTTACTTGGATAAGCGATAGATAGATAAGATGAACGAGTGTCACAACTCACTGGCAGCGCCGGCCGGATGTGACGCCGTTAACCTATCTAAATGCATCAATAGTAATTGGAATTATAGACTTCTGATGGCATGTGCTATACATGAAGATAATGTTAGTTAATAATTAGAGTATCATCATCATCATCCGCTATCCGTCCCACCATGTGCTCACCTTGGTGGCGTGCGCGGCGTCAGCGGAGGCGGCGCGCGTGAAGATGTCCATGACGTCGGGGTCCAGGTCCGACATGAGAATCTCGATGGTCTGGTCCGGCTCCGACAGCGCCCGCTCGTCCTGCTCCTTCTCCAGTGCGTCCACCGTCCCTGGGGGCACAAAATAACACGCTTCTATTAGTTAAACGTGTGACTTTGAAATCACTTCAAAATTGACATTCAAAAGGATCAATTTTAAATTTTGCAGTTATGAAGGACTCATGACAACGTAATGATTTAAAAAGTATTATCCAAGGCCTTCAGGTTTGAACATCGATTACATATAAAAACTAAGGTTAACGGCGTATCAATCAATGGAAAATAAACAAAATCTTAGAAAACTTAAAGCCACATTCAAATAGCTACAATCAACAGGCTACAAGACTTTATTGAAGGCAGGTTGCCTTAGTAATTAGCTAGATTTATCTGTATTCATTGACTAGACAACCGGATCTAACAATATGTAAGGATGCTGCGGAGTGGCTCTTTTATATGCATATTAAGGAAATAACTATTATTCTCCTCAGAGAATTCGCACTAGTTATCAAGCTATAGATTATATTAAACTAAAAGAATCAGTAGATCACGATAAATCTATAAATCTGTATGACAACTACACAATATTTGAAGACCAATTAAAATTCCATATAAGTAACAACAAATTAACAAAAATAAAAATACTCAACCCCCCTAAAGAAGATTGGATCAATCAGGATATTATTTATGGAATAAAGCTAAGAAACTATCTGTGGACGCAGTATAAGAAGAATATGGAAAACAATACATTGAAAGAGGACATTAAACGGCAGAGAGACACTGTAGCAAAATTAATTCAAGATACGAAAAATTCTTATTATATTAACCTATTTAGTAACTGCACGAAGAAACCTAAGAAATTGTGGTCACTCATAAATAGTCTTGCCCGAAATAAAATTAAACACGGTTGTGCTCCTCCAAAACTTATTTTCGATTCTAAAACGATTACAGACTAATGAAATTTGTGAAGTATTTAATAACTATTTTTCTTCAATAGGACCTGAATTAGCGAGAAAAATACCAGATAAGTATCATGACGTGTCTGCATACGCTCAATATATTAAGTCGGGCAAACAATGTTTCACTGAACTATGCACATTAGAACCCTGCAACGCTAACGAAGTTATCAAAATAATTAACGATCTCGCCTCTAACTCACACAGCACACACACACAGGCTAGGCTAGCACAGGATTGGAAGGGATTAGCACAAAAGTGATAAAATGTCTGGAATACTCTATTTCCAACAGCCTGGCACACAAGTGGTGAATTTCCAAATACTTTAAAAATCGCCAAAGTCATACCTATTTTTAAATCTGGACTTCAAACTGACCCTGGTAATTATCGCCCAATCTCAGTCTTACCAGTGCTATCTAAAATATTAGAAAAACTATTGTACGTAAGGCTAATCAAACACCTAGATTCTTTGAACTTCATCTCAAAACAACAATACGGATTCAGAGCAAGAAGTAACACCACAACTGCAGTAATAGATCTCATAACGGAAATCAAAACTAATATAGACAAAAAACGTATTGCGTTAGGGGTCTTTATTGATTTAAAGAAAGTTTCGATACCGTTAGTCACACACTTCTACTACATAAGTTAGAATCTATTGGTATCAAAGGCAACGCCCTCAAAATGTTCCGTTCATACTTAAAAAATCGATCACAGGTTGTCAAGATAGAGAATTATCAGAGCGCTCCGTTATCTATCTCATGTGGAGTCCCCCAGGGATCTGTTTTAGGCCCCCTTTTATTCCTGATATATATAAACAACATTACAGAATTAGGACTAAACGGCCACGTTACTTTATATGCCGATGACACATGTCTATTTTATTTCGGGACTAATATTCACGACATTATTATACAAGCACAAGCAGACTTGGATGTCTTATCTGAATGGTTCCAATATAATTTATTAACCATAAACACCAATAAAACTAGTTATATTATCTTCAAATCTAAAAATAAAACCATTCCACCACATTCCTCATTAACAATAAATAATATCCCTATTAATGAAACTACCAAAGAAAAATATCTTGGCCTAAGAATAAACAATTACCTAACATGGAATGACCAAATTGATTACATAAAAAAAAAAGTTGTCCTCTAATTGGTTCACTGCGTAATCTATACGGGTGTGTTCCCCGGCAGACACGTTTCATGATATATAAGTCCTTAGTCAAATCACACTTGTTATATTTGATCGAAGTATGGGGCAGCGCTACAAAATCAAAATTACAAGAATTTACAGATAATACAAAATAAAATAGTAAAAGCTCTCTTCCAATACCCATTCCTGACATCAACAAAAAAGATCTACACCGAAACTGGTATACTTAATATTAATCAACTTTACGTATATAATACATGCATAATTATAAGGAAAATCATTGAAAAAACTATTAATATAACTTAACTTTTATTAAAAAAATACAAATTACGAAACGCAGTACTCGCCGACCAAGTTTGCTTGTACTACCTAGGATACGAACCAATTACGGCAAAAAAAGTGTAACTTTTGAAGGAGCACAACTTTATAATAAGCTACCACCTGCAGGGCCGGATTTAAATTTGTGCCGCCCTGGGGCACTGAAGAAAATGCCGCCCCTATGACTTAAATTTTATTTTAATAGTTTTGATATCTTATTTTTTTAGAATTAGAATAACTAATTGATTGCAGGAAATTTATTATGTATTATATAGCATTTATTATACATTATGTTTTATTTATATTTATTCTTTATTTACTCATATATTATATATTATTTATTATATACTATAGTAATATAAAAAAATATTTGTATTTTTCTTAAAATTATAAGTTTTGCACTAAGAACGACTTATATTAGTATTGCATAATTTTTTCACAGGCAAACTCGCCTAACTTTTTGAATTGCAAACTGGTCGATTAAATCATCACAATCTAAACGTTGAAGCACATCTGATTCTATGCATAGAATAGTTAAGCTATTGAGTCTATTTGCACCCATTGTAGCAATAACTTAAATTTCCTATATTATAATATACAAAATTTTAATGTGATACATAATACTTGAATTATATTTCTTGAAAGATAAAATGTTTATTTAAAAGAATTAGTTAATTATATATTGTATAGAAAATTTTATCTCACTTTCCAAATTTTGCCGCCCTAGAAAATTTGCCGCCCTGGGCACTAGCTCCGACTGCCCCTAGTATAAATCCACCACTGACCACCTGACATAAAAAATGTGTGCTCATTTAACATATACAAAAAAAAAACTATTAGAATATGTAAAAACAATGCATCTCGACTAAATAAATAAATAAAAAAGTAAATTATACAAATCAATACAATATTATGTTAAGTGAGCACCTGAGTAGTGAGTACCTATAACTGTGTGACGACCATTAAAATTATATTTATACATGATATGTATTATCAAATGTTCTCATGTAAGTGACTCTGTCTTTTTGAGAATAAATTCTTTAAACCTAACTAATTGGGGCTTAAAATTTGCTATTTATAAAGTACTTGGACTTGTAGTGACGATTTAATACTTTAGAATAAATTACTAGCGTCTGCCCAAGTCCGATAGGGTCAGGACTCAGGAACCACCCCGGAACCTGGCTACATGCATAAAGCATTTCCTTGCGTCAACATGCGATCTAACACAATATTCAAAAACTATTATTATTTATCTATTCTGTTTAATCATAAAAAAATTGGTGAATCTTTATCTACACGAAATTTTGACATACCTTCCAGAGGTAGGAGCGTGTAGAGATACCAACAGTCCTTTTCGGGGCCCATTATGTAGGCGCGACCGTCGCCGAAGAACGAGTCTAGCAGCTCCACCTGAAGTAGCGGAGTTTAAAAATATTAGTAGGAGTAGACAACAGTTCAATCATTAAAATAATATGTCAAAAGTTCACAAGTTAATCTGTAACTAATTTACTGATGTAGTAATTAGTATGCAATTAAGTGGATTTTTTTAGATCACACTAGTGATAGCACACAAACGTCGTAGGATCACACTAGTGATAGCACACAAACGTTGTAGGATCACACTAGTGATAGCACACAAACGTTGTAGGATCACACTAGTGATAGCACACAAACGTCGTAGGATCACACTAGTGATAGCACACAAACGTTGTAGGATCACACTAGTGATAGCACACAAACGTTGTAGGATCACACTAGTGATAGCACACAAACGTTGTAGGATAGAATCCCACCCATATAATTTGTATGATGAATATCGGTATTGTTTGTACGGTAATGTAATATTTTAATACTAGGTGTCCTCATGTTTTGGGGATTGTCTCAACTACTTCTGCCCTGACACGCAATTGCAAAAGCAATTAAATCGACTACAATTATCGTTCATTGTCAGATCACTCGACCCTGCTATGTCGATATCATTTGGAGCACTACCCGTATGGTAACAAAGTTCACTTTCCGATAACGTATCGTCAGGGACTCATTTAGCGGCGGGTCATTGAGATGATTTGTCATTCACCCGCGGAGTGCTAAATCTACTGAGATGAACAAATAGTCCTTTTTCTACATACATGTGTACATATTATAAGAGGTCATCTTCAACTAATTTACAAATATGTGTCTACTGGAACTATATCCTTTGTGTCATAAGCAGATCTAAGACTGAGATCTCCGTGCCAGTGATCTACCGCCGATCTCGCCTATCTTTCGAAACAAAAGAAACTGTTCCGACGACGACACACGACTATAAATAAAATCGTTCATCTATCCCTTTTCTGTTTACTCCTGAACAGGCGTTGTTCTTTACTCATTTGTACTGTTGTATAATATTAATCTGTAAAACCTTATGTAGGACCGCCAAAACTTGTGATTAAGTGAATGATAAGGCATATGAGTGGAGGCTACTTCCCCGCCATAGTTCAGGCCTTGACGTGGCGGTGGGGCTCAGTAGCCTAGGGTGAGCCCAGCACCTTGTCCGAAGCTAATTGAGCCTAGGGGGCTCTTTGTACCCCTCTTTTAAGAGGGGGTAAAAGAGCGGGGGGCAAGGGGCGAAGACGAGAACCTCATCCTATTGTACCGTCCCGACGTTGGGAGGGGTTGTTCTGTGGTGCGGGACAACCCCTTTGTGGAGGTGGCGTCGGTACCTTGAGGGACTGACTGGCCGTCGAGGTGCCCTGTTTGCTCATTAGATCCGGGGCACATCATCAAAGGCAGCAATGGTGGCACTCGCCGAGTTTTAGTGGATAGAGCTGCGTCCACTTACCAGCTTTCGGGCGCAGCGAGTCCGACATACCCGTGTGGGGAGACCAACTCCCCCGCGGGATGCCTCAGAGCATTTCCCGACGTTAAAGAAAAAAAAGGCTACTTGCTAGTCAACGGTTTATCTGTGGTAGAATGCAAGTGTACCACCAACTGACCTCCGAGTCGAAGTTGTCGTGCGGCTTGAGCTGCGCGTGCGGGCGCGCGAACTGGCGGCGCGAGTAGAACACGTTGTGGACGCGCGAGTGGCCCGCCACGTCCTCGGCCAGCGCCAGCACGGCGCGCACGCACCGCAGCGGCGTCGTCCGCCCACACGTCTTCAAGATCCAGCGCCGCCGCGACACGAACATGCTGCTCTCGCTGGAATAACACGTACAGACTCGTTTCTAGAAGGAGACTGGAATTACGACACACATACTATGCCCCTTTATCCCGTTGGGGGCCCTAGGCAGTAGAATAATGGCGCCCTGACAAAAACAACAATTTTAAGATGTGTGAGCCTGATTTTTGGACTAGAGAAAAATAAACCTAGTAATAAGGGTAGTACTAGGTATTGTAATCAGCAATCATTTTTGAAATATCACTCAATCATATTCTGATAGAAATAATAGGGCCCCATGAATCGTGGGGCCCTGGGCACGTGCCCAGAGTGCCCTGCACACATACTTAGTACACTTCTCGATGGACGTATGATGTGACACTATTGGACCGCTTATGGTACAGGACATACCTATCGTTACCGGTCGTTTTTCATCTATGTGACATCATCATCATCATTTTCCCGTCTGCTGGGCACAGGTCCTCGATGGATACCAAAACGGCTGATCCCATAGGCCTTTAGTTAACCGCAATTTTACGTATCCACAACGGTGGTAGACAATTTCCTTTGTATACTATTGCATCATCCAACGAGATGTGTATCCCTGACATCTCAAAATCTTATAATATGCATACATGTATCTGCTTACGATGTGAAGTTCGCCCATGACCGTTGCAATATCATCAAGTAATCATAAATGTGAAAGTGTGTTTGTTTGTCAAGTAAAAACGTCGTAACCGAGCAACGGTCGACACGATTTTATACAAGATTGCGAGTAACCGGGAAGTCGACAACTTAATCCACTCACTGTCCCGCGAAACATATTTATTAAAAATAAATTAAAGACATTATATTACTTTTGGACATTGGATCTAGAGAGCTACAGATAAGAGCAAAGTGCAAACTTAAGATGATATTGTATGAAACGTGTTAACTAGTCACAGCTACAGTCTACAGATAACGTATATAATTAATTAAACAACAATAGCACGTCCAACTGCATATTAACTAATTTATAAACATTCAACTTTATAGATAAGTTCTTGATGTTATAATTTTGAAATTGATTTCACCCTTCACAGATTCCTAGTCGACACAGTTGACAGAGTTGACACTCGAACATATGACAGAGCTACTCAAGCAGCAGTACGCGGGTAGTTTCAGTGTGTGAGGCGCGGCCTAAAGTTTCGAATTGGTGATTTATTATCCCACCGATCAAGTAATTATTTACTTGCACAGTTAACGTCGCTTATATTAAATGTAAAAATTGCAAGAAAACCGAAATGTCTAAGTTTTTATTAGCCAATATGCAATGACCCAACGCATAGGTTATCTATTTCCTCGTCTCGAGGAGATACGGTGTTTAAAAATTGGGCCAAATATGTTGAGTAAATATAAATATGCTTTTTATAATAAAACAATTTTTACGGATTTTATCGCGGTTTATTAAGATTTTTATAAGCCCGACGTTTCGGATACTTTACAATATAAACCGCGATAAAATCCGTAAAAAATGTTTTATTATAATGAGTGAAATTCGCGTAAACATTAGAAAACAATATAAATATGCTTAATCAGAGATTCGAATCCGCGACCATAAACCTGTCTCCTATATGACTCCTTGTCATAATTAACAACCTAACTTTCACACCGGGCATCCAATACAAAAGTAGGTTACAGCTGCCGATACAAAAATCACTACTCGTAAAGTATCATGACGTCACAAGATACGCTATCGGACAAACAAGAGGTTATTATTACAACATCCTCCAGATAATCCTTATCAAACTCAGCGTATTGTTTTAATTGCTATTATCTTGCTTAAACAATTGATAACATATATTAATACTTTGTACAACTTTACATAATGGTGCTTTTGTTCATACAGTATCTAATTTAATTATGTGATTCTACAGCATACAGTTTATTTTTGATACGGCTAATGGGTCTCAAAATCAAGCGAGGAGGCCATAGTTCACCATTCGCTGTCTCTCTGAACGACTGTCAAAGATTATTAATCTTGTCTCTGGTTTTCACGCGATGTTTACTGCGGAGCAGGCGACATTGACGAAATCCACTTGGGAAACTGAAAAACATTCAGTGCAGGTCAGGGTCTCAGTCAGACCACTCTGACGAGTTCAAAATCACTATATGAAACAATAACTACCTATATTACATCGATTATACTATAATAATCGGCTATTCAATTAAAATATGAGTTAACTTTCTATATATCCGTTTATATTATCATCATATTATTATATACACGATTCCCAAGGCTATCGTAATAATCATCATCCAGGACCGGCCGTTTTATGTAAATTAAGTACAGTTACAGTTTTATGTTACCTAATCTAAATAAGCGCGGGCAGCGCGGCGTTAAAGTAACAGATAATTAATAACACGATGAAAGATTATAATGAACTACTAAGTACTAAGCATATTTATTTTATTATTATTATTTGATACCGCAGGGAAATCCTTATGGATGCAGCTTCGGGTTTTATTATCCCGGGGATAGTGGGACTCGCACCTGGCACTAAACATATTTAAATACTGAAATGTAGTGTAACAAAGCCTATAGGTGTAGTTTATACCAAGAAATATATAAACACTTAATTAAACCATTAAATAAACCTATTAATAAAATACTTGTGCCATGTCGAATCACTCCTACATAACTTTGACCGGTGGGGGGATGTGTACCGGTGGGAGGGATACACTGTGCCACACTCAAACAGCTTTGCTGTGTTTCGGGGAGAGGGGCAAGACAGGCAGTGTAATTACTGGCACCGAGACTTAACATCTTATGTCTCAGGATAGCTGCAGGTAAACTAGGACCTAGGTTATGTTCATGGGCGACGTCGTCCACTTGGGGGGCACGTCTGCCAGTTCGCCAATCAAACATAAAATAACCAAGGAGTAAGCGAAGGGCAAGCCGGTCAGGACGCGGCGTATGAAAAACGTAAACATGCGTCACCGGGCGCCACCGCGCAGTCTCCGATCGATACGGCACCGAGCCTGGCCACCGGGGCCCGCCTGCGGACTAGATGCGTCTCACATCCATGATCCGTCAACAAACAACCAACACGACTGATACTGCAATACATCATACAAATATAATATTATCTAGTGTCCCCGCAGTAAATATATTAAATCCTTTAAATTTCTATAAGTAATAAAAATAATATATTTTATTTTTCTCTTACAAGGGTACACAATCATCATCAACATCAGCCTCCGTACACTCGGAACATGGCCTCCTTCAATGAACGCCAAGACGACCGATCCCTTGCCACTCGCATCCAACACGGATCGGTTAATCGAGATCGTCTTCCCACAGGAAGACATGTGTGGGACTGTAGGTTCGAGACCGCTGCTACAGATCCCCAGGACTGCCATGATGTATGTTCGGGGTCTATGCTTTTTAATTTGCTTGTTAGAAATTCTAACGGGAGTAATTAAATATATTATGTATAATAAAGGCAGGACAAATAAGATATTCTATTATGGAAAATAAACTGTAGAATTTCTAAATCCTAAACTAAATGTCATCACTTCCTCACAACCGAGATCTTAGATAAGGAATATTTAAAATAAATAACACACATAAAACAATATAAATTACACTATGGATAAAAGCTAGTGTTACTACTATTTTAATTATGTATCTCAAAAAAAAACATCGTTTGAATTACTTTCGAATAGTAATTCTTCGAATCTTCTTCTTTGCACTTGAAATTTAATCAAAAGTAAATATCATATCTCTGTTTATTTAGATCCCGTCCAAATCTCATGACTATCTCAGCATAGGTCAATATTGAAACTCGAAACGACGGGTGCATAAAAATGTAGTCGAGGAAAGCAAACAATGTTTATCTTTTCGGAGGCTGTCGTGACGTGACTGACGTGGCTATATAGGGAGAACCAGTTTTATAGGCCCTTTGTATACAATGTCCAATTCGGTTAACGTTTGAGGGTCTTACATTAAAGCAATGTCTTTGTTTTGCACATATGACATAAGTCTAGTTTACTTTTTAAGTCAGAAAATTTAACAAGCTATTTGGGTTTTTTAAACAGGGCTTATTTTATATGAACTCGTCCTTCTTTAAGACTAAAAAAACTCCTTAACATATCCTTATACAGCTGTGTACCTCGAGTCTAGGCTATACTGAATCAAACCGGAAAGCCTATGTAAGAGTAAGTAAGTAAGTAGTAAAGCAAATGCAAAATAAATGTCTTTTTGGAATAACAAGTTTCAAAATACTGCAATATTCAATATTGACAGAACACTTGATTCATAAATTAGTTTGTTTTTTGTTTCCATGAAAAATTTAAATATTCCTTTTACATTAAAAAATATTTTTGCAAAACTAAATTATACCCTATCAAAATACAACAATATAGTTACTATACTCATTTAATTAATAAGCCCGGAATGTAATTTATAAGTTTAACTTCGTATATTGTGTTCGTCTTCCGACGACGTAAGCTTGTGAACATCTCCGTATACAACACTTTTCGTGTATCCGGAGTCCGGACTGATTATAACTAATTTTATAGCCTACGTCAATATAAATAATATCACGTCATGATAGCGTTTGATCACACTGCAAACACTTAAAATCAGATGAGTAGTTTCGGAGATTACCTCTTACAACCAAACTTACATTACCTCATTTAATTATATGAGTATAGATTGAAAAACAAAAGTTTCGGTACTACCATGTTGGATGTACAGTGTAGTACAAATGCCACATTTTACACGAGTGCCTGTGCTATCTGTATACATAATATGTAAATAACGAGGGAAAAATATCGTTATTTACCACTGCATCTCCAGTACCTGTACCTAGCTTTGAGAGGTTTTATCTCGCATTTGAACACGTCGGAGGGTCGTGACTTAGACCTCATTATATACAGGACACATCACAACAGGTGTTCAGCGTTGTGTCCTCTCGTCTTCCGCGGTGCATCACATTGACTTATAAATAGACGCACGTGTCTCTCCACGCGCCCGACTAAATATACATATTTAACTACATTGAAGTATCGCGGGTGTAAGTGATCGAACCTATTTGATTTTACAGGAGAGTGAGAAGGAGAAAGCAAGAGAGAGTTAGGGAGAGCTTATTTATCTGTCCTCATAAAAGATGAGAAAGAGAAATAAGTTGTTGAAAGAAAAAGAGATATAAATTTGGGAAAACTGTTGACAGAACCTAATGAAGACTATAAAAGCATGTATTGAAGTCACTCGCTTGACACTAATAGAGAGTACCTCTCCTGGTACAATGAAGATTTACAAAACATTGGATTCTTAGTTGACTTGCGAAGTATAATAACAATCTCCGTGCAGTCACATTAGCCTACAAAAACATGTCTTCACTCATGCATCATAATTACAAGATGTACAACATACACATATCACACCAAAGTTTCTCACAACACGAACAAAGAAAGCAAACAGTATGGCTGATGGAGGTGGAATAATGGCCCTAACAGCCCAAGCAATACGTGCCACGGCAACCTCGGCACTGCCAAGGTGAACCGGTGTCGTAACCTGACTGCAGTCATTGTTACATAATGATAATTCGTCGAGACGATATAAATACAATGTGAAATATTGACCATCATTATGCGCTCCGCCATAGTAAAGACTGAATAACTGACATTACGTCGACATTATAACGAGCCACTCCCGGGGACCATGGTAAGCTCGTAGGAACTTGTAATGGGTACAGCAACGGAAAAACATTTAGGATATTTACATATACACCATGACCCTTTGTACATGTATCTATACTAATATTATAAAGCTGAAGAGTTTGTTTGTTTGTTTGAACGCGCTAATCTCAGGAACTACTGGTGCGATTTGAAAAATTCTTTTAGTGTTAGACAGCCCATTTATCGAGGAAGGCTATAGGCTATATAACATCACGCTGTGACATATTATAGGAGTTGAGTAACGCGAGCGAAGCTGCAGACAACAGCTAGTTTATCATACAATTTACTCAACTAGGCGGGATTCGAACCCGTAACCTCTGCGTGAAGATGTTTGAGCACTCAAATAGCCGACAGTCAGATCTCTGTATCATCTGGCATGGGTGGTTCATGTAGCATGCTGCAGCAGCTATTCGTTCATGCAATCCAAACATGGGTCTAGACTCTAGATTATATAATAACAGAAGAGGGGACAAACGGACAGTCGTTTCAGCTGGTGGTAAGTGTTAAGCGAGATCCATAGACACCCGCTACGACATTAGCAGGTGCGTTGCCGGCCTTATGCCTTTCAAATATCTATGGACGCTTTTACACCACGTCAATCTGGTCCCGTAGTAAGTTCTCGAAGAGTGGCGGGTACCAGACAATGGATTATATTTAATGTATAATATACATCCATGACCCAGGAACACAGAAAACTTTTGTTCCGTGGTGGGATTCGAACCCGCTACCTCCGGCTTGGTTAACCATTGAGCCACAGAGGTCGAGTAACGAGTCTGCTCTTTTCTTGACTCTGACTTAAAACCCAACTGGTGTGGCCGATGTCTTTCCATCTATGACCAATGCTACTCTACACTTGGTAGAAATTTAGAAATTCTGAACATAGTTACGCTACGCCATACGCATACGCCAACTAGAGATTGCGTTATACTCCCAACATGGAAGCTTTGACTACATTGGGTGAAGATTTATCGTCTAGTCGTATCTACCCGGAATATCATGCCTTCCTTATTGCCAACCACATGTGGCAACCAATCCCACAAGATTAATATTTGAAATGACGTGTAATTTGGTCAGCGGTGTCGGTATTCGGTATGAGAATGTATTTTGTACCTGACGTAGGTATGTACATATTGAAGGTAGGTACATCCCTATACAACGTAAGACACGTAGACGACACGTGGCCGCTTGTGTGGTCGGGACGCGAAAATCGTATGCCAAAACACAACTATATCACATACAACATACAACGTTACAGATCGATTGCGGTTTTAGGACTGGAAAAGCACTGGATTAGAATCTTGGCAAAGGTTTGCCTTTTCATCCTCTCTCACCAACGGGAGTTGTAACTTTGGAGCCGACTCCAAAAGTAACTATAATGACGTGGTAAACGCAAAGTTTGTACATTAGTAGAAGATTAAGTTGATTATAAGTTGTAAGCACAAAAATTAAAGAAACACAGTTATTTTAATACTTTTTTATTAGTTTAGTATTTTTGAAGTCGGTTTTAATTTTTGGTAAAATGCTTTTTCATGTTGTACTTTGAAGCGACTGTATTTTTATTCCTTGCTTTAGTTCTACATTATCATGTCCAGGAACATAGGATCATTAATCAAAATCAAATATTCTTAACATCCGCATTAATATATGACCTTGGCTATACATTGAAGCTCACTGACCATACAGAGTACGGACCAATAGAAACATTTTGTGCAAATACTTTTTGTGCATGCCGAGGTCGAATTGCGAGACAGTGTTGAATTTTTATATATACTCGTAACAGGTTCAAGAGTGGAGGCCGCGTTTAGGTAGTCGAAGTGTGTTCTGATATTGCTCTGTGGTTCTGACCATTAACCAGGTGGGAAGACGATCAAGGCCAGTTCGTGTAGGATGCGAGTGTACGGTCGTCTTGGCGATAGGGGCTGATGATGACAACAGGTTGTAGACAATTGTAATAGCATCATCATCAGGACATCATCCTAGAGAATAGGAACTAAACGAAAATAATAAGGCACTTGTGCTTATAACGGACACACGGTTAAACCTTCAAAAGTAAAAGAATGAAAGACTGACAACAAACTAGATGTATTGATAAAATTAATACTGACTCATAGATATATATTATGTTCTTTGAAGGCATTCAAAGTTACTACCCAATAGAAGATAAACATCGCAGATGTGAACATGTCGGCATAAATTAATGTGTTAAGTAGATTGGTTATGTATGAGTTCAGTTTTTTGCTACAATTAAGACTTTAAAGGATTGCTTTGTCACTGATAAAATTAAGAAATGAGTTAACATCACCACCCTGCATCTAGTTAAAAGGAGGCTATAAAATTATCACAATATCGACAGTTATCGATACACGGCATTACATCGGACCGCCGGAAACAGTTGTTATTTTTGTTTCTTTAAGTTCTTGTATTGAAAAAGTGACATATAAATGAAATTTTAATAAACATAGACTACGTAGTTTGAAAAGAAGAAAATTTGGTATAAATTTCAAATTTAAAAGCAATATCTTTCCTACAAATGTTTATTTTTATTTATTTTTTATTGAATTAATGACATATATATATCTTATATCTTCATACAATTTTCCTTATTGTTACGGTGTAACAAAAACCCTCAAGGGTATGTCCGTTTACAGGGCTTTGCTTCAATTTGGTATTTTTTATGATCGAATCAAGTTAATCTAATCGTCCTCACCATGGTTCAGGGATTGTCGTGGCGGTGGGGCTCAGTAACCTAGGATGAGCCGCTGCACCTTGGGCGAAGCTAATTGGACCAAGGGGGCTCTTTGTACCCCTCTTATAAGAAGAGGGGACATAAGAGCAGGGGGCAAGGGGTGAGGATAGGAACCTCACCCCATTGTACTGTCCCGACGTTGGGAGGGGTTGTTCTGTGGTGCGGGACAACCTCTCTGTGGAGGTGGCGTCGGTCTTTTGCGGGACTGACTAGCCGTCGAGGTGCCCTGTTTGTTTACTAGATCCGGGGCACCTCAAATTTAGCAAATGTAATTTTGGTCATTGAATTTTAAAGGAAGCGCTGCTGCTGATATTGATTCGTACGTCGTGATTGAAGGGATTTAACATGTATGGATACATGGATCGTACCGGCGTCATGTCTTTGCATTATGTCAATTTTCACCTACTCTGTGTACAAGTGCCCGTAGTAGTTCCTGTATACCACGGCCTGGTGTGCTCTATAAATAGTTATTCATCAAGCGGTGGGACATATTCCCGGCTATCGCCAAAACTTTCGTCATTCCATCGAAGGTCGAGTGTTGCGTCTTTTTAAATTTATTACAGAACTGCGAAATAACACGAGCCAGTCGTATGTAGATCAATGACCTATATGTATCTTGTATTCTAAATTTTTTGTGTGAGTTCAAGGGGATTCGAGGATGGTTTAGATTCACACAAAAAAATATTTTGTACAGGACAACGTCTGTCGGTGCCACTAGTTTATGATTAATAATTTATTTTATCTGTATTATTTTTTCAACAAACCAATAACAAGACTCGGTTTAAGTGAAAGCGATTATTCAGCGATTTTTTTTATAATATTACTAGTATTTACAAATAAATTACAGCAAAATATAGTAGGTAAGTACTAAGTAGTAACGTAAGTCCCACTACACAACTCAGCGTACATATCTTCCGTGTGCGGAGCTATACACGCACATACACACATGTACACGATGTAAACGCGGCGAGGGCGCAAGCGCGGTTTCCACCTTGACCTTACCACCCTTCCGGGGGGTTACTACCGGGGGGGAAATCAATAGTGCAACGACATCCTACTTGTTCCGCTCGCAACTGCGGTAGCGTCTTGGTACTGTTACGAGGTTACTAGTTCCTGGATAAATTATGATGGGATATTAGTGGATCCCACCTTGGTTAAGGCCTTGTCGTGGCGGTGGAGCTCAGTAGCCTAGGGTGAGCCGCTGCACCTTGGGCGAAACGAATTGAGCCGAGGGGGCTCTTTGTACCCCTCTTAAAAGAGCAGGGGACAAGGGGCGAGGATGGGAATGTCACCCCATTGTACTGTCCCGATGTTGGGAGGGGTTGTTCTGTGGTGTGGGACAACCCCTTTGTGGAGGTGGCGTCGGACCCCTGAGGGACTGACTAGCCGTCGAGGTTCCCTGTTTGCACCTTACTAAAGGCGGCATTGGTGGCACTCGCCGGGTTTCAGTGGGCGGAGCTGTGTCCACTTACCACCTTTGATATTAGTAGGGGTAATTGTACTAACGCTTGGAGGGTGCGTCAAGTTGTCTCAATGGTTTGGTAGGTTTGTGTAACGCGTCCATCTGCATGGTTATCCAAATCCTAAGGGTAAATGAACGACTACAGTTTCGAGGATAGTAAAACAAGCCAGGCAGCTCGGTGCTGCACTTGGTATTACAACCAAGTGCAGCACCGAGCTGGTCATTTGATAAACAAATTAATTACCAGCTGACCTAGCATGTGCGCACGACAAAAAATTGTCTACCCCTTTTCTCGTATTATTTCATACAGTTAATACGAGAAAAGGTGTAGACAATATGCGCCCTACTGGACCTAGAAAAACAGTCAGTCCCGAATGGATTTTATATTAATTCTATTCGTCTGCCAGTTTGTAATTAAATGTAAAACGAATTTCGAAATGCATTTTTGATCGATTATACCAATAAAACCATGCAAAAAACATTTTATTTATTTTATTTTTATATCAAAACACTATGAAAAACCAATGGCCGGTCCGACTTGTATGCGAGTGGCGAGGGATCTGCCGTCTTGGCGTTCTTTGAGGGAGGCCGATGTTCAGCAGTGGACGGATAGAGGCTGATGATGATGGAAAAACCAATGCATGTGTATGAGAACTCATGATTTTCACTAATGTTGTACCCGTGCTGACCCGGCCTGGTTTAGCGTGGTTCGCGTGTCCTTAATACAGATATTTAAAGTATTGTGTCAAGGACCAATCAACATTTAAAACCGATTCTGTTATCAAACTATATTCGCTCAGAAAATATGTCACGGATATGTTCCTCTAATTAAGGCAATTAACTTTGCACACGCAAAAATAATTAATGCGATGGTCGAGTGGTTGAGGATAAGTCTTGGACGAATCAAGTATCCTTTTTTTTCTTTAACGCCGGGAAATGCCCTGAGGCATCCCGCGGGGGAGTGGGTCTCCCAGCGAGTCCCATATACCCGATATGGGACTCGCTGCGCCCGAAAGCTGGCAAGTGGACGCAGCTCTACCCACTAAAACCCGGCGAGTGCCACCAATGCCGCCTTTGGTGAGGTGCCCCGGATCTAATGAGCAAACGGGGCACCTCGACGACTAGTCAGTCCCCAAAGGACCGACGCCACCTCCACAGAGGGGTTATCCCGCACCACACTGTCTGTCGATAAGTGAAAACTTATAACTCAGAATTATGACATTTTAATATAAATAGATATAATTCAACAATAACACCACGTTAACCTAGCCCAGTGGTAAGTTCAAGAACTTGTGTTACGGGTACTAGAAACGGAAATAAATTTAATTAATTTATATAAATACATGTATACACGTCCATGACCCGGTACAGACATCTATACACATCATACAAATTATCTACACTTGGCAGGATTCGAACTGGACACTTTACGAATAATTCGTAGTACAGTAGGCCGGCTGTTCGAGTGTAATAATAAAAAAAAGTTGAAATTTCATAATGACGTCATAATGTCACATTAACATGTCGGTGTCGCGAAACCATAACATTTTCCCCTACCAAAAAGTGCTCAACGTGGATATAAAGAAGTTTTCACGAGTTTTGCGCATGTCTAGGAAGTGTGCTACGCTCCGCTACAAAATCGCTACAAGAAACTAATAGTGCTACAGGTAGACAACCGCTGCTACAAGCGTTCGGTGACGATGACGAGTTTGATTTTTGTTCACACAAAGGTGCCTAAAGAAGTTTTCACTTAAAAAATTGCCAGACGTGAGGCGTGTTTCAATTAAGTTTTTCGTTAAACTGCATATTATGTATCGTTAGAACATAGGAAAGGCTTTTAAATTTTAATACATTATACATTTTAATAGCGTCTGTAAGTATGTAGTGGTTGCGAGAGGTCATTGATTAACCGGTGGGAGGGAAGCGCTGTGCCGCGCTCCCGGCTGCATGGGTACCACCATCTTGCTTGTTTCTCCCGTGAAACAGCTTTGCTGTGTTTCGGAGAGAAGGGCAAGACAGGCAGTGAAATTACTGGCACCGAGACTTAACATCTTATGTCTCAGGATAAGCAACACATAAATGAGTTGCCTGGGCTCGTTCCAGGTATACTAGTTTATGTTCATGGGCGACGTCGACCACTTACCATCAGGTGGCACGTTTGCCAGTTTGCCTATCCAACTAACATAAAAAAAAATATTCAAATCCCGCCAAGAAATAAATATTTTTTACACTGCCAATTACTGTCCTGCTTTCCTAAGCAACTGTTTCACGAAAAAAAAGCAATCTCAGGAATAGTCTAGTTTAAACTGTATTATTTTAAAATCAAAGATGGTATGACAAGCCTACGAAATTCATAAAATTGTGACACATCGAAATACGCCGTGAATACGTCGAAAAGTTGATGTTACATAATCTTTGTTATCGTTCAACTTCTAGAATAATTTGTATTGCGATAACCGGATTTTGACGATATATTTAAATATAAGATAAATTGGTTTGTTATTGATTATATATATTACTAGCTGTTGCCCGCAGCTTCGCCCGCGTTAACTTTTAAAATTTGAGGGGTTGACCACCCTTATCACTTAGGGGTATGAAAAATAGATAGTAGCCGATTCTCAGACCAACTGAATACGCATATAAAATTTGGTAAAAATCGGTAAAGCCGTTTCGGAGGAGTACGGTATCTAACATTGTGACATGGAAATTTTATATATCACTAGCTGTTGCCCGCAGCTTCGCCCGCGTTAACTTTTAAAATTTGAGGAGTTGACGACCCTTATCACTTAGGGGTATGAAAAATAGATAGTAACCGATTCTCAGACCTACTGAATACGCATATAAAATTTGGTAAAAATCGGTAAAGCCGTTTCGGAGGAGTACGGTAACTAACATTGTGACATGGAAATTTTATATATAAGATATATATTAGATTAGATTAGATAGATTAGATATATTATTAAAATTTGAAACTGATGAAATTT
Organism: Helleia helle; assembly: GCA_963853865.1. Lineage (NCBI taxonomy): Eukaryota > Metazoa > Arthropoda > Insecta > Lepidoptera > Lycaenidae > Helleia > Helleia helle. The sequence goes on along the minus strand of OY971432.1, from coordinate 17,419,426 downwards.
AATGATAGGTGGCTCAGCTTTGGCTAAATGTCAATAAAACTACGGGGTTCTGAGGAATTGTTCGGACTAATACCTGCAGCAGAATGCCACCACCGAACGCGCATTCCAAAATTCATCCACACCACCACAATGTCCGGAAATCTACAGCTCGATTTTTAAGGCATTTCCTGCCTCGCACAACCTCTATATGAAACTAGCTGCCACCTATAGTATTTCAAACCGATAAGAATTAGGACCTTCAAGAAAATAGCATACTCATATTTGAAAGGCCGGCAACGCAACCCTCCGGTATGGCGGGTGTCTATGGCCATATCACTTATCCCCAGGTGAACCGACTGTCCATTTGCCCCCTCTTCTATAATAAAAAGGGTTTGCAGGTGCGTTATTGGTCAATATGAATATCCTCTACTCTACGTCCTAAAGAAAGTATTATAGATTTATGTACAATATCGATGTTGAGCCCCGACACAAACGTAAATATTAATCACTAGCTGTTGCCCGCAGCTTCGCCCGCGTTAACTTAGATTTACAGCCGTATACGGATTAATGATGATTATTTTTATAGTCAAAATTACCTCTTATAACATCAGCTATCTGTCAGTGAAATTCCCATCAAAATCGGCCCAGCCGTTTCAGAGATTAGCCGGAACAAACAGACAGAGAAAAATGGTAAAAATTGTTATTTTGGTATATGTACCGTGTATACATACATATGCATTAAATAAAAAGCGGTTATTTCAATATCACAAACAGACATTCCAATTTTATTTATCTGTATAGATATCAATGTTGAGCCCCGACATAAACGTAAATATTAATCATTTAATCAGCCTCAAAAATTCAGTAGACGACTCTGGTCAGCAGCCTTGACAATAAATCAATAACGTAACAAAAATCTGTATAATTATACTGTTGCCAAGTCATTATTACATAACTTGCCTCGTTAGCATAACCGGCTTTATAAAGAAGTATAAAATAATATAATTTAACATAACACGATATTAATTATAAGATTTGTAAACACGAATACGTAGCATTGGTGCCATTCTCTCATATCTAAAATATAAGTAAAATATATATTTTATGTTTTTTTGGGATCCATAATGCCATTACAGTGCTCCCGTGATCATGGTTGCCAAGTATTCAAAACGTCGGGGATGTAAGAATCTTAATAAACCGCGATTCAACCTGTAAAAAGTGGGGACTCCCCAGGCGGGTATGTGGGACTCGCTGCGCCCGAAAGAAGGCGGACGCAGCCCTACCCACTAAAACAAGGCGGCATTGGTGGCCAATGCCGCCTTTGGTGAGGTGCCCCTGATCTTTATATAATCCATATTTGGTTTTTTTATGTCATAAGGAGGCAACCTAGCAGTCGGAGCCATGGTGACTATCGACGCTCAGAGACATCTGCGCAACCAGAGGTAATGCAGATGCGTTGCCCTCCCTTCTCCTACTCCTATCCCCCCCAATGGGCCACGGGAAACACAAACCGCACGAAACGCGACAGTTGTGACTTGACGCCGGTGTTTTGTGATGCACAGACTATTTATCCCAGTATAGAAATACTTCCTGTAGAAACAGGAATATGAACTTAGCGGGTAAACCCGTGGTGCGCTGCCCTAGTTATAAACACGTCATGTATATAATACCTGTATGTATAATATATGTAATATTCAGCGACTCGCGCGGAAGCCCAAGTTGAGTTCAATATCATATCTTTATCAGCCCCCACACATCAGGATATACGTTCCATGCAGATAAAATTTGGAACTTGGCCGGTACGTCACGGTGTCAGAGGTCTACGTGTACATTACATAAGTGATAACGGGCACGCGCAGACAGCGTGGCCCTTATCGGGGGTCAGGCGTGTGTTCATAGAACGTTGAGATGTAGCTTGAGTTCAACGGAATTTTATAAATTCATTGAAGTGAATTATTGAATCTTGGCGTTCATTGAGGGAGGCCTATGTTCAGCAGTGGACGGATAGAGGCGGATGATGATGAAATTATTGAAATAATGCCTTTTATTAATCGTGATAATGTTAATGGACTATAATATGATCTATGCGAAAGTTTAATATTGCACAAGTTTAAACTGCAGATCAAATTTTAATCAAATTTAGCAGGCAGATTGCATTATTGAGAAATTCCTGCAACTAACCCCCAAATACTCAAACGAATCTCAAATTTAAGACGTACTTAAACTCATGGTACGACGTGTCAGATTCAAAGAAAAAAAGAGGGACAACACGAGTATAAGTACGTCTTAAATTTGAGATTCGTTTAAGTATTCGGGGGTAAGTGAATCATGAAACATCAAAAAATACATCGCCTACAATTAAAACATGTTATTACTAGCTTATATTATGTAATATAAAAATAATAACTTTATTTTCCATTTTAACCATAGGTACACAGTAATATCCCCACCATGGTTCAGGCCTTGTCGTGGCGGTGGGGCTCAGTAGCCTAGGGTGCCGAACCTTGGGCGAAGCTAATTGAGCCGAGGGGACTCTTTCGCGACAAAAGAGCAGGGGGCAAGAGGCGAGGATGGGAACCTCACCCCATTGTACTATCCCGACGTTGGGAGGGGTTGTTCTGTGGTGCGGGACAACCCTTCTGTGGAGGTGGCATCAGCCCCTTGTGGGACTGACTAGCCGTCGAGGTGCCCTGTTAGCTTAACAGATCCGGGGCACCTCACCGAGGCGGCACTGGTGGCACTCGCCGGGTTTTAGTGGGTAGAGCTGCGTCCACTTACCATCTTTCGGGCGCAGCGAGTCACACATACCCGCCTGGGAAGACCCACTCCCCAGGCGGGATGCCTCAGAGCATTTCCCGGCGTAAAAGAAAAAAAAAAGGTACACAGTAATATAACGTAGTGGTCGAGTCCTTCGAGGTTTAATGAACCTGTGTCAGAAAGCCTTGCTCTTCCACATTTATAAACATAATATATCTTTATATATATAATTCTTCTGTGCGTGTGTATGTCACTGAACTCCTCCTCAGCGGCTGGACCGATCTTGATGATTTTTTTTGTGTGTGTTCAAGTGGATTCGAGAATGGTTTAGATTCACAAAAAAAAAATTGTACAGGACAACGTCTGTCGGGGCCACTAGTTTATATATATATATTTCTTGTGTGCGTGTGTATGTCACTGAACTCCTCCTAGACGGCTGGACCGATTTTGATGAAATTTTTTGTGCGAGTTCAAGAGGATTCGAGGATGGTTTAGATTCACAAAAAAAATTTGTACAGGACACCGTCTGTCGGTGCCACTAGTATATTTATATAATTTCCATATTGTGGAAATTATCAACACTCTTTCCTGAATAGGGCCAATTAAACAATAAAGGTTCGTATAAAATTTCGTTCTTGAGAAAGTAAAAAAATATATTGGTATTTAGGCCTGTAATTAAAAATATCGGTATTAAAACGTTCCATTTCTTAATTGTTAACTAAGCGAAAATACCAGAGATACTTAAATTGGTGGGCGGGTGTCAGAATAATGCTTCTTCGTTATAAATAGCTTGTAATATTTTAATTAACAACATTTAGCTAGTAGTTGAGACTACTTATTATTATTATCTTTCCAGAGGCTTTATCCCCCCCCCCCCCCCTAAATAATCACATAAATAGCCTAAACATTCCTCATTATTAGGGTTATTAGATATACAATACTGTAAGAGGTAGTGCCATGCTGCATTGCAGCAGAATTGGGCCGGCACGACCGGGGTGGTACCTCTCGCTCACATAACACCGACGTCAAGTGACAGCTATGCTGTCTCGTTTCGTGCGGTTTGTGAGTTTCCGGTGGCCAATTGGGGGGACAGGGAAAAGGAGGGCGGCGCATCTGCGTGGCCTTGGTTGTGCGGATGTGTATGAGCGTCGGCGCCGTTAGGCTGGGATGCTCGTTTGCCCCCTGATGACATAAAAGAAATATTTTGTCAAATGCAAGTTCCGTCCGTTCCTTCCGTGACAAATTCAGCTTGAGTATACAAAGTAAATATCTATTCTAAAAATATCTTAGTTTGGGTGCCAAAAATATTCGCACACATTTAGGTGATTTAGCAAAGTATTTTAAAATAAATGTGTCTCAATGCGGCAATATTATTAGTAAACAAAATAGCGTGGACTATAATAGAGATCTTCTCATGTTGAAGACTTGCCAAGTGACGCCCCGCTTTCGCCATCACTGCGTCAAGGGTACGTCAGCACGCGTAACAAACACATCGTCATGATAGGTCGCCGTCGACTGCTGAGCTGACTAAGATTTACCCCACCATGGTTCAGGCCTTGACGTTGCGGTGGGGCTCAGTAGCCTAGGGTGAGCCCAGCACCTTGGACGAAGCTAATTGAGCCGAGGGGGCTCTTTGAGCCCCTCTTATAAGAGGGGACAAAAGAGCAGGGGGCAAGGGGCGAGAATGTCACACCATTGTACTGTCCCGACGTTGGGAGGGATTGTTCTGTGGTGCGGGACAACGTCTCTGTGGAGGTGGCGTCCGTCCCTTGGGGGACTGACTAGCCGTCGAGGTGCACTATTTGTTTTTTAGAACCAGGGCACCTCACCAAAGGTGGCGTTGGTGGCACTCGCCGGGGGTTTTAGTGGGTAGAGCTGCATACTTTTGAGTTAATTCTTCACTAGTTCACTGGTAGGATCTAAGTTTTAACCAAAGGATAAAGTCGAACTTTAATAAGGTACGAGTGAGAGGCCTGGGATAAAATATTACAGGTCTCAGTAATTTCGAAGCCTTCTCGACAAAAACCTTTTTGAAGCTTTATACCTATAGGACGGATAAAGGAGTAGGTAAAAAATAATCAACACGTTTTAGACTTTGCCCCTTTAACCAGTTGGGGGCCCTGAGCAGTAGGCTAATGGGGCCCCGACGAAAACAACAATTTTAAGATCCGTGAGCCTGATGTTTGGACTAGAGAAGAATAAACCTAGTAATAAGGGCAGTACCAAGTATTGTAATCAGCAATCATTTTCGTAATATCACTCAATCATATTCTGATAGAAATAATGGGGCCCCATGGATCGTGGGGCCCTGGGCACGGGCCCAGATTGCCCAGGAAGAAAGACGGCCCTGGTTTTAGACGTTAATCACATTAAACTTACACGATAACCCATCCGTTAAGTTCTAAACATTTTTAGCCAATTTAAATTAAATAAACGATATTGTTGAATATCTTATCTATTTTACCTTAGGAACAAATTAAAGATAAAGTTATCTATTTCAATACCTTAACCTTTTATGCTGGCCTTATTTCAAATAGCAAAAATTTAACGTTACTGATAACTGATAACCTTTGTCATTAAATGACGATCGTGGGGTTTTTGTTCTGGATCATTTTCGGACAGATAAATGTATGACACACAAGAATCGATATCAATTTTCCGTTTTTTACTTTTGTTTCGACAGCTGGTCGAGTGGTCAGGCTACTGGGCACTTTACGCAACGGTGCGGGTTCGAATCCCGCCAATATGATGAATATAGATGTCTGCACTGGGCCATGGACGTGTATCTATGTAGTTACCTACATGAATAATTACTTAAATTTATTTATGTATCTACCCGCAACACAAGTTCTAACAAACTTACCACGGGGCTAGGTTAGCGTGGTGTGATTGTTGAATAATATTTATTTATTATTTATTTTCTTAATCTATACAGATAAATACAATTGGAGTGTCTGTTTGTAATATTGCTGGGCCGATTTTGATGGGACTTTCACTGACAGATAGCTGATGTTTTAAGGAGTAACTTAGGAAAAGAAATCTCCATCAATCCGTATACGGCTGTAAATCTAAGTTGGGCCATTCTGCGGGCAAAAGCTAGTAGAATTACCTACTATGTTATGCTAATTATATGTTAGCCCAGTCCCGAGGCAAGCCAGTAAGATCGTGTACTACAGCTACTCAGTAAATTTTACACATGGATTATGTGTATTACGTAATCATCAATGAAATTATGTTCCTGGTGGAAATCGAACCAGTTATCTCTTTGGGTTTAGTGCCTGAGTTACGAACATGCATTCTTTCGTTTGTACGTTCAAAATACTTTTAAAGGTTCGTAGTCAACATTAACAACTATTCCCTTACTGTTTTCCTTGGCGGAATTCGAACCTACGTGAGCAAACTGATAAACTACGTCTTTTAAATCAATTTTTTTTTTCAAAATAGTACCAATAAATCTTTTTGAACGTCAATTGAATCTACCACCGGTTCCAAGGCAAGCCCACTGGGAAGAACCGGCGAAACAAACTCAGTGAAACTAATATTTTCAAATAATACGTATTCTATAACAATTTTTACATTTTAACCTGAAATGCCTGAGAGGAACGCCCTATTCCCAAGGAGGGGTATCTTCCATTAAATCTCCTACTTTATATTAATAAACCAGGATAGTCCACCCGCACCAGGCGTTAAGGGCACACAGTCTGACCTTCAAGGTTCCTCGTGTTCTAAAAATAAACCGGCTCATTTATTAAGTCTAGATAAAATCGATGTGCTGGGGCCTGGGAGTGTAAACGCGCTAAGGCGCCATTCACATTCTTTCAGTGACTACTTTTATTGAATTCGGGTTTGTGAGACAGAAAGTCATAGGTACTAGGTACTGGGGAAAGAACATTTGAAACGAGTAACTAATTACATCTAAATTTGCCGGAGATCAGTTAGTTTAGACTTTAGAGTAATTAATCTATGATCAAAAGCTGTAGTCCGCAGCTTCGCCCGCGTTAACCTAGGTTTACAGCCGTATCCGGAGTGATGATGATTATTTTTGCTGTCCAAGTTACTCATACATCATCTATCTGCCAGTAAAAGTCCCGTCAAAATCGGCCCAGCCGTTTTAGAGATTAGCCAGGACAAACAGACACACAGACAAAAATTGTAAAAAATGTAATTTTGGACACTCAAATTTTATTTATCTGTATAGATTATCTTTATCCTAAAGTGATGTCTATTTAATGATTCAAATATTTATTTTAATATGTGGGTAAGTAGGTCACTAGTAAGTGATAATGTTTAACATTAGTTAACGGTCAGGTTCATAATGCAACATCTGCAAAATGGAATATCACTCAATAGTCAATACAGATTGTTAAGCGTTGGCATGAACCGTCTTCGTGAGATTTTGGTCTGGAGAGACTGGTGGTGTCAAGAGATGAGGCGGAGTCGAAGAATCCGATGGTGCGATGTAGTTATAAAAGTGCATATGGACTAGGTCCTTCCGAAAAACAGAACAAAAGGTAGGACGCCACTCAAAATCAAAATATTTTTTTTTTTATTCAAAATAGTACCAATACAGTATCTTTTTGAACGTCAATTGAATCTACCACCGGTCCCAAGGCATGCCCTCTAAGAAGAACCGGCAAAACAAACTCAGTGGAACTAATCTTTTCAAATATTATGTATTCTATGACAACTTTAACATCTTATCCTGAAATGCCTGGGAGGAACGCCTTATTCCCAGGGTGTGGTATCTTCCATGAAATCTTTAACTTATTTACCACTAATTTTAAAGTCTTTGCACTAGGTCTAGAAAAAAATGTATTTCCTTATCAAATTATACTTCTAATTATGATCTGACCGATATTATAAATGCGAAAATGTTTTTTTTTATGTTTATGTTTTTTATGTTAATTGGATAGGCAACATAAACTAGTTTACCTGGAACGAGCCCAGGCAACTCATTTATGTATTGCCTATCCTGAGACATAAGATGTTAAGTCTCGGTGCCAGTAATCACACTGCCTGTCCTGCCCTTCTCTCCGAAACACAAATGAAAAATGAATAAATGTGTAAAGAGATTAGACGGATTAGCGTTTGATAGCAAAAATACTTTAATTAATCTTAATGTCGAGTGATATTTGAAATCGGCTTATTTATATGAGTAATCCCACCGTTGATTATTTACGTACAAATTTTATATCATGGTAAAAGCGGAAAACTTTCCCAAATAGTTAGACATGAATGATTTTCCAAATAATCGTTATCAAAACACGCGGGCGACATGCGGGTATCGGCCATTGTCTAGCAAAGTTATTGTAAACATACATTTTCCACGCAGAGGTCACGTACCGGAAAACGGAGGCTCGACATTCAACTACCCAGCGATATCTGTGCATATGGTTCGATGCGGGTGGCGGTGAATCAGCCGTCTTGGTGTTCATTAAAGAGGCCCGTGTCTAGCGGTGGACGCGAAAATACTGATAATGATGATACGCCATTACGTCCACAACATTTTTTGGAATGCGCATTGGTGGCTTTTGGTCTTTCAGTGTATTCAGAAAATCATGAGCTCGTCCTGAGCCGATGAACTATTACGAAGATCAATTCCACTTGGCTACTACCATGACTTCTTAAAAGAGGCCGTTGCGGCATGATGGTAACAGCCCATCGGCCTATCAGCCGTAGTACTGTCGTAATAGTTCATTATATCCAAATCAATTGTAGTCTACACGTGTATCGCATTTATATTTTAAGTGACATTTACTTAGCCCGCGGTTTCGTCTGTACCCAAAAATAACTAGCTCCACTTACTTAGGTACTTACGTACGTAATAATTCTCGTACAGAATCGAGAAAATGTATTTTACTCACAAAATACAGGATACCAATGCACCAGATGAAAAAGTTTGGAACATATCAAAACTTTAGGTAAAACTAGCCAAATAAAATACTCGATTAATTCATTTTAGCTACAACAATAACGAAATCTTGAACAAACTCCAATCCGATGCCAGGAGGCCGCGTGGTCGATGACTACACGGTGGGCGGGGGGAAACTCCCCACTTTAACAAACCATAAGTGAGCCAAATCGGTTCACTCTAATCCGGTGTAGCATTAGGGCCTTTGGGCCGTTAGCTTAGATCATTCCGAAACAAAAGAACAAACTTTAATAAAAAGTCTTTCTTATAGAGCATAAATCCTATAAATGTTATAAGTGCCAACTTTGCTATCCGATTTCCTTTAAGATTTGCAGAATTTCGTTATATTTATTACTAGCTGTTGGGCGCAGCTTCGCCCGCGTTAACTTAATTAACTTAACTCCTATTAGTCACAGCGTAATGTTATATAGCCTATAGCCTTCCTCGATAAATGGGCTATCTAACACTGAAATAATTTTTCAAATCAGACCAGTAGTTCCTGAGATTAGCGCGTTCAAACAAACAGACTCTTCAGCTTTATAATATTAGTATAGATTTACATAATCTTGAGCATGCGCACGGCGTTTTACAAGACCGTCAGACCGGACAAGTTTTGTTGCTTGTACTGTAATTAACCTGTTTGTTTTTGAGTATTCGCACAGGAGCGGGCGATACGTAATATTGACCTTCATTCAATCTGGGAAGACAGTTTAAATTGTGATTTACGGTCCGCAGAACGTTATCACAGCCACTGATGACGTAAACGTTATTCAATATGGTAAAGATTCCACGCGAAATACTGAGTGGAAATGTTTGGTTGTGAAAAAAACAAAATGTTGAAACCATATAAGTACATTGATTTTGATGAAAAATTACTTGCTTGCGTGCACGAAAATGTCCCGTAACGCTCATTGTCCCCTTACGCTCATTGTACGCTAGCGTTATGTTATGACGTTGACACGTTACACTATCGTCCGTAAACCAACTTTACAGACAACCAATTTTTTTGTTACAAACGTAGTAGTCCAGTTTTCGTGATTCGTGTTTATTAAACATTACAACGGTTGTAACTATTGAAAAAGTGTCTTTAATACGTTATAACAAGTATTTCTTCCCAGAAAAAACGCAATAAGAATAATTATATTACGCCTAAAGGTTACCCCATAATGTTTTTAACATTATTTCGTCGAACTTTGCTCGGTCGCCCCGAAAAAAAAAAAAAAACAAAGGAGAGGAACCCAAATGTTTCCCGACTCACATCTTGTATTTAATCCATCGCCTATTAGTTTTGGCACTATTAATAATATGTATATTGATAACTCACCTAAGTACATACGCGTCGACTTGCTCGCTCTGCGTGAAAGATATAATTTCACAGCGGACTATCTTCAATACATTCTCCCATTGTTGGCTAAAAAAGAAAAAGGTTTTACATAAACTTATACCACCAAGTACCTTTGTTTGCCCTAATATATAAAAATAATATAGACTCATACATAATATACTCATATAACCAATATTATAGCCTCATACAAAATTTTCAAACAAATACGTTTTAACCATCATAGTAATCGTAAAAAAATGGGTCTGAAATCTGAATGCGAACAATAGCTAAATACACTGAACTAAGAAATTGTTGCTTTATTTAGTCCTGTCTGAGTAGCTAAATATTTTATATGAAATAAATTACATTTCCATTTATGAGAAAAATAGAAACACTCAAATTTCTTCATACATTTTTACTCATGATATAAAAAAATTAAACAGACTTCAAGTAACCACAGATAGGCACTCAACAGCGAAAAATAAATTAATACATAAATAAAATAATAAAGAAATTTGAATTTGAATTATAATAATTATAAGCGCTATTATGGTGGTAACCATAACAAGTTTTAATTTAAAGTTTTTTTTTTAAATTCTTTACTTCTTTTTGTGAGCTGAAATTTTTGTAAAACATTTGAGGAATTCCCTGAACTGTCTATGGTATATATCATCGAACCTGTAATGGGACTTATATCCCATTTGGGTGCAAAGTTCTCGTCAATATAAATCCAAACACAAAGTTAAAAGTAGCTACTGTAAACCGCTGAGGAGTTCCCTTAGCTGTCCTTCGTCTTCATCATCAGACGCCTAATGATAGTCACAACCCATCTAAATGTAGTTCTCATCAACATCATCATCAGCCTCTATCTATGCACTGCTGAACATAGGCCTCCCTCAATGAACACCAAGATGACCGATCCCCCGCCACTTACATTCAAACATGAACCGATCACTGCATTAAGATGATCTTCCCATCTGGAACTTGCTACCCCTTAAATACTAGATCTTTCTTTATAAATTCTACAACAAAGCCTTTTAATCTTATTTTTAGATTTCAGTTATCACAGCAGATAATTTTACTTTGTGTAAATCAGAATTATGCACTCAGTATACACATTATTTATCTTTATTGATAAGACTTACGCGAACTTTGATGAATAATAGCTATAACCTTTGACTGATTATTCATAAAGATAGTATTATATGTTGAAACCATCCTCTTTTAAACCTCACCAACGTAATAACTTATTTGCATTTGGAATTTATGTCACTTATGAAAAAAAAACACTTAGATTCTTTAAGGTACTTTGATCAATAATTACAAAGAATTTCCCTCTAAAATTTGAAGATATTAATATAACAAGATAATACTATGTAACTAGTAATCACTGATGTCTAAGATGATTTCAAAAAGGATAATGATACAATAATGTAACAGAAAATTTGACTATTTTTTAATATTTACTTACATAAATTTATAAATAGTTATACTTGACATTGTTTAACTTGTTTAATATAATGTTGTCAAAATAAGTCTAATGAAGAAATGTAGAGGCAATTTTTTTAAAAAGAGGAGTAATGATCCAGATATGCAACAATGAACCATTGTAATAAAAAAATATATCCATATTTTCAATTAATTGTTATTATTCATATATATTTATAAATAGTTATAATATATATTTATATAGAGTTTTTATTCATAAATTATATTATTTAGCAAAATTAAGGAACTTTAAATAAATCATTCATTCATTCTGCAAAAACAAGTCCAAAGAAGTAAGCCTTCCCCCAAGGATATCCACAATTATAGAAAATACAATAAAAAATTAACACCTATATCTCGTTTTCAAATTATGAATATTTTTTATATCTCTAATGATAAAGGCAATTAATAAAAAGATAAAAAAGAATGATTTTGAACAAAGAATGTTTTTACTACAAATATTATAAGTAGTAAGAAAGCAGGAATAAAATTTATTTCATCATTAACAAGTTAAATTGTAGTTTACATTAAATACTAACAAAATATTTTAATCACACATTCATTAAACAGGTCTGCATTTCTTTTTGGAAATGGAAACCAGTTCCGATTCTTTGGGTTCTTATTAATGTTCATTGTCCGGTTGTGTAGCCTATTATTTCCGTGCAATTATCTTCTTTTTACTTTGACAGAATACAATTAAATTCACATGTGATTTGAAAGGGAGTGTGCATTGGGTGTGGGTACATTTAATTAAATAGTGCGCCTTTTTTTTAAGACAACCCAATGGTGACTTTTGGCCAATCAACCGCTGGCAGCCAATCTAGGTACCTATGATGTGCCGGCAATAATAGTGATTAGTGAAACAGCTGATTCTAGAAACTTCCAACAATAACATCTTCTGCATCGAATTTTACTTCAGCCTACGAAACTATAGTTTAAAGCGTTACGAAAATATTTTATTTCTAACTTTTTGCAAATTCTCATCGTACATTTAATGAAATTATATGTAATATAATATCACATATAAATATCAACTTTGCCGGTAACCTAGCTGGTAAAGAATTTGAATATAAGAATCGCATAATGTAACTTAACTTACCGTGTAATTTTTCTTAAGTCCGCGTTTTTTTCAGGAGTAAACCATATTTCAATTAACTTTTCAACTCCTTCGAAAAATTGCTCATTATTTTCACCATTAGATATAATCTCAGTTTCAGCCATTGCGATTTTTTATTTGATTTATTGGAAATTGCTTATTGAAATTTACTGTAACGTTACTCAACCACACTAAATAAACGTCAGAAGTTAACTGAAGACTGAATGAAACAAAATTATTGGCAAACTGCAGGTATTCAATCTGACGGGATAACTATCGCCCTCTCTTTCTTTCAGAGCGAGCGAGTCGGCGACGGCGACGGTCCGCGATGTAGGAATCTGTTGACTATTGTGACTACTAGCTTGTCGCGGATATCAAGATATATAAACCCGTGAGTGCACAGATTTTATACATTTTGTTTTATCATAGACAAAAAGAGGAAAAATAGATCTTTATTCTAGAATAATTTGTTAATTAATATGATTTTAAATAATATCAACTTGGATATAATAGGAAAAGTATAGAAAAAACACTACAATCCTTACTTGTTAATATTATGTGAAAGCGTGGATGTTTGTTACGCTTTCACGCAAAAACTACTAAGCCGATCATCATGAAACTTTATAAACATATTCTTGGAGGTACTAGAAGTAACATAGGATACTTTTTATGAAAAAAAAAACTAAAATCTTATCCTGTGCAGACGAAGTCGCGGGCATCAGCTAGTAATTTATATAAAGAACTTTATCAACTAACATGCCAGTTTATATTTAAAATCAAAATGACCCCTATATAAGAGTTTTATGTAATAAATGAAGTTTATTTTACAATACTCAAAATTTATTATCGTTTTTGAAATATAAATTCTATTCACATGTTTTACTTATTTTTCTTTGAAATTTGTTTCAATGTAATACTATAATTAATACTTAACTGGGTTAATGTTTAAATAAAATATTAATAATTTACAACTTTATTTATACAAATGGTAGTAAAATTGACTACCTATAACAAAGAAAAAATGTCATAAATTTTCAAAAGTTGCCACTAACTTGTGTAAATCCCCTTTTTCTATTGGTCTTACTCTATTTATTTTTGGCTTTGTTATTGGAATGTCTGGATAGATATCAACTTCTTTTTCATTATTGCAAAAATCTTCTATATTTGGTTCAAGATCTTTTTTACAAGTACTCTTTCCTTTATTCACCTTTTTGATTGTGTTATTTTTTGAACTAGCAACATCAGCATTCAATTCAACTAGATTTTTATAGATTTTGTCATTGAAATGAAAATTTAACTTTTTTGTAATCTGAAATCAATAAATATTTTGCTATGATTGCATAATCATTATGAAAATTGATGTGTTTGAGATTGATGAGTTGACCTAGTTAATGACATTTAATTTTACATCAACTTCATGACAATTGTAATATGTTAAAAATAAACAATAGCCACTGATCATTCATACTAAGTCTACTCTGTCTTCAAATCTAGACATTGATAAATAGTTATCATGCCATGATTATCTGCAGCTCTTATTTAAAAAAAGATATTATGTACATGTAAGATATATATATATGCAAGTTTTAAATATTTACGCTCATCATACCTTTATAACAAAAAGTATAAATTATACAGCTACTTAATTAGTAGTTTAGCTTAACTGAGAATCATATCATAGCAGCCTCAGGTTTATAAGAACCCAAGAACATATTTTAGGAATTAACTTCCAGAAGTTTAGTTAAATATTTCTTTTTGAGATTTATAATGTCACCTACTCCTCAAGATATAGCCATTTAATAAATGTTAATGATAAATATTACTCAACAATCACACCATGTTAACCAAGCCATCTGGTAAAATCAAAATAACAAGTGTTATGGATACTGGGAATGGAAATTTATATAAATACACGTCAATGACCCAGTGCAGATATATATAATAACATCTATGGACGTTTTTACACCACATCAATCTGGTGGTAAGTTCTCGAATAACTTTTGTTGCGGTTACCAGACAACAGAAATATATTTAATAGTTTTATACTATACATATATTTAAGATTTATATTATATATTTAATACACATACATGACTCAGAAAACTTTTTATTCCCTGGCGGGATTCAAATCCCCGCAACCTCCGGCTTGAGCGCTAACCATTGAGCCACAGAGGTTGTTGAAATCAATCTATATTCATCATACATGATACAATAGATCACTCGGCGGGATTCGAGCCCGCGACCGCTGCAAATAATGACCAGTAGACTGACCACTTAACCAGCCAACCATTTATAAGAAGTACCTGCCACCAAGACAACCACAAGTCTTTTTTTTTTTTTTTTTTGTTACTTGGATAGAAAAACTGGCAAACGTGCCACCTGGTGGTAAGTGGTCGATGTCGCCCATGAACAAAAACTAGTTTACTTGGAACGAGCCCAGGCAACTCATCTATGTGTTGCCTATCCTGAGACATAAGATGTTAAGTCTCGGTGCCAGTAATTACACTGCCTGTCTTGCCCTTCTCTCCGAAACACAGCAAAGCTGTTTCACGGGAGAAATAAGCAAGATGGTGGTATGTACCCATGCAGCCGGGAGCGCGGCACAGCGCTGCCCTCCCACCGGTAACTCCTGATATTAATAATTGCAACTTGGATGGTGCTTTTACGATAGATGGGTCTATTATTGGAAAAAACTTATCGTGATTGGTAATTTATGTAACATTACCTGTGCACTAAGTTGCGCTTTGTCTTTATTCAATTCATGTGCAGAAAGTGGAGGAGGTATGGCGGTTTTGGTGTGATTTAAATAATTTGCTAAGGTCTCGCTCGAACATAACGTCGGTTGATTAAGTTCACATTCATAGCGTGCAACGCTTTTAGGCTCGTTCGATTTGGAACAACTTGGAATACTTTCGTAAGCTACTAAATTTTCTTTAGTAATTTTTTGTTCATAGTTTCTAATTAATGTTTTCTTTACTGCCGTGTCCTTACCAAACTTTTTCATTGTACAATCTTTAATGTAAGTAATGGAATAAATTAACAGTATAAAAATCTCTTCTATTTTTAGTTTAAATTCTCTTGTGTTTACAATTTACATGTTTACAAAATTAAAAATTCTAATGCAACCGTCAGTCCACAGAGCATTGCGTCAGTCACAGTCATGAGTCATGACATTGTGTTTTTCTTTCTGACCATCAATTGGATACAAGGACTTCAAGCTAGACACACTTGACGTTCATAATATGTAATAAATATTGTAACTTTTTAGAAAAAATTTACAACACTTAGGAACGACGAAAAACAGTCGGGTAAGTACATTAATTATCAATGTTATTAAATAGGATAGAATCATTTCTAAATAAACGCTTCTTTTCTATTTACGATCTAGCAAAAATGGCTATAGAGATGTTGACATTTTTTTATAAATGTTTATAGATCATTTATAAATATCTAATGGGCGTTTTTCCACTCACCGGCACGGCCACGGCAACGGCGACGGCACGGTCACGGCACGGCACCGGCGCCGTGGCTTCGTTTTACCACTGTGCCGTTGTCGAAGACGGTTTACGCTAGGGATGTTCATGAAAAAAATATCGATATTTTTGTCAATATAATATATCGTAGTGTTCTATCGATACTTTGCGAAACATCGTACAAATAAATTATAGATATTTTTGATATATCATATGTGATTTGTATTTAACTGAATCAATTTTGTGTTTACGTAGTTCAGTACTAGCACGGACTTCAGCAAGACGACACACGTAGATCATAATATTATTATAATTTATACAGCCTCTATCCACCCATGGCTGAATATAGGACTCCCTTAATGAACGCCAAGACGGCCGATCCCATGCCACGACATTACATGATGATGATGATGATATCCCATCATCGGACTCTATCCACCCATGGCTGAAGATAGGCCTCCCTCACTGTACACCAAGACGGCCAATCCCATGCCACGACATTACATGATGATGATGATTTACTATCATCAGCCTCTATCCACCCATGGCTGAAGATAGGCCTTCTTCACTGAACACCAAGACGGCCAAATCTTTACCACGATATAGATAGCGATATAAACATGATGATGATGATAATAATAATATAGGTAATAATAATAATTTATAATAATATATAGGGACAACTCACACAAAGCCATCTGATCCTAAACTCCTCACCATGGTTCAGGCCTTGACGTGGCGGTGGGGTTTGGTGGCCTAGGGTGAGCCCAGCTGTAGCATTGGGCGAAGCTAATTGAGCAGAGGGGGCTCTTTGTACCCCTCTTAATAGAAGAGAGGACGAAAAAGCAGGGGACAAGGGGCGAGGATGGGAACCTCACCCCATTATACTGTCCCAACGTTGGGAGGGGTATTTTTGTGGTGCTGGACAACCCCTCTGTGGAGAAGGCGTCGGTCCCTTGCAGGACTGACTAGCTGTCGAGGTGCCCTGTCAGTTTAACATATCCGGGGCACCTCACCAAAGTCGCCACTGGTGGCACTCGCCGGGTAGATCTGCGTCCACTTACCATCTTTTGGGCACAGCGAGTCCCACATACCCGCCTGGGGAGACCCACTCCCCAGTATGCCTCAAAGCATTTCCCAGCGTTAAAAAAAAAAACTGATCCTAAACTGGACAAATTCTGTTATGGTAACCAGACAACTGATAAAACCTACTTATGTATTTGTAAATACATAAATAATACATATTATAGATAAATTACACCCAGATGCAGAACAAATGATCATGCTGGTCACACGAACATTTGTCCTAGGAATCAAACCCACGACCTTCTGGTTTAGGAGTCCGGGTCACTAACCACTATAAGACCAACAGGCCAGTCAGTGATGATGATGATGATGCTGATGATATATTATCATCATAATGATATATCATAATATATAGATGATATTAACTACGAGTCTCTCAGCTGACCGCTCCGTGTCCTTCTACACGCCCCGCGCACTCACACACGCATACATTATACATATACAATTCATATACAATACACATGCAGTTTTACCGGGACGGCACCGTGTGGAAAGCTTGCTAGCAAACGGCACGGTGCCGTCGGCAGTGAGTCGAAAAACGAGCCATATGTTTTCATACATTTTAGCTTCTACGGCAACGGCACGGTGCCGTCGTCGTCGCCGTTGCCAAATGATAAAACATTTTACAAAAAATTAAAACCGACTTCAAAAATACTAAACTAAAAAGTAATAAAATAACAGTTTCTTTAATTTTTGTGCTTACAACATATAATCAACTTAATCTTCTACTAATGTACAAACTTTGCGTTTACCACGTCATTATAGTTACTTTTGCAGTCGTTGTCAGCCAAGGTAGGTAGGTAATGTACAGCAACAAATACGACACCGACTCCAAAAGTAACTATAATGACGTGGTAAACGCAAAGTTTGTACATTAGTAGAAGATTAAGTTGATTATATGTTGTAAGCACAAAAATTAAAGAAACTGTTATTTTATTACTTTTTAGTTTAGTATTTTTGAAGTCGGTTTTAATTTTTTGTAAAATGTTTTTATTTCTTCATTTTTAGTGATTCCGAAATTCGTCGTCTTGGCGTTCATTGAAGGAGGCATGTTCAGCAGTGGATGGATAAATGATGATGATGATGATGATGATGGTGATGATGGTGATGATGATGATGATTACGATGACCGCGACATACTATGGTGTGCTACCAAAGCATCCTATACAATTGTTAGTTACATCGACACGTAATAAAATTATCATATCATCAAGATAAACAAAACCAACCAAATAGGCATTATTGGGAATAACTAAAAAACGGCTTGTCAGATCTTAATAAAATTAATATGGGACCAAATTGGAAACACCAGCTTTCAAACAAAAAAATAACCATCGGAATCCATTCACAAACGGCGGAGATATCGTGTCACATACATACAAAAAAAAAAAAAAAAAAAAAAAAAAACATACAGACGAATTGAGAACCTCCTTTTTTTTTGAAGTCGGTTAAAAATGATTTTAGTTGTCGTTAATAAAAAATGGCTCCTAAGTTTTATAATTGTTGCACGGTGCCTATGTGTGTGTACACTGTCAAAACGCCTGAAAATTAGTTTTTACAATATGTACTGCGTACGGAAAATGGTGTATAAGAGTACGTCAATATTCTTTCGCTTCCGCTAAATAAGAACAGGTGACGTCATTTCCGTTTATTATCAAGTGACCTATTTTAATTTTTTTTACATTTTATTTATTAAATATTAATTTAATCAAATAAAAATAAGGGAAAATATTGTATTTTTTCAGAATTCTATCATAGAAACTACCAATTAACATCAAAATTATATTTTAATATGAATACTGTCAACATCCCTATTCCGAGACGGCCGATCCCTTGCCACTCGCATCCAACACGAAAATCAAATCAAATCGTCCATTCATCCCACCTGGTTAATGGCCTCTTAAAGTTCACATACGGATTTAATTGATATTTTTATTGAATTTATTTTAATAAAAGTAACGATGTCTCAAATCTCTTTTCTATGAGTGTCAATGTTAATCTTTGACATAATATAGAAGGTCTGGGCATACCTACGAAAAAAAGGTGTAACCTACAACTCAAATCGGCACTTATCATGGCTACCATTGCTATGGTTTTGACAGCAAAATCATAGAGAATACTACTACGAAAAGGGCACTCAAGATGGCGGTTCAGGCACTCATTTACAGCTGAAAGTCTAAAGAAAGGGGCAACTGCTCTAATTTCCTAACTTCATGATGTTAATTGTTTGTGTTGTCAATTGTCAAACTTGTCATACAAACGTAAACGTCAACTCAAATTCACTTCAAAATTCAGATTTCAGAAATTACATGTTTATATGCTAAGTGGACAGTTTAAACTTAGCCGTAGTAGATTTTGCTAATAAAACTCAGTGCAGAGATAACTCATTTTTGTGTAGAAGAAAGAAAGTTTAACAATAATCGTGCTTTTAAAAAATATTAATTGCATCAAATTTAAACATGGATAGACCAATCAACGAATTTACTGTGAGTTGTCAGAACTGTATTCGTAAACACTAAACAATTGTACATTAAATAACCTTATTTACAAGTAGTTTTACAGAAATTCACTGTACTTTTCAATAAAATATTTCAGAACCCGGATAACCTACCCGTTGAGAGTTTAACCTTACAAACCTCAAGTTCTGGTGTTATACAGAACATTAAAGCCATAGTGAGTATTTGGCCTATTTTATTTAAAACTTACGGTTATTTCTTATTTTAAATTTCCAAAAATTGCAAACTTATTGAATTAACCATAGTAAGTATATATTTTTGATTGTCATTGTGTGTTTCAAACTGAAAGATTTATAACAGTTATTTTTTCAAATCCTTGTTTTTGTGTATATATTTCATTAATATTTATAAAATATTTAACTTAGATTTTGGACTACCGTTCTAGCGATTCAATTCTGTCAGTTTTATATTATATTACACAATATAATTGTAATTCATTTTATGCAGTAGGATGTACGTCATACAGATGTGGTTGAATTGCTGTTAAAATATATTTTTACTACACATCAAATTATTTTTTACTGCTGTATTACTAGCCTCGTTTGGGCCTAAAATCCCTCCTATATTTGTAAGTAGCTATACACGCTACAAATTACTTTTATGGGATTGTTTTGTGCCGAGTGATAGGTCCCTCCTAGTCTCTAACAAGCAGACACTGTGGACTTGTTTTGGGTTGTGTCTCTTGAATGGTAGATGTGGCTGATGGGATCACCTTCATACTCAGACACAATAAATCAGGAAAACTATTTATTTGAACATAAACATTTAGAATTTATATTTGATTAAATATGATCATTATGAAATTTATAGATAATACAAAAATTATATCAGAAAAACTAGACATGTTACTTCTTCAATTGATTTTGACGGAATTATAAAATATTACACAATCCATCTTTTATATCTAAAAACTGACATTCCAAATTTAAAGTAATTCAAAATATAATACATACTTAAAAACCAAACAGATCGTAGTTGACATCAAAAGAGGATGTATAATCTGAGATTACCAATCAACAGTGTCGGGGGTTTATGCAGTATAAAGAGCAATTGATATGGTGTATGGCTGTTCTATAAATTTGAAATAACAACTTGAATGCTAATAAATAATCACAAAATAAATTAATGAATAATGCTACAGGATCCATACTGGGTTGACAAAAGACAGCTGATATATTACGAAAGACCGCCATCAGGCAATGATCAAGTATTTGGTGCTATAGAAAATTGGAAATCAAAAATGGAACCTTATTTAGAATACTTGCAATTATTGCTTCGGATGGAGCATCACAAGTAAATATATGTTTTAAATATTATCCACTTTATATAAGTTATTCTTTAAAATCTACCTAAAAATCAAGTTGGATTTTTAGTTATAACTTCTGCTGCAGCTTTGTTTTATACCCAATAAATTATCTGATCAAAGGGAAATTAAGATTTATTGGTGTATCAAACATGCAACTATATTACTATATATTTTTTGTCTCAAGCTATTCCAACAACACACTTACCCCCAAATACTCAAACAAATCTCAAATTTAAGACATACTCAAACTCATGTTACGATGTGTCAGATTCAAAGAAATAAGAGGGACAACACAAGTTTAAGTACGTCTTAAATTTGAGATTCGTTTAAGTATTTGGGGGTTAGTGATGAATCTCTATAACTTATGAATGATAAGATAAGTTAGAAAAAGTCACTTTCTTTTAATATGTTACAGTTATATATTTTTTCTTATTTCAAATAATTTATAAATTTTTTAAGGTTTTGGAGTACTATAATATATCATCCACAGTGTATGGACATGTTGATATCATTCCTACAGGAAGCAGATCCGCCCTATGTCCCACCGCATGAAAAGAGTGATGTACAGAGATTATATGAGGAAATTAGAAGACTTGTGCTTGTTGTGTTTAGTAGACTTGTAACAAATAAAGAGAGTAAGGTGAGTCAAATGGACACCTTAAAATAACTATGACAATCAATATTTGATATATACGTAGAAGGTGATAAATCTAAGGACTTTTTTAAATGGGACCTTCATAGTTTTAGCCTCTGGATGGTAAGAGGTCAATGTGACTATTCAATATAGACAATTGGCAATCAAGCCGGAGGTTGCGGGTTCGAAGCCCACTAGGGAACTAAAATATTTTCTGTGTTCCTGGATCATGGATGTGTATTAAATATGTGTATGTGTATTATATAATAAAAATCTTAAATATATCTATAGTATAAAAGTATTAAATATATTTACGTTGTCTGGTACCCAAAAATACCTACTGTTTTTTTATTTTGTGAAAGGTACCATACCTACATCAATTGAGCTAATTTTAGTATTATTTGTAACTTTTTCAGTTGCAATGGATGACCAAAGAGTACATGGGTGAAATAATTTACGAGAAGTTCATATTCACGGTGCCGGTCCTGTGGGACATCTGCCTGGTGTATGGGCTGGACAACCCGCGTCATGTGTCCCGACTTGTGCACACAGTGATGGAGCTGCAACCCCAATATCAGAGAGACGTGGCTCATGCGTTGGCGTTTGTTAAGGAGGTAACATGTTAGTTGGCTATGATTCTGATTAGATAACTTTCAAGCCTGTTAGTATAGCGGTCAATTATTAGCAATAAATATAAGGGCTTATAAGTAGCTGCTGTTACATAGTTACTGTGACACCAGATCTTTATGTTTACCATAGACTAAGATCATACTGATATTATTGCTTATAAATAAAAATAGTAATTTTTATGACCTACAATGAGCTGTGATGCCAACTCCCACCACAAGGTGTGGGGCAGCACGGATTGCAACAAGAAGGGAGATTTATTACTTGAATATATTCTTAGCGCGGACCTAGAAATAATGAATGTAGGCAACACACCCACGTTTGTAACTAGAACAAGGAAAGAGGTTCTTGATATTACATTAATGTCAAGCGACGCCTCCCATCTGTTGAAGGACTGGAAGGTTGACACCTCTTATGCATTCTCAGATCACCGCAGAATAACATTCCATCTGGTAAGCTGGAAGTAGTAAAATTTAGGAACAATAGGAAAACAAACTGGGAAACGTTCGATCTAGTGTTGAGAGAGTGGATTCCCGGTAGAAGAGAATTAGGAGAAAAGGAAGAAATAGAACAAGAAGCATGTAGGCTTGAGAAAGCTCTTAACGATGCCTACCTCAAAACCTGCCCGCAGAAAGAGATAAGACCGGGGAAGGGACAAACCTGGTGGAACAAATCCCTGAACAAAGCAAGGAAAAGGACCAGAAGGGCACTTAGAGTCGCCTTGAACAGGGACGACGACGAAAGCTGGAGAAAATACAGAGAAGAAAGGAACAATTTTAAGTACCAGAGCCGCAAAGAAGACAGAAACGGGTGGAGTACATACTGCGAAAGCGTTACTAAACAACCAGAAGCGGCCAGGCTGGTAAAAACGCTAGCAAAAGACAAAACCTGCAAATTAGGAAGCCTAAGAAAAGGTGACACCCTAGTGGTGGAACCCAAAGAAATACTTGCAGAAATGATGGCCATACACTTCCCGGATAGCACAAGCTATTCAGAAGAAGACATGGTTGTCACATCCGGCGAGAATCTAGCAGAAGCGAAAGCAGAAGCGGAACTGATTATCACCGAAGAAGCATTAACATGGAGCATTTCATCATTCCTACCGTATAAGCGGCGGGACCCGACGGCGTCTTTACCAAGATGCTACAAGTTGCCCTTAGATACATCAAAGATGACCTCCTCACCATATACCGGAGCAGTTTAGCAACAAACTACATCCCTAGTAGCTGGAGAAGAGTCAAAGCCGTCTTCATACCTAAACCAGGGAAGGTCACATATTACGAGGTGAAATCCTTCAGATGTATAAGCCTTTCCTCGTTTGTATTGAATACACTCGAGAAGATATTAGATAGACACATGAGAGCAGGGATAGAAAAGAGTTCTTAAATAATAATAAAATAATAATGACCTACAATATACAATACATTAGCTATAATATAATATATACCTCCTGTATTTGTTTATTATTAATATATTTTCATAAATTCCAGGCTTTCAAATATATAATACTACAAGTAAATAAAGATTATGATAATGAAGAGCCTCCCAATCTGCCCGAGACATTCAAAGGTTTTGGAGAAATAAAGAGGCCAACGGACTCAAAGACAGAGACCATAACATTAAGTACACTTAAGGATCTTGTGTTGCACTTATTGGACATGGCAATGACATTGAGGATATTTGTAGAAGTATATTCGGAAGGAGTGGAACTCTTTAAGAAGAGTAATTTCGTGTTAAGGTGAGTCCAGATTAAAATGTTTATATCTATATCACATTTGTAAAACTTAAAACCCTTAAAAATATACTTAAAATGTAATAGTTAAAATAATATAAATGTTAAAATAATATAATTTGTAAGACATAGTACCATGCTGCTTTGCACCCGTATTGGGCCAGTACAACCGGGGTGGTACCTAACATAACACCAGTCTCAAGTGACAGATATGCTGTCACGTTTCGTGCGGTTTGTGACAGCTATGCCGAAAATTATATATCCCTCAGAGAACGGAGTTGGCATGTGTCAATTTTACGAACGAATTTTTTTTTCACGACGTTTGGGGACTACACACTCACAACCAGCAACATACGCCAAAATAATCTGTGATTTTACAACTACACATAGTATATTTAATGTTAGACAAATTTAAAATTCATGCATACATGCTTAGAATATAATAATGACGTTCCATTTGAACACAAACATTTTTACACACGTGTGTGTAAATACCAATGAATCCTTATGATGGCTTATGCAAATGAAAGATAACTCCATTCTTCTGCAAACTATAACTAGTAGGAACTCTGATCGTCCCGACATCTAAAATTTTATGTCGGAGAAATGTCAGTAAAACATAGTTTTGTATACATACACACATACAGGTATTTGATGCTTATACCTTTGGTGCAGGGGTAGAGACTCCAATGCTATTTACTCTGATATCCTCATATTATATGTATGTTAAAACCCGGAATGTTTTCAGTATAGTCCAGCTCTACGAGTATGGTGTACCGCAGCTGTACACTGCTCTGGAGGAGGCGGGCGGGGACTCCCAGGTGGAGGGCTACATTGACCTGACCCGGGCTGAACTCATAGACTTGTTCAAGGAAATGCTAGCTGTGTATAAGAATGCTATATTTAATGGAGAGTGAGTATATCTCGTTGTTTTCTTACTTACTCATTGTTAAATACACAAATATTAACTTTATCTTTAACATTATAAAAATGTTAACTTTTTATAAAATTAGTATAGAAGTATAAGCCTAAGAATTAATGGTTGGTTGGCCATAGAATTCTGGAGGGACGGGCAGGAAGAGAGAATAATGCTACACTAAAATGAGCAGGGTGGTCCGGTCACTCTACTGCTCTGTCTCTTTATACTAGAGTGATCTCCACAGAGGCAGCACAACAAGTCACGTGGAGTCGTACCTGGCGCTGGTGCTGGAGGCCCTGTCGGAGCGTCTGTTCGTGCGCGACTATCACGCCGCCTGCCCGCTGCAATACGAC
This sequence comes from Helleia helle, assembly GCA_963853865.1. NCBI lineage: Eukaryota > Metazoa > Arthropoda > Insecta > Lepidoptera > Lycaenidae > Helleia > Helleia helle. The sequence goes on along the minus strand of OY971432.1, from coordinate 17,394,225 downwards.
TTGGAAGCGCTCACACAGGCCTGCCCTCAAATGTATCCTTTACTCATGAGAGAAGATTAGGTTCGAATGGGTTTCTTGTGAACAAGACGGTGGTAGATAATAGCGATATATCGTGAAATACAAGTGACAGACGTTGTAAATATTCCGTTTTAAATTGTTTATCATTCAGTTGAGATCATCTTCCCACCTGATCAATGGCTGACCTCAACGCGGCCTTCACTCTTTAAACTTTATTGGACCATCATTATTAATTTTAAATTATACACTAAAATAATATAACGTATATACGGATTTGACTTTAGATTGAAGTTAATTTTACAGAGTTTAGAAAATAATATTGAGCATTTTGTATAAAACTAATTTATAGTCACTTTATTTAACTTCAGTCCAACATTTTATACAAACTATACCACTCCTTGACTAACTTGACCAGAGACACAGTAAAGACTGACTTTATCCTCCAGGCGATATATTCGAATGTCGACGAAACAGAAGAACCCATAGACAACACACACATGAACGGCCATGTTGAGACCATAGACAACCCGGGCCCGTCCGCAGAGGTCCCGGAAGTAAGAGACAACGACATCCCGGACACGGTGCGGAATGAGTCCCTCATCAGCGAGGTGAAGGATATCCTGCCACATCTGGGTGATGGGTTCATCCTAAAGTGTCTGCAGCATTACAGGTTCAACTCTGAAAGGGTCATCAACGCTGTACTGGAAGATACGTTAGCGAATTCGCTGAGAGGTATGTTGCTTATTCTGAACTTATTAAACATGTTGGTAGAAACATCGGCGTGTTAAAGATATAGGTGTTATACGGTGCGACTAGACTCTGTGCTTTTATACCATCAAGCATCAGCAGGACAGAGTAGTGTGAGCCATAAAATTCCGAAACTTGTCAGTGATTTGTCACTGACTTAATAAAAATTCAACCAACCAGTGATATGTACATCCCATCGGCCAATCATCCATCAATGGCTATCAGTCCGCCAATCAGAGCGCAGAACCGGCGCAGCGTCGCAGCTTGCTTGCAGCTCGCACAAACTTGTCGGAATTTGTTTTCATACAAAACACAACAGTATCGCTCTTGTATTCCGGTTATATGCTCGTTTCATATCGCGTCACACTACAGCACCATAGGTTGATATTGAGCGCTAAATATTAATGTAATTATTTTCTGGATTAAAATTAGTTGGTGACATTGTGAGAGAAAGATTCTGAGTTGGCCATACTAGCGAGGCCAGTGTGTTCCAACTTACAAGGTAGCTTGTGCCATTCATAGTGTGTATGTAAAAAAAGTGTTTCAATTAATAGGACTATTGGTACTGTCACTATCGTAATTTGCATCCAATACTGGAGATACTATTAGTACATAACCACTCGAATCCAATTTTTACCGCCTACACGAAAATACTCATCTCATATATTTGGAGGTGTTTAATTTTTTATTAGGTTAGGATAAGTAAGTTTTATTATTGGAGACGTGTTGAGAAGGCAACCTCAAGAAAGACTCAAGGATAACTTTTTTTGCTGCCTTGGTCCTTGGTAATACTAGTACCTGTGGCGGACCAATTAGCCCCACAATCCTGAATCGCACTATCGAAGTTTCACATTTCGTCGCTATACATACAACAGCTGAAATGTTAACAAGTAGGCTTCGGCCTGATCGAGCATACCATTTCGCCCGGTCGGAGATCTCCCTTTGGGGCCTTCACCTTTATTTCACATACCTTTTAGGATTCTCGCCAAGATATAAAAGATGAGGTTGAATAATCCTTCCTTCGCCCAAGCATTATTCTAGTCACTGGAGTTTAGTTTATATTCTACCTTAATTTACAGCATTAGACAGGAACCTGCCCCTAATAGCCGAGGATCCCCTAGACCAGCACTTCCTGGAGACGGGCCTGCAGCGGCTGAACGTGTTCGACGGAGACCAGTTCGATATCATGACCCGCGACGACGTCGACCTCAGCAGGATACACGTGGGCAAGAGGCGGGACAAGTACAAGGATCTCAAGGATATGCTTGACGACAAGACGGAGGTGAAGAGCCGCTCCGATATATACAGCAAGTACAAGTGAGTACATATTGCCCATCTAGAAGACCTTAATTGATATCTGAGATTCCATGACGGTTGCCAACCGCTTTTTTCTTTGCTTCGCTGTCCTCGTCCCCCCTCTTTCAGAAGATCGATCCCAGGTTAAAATCAGACTGTGGTGAGGCAGTTTTTCGCTCCCTACGCGATTTGTTCCACCGTCCAAGAATCTCCCATTTGGACACGAGCTGCCGTGGCCTGTGAGTGTTTGAAGAGACTTCGAACTCAGGTCGGCCGGAGCAAGGACTACTGTGTCCGTCGCTGAGGTGATCCTGTCTGTTGCCTGCATATCCGGGACCCTCAAAAAGCGGCTGAAGGCGCTCGCAGTGGTTTTAGTTAGGGTGGGCACTCCCAGGTGCAAGTCCCTCATTGGGTCAGGATCTACCCGAAGATCCTGGCTGCAATCCATAAGGATTTCCCTGCGGAAAAAAGGACAACTGTGTCCAGTGGGGATTCACAGATCCTTGAAAAGCAGAGTGTATATGCGGTGCTGTTCCACAAACAATGGATCACCTCACCTTTGTGGCCTTCCACCTGTACATTACAGGACTAAATGGACGCTATTGAGAACGCAATACTCGTAGCTGAGTTCTGGGCTGACAAAATTAAGGCAGCCATCGACACGTGAGAAGACCGCTTCAAGTCAGAAATGAACCCTCTGAAAAGCATATTTGAATATGCTATCTAATTTGCTATTTGAATATGCTTATGAGGATTCGCCCATTATGTGATTTGGTCCTATCAGGTATTTCAGGGCAACTAATATTTTACTAGACATACAATGATATAGAGATAGTTCACTATGTCTGGTTATAAGGTCTGATCTCGAATAGAGGTATAATAGGAGGTTTTGGGACTGTTATGTCGATAGTGACAAATATTGTTGGTTTTCTATTGTCGCCATTATTTTCTTAAGAAAATGGGCATGGCATACATATATAGAACATTTGAGTTCACTAACACATTGAGCCCATTTTTGTAAAATACTCTCCTCATCTGATTTGTATTAATGAGTACTTTTTCCAACAATTGGATTTGTAGATCGCATATACTAGTAAACATTGGTGCATGTTAGTATGTATCCAAGGCATTCCGAGGTTCAGGGTGTTCAATCCTGCCATTAACTTCCAGCCTGGTGAGCGACGCGGCGATGTACTCGGACGAGTACGACGACACGTACGACTCGGACGGGGTGGAGCCTGCCGCCGACGCGCATGAGCCGCGCCGCCCCTTCGTCACGCCTCGCGCGCTCGCACACGCCCACCGGCAGGTTAGGAAACCCGACATAGAGATAGATATAGAGTAATACATAGATATAGATAGATGTAGACTATCATAGAAATAGATATATAATGATAAAGAGATAGATATAGACTGATATAGAGATAGATATAGACTAAGTACGAGACACGAGTACCTAACCTTTAGTAGTAACCCTTTGTATGAGTTTTTTTTTAGTGCCATGCTGCTTTACAGCCGAATTGGGCCGGCATGACCGGGGTGGTCTCTCGCTAACATAATACCGGCGTCAAGTGACAGTTATGCTGTCGCGTGTGAGTTTCTGGTGGCCTATTGGGGGGATTGGGAAAAGGAGGGCAACGCGTCTGCATAACTTGTGGTTGTGGGCATCATCATAACTATGGGCGTCGGTAGTCACCATAAGGCTGCGACTGCTTGGTTGTCTCCCTATGACATAAAAAAAAGACTGATATAGAGATAGATATAGACTGATGTATAGATAGATATAGACTGATATAGAGATAGATATAGACTGATGTATAGATAGACTGATATAGAGATAGATATAGATTGATATAGAGATAGATATAGACTGATATAGAGATAGATATAGACTGATATAGAGATAGATATAGACTGATATAGAGATAGATATAGACTGATATAGAGATAGATATAGACTGATATAAAGATAGATATAGCAATTTACAGTTAGATCATTGAATTAAGTAATTGAATTTTTATGAATAGGAGGAGTCCGAGGAGGAGTCATCAGAGGAGGTGGAGGAGAAGGTGGAGCCGGGCCGTAACAGGATGGACTTCTGCGTCAACCCCGAGGAGATGCGCGCGCGGCGGGCGGCGGCGCGGCCCACGAGGGGACAACACCAACGGCCGCAGCCCAGGTATCTTGACCGGGGCACCACTAATAAAATAGCATTTTCCAAATTTCCTCGTGTACCTGATCATGTTAACATAACTTACTTAAACGTCATTAAAAAACCTGCATACGTTTTAAAAGTTGTGTGAAGTTCACCACTAATATTGGTCTAACGTATAGGCAACTATGGCATAACACACTCCTTGTCTGATTCAAGGAAAAGAATTGTGCTTCGCTTATGAAATTGTGCGGGGCTAAGAGAATCATGTGATATATTATGTTTAAGGAAGAGCGGAGGCTCCTGAAACAAGTTAAGTTTTACTTAACAGGAGACTCCTACCACTGTTATATATATATATATATATATATATATATATATATATATATATATATATATGTGCAACGACTTGTTTGACGACTTTTTCGTTAAGATTTTGTATAGTTTGGGGAAATGTGTATTCTATGAGGAAAGTCCCAAACTATATCATATACCTAACGTATTGTTTGAGGAAAATTTATCAATACATTGCACATACATACGTCAAGCAATACCTCAAACAATACGTTAGGTATATATATATATATATATATATATATATATATATATATATGTAATAATAATATGAACCCCTTTTATGTCCCACTGCTGGGGAAGGGTCTCCTCGAAATCAGGCGAGGAGGGTTTTGGGCAATAGTTCGCTGCGCTGGCCCAATACGGGTTGGGGAACTTCAGACACCTTCAAAGACTTTTAATCTCATCAGGCATGCAGGTTTCCTCACGATGTTTCCTTCACCAGTGACCAAGCGATGGTCTCATATTCAGGTGCACGTAGAAATTTAGAAAAACCCATTTCTAGGGGGGTCAGGATCGAACCCGGACCTCTCGACTCTCACTCAAGAGGCCAAGCCCATACCCATTGGGCCGTCGTCGCTCACATCTATACTAATATTATAAAGCTGAAGAGTTTGTTTGTTTGTTTGAACGCGCTAATCTCAGGAACTACTGGTCAGATTTGAAAAATTATTTTAGTGTTAGACAGCCCTTTTATCGAGGAAGGCTATAGGCTATATAACATCACGCTGTGACTTATAGGAGTTGAATAACGCGGGCGAAGCTGCAGGCAACAGCTAGTACGTTATATTTATATTGTGCAATAAATATTTTGTTTCCTTAATATTTATTTACATAGGATCGTGGACGTGACGGGCAAGCCGAAGGGCCAGGGGCAGGACAAGGAAGTGCTCGTGAGCAGAGACAAAAAGGAGAAGCATAAGGGATCGCGCGCCAACCACAACCGTCGCCAGGGGGCGCAGTGGAAGCGCAGCCAGGGGATGATGCCCTCGTAGGGCCGCGACCACGGCACCTACTGTATCGATCCCTATCGTCTGCACATGGGTACCATGAACAGACTAAAATGTACACATACTTTGTACACTGCATTAACGGTATCGTTGACCAATCACAAACGAGTCTATTTTTTCCCCATTAACTTGTCTCCGTGGATAGAGTATAGATTTCCAAAACAGAATCCTAATGTTCCAGACACCTGTACCACGCTCCTTCCCGTATTAGTCTCCTGTACCAGACCTCAGAATCCCGAACTAGAAAGCTGTATTAGACTCCCAAACCATTTTCCTGTGCCAGTTTTTTTTTATGTTAGTTGGATAGGCAAACTGGCAAACGTGCCACCTGATGGTAAGTGGTCGACGTCGCCCATGAACATTAACTAGTTTACCTGAAGAAGAAGAGCCCAGGCAACTTCATCTATGTGTTGCCTATCCTGAGACATAAGATGTTAAGTCTATGCCAGTAATTACACTGCCTGTCTTGCCCTTCTCTCTGAAACACAGCAAAGCTGTTTCACGGGGGAAATAAACAAGATGGTGGTACCCATGCAGCCGGGAGCGCTGCCCTCCCACCGGTGAAGTTTGTTACCAGTTTCCTGTATCAGACTTGGGAGTCTGGTGTGGGTACCGGTGGCTTCCTAATGGCTGTGTTAAATATCATGCTGATCGAAGGACAACGAAGGGATCTTATGTGAATACCGTTTTTGTATTTTCATCACGAAACTCTCTAAAGTGATGCGACTTTACGCGGAAGTCTCAGGTTCGAATCCCGTCAAGCGCAGTTTGTTATAAATATAAAAAAGGTAGATGATAAATGAAGTGGTTAGATAAAGGCTGATGATGATGATGATGATGATAAACAAGGGATGTCATGTATCACAGTTTATATTATGATGTATTATTATTATTAGAAGTATAAAGGCATACTCCCATATTGATAGTTTCATCATCATCAGGCCGTATTCGTTCCAAAACAATTATATAACCAGTGTACAAATATACATGAAATGTTTAAGCAATAATTAATGTAGTTACTGTCTGTGGTTAATTCACCAAACGCGCTTACTGGAGAAGAAGGAGGCGCGTACTTGGCACACGTGAAACTTATTATTGTGTAATATTTTACAAATTGTTTTGTACTATACATAAAATGTTATTTATTCCGTTTTTTATTTTTCTCTTTCATTGCTTTCCTCGTTTGTGTTTGCTGAGAGCGAGAGGGAGAGTAAGAGAGAGAGACGTATATTATCAAAACGACATTACTGTAATGAAAGTATTTAGTAAGAGCTACGCCATGCTGCATTGCAGCCGAACTGGGCCTGCACGACCGGGGTGGTACCTCTTGCTCACATAACACCAGCGTCAAGTGACAGCTATGCTGTCGCGTTTCATGCGGTTTGTGAGTCTCCGGTGGCCCATTGGGGGGATAGGGAAAAGGAGGGCAACATGTCTGCATAAACGATTGTCTGGATGTGTATGGCCGTCGGTACCATAAGGCTCCTACTGCTCGTTTGCCCCCTTATGACATAAAAAAAAGAAAAAAATATAAGTCGGTTAACTGAAGCTGGCACGTTCACAAGTGGAAACGGGGACAGTACTCGCACTAGTGCAATTTCACTATACAGTATGTTTCCCCACCATGGTTACAGCCTTGTCGTGGCGGTGGGGCTCAGTAACCTAGGGTGAGCGGTGCACCTTGGGCAAAGCTAATTGGGCCGAGGGGGCTCTTTGTACCCCTCTTATAAGAAGAGGGGCCAGAAGAGCAGGAGGCAAGGGGTGAGGATGGGAACCTCACCCCATTGTACTGTCCCGACGTTGGGAGGGGTTGTTCTGTGGTGCGGGACAACAACTTTGTGGAGGTGGCGTCGGTCCCTTGCGGGACTGACTAGCCGTCGAGGTGCCCTGTTTGTTTTCTAGATCCGGAGCACCTCACCAAAGGCGGCATTGGTGGCACTCGCCGGGTTTTAGTGGGTAGAGCTGCGTCCATTTACCAGCTGTCGGGCGCAGCGAGTCCCACATACCCGCGGGTTGCCTCAGAGCATTTCCCGGCGTTAAAGAAAAAAAATACAGTATGTTTAACAGTAAGACTTTTTGTCAAACTAGTAACTATAGCAACCTACTGTTGGTCTACTCTGATACACATACATTTATCAGAATCATTAATTAATTCTTCTAAAAGCAGGTTTAACAGCCGTCGGAACTTAACTGCGTACTTCAAAAACAACTAGCTGGACACTTCTCTGAGAAACTCCAGTCGCATCTGATGTCAAAGTGTACAAATCTTTCATTAAACGGTCTTCACCAATACCCTTTTATTATGATGCATATACATATACCATAGTTAAGAACCGTGAACACAATTTCACGTCGAGACTGTCTTGATAGTGTTTTTCCGGGATCAGTTCTTTCAGAAGACATTTTTTATTTATTTAAATTGACAAACAGTATTAACAATAAAAAAAAAAAAAGATTCCGACGAATTGATAACCTCCTCCTTTTTGAAGTCGATTAAAAACTACAGACTGACAATACAACCATTTTAATTGCGACTCCAACACTAATCAACTCTAGATTACAATTTTCATAATGGTAAAAAGTGCACATATACATTATGCTATTTATTTTGGAGATAAAGAGGCAGGTAAAGCGCCTGTGAACTCAGCATAGCAATCGTTAGCATGTGAATAATAAGCCAGCCAAGTGCGAGTCGGACTCTCGCACGCCGGGTTCCGTGCCATTATCTATTATACAGGTACATTGACCGACACATCCGGATTGAATGACGTAATAAGTTCGTCTTTGCCATTTGACTTGATACCTCTACGCGTTTATGAGGAAAAGGGTATCTAATAAGTTTATAATAAAAAATTACTACCTATGTGATGTAATGGTGTGGCAAATGCTGAGTGGCTACCTCTATTGTTCACAATAATTAATGTATGTTAAACTACGTTGTGATTATGTTTTGATCTTTGGTGTGAACAATAAAATATTTTTCTTTCTTTCTACTTAACTAAAAATTTAAGGTTTTCGGAAATTTTCCTTGATGTGTGCTATAAAACGTTGCTTCATACTATGTGGGATTCGCTGCGCCCGAAAGATAGTAAGGTGGACGCAGCTCTACCCACTAAAACCCGGTGAGTGCTACCAATGCCGCCTTTGGTGAGGTGCCCCGGATCTAATAAGCAAACAGGGCACCTCGACGGCTAATCAGTCCCCCAAGGGACCGACGCCACCTCCTCAGAGAGGTTGTCCAGCACCACAGAACAACCCCACCCAAAATCGGGACAGTACAATTTGGTGAGGTACGGGGTTTCCTTGCCTCTTGTCACCCTACTCTTTTGTCCTCTCTTCTTATAAGAGGGGCACAAAGAGCAGCTCGCTCGGTTCCTTACGCTTCTGAGCCCCACCGCCACGACAAGGCTGTTTTAATCGCAAATTCATCAAAAGTATATAGAAAGCTATGACGTTCGATCGGGTTCAGTCCCGCAGGTCAGTGGCCGCGGACTATGAATAGGCTGCGTGCTCGGAATCGCGATACGTTGTCTTTGTAGCGCCGCACCGCGCGAGCGTCATTATCGGAGCGGGGCGGGCAGCGATTTCTGTATTTTTATCATATTAACCAATATGATGATGATAATTAATGAAAATGAAGCAAATTAAGCATGTATAAAAACATAAGCGGCCGTTAAAAGTTCAACTGCCAGCTTCAATCAACAATACCAACTATGGCTATTGTTGTTCGAAGACTGCCGGACATGGGTTGTCTTGAAATCTGACGAGGAAGGTCTATAGCTCAGCTATACGCTGGCTTAGAACGGTATGGTGAAATTCAAATACTTCAAACACTCTTAAAAACTTAAGTTGGTACACCACGCATGTTGGTTTCAAATACCCTTAAAACTTAATTACATCACGCACGTATTTTTCTCAACGATCTTTGTCTTTTTACTGGGAGGAATCACATTTTTCAGTGCATCGGCCAGGGTCGAACGCTGACCTGTAGCCGAGCCCGTATCCACTAGAAAAGTGTTTTTCAATCTGGAGGTTTTAGACTAAGGATAGATTTTGTCTTTGTTAGGTAAAGCCTTACTCAGTGGGTCAGCGGCAAAAGAAAGAAATTTCAGGCAATTTCAGTGGTTGGCTTGTATCATTTTAAAAGCATGGATCCTTGTTTCATTCTGAAATGAAACGTATACAAACATTTGACAAAAACATTTACTTAATTAAAGTGAACAAAATGAAATTAGATTGAAAATTATGGAGGAAATCAATTACATCTTATTAAATTGTAGAAATAAACACGAAACACGTTGTCGCGTATTCAACATTTGCTATAATGGTTTCCAAGCCAATGCTTGGGCCTGTAGAATCTATGGTTTGACAGGCTCAGGCGGAACGAGACACTTTTTCGTGCGCGCTGCCGGTGTTATTAATTTATAAGACGTTATCACGTCAAAAAAGAGTTACATCAACGTTTTACAGAAAACTCTAAACGAATCTCTAGACGATATAAACGCTTAAGTTCCGCTATCACGCCCACCACGGGCTATCCCTTACACAAAGGTGGGCCGCGGTCGTAAAGGCGTCGTAACTCGTAGCCCATAACTCGGAGCCTACGTCTTCATAGCATCAATACACACGTGATCATCATTTTTATGTCGGCGGTGTATTCGCGCAATAATTATTCGTATTGTTTATGGTACTGGGAATTGCCAGTGCAATAAATATTATAATGACATCGGTTCTTGCATTATGATAAATTGTCGATGGTTGAATTTGGATACAATGTCAAGGATCGTTTTATGCACTACACGAGTAGGATATTAGTTTAATAAAATAACCTTTTTCTTTGGCATGATTCTGTTAATTTCGTGGTAATTTTAGATTTGAGATAGAGAAAACATCTAAATTCGACAATCATATGATAGGTATTCATTTTTAGCGTACAATGTTTGCGAGATAGAATAATGTGAATAGTTTTAACTGCCCAAGGAACTGGAAAAACAAAACTTTTAGGGGCTGCGGGAAACCATGTGCCGAAATTGCCGGCCCTGTATTTCTTTCCATACCGATACGACTTGAGAACCGTCTATAAAAGAGCATTCTCATTTATTAAATGATTACGTAAACACCTGTAAGCCCTCCAGTTTTGCAGGTTGCGGGTTACGGATGGCGGTGGTCCCTTACCACACAAATCCCTCTTATTAGGATAACAGATTTGTGCCCTGTTTGTTTATTAGATCCGGGGCACCTCACCAAAGGCGGAGTTGGTGGCACTCGCCGGGTTTTAGTGGGTAGAGCTGCGTCCACTTACCAGCTTTCGGGCGCAGCGAGTCCCACATACCCGCGTGGGAAGACCCACTCCCCCGCGGGATGCCTCAGAGCATTTCCCGGCGTTAAAGATAGAAAAAGGTTAACAGCTAGATTTACTTTTATGTTTATCATTACATATCCCCGCTTCTTACCTTTCTTATTTCGTGACAGACAGTACAAGGCACAATAATGCGCATTTAATGTCGTCCCGTGGCTGTGGTGTCCATCGATCATGCGCGCATTTTATTATATTGCCCGTAATGGGAGGCATTAGGGCGGAGCGCGGGATTTAATAAGCGAGCGGCGCGCGCAAGATGGCGGCTGGCTGCGTGCGCGCAGCCCCGGGCGGCGAGCCAGTGTTGCCATGTCGCTATACGACTGAAATATTTAAATATTTTAGATTTCATGGTGACAATTATTGTTTGGGTATTGTTACAAAATATTGTTTTCTAATGTTTACGCGAATTTCACTCATTATAATGAAACACTTTTTTACGGATTTTATCGCGGTTTATTAAGATTTTTTACAAGCCCGACGTTTCGGATACTTTACAGCAACCATGGTCACGGGAGGACTGAGGTGTCATACGTCCTAATTTTACAAAGTTATTCGAAACTACCCTATGATACATCAATATTTTGGTTAGTCCTATCTACGCAGAAAGTGCTAACTGTATCTTTAATCTGTGACATATTATGCTTGGATTTTGATTTGATAATATTAATAATGGGATCCCAAGCAGGTGGTAAGAGCCAGCCTTCTTCTCTATTGAAATTAGGATGTTTTTTAATTTCAATAGCCTCACGGATCATCCTTGGTTGGAATCGGTGTTCTTTTGCGAGGACTTGTGGTTTATCAAATCTGATATAATGGCGAGCTTTGTCAAGACTATGTTCACAGATGGCAGACTTAGTGTAGCGACGGTGTTTTACATATAGCTGATTTAAAACACCGTCGCTACACTAAGTCTGCCATCTGTGAACATAGTCTTGACAAAGCTCGCCATTATATCAGATTTGATAAACCACAAGTCCTCGCAAAAGAACACCGATTCCAACCAAGGATGATCCGTGAGGCTATTGAAATTAAAAAACATCCTAATTTCAATAGAGAAGAAGGCTGGCTCTTACCACCTGCTTGGGATCCCATTATTAATATTATCAAATCAAAATCCAAGCATAATATGTCACAGATTAAAGATACAGTTAGCACTTTCTGCGTAGATAGGACTAACCAAAATATTGATGTATCATAGGGTAGTTTCGAATAACTTTGTAAAATTAGGACGTATGACACCTCAGTCCTCCCGTGACCATGGTTGCTGTAAAGTATCCGAAACGTCGGGCTTGTAAAAATCTTAATAAACCGCGATAAAATCCGTAAAAAAGTGTTTCATTATAATATTGTTACAAAAGTTATGAAGTGATAACCCTTCACCACTTTTTTAGACATCATCATTTTCTATAACCATTTACTTTTATATAGCCTTTATCATGAACGCCAAGACCGCCAATCCCCTCTGACTTGCATCTAACTTCAAAATCTAACTAAAAAATGGCGTATGTTATAGCTTAGATATGTATTCCACAAACATAGTTAAAAATGGTGGGATTTTTACATAATTTATATTACATATTAGTAAGCTCTGAAGTTAATATTATCAAAGAGTTGAAGCCTATTTGACTTTATCTAACCCTAAACAATCTTACACAAAAAGGATGTTTGTAAAATTATTATTATCAAATGTAAGAGGTAGTGCCATGCTACTTTGCGGCCGAATTGGGCCCACACGACCGGGGTGGGCCCTCGCTAACATAAAACCGGCGTCAAGTTACGGCTATGCTGTCGCGTTTCGTATGGTTTGTGATTTTCCGGTGGCCCATTGGGTAGAGAAAAGGGGGGCAATGTATCTGCATAATCTTTGGTTGTGCAGATGTGTATGGGCGTCGATAGTCGCCAAAAGGCTTCAACTGCTCGTTTGGCCTCCTATCCTATAAAAAAAGGTATGGACTAGGGATTGTAAGTAACTTTATTTGTGTAGTTTCTGTATGAGTCATTCGTCTAGTTGACTTGTAAAAAAAAAATTTACTTGACAAATTTACATCAAATCTTCTCTATTTCCACATTCTAATTTGTAAAAAAACATTATTTCGACGGCTGTGGCTCAGTGGTAGCGCGTGGGCGCTCAAGCCGGAGGTTGCGGGTTCGAATCCCGCCAGGGAACTAAAATATTTTCTGTATTCCTGGGTCATGGATGTGTATTAAATATGTGTAATAATAAAAATATATTTCCGTTGTCTGGTGTCCGTAACACAAGTTCTTCAAGAACTTACCACGGGACCAGATTGACGTGGTGTGAAAGCGTCCATAGATATTATTAATAATAATAATAATAAACGTTTATTATTATTATTATAGTAACGGTCAAATATTAGTCATTAAGCTATGTCTAAGAAATCGATATTAAGAATAAGATTATCTTAAAAGTATCGATATCGTTTAAAATATTATCGATGTCCTCCCGCGAGGCCGCTGGGTATAATTTATTTCCCATTGAGCACTTGCGCAGATTATTATTATTGTTCTTCGAAACTGCAATGCGCCGGCGCACAAAATATATCAACTCTTACATATTACTGGTCGAATAACAAACGAAAAACAAAACGAATGATATTAAAATTTTGGCCTCTTTTTAAATAAATCCATTTGTTTTTATTATTTTGTTTTAAACTTACAATTTTCTGTTGCGAATGTTTCAATAATTAAGAATGTCATTATCATTTTTAGTTAAGTTAACCTTATGACGACTTATGGCCTTATTATTTGAATTCCGCAATTAGTCATCATAATAACTACATATACTAATATTATAGAGGTAAAGTTTGTGAGGTTGTGGGGGTAATTTCTTGATCTATGGAACCGATTTTAAAAGTTCTTTTACCAATTGAAAGCCACATTATTTGTGAGTGTCATAGACTATAAAAATAATACCCATCAGTCTGCTTAACGCAGGCGAAGCTGCGGGCAACAGCTAGTGTGTAATGAATAAATACTTAACAAGTAATAGTCTTGCGAAGGGTTCAAAGAAAGAGCTATAAAATGTTCGATCGTAAAGAAAACTAATTACGCGCCTGATTTCAATTTACATCGCCTAGTAGACAGAATACTCAAAGATCCCGCTACAGGTGCCAACAGCCATTTCTCATTTTTCTGCTTAAATAACTCGCCCTAAAGTACACACGACAGTACACAAAAGAAAATATTTCCAGGAGATATGGTTTTTGACATACCTACTGCTATATATCAGTATAATATTATAATGCTTGTATTTTTCCTGGGACTTAGATACTGTACAGTCTCATATGATTTAACATCCTGCTTGTTCAGCGTGGCAATCTTAATATAAATGTGAAAGTTTTTGCTTTACTATTACTCTGCCTAAACCGCTGATTAAAATCAAATAAAACATGTGCCTGCCTATGCCCCCTTTAACCAGTTGAGGGCCCTGTACAGTAGGATAATGGGGCCCCGACGAAAACAACATTTTTAAGATGTGTGAGCCTGATTTTTGGACTAGAGAATAATAAACCTAGTAATAAGGGCAGTACTAGGTATTGTAATCAGCAATATTTTTTGTAATATCACTCAATCATATTCTGATAGAAATAATGGGGCCCCGTGGAACGTGGGGCCCAGGGCACGTGCCCAGACTGCCCAGATGCCTGCGTCTTCACCCGCGTTAACTTAGATTTACAACCGTATTCGGACTGATAATGATTTTTTTAGCCTATGTCCTAATCCGAGTTATAAGCCATCACCATTCCAACTTTCAGCCAAATCGGTTTAGCCATTTTGCTGTGAAAGATCAACAAAGATTCAGACGTTAGTAAAATTTCGCTTTTATAATATTAGTAAGATTGCTATTTTGATATATTTAGCGCGTATACATAATATGCATTCAATAAAAAGCGGTTATTTTAATATTACAAACAGACACTCCAATTTTAATTAATTATCTACATAGATAATCGGGCAGACCCTTGCAGATGATAACAAGGAATAATAATCCAGATTCTAGACCCACCACGACTAGATAAAAGTAGCTATTTTAAATCTTTCCATATTCAACTTTGCCATTTTGGCGGCATTTTGCATATCTCGGCTTATCTGGGTGACATTTATTATAATTTAATTACGAGAATGCATTATGCCGTATCTGTGCAAGTGATTTGTGGGTTATTTTATATCGAGATTGTATAATTAAGACTTAATGCTCATGGGCAAAGGTTTTAACACATTCATGGGTAGAGGTTGAATGACTGTGACTTTTGCTGTGCCAGGTATCCGTATGTGCGAAATATATTTGTAGATGAACGTCGAGATGAATCCATGTTGCCAAGATAAGGTTTGGCTCTTAGATACTTTTTGATTTGACTTTAGCGAATATCTTTTTCTAATATCTAACTTTGCAGAATAGGTATTTCCAACGTTCTAACTGCAAAAACCGTTTTAATGCAAAACTTACTCATTCTGAAATTTCACCACACTATCCACTACATCTAGGCTATTAAAAAATCATCATCGGTCCGGACACATCTGTAAATGTAACGCGGGTAAGCCTTTATAATCAGTTAATACCAGTTTTCAATAACTTTTAATACGGGGCAGTAATCGTGTCGGCCATCGAAGGTTTTGTTAGTTTTTTTGTAGCCTGTGGCCTGTCGACTGTCGAGATGATCGTCACGGGGAGGTGAGCACAAATAGCCTCAAATGATCACTCGCTACTTCATGGGGTAAGGGTTGGCGAGTATACTCATTTTCGGAGATTTTTTTTTTAATTTTGTCGTGATAATCGGCTTTGTAAAGATCTTTATTGTGTCGGTCGTGTGTCTTTATTGAAGTTCATTGGTATAAGAGTGTATCAAAAGGGAATTAATAGATCATCTGTGGATAAAACATTATAAGGGTTACTTACTCGGCATTTATGTATGTAGTAGGTACAGCTTGGCAAAAAAGAGTATGACGTGGTGTTGGTGACAGGTGGAACTAAATATTTTAATAAATGGAAACCTAAGATGTTGAGAATACTTGGCCGACAAATACTAGATTTTGAGTAAAGCTTAGTGTTTAACGTTTATTTTTAACGCTTTGATTAAATTATCTTACTGATTTTCCTTATTATGATGAGACCTAAATGAAAGTGGCGCCCTCATTTTTTCCATACTCTTTTTTGCCAAGCTGTACTTGTACATATCCCCACCATGGTTCAGGCCTTGACTTGGCGGTGGGGCTCAGTAGCCTAGGGTCAGCCCAGTACCTTGGGCGAAGCTAATTGAGCCGAGGGGGCTCTTTGTACCCCTCTTATAAGAAGAGAGGACAAAAGAGCAGGGGGTAAGGGGCGAGGACGGGAACCTCACTCCATTGTACTGTCCCGACGTGGGTAGGGGTTGTTCTGTGGTGCGGGACAACCCCTCTGTGGAGGTGGCGTCGGTCCCTGAGGGACTGACTAGCCGTCGAGGTGCCCTGTTTGCTCATTAGATCCGGGGCACCACCAAAGGCGGCATTGGTGGCACTCGCCGGGTTTTAGTGGGTAGAGCTGCGTCTACTTACACCAGCTCTCGGGCGCAGCGAGTCCCACATAACCAACTGGGGAGACCCCCCCCTCCAGCGGGATGCCTCAGAGCATTTCCCGGCGTTATATAATAAAGAGAGTATAATGAACTGTATTTTTATAAATAACAATTAGAAACTCTAGTTACAACTTATACATACTTACGTTCATGGCCTACGAGACACGAGTACATTATATAATATTTTATAATTATACCAAATTTAATATTACTAATATACCTACCATTTGATCAAAGAGGACATTGTAAAAGAGATGAAGAATGTGGGTATTCGGACGCAGCCTTATTTATGGGAAGCCGCTTGAGCCTCGCACCGTACTCAGAAACGTGGTCATATTTACGGATCCCGAAAATGAAGCGTATACATAGATTTTGAAGGCGCTCTAGGGCAGAAAGAAGGTTCTTATTTTCTTTCATTCTTAAAACTACGCTGCATTAGGATTTGGGGTTTGTTTTAGCGCATGCAACTTGAACGATATGTAAATTAAATCATGGTACGAATACGAAAACCCATCTGCCAAGCACTGTGCAAACGTATCTACATACATAATTATTAATTACATAGGCGAGGAATTTATCATTATGTCTAAGACAGAAGACGATGAATTAGGGTAATGATGTAGCGTTAAAGGGTAAAAAAATACTTTTTTTTTTCTTTTTATGGCATAGTAGGACAATGAGCAGTCGAAGCAGTTTGGCGACTACCGACGCCCAAACACATCCGCACAACCAAAGATTATGCAGATGCGTTGCCCTCTTTTTCCTTAACCCCCCCCCCCCCCCAATGGGCCACCGGAAACTCACAAACCGCACGAAACGCGACAGCATAGCTGTCACTTGACGCCGGTGTTATGTGAGCGAGAGGTGCCACCCCGGTCGTGCCGGCCCAATTCGGCTGCTAAGCAGCATGGCACTACCTCTTAACTGGAATGTAGGAGTTAGGACTATGTCAAGAAGGCGATCGAAATAAGGATTATTCGCCGTAAGACGGGGACTGAAGAAAACATGAAGTAAGACCTTTGAATGCCCCAGTAACCTCAAGTAGCAGGTCCTCTGCCTTATCATCAGGTGGTGGTTGAGACGAGGAGCTTAAAATTTAAAAGGAAAAGCAGATTTAAGATACATGACCACACGGAGGTGTGGCAATGGAGACCAGCTCTAGCAACATCTGAAAACCAAGGAGGCAAAATGCGACAGAAGAGTGACACGGTTTAAAACATGATTCAGATACAAGAATAGCGTGAATATATTCTTTACGGAAAGAGTTTAAAAAATGTGAGTAATGCGCTGGAATATTCCGATTTCTGAGCACTTATGTGAATTATATTAAAGTTTCTCTCTTTACTTAAAAAGAAAAGATAATATTTAATGACCAAAAATTTCAGAAAATAAAATAATTACATGTCAAGTGCCAGCCCTGTTACTCGAAGTACAAAGCCGGTCTGCGCTTTGTTGTGTCCGTCTCGTGCGTGACAATATCTTTATGTGAAGACAGACGTTGGCCGAACATTATTTATTTCATACACATCCACCAATAGTTTTATTAACTGGCAACACTATACCACCCATGGACCATGGTCATTTTATAGCATTGTTGGCGGCAAAAGATTGAAATGTGACACATCATTTTTCGATTTATGGTAATGAAGAACAACATAATATTATGTTAAACGAGCAAAATACTCGTATCAAGATTCAAGACCGTAATTATTTAATAAATTGAATTAATAGACAATTGCTTTTTAGGGTTCCGTAGCCAAATGGCAAAAAACGGAGCCCTTATAGATTCGTCATGTCTATCTATCTGTCTGTCTGTCTGTCCGTCCGTCCTTATGTCACAGCCACTTTTTCCGAAACTATAAGGACTATGTTGAAACTTGGTAAGTAGATGGATACCTGTGACCCGCATTAAGATTTTTACAAAAAAGTAGATAAAAATCAATAAATTTTGGGGGTCCCCATACGAACTGAAACTCAACTTTTTTAATACGTCATAAATCGTAAACCGCAATTTACCTTCATGCAATCAACTCAAATATTAAAAAAAACATTCAATTTCATAAACATAAACTATATTTTTTGTTAAAGTGTCTAATTTTGTATATTATGTAATGGTACGGAACCCTTCGTGCGCGAGTCCGACTAGCACTTGGTCGGTTTTTTATTTATTTTGGAATATCGCATGTGTTTAAAAACTCGTAAATTTGCCACAGATATGTCCAAGAAGTTTGGAGTTCCCTCTGTGCCCTCCTTACATATACACACATGGAACACATAAGGGTGTCTTATATCTTGGACCTTACACGCAGGTGGTAAGAGCTCTACCTCAAGCCGAGGCTCGCTTTATCAAGCTGTTAGGGTACGTTGCTTAGACATTACGCCTTTATTCGTTGAGCAAAATATTTATGTAAGGACTTTTCTGGATAAAATTTAGATCCTCCAAATTTTTAAACTTCAAAAATTTTTAAAAGGTAAAATAAATAATAATATAATACCTTTTAAAAATGTTGTAATAAACTTTTTGAATTGTTCGAATTGTTGTTGTTTGTTATCCATTTCCAATTTTAAAAACGTCTAACCGAATGTCATTAAACCACAAAAAGATCTGAAGGTCTGCCATTTACTGGAAATCTGGAGGTCGGGTGCGGACGACAAAAACACGACTGCGCAGTGCACGGGAATCAAAATACGACTGATCTTAAAATTGATGTGGCGGATACGTTACGACTACGATGCGATATAACGTCATTATAATTCTTATTATTGGATACCTACACTATTAATCAGAAAAAAAGAAAAGTTCCCGTAAGTTTTTTTCTTCTTTCATCTTTCTTCTCAGTTAACTTCAGCTAACTTTAGGAACGGTGATGGATCCCACTTGACGTATAAGAAGCGACACTGAAAATATGACATTGAAGAAAAATAACTAACTTTGACATATTTTTAACCGACGAAAAAACGCTTCTCAAGTCGATGTTTATATTTTATATGATCACGTTTGCCAAGTAGGTGTAACTTTTTACAGGGTAGTTCGATTTTGATAATGAGGAAGATGTAAATTCAATTGTATTCCTCTTTTCAGCTGTAACAAAAACTTTACGCAATAGAAATACTTTTAATTTTGTTATCGCAGGGAAATGCTTTTTACGCATGTAGATCCAGGGGCCTATTTAATAAACGCGACAATAAGACAAATTTGTCACTTTTTGACAAATAAGTCGAATTGTCGCGACAAGTGGCGTTTAATAAAGATGACAATTAAGTCCAAATGCGACAGGCAAATACTTACAAAATTGTCAGGCGATATAACTGTTTAATAAAAGCGACAATTGTCAGGTTTTACCTGTCGAGCCCCTAAGAAAATATTCTCGACTTATTTGTCATGACAATTGACAAGTTTGTCACTAATTCCAACATATTTGTCACAACAAAAAATCGAAGCACGCACATGAGACAACTTGCTTGCTATTTCAAATGGACGCGAAATTAACAATTTTAGACCTTATCTATGAAAACAGAGAGGTTTTGGTTTCAATTACATTGAAAGGTTTTAATTACATTGAAAGGTTTTAATTACGTTTAAAAATGCGACGTCGTTGTCGTACAGTTTGCACCAAATAATCATCTTCACTACTACAGCTGTTATCCGTCGACGACGTTAACACCATTTTTCTAAATTAATCGTATTAAATACTAATTTAACTGTCGAATAGCGTTGACATTGGATGAAAAGCCTGTCGAAATTTTCTGACAAATTGACAAATATGTCTAACTGCCATGACAAATTAGTGTTTAATAAAACAAATTTTACAAGTTTTTCCGGACAAATTGTCACTTGTCGCATATTATTTATTAAACAGAAATATGTCAAATTGTCGAATTGTCACCTGTCGCCTGTCACCTGTCATTGTCGCGTTTATTAAATAGGCCCCTGACCCTATGTGGGACTCGCACTTGGGAGTGCCCTACCCGTAAACTAAAACCACTGCGAGCGCCTTCAGCCGCTTTTTGAGGGTACCGGATCTGCATTCAACTGGATTACCTCAGCCACAGGCTGGCCCCGGCGAAGGCCAGACAACTCCTCGTAAGGGGGGACTGCCCGGCCGCTACTAAGCAGTCCCCGCGACGTCGTGTCATACTGGGCCCAGTTTCCCATCCTGAACCCGACATGAGCAAAAGGGTGTTATTGGAGGCGCATTAAGTAGCGCCTCCTACGCACCCCCGTTCGCCGCCCGCGGGGTGAGGCGTCGTCAGCGGCCTCCTCTCTCACCCGCTCGTCGGCCTCCTTCTGGGACATTACTGTCTCGCAAAAGGAAACCATCGCCGTCCAGGACTCGTCGTCACCGAGCATCGCGGTGAATGACACTCGGCAGAGACAAGTTCCCTCCGATGAAGCAATAGAAATACTAACTCGTAACCAGGCCATAAAATATTATTTAAAAAGAAAGAAATACTAACTGGGAAAAAAATGTTTTTTGAAATCGCTTTTTTTATAATTTATTTTACCCTTTTTAGTGCAAAACAAGTTTTAATTTAAAAAAGTTTTTGCTACACGGACGGACGGATGGACTACAACGGATCATAAAAGATAAACAATATATCATACATATAATTTCCAATACATATATGTATATGCAAATATGTATTTAAAACAAATAATTGTTATTTTTGTAGCGGCATACGGTAGTAGCACATTATACGCATACAGCAGTATACCTACGTATTCTATGCTACTATTTTAATACGTTGTTAATAATAATTAGGAAATTATTAAATTATTAAAAATGAATTTATGGAATAGAAAACGTACAAACTTGTATTCGATACTAAAAAGAGGGACAAATTTTTGGGAACTAGAGTAAATGAGAAATATTATTATTTATACATACACTAGCTGTTGCCCGCAGCTTCGCCCGCGTTAACTTAGATTTACAGCCGTAGACGGACTGATGATGATTATTTTTACATCAGCTATCTATTAGTGAAAGTCCCGTCAAAATCGGCCCAGCCGTCCCCAAGATTAGCCGGAACAAACAGACAGACAGACCAAAATTTAAAAAAAGGCTGTTTTGGTATATGTATCGTGTATGCATCCATATGCATTTAATAAAAAGCGGTTATTTTAATGTTACAAACAGACACTCCCATTTTATTTATCTGTATAAATATTTTACATAATATATGAAAATAAAATTTTGGATTTTTGCTGGAGCAATTTTGATTTGGAAGTACATACAGTGTAGCATTTTAGGAGCAATTATTTGATAAATAGTGCCCTAAAAACTAACTTTCGGCTAAATTGACTATTACCTACTCTTATCCATCCCACCAGCAAATACATGAAATGATTAAAATGAAATGAAATATTCTTACACACTACAAGATTATACCAATTTAAACATAAAATAAACAATATACAGCTTGGCAAAAAAGAGTATGGAAAAAATGAGGGCGCCACTTTCTCTTAGGTCTCATCATAATATGGATAATCAGTAAGATAATTTAATCAAATCGTTAAAAATAAATGTAAAACACTAAGCTTTACTCAAAATCTAGTATTTGTCGGTCGAGTATTGTCAACATCATAGGTTTCCAATTAGCAAAATATTTAGTTCCACCTGTCACCACGTCATACTCTTTTTTGCCAAGCTGTAATTATATTATCAGCAGTACCTACCTACATGTACATATTATATTATTAATAAAATATATATCGTTATATTATCGTACGGTGTAAATGTTTTAATTGGAGTCCGATGTAAGTCTAATTACTTTTTTACCCCGTCCAAGTTTTCTGTCAACTTGATAACACATAATAGCAGTAAAATATCCGAGGACCACTTGGTTTGTCGCTTAGGGATGTAAGAAATGCACATCGATACAAAATAGTCGTCGATTTTTCTATTGATCTATTTATGATCGATAACTTTTGTATTTACTTTCGTTATATGATATATCTATTAACTAATTTAGTTGTTGAGTATCAGGAGTTCGAATCTAATGTCGATAAATTGTTTTTTCACATATAATTTCAACTGACCACTCTAGAATGACGTACGAAATACATGACCGGTTATAATTATTTTTGCTTTGTTTATATAGACAAAGCAAAAATATAGTATATATAATGGTTTTTACTTTTTTCACGGGATATTAAACCCAAAAAAGTTCCCGTTAAGTAGTTGATATGAGATCGTATTAGACATTAATTTTCGTTTAGTAGTGCGTAGAACCGGCTTCACACAACGGAAGTCGAGAACGCTTTCTAGCCCGAGGGCTGAGGCTAAATTAATGAGCCGGACCAGGATATATTCCTCGAAATAAATTTGCTCACGCAATGAATACTTGTGGTCTGAATCAAACTTATTTTTATGGACACGCCACGAATGTGTCGGTATGTGTATATGCCACATTCAGATTGGCAAATATGACTTATGCTTAATTTTTTTTATTAAATATACAGTTTTACGCACTATGTTTTCTTTCTCCAATGTGGAAGTGACGATGAAAAAATCAGTACAGAAGAAGTCATTTTCAGAGGATCAGCATTCGGGATCAGATAGCACATAACCAAAACAGAGACTACCGACTTATTTTGAAACGCAAGCCTACAAAAGCATCATCAACCATCGTCGAAAATGGTATGCGATATAAAATTCAATATTTACTGCATTTTGATAATCCTAAATTCAAATTATAATATTATACACTAAACATGTCCTTGGCACTCAGTAAATGTTTAACTACTATAATGTCCCATAACTACATAAGCGAGGTTAAACGAAGATCGTCAAGGTTTAACAATATTGTTCCAAGTCTAATATTTGTGGGACAGTACAAATCGCACATAACAAAGACGATTTCTTTTAACAATGTGTATCTTTATATATATAGATATTTCCTGCTAGTTTTTAAATTGTATATATTTTGTAGAACGATAAATATTTGTAATAAAAATAATATTATAATCGTAATAATATTCTCGTTCGTTTACTTCATTTCTGAAGGTCGTGCCCGCAGTAAAACTGCATTGCAGCCGAACTGGGCTGGCACGACCGGTGTGGTACCTCTCGCTCACATAACACCGGCGTCAAGTGACAGCTATACTGTCGCGTTTCGTGCGGTTTGTGAGTTTCCGGTGGTCCATTGGGGGGATAGGAAAAAGGAGGGCGGCGCATCTGCGTGGCCTTGGTTGTGCGGATGTATATGGACGTCGGCGCCATGAGGCTTCGACTGCTCGTTTGCCCCATGATGGCATTAAAATAATAATAATAATATATATATAATATAATTGTAATAAGTAAGTATGATAATGACAAATACGACTAATGTATAAAACCATAATAGATGAAAATAAAATTGTCACAACTTATATCGAATTTCAGAACAACACTACCAACGACATTAAATATTTATCGATATTATCGTAATTCTGAGGTTGACAATTTATTTTAATTAGGCATTTCTTGTTTACTTGCTAATTAAATTATTTAAAAAAGCAACTTTTGAGTTATAACAGATTTATGTAAAATTTAAAAATAATTAAAAATAAAGATAACAGACTACCCTTCATACATAATATTATATAGATACATACTTAGTCACTGAAAGCAATAGGGATGTTGACATTTTTTAGGAATGTTTTTAAATCGTTTTTTGCTTAAATACGTTTAATGCATAATATAAAATTTTGCATTTTCTATTGCATTTTAAATTTTGCTACAAAACGCTAACACTTGTCACGTGACGTCATATTATGTTGATAAACATCGTAAAAGTGATTTATTGATTCTAGTTTTCATTAATTAAAAATGCCTAAAAACTTGTTACAGAAAATGCACGAAAAAAGTGGCTTCAGCTTGTACTACATTTTTTTACAATAAATGTCTGTTGTTTGCTAATAATTGATAAATTACGAAGCCTGGATAAATTTATATTGTAATGTTTATTTTCATGATGTATAGAAGTACTTCTATACTCTATGGTTTGCTTATGAACAAGTGACGTCAGTGGTGTTTGTTGTCACGTGACCTATTCAAAATTTTGTTCTATTTTATTTATTAAATATTAATTAATAAAATATATGGGAAAATATTGTGCTTTTCTAGAATTCTATTTGTTGAAAGTACCAATTAAAATCAAAATTATATTTTTTTTAAGAATACTGTCAATATGAATCAATTTTGTTCATAATATTTGATTTTATATATATTTTTGAATCATAAATAACTTAATTCCACGGCTGTTTATATATCTTATTACAATCTATAAATTCAGAAAATAATGATTTCTTCCATTCATTGATTAACAGCAAAACAAAGTAATATAGTATTAAAAATATATTTTAGCACAATGGTTATTATACCTATACATGTATTTAACACTAGCTGTTGCCCGCAGCTTCGCCCGCGTTAACTTAGATTCACAGCCGTACCCGGATTGATAATAGCCTAAGTTACTCCTTATAACATCATCCATCTGTCAGTGAAAGTGTTATCAAAGTCGGCTCAGCCATTTCAGAGATTAGCCGGAAGAAACAGACAGGCAGACAGACAGACAGACAGATCACAGACAGACAGACGCACAGACAGACAAATTAAAAAAAGGCTCTTTTGGTATTTGTACCGTGTAAACATCTATAGGTATTCATTTAATAAAAAGCGGTTATTTTAATATTACAAACAGACACTCCAATTTTATTTATCTGTATAGATGTATGGATCAGATCATTAATCCTATTATTAAATCATTTTGGATAAATAAGTAATTTATTTAGGCGAAATTTGATATGAAGATATTTTGAAACTTAACGTAGGGCATAAAATAGTTTTTGTCCTAAAAATCCCACGGGAACGGGACTTATGCGATAAAACCCCGGGACTATCTTCTGACCACGGCACAGATTTGGGTGAAATTTGATATGAAGATATTTTTTACATTAATGTGGGACTTAAAATAGTTCTTATCCAGAAATCCAACGGGAACGGAAACTATGCGGGTAAAACCCCAAGACTGTCTTTCTTCTAAACCACGAAACAGTTTTGGGTGAAATTTGATATGCAGGTACTTTGGAACTTAACTTAGGACTTAAAATAGTTGTTATCCTGAAAATCCCACGGGAACGAGAGTTGTGGAGCTGAAACGCTGGGACTGTGTATTTGTTAAGCCACTGAACCGATTTGAGTGAAATTTGATATGGAGATAGTTTGAGACCCAAGGTAATAGATAAGATGTATAAGTGTACAAAGAAGTTCTTTAGATGTGTCAATAGATTGGCTTTTTCGTTGTTTTTTTTTTTGCTGGTAGTAGGTACTAATTTGAATTAACATATTGATGTATCATATTTATATTATCATAACAGTTTTACATTAAAAAAAAACATTTTTTTGTCTGTCTGTTTGTTCTAGTTAATCTCTGAAACGGCTAAGCCGATTTTGATGAGGCGTTCATCAGCAGACAGCTGAGGTTATAAGGCGTAACTTTGGCCATAAAAATAATCATCATCAATCCGAACGGCTGTAAATCTTAGTAAATGCGGGCGAAGCTGCGGGCAACAGCTAGTATTAAATAAACGGAATGGATTTTTTAAAATAACCTCTATCGACTTGTAATATTTCAATATATTTATAAATATCCATGAAGAAATCATGTAAGAGTAATAAATAGTTCCTACTTCCTACATAATATTCCCCTGCATCAAAACGATAAATTTCTTCCGATGGATTTCAATGAAATGTTGAAATAGCGTATACGTGAAGATTGTGAAGATATTAAAAGGCAATATTATCTTCCGAACATTAACATCCCCACAGGAGCTCTAATGACTCGTAATTACTATCAAGTAATGGACTCCGGTAATGGAGGGCGGCCACACGGCACAAAGCCTCCATTTTGTTTTTTATCTACATTCGTTTCCCGCCGAGAGTATTTTATTTCTGCTAGCAACGTTTTATGTTTTTGCTTAACACAAATTGATATCCTAATTATTGTTTTATGCTAATTAATTATTCAGGGCTAATTAATTCATTGCAATTGTAGACATGTTAATGTCATACTGATACTGAGACGATTGAATGCAAAGTTTGGTTGTAGTATATGATGGAATATTACAGAGGAGATACAGACACGTAGTGTGCTATGTGAGCGAGAGTGTGCTTCGTTTGCGCAGGATAAGATTTTAGTTTTTTTTTATTAAAAGTATCCTATGTTACTTCTAATACCTCCAAGAATGTGTACGATGATCGGTTAAGTAGTTTTCGCGTGAAAGCGTAACAAACATCCACGCTTTCACATTTATAATATTAAGTAAGGATATTAACTCATAACAGCTGTGACTCGTATCACGGAGTGATCATCGATAAAAAAATACAATTTTAGTTGTATCTTGCCAGTATAATATTGTAAGTCTTTGGTTGTATCACAGTATAAGTACTTTGACGACTTTGCTTATGTACTGTGGCATAAGCAAAGGTGGTTGTATTTAGAATTCATAATAAGTTACTTATGTAAAGGGCGAAAGCAAATAAATATTTTAGGGTTGATGCCACGCATGTCTGGCAAAAGCTCTATCTATATAATATCTCAATTAAAATACAACTTCTCTTCTTCGACTTTAACTGGTCGTAATTTTTACTTATTTTTTAAGTAATCTTAAATCTAAAATCGAAAATAATTACGGCAATAAGTATGTTAGGCGTTCACTTTTTTATTTTATTTTATTTTATTCACGATGCGTTTATAAATTTCACATTATGCCATTCACATTGCATATAAAAAAACGAATCAAATCTCCTTTCTGAAGTCGGTTCAGAAATGGAATGACCGCATTTCCTGCGTTGTCTGTGGTACGGCAGGCGATGATTTTGATATTTTTTGTGGCTACAATTTGATTACGGTGTGCAGTTGATTGCGACGCCTTCCCTGGAACTCAGGATGTTAGATCGACTCTATCATATTATCTGTGGCGTAAAAAATACGTTCCATTATTGCCTCATTTTGTATCGCCTATTTTAACATTCCCTTTGCTTTTTTTCTAAAATTCCCGCTGCTTAAGACTTTCTGTAATTTAATAATGAATGACAAACATTCAGCGGCTTTTGTTTACTTTTAACTATCGTATTTTTCATTTAAAAAATTGTAGAAAATAGTCATGTTAGTTTGGTAAATAAAAAAATTAAACCCATTTAAAATGACACACAGCTCCTAATCCTTTTTACATGAATTTTAAAACAAGCATTTGCATTGTAATAAGAATAATCAATAATTACAAGAATAAACTAACATAAGTAATATATTATGATTCCAGAATTTACATGTTAAAATGGCCAAAGGTATTAAGATAGGCAAGGTCTGGAATTAATTATTCTGAGTCCATCTATGTATAACGACATTATAGCAGTAGACCGATCGTGGTATTTATTGCGTATGGTAATTATAATATTAATTTGGTATTTTGGTATTAATATATAGTATATAGTATATAGTAATATATAGTAATTATGGTAAATATTTAGTGATAGTCTTCCACAGATACCATTACAAAAAAGACGCGTCAAGCTGAATCTATACAAACTAAAACGTTCCTTTTCACGCTTTTCGCACTTCACAATTTTTTTAATGAGCGATAGCTATCAATATTAAAACTTCGTCATACTTTCCAAACGAACGTTATAATATAATATCTGGTAATGAAATCTCAAACGACATAAAGCGATATTTAATAATTACCTGCACTTAATGCTATCGGTTGAGATAAAAATGCTAACGTCACCTTGTACCCCACGAGTCACGACTGGCGTTTTATGGATGAGGCAGTGGTGGAATTAGAAGTTATCTGTTAGATCAAATTTTGTTATTACACTTGAATAGTAATTAACTATTTTAGTGAAGAATTAATGTGGGCATCATTGAATGGGTTTTGTGGGTTTTTGTGGGTGGGACTCTCACTGCACTAAAACCCCAAGGTTCCTCCTCTTCGTGCTGGCCCGGCGCGGGAAGTGTGATTGCACCGCGCAGAAACCTAAACCTAAACCTAAGTCGTTGATGTAAACTATAAACACTAGCATGTACCTTTAGATATAGATCGGAGGGCACAATGTCCTCATTACGGCGGATAAGGGCGGGGGTACCCCAGGGCTCAGTTCTGGCACCCCTGCTCTTTACCCTGTACACTAGCGACATCCCCAGAATGCCTAACATCCATATAGGTCTATTTGCCGACGATACTGTCCTCTATACGACTCATCGCAACCAAAGATTAATAACGATCCGACTACAAAAAGCTCTGGTTTAGGAAATGGCAGATCTCTGTCAACCCTGAAAAAAGCGTCGTGATGGACTTTCGGAGAGGTAACAATACCTCACACAGGCCTTGTAGGAATTTAGGTCCAATCTTCCTCTACGGAAACGAGGTGTCCTTTTTTTTCTTTTTTTTTCTTTACGCCGGGAAATGCTCTGAGGCATCCCGCGGGGGTGGGTCTCCCCACGCGGGTATGTGGGACTCGCTGTGTCCGACAGCTGGTAATTGGACGTAGCTCTACCCACTAAAACCCGGCGAGTGTCACCAATGCCGCCTTCCCATCCTCACCCCTTGCCCCCTGCTCTTTTTCTTCTAGCCTTCTTATTTTAAGAATGAATAAATGTTCTTCTAGCCTTCTTATTTTATGTTAGTTGGATAGACAAACTGGTGGAAAACCCGGCGAGTGCCACCAATGCCGCCTTTGGTGAGGTGCCCCGGATCTAGAAAACAAACAGGGCACCTCGACGGCCAGTCAGTCCCGCAAGGTACCGACGCCACCTCCACAGAGGGGCTGTCCCGCACCACAGAATAACCCCTCCCAACGTCGGGACAGTACAATGGGGTGAGGTTCCTATCCTTGATCTTCTGTCCCCTCTTCTTATAAGAGGGATACAAAGAGCCCCCTCGGCCCAATTAGCTTCGCCCAAGGTGCACCGCTCACCCTAGACTACTGAGCCCCACCGCCACGACAATGCCCGAACCATGGTGGGAAAACGAGGTGTCCTGAGTCAATCAGATAAAATACCTCGGCGTTACCCTCGGATAGTAGGATGACATTTCATGCTCATATAAAAAGAGTTAAAAAGAAGGCACTGTACGTACTAAATCGCCTATACCCAATGATCTGCAAACGAAGTAAACTGCCGCTTATGCATAACCGGACACTTTACAAAGTTTGCATACTGCCTATATTCGCTTACGCGAGTGAAGTCTTTGCGCACATAGCACCTTCACATATAGATACGTTACAAAAAATACAGAACCGTTATTTATCTAAGAACAGCAACAGGATGTCCATGGTACTATCGTAACGTGGACCTTCATAGAGAACTCGAGCTACCTTCTGTAGCTCAACATTTTAAAGACAAATTAGAAAGGTTCTACGAAAGAACCAATAATCACGCAAATCCGCTGGTCGTACAGGCCGCTAGTTATGTACCCGATCCAGACTCACATCGTCGGCGTAAGAGACCGAGAAACGTCCTCCTAGATCCTCCAGATCCTATCACGGTTGCTAATAATCGTTTTCCTCTCCAACCTAGGGCCTCAAAACACACTAAAACTTAGAAAGGTTTGAGCCTCGTTGCCTCACCTATAGACAGATGAAGTTAGAACAGACCTCAGTCTACTAGCTTAGATCATTAAAAAAACTAGCAAGTAAAGGTTTTTTACAATTATTTAAAGCAATCATGCGACATAAAAAAAGTTTAATTATTCAAATGATGAACATAATTATAGAAATAATTATTGCCATATCCATTGCTCGTCAATGTATGATCAAACAAAAAAGCTAGCATTCATTAGTTCGTATTGAAAGCTCACTTCCATTTTTAATCCGTGAGGTTTTTTACTTTTTTATCCTTATAATTATTCTTGTATCGTCAGCCGGTGCTTTGATATGTCGGGTTTTTGTTATTAACTTACTTTTAATAATAAAGTGTGGTACATTTAAATGGGTTCAGCACCATGATTAATCAGATTTTATCTCATGGGTATGCTAGGAATTAAGACATTTTAGCCGTATTTCACAACCAGTCTAGGTTTTAGGTCCGATGATCAGGATATTTCATATTGGTAGAGATACATAGACGTTTTCGTAGACAAGCTATTCTAATGTCTACAATACTAGTATTGTGAACGTCATTCAACCTCATGACATCTATGATGACCTCCTAAATGATAGGTCCGACCAGTTTTCTGTACAGTCTGGTACCCATAACACAAGTTCTTCGAGAACTTACCACGGGACCAGATTGACGTGGTGTGAAAGCGTCCATAGTTTTGCCTTCGTGCTTGGTTTGTAGACCCAGTAATTTGTTGTTGCTGTCACCGATACTGACATAAGAAAAGCTCAGCTAGTCCTTTTTTAATTCATTTTCACAAACATGGATAGTAACTTAGCATCATCTATATATAGTCTATGCCGTTATTGCATACGTACAATACATATACAATACATACATACGTTATTGTATACAGTTTACATATCCTATAGAGTAGATACTATCGCCACCAATTCGAAAGAAAGCGTTGGTATTTAATTATATTTTTAATACTGGCCGCTTTTTAATGACTGTAATTTGACGTAATGTATTTACCGTGTATTGATGAAATACTGATTCTTAAAAACGTTAAAACTGAACCCGCAACGGCATTTACCATTTACATTACGATTACTTGATTAAAGTTTTAAGGTGTAATTAGAATTAAATGAAAGATATTTGAAACTTTGCCCGTTTGGCTAGTTTTCAGTTCTAATGTCGGTATATGTTGTGTATTTGTATAATGTATGTATCTATTTTTATAATGTTTTAACCGGTGGGAGGGAAGCGCTGTGCCGCGCTCCCGGCTGCATGTGTACCACCATCTTGCTTGTTTCTCCCGTGGAACAGCTTTGCTGTGTTTCGGAGAGAAGAGCAAGACAGGCAGTGTAATTACTGGCACCGAGACTTAACATCTTATGTCTCAGGATAGGCAACACATAGATGAGTTGCCTGGGCTCGTTCCAGGTATACTAGTTTATGTTCATGGGCGACGTCAACCACTTACCATCAGGTGGTACGTTTGCCAGTTTGCCTATCCAACTAACATAAAAAAAAATAATGTAATTGTATAAAATATTTGTTAGGATGATCGTTTTGAATGATCTATAATATATTGAAAAACATGATAAGAGGATGGAAATCTATCTAATGAAAAATATTGACGTGAGATAATACTTATTGTAATATCAACACGGCTGTTAAGGCTCCTTTCTCTTAGCTTTGACCTTGCTTTAACTTAAATAAAAAAAACGTAATTACGAGTAATTTATTTGTTTTAAAACAAAATAAGTATCAATTTATTATCTCCAGACCGTTTTAAGTATACAGCTCTTATCATAATTACATTCTGTGGAACTTTTAATTAACATGGCCGACATGGATTTGCTCATTAAAAAACGTTGCCGCCATATTGCCGCAAAAAGAATTTCACAAATAAAATGTCCGTGCCTAATCGAATTGTAATCGATTCGGAGACTGAATTATTAATACGATTTCGATAAAATATTTTTATTTATTCTGAATAATGAGTACATATTTTGCGTAGGCAGAAATTTGGTTGCACATGAAAATGCGTGATTAACACGTTCACTGCGAGGCTGATTTTTTGTACCTAGCATACCATGCGATACCAGGTATTTTCGATCTTGTGGTAAGTTTTTATCATATGCGAACTAGGTTTTAATGGCCCGGTGAAACCCGTTCATAGAAATATGATCCCAGGATCATCAATGTTAGGATTGAATGAATGAAATTTCGCGTGTATAAAGTTCATTAGTAGACCTATTTGAAACTACCTTCGCCCGGGAATTGGACAGAAACATGATACTTTTTTTTAAGAAGAGAGATACCAGGCTTACCAGACCTGTTAAAGCACTGCAAAGATAAAGTAATAGGGATGGGACAATAAAATAAATGCATCAAATCGACAAATTATAATATTATAATAATTAATAGTTGAAAAAACCTAAAAAAAAACAAGCTTATTGCATTGTCATTGGCTCTTAATACGTATGCAAAGTTTCAAATTAATAAGAAATTGTTTGTCTCGTCGACCATCTTTTGTAATATTTCTTCTGTTAAAAACAAACGATAAATCTCTTCTGGTGTTTTGGCACTCGTAGGTATATTAATCGAACTATATTTTATTTCTGTGTCTCTATCTATT
Source organism: Helleia helle (assembly GCA_963853865.1). Taxonomy (NCBI): domain Eukaryota; kingdom Metazoa; phylum Arthropoda; class Insecta; order Lepidoptera; family Lycaenidae; genus Helleia; species Helleia helle. Next base: position 17,361,487 of record OY971432.1, on the reverse strand, counting down.
GTAGGTAAATCTTCTGATATATCAATCCAACCGTCTTCATCTTCTGCGTTTTCCCAATTTACTTCTACTTCATATCTTTCTTCATTGGGACTTAATATGTCAGATTCAGAGTCCTGTCCACGTTCTGATTCAATATCAGTGATGTCATCATCAGTGCTATTTTCGGAAGAACTACCTTCGGATAAACTACTTTCGGAAGAACTACATTCTTGATGAGGATGTACAAGCTGTTCTCGTGTAAATTCATCTAAACTGCATGGTGCTTGTTCTTCTTGCACGTTGTAATTTTTTTTGGGTAAGTTTACCGGTTCATCTTCGCTGTCAAATCCGAAAACTGATTCAATGCTGTGCTGATACTTTTCTAGAGTTGCATTCTCCGTGGACACAGTCGGTGATCATAAATTTAATTTTCTTTTCGATTTTTTTGGCTTGGTAACAGGTCTAATCGATTTTTTTCAAAGTCTTCGTCACTTCTCGAAAAAAATACCATTTGACGCCATATCACAATACTTTGATATTTACTACGCGATTAAAACGTAAATAATTATAACTGAAAACACGTGCGTACAATCGACAACAAACAACACACTGGACAGCACTAGCCGCGGCGCACGCGCTCCTCCCCCACTCAGTGCGGCTACCAGGCTACAAATCAAGGTCTGGTATTCGCACTGAGCTTATTCAATTTTAATTCAGTGCGAACTATGTTTTAAAAACCTGGTGCATTTTTTAATCGTTAACCGTCATAAGCTTTAAATATGGGTGTTAGATATATAACTATCTCAATCGTACGCGTAGTAGTTCCCGAGTTACAGCGCCCGCACTGAGCGAAAGGGCACGATTTTAGAACCCGCACAGACGGAAAGCAACCAACCAGGCAAATAATGCCTTGCTTCGCAGCGAACGTGTTAAGATATAATTATTAAAATCAGCCAAGTTTTTTTCAGATTGATCTATGTTAATGGCCTAATGACCCTAATGAGTAATGCTTCGTCGTTTTACTATATGTCCGGAAAAACATACCTAAGTGAATTCTGTAAAAAAGTGAGCCATAGTAGGAATATACGGAGTAGACACAGGCTAGATGTACCAGTGATTAGACTCACAAAAGAAAGCAATTCCTTTAAAGGAACTGTATACGCTTTTACAATATGATCCTAGAAAACGTTCAAAAGCTATCTATTAAAAATATATTTAAAAAACATTGAGCGTTTGTGTGGTAAAGGAAGTAGAAGAAAAAAAGAAGTAAAAGATTTTATGGAAGATACCACACCTTGGGAATAGGGCGTTCTTCCCAGGCATTCCAGGATAAGATGTAAACATTGTTACAGAATTCATATTATTTGAAAAGATTAGTTCCACTGAGTTTGTTTCGCCGGTTCTTCTCAGCGGGCTTGCCTTGAAACCGGTGGTAGAAGAGAGGAACATTTAATTTGTACCTTCAGATCCTAAAAGCAAAGGGAGAGATAGGCGGATGATGTTGATGTGAGGTTTCTCTAGGCCAAATGGTCTCTATCGTAATCTAAAAGCACCGCTACATCCTCCAAATTGCTGCGTTGCTGTCGGCATATTAATCACTTTTAGGGTTCCCATGCCGAAGAATATAATAATGTATTATAATATAATAATGTATTATAATATAATAATGTATTATAATTTATAGGCAATATGTCCATCTATTCGTATTTCGGTCGTTTGTTATTTTTGTGTATTGTGAAGTGAAAGAAACATACATTCTAACTTTCGCGTTTATAATATTAGTAGGATATCATGGTGAATACTTATAAATAAGGATATGGGTGTTCTTATTACATTTAAGGTTTTTTTTACCGTGGAACTGGGTACCTCAACAGCATTTTTTCTAATTATTTCAGAATTTTGAAATAGAGCAGTTTTTAGTTAAAATATTCTGGATTTCCGGCAAATGATTATTTAGATGAAAAAAAAATCTAAATAAAAGATGGATGAGTAGCTTGGAAGATTACCTCTTTAGTATAGATATCTCGAAATTAATCTATAAATAAATTAATCCAGGTTATCGGTCTCGCGCTTGACCGTTTTTTATTGGTGGTGGGCAATTTGCTCAGTCGGGTGTGTGTCGAATCAATTGAGTCCAAACTTCGCGGTCAGACTTATGTTGAGTTGTGTAATTTACTTTTATCGCATCTCAGAGATGTTTTATTGATCTCGAGCTTATAAATACGTAATAACAAATTCACAGATTATTGTAAATGTTACCATATGAATGAGATTATTGTAAATGTTACCATATGAATGAGATTATTGTAAATGTTACCATGTAAATAGGTTTTGTTGTAACTTATACTGATCATGCAGGCATAAACTTTTACAGTGCGTTGCATAAATATCGGTAAAAAGGAATTTACACAGAATATCATGCAATAGCAGTTTTTTATGATATCCACTTTGTTCGTGGCATTGTAACGTTTATCGGTTCCAGCAAAGTAGATAAGGAATTTAAAGCAACAGGCTCTTTAGATATTAAAGTTTTTCACTTTTCGTACATATTTTTAAATTCGTTTAAAAAAATAAGGGTTTTGATTTTTATAGATATTACCTGATTGAACTAAATATATTATGCTCGCTAAAATGGTTTTAAAGCCGGTCTAATCTTACTAATATTTTATAGGCGAAAGGATGTTACAATGTTTGGATGTTTGTTGGTTTTTCACGACAAAACGGTTGAACTGATTTGGCTGAAAGTTGAAATGGTGATGGCTTATACCTTGGATTAGAATATAGGCTACATTTTATCCCCAAAAAATCAAATTTCCTACGGGAATTACATTTGCCTGTGCCTGCTGTAGAAATCCATAATTACGTCAATTGAAATGTCGAAAACGACGTACTTAATTGTCAAACGAACAAAATTTATATGTATCTAGGTAAAGGGTAGGTACAGGCCGAACGCAACAAGTCTTTCAATATATAAAATAGAGATGTGCTAGGTACATTAACACACGTTTGCATTTTTTTATATTAGTAAGGAGAAACACTACTTATTTGTTTGTTTTTTTATCTCATTCTAGCAAGGAAATATAAAAGCTACTTTTTGAAACTTCACGCGGAAAAGCTGCGGGCATCAGCCAGAATATTAAAAAAAAACTGATTTGAATTGTCCATACATACGACTTATTTTATAAAGGAACAGCCATATTATAATATCATGACACCTTGAAAATTTTAATAATTGGCCCGGCGTCTGTCGCGGGACGGCGGGACTCGCCACACCCTATGATCAGGGCCCGCACCGCCCCGCCCCCTGGCGCCGCTCGTCTTAGTGATAACATGCCATTAACCTTCTCATTAAGAACCTTTGCATTCAATCTTTAGAAAGTTGAAAGTACTATTATGGGACTGTGCCAGCGATTCCAGCGATTCGTGTGCTATAGAAATAAATAGATGTTACCAATACTACGGTTTTGATGTATTCCATACATATATACACTAGCTGTTGCCCGCAGCTTCGCCCGCGTTAACTTAGATTTACAGCCTTTTACGGATTGATGTTTTTTTTTTTTTTTTTTTTTTATATTAGTTGGATAGGCAAACTGGCAAACGTACCACCTGATGTTAAGTGGTCGATGTCGCCCATGAACATAAACTAGTAGACCTGGAACGAGCCCAGGCAACTCATTTTTGTGCTGAGACATAAGATGTTAAATCTCGGTGCCAGTAATTACACTGCCTGTCTTGCCCTTCTCTCCGAAACACAGCAAAGCTGTTTCACGGGAGAAATAAGCAAGATGGTGGTACCCATGCAGCCGGGAGCGCGGCACAGCGCTTCCCTCCCACCGGTATGATGATGATTATTTTCATAGCCTACGTTACTCCTTACAACATCAGCTATCTGTTAGTGAAAGTCCCGTCAAAGTCGGCCCAGCCGTTTCCGAGATTAGCTGGAACAAACAGACAGACGGCAGACAAAAATTGTAAAAAATGCTTTTTTGGTATATGTATGTGTATACATCCATATGCATTTAGTAATTAATTATAGTTAAAAAAACTGAACTGAAAAAACACGCTGAACAAAATATTTGAAAATATTTTTTAATAAAAGAATTAAATGGATTAACAAAAAAATTATATTACTTATTGTAAAAAAAGCGTGTTGCTTATACTAAGTTTTTATACTAACTTCACTTTTAGAAATAGATACCGTTGAAATGTTTTTAACAATGAATATATCGAGCACCTCACGCTTCTTTACAATAAGTAATATCATTTATTTTGTTAATCCATTTAATTCTTTTATTAAAAATTATTTTCAAATTTTTAGTTGGGTTTGCTATTATAGCGTGTTTTTTAGTTTTTTTTTAAACTAACTATTTATTTTTAATTTTAATTAAAGATTTTATTAATTTAAAGTACTCAACTAATGGCAATCACTTTAGAAATGAGTGAGAGACTAAAAACCACACAAGTGATGTAGGTAACTTCTTCAACATAATTCCGTCGGATTATTCATCCGACGGAATCTAGGAACAAGTATAATATGGAATTGACATTCGCGTATACCCGAAAGGGACAGGCATATTTTACAGGGATACCACATTCATAATAACAAGTCTACTTATTTTCTTGAAACAAGTGAATTAAAAATAATAAAAAACTGGTAAAGGTTGATAGATAACTATAAGCATTAGCCCTAACCAAACATTTATTGTAATTTTAGACAGTTGCATTTTTCCGGATTATCGAAAATATTATGTAATGACTAATAACAAACCGCTAAAAACATAAATAATAAAAAGAAGGCTATATACGTCTTAATATGTATGATCTTAATAGTACATAGCCTTTAAGAATATCAATAAACATATTTGTTTTTATTGTGTTTATTTCGAAAATTCCAGTCACCCTTTTTAAATAATACCACATTCTTGGGTAATCTGCTTATAACAAAACTGGTATCACCATACCTACATAAGCCGACCAAATTAAAAAGTAGTACAAAATGGCGGCATATTTGACAAACTGTTCGCGAATGAGAATGTTTGTATGGCATTCAAATTTAGTCGATAATTTTTTGAAACAAAGGGTGATATTCTGACAAAGACAAAAGAAAGTGTCTATGTCTCTGTCACTCTTGGATTTTTCGTATGTTGTTATCTCGTTCCAATACGGTATTGTTATTAGCTTGTCAAATCTATTGATACTTGATCTTAGGACGGAATGCATGCTCTGCGATTTTGTCATTACGTACAGAATTCGAAAAAAAAAGAAAAAAAGACCACATTGCCATTTACATTATAATAAACTGAGATGGGCATTATAGTCATACAGCCGGGATCTATTATGAACGATTACATTCAACATTGTAAACACGTTTCATCACGTTAATTGTGGACAGCTAAACGCTTTTAATTACCTTTGATGGTCGAGGTAATTTACTAAGGAACGTCCAGTGGTTAGGGAAGGTGATCGCCGCGTCGCCGGTTCGAACCCGTCGAATTTGATGTCAAGCTACAGTAATTACATTAATTATAAGTAGGTATATTAAAATTTTAAAAAATCTGGCGAATAGCTAGAAGTAAATTATTATTGTACTTAGTATACCTAAGGGCTAAGTAGGATGGCACAGCGCATCCCTTTATCGTTCCTGCTGGTCAAGGGGGTCTACACATACATTCTAAATCTAAAACGACGAAGTACCGAGTTCGATCCCCAGGTCCCACCGACAACTTTTTCGAATCCGATACGAGTAGACACAAATCCAGACCGCGCAAACAGCGCTAGCACTGCGCTGCCGCTAGATTGCTTGGGCACCGCGCATGACCCGCCTTCCTCTCCAGAGGGAGGGATGAGGGCCAGCCCTTATGATGATAGGTTAAATTCAACTGTAAAAGATTCGTCGACCGTATCGGATTTGACTAGTCCAAATTCTGCTCTCCCGAGCAGCGCGCGCGATGAACTGCGCCCCCTGCGGGGTGCGGAGGGGGGCGCAGACCCCCTTTCTAATATTTCTTAAGTGAGCCATCTGCTCATTTACTGTACCGATTGAGCTTAAAGGCCGAAAAGTCTAGCCCTTCTGAAAAAAAAAAACAACACATCCCTAGTCAACCGGAGGGATGCGCTTGGCTTAAAGGGCTTGTAACCGGCAATAAAATCTTATTTAAAAAAATGGAAGTGCTGTGCCATCATGATGATTACTTCCCTCAAACAGCTTTGTTATGGTTTGGAAAGAAGTACGATAGACAATGTAATTAATGACTTATGTCTCAGGAATCAACGTTTAATGAGCTGCCCTTTTTGTATGACGCAGGTAAATTCTTTCGCATGGTCCAGGTTTACCTCGGGTAAGGCTTCTGAACCTATGTGGGGACTCACATTTGGGAATGCACTACCCCACTAAACCACCTGCGAGCGCTTTCAGCCGCTTTTTGTGGGTCACGGATCTGCAGGCAACAGGATCACCAGAGTGACAGGCTGGCGCCGGCGAAGGTCAGACTACTCCTCGTAAAGGGAGACTGCCAGTAAGCAGTCCCCGCAACGTCGTGCCATGCCCAGGTTCCCAGCCTGAACCACGAGCAGGGGCGTTACAATCAGTAGCTATCCTGGAGCTAACGTGGACGAATGCATCTATTCATTTTTTTTTTTTAAATATCTATGGACGCTTTCACACCACGTCAATCTGGTCCCGTGGTAAGTTCTCGAGAAACTTGTGTTACGGGTACCAGGCAACGGAAATATATTTAATACTTTTATACTATACATATATTTAAGATTTTTATTATATAATACACATATTTAATACACATCCATGACCCAGGAACACATAAAATATTTTTGTTCCCTGGCGGGATTCGAACCCGCAACCTCCGGGCTTGAGCGCCAACGCGCTAACCACTGAGCCAAGTAGGTCGTCATTATCCTCTATCCGTCCACTGCTGAACAAGGCCTCATTCAATGAACGCCAAGACGACCGATACCTTGCCACTCGCATTCAACGCGGTTACTGCACGGAGATCGTCTTCCCACCTTTTATTATTTTACGCCGGGAAATGATCTGAGGCAACCCGCGGGGGAGTGGGGACTCCCCAGGCGGCTATGTGGGACTCGCTGCGCCAGAAAGATGGTAAGGTGGACGCAGCTCTACCCACTAAAACCCGGTGAGTGCGAGGGGTTGTTCCGCATTGTCCCCTCTTCTTATAAGAGGGGTACAAAGAGCAGCTCCCTCAACCTAATTTGCTTCGCCTAAGATGCTGGGTTCAGCTTAGGCTACTGAGCTCCACCACCACGGCAAGGCTTGAACCACAGTGTAGATCGTCTTCCCACCTGGTTAATGGCCGACCAACACTTCATCTGCCTAAACGTGGCCTCCACTCTTGAACCTTATTGGGCCATCGGCCATCCGTTCCGATCCGTGCACAGATATTTAATATTTCTATGGATCCGTGAAATCGATTTTATTATGCAGTATATCAGAGGGTATCAGAGAGTATCATCCGCGTAGCAGATGACGCACATCCTGGGGAGGAGGTGGCCTCGCAGGACCCAGTCGTACGCGATGTTCCACAGGATCGGACCCAGAACCGACCCCTGTGGGACACCGCATCCGACTCCCCGCCACTCTACGGACCCCGACTGAAGAAGTTCAGCGCCGCCCGTATCACACTATGGGGAGGCTGTTTAAGGCGTTCGTGATGACCAGTGACACCGTGACCACCACCTTACCTCCTTGTTCTGCTTCACCCGTCACCGCCCCAAGGCCTTGGCAGCATCGACGGTCGACCGGTGAGCCCGGAACCCAAATTGGGGCTCTGAGAGTCCTGGTCCCGGAGCCTCCTCCAGGTGCTTAGCGAGCCGGGAGGCCTATATTCTCTCAAGGCCTTACTAGCTTCGCTAAGCAATACCACCGGTCGCACTGGCGAAACCGAGTCCAGGGTCCACCCAGCCTTTGGTAGCAAGGAGAGCCGATCTCTCCCTCCAGGCCCCCGGGAACTGTCCGGCCTGCAGGCAGCGGTCGAACAGCTCCCGAAGGCTATCACCGAAGTGCACAAGAGAGATAGCGATTACCCCCCGTACACCACGTCTGGACGCGACACCCTCTTCTTACTCTGGATGCGGGAAAGAACCGCCTCCACTTCAGCCACAGTTTATTTACTTAGCTACATACCTACCTATAAACCAGGATTTCCTGTGGGTGTTTGCCTTACCTTAACCTTGTTTCATGTATGTGTGTACGTATGTATGTTGTGTAGTGTATATTATGACAAAAAATGCGCGGCCGATCGAAAAAATGTGTCTTGCAATGCCAGAAGCTGGGTACGCCCATGACCATAAACAATAATCAAGAGAGGATTTGAACACAAAAATTCCATCCTTCAAGAAGATTCTAGTATATTCAGAATTTAACTTTTATGTAAAAAATTGGAAAATTCAATGAATTTACTTTTATCGATTCAAAGGTCAACAATAACATTATAACATTACGTACACAAAATAATTACGTCTATCAATCCACATTCCCGTATAAACAGACAGAGACAGTCCTGTCAGTGTAACGTTGACAGTAATTTATTGCTTCAATATAATTTACAATGTGACACATTCTTCCGTCGACTGTACCGCGGTAATTGGAAATAAAACCCGAGTACTAGTACTTTTGTCTAAGTATTTAGAGCCAGCTGTAAATGTACACCCGCCAACATATTGATAATAAAGCAGCCCCAACGGCATCATAAGTTCGCTCGCTGGCAGACCTGACAGTGTCTTACAAAGGCATTGGGTAACCGCCCTGACACATCCACAAATTGAGTCCGTGTATATATTTTTTAAAATAATATCTAAATTAAATAATTAATGTTGTGTTATTTCAGATTATAATTTAATTTTTTGAAAATCATTTAATGGTGAATTCTAATCGATGTTTTGTAATTATCATAGTTATAAGCTTTTCTTTTTTGACGTGACAACGTCTTATAATCCGATGGAGCCGGCTGCGCGAACGAAAAAAGATGACGCATGCGGCGTTATCTCGCTCTGAGGCGTGCCATTTTCTTATGACGTTGTCACGTTTAACTATTGTCAGTAAACCGACTTTACAGACAACCGATTTTTTTTGTATATGGTTGTATCTTTGATATCTGAGTTACGAATATATAGATAAATAAATAAATAAACCATCGGTGTTTCCTGTCACCAAGATTAGATTTAGGAGACCAGCCCCTCTAGACAAGTAGCTTTTACGTTTATAGAATAGAATATAAACATCAAAGTATGAGATTGACGTTCGCTTTCGACAACTTGACGTTCGCTTTCGACAGATCGACGTTCTCTTGGACCCTCTTGTCGAAAGCGAACGTCAATCGTGTACATTTGATGTTTCTGTTGTATTCTATAAAGGTATAATTTACTTCAAAAACTAAAACCCAACTACTACAACAGGAAAATATTCGCACCTGAAATTGTTATATTTTTACAAACCTATTTTATTGTAATCGCACACAATACATTAAATCGCCACATTCAATTAACCAGCGGACGATTAAGACGCTTCCAAAGATACCTCAATTGTTAAATTCTGATAAGCAGTTTAGACGTTATGATCGAACAGATGAACATACATACCTGTCAAAATGATAGCTCTCCTTTTTGCTACGCAGTAGTCGGGTAAAAAGCCACGTCTGTAGAGGGGCTTCCTCTCCGTAACTTCGCCCGCGTTAATTTAGATTTGCTTTCCAGACTGATCATTTTTTTGATATTCTGAAACCTTTTAATATAGAGTATGGATTACCATTGGTATAAGTCCAGAATCTAAAGTCTAGCGTACAATATGGAGCTAAATTAGGCTTTATTAAAGGCTTCCCAAGAATCCCAAGAGGATCATATGTTAAAATGCCTTTATAGATATTAGTTGTAATCTTTAGCAATTCCTATAGGCCCTAGTGAAATACAAGTTTTTTCTTTTACGCCGGGAATTGCTCTGAGGCATCCCGCTTACTCCCCAGGCGGGTATGTGGGACTCGCTGCGCCCGAATGACGGTAAGGTGGACGCAGCTCTACGGTCTACCCACTAAAACCCGTTGAGTACCTACCACCAATGCCGCCTTTGGTGAGGTGCCCTGATCTATTTATTTATTTTATATTGATTATGAGCAAAAAGGGCACTTCGACGGCTGATTAGTTCCTCAAAGGACCGACACCACCTCTACAGAAGGTCGTCCTGCACCACAGAACAACCCCTCCGAACGTCGGGACAGTGCAATGGGGTGAGGTTCCCATCCTCGCCCCTTGCCCGTTGGTCCCCCCTGCTCTTTCGTCCCCTCTTCTTATAAGAGGGGTACAAAGTGCAGCTGCCTCGGATCATTTTGCTTCGCCCAAGGTGGTGGGGTGTGGTTTCACCTTAAGCTACTGAGCCCCACCGCCACGCATAGAGAATACAACACGGATGTGCTGACCTAATGTAGATCGATGAACCTCAAAGACTTTGTCTCATAAGATGTGCTGGGTTCCACAACATACTTTCTAGTTACTGCAATGGTGCTCAAATAATATTTACACTTACTCATATAAGATACAATGTGAACATCAAATGAGGTAGAAATACGCACACCTAGGGTGAGCCCAGCACCTTGGGTGAAGCGAATTGTGCCGAGGGGGCTCTTTGTACCCCTCTTATAAGAAGAGGGGACAGAAGAGCAGGGGGCAAGGGGCGAGGATGGGAACCTCACCCCATTGTACTGTCCCGACGTTGAGAGGGGTTGTTCTGTGGTGCGGGACAACCCCTCTGTTGAGGTGGCGTCGGTCCCTTGCGGGACTGACTAGCCGTCGAGGTGCTCTGTTTGTTTACTAGATCCTGGGCACCTCACCAAAGGCGGCATTGGTGGCACTCGCCGGGTTTTAGTGGGTAGAGCAGCGTCCACTTACCAGCTTTAGGGCGCAGAGAGTCCCACATATCCGACCCACTCCCCCGCGGGATGCCTCAGAGCATTTCCCGGCGTTAAAAAAAAAAAAAAAAGGTAGAAATACGCACAAAGTTAGACTATAAAACCACCCGACTGTACGTGCATAACAACGCACGCGGCACTTCAAAGCAATTTGCTAGTCTATGAGAGGATTCACTTAATTACCCCATCCCCGCCCACACCCCGCTCCCCTCCCCGCCATCGACCGACGTGCGCGCGCGCAGCGTGCGTGGCCAATCGTCTCACACAACAATACCTCTAATGATAGCTTAATTGCCTTCAGTCTTGGGAGTAAGGAGTCCGTAGTACTAGTTGAACCGGCGACTTCGCTCGGATTTAGGTAGTTGTATATGAGGTTGTAGAGACAATTGACGTAGAAGGGTATTAACATGATAATTATTGGCATTGGCATAGAATAACATTGACATTAAGGATGAGGATGACGATGATGATAAACATTAAAAAATAGCATTGTATTGAAATCTGTAAATCATCCCACTAGTGGGAGGGAAGCGCTGTGCCGCGCTCCCGGCTGCATGGGTACCACCATCTTGCTTGTTTCTCCCGTGAAACAGGTTTGCTGTGTTTCGGAGAGAAGGGAGAGACAGGCAGTGTAATTACTGGCACCGAGACTTAACGTCTTATGTCTCAGGATAGACACATGAATGAGTTGCCGGGGCTCGTTCCAGGTAAACTAGGTTATGTATAATATATTTATGTCATGGGCGACGTCAACCACTTAGCACTGGCACGTCTGCCAGTTTGCCTATCCAACTAACATAAAATATCCCATTACAGGAATCTATTAATTATTATCATTATAATATCTTCAACCGTCCACTGCTGGCCAAATGTCCCTTCAATGTACCATATTAACCCCTGTTATCTATTTTCGGATTAAAAGTAATCCAGTTAGAAATCCATTCTGCAAATGGGGTAGCAAAATTAAAGTCACAAATTAATTACGCGGTGTAACGAGTACGTTACGACTCACATGTCGCAATATTTATTGTGTACTAGCTGTTGCCTGCAGCTTTGCCCGCGTTACTCAACTCCTATAAGTCACAGCGTGATGTTATATAGCCTATAGCATTTCTCAATAAATGGGCTATCTAACACTGAAAGAATTTTTGAAATCGGACCAGTAGCTCCTGAGATTAGCGCAACAAACAAACAAACTCTTCAGCTTTATAATATTAGTATAGATTATCTGTAGCTATTATTACTTCTCACTAACACTATTTTACAAGTAACCACAGAGCGGAAAATTAGAAGCGCCCTCATATTATGTTCGCCTTTTTCGAAGACTGCTATTCCCTAAAGACTTCCAACATCTGACATTTGAAAGTTGAAACAAGATTTAGCACAATTCATGCACACCATATAAAGTCCCTATGGACATGGAAAGAAGGAAAATATAAGGTGGAAGGAACCCCCTTTTGCTGTACTCGTCGTCGGTACGTCCAGCTTATTTCTTTCGTGATTCCTGTAAAATATTAGTGGGATAGGCAGTAAAACTTACCATCTTATGACTCAGAGTCAGGATAGGCAACAGAAGAGTTCCTTGAGCTAGTAGTCGTGTTTTAGTAGGGTGAAAAGTTGTGTTTTTTTTAATTTTTGAAGTGAAACTTAGGGTTTTTCTTTTTTTTAACGGATGAAACGTCACGAAAATGTGCAACGTTTTTGTCCAAGAAGAGGGAGAGAGTGATTGAGACCGATTGAGCGAGAGTGAGATAGGGCGAACGTAGCATGAACCACATAGCCATGGAGTGAGAGTAGGGAGCAAGCGAGTGAGAAAGATCGAGAGTGAGATAGAGTGAACGTCGCATCGCAAGTCTCGGAAATTGAAAGCTTTAGATTAGTATAAATATAAACGAGATTTAAAAATTTGTTTGCCAAATAAGTTTCACTTCTGAGATGTGTACTTTGCACACACGCACTTTTTTATGAAGGAGCCTCTAGCTATCAGACATTTCTACTTGTAAATAATTTCATATAATCATTCATACAAAACATTAATTAAACAATATATTACTAACTAACAACTTCCCTAAAAATTCATGTGTATTGATAATTGTGTAAATGTTATTATTGTGTTACAGTAATTATGTTTTTTTTATGTTCACCGCATTATTTTTTCTTTTCTGTATGTAAATGTTCGCTGATGTTTCTGATTGAATGATTTGGTTTGATAACTGTTGCTGTTCCTTATGTAAATAAATAAAAATAAAATACCACAGGTCTTCACAGACGATTTCCGTATAGTGACCGGTCCGTGTTGGATGCGAGTGGCGGGATCGATCATCTTGGCGTTCATTGCGGAGGCCTATGTTTAGCAGTGGACGGATAGGGGCTGATGATGATGATGATACCACTTGCCATCAGCCACAGCCTATCCAAAAAAAAACATATAATTCGCATCTCAGAAGTAGCCAGGCCGTACACTGCCGATCTCTCACGTACCTACCGAGATCGGTTCTTACAACTCATAATTACTGTTAAATGGTATTTCGTGAAAGGATACAACAATTTCCAATTAATCGGTCCGTTTAATTGGAAATATCATTAATAATTGTATACGTTTTGTGTTGCCAGTTAAAAATCGAGATGAAGGGATTTGGCGGTGGTTGTGAGAACTGTATTCCTTTATTTTTGTAATTTAAAAAAGATGTTCTTTTTATTTGCAGGATGTGCCAGGCTTTAAACATAGCAGCTTCCTAACAAATATGATAAATAACGCCTCAGAAGTGTAATAAAAAGAATAGAGAGTAGATATAGGTACGCGAAGATTTCATCCGATCCAAAATGGCAGTAGGTATAACTATGACTTACTGAAGAAAGATGTATTGTGATGGCCGTCTGAATGGGTACAACAATTCTGTCTATTTCACAGATATTTGATCTATTTTCTCCATGAAACGGCTTGTGCGTTTCAGAAAGGAGGGCAGGATGAGCAGGGCATCGAGCATATAACCGGATAGAGTAGTAATTGAGCCATAACATTTCGAAACCGGTCAGTGATTTGTCACTGACGTAATAGCAATTCAACCAACCAATCTTTATGTACGTCCCATCAGCCAATCATCCATCAATGGTCATCAGTCGACCAATCAGAGGTAATGGCGCAGCATCGCAGCACAAATTTGGCGGGATTTGTTTTCATACAGCATACCGCTCTGTTCTGGTTATATGCTCGATGAATCAGTGTACCTAATTACTGGCACAGAGTCTGAGCATTTTACGTGACATTTTGGCATCGTGTGTTGCCGGGGCCAGATCCAAGTGCACTCGCTAATGTAAATGGGCGACGTTTAGCACTTACCATCAGGTGGCTCGTTTACTCGTTTGAATACTTATATACTTTAGAATTAAATAAAAACAATAAATAAACACGTTGTACTTTTTTGTATATGTGACCTTGATTTTTACATTCGGTTTTTATTCTTTATGAGAAACCGACATCCTGGTTACAAATTATGATAAAAACAAAGCTTATTAAAATAATATAGTAGAATCGTGAAGTCTGAAAATCTAACTTTACCTGGGACGGATGCGCTGCTCCGCGCTCCCGGCTGCATGGATACCACCAACTTGCTTGTTTCTCCCGTGAAACAGCTTAGGGATGTTGACAGTATTCATATAAAAATATAATTTTGATGTTAATTGGTAGTTTATATGATAGAATTCTGAAAAAATACGATATTTTCCCTTATTTTTATTTGATTAAATTAATATTTTATAAATAAAATGTAACAAAATTTAAAATAGGTCACGTGATAATAAACGGAAAAGACGTCACCAGTTCCTATTTAGCGGAAGCGGAAGAATGTTGACGTACTTTTATACACCATTTTCCGTACGCAGTACATATTGTAAAAACCATTTTTCAGGCGTTTTGACAGTGTACACACACATAGGCACCGTACAACACCTATAAAACTTAGAAGCCATTTTTTATTAACGACAACTAGAATCATTTTATCACTTTTACGATGTTTAACAACATATGACGTCACGTGACAAGTGTTAGCGTTTTGGAACGAAATTTAAAATGCATTATAAAATGCAAGATTTTATAGGCATTAGACGTATTTAAGCAAAAGTTGATAATATTTAGGCCTCCATTAGATATTTATAAATGATTTAAAAACATTTCTGAAAAATGTCAACATCCCTTTTGTGTGTTTCGGGGAGAAGGGCAAGACAGGCAGTGTAATTACTGGCACCGAGATTTAGCATCTTACGTCTCAAGACAGGCAACATATAAATGAGTTGCCAGAGTTCCTGGTAAACTAGTTTATGGCCATGGGCGGCACTTGGTGGGATGTCTGTCAGTTTGTCTATCCAAGTAGGTAATAGCTAATACACTTCATAATCTATATTGATAAATGAAATTGGAGTGTCTGTTTGTAATATTAAAATAACCGATTTTTATTATGTAAATGCATATAGATGTATGTATACATCTATGTATATGCATTTAATAAATAGCGTATACATACACGGTATACACGGTACCTACATATACCAAAATAGTCCTTTTTACAATTTTTGTCTGTCTGTTTGTTTCCGGCTAATCTCTGAAACGGCTGCGTCGATTTTGATGTGACTTTCACTGACACATAGCTGATGATATAAAGAGTAACTTAGGCTATAAAACAATCATCATTAATCCGCGTACGGCTGTAAATCTAAGTTAACGCGGGCTAAGCTGCGGGCAACAGCTAGTTGTTATCTATAAATATCTACTAATTGAGGATAGACTCTAATAAAGAAAAAAATGGTAGCAAAATTACAGCTGCCAAGTTTTTATATTTGCGTCATCTGAAGCAGCTGGTCAGTCGGAAAGCTCAAAGTCGATCGAAATATCCGATCTCTGGCTGTATCATAGAGTAAATCTTTTATAGCTTCATCTATAATAGTATATACTCTATTAAGTCTATAGTCTATACTTCTATACTAATGTTATTAAGCTAAAATGCTTAATTGAACTGCCTGCTGGCTGCTAGTCGGGATTGGAATATTTTTTGCCATGACCAACCCAATTAGTAATTATTTGTATTAATGACTAGCTGTTGGACGCACCCCACCATGGTTCACGCCTTGACGTGGCGGTGGGGCTAGGGTGAGCCCAGCACCTTGGGCTGGCACTTTTCTCTTTGAATTTCAGTCAGAGACAGTCCGCAGTAATGTGTTACATCATTCGCCAGTGGATGGATGTGTTGATGATTATTAGCAATTAGTTCCGAGCACGTAGTTTTACGAGGTGTCCGCAATTACAATTTACAGTTTACGCTTCGCCGCTGGCAGGAAACTATTATGTACCCCAAAAAACGTGGCCACAGTCCCCAAGTTATGAGACATACGCTAAACAAGGGTGCATTATATCCCCACCATGGTTCAGGCCTTGACGTGGCGGTGGGGCTCAGTAGCCTAGGGTGAGCCCAGCACCTTGGGAGAAGCTAATTGAGCCGAGGGGGCTCTTTGTACCCCTCTTATAAGAAGAGGGGACAAAAGAGCAGGAGGCAAGGGGCGAGGACGGGAACCTCACCTCATTATATTGTGTGTGACACCCCTCTGTGGAGGTGGCGTCGGTCCCCTGAGGGACTGACTAGCCGTCGAGGTTTTTTGTTCATTAGATTCGGGACACCTCACCAAAGGCGGCATTGGTAGCACTCGCCGGGTTTTAGTGGGTAGAGGTGCGTCCACTTACCAGCTTTCGGGTGCAGCTAGTCCCACATACCCGCCCGGGGAGACCCACTCCCCCGGCGGGATGCTTCAAAAAAAGTACTACTGAGTATTAATAAAAATGCTGACAGATCGAGGTGGAGCTTCAAGCGCCCGCGCCATCTTGAAATAAGTTTTTGGTTGATATCTCGGAAACTATCCATTTTTAGATGCATTTTATTGATTGATCCAATATTTTAGAGTAATCTGTGAGATGGACAAACCGGTTCATAATGTAAGTTTTACAAAAAAGTTTCCAAAAAATAAAAGATGTTTTTTATTCTTTAAACAATAATGGTCTCAATAACTTTTGCCCGCATAGTGTCCAAGATATCGGCCAAAAACTATTTTCAAGATGGCGCTTGATTCTTGAAGTTCTACCTGAATCCGTCAGCATTTTATGATTGTATGGCTTATGCTCAGTAACCTTGTAAAAAATGGGGTCGGAAATTTTGTTTCAGGCTAAATTCTATTTTTACTGCACTATCATCCACCGTTAGACCAGGGTCTTTCAACTCCATGACGACCGAACTGCCAACTTTCGCATCCAATATTCTGCAGCAGCATATAGCAGCAGAGTCCCTTTTTATTATTTAATATTAGCAGTGTTCTTGCACAGGCTTACTCCAACCCGACGCCAGGAGGCCGTGTGGTCGCAGACTGCACGGTGGGCGGGGGACAACCCCCCACTTTTACAAACCAAAAGTGAGCCAAATTGGCTCACACTAATCCGATGTAGCATTAGGGCCTTCGGGCCGTTAGCATACATCCATCCGAAAAAAAAACAGGCTTATCTTTTTTTTAGCAGGTTTGGTTCAATATTGTGACTGCTACAACTTAGCCATTAGCTTGCTGGTTATAATAAATTTGGTACACTAGAGATGTCCAAATGAACGAAAATGAACGAAGATTACAGTGGACACGAGAACATTTGCTCTGGGAAGATAATCAGTGGTCTGTCAGTGCTGTTTACTGATGACTCCCGATTCTGTTTTGATCCTATTTCACGAAAAGTACGTGTATGGCGAGCTGCTGGTCTCGAGAACCGTCTGCAACACACTGAGGATGTCCATCCTTACCACGGAGGAACAATTAAGGTTTGGGCGTGAATTCGTGTTCGTGTGAGAAAGAACAGACCTTGTTTGGATCAGAAATACAATGACTAGAATGAGAGTACAAAAGATACTGGCTAGAGCAGAGGGTAGCTGTTGGGTTACATGTACTCGTATGGCCTATGGGTACCTGATACACGCAGACATCGTGGGAATGATGAGTGCAGACAATTTTAGTAATAAATAAAAATATATTTCTACTAACGTTATTTATGTGAAAAAACGCATTTTTATTAATACATAATTATTAATATTAATAATACTACTTTATTTCCAGGCCACATAGCTAAAACTTTGTTAGTAAGTAATAATATTCTTATAATCTATGGGTTAGTAGCAAATTAGTAACAACTATAAGAAAAATAAATTATTATTGTACAAACACTTTAAAAATGGGTTTAACTAGAGACTAGGTTAACTTCGTGTGATTGTTTATAATTTATATACAAGTAAGTAAAATATCGCACGTTATGTTACTGTATAACTAACTCCGCACATCGAGTGTGGGCACTGGGCCGGTGTAATATTAACAAAGCCGACTTCAAAGGCGCCGTCAACCCTTTGCGGCGCCGCCATTGTCTCACACATGTTGTTTTAATACTCTTAATTTTGTGTTGTCATGTTAAAACTTTATTGTTTATTAGTATATCACACCATTCTAAACTTTATTCCAATAAGTTACGGTTAATTTTCGCCATTTTTAATAATAACATTGTTGTTTTGAAGTTCACTAATAAAAGCCTTTTTTTTTGGTCTCGAAATTGTGTAATCTTTTCGTCTCTTTTATTAACGGAAGTGCTAAAGGGCTGCCAGCGGCTAGTCCCTTTGATCTCCGGATGGTTGCGTCTATATTTAATTACCTAACTCTTATGGGGGATATTAAATTTATATTAGCTAAGTTGAAGCAGTCAAATATGACTATTTGAGTGGTGAAATCATGGTGGGTGTTTGTATCCTATGAAGCAGGTCAGATTCTTGTTGGACCATGGTCCCGTGGTCCTGTGGACCTGTGGACCTGTGGCCTTGTAGTCCTGTGGTCATGTGGTCCTGTGGCCCTGTGGTCCTGTGGTCGTGAAGTCGAATGCTATTATGCTCGATGTTAGACCTTGGGTTTAGTTGGTTACCCGCAGGCCTAGGAATTAAGATAACAAAATGTTAAATAACTTAAATTATGTTTGTATGACTTATAATTTATACATGAGTTTATTTCGTCGATTCGTCTTAGCGGGCTTGCCTCGGAGCTGGTGGTAGATTCAATTGACTTTTTTTTTTCTAAGTCAACTTTTTTCATTTGATATCTACTTTAACTTTAACTTTTCCCTTTGAAGGGTTTCAGGTGTTTATTGTGTTTTTTATCAAGAATTAAATCTGAACATTTAAGTACCTCTTTAAGCATAACCCGTAAAACAATATCCCACGAATATTATTGTTGCGAGTAATCATAGAAATTTGGGAAAATATGGATACCAAGTATCCACGGCACAGATCATACATTTGTCTGGCATTAAACATTGTAGAAATCTATCCAGTGAATGATAACGAAACTTTACTTTGACGACTTAAAGAAACTTTGGCCATGGAAGGACCATAAAGTATTCGAAACGCCGGAACGTAAAAACTTCTATAATAATCTATACTAATCTTATAAAGCTGAATACTTTGTTTGTTTGTTTGAACGCGCTAATCTCAGGAACTACTGATCCGATTTGAAAAATTATTTCAGTGTTAGACAGCCCATTTATCGAGGAAGGCTATAGGCTATAAACATCATGCTGTGACATATAGGAGTTGAGTAACGCGGGCGAAGCTGCAGGCTACAGCTAGTACCGAGATAAAGACTGAAAAAGATGTTTCATTTAATGATGAGCGAAACATTGTATAAACTAGATAGTGTTTATATCTAAGAGAGAAATAACTGAAAAGGAAACTTGGAGTAAAAAACCCTACGCTAACTCGTCTCGCACTTGACTTTTATCACCAATTGTCTCCAAACAGTACAAAGTTTCTAAATTTCTGTGAAACACTTTGCGAGTAGAGTTGTCAAGTGGAGTGTGAATTCTGACACCACAGACTAGCGAGGCGGTGAAAATTGGTATTTTACGTGTTATTTACACTCTGTGGCTGACAAAAAGGCTATTAACTGACATACTAGACCTTCACTGCGGCCGCACCTGTGAGAGAGGGCTTAGAATTCGAAGGTTCGAGAAGGAGAGACAATTAGTACGATGAATATATTTTATACTTTCACGATCAAGGACTTTTAAGGCCCAATAATATGTTTAGTACGTATTAGAATTGAATCTAGTATTCTATATAATATTCTCTATCTAGATGTAGGTAGAGCTATTCTTCAAAATATATGAAACACTGATGACACAGACGTCGTCCTTGTTGTACATATTATAAAGATTATGTCTTGTATTATCTTTCTCTCCCACAGAGGACATTTTATCAAAATCGGTTAAGTTTTTAAGGATTTTATCGCGGACATACCATGTGACACGAAATTGTTTGATATCTATGATATGCATATGTAAATAATTTATGTACAGTTTTGTTACACAGTTTTTTTTAGGTTTATATGTTTTATTTATTTATTTTATTAAACAACGACATCATTTGAACGATTAGAATTGTCTTTAAATTTATTTTAAATATTATCTAATAAGTACACTTATACATACACATAACATACACGTTATACACATTCCTGTACAAAATTATGATGAATTTTTTTTTACAGATTTTATCGCGACTTATTATGTACTTATAAGATTTTTAAATGCCCGAATTTCCGAAACGTCGCGTCGGCCTGAGTCGGCCATGTTACCATGGTCACGAAGGGCTAAACTGATTTCCGGAGGAATGAGTGAAATTCCCTTAAAATTAGGAAACAATATGATGCGAAACAAACAAAACACTCGAAGCACTTGTCTAGTTTCGTCTCCTAAATAATAACCCAAAATCTAAATAAGAATAAAACCTGCTTTCCCAAATTCTTGATGTAAAATTGTCATTTATACGCATAATTGCATAGAGGTAGGAATCTTGTATTACTAGGTCGTTGCATAATTGCGAAAAAGAAGTGGTTTTAAGGCTTTAAAAATAAATAAAAAATTAAAAAATCTTGACTGTGATTTTTCATAATATTGTATTGACATGCGTGGTGGACAATACACGCGGGCGGCGCCCCGGGAGCCCTACCGCTGAATACAAACGTCCATTCATCACTTATTTAACACTGGTCGTCATTATCTTTTGAAGGGATTTGTGTATAGCTAATGCCCTGCGTGCGTTGCTTTACTATTTTCGCAATTTGTTTCAAGTAAGTACTTACTTACTTACCTAAATGTTTTTACAAAGTGTTTTTTTATACCATCGCAGAATTATCGCCCTATTGCCAACAACCATACAAAATAGAACCTTTTTCACAAATAAGTATATACACACATTTTACAACAATCATCAGATACTCTGCCTTTACACGTGTAAAATTTAAAAAGTGCCATTTAATCCTCACAAATTCATCGATATATGAAATTTAATTGAAGTATTAGGTAGTATGGGTACCTATATTATTAGTAAAAATATAAAAACTAATAATATAATCCGTTTGCCCCCTCATCTATAAAAAAAAAAACTCTTCAATAAACCAATAATTTTGAGACATACAAATAAAACCGTAAATATGTCATGATCGGACATTTCAGAAAACAGGATCGAGTATTCACACATAGCTAACACATATTTCCACAAAAAAAATATAATCTAATAAAACAAAATTAATAGTTATAAATCTCACAGGTAAAAAAGGGGTAATTAAAGATAAACCGCTAAAAACTTGTTTTATTACAATAGTTTTTTTGGCCTAAAAGGCCCCTTCACGGTCGCAGCGGGGGGTGCATTAACACCTTGTCTCTCACTTGGGGGGCCCGGCCTTTTTGTGCCCAAACACGATCTCGAATGTGATCTTTTGGATTTGTGGTATATGCAGTTTTGTTATCTGCTGCTAGCTACTGTTTATGTTGGGTTTAAAAAAATAATATAATAAATTGTTGAGACAACTCACACACGGCCATCAGATCCCAAACTAGGCAGAGCCTGTTCTTATGGTAACCAGACAACTGATACATACTTATATATTTCTAAATACATAAGTACATATTTTAGATAAACTACACCCAGACACAGAACAAATGATCATGTTCATCACACAAACATTTGTCCTGGGTGGGGATCGAACCCACGATCTTCTGGATTAGCAGTCATGGTCACTAACCACTAGACCAACAGGCCAGTCAAATAATAATTCACCATATTGCCAATGATATTTTATTCATATAATATCATTGCATATATTGCATAAGGGCTGATGATGATAATGATGAACTTTGGTGGTAAACTTTGGTTTGAAAGAGTTGAACTAGATGTTTCGTCCACCCCACCACGGTTCAAGCCTTGTCGTGGCGTTGGGGCTCAGTAGCCTAGGGTGAGCCCAGCACCTTGGGCGAAGCTAATTGAGCCGAGGGGGCTCTTTGTACCCCTCTTATAAGAAGACGGGACAAAAGAGCAGGGGGCAAGGGGTGAGGATGGGAACTTCACCCCATTGTACTGTCCCGACGTCGGTCCCTTGCGGGACCGACTAGCCGTCGAGGTGCCCTGTTAGCTTAACAGATCCGGGGCACCTCACCAAGGCGGCACTGGTGGCACTCGCCGGGTTTTAGTGGGTAGAGCTGCGTTCACTTACCATCTTTCGGGCGCAGCGAGTCCCACATACCCACCTGGGGAGACCCACTCCCCAGGCGGGATGCCTCAGAGCATTTCCCGGCGTAAAAGAAAAAAAAAAAAAAAAAAAGATGTTTCGTCCAAAAAAAGTTGTTTGGCTTTTGGTCTTGAATCTCAAAATTAATGGCCGATTTCGAGATTATCACGATCTATGTAACACAATAAAGACGAAAGTTTACGAGTTTGGAAGTAGAAAGTAATTTTCGCAACTACTTATTTGATTTTATTGTATCTTTGCGAGCGCAACGTATCAATTTTGCGAATGATAGATGACATCAAAATATACCTAATGTTTAACTAGATAATTTGTTACTTATGTAAAGTTCACGAAAAGGCGTATTCTTCCGCCAGACTCATCTGATTCGAAGACTAAGCCCTACACGGTTCACCATCTCATGCTTCTGCCCACCTCTCGTAGCGAGCGAGTCACAGAAGATACAAAGAGTACTTTTGCACCCAGTGAGAGATTCATACACTACAACATAGCCATCTTAATTACCAAACAGTCACGGATAATCCGTCCAATTTGGCGGGAGTTGTAATAAAAACATCCCGGGCCGGTCGCGTCCGTCATGGTTTTTGTGGCGGGAGTTTTGTCCCCGCCGGCATTCCGCACAAATTATAGCCGACCGGCGGACCACGCTGGTGGATCTTGACGGAATATTCGGATATTGAACGAAAACAGTTGTTTTAAAGCCACCGATACTCTATTAGTTTCCACTTTCCAATTCTGTGATTTATAAACATGACACGATTTATGTGTGCATAACAAAATTGTATTATTTCTATTGTTAGTTTGGGAGTAGCGAAAACCATACTTTGAACGAATTATGATGTTAAAACGTGACATGATTATGGTATTTTGTGGATGTCAAAGCTTCACTTAAAGCTTTCACTTTTAGACATTCTTGAAAAAAATTATATTTATTTATTGGAAAAAATAGTGTAATAATAATAGCTGTTCACGTTGCGTTACAAAATTATTCAAATCATCGAAAATGATAATATTCAATCAACATCTATGTACAACTGGCAATTTTTTTGTTTTATGGGACATGAAAAATATATCCTATTATGTGTCCTTCTAATCGAAATATAAAAGTTTATTGCAAAACAGCTCTCTAGAACATTCTAATCCTCACTTAGGAGCGGTCTCCCAAACGCCTCGCGCATGGTCACCACACACGAAGCAAGTAGGCTTTTTATGGTCCGGCGAATTTAGTTAATTGTGTCTACGACCCCGGGCCACGCCAGACTCGCGGTAATTGAGCCAGTCCTCATCGTCACCGCTTTTTGGCCACCGCTTCCCGCAACAGCCTTCTAATGGGAACGGGAAACATTATCTATGGCATGATAATGACGCGGTATGACAATGACTGTAATTTATGGTCGCAGACCAGACGCCAAACTTTAAAGTTATCTGGAATATTTACATAGTATTTAGTTGTATTCGTCACTGGATGACTTAAAAGTTGATGATGAATGGTCGCAAGTCTCATATGATAGTTCAATGAACATGAACCCATTTTTAGGTTCTGTCGTTGCTCTGAGATGACCACGCGAGATCTGTTGAAGAGTTCCAATAAGTATGCAGAAGACCACATTGAACATTCCCCTTGTCCTTGTTTCGGTTTAGAGTGCCTACTATTTGTAAATGTAAAAAAAGAAGTATTTTAACTAGCTTACATCAATAAAATAATGGCACGTTACCCGCTCAATCGCCATCTTGAATTCAATGACAGTTAAAAAAGAATAACAAAATGGCGGATATAATATTTTATTACAGTGGATGCGATCGCGTTACATTTGCATATGCCATCGATTGTCCGTGCGCCCGCGGACCCATATCTGACGTTTTAATTACAATTCCTGGCCCAATATATTTAGGATATGGTCCAAGTTAACATGATTGCAGTTTACTGTGACTATAAACTTTAAAAAAAAATAGTGCGTCGCATTATAGCGTCCTATGATAACTAGATTTATTTTGTATATATACGAAAAATCTGGTGGTGAAAAGAAACTAAGTACACTTACTTTTGCACAGATTATGTACCTACTATAGTAAAATCCTTAACTGTAATTTGTAATTTGATACCTCTCCATCTCAGATCAAGTAAAAAAGGTTTTTTACTTGATCTGAGCTAGGACCTCGCGTTTTGTATGCGACAAGACATCCGCGCTCGTGTCATTTATGCAATAATTGATCAGCAGTGAATAGATTTGACTTTTCTTTTCGTGTTTAGAAGTCCATTAAATGACCAATTATGAAAACCATTTGCGTGTATCGCGCCTATACCTACTTTTCATGTGATGATGACATTTCATTTGGCGTATCGTTTTCGCGTATTCGCGTTATTTGTCCAAACACGGCACTGTGTGGATGGTATATTTGACTGTATTTGCTTTATTTGCACGAATCTGACAAACACACGAAATAGCGAACGGTAGCGAACATGCCGATCTGTGCACTTGTCGGTTTTTGATTACGTACATCAATGGAATCAAGTAGAGCAAATATTTGCGTCTTGCGTTCACTCTTGGTTAGCTCCACAGATATTTGAAATAAGTTCTAAAATATTTCTATGGTTCGCTCAGTTTGTGAGGTGCCCCGGATCTATTGAGCAAACAACGAGGTGCCCACCTCGACGGCTAGACAGTCTCTCAAATGACCGACACCACCTCTACATATGGGTCGTCCCGCACCACAAAACAACCCCTCCCAACGTCGGGATAGTGCAATGAGGTGAGGTTCCCATCATCGCCCCTTGTCCCCCCTGCTCTTATGTCTCCTCCTCTTATAACGCACGAAAACGTAGCGCTAGGAAGTTTACTAACATAATTTTAAGGTTTTATACTAACAATTATGTAACATAATATATGTGCCTGAAAATAAATTATTTATTATTATTATTATTATTATAAGAGGGGTACAAAGAGCAGCCTTCTTGGTTCACTTGGGTTCGCCCAAGGGCTTAGGCTCAGTAGAGCCCCACCGCCACAACAAGGCTTGAACCGTGGTGGGGTCTATCCTCTTCCTGTGTCTTGTGTATTAGTGATGTTTAAACGACATAAACGTAGTATAATCGATGGACAAACGATGCCGTATTTTTAGATTTAAACCAAGTGTAAGCTTTATACTTTTAACTTTGTACTTCTGTAGCTGTACAACATGTGGAGGTAAACAGCAATCAGGTACCTAAATGTAGGTAATAAGTTGCTGCCGCTAGCACGTCCATCGCTGTCGCGTTAATTATTTTTTTTGTGAATAAGCAAATATTGAGTTTTTTGCCTGTGCAGTCCATGTGTGGATGACAATATGTTCAAACCGAGCAATATCGATACGCGAACACGATACGCCAAGGGAAGTGCCGCCATGAACGTAAATGGATTGCATTCGATTCCAGTTCATATTCGAATTCATTCGATTCAGACAGGCAGATGTCTTCATAGTTGAATGTGGCTTTTAGTTTAAAAAAATATATTATTGAACTTATGATATCACTATTCATTACATAGTATAAAACAAAGTCGCTTCCCGTCTGTTGTCTGTCTGTAGGTATATGCTTAGATCTTTAAAACAGAGGTTTCTAAAGTGATGCCGTAAATAGCACATTTTTTCCACGATGATATTATGTTAGGGATAACCCACAATAACTTTTTTTATGCTTTACTTTTTACGATAAATAATAGTTTATTTACGAAGCGATTATAAGCAATACAGTCTTAATCCTTATTCAATTAAGTAGCAAAAATACATTGTGCATTTAATAAAGATCAATATGGCCCTTTACAGCATTTAATTTTAATCAATATTTTAGAAGTTTCAGATTTAAAATGCCAGGGATATACCCACAGAACTATATCAAGATAGAAGTAAAGAGTTCCGTAATTTGTATGGGGACCGAGCGTGTAACATTTTGCGTAGGTACGATGACGTCACGAGTGTAATTTAGTGATGTGAAACACATAAGCCGCGCGAAAACAATTCAAAAGCATCGATTCACAGATCGATTTTAACATGACACCGATTTTATCAGTAGTATTGTTCAAATAAACTATTTATAATGAATCCAAAAATACGGAATATAAAACTATATCACATAAATCAATAATTGGAGAATGAATAGGCCTACAAATAATCACTGGTGGATTGTAGAAAAAATAACTGGTTTATTAAAAAACACAATCCATTTTTTTGGGGTAATACTTCTTTTAGCGCGATAGGGAAAAATGATGAGTCACGAAAAACCGACACCCTGAATTTAGATATAGTCAACATTATTTTATATTAACAATATTTACATAATGACAGTATAGACATCAAAAGAAGATATAGTTTTTAACTACACAAGCAAAAAGGTTACAGTGTAATGAAATTGTACTATGTATTTTTCTTTAAGGAGTATTACTTCTAACGCGTGTACATAAGTACACACACACTTTTTTATATAAGGATCATTCGGAAAACGGAAATAAACTTGTAATATAGACGTAGCCATAACCAGTTAGAAAACAATATATAACCAGTTTCTCAATAATATTTGCTTTGCATTAAAATATGCTAAAAATAAAGGTTTATTATGGCCGGGATGTCAGCTGATTTTATCAATGACCATTAATAAATCGCAGAGTCAAACTTTCAACGTTGCAGGCTTAGATTTGGGCGTAGAGTGTTTTTCACATGGCTAATTACATGTCACTCTTTCAAGAGTAACCTCTAAAGAAAACATGTTTTTATTTTCTAATGACAAAAAGTTGTGAACGGTGTATATAAAGACATACTGTAGTATATTATTTAGATTTAGCATTGCAGCCGTGCAAAACCGGGGCGGTTCGCTAGTATAAATATAATTGGCAACATGCTGTATAATATCCTATACCATCTCAGTAAGGGGCTGATGTCGTATTTTTAGACCAACTAAAGCAGACAAGGTCGACACATTATCCCTTAATCGCAAATATCAATATTTTTGTCTGATAACTCTTACAATCAGTTTATTGTCTAGCTTCAGCTAACATCACTTATCTACACATTTTTTGCGATTAGGCAGCAATAGCCTAATGGTTAAGGGCTCATCTTTGAACTGAAAAGTCTAGATTCAATCCTGAAAATATTTAAGATTTTTAAATAAGCTGAATTTTAAAAGTAGCGTTTCAGAAAACTTTTCGTTATGTAGGTATATTAAATGACCATCTTATAAGTGCCCCATGGCATTTCTTGCCAGTACGGGATAAAATACGTTATTTTAATTATCAATAAAAAAACATAATATAAGAATGCAAGAACATATTTTTATACTGTTCAAATTGCAAAATAATGTTCTATCACAGTGTTTTATACTGAAAAAGATCTTATAAATCAGATCTCTTGTAACGACTTACATCTGTCTCTGAGTTATAAATTTTTGACATTTAAACAGTATGTGATGTGCGACTTTTGTTCAAAAAACAAAAGTCGAAATAAGAAATAAATGTAAATATCTGCTGCCCCTTGTACCATACACCACACCCCGAAGTCCACGCATGCGTCCTTAATTAGGCATTCCTCTCTCGTCCGCGCTGCGTACGCGCAGCTCCGGCGGCGCCTTTGACAGCGTTCGCCCCGTCCCTCTCTCCCGTCCCGCTCGCACAATACAGCTATTCATACCAGCGACCACCGCAACGTGGACCTTTCTCTCTTTTCATCATAAAATAATCTACCTTACTCTGCCGGATCCGCTTATACTGGTCATAATAAGCAAAATGTGTGTGTACACCGGTTTTTGATTTCCAGTCTTAAGGTGTAAATAATAAGGAATAAACTAGGTTGTTTGTTTATCCATATTAAAGGTGTTATTTGAGTGATGTAATGAAGGGGCCTAATTGTATATTCTACTTGGGATGACCGCGATAAAAGAGTAAGCGATAAAAGCCCCCAGGCCCCGATTATCTTACTTGCACATCAGAAACGCTAAAAACCGTATTAAAATGTAGTAAAGGATTAAACTCTACTCTACATTATTTGTACTCATTATTATACTACTTTTACAGAGACAAAAAGAATGGAGTTTTCTTATGACTAAAAAAACAACTTGTGTGACAGAATGTCAATGTTTCTATTTCCTTTATAAATATAGGTACTTGCTGTAGTATCTGTGGTGGTATCATGTCTGTAGTACTTTCATAAATTACAGTGTATCAGACAGCCTATTATTCGCCTTAATAGCATATAATAAAATATCTGAACTTCTCAATTGCCCAACACTTTTATTGCAGCAATTTTGTGAAATAAAATCCATCCCCACGGGAAGATGCGTTTAATTTGAAGCTCTATTGTCTATCCTTTTCTCACCAACGGTCTACATTAGGTCTACATCGATACAAAATTACTCCACTGATTGCGTCGAGCCATGCACGAATTAGGTACCTCGATTTTTTTTTTACATAATGCCCTATTCAGGCATACACTTATATTTATAAATTATGTTCCGAACACTCGGCTCACCGGCTGCCTGGCTGACCGGTTTCATTCCTTTGCCTTTGAAGCGCCGCGCCGCGTTCGGACGGAAATTCGAATTTCGAAATTCGAATCAGTCTGTTTTGAACAGTGGGAGGTGAACGTCGTCTAAATATGATATGTTCATAACTTTTACGTATTCGAATCGTGTTGTTGTGACATAATATGACAGTTTTATTTGTGTTTTAGATTTATTATAGTGTTAATATGATTGCGAGGATTTTATGTGTTGTATTTCTGTCCTGGTCGGTTTTGGCTGACCAGGAAGAAGTGGAAGGTGGCAAGTGTGAGAGGATAAAGCTATCTCAATGCCAGGATCTGAAGTACAATTGGACAGCAATGCCCAATCTCATGGGCCACAATGACCAGAAAGAAGCAGAAGAAGCGGTACGTAAAAACAGTTTATCCATTTTATAATATCTAACAAGATATACCTATTTATACTTATAAACTTGTAGTTGTATAATGTATATAGAATTTAATTAAAGAAACATTTCTTGAAATATGTAACGAGAAGCTATTCTTAAAATGAACTTTATTCATATACTTTGCCTTCTAAATTGAAATAAAAACATCGTGAGAACGTTTTCGGTTGTAACTTGTAACTACAATGAGCTATTTATTCACTTAGAGTACTTACATAGGTAGGTCTAAAAATCGAGAATTGGAGTTCATTTTAACACTGACCTGTACTTATTTATTATTCTTAAAGTAAATATGTAATTAAAATTATGAATGTTAAGTAATTATTTTAATAAATTAATAGGTAAATCGTTTTCAAATAAATGTAAGTGTAAGTGGGCCCCATAAATGTTTGCATGGAAGTAGGTATACTGAGTAATTATAGTTTAAATTATGTTTTTATAGTAATAAAATCACCATAATTCGTTTGAATGATCGTAAGAATGGTACAGAATTCGCAGATATTAACCAATCCTCTGGACTAAGTAATTCTCTAACTGGACTAAGTAAGTCTGGACGAGAGAATTTTATTCATGGTTAAAAAAAATCTGGAATCAGTTGGCAATCTCACCAGAATCCACACAAAAATATTATTCAACAAAAGTTTTTATAACCAACAGATTCAACTATCAAACGTAAGCCGCGATGGACGAACCAAAATTGTTGTCAGTGCAGACCTATCTTTTCCATTGGGCACTGTGGGCATGTGCCCAGGGTCCCGCGAACAATGGGGCCCCGTAATTTGTCAGTTTTTAATAGAATAGTCCTCTGAGATTTGTAATAGGGGCCCAACTATCCTAGTGCCCAGAGCCCCAAATTGGTTAAAGACGGCATTGGATCAGTGATCAAGTAAAGCCTAAATATTTTGTGGCCTATACATCAAAGATGCCTAATTTATGGTTGTGTATCATAATATGGAAAATCAGTAAGATAATTTAATCAAAGCGTTAAAAATAAATGTGAAACACTAAACTTTACTCAAAATCTAGTATTTGTCGGCCAAGTATTCTCAACATCATAGGTTTCCATTTAGTAAAATATTTAGTTCCACCTGTCACCACATCATACTCTTTTTTGCCAAGCTGTACCTATACCTAATATTACGATTGATATGCGAGGAAAGAAAAATTTGATTGTTTAGACTTGATATAGGTACCTACTGTATAATAATAACTAATATGCTTGACGGCCACAGATAGACAACCAAAGACGAGAACAACTTTTTTTATTTGTAGCCAACATCAATGTCAAAAAAATTGTTGAAACACCGACTGTTTCAATCAAAAACCATGCATTGTCTGTAAATATAAAAAATGGGTGATGGTAGGGGAGTTAGTTTATGACAGGGGCGCGGAGGGAGGGGGGTACATTTTACGATCACTGATACATTTTATGAGTTAATCAGATGTTTTAGGGTAGATGGGGCTACTGGTTTATTGTACTTTTAATTGGTTTACCGATAAATGTTTATAAGTTTTTTGGTTCCGTGTCACAGAGCCCGAGTCGCTGCTAGGTCGGGAATATGCGTCATTACCAGCCCGCATCCGTGCTTTAAAGTTGAAGCAATTACGACTGCTCCTCGATCCTCGACCTTTCAGGCATCCAACATGGATCATGAGGAAACTTTAATTTACTATTGCGATCGAAAGTAGCAGCATGAAGAGTTTAATCTTAGTCTACAGTTTACAGGCTTACTGTTCTCTCCACCATGGTTCAAGTCTCGTTGTGGCGGGTGGGGCTTAGTAGTTGGAAGTTGCTCTACAGATCCGGGGCACCTCTCCAAAGCGGCATTGATGGCATTCGCCGGTTTTTAGTGGGTAGAGCTGCGTCCACCTTTCGGGCGCAGCGAGTCCCACATACCCGCCTGGGGAGTCCCCTCTTGCGGGATGCCTAAGAGCATTTCACTCACTGTTCTGATTTATTAACAAAACTAAAATGAGTTCCATGTAAGATAAGACATAAAAGTAATGTCCTATTTCATATTTCATGGCGGTATTTTTGTTGTTTTATGACTTCGACTAAGACTTATGATACAAGCTCCGGTCATTTGTGATACAAGCTCCGGTCATTTTTATATTTTTGCGCTCGCGACACTTTTTATGACATCAAGGAATTTAGAGCTTAGGTTTAGTCACTATAGGAAAACTATGACGTAATCGTGATTGATGAGACCCTCGGCTGGCTGTGGTGCTTCTGAATTCATCAAAAAATTTAATGAAAAATTCATTGCACTGATGAATTTGAACCTGCGAACTCTGCACCTGACTACACCTGTTTTTTTTTTTTTTTTTTAACTAACTCTTCATGATTTCACCGACTGTTAAATGGATACCTTTCTTTATAATAATATGAAATGCAAAAATAATTTGCAATCCGACTGGTACGCAGTTCTAGAGATAAACGCGTTCAACTAAACTTTTCAGTATAGAAAGATAAAATTATCACCATCGTGGACGGAGACTGATAATGATGATGGTAGAATTTATATTTCTCGATTAAATTGACTGTACCATCGGAACAAGCGGTTCGCTCACATTGAGCGTTATCGTGGCCGGGAACAGGTCGGCGGCGTCTCTGATCGCTCTAATGGTCGCTATCTACAGATTACAGATAGTTTCGTTTTATAGCCCTAATCAGCAATACTTTAAGCCCCAAGTGGAGATTGTCTAGTCAGTGGCTTTGGACGTTTATAAACTATAATAATGTTAACTTAGTCGTACCTACTAATATGTTATACATAGCCCCGTACGAAGATTGTTAGAATTTGTGGTGGGTACTTCTTAGTTCTTACTAGAAATACAAATAACAAAATATAAATACATAGAAACATACATAGAAACACATCCATGATCCATGTGGCTGAAAACAATATTTTCTCGTAAAATTTAGCTTTTTTAACGCGGGGGACGCACCAATGCCGCCTTTGTTGAGGTGCACCGGACCTATTGAGCAACAGGGCACTTCGACGGCTAGTCAGTCCCCCAAGGAACTGACACCACCTCCACAAAGGGATTGTGTTCCGTCCCGGGTTGTTCTGTGGTGTGGGACAACCGGAAACGTCGGGACATTGCAATAGGGTGAGGTTTCCATCCTCGCCCCCTTGACCCCTCCTGCTCTTTTGTCCCCTCTTCTAACAAGTGGGGTACAAACAGCAGCTCCCTCGATTCACTTAGCTGAGCCCCACCACCACAACAAGGCTTGAACCATGGCGGGTTTACTTGATAGTCTAGTCTATACCGTGTTAGCAGTAAACGGTAGCGGCGTGATGATAGTTATTTTATTCCGTGTCCGTATACTATTTCTCATATAATCAATGTTATGTTTTTTATGTAAATTTTATTGAAACAAGGCTTACTCTAATGCCGTAAGATTATGTTGGCTTAAGTTATCAAGTGTCGTTAACATCGTCGATCTCCGGATTACATGACAAGCGCCTGTCATCAGGTCCATTCTCCGGTCCTCAGTCAGTCTGGTTACTGGTATAATGTACAGTAGCACGTGTCATGTGCGGTCGCAGTTTAAACCTAACTAAGGTTATTTTACGATAGTATAAAATGGACTGTTACTTGTAACTAGAAACTAGAATGGGATTGGCATATTCTTCTTGAATTATAATAACTAAATTTATATAAGATTTTTAAAAAAGTCTTAAGATTGTTCTGTCATTTTGCTAGAAGACCAGGTCCTAGAGGACCTAGTGGGATATGAATTACTAGAGATCTTACTAGAATTACTAGAGAAGATACTTGTCCTTTAAAGTTTCTTAGTTTACAAATCTATACCTACTAATAAAACTAGACATTCGAATAAAAAAAAAATAAGAGCCCAATTATTGCTATTTACTTTAAGGGACCTTTCTTTTTTATGTTGGGTTAAACAACAGGTAAAATGAAGCTTTTGCCATTTTCTACATTTGCCAAGTAAGTTGCGATAGCTAGACCGATAGACAAAACGACGAAGTCATATTTGCCTATATCTTTGATCCAGGATTCCATCAAGTTTATCTCATTACATAAATACAGTAAGAACGCACAACCGCTATCAGGGCGATAGCGCGTATTAGGCGATACGGATCGGCACTTAACGGCCGTATCAGATAAGGGGCATAAATAAAAATAAATTGTGCCCGCCTCTGAACGTGCCGCTATCGGACTGGTGGATATCGCGGGGTTGTTGCCATTTTGGAGATCTGTGGGTTACACATACTACCCGTATAGTGCTGCATAATGGTAACAGATATGTCTCTGATAGCTCGTATATGGCGATGGATTCTCTGATGTCGAAGTCACAGGTTCGAATCCTGACTAAGCTAGTGTTCAATTGTAATCATTACATTTGGTATAGGTTCTGTATAATCAATTGTTTCAATCACCCAGTCGAAACAAAAAGGGCAAATTTCTGATGAAGTTTTTGAATTCATGAGGTCTGCCTGAGACACACCCAGAATATCCATTCTCTATAGCTGATGAAAGTATCGGGAGAATCAATGGCTTGTTATTTTTTTTCGTACAGTCTTTAGGAGATAGAGAGAAAATCCGTATGAGAGCTGTTCGTCTCATCTTATCTCGAACGTGGATAATTTGGAACAACACGATTGTTTTGTTTAAAAAAATAGGGTTGGCAATATTAAAATTTACTTACGTAAAAATGCTTACAGGGAGAATATTAGTATTAAGGTAACTTGACTTAAGAAAAATTAATTCCCTTTAAATTTACCAATGTAAATTGGAAAAAGTTGCCCATTCACTGAATTTACCCGGGAATAGTCCACTCCATACTCATAGTATGTCTCGTCTAAACTCATGACACGAGGGCATGGAGCATATAATCGGAATAAAGCGGTAATGTTATGTGTTTTGTAAAATAAATTCCGACAAATTTATGCGGTTCTGCGGTCTGATTGACCTGATGACCATTGATAGATGGCCGATGGGACGTACATACAGATCACTGGTTGGTTGAATTGAAAGTTGGTTGAATAGTTTGAAATTGTGTCAGGCTTCAGGATGGGAACCTGAGCCCAGTATGGTACGACGTCGCGGGGACTGCTTAGTAGCGGTCGGGCAGTCCCCCCTTACGAGGAGTAGTCCGGCCTTCGCAGGGGCCAGCCTGAGCTGGCGCTGAGGTGATCCTGTCTGTTGCCTGCATATCCGTAACCCTCAAAAAGCGGATGAAGGCGCCCGCAGTGGTTTTAGTTAGGGTCGGCACTTCCAGGCGCGAGTCCCCACATTGGGTCAGGATTTACAGGTGGGAGGGAAGCGCTGTGCCGCGCTCCCGGCTGCATGGGTACCACCATCTTGCTTGTTTCTCCCGTGAAAGAGCTTTGCTGTGTTTCGGAGAGAAGGGCAAGACAGGCAGTGTAATTACTGGCACCGAGACTTAACATCTTATGTCTCAGGATAGGCAACACATAAATAAGTTGCCTGGGCTCGTTTCAGGTAAACTAGTTTATGTTCATGGGCGACGTCGACCACTTTCCACCAGGTGGCACGTTTGCCAGTTTGCCTATCCAACTAACATAAAATAAAATAAAAACTATCCTGGCTATTAAAAAAACCGGTTAGGTATATGCTCGATCCACGAGGGACACTATCTGCTCTTACGAGAACACAAAGAAAACTTGAAACATTCATTTTGACGGGATAGCCAAAAGCGCATCGCTCCCAATACTAAAAATAAATGAAAAGTTGATAGCGAATTTGTTCCATAACAACTCTGGCCCGCTTTCAGACAATAAATAAATACCAACACATCCCTAATGTTTATTCTATTTGAAAACGAACCACATTCGTCGGTAATAAGAATCACAATCACGAACGTCGGTATACGCCAAATTTCTCATGAACTATTCAGAGAAGCACTTATCTCACTAGATCCATCCAGCATGGCGTCCGTTGACCTCGTTATATGTTGAACTAATTTAGTTTAGTTACATTTATTTTGAATTACCAAAAATGCCATTTTCATCACAGTCAAGAAAAAAGCAAAGTGTCTGTCTCAACCCGACGCCAGGAGGCCGTGTGGGCGCAGACTGCACGGTTGGCGGGGGACAACCCCCCACTTTAACAAACCAATAGTGAGCCAAATGGGCTCACTTTAATCCGATGAAGCATTAGGGCCTTTGGGCCTAAATTAGCATAGATATTAGATACCTCCGAAAAAAAAAGTGTATGTCTGTTGTTTTCTCCTCCGTGGCTGTAAACTGTTAAGTATTCGAAACGCAGGTTACGTCAATAACTTAACAAACTGCGATAAAATATGTAAAATTTCATTTCATTATAACTATAGGTTTCATTATATTATATACTCATCATCATAAGCCCCTATCAGTCCACTGCTGAACATCGGCCTCCCACAATGAACGCCAAGACGACCGATCCCTCGCCACTCGCATACAACTCGGACCGGCCATACGGAGATCGTCTTCCCACTTGGTTCAACAACCAACACTTTTTTTTTTTTTTTTCGGAGGGATCTATGCTAATGGCCCGAAGGCCCTAATGCTTCATCGGATTAGTGTGAGCCCATTCGGTTCACTTTTGATTTATAAAGTGGGGGGTTGCCCCCCGCCTACCGTGCAGTCTGCGACCACACGGCCTCCTGGCGTCGGTTGTGAAAACAACCAACACTCCAACACTTCGTCTACCCGAACGCGGTATAATACCTATACTCACTTGTAAATAGTAAACAATTAAGAAAGAAAGAAAGAATTAGATATTAAAAAAATAAAAAAAAATTACAAAAAACTTTGTCGGCACTTGCGTAATAACACTCTTCAGACGGATATTATTAGTAACAAAAAACCCCCATTGTCTTTAAAAACTACCCTCTCGCAATTATGCACAAAGAACTCCTTTTGTTCCTTTGCCTTTGAAACAAAAAATTTCAATACAATAGATCTTTCTTGAAAAAATGTTAATTGTACAAGGCTTAAATAGTGGCAGTAGGGATAGATGCGGGCTGATGATGACGACGCTAAGTCTGATATATGGTGGACGCTGACACAAGAAAAAAAGAGGTCAATTGGCTTAGCGGTAAAGTGGCATCGTACGCCAAAGGTCATGAGTGCTAATCCCCGTGTGACCTGGGTACTAGCGACTACATTAGTAACTAGCTGTTGCCCGCAGCTTCGCCCGCGTTAACTTAGATTTATAGCCGTAAGCGGATTGATGATGATTATTTTTATAGCCTAAGTTACTCCTTATAACATCAGCTATCTGCAAGTGAAAGTCCCATCAAAATCGGCCCAGCCGTTTCAGAGATTAGACGGAACAAACAGACGGACAGACAGACAAAAAATGTAATAAAGGCTATTTTGGTATATGTACCGTATATACATCCATATGCATTCAATAAAAGGCGGTTATTTCAATATTACAAACAGACACTCCAATTTTATCTATCTATATAGATAACTAAAACATCATCAACATCAGTAACAAGCTTCTGGCCTGACCTCTTTCAATGAAAGCCAGGTCTAATATATTATCTCTAGTACATGTGGGAGGGATGCGCTGTGCCGCGCTCCCGGCTGCATGGTTCCATCTTGCTTGTTCGGAGAGAAGGGCAAGACAGGCAGTGTAATTACTGGCATAGACTTAACATCTTATGTCTCATGACAGGCAACAAATAAATGAGTTGCCTGGGTTAGTTACAGGTAAACTAGTTAATGTTCATGGGCGACGTCGACCACTTACCACCAGGTGGTGCGTCTGCCAGTTTGCCTATCCGACTAACATAAAAAAACATGTTATTTTAACACGGTACGATGAAAAAAAGATAAAACTTGCCGCTTCATGAGCACACTCAATATTTAAAGAGCCTTTTGTCGATTTAAACTAACCCACTACTGTAACAAACAATACGTAGATCCGTTTCAAAAACACGAGAATACCAAGGGTCCATTTTAAAGGCCCAGCGGCAAAAAACGCGGCCCCAAATTGCCCTTCCTAATTGCGCCAGGTAGGCGGCGAGGGATCACGGAAAAAGTGTTAATTTCGAAACTGGTTATTACCAACGATTGTAAGCTTTCTATATCGTAACCTATAACTCCTTCAGTTTTCAATAATACATTAAATTACACCACGCGGTAGGATAGTACTAGTTGCTAAATAAGGGATATCTATACAGATAAATAAAATTGGAATGTCTTTTTGTAATATTAAAATAACTGCTTTTTACTAAATGCATATGGATTATGGATGTATACATGGTACATACACCAAAATAACATTTTTTGTTTGTCTGTCTGTTCGACTAATCATGACAGATAGCTAATGTTATAAGGAGTAACTTAGGCTAAAAAAATAATAATCATCAATCCGTATACGGCTGTAAATGTAAGTTAACGCGGGCGAAGCTGCGGCCAACAGCTAGTCTAAGATATAATGAAACAACTTACCTATACGTTTTTTATCGCGGTATATATTTTAGTGTACAGACCGCACGTTTCCAATACCTTATGGCATTTTTTTTTCTTTAACGCCGGGAAATGCTCTGAGGCATCCCGCCTGGGAAGAGGGATGTCCCCTCTTCTTTAAGAGGGGTACAAAGAGCCCCCTCGGCTCAATTAGCTTCGCCCAAGGTGCTGGGCTCACCCTAGGCTACTGAGCCCCATCGCCACGTCAAGGCCTGAACCACATGGTGGGAATACCTTATGGCACTAAGTTGTTTCACTATAAGATATGAAAATCGCGAGAATGTTGGAAAACAATACAAGTCGTACAAACTGTCCACAATTAGGAGGATTTGAATTCACGACCGTCTGACACCTGATCCCTACATCAGCCATTTAAAGTATCAAATAACTTCTGCTTTACAGCAAATATTTTTCACATGAGAACTAACTAAGTAATATTTTTAATAGGGTGGGGCTTAGGGGTGCAACCCTCAATATCTATTGTAACAAGTTCTATTCTACATATTCCCAGCGTTGATTGCAATTACAAAGGCCGCCACAAAAACTGCACGCATAATATTATTTATGGCATTTAACTTCCCAGAAGGAATAGTTGCGTCCCAGATATGATCAAATATCGATATTGTCGATTCCGTTAATAGCTAGAATAATTTTATTTTTTTAATCAGTCTAACCGTACATTTCTAAACATATTAATGTATGTAAATGAATCATTGTAATCGTAATTATCGATATTTTCGATTTAATATAGAAAATATAGTTAACGAAAGTCATGAAAGACATCGTTCGCACGTGATTATGAAATTTGGAAAACTATTTTAGATCTCTTTATCATAAATCTAATTAAACAATGGGAATAAGAATTTTAATGTATTTATCATACCCAAATCAGTGTAGTTATCAAAGTCAAAATAATATTTTTGGCTATGCAGAAAGTAATTAATTATCCGGGAAAAATATTTCGTTGTTTAAAAATTTAGCATTTATTATAAACTTGTTATGTATTTCGCTAGGGCTATAAATATGTATATTTCATCTATCATAAAAATAATATATTTATCTATTTATTCACAGCGATATACCCATATAAAGTGACCATCTTGTCGTAAAACATCGATATACGTATATCAGTCCGCAGTCACAACCCTACTCGCTCAAAGACGCCGATGTGCGTTTTATGCAGTCGTTAGACCTGCAGATTATTTTATAATGAAAGCCATTCATTATATAATGATATATCGTAACGATCATTATCATTTCCAGCCCGAGTGGGAGTGTAATTTGTTGTATGAATTTTGAAATAGTTAAAAAATGTCCTTTTTTTGGGAAATGCTCTGAGGCATCCCGCGGGTAGTGGGCCTCCCCGGGCAGGTGTGTGCGACTCGCTGCGCCCGAAAGGTGGTAAGTTGCAGCTCTAAAACCCGGGGAGTGCCACCAATGCCGCCTTTGGTGGGGTGCCCCGGATCTGTTGAGCAAACAGGGACCTCGACCGGCTAGTCAGTCCCTCAAGAGGTTGTCCCGCACCACAGAACAACCCCTGCCAACGTCGGAACAGTACAAAGGGGTTAGGTTCCCATATTCGCCACTTGTCCTCCACTCTTTTGTCCCCTCTTCTTATAAGAGGGGTACAAAGAGCAGCTTCCTCGGCTCAATTTGCTTCGCACAAGGTGCTGGGTTCACATTAGGCGACTTGAGCCCCACCACCACGACAAGGCTTGAACCATGGTGGGGTTAAAAGTATGTCCTAGATATTAATTAGGAACCAAGGTCTAGGACAAAAGAAGTTTTACCAAAAAATAATGTTGTCGATAGTAAAATTTCAGATTCAGATAAAAATTAAGTTAATACATTTTGAAATTGTAATTTCATCATTGCGTCGTGAAGTAGGGTAACAGTTGACACTCACAGTTTTAAACACGCTCGTTCCGCCATTTTTCTAATAAACGAGTCGTTCACCAGTCTATAGGTCAGAATGGCATCTGCCGGTACTAATACTATTTCTTGTAGATACCTATTAACTTTTAATACATTTTCAATTTCATCGCCAAGCCATTCTTAAGTCTCAATGAACCCCAATCGATCTTGTGAACGCCAAGCTGATTGTTACTTGGCATTCAGTGACCGCAACGTGGCGTTAATTTGGTGGGAAAGATTTAAGAATAAATTCAAGGTTTTTTATTTAATAGCAGCACCCTGCGGTTTTAGTTCCCACTATCGTGGAAGTACCTACAGGGATAAATGTTGGCCTATACGTTGTTCTGATGTGTAAGCTATGTTATGAAAAGTTTCATTAAAATCCATTCAGTAGTTTTTGCGTAAAAGGGTAACAAACATACATTCATATAAACTTTCGCGTTAATAAAATTAGTAGGATTGGTCCATAATCCATATTCATATATCTGAAAGGCTACAAAATACGCATAGACAAGTTAGGCCCGGCACAATATGACTCAGAGCTGATCCTGACCTTTACAGCCTGTCAATCTGTGACGTTGCATTATACAGGTTTTTTAAAAATTCGGATGAGTAGCTTTGAAGATTACCCTACATCCAACCCACAAACATTCTCTTTATATTATTAGCATATATAAAACATTATGTCTAACATACGACGTCCACAAAAGAAATTAACATTAAAATAACCTGTACTGATATGGCGTTAATACGATTCAATGCAATAAGAAATTACTGAAACGACAAGCCCATATACGTAGGGGCGGCGCATGCACAAGTAAAAAATTTTCTGACCGCACGGCCGCATGGGTGTAGCGCCGCATTGGTGCACCGCCGCATGGGTGCACGGCCGCATGGCTGCATGGCCGTGCACTTGTCAATTGCGTCGGCCACGACTGAAGCTTGAATAGGTTTTTTGTCATGCGTACATTTTTGCATTTATTGCTTTTATTATGTACCGTTGGCATGCTCAGCTGAAGGCTTTGGCTTTTGTGTTGTTTAACAAACCATGTGCTGTTTATTATTTATTCTAATTTTCGATTGATATCTAAGATATCAATGATAGCGCTAAGATGGTCTAGTGATCTAGTCATATGTACTTTTATATTGTAAATGTAAAAAATTGCAAAGTATGTGAAAATCCATTAGTATCCCTTTGACGATATCTGTAGCTCAATGGTCAGCGCGTTGTCGCTCAAGCCAACAAAGGTGGTAGCGGGTTCGAATCCACGGTGCTAGGTACACCTGCACACCGCTTGGGCCTCGGGGTCGTAAGCGACGTCGAACTCTACACATGAAACCACATCGATCCGGATCGATCGCGGAAGCTTAGGTTCGAATCCGATACGAGTAGACACAAACCCAGACCGCGCAAACAGCGCTAGCACTACGCTACCGCTAGATTGCTTGGGCACCGCGCATGACCCGCCTCCCTCTCCAGAGGGAGGGATGAGGGCCGGCCCTCATGATGATAGGTTAAATTCAACCGTAAAAGATTCGTCGACCGTATCGGATTTGACTAGTCCAAATCCTGCTCTCCCGAGCAGCGCGCGCGATGACGCGCCCCCTGCGGGGCGCGGAGGGGGGCGTCCCCCTTTCGAATATTTCTTAAGTGAGCCATCTGCTCACTTACTGTACCGATTGAGCTTAAAGGCCATCAGGCCGAAAAGTCTAGCCCTTCCGAAAAAAAAGGGTTCGAATCCCGCCAGGGAACAAAAAGTTTTCTATGTTCCTGGGTCACGGATGTGTATTAAATATGCGGATTATATATCAAAAATCTTAAATATATGTATAGTATAAAAGTCTGGTACGTAACACAAGTTCTTCAAGAACTCGACGTACGTAAAAAGCACATCACTCTTGGTTCCTTATCTTATCTCGGTAATAATTATCCAATCAGGGATTGTCTTACCTACTTCATAGTCATTGTTGCCCCACTTTGAGCCTTATTCAGAATATCCTGCCACGTTCCCGTGGTAAGTCAACTATTTATTTTTTGTGAAACACTAACTTAACAGCGAGATAACAGTTGAGTTGTGGTGGCGCGGGACCGGCGTTATCAGCTGATAACATATTTGGGACACCACATTCATTCTACACTCATTACAGTTTTAAGTGTACAAGCTTCATCAAATTGTCGGACTTAGTTGGAACTTTCACTGGATGTTATACTCTATTTTTTTGGGAAATTACTAAGTACCCAACATAAGTGCAAAAA
Organism: Helleia helle; assembly: GCA_963853865.1. Lineage (NCBI taxonomy): Eukaryota > Metazoa > Arthropoda > Insecta > Lepidoptera > Lycaenidae > Helleia > Helleia helle. Next base: position 17,319,381 of record OY971432.1, on the reverse strand, counting down.
TAAACGTAACAAATATGTGACGTAATAAAGTACGTAACTGTGTCAGCTGTATTTAACCGACTTCGAAAAGGAGGTTCTCAAGTACGTCGTGTTATAGTCATTGAGAGAGTCTACATCAGTGGCAGGTTCCATGGAGTTATAGCAAGTTTGATACTATTAACTTATAGACATTATTTTAGACTTTTAAATTTTTTATGGTGCTTCGGAGTTGGTTGTCGGATATCGATGCGCGATAGGGAAGCCTGAATACAAAAGGATACACAGGTTGATTACAATAAGCAAAGCACTTCATTTCAAACAAAAGCTATTCAAAAGGGATATCTTCGTAGTGTCTAAATATCCACGGTAGAACTATTTGTGCAAAGCTATCCAAGGACAATCTCAATACGTTTATATCTAATAGACAAAATTATCATATCATACCATTGTCATTTGCGGGATTTGAACCAATCGTGAAATGTTTCACTCGATCATACTTGCTCACGTTATGACCACATCACTTTGATTGAAAGTAACTTTCTATAAAAAAAAGTTTAATAATATAATTATGAATTAACTAGCTGTTGCCTGCAGCTTCGCCCGTTACTCAACTCCTATTAGTCACAGCGTGATGTTATATAGCCTATACTTCCTCGATAAATGACACTAACACTGAAAGAATTTTTCAAACTGGACCAGTAGTTCCTGAGATAAGCGCGTTCAAACAAACAAACAAACTCTTCAGCTTTATAATATTAATATAGAGTAAGCACTTTTTAATGTAATCCCTTTTTTAATTAAAATGTGTGTTCTCTAAGACACCTGCCATTTGTGTGCATGATTTTTGCGCGATGACCACGAATCCGAATGTGAGGTCTATTAAGTACGGGCCCCATAAAGTATCGGAATGCGCGGACGTAACGAATCGGTTTCATAAGACGCCGATACCGTGTCTAATATGTAATGGCTGGTAGAGGGGCCATCATAGGAGCCCACTAGGGACTGGCTTAAGAAATTGTTTGAGTGAGAGAAATGTACACAATGTACATTCTAAATAAGTATAAATTGTACGACTCACCTTGCCCAGATAAACCCTGTGAGGTTTTCGTGGCTGGGTTTTTTGTGAAAAATATATTGTACTTTTTTGTTTTGAACAAATACATTTAAAAAAAAATTGAGGATGGCACGCCTTGGGAATACCTTAGTATGTTTTTTTTATGTTAGTTGGATAGGAAAACTGGCAAACGTGCCACCTGATGGTAACTGGTCGACGTCGCCCATGAACATAAACTAGTTTACCTGGAACGAGCCCAGGCAACTCATCTATGTGTTGCCTATCCTGAGACATAAGATGTGAAGTCTCGGTGCCAGTAATCACACTGCCTGTCTTGCCCTTCTCTCCGAAACACAGCAAAGCTGTTTCACGGGAGAAACAAGCAAGATGGTGGTACCCATGCAGCCGGGAGCGCGGCACAGCGCTTCCCTCCCACCGGTAAAGTATTCCAAAATATGGTATAATAAATAATTAAATTTTTAAGAACATGGTTATTCTAATAAATTGTTTGGTAAATTTTAATACTTTTCATTTATGAATCAATGAGCTAAATTTAAAGGCTTCCCCAGGAAGAAAACTTTTACATCACTAATGATGTAAACTAAAATTTGACATCAGTTGAGGTCAGTCAAAGAAATCAATCTCTAAATTGTACGCAAATATTTTGTTTTAGCAGATATATTAATAAACGATTTCCTTGTATTTATGTAATATTATTATTAATCGATTCTGACCATAAATAATATTATTTATATAATTATATTTACGATTATTCTAATAACTCGTAGTTCTTTTACAAACGTATCAAACGCAAAATAACAGCAAAATATCTTATAAATAATAATATAATTGTTAGTTTCCCTAATAAATAAATAAAATGTGAATAAAAATGACCTTAAAACACAGCAAGGTGTGGGAAACCTACTCCCATCCGATCTTTGTTACACCGCCAACTTAAATTTAGACCACATTGGTTCTTATAACCAGTGTTTATAGCTGAGTTTGCCTACCAACGACTGTTTTGTAAGTTCCTTATAGTGAGGCAGTAGAGTTGATATCATCCTCCACCAGCGCGTGGTAATCGTTAATGACGAAATACGGGGTATAATTATAGATAATAAACGTTCTCATTTTTAAATACGTCTAAAACTTTTTATCTATATTCAAAATATATATTTTACCTAGCGGCCATTAGGTATTCGACCGATTACAACATCCTGAACATGCAATCTAGAAGTGGTATGAGTGAAAATAACTATTTAAAAAAAGTTTTAAATATATTCTAAATCTATTTTATGTCGATATAAATGAAATGTTTCTAAAAGTCACACAGTCGAGTCTTGAACGATCTGATTGGTCGCTTTTACTAACGTGACGTCATTAAGATGACACTGAAATTTACGGTATGTCGTCCCAAAAATATTTTCATCATTGGGTATGATTAATACCTAGTTGTTACGAAGCATTTACGCTTTAGTATCCATGGAAACAAAATATTATCACGTAACTCCACCTAGCAATCGACAGACCTCCATCGACCAAGTATTAGGCTATTTAGGTATAATATTCTCCAGAATAGTGCCGGATGGCACACCGTTGTGGCCCAGTGCGGACGTCCACAGCTCTCTCGCAGGTCACCCACATGGCGAGGAGAACTCCGCTGGGGTTTAGTGGGTAGAATCTGTGTCCATCTTACCATCTTCTGGCATTCCCCAGCGAAACCAAAAAAAAAGGTATAATATTCTCAATCACCACTCGTAAAACTGTCTATAGTTACGCTGTACAGATAACTTCCACTCGGGCACAAAGACGGGTTAAGCGCGTATTTGAGTTACCAATCGGTAAGTAAATTCCTAGTGTCAAAAGAGCAAAAAGGTCGATGTTAATGAAATGAATGCCTCTACAGAAGTCAATACTGTAGGGGAAACAGACGGACGGCTTCCCATCTAGTTTAAGAACGACAAATACAACTTGATTTTATTGTATATCATAACTCTAAAACATGATTGGTTTCGTGTCTTGATTGAACATTAAATCATTCGGATCGTAAACTGATAATTGATCCGTTAGCCGGATCTACAATTACAGAGTTAATTATTAACATCAATGAAAATTAATATAATATAGCTGACTTTGATTGAGTTCTTTCTAAATTAAGACAGACAAGTCAATAAATAATAATGTCGCCAATATATTATATTACCAAGACCACGCGGGTCCGCCTGGCCCTAATGCAAATTCCAGATGAGTAGTAGAGTCATTTTTTTGCAGAAGTATGCAAAGCTCTGCGCCTTTTTTATGGTATCTAGTTAAATTAGGGCAAACGAGCAGTCGAACCCTTTTGGCGACTATCGACGCCCATACAAATCTGCAGAACCAGAAATTAGGTAGTATGTATGCGTTGCTCTCCTTTTCCATATACCAAATGGGCCACTGGAAACTCACAAACCGCACGAAACGCGACAACATAGCTGTCACTTGATGCTGGTGTTATGTGAGCGGGAGGTACCACCCCGGTCGTGTCGGCCCAATTCGGCTGCAAAGCAGCATGGCACTACCTATACTACTACTTTACGTTCGTTCAGCTGGCCAAGCATGCGCGCAAGACAAAATTTTGTCTACCCCATAGAATTATAAAGCATAATTCTATCGTCTACGGCCTACGCCTTTTCTCGTATTGTCTCTCTGTCTACAGTTGCTAACATGCGTTTTCAATATTAAGGACAAGATAAAGTAATTTAAACTTAAATAAATACAACCGGGTGCCTATTTCTTGTACACCGTGGTCCGTGGTGTTTCTCTACAATAATTATATAATGGCGGTGTACAAAGAGTGCTACCCTAGTAATTACTCTAACGCAGGGCCGTCCCGCGCCGGGGTGCGGGTAATCAGCCCGCGCGGTAACGAGTAATCGAGAAAATACTCGATGTACACATTAACTCTCTCTCTAGTCAAGAGATATCTCGTTGTACGCATGCTAGCTTGCTTATATTATTTATATACTAATTATTCTTCGGCCAGACCAAGATATATTCTGATCGTTAATGGTCGTAAAGTCTCGTCCTTCACACCGCGGCACCGCTGAGCTAATACTGGTGTATACAGACGCACAAGAAAACGAATATTCTATATGTACTGAGCATATTTACACGAGTATAGGGCTGCCAACTTCAAGACATTTACTTATTGGTCAACTAGCTGTTGTACCCAGCTTTGCCCGTGTTCACGCATCACTGATGTAGTATCCCAGGCTGATGATGTTAAGTTTAATAGCCTATATCCTTCCATGTTGTCTACATCTCTGCAAATTTTTTATTGAATCAGTGGTTCAGGAGGGAAGTAATTACCGAGTATAAACTCAAATTTAAATAATAGCACCATTTTTAAATATGATAAACATTTCCGAGAAAGCCAAGTACAAAAAAAACCGTTGCGAGGGATGCGCCATCTGTGGGAGAAATGCGCTTGTGAATTACACGGGTACCACCATCCTGCTTATGTCTTGCGTGTAACAGCGTCGCTGTGTTTCGGAGAGAAGTAGGACAACTGCCACCGAGACTTACCATCTTAATGTTGTACAAGTCGACGGCGCGAACTAAATGATTGCTATCTCACCTGACATAGTGCGCGACCATGTGTGCTAGAATGAAATGCACAATGATTCATTCCGAAAATGTCCTTTTAGGAAAACACTTATTATAGAAAAACTAATAAGTGTATCTTATTAAAATAAATTTATTTCATCTTTTGAATAACTAAACTATATCTGTACGGGCTTTATTTTTGAGCTTTCGTGCTCCGTATTATATATTTTCGCCTAAAGTTGGGCTAAAATCAGTATTGAAATACAAAAGTTTAGAAGCTTGTATTTTCTAAATATATTTTTTTTTACAATTTTGGGTACATACAGACATAGATAACGACGAGATGAATTTACATTATCCTTAGTTTTTGATGGTCAACGTCACACATTGTAGTAATTACTGTTCTGCGTTTGTATGTAAAGATGAGCGACTTCTGTAACCTTTAGGTTCAGAATTTGATGAATGAGTTGTCAGCTAGTCCTAGATGTAATGAATTCGGGGCGACGTCGACCCCTTAAGGTCATGTCCACCAGTTTCTTAGACTCTATACCAGCCTATATTAAATAAAAAATTAAAACTATATTTATCTTTGTAATAGTTGCCAGCCCTACCAACACAAACGTCGGCGCTTCAAATCTCAATTCGCGAGCACTGACGCTAAGTAAACAAACTGTAATTCGAGGTAACTTTTATAGCAAGATGGCGGCCTGTTTACCGCGCCTTTGATGATGCCGCCCCGATTACCGCTTATCGGGTTTATGTTGGTCGCTATCACCATTCTAGTTTTATCATTAGATGGTCCACTCGCCACACCGACTGACGATGCCTCATGCACAGGATGATAAGTCAACGTCTATAAACTTAACTTATTACATAACCATGTATCGTGGAACGGAAAAGAATTCCGTGTGTAACAAAAACTGCAGCTTATACCTTTATCATTTATATCAATAAAAACTTAATATTCATATCTTGCAAACCTACAAAAGTTTTTTTAACGATAGCTTTAAAAGTATGGTTTGAGTTTGGACCCATCGAGCCTATAACCGGAATAGAGCGGTAATATTTTTTGTATGAAAACAAAAAGACGCTGCGTCGGTTCTGATTGATGGCCATTGATGGATGGACTGATGGGACGTACATACAGATCACTGGTTGGTTGAATTGCTATTACGTCAGTGACAAATCACTGATCAGTTTCGTAATTTTATGGCTCTCATTACTACTCTATCCGGTTATATGCTCGATACTAATATTATAAATGAGAAAGTAACTGATTATTATAACATTTGACGCCTAAACCACTAATAAAAAAGAACATAATATGTGACATATAAATAAAAAAATAAAAAATAATTACCACCATTCTAGACATAGCTAGCATAAGTGAAGCCGTACATGTGAATCTTCGCATATTATGTCGGAGTTTAGTCATAAATATAAGTGTCATCTCTGTGGGAGTAACAAAATATATGGCGCGTGAAGTTCGGTTCGCCTCAGATAGTACGGGGTGGGCGTTCTGGTTGGAGGAGCACGTTAATTGGCGACCATGTGATCCTTAGCTGCTGACATTTTATCTAAACTTAGGCCCTCCATAGAGGGTAGAAATAAAACGTACTGTTGTTGAGTAGACTTTCTATGGACTCTTCTTCTCATATTACGGATAGGAAAACATACAACTCATGTTATCCGATCCGAGACACAAACTCAGACCGTGCAAACAGCGGTAGCACTTCACCACCGCTAGATTGCTCGGGCACCGCGCATGACCCGCCTCTCTCTCCGGAGGGAGGGATGAGAGCCGGCCCTCATGATGATAGATTAAATTCAACCGTAAAAGTCATGCTCTCCCGAGCAGCGCGCGTGATGAACAGCGCCCCCTGCGGGGCGCGGAGGAGGGCGTCCCCCTTTCTATTTTTTCTTAAGTGAGCCATCTGCTCACTTACTGTACCGATTGAGCTTAAAGGCCATCAGGCCGATAAGTCTAGCCCTTCCGAAAAAAAAACTATCTTGAGACGTAAAAAATCATTGTCTGCCACACCCTTTCGAAATAGTAAATCATTCAATAGAGAAACAAGGAAGAAAAAATTTAGCTTAGAGTTCTTACGTAAGTAAAACAGTGAAAACAAAGTATACGTTAGTCAAAAACTTTATTTTCGAATATCATTGAAAATTCCACAAAATTCTGACATCGAATTAACCTTTTTCCGCCGGGAAAAGCTCTGAGGCGCCCGAAAGGTGGCAAGGTGGACGCAGCTCTACCCACTAAAACCCGGCGGTGTTCTCTTCATCGTGCTGGCCCGGTGCGGACTATGGACGTCCGCACTGTCGGCGACGGTGTGCCTGTAGGCACTCTCTTCCAGAAGACGTCCCCTCCTACTTCTAAAGCCCTACCAACACAAACTCCTGTCACCGTCGCGCTCTCCTGCACCGATAAAATTTCCTATATTAACATAAATTCCCTGTTCGATTTCGTTAGTACAATTATGATTTAGGAAATACCCTGTTATTAACTAACACAGTACACGGCGAGACGGGCAGCTGGCAGGACAGGCAGTGCATTACTGGAACCGACACTTACCATCTTGGCAACACGTGAATGAGTAACTTGGGCTGGTCCTAGGAGAACTATGTTCATGGGCGACTCTGACCACTTCCATCAGGTGGTCTTCTGCCCGTTTGTCTGTCCAACTAATATTAAAAATGGACTATAATTTTACCAGTAACCTATTATATACTACACAGTACACAAGAGTCAACAAACACATCTGATATACCAATGTCGCCCGCCCGACATCAAAGCGCGCCTCGCTCGTTTATTTTCAGACTTCAATATAATTAATTTTTTGTCGCGTCCTCTCTTTGTGTTTACGTAGGGCTGACAAGCTTTGGGGGTTATTTAATGTTTGGATATTTTTATCAATAAAACATTTATAGAGTTGGAATATCGAACTATGCCTATACTATAACTTCGGCTATGCATAGCACTTAGGGATATCAGATTAGTAATTTTATATAAAGTGACTTGATTTAAAATTGTGTTGTAAACGAAAACATAAATCTTTTTATTTTAAATGCTATACAAAGTACTGTAGTTCGGTTTTAGTAAAACACTATAACAATTGGTGCCGTCATCCTTCAAGATGAATTTCTCTTAAATTTTAAAGTTTTCATTGATGATATAATCTAAAAAACATAACACTGCCTAAGATATAAAGATTCAAAAATAGAATCTAAAATAAACAAGATGGCGACTTCAATTTATTTGGAAGTTTGATGAGGGCTCCAGAAGGGACGGACAAAAAGTTCCGGCGCGAATGAATCGAGCGACAACGGCAAGGACGCGACTTTCCTGGTTTTTGTCTCTCATGGACGGATGTCACGAAATTGGCCTGACAACTTTTCAGTTCTTAGACTTTCAAAAGATTTTAAAGACGCCTAAGTGACTTTGATTAATTATCTATGGTTTAATATTCAAGTTGGTAATGAAGACAGTAATTTCAAATTTTGTAGATTTCCAACCTTTTATACGATTACGATTAAATGACAATTGACAAGGGAGTTCCCTCTTCCCCCCGCGGGTTGCCTAAGAGCATTTCTCGGCGGAAAAGAAAAAAAAGTATGGTCGAAACAATATTATTAGAGCTATTGTTAAAAAAATCTTTTGTACGTTTGCGAGATACGAATATTAAGTTTTTATTGATATAAAATTATTGAAATCTAATTGTCTAGTTATTTAGTACAATATTTTTGTGGCCTTTGATACTTATGAGTCTTGCGATATGCATGTTAGTGAATTATTCTCGCTGAACCATTGAGTTCAAAATCTACAAATACAACAAGTCTCAAGTATGATTTAAAGTTTTACAGATAGTCCCAAAAAGGATTTATAAAAGGACTACCGAAGCGCAGATGACGAGTACCTCTTGAAAAGTTTTTGTAGAATTACGTAGACACAATAACCTGAACCAAATCCTGTTAACGGTGGATTGCTCCGGGTCCAACAGGTCGGTTTTTTAGCGTTCCGTTTTAGGCTGACAATTGCGAGCAAACACGTTTGTTTGCGTTCCAAAAAGGTTTTGGATGTCGGCACTATTCGGGTTAAGGCGGAGTGCATATTTGTATTTAAATAACATTTTAAAGTTAGTCTAACGGTGGTAGTTTAGTTTGCCAGGTAATTGACGTATGCTTATTTAACTTTTAGCAAATGTAATAAGTATTATTTATGAAAATATTGTTAACAATATACTGGTTAATGTGGGAAGTTTATTACATTTCTCCATGAAGATTTTTATACCTTAAAAAAAGAAACGAAAACTTTAAGAGTTCGGGGATTAACTGTGTAGGGTCACTATGAGAGACACCCCACCATGGTTCAGGCCTTGTCGTGGCGGTGGGGCTCAGTAGCCTAGGGTGAGCGGTGCACCTTGGGCGAAGCTAATTGGGCCGAGGGGGCTCTTTGTACCCCTCTTATAAGAAGAGGGGACAGAAGAGCAGGGGGCAAGGGGTGAGGTTGGGAACCTCACCCCATTGTACTGTCACGACGTTGGGAGGGGTTGTTCTGTGGTGCGGGACAACCCCTCTGTGGAGGTGGCGTCGGTCCCTTGCGGGACTGACTAGCCGTCAAGGTTCCCTGTTTGTTTTCTACACACAAACCACACCTCACCAAAGGCGGCATTGGTGGCACTCGCCGGGTTTTAGTGGGTAGATCTGCGTCCATTTACCAGCTGTCGGGCGCAGGGAGTCCCACATACCCACGTGGGGAGACCCACTCCCCCGCGGGATGCCTCAGAGCATATCCCGGCGTTAAAGAAAAAAAATATAAACTATGAGACACGCAGAACGTCAGTAATGATCAACAGCGCGCGGATTTCTTACACGCTCCTGCTGTTTTTAATTTAAATTTAAAAAGCGCACCTTCATTATAAAAGAAATTCGAACAGCCCAAACTACTTGATGAGGCTGGTTTTCACAATTCGACGCTTTTGCGCCTATTTCCGTTAAATAACACGTACAAATTCTAAATATTGAAATAAACCTTTAAATAATCACGTTAAAGATCCCAAACCATCTCGAGCTTAAAATTCTTCAAACGTGGAGCATCCCTTTAACATTCACTCATGCACAAACTTTTGATGTCTCCGGATCACACACAAGCGTCTAAAACACACACAGCATTGCACCAATATCGTCTTTATCTTAAGGTACTACGACTTCGAATTAGTTTAGGGGATAATAATAGTTGTTTGTATACTTGAATATGTAATCCATTGAGTCCATTCCCAGTACTTAGGTGTATTTATTTGCTTGGATAAACATGATATTGAGCCCGATCGGTTGTTTGTTGAAATCATGTAACACAAGCCCATTGAAAAACATTCCATTGATATGAAGTAGCGAGTTTTTCATTGTCGCTCGTATTTACAATACAACCTTTAGTGAAATTGATATCTACGTCATTTGTTTTTTTTTAATGTATTTTGTAATCTACCTGCTTTTGATGCGATAACGATGCCGTGCGGTAGCGAATCTAATTTGGATTAGGATAGAGATTGGCGAATCATAGACAGGGTGAAGGAAGTGGGTTGATTGTGGTGATTTTTAAATATAGTTAAAATAGAACTGAAAAAAAGTAAATTTCATTTTTTATTTAATAAAAAAACATTTGAATAAACAGTGTACTTTTACTTACAATTGTGTCATTAAAACACTTTGAAACAGCGTTTTTATTGTTTAGAAAAAAATGTCTCATATAATGTTTGTATCGTTTCAGATGTCGGCGTTCTCGGGGCTGCTGGCAAGCGAATGCTCGGTGCACGCGCGGTTCCTGCTCTGCTCGGCCTTCGCCCCGCTCTGCTCGGAGCAAGTGTCGGGCTCCGTGAGCGCATGCCGCGCGCTCTGCGAGAGGGTCGTCGACGACTGCAAGGAGCAGATCAAACTGTTGCCCCTCAACGTAATGCTCGACTGCTCCGCCTTCCCTCAGCGACCGGACCGGCGTCTGTGCATGCGCCCACCTAACGCTAGCGAACTGGAGCCCGAGCCCGCCCCGCCCCCAAGATGGCCGTTCCACGACCATGAGCTCCGGGAGCACGGCTGTCCCCCCGCCCACACCCGCGCCCCCACCGGGGAGTGCTGGCCGGCCTGCGGGCAGGACGCTCGGTACACGCTCGGCGACAAGATGCATACTGAGAAATTGATGACCGTCCTCGCCTGGTTTTCATTATTATTTACATCTCTAGCCCTGATGACGTTCTTCGCCGAGCCCTCGAGGTACCGGTACCCCGAGAGGCCGGTGGTGTGGATGGCGGCCTGCAACGCCATCGTAGCTCTAACCCACGTCACCAGAGGCTGGCTCGGAGCGAAAGCCATTTCGTGCTCAGGTGTAACGCTAGCCGTGGACGGGCTGGCGTCGCCGACCTGCTCCGCGTTCTTCTCGATAACGTACTACTTCACGTTGGCGGCGGACGCGTGGTTCGCGAACGCGTGTGTGGCGTGGTACCTGACGGCCGCCAGTGAGTGGTCCACGGAGGCTCTGGAGCGTGCGGCGGCGTACCTGCACGCGGTCGCCTGGGGCTGGGCCGGCGCGTGGACGGCGGCGGCCCTAGCGCTCCGCCGAGTTACAGCGGACGAGCTGACCGGAACATGCGTGGTGTCAGATGCAGCGGCTGCAGCGCTCATTGGCGTCCCTCGCGGCGCTTTGCTCTTGACGTCGATCGCGCTCGCCGTCGGGGCCTGTCCAGGTATCATGAGAGTACGGCGGGCGCTGGATACGCGAGGCGCTAACCGTGTCGGAAGGTTAGCGTTCCGAGCGGCCGCGGGAGGAATTCTGTATCTAGTATTGGCTGCTCTCGCTGCTGGGTTCAGAGTATTGGAGGCTAGAAATAGAGAGACGCAAACTAATTTAGCTCTGTTAGCTGCCTTGGAATCTGGACAAGTTGAGGTCCCGGTTGGAGCGAGCGGCGTGTCCGTGTGTCTGTGGTTGTCTTGCGGCATCGCTGCCAGCGCGTGGGCCTGGTCCAAAAAGTCAGCGGTGGTGTGGAAGAAGGTGCTGTGCCCCCCTCGGAAGGCTCCCTGCTGTTCCCCCCCACTGCTGCGACCTCAGCATCCATATTATAAGCGACCTCTCCACGTGTCTAGAGTTTAGTTTTTAGTCTAAAAGACGTTGTAGCCTTTATGTGCCTTCTGTGAAGGTTTTCTCGATATGTGTACAAAAAGTGTAAATAGTGTTTTATTATTAGTGTTAATTGATAATTTTAAATAAAATATACTGTTGATTTTATATAAATTAAAGTTTATTTTACCCATATGCTTATATCACGATACTCGTGATGAGGATGATAAATTATGCAGATGAGTTATCATTCTTGTCTCTATCTGCCCAATGGGCCACCGGAAACTCGCAAACCGCACGAAACGCGTCAGCAGTTAGCTGTCACTTGACGCCGGTGTTATGTGAGCGAGAGGTACCACCCCGGTCGTGCCGGCCCAATTCGGCTGCGATACAGCATGGCACTACCTCCTACTCTTTCTCTTCTCAATCTCTGTAGCGGCCGGTCCCGGCCGGGGGCGGGGGATCGGTCGCCTTGGCAATCATTGAAAGACCTTTGTACAACAGTGGACGGATAAAGGCTATTAATGTTGATGACAATGACTCCTCGTGGTTAAAATGGTTAGCCAGTACGTCGTCCGTACTACAATCGTCTTTATTACTAAAAATAGGTTATTAACTCGAGTACAAGTATATGGTGAAAGACATTATCCATCATTACGCGGCTCTTCCGGTTGGCATTCGTCCACAAAATATTTAATTAACAAATAAAACTGTGGTGACTCATGTTTTTCTTGCACTAATTACACCGCCCGTCCTGTACAAAAAAACCCTGCAAAAAGTATTTGAAGGGGGGGGGGAGAAGACTTTAAAATATACAATTAATAAAGCAAGTTATCAAAAATTCGAAGGGAATTAGAAATGGCCATAAATAAAACAATATATTTCAAAACATTTTATTAATAAAAATCTAAACATACAGACGTGATATATCTCTATACAAAATAACCAAATATACACAATTTACATCGTCCAGTCCCAAATTTAACCCTGGCGTTTGTCACACTGTGTCAGTTACACAGCAACACTCGCATCATAATATATGTTACTCTATGGTCGGATGACGTCACACAGGTGACAGGTGTAAAAAGCTCTGACATTACATACAGCCAAATTTTTTGTAATATTTAAAAGTTTTTAAGCTTAGCCGACTTAATCAATTGATGTATGGCTTATAAAATAAATAAGATTAAAAAAAAAGTTTTTAAGCGAGAATTTAAATGTCAGTAATAAAATAAATTGATAACGTTTTTAAATACTAACGAAATATTTATTGTCTTAAATGTCTTAATTTATGTTCACAAACATGTATCCAAGGCGGAATTAAAACCAGTGACCTCACAAAAATAACTACATATCTCTTAAAAATATTAGGTTAAGTGAGAGCTTAAATCTCCGCCTAAAACATGTGAAGCAGTTTTTTTATTATCCTTTTGAAAACTTTATTATTTCATTGAGTATGATAACGACAAAAACATATATTAGCATATTCGACCGTTTAGTTGGTCAGACTTCAAAAAGTAGAACATGAAAGTAGTAGTAAGTGAGAGAGATGAGGACATCGTTCTGTGCTACTCTTTTTATCTTCGATTCTCGCTTATTTGGCTTTGCCCATAGAGTATATGATCGAAGTAACAATATATACAATAGTTATTGGAATGTTGTATATGTTATAAAATAAATATATTTTTAACGGAACGAATGATTCTGCATATTATTTACATAAATACATGATAGTGATTGATTAGGTATATTATATTGAAAATACCTTCCATTTGTTAAAATAGAAATTTAAAGTAGGTAGATAAAATTAAAGTTAACACAAAAGCTAACGGAAAAGCTATAGAATTGATAATTTGGAATTTATTTTCTCTGTCAAATTCTTCAAAATATTATATAAAAAGTATTTTTTCTACAAAACTTATTAGTCTGACATAAAAAATTTCAACATTCCATTGACAGTTATAAATTAAAATACATACATTTAAAAATAAACATTTATAATACATGACACCTTCACAAAATAGGCCGTTTATAATAAACACTACAAATTCTATCTAGTTGCTTCAATATCTGGGTACGTGGAGTCAGTTCCTCTATTCGCTTCAGTTTGATGATCAATATAAATCCCTGATTAGAGGTATTACACGACGTTAATTCATAATCACATGAGACATCCAGTCATGTTCACACATGTAGTCATTACTTGAGTTTTATACACAACAATATCGCTTTAATGAAACGAAAAAATGAATTGTTTGGGGTTTTAAGTTCCAGCTCGACTTACATCAAGCGATAAGTCGATATAGTAACCCTGATTTTGACGTTTATATATATGTATACAATATACTACTGCTGTGAAAGAAAAAAATAAGTTTTTATAGTGCATGATCAACTTATGTATAGCATCTCTCTTGTTCTTCCCATATGAACGTTAATTTCGTTATATGTAAAACATTTCATGGAAAATTTTACCATAAATTTTCTTTTATTCTTATCGCAACTCGAAGGGTTTCACTACTTTTTTTCAATTATTTTTATGCTATTATACCGAGTATAATAAGGTAAATACATATATTTATAATACTGACGTCACTTTGAAGCCTTTATACGCATTTACACTCTTATTGTGGTGAAACCTTTAAATTACAAGAGAGTAGTCATATAAGATATATCTCAGACAAGAGAGCCAATAAATAAATTAAAACAAATAATGTCATCTAAGTAGGACAAAGGACAAGACGTTTTCTTAAAAATTGCTAACACACCAGTTTAATTTAAGCTTTGAAAGGTGTTTCATACGATGCACATACGGCTTAAAGGCCAATCATTTCATATAGCCCTCAAATTGACGTTATATTTATCTAGATTTTTCTACAAATGTGATCACCAAACTAGCTGGGATCCAGGGACTACAGCCACGTACCTCGATCCACCTCCTCCGGCTATCCCTCTTGCATGGAGATCAGCGCATCGAATTCCTCCGAGCTTTGGTCCTTCAAGTCGGATCCGAAGTAGCTCGCGAAATTGAACATACCGGACTCCTGCCTGACGTTGTCCGTGGATCCAAAATGAGTCTTGGAATGGTGCATCGGCGTGACGTTTGCGCTGTACGACTTTTGGCTCACCACGGGCTTGAACTCCGGGACCGTGTTCGTTTTGGGGCCGTACAGACCTTCCTCCGCGTCGTACAGGTCTTTAGTTTCTTTGACGTCGTTGTACGGGTTGGATATGTACTCGTCGTATATCTCTTGGGACTGGTCGCTTCTGGGGTTTACTATTGCTTTGGGACTACTTTCCTCCTCGGCTCTCGGGTATAACACGGGCTGGGCCGTCTGGATTGATATTTGTGTGGACATCATCTGTAACGAACATATGAGTCATAAATATGTTTTGCACAGAAAACATTCTTGATAAAAATTTACGGAATGTATATTATTTCGTATACACATGTATAAAACACTGTGTTTTAATAGATACTTTAACTACTACACCGAGACCTACTGTATATATATCTGCACAAGGAACAGTTGCGAATGGGCTCGTTTACGATAATGGACGATATTGGCTAGTCGCTCGTCTGACGTTGTCTATCTGAACTAACTACAAACTTGACAATGTTTGCTGTAAAGTATCCATTACGTCGGTAAACCTTCAAGAACTATGACAAAGTGTATGAGAATATTACGTACCTCATTCAAAGGCTGCAGAAGTACGGACGAGGTCAGCCCTGACTGGTCGTATAACGGGTTCCGTATGGGCACCATCCCACTGACCGGCTGGTTGGTGGGCGATCCCAGGCTGGGGCTGACAGGGGTAGCCGAGCCCGGCTTCACTGACCCTGGGGGGATCTGCGGGGAGGTCCGCACGGTAACGGGCGAGTGGGCCACCGTCGCCACAAGTATAGACTGGGGCCGCGGTGTTTGGGCGGTGGGGGAGGACGGGGCGGGCGCGGAGGGCGGAGCCACCGGCACGATGGTGGGGATCATGGGTATGGTCGGCTGCAGGTGGCTGGGGAGCGACGGACGCGCGTTGTCGTTAGCTGTAACAGATACAATATGTGTTTAATATTTCATCATCTTCATCAGCCTCTATTCGTCCACTGCTGAACATAGGCTTCTCTTTAGTGAAAATTAATCATAATTATTCACTGACCACTGTTAAATATAACCACATTAAATGTGGTTTAAAATTAAACTTTAATGAATGCCGAGACTTTACAATTCAAAATATATGTGACAACTTCTTATGAAGGGGAATAAAATGTGTATTACATATTGATTGTACAGAATTATTATATTTGCAAGACATTAGTACAATAACGTGACTACAACACTCCCGACAGTCATTCAATATTCATACGCGCGTATTGAACATTACTAACATGTAACTAAATTTTGAGACCAGAGTCTTCCTGTGACCATGGCTACTGTAAAGTATACGAATCGTCGGGAATGTCAAAATTATAATAAATTTACATTTACGCAAACCAAAAAGTTGTTTCATTATAATTCTTGAAAATATTCTTATTCTATGTCTTCTTTTCTATCCTCTCACTTTTCTATCTACACGTAACTTGCTCTTCTACCGTTCTTATACTAATAGATCACCTTTTATTTAAAAATATGGATTATCGTTGTCCTATAACTTTATATACAACCATATGAACGCGCAGTGGTAACCACAACCCACCTTCGGGGAACAGCTCCTGCTTGAGCGTGGGCAGGAACTCGCCGATGATGTCCCACGTCAGGTACCACAGCTCGTTGTACTCGTCGCCCGTCGTGAATATCTGCAATATCAAAAACATCAGTCTGCTGTAATATGTGGCTCCATCAATATGAGTTATTAGTAAGAGGTAGTGCCACGGTGCATTGCAGCCGAATTGAGCCGGCACGACCGGGGTGGTACCTCTGGCTCACATGACACCGGCGTCAAGTGACAGCTATGCTATCGCGTTTCGTGCGGTTTGTGAGTTTCCGGTGGCCCATTGGGGGGAGAGGAAATCATAATCTCTGGTGTGCGGATGTCTATGGGCGTCGGTAGTTACTTACCATAAGACTACTCCGACTGCTCGTTTGCCTCCTCATGACATAAAAAGTACCTTCTAAAACAGTCACGGAAGAGCCCCTGTTCGATTGGTAGTTTCTACCAATTTTCGCCAAACAAGCCAAATTTTCTAAAGAATAAAATAAGAATATACCTACCTATACATATTTAAAACTTGCGAACAAAAGTGCGAAAAGGAGACGGGCGAAAGTTCATAGAAAGTTGGGCCCGACGTTACAGTAACAATTACCTCATTATTTTATTTATATGTTCATACTTGTTCGAAAAATTATAGCTTGTTTATAAATTATTCATAGTTCATATTCTACTGTTACTTTAGGAAAATAATTATAAGACCTCGTTGCAGATTAGATTTACCAAAGAATATACCAGATATTATTGTAGGGAAACAATTAATTACGCCATCCAACCAACATCCAACTAGATCTAAGATGTTTCATACGGTTATTATTCAAGAAGACGAGTTTGAATTAAAAACATTTTATTTTTTATTGATTTATTATCAACTTCATCGTAAACAATTAAAATATCATCTAAATACTGTGCAGGTGGTATCAAAGTCTCTTGATGTCTTACCCAGCTTAGGTACCATATTATCGATATTACATGACAAACAGCAACCCACTGTTCTTTTCCCTACTAGGCAATTACAATAATATTGTTTTATGTGCCCTCTACTATCAAGAGAACAGTCAATTAAAATATAGCTAAAATAGGTTTTTGTCTTTTAAGCTTACATGTCACGGTTGTTGTTTGTTTTAAACGTTTGACAGTTCACAGTTATTGCCTGTATAAAAAATACTATTGATTGTGAAATCGATTTTATCATCAATTTCAGATACATTATACGATGTATCTAAAATTGTATTTATAAATTAATATATTTATGATCAATATACAATTTTTTTGGAATATTTTAAGTATGTATTTTGGAAGGTAAATATTTCATAAAAGGGGTTTTGTCAAAAACTTGTCTTAAGAATAAACATCATAATAGTGTTCAAAGTAGGCACGGCACGTCGATAATACTACTTTTTGAAGAAACTTAAAAAAAGAAATATTTACGACTCGAAATACATACTTAAAATATTTCTAAAAAAAGTGTTGTATCGATAAAGTGTATTAATATGAATTTGATAAATCGATTACCTTTTTCTTACTCTGGCAACATAGAATATCACCAAAATAAACATGAAGGAAATCAGTCATCTTATGAATATTTTTTTAATTTGTTATCCCATGATACAACTGCTTCATATTTCACTGTTTAATTTAAAAAAAAAGATAAAAATATTGAATTTTTTTTATTTGTGTAACGTTTAGGCCCAGATTCGCCCGTCTCCTTTGGCTGGAAGGTGTCTTAGGTTCAATATAATATCATAAGTTATGAAGAAATATTAATTATATTTGATGGAATACAATTACTTTTTGTATGGAAAATATGAGTAGGTATTATTTATAATAATAACCCTCCTCGCCTGATTTCAAGGAGGAGACCCGTGTCCCAGCAGTGGGACATAATATAAGAGTTGATCCCTTATATGTCCCACTGGGCACGAGTCTCCTCCTCGAAATCAGGCGAGGAGGGTTTTGGGCCATAGTTCACCGATGCGCTGGCCCAATGCGGATTGGTGAACTTCACACACCTTCAAAGACTTTTAATCTCATCAGGCATGCAGGTTTCCTCACGATGTTTCCTTCGCCGGTGAGCAAGCGATGGTCAGGTGCAGGTAGAAATTTAGAAAAACCCATTTCTAGGCATCACAGGGGCGGGGGTCAGGATCGACCCGGACCTCTCGGCTCTCGGAGAATTATCACCCCTCCCCCTTCCCCCAAGTTCCCAAGTGTATTTAGTGGTTTACCTTTACTGAGTGCATGACGAGCAGCATGTTCTTGAGCGACTCGAGCGCGGCTTCCCGCAGCGGCTCGTGCGGTGCGGCTAGCGGGCCCGCCTGCGCGCGCGCCACCCGCGCCCACAGCGCGCCGAACTGCGCGCCGCCCGCGCCGGCCAGCGCGCCCACGTGCTGCAGGAACACCTGAAACATACACACACACAAATATATACACATGATGGTACATCGACTGACTTAATTTATGAGATCTTAAGGCTTCGATTAACAATACCAACTAGATATCGGATCGGAGCAAAAAATCCGTCTCGGTAAATAAGATCTCAATGAAAAAGTGGGTTCTTATTTTATTTAGTTCGCTTAAAACACAGCCAATGTAATCACATCTCACAATGCCGCAGTGTGCTTTAAAAACTTGCACAAATAATGCCCGAAAAAGCAAATTAACAGCCGTAGAGTCTCTCTTTCGGGTTCTGCAAGAATAAACTATATTTAAGTTTTAAACTAACAAAGAACAGCAAACTTTGAATAAAATTATCGATTTTAAACCACCGGTTGGCAACCCTTGGCCAATCGCTCACGCACACACGCACAAACTTGTTTAACGGAACATTGAATTCATGAAGTACATTAGTTTTTTATCTATGGACGCTTTACACCACGTCAATGTGGTCCCGTGGTAAGTTCTTGAAGAACTTGTGTTACGGGTACCAGACAACGGAAATATATTTTATACTTTTATACTATACATATATTTAAGATTTTTATTATATAATACACATATTTAATACACATCCATGACCCAGGAACACAGAAAATATTTTTGTTCCCTGGCGGGATTCGAACCCGCAACCTCCGGCTTGAGCACCAACGCGCTTACTACTGAGCCACAGAGGTCGTCATTACATCAGTTTCTTTCATAAGTTAATTGGATAGGCAAACTGATGGTAAGTGGTCAACGTAGCCCATGAACATAAACTAGTTCACCTGAAACTAGCCCACGGAACGAAACTCACAGGAGAAATAAGCAAGATGGTGGTACTCGATGAGATGGCAACAAGGAGACAAAAAATAAATGACGGGTAAGCGTTCTGGTAGCGACGATAGCCACCAAATGGCTACTCAGGCATACGTCTTAATGTTGGTTGCAATAAATGATAGTTGGAAATTACCACTGACTTACTCTTTCACTAACACTAGAACGGCAGACATGAAATCCAACTTCATAAACAGCACTAGGAAAATGTGAAAAAATTGAGGTTCAGATTCATTCGGTAACATTTGATGGTTGTAAAAGTAACATTGCAATCATAACAATATTAGGGAGCGAGACAGACGATACAGAAAACATTAAAACAAACTCAAAACGTCCCAGGGCAGATATATTGTTGTGAACATAGATGCTTGTCATATGATAAAATGAATGAGAAATACTCTTCAATAAAAAAATATTACACACAACTGATCAAAAACAGATTAAATGGCAATTCATGACTAAATTACATAATTTGCAAGATGAAAACAGTTTACATTTAGAAAATAAATTATATCTTGCACATATATTTTGAAAATCAAATAATGAAAGCCAGATCGGCCACGCAGTAACTGAGCAGGAGTCCAAAAGCACTAGAATTCTGTGACAAAACATTGAATTTTTTGAATTCCATGATTCTGATAGTACTGCGGAGTTCATAACTATTTTAAATAACCGATTTGATAC
Source organism: Helleia helle (assembly GCA_963853865.1). Taxonomy (NCBI): domain Eukaryota; kingdom Metazoa; phylum Arthropoda; class Insecta; order Lepidoptera; family Lycaenidae; genus Helleia; species Helleia helle. The sequence goes on along the minus strand of OY971432.1, from coordinate 17,299,015 downwards.
CTTCAACACGCGAATTTTGAAAGACTATGGTTTTAATAAGCCTATTAGTAAAATTGATTTTGTGCAAATATTGTCAATTTTAACAAAAGCAAAAGGTTATTTACTATCATTGTCCATTAAAGTTAATTACAAAAAACTGTTAAAATAGGCAATGAATCAAGAACAGCGTTCTGAACTTCTGATGTGCATCCGTAGCTTGACATAGGTACTTGTTTAAAACTTTAGTTGAAACTGACATTCTTTCATTTTTATTAATGTATAAATTCAGTCAGGGTCACGTTGAGCTGTTTTCGGCGCTATTAGAAGTCAAGGTGGGGTAATAATAACCCGAACAATCGACAATTTAAAGCAAGCTTTAATAACTTTTGTCTAACATTTGGAACCGAGTTCAAAATTTACTGGGATACATTTTGGGACTTGTTGCCAGTGAATTGGTAAAAAAACTAAAATGTGACCAGCGTATAAAGAATTTGTGTGCAACAGAGAATCATTCTCTCACAAATTATTCTATATAATAATAATAATAAAATATCTATCAATCTGGTCCCGTGGTGAGTTCTCGAAGAACTTGTGTTACGGGTACCAGACAACGGAAATATATTTAATACTTTTATACTATACATATATTTAAGATTTTTATTATATGTATAATAGACATATTTAATACATATCCATGACCCAGGGACACAGAAAATATTTTTGTTCCCTGGCGGGATTCTAACCCGCAACCTCAGGCTTGAGTGCCATCGCGCTTACCACTGAGCCACAGAGGTCGTTGATTCTATGCCTCTACCGATTTATTTGATATTTGTATGAAAACTAAAAGCGTCATCTGAACTTGTACTCGCGTGAGTGGAGGTAAATAATAAAGATATACGGATATACGGAATAGCCACATGCTAGATGTACCAGTGATTAGATTCACAAAATTAAGCAATTCTTTTAAAAGCAGCTGTATACGCATTTACAACAGGATCCCAGAAAATATTCAAAACCAGCCCATTAAGAAATAAAAATTAAATTGAATTGAATTTGAAAATACCATAGACAACAACTTCTTAGTTATACTCAAAATTATCTCGTCTAGAAGTCGTCCGTGGATTAGGTCTACTGGGGCCACGTAAAAATAACGCGCCTCCTCAGGTGTAGAAAAGAGTTAATAATATATGAATAATAAAATAACATAGGAATGCTAACAAAATGATAAATTATATGAATAAAATAATAATAATAGAAAACGATTAATATTTAATAAATAGAAAATATATAACTAATATATAATGTAACGAACGATACATATTATGGTTCATTTTTATCGTATTCTTACGAGAATTCAAGAACCCGGTGCACTTAGGAGCGCCATAAAACCCAGATCAATTAATGAAATTAAACACGTCATTTGTAGTGGAAATTATTATTTATACGAGATAGCCCTCTATAAGATTACTCAAATGTCAAAAATGACCAGAAAAAAAATAAAAAGCCCAAAAGAAAATGTGTAAAAAAAATCAGTTATTTTTGTTTCTAAGTTTTTTTTTTCCATTTTACGATAAAAAGTAATACGAATAAAGTTTTAGACAATTTAATTTGCTACCAATAATTTCTTACATTTTTTTTCCGTAGGGTTGCTAGTTTACGAGATATAGTACCAAAACCGTTTGATCCCCTGTTTTCAAGATAGCGGCCGGGGGACAAGGCTGACGACCCCTAGGCGACCTAAGGGGGGAAGGGGTTAGTACACACCAAAACAAAAAGGTAATCATCTAAACCCTTACGTTCATGATATTACAAATTATTTTAGTAGTAATATTCGAAGGGCCAAGATGTAAAGAAACAATACGATGTAGCTCGAAAAGTTACGACATAACGGGAAAAAGTACTTTATTTATGCTTAAGGTTGATTTCACACTAAATTCTATTTACTCAACTACTACTACTACTACTACTACAAGATCGTAAGTATTAAATAATATTTGTGAATTTATGCCTAGGTGTCTTGGTTGTAATTAGGTTGAACCTCAAACTGTTGTAAAACATTTATCTCCGTTTTTAATAAACAAATTAGCTGTTTTATTAATGTGGACAGTTTTTAGCTTTGATTTTGTACGTGACACGTTATCTAGTTGGTATTGTTGATCCAAGCCCAAGGGGTTATAGAAACGAGAAAGAGAAAGGGACCAAAAATGGACCCTTAAGGTACTCCTATTTTTATTTTAGCGTCAGGGGGACTTTTTATAATAATATTCTTGTGTTCTATTATGCAAATAAGAGGCTAAGATTTTAAGTGTTAGGCCTCCGATACGATAGAGAAGCAACCAACATTCGACCAATGTTGCGTGTTGAACATAATGAAAAGCCTTGGACAAATCTCAAAGTAACCCTCGAGAATCTTAAAATTCCTACTAGGCGGAGAAAAACCGTTTCTCAAGATCAACCCTCACGTCAGTTGTAGGGCGTAAAAGTACCTTCAGTTAAAGCGAACTGCTGATTGTGAAAGAACTAATACTTATTGAACAATAGAATTTACTACACTTCTTGTACTACTCAAATTAGGTTTTATGTTATTGTGTAGTGTTAGTATATGTGTACATTTCAAGTCATTCTGTATATGTATTGCATATATTTACGTGTGTGCGTACCTTGCACGTGAGCGTGTGCGCGCGCGCGGCGGCGTCGGGGCGGGCGGGCGGAGCGGCTAGAAGCGGCAGCAGCACGCGGTCGAGGCAGGCGCGCCAGCCCGCGCCACCCAGCGCCGATAGCCCGGGCGCCAGGAGAGCTCGCTGCAGGTACGCGATACCGCTGTTCGCCACCTGCACACCACCGGAACCGCCGTCATCATTACTGCGATCACTACCTTCGTCACTCCCTTTGTCATCAAGATTATCTATGTCGTCAACGACGTCATCATTTGCTTCAATTAATTAGCGTCACCGAGAATCTCATTATAACCACGTACATATAGTAGTTTTAATATACCATAATCGTTACAATTTGAACAAACTTTTTTTAACTGACGCGTTAGTAGCAAGAATGATAAGAAATCTGAAATTTATCCTATATTTATTGAAACGTTCCTTAACTACCAAACTGATGACAATATCCTATTCCCTGAAGTCGTGTTAAGATTGCGCAAACCATTACGAACCTGTTTGCGCTTGTCTGTACAGAACTCGGAGATCCCCTTGAGAAGGGGCTCCCATGCGACCTCCCACAAGTCATAATCTTCAGCGCCTGAAAATGAAACACATAATCAACATTTTGAATTCAAAAATCAAGATTATTATTGTAGTAGAATGTTAAGTAAATATGTGTGTGTATTCCAATTACAGAGCATAATGCGACTCAGTGTCGCACAAGGCCGAATTGTGCTAATGCAATATTGGAACGTGAAAGTTTTCAAGTGCACCAGCAAAGTGCGCTTAGTTCAGTTTTGAAAAAAGAATACTCAAAGAACGTGTTTTCCTTTTATATTTTAAATACATAGTAAATGTTTATACTTTCAACCGTACTTATATTTTTTTAACACAGTCTGAATTATCTTTCTATTTATTCCAAAAATCTACGACGAGACGAAACATTTTTTTTTTCAACAATTAACAATAATTAGTAACGATAATATATGTAAATACAATTTCGATCAATTCCAACTTAAAGAAAAAACAATTTTCTGCTACCGCATCACGCGACGGTGCTACTTTGGGTGCTGTAATTGGAACATTCAACGATGAGCATGCGTAACTTGATGTAATTGGAAAACACACAGTGTAATACTATTTTGTGGTAATACAAACGACGCTGCGCGCTACACCTGTTATACGTACCTTGGTTCTGGTCGGCCTCGTCCCTCCACCACTTGAAGATCTGCGCGGTCCTGCTGTGTAACGTGTGCATCAGGTCCAACAACTGAAACGCATTACATCTAAGGTTAATGGACATAAAACACCGACTGTTCAGTTTATAAGTTAACTTGCCCATGAACAAAACATCTACTTTAGTCTCGCTCCTCCGTAACATTAGGTACCTATTTATTAATAAATTACCATCAAAAACAATATGTCACAAACTTTAGATTTATTATTTTTCTTCGATATTTATAATCTTACAACAAAAACTTCATTGAAGTTCAACGGTTAAAATTATGTTGATATAGTTTTCTAATGTTAAAACAAATTTGAGACATTATAATAAAACAACATCTCGGACTATATCGACTTCCCGTGACCATTGCTATACACCGCGGTTAAATCTGTAAAATATGTGGGGTGTATGTGGGGGCCCCAAAGAGAGATCTCCGACCGAGCGAGATAGTATGCTCGGCCAGGCCGAAGCCCACTTGCTATCAATTCAGCTGTTGTATAGCGACGAGCTGTGGAACTTCGATAGCGTGATTTAGGAATGTGGCGCTGATTGGTCCGCCACAAATTCATTCGTAATATCAATGTCTATAATGTCAATTAAAAAAGATGCCCGACAGATGTAATGTCTCTGATCACATTAGAGTTATAGTACCTAAGACCTACAACGAAACATGGAATAATTGTAAACATGGATTAAGAAAAAATACGTAGCATGACAACGTCATGTAGCCGTCACGTCATTCGATTCGATTTTGCTGCCAAAGGGCGCCAATAGATGTTTAAGATAGCGGACTATAAAATATCTTTGGGTATCAGCGAGTGATATAATATATTATATAATATCTCAGGGTACCAGCGAGATATATTTCCGAGTATCAGCGAGTTCTCACAATTAACATAGTGAAAGAATACGAAACATATCAAAATTGTTTTTATAATGAATGATGTCAAAATAACCCTGTATACCTTCGAGACACGTACGTACAGCGTATCCTACCTGTATGCTGACCATGTGGGTGGAGTCTACGTCCTCGTCGCTCGACTCGTCGTAGCCCCGCCTCCGTGCAGAGTTCGGCCGCGACTTTCGACCTTCGCGGATTTTGTTCGACTTTCCTGTAATCATAATTATTCTTATATAATTAGATAGTTGATTAGCATCAGAAGTGTAAGTGATCAACCCCGTTTAGCAAATAAGTCAGGCCTAGGTGACTTATTCATGCGTTGCTTATTCTGAGACCCAAGACAAGGCAATAAACTGTCAGTAATTACTGCCCATGGAGAAGACTTACACAAGATAGACTCGAGTGACGCATCAACAAGGAGGTGGCCTATGTCCTAGGACAACCCGACACCCAAATAAAGTAGCCGAATTATTACACAAAAATAAATAATGTGCGGCATATAAAAAAAAGCACAAGTAAACATAGGATCAATTTAGTTTAGTCATTTATTAAATTTGTACTCTAATAATAAGGTATCTATGAATATAGGCTATTTTTATTTTAATGACTGCCCATCCCGCTCTACTTCATAGAACATAAGCTGCTTGCCGTAAGAAATAAGATGGACATTGGTTTGATGACATGGTTACTTATGGGGAAATATATTTCAATATACTACACCACTTCCACATCTCCATTCACAGATGGGACCCACTGTCCCATGTATTCGCTACGGATCTTGTCCTATGCTAGTGGACGGAGAGGGTTCGACACCCGTCTGATCTAGCACTCCTCCTAAGGGCCTCTAAGACCCATTTAACCATGACTACTGAGACCGTATCAAGGGGTCACAATGATACTCACCTGACTGTAGGGCGGCCTTAGCCAGGAGGCGGAGACAGCGCACGACGGCGCCGCAGTTGTGTGGCGTGACGTGCGCCACATCGCGGATGACCAGCGCCAGGGCTTCGGTACAGCGCACGAGGGCAGAGCCCCGGTGCGCGCGGAGGCTCACCTGCTCCACGTCCATCTCTACAGTCTCCAGGGTGCCGCCAGACTCGTTCTTAACCTAGGATGTATCAGAGTGGACGAAACACAAAACGATTAAATATAAGAAGATTATAAGTCATCCGACCAGAGCGTACTATCAGGATAATAACGTTCTATGTTTATGTCCGGAAAATGCTTGATCATAAATCATTGCAATCCGTTTTACCATTTATATATGTTACGGGTAAAGCCAGGAGGTGAAGTGAACCCGGGTATACCGTCTACCCAGTATTACCCGAGCTCCTTGGGTAAATTCCTATAATTAAATCGAAATTTCGTTCGTATTCTGCATTTACCCGTGCATTCTGCATTACTTTATTGGAATTGGGACTGATTAGTATTTACTATTGAATTTTTTATTCAATGATGATCTGTGTAAATTTGTCATTCGATCCCAAACTCGATTTCGAAGTCGATACGTCAATGTCAAAATATTGTCAAGAGTGCGAAAAATGTACGAGATTGCGAAATACCCAAAGGAAATACCAATTTCAATTAGTTACATAAAATTCCACTGTAAACTGTAATCGAGTCAAATAGTGCGCTAGTGTAGCGTACAAGAGTATCGATTGACAGGTTCTCGATCCCAATCCTAAGTTTCAAATAGGATCGAGTGCCAAGAGTAAACCCCCTGTTCAGCATCAGACCGATAATGGTAAATTAATAACGGTATTGAAAGATTATGTTCTGTCATATTCATTATAAGTATACCAAGAAATATTCTTCTATCAGCGGAAGTGCTATTTGAATGTTGAAAATTTAATCTTCCAAATGCATATAATCCATAGCGCGGTGTAAGCTGTTAATCTAAATGGGTTTTTACGTAAAACATTATCACGGGTACGTGAATCACCCATCTATGTAATGACTGCTGTAAATTATCCGTAGTCTAATCCGCGAGTACGTGAACTACTACAACACGTTCACATAATCCCATCGAAAATTTACCGATGTGAGGAATGCACGTGTATCTGTACGGATATTATGAATCTGACTAACGTGACCAGACGTCCCGTTCTCCGGAATGAAAGCTCCGGAACGCAAATTGCCCCGTTTTTGCAAATTTCTCGTGCATGTTTCATGCAATTTTATTTTATTTACAAGCTGTTGCCTGCAGCTTCGCCTGCGTTACTCAACTCCTATAAGTCACAGCGTGATGTTTTATAGCCTATAACCTTCCACGATAAATAAGCTGTCTAACACTGAAAGAATTTTTCAAATCGGACCAGTAGTTCCTGAGATTAGCGCGTTCAAACAAACAAACAAACTCTTCAGCTTTATAATATTACTATAGATTTAATTAATTAATAAAATTGCATTTTTAAAATAAAAACAAGAAAGTGAATTATTAATTCTTTTATTCATTACAGAACCAAAAATATTTTTTTGAACAAATTTAATGAAATATGTTTGTCAATAAAAACATTTTACAAAAAATTTAAACCGACTTCAAAAATACTTAGTAATAATTTCATTAATTTTTGTGCTTACAACTTATATAATCAACTTAATATTCTACAAATGTACAAACTTTGCGTTTACCACGTCATTATAGTTACTTTTGGAGTCGGTGTCGTATTTGTTGCTGTACATTACCTACCTACCTACCTTGGCTGACACCGACTCCAAAAGTAACTATAATGACGTGGTAAACGTAAAGTTTGTACATTAGTAGAAGATTGATTATAAGTTGTAAGCACAAAAATTAATGAAATACAGTTATTTTATTACTTTTTAGTTTAGTATTTTTGAAGTCGGTTTTAATTTTTTGTAAAATGTTTTTATGTCTTAATTTTTAGTGATTCCGAAATTCGTCGTCTACGCGTTCATTGAAAGAGGCCCATGTTCAGCAGTGGACGATTAAGGACGATGATGATGATGATTACGATGACCGCGACATACTATGGTGTGCTACCAAAGCATCCTATACGATTGTTACATCGACAGACGACAAGTAATAAAATGAGCACATCAGCATATCGTCGAGGTAAAAGAAACCAACCAAATAGGCATTATTGGGAGTAACTAAAAAACGGCTTGTCAGATCTTAAAAATAAAAAAAAAACATACAGACGAATTGAGAACCTCCTCTTTTTTTGAAGTCGGTTAAAAATAAATGGTCACGTTATGTATCTCGTTACTTCCGCATTGCTGTGTTTTAATGAAGGGCAGACAAGGCTCTGGCGCTTCCCTCGGACCTCATCATCAAATGGTCATTTGGTTAGTACTGTCCTCAGTACACAGGAGTAGCAGTAGGAACGAGTGGTGGGCTTAGGCAAAATATGAGAAGTTACTCACGAATATCCATCCGTGCGTCTGCGGCGAGTTGGACAGCTCACTCTCCGACGACACGCTGGTGGGTCGTCTCTCGCCTTCATCATCAGAACATTCTGATCTGCTCGAAGCGGCTGCGGAAAGAAACATGTTTCAGTAAACCCTCATATATTCGACTTGGGATTTCCCCCCACAGAGCTGGGATTATAGACGATAATGTGTCAAATACCGGTTTTTTTGTTTTTGGGCGAATTTAATTCTCATAATTCTGATAATTTTATCTTATCTACATGTAACAATTAATCGACGTCGAGTTTAATAATAAGTAATAACGATACCTCCGAGGAATAATATTCTAAAACTACGCTTTAAGCTAGATACATTTTTTCGGTGCAAAAAAAAAATGGCAATATTTTTTGCCATACAAAGATATGGAAAAAAATAATTCCTATTGTATTAAAGTTCTGTAAATACACATGGTAAATTATTGATTAACTGTGGTACATAAAATGCAATGTACAGTAATGAGAATTATTTGTCCCGTTATAACGGACCTATATTTATATAGGTACATTTTACAATTACAACTATTGTAAATAATGTTTGAAATAGTATTAATGTAAGATGTTTGTAGGAGGTAATGCCAGCTTTGCAGCCGAATTGGGCCGGCACGATCAGGGTGGTATCTCTCGCTCACATAACTGATAACACGGTTGCGTAATATGCTGTTTGTGAGCTTCCGATAGCCCGGTAGCGGGGGGATAGGGAAAAGAAGGGCAACGCATCTGCATAATCTCTGGTTGTGCGGATGTGAATGGGCGTCGATAGTCGCCAAAAGGCTTCGACAGCTCATTTTTTTATAGCATAGGAAGGAAAATAAGCAGTAGAGTTTGCCGTCCTATGCTATAAAATTGTACTTATGCAAATTAATTCCTTAATCTATAAATTTTATTATAGGTATGCTACCTTAGACATTAGACTCATAGGTGTAATAATGAGATGTTATTTAAAGTTACATAAGTCAATAATTATAAATAAACATTTACTGTCTCGCAAATTATGAAAACAGCTATTACAAGTTACTGTAAACTTCAAGATTTTTAGTTATTTCTTGTAAAGTTAGAAGATTTAGACATTCCTAGCAGGTGTTTGTAAAAGAAACAGCTAAAACTTCAACAATTTATAGATATCTTAATATCAACTCTGCAAGAATATAAAAAATATTGATATAATGTAAAGGAAATTATCTAAAAATTATATAGCATTTATTAATCAAAACAATTAATTCATCGATCAAATTTTATCACGATGAATATAATGAGAACGATAAGATACAAACTAATTAGGAGAGCAATTAGCCTGAAGTTATATCAAAATTAAAAAAAAACGACACATTCTAAACACGATAATGAAAAGACACACACATACAATTAATAGGAAAGACCATATTAGAAGTGAGTTCTTCAAAATACTTACTAAAGCGCGAGAAAAATAGAGGAATGTATTATTAGGCGTGAAATTAAGTGTTCTAAATAGACTATTAGAGCCTCAGAGATGGCTGAACCAGACTAAACTGTTAGCTTAGACCTCACACCTACATACCATTTTTTATTTTATGTTAGTTGGATAGGCAAACTGGCAAACGTGCCACCTGATGGTAAGTGGTCGACGTCGCCCATGAACATAAACTAGTATACTTGGAACGAGCCCAGGCAACTCATTTATGTGTTGCCTATCCTGAGACATAAGATGTTAAGTCCCGGTGCCAGTAATTACACTGCCTGTCTTGCCCTTCTCTCCGAAACACAGCAAAGCTGTTTCACGGGAGAAACAAGCAAGATGGTGGTACCCATACAGCCGGCGCTTCCCTCCCACCGGTTAAGTCCCACCCATATCTCACTCTCTCTCTGTCTCGCTGTGTATATATATATATATATATCTCGGGTCTCTGATACTATGGTATAAACGAGGTAATTTTTTAAACGTTTCTCGTGAAAAACCATACGTGGCTATATTTCGTACACCATCATCTTACTGTATTGAGTTAACGCCATCTCTTTTCATATTATATTGGATGCGACGGGAATATTAGGCATCAAAGACATCCTCACCGTGGTTCTACTTGTACCCCTATTTGTAATAAGAAGAGGGTACAAAAGAGCAGGAGGCAAGGGACGAGGACTGGAGCCTCACCCCATTGTACTGTCCCGACGTTGGGAGAGGTTGATCTGTGGAGGTGGCGCCGATGTTTACCAAATACCATCAATGTCGCTTACTTTATCAGGGTCGGGTGCAAGGGAAATTTAGGATAACTATTATTAAACCTCCATAGATATAGTGAGGAGTATAGTTGATACATCTATAAATGGAAGCAGTTTTCAAAGATATTATACGTCGAGATAATTATTTTAATAACTCATATGATATCACAGTAATTAGTGTTTACATAAGAAACTATATTTTTATAAGTTTTTTTTTAATTGAGGACCTATTGATGTAGTTTACTGGCACAACTTGTATGATGAATCTCGTAAATGTGTTACATACGAATTTCTTAAAATTTCTATTGACCTTCTAAATTGTTACTTAAGATTCGGCTAACGAGATATTGTACTTTTCTAATGTTTACGCGAATTTCACTAATTATAATGAAACAATTTTTGCGGATTTTATCGCGGTTATGCGGGTACTTTACAGTAACCATGGTCACGGTCCTCCCGTGGTTACGGTACACCATGGTTGCTGTAAAGTATCCGAAACGTAGGGCTTGTAAAAATCTTAATAAACCGCGATAAAATCCGCAAAAATAGTTTCATTATATAATATATTTTTAAATATATGTAGTGAATAGAACGAGCACGCGGTACGTGATGGTAGATTATTATTTATTACCGCCTACACCTGTCTCAACTTAGAAAACTGTAAGTGAGATACCTTTTTATGGAAATAAAAAATATATATTAAAAGGCATAGCATAGGGTAAGCTTGTGCGATTCTAATCGCCTAACGAAACAATGGGCTGTTTCGGCCGCAGTTTCAAGACTGGCTCCGGGGTTGAGGGCTCTTATTCTTAAATTATCCTCGTCGTCATAATCTCACTAGACAACTAGTCATCAAGTCGTGACATTAATCGAACCACTTTCAATTAATTTATATAATCCAAATGATAATTGATGTTATCTCTTCGTACAACATTGACGCACGCGTCGATCGATATGCATTTGTGACCTTGTTGTTTATTAATATAATGAAAATACTATACTTGTCATAAATTCAAACTCTTTTATTAACCGACTTCAAAAAAAAAGGAGGTTCTCAATTCGTCTGTATGTTTTTTTTTTTTTTTTTTTTTGTATGTATGTGACACGATATCTCCGCCGTTTGTGAATGGATTTCGATGGTTATTTTTTTGTTTGAAAGCTGGTGTTTCCAATTTGGTCCCATATTAATTTTTCTGTTACATCTTCCTGATCAGATTTCGATAAAATATTTCAAGGAGATAGATTGTATTCTGAGAAAGAATCTAGGCCACAAAATATTAAGAAGCTACCAAATAGTAGATGTAAAATTGCAAGCGAAGAACTCATTGTTTCTTAATAAGGCATTTCAAAATTAATAATAATAAGTATTTTTTTTTTATAGAAGAGGGGGCGAAGCATGAGTATGCTCTTTTCTTGAAGGCAGATGATTCCATATATTTGACGTGCGAGGCAGTTGTGGATTTCCGGACATCGAGATGGTGTGGGTGAAATTTGGAACACTTGGTTACAATAAAGAATTACATAATATATCCTACTAATCTTATATAGAGTTTATAAGAGTGTATTGTTACTCTTACATATAAATTACAATTACATATATATACTATAAACATTACAATAAGATAGCTTGTACATCAGAATCTGGGGATTTCCACGGTTCAAGCCTTGTCGTGGCGGTGGTTAAGGTAACCAAAAGGCGGTAGCCTAAGGTGAAACCAGCACCTTGGGCGAAGTCAATTGAACCGAGGGAGCTGCTCTTTGTACCCTTCTTATAAGAGGGCATAAAAGAGCAGGGGTGGACAAGGAGTGACTAGTGACTGCCGTCGAGGTGCCCTGTTTGCTCAATAAATCAGAGGCACCTCACTTAAGGCGGCATTGGTGACACTCGCCGGATTTTAGTGGGTAGAGCTGCGTCCACCTTACTATCTTTCGGGCGCAGCGAGTCCCACATACCCGCCTGGGGAGACCCCGCCTCCCCAGCGATATGCCTCAGAGCATTTTCCGAAGTAAAAAAAGGCTTATACATCAGAATAACATAGACTATAATTTATCGCGGTATTCCCACGGGAATGGGAAGTACGCGGGTGAAACCGCGGAGCACTCCTAGTCAGTAATAAAATATTAAAATACATGAGTACCTAATAAAGTGCCTATGACCATTTCCACTGACCACAGTCACGAGTCCGGCTTGTGGTCCACAAACAAAGACCATACTCCAGCCAAACTCGGTGTTTATATGTTTAAAGACAAAGCGTTGCTAGGCAACCGCCCGACAGCAGGGGCACAAAAAAGGATAATAATGAAATACTAAGGATTATGAATATAAAACTAACTAGGAAACATATACCTTAAAAGATAACTTTTATTGACTGCTTAGATAAGTTATAATTCTATATATCGAGTTTCTACAGAACTATTATTTTTCTGTGCGCAGCGGATCGGGCGATTCGCTCTCACGTCCTCTCACGGCGGTTCAACCTCCCATCGCCACCGGGATATCTTGCGGGAATAGAGAGCAGTGTGCTTCCTCTGTCGCTCCGCCTCTCCCTTCTACGACATCACGACCTCGCACAAGGAGACCGCCTCTCAGTCGCTCGCACTGACAGTCATCGCTCGGATGACCGCAGGGAGCAATAGGTCAGCTTCAACCTCAACTACGAAGTCCACCCTCTCCGATGCCCACGCAGCGCTTTCCGCCAGGGTGTGGTCAGAAGTGTCCTCATCACTGCTACAGTGATGACATCCTGGCGTGTTCTCCGAACCTGCCACCTTGCACAGAAACCTGCCGAAGCACGGCAGGCAAGAAAATAACCCATTAAAATAAACTAGTCATGATATTCATTAGGATTGCGCAATAATAATAATAATACATTTATTTCAGATTTAAATCCATATAATTATGTTAGTCGCAATAAATATACTTACAACTAATGTTAGTAGACCTTACTGAGGTTTACCTAATTTTGTAAATATTTTAATTTTTAATTTTATACAGAGACATGCGCCTTCGTCCAGTGTCTCCAAACCGGACTCTCAAAAAGATCAACTAACGTTTTCAAAATACTGCTAGTACTAGGACACGGTGCATTATAGAGGCAATTCTCTTCCGCAGAACCGCTCTAAAGCTGTCAGTGCGAGCTTGCGCAAACATACCTGATGCACTACAGTATCTCGGCAAGCCCAGCAGCATTCTGAAAACGTCATTGTATTGAACGCGGAGAGCATTTATCGTGCTTTGGGTATAGCTGACCCACAGGCTGCACGTGTAAAAGGACTGGCAGTACGCCTTGAACAACATCAGTTTTACCTCTTGTGAGCAGTGTGCGAACCTTCGGGCCAGCATATTACCTCGCACGGCCAATGCCCTCCTCTCCCTCTCGATATCCATATTATCAGAGAGATCCTCCGTGACCCAGTGACCCAGATACTTGAATTGAGTAACTCTTTCCAATGGCACGCCATTAAGACTTACATTCGGGACTACACCCACTTTGCGCCCTTTAGGCCGAAAAACGAGTAAGTTGCTCTTTTTCGCGTTGTATCTGAGCCGTTGGGCCTCGGCGAATCTCTCACAGATTGCTAAGAGTCTTCTGATTGCACTGATTGAGAGAGCCAGTAGAACCATGTCATCAGCGTAACTAAAATTATTTACAGGGTTGCCACCTATGTGGCACCCGATACCTGCTCCACTGAGTTCCTCAATCAGTTCATCTACATACAGGCTGAAGAGTAAAGGAGAGGTTAATCCCCCCTGCCTCACACCACACCTCCATTCGTAAGCATCAGAGAAACTGCCATTCCACTTGACGACATTCTTTTGATTCTTGTACCAATAATCAAAAACCCCGACAACCTCCTCCGAAATATTTGTTCGCGTTCTTAGTTTTTGCCATAGAAGTTTATACGACACCAAATCAAAAGCTTTCGACAGGTCAAGGAAGCACGCATATATTGGTGTCTTCCTATTGGTATAGTACTGAACGGTCTCCTTAAGGCTGAAAATAGCTGTTTCTTGGATACATGCTCATTAAGTAGACCGTCCAGGACCGTAACCACCGTCGTCGCCAGTGAGATGGGTCTATAATTAGACTTATCAGAGGAATTACCCGTCTTGTTCTTGACTATTGGTACAACAATAGTCCTCAAGCTACGATTGATACGCAGCCACCTCTTAGTTGATCAACTCTTGAGCTATAAATCAATGATTAACTTTTGTTTACTTATTAACAATAATAATTAGCTGTTGCTTAGTCAGGAAACCAATAGAGAACGATACGTAGATGGTTGGCACAGATTATATCCTAAATAATCGACTAGCTATAGAGAAATTGAAAGAACAAAATTGTCAATAGTTCGATTATTCCCGTAGACAGAGAATACTAGAGACTGCTGGATAATTCTTACTCCTTCCCACATAAAAGAGATGTGCTTATTACAATAATGAAGGGAAAACAAGGACAAGACTATACTATTGGCATCTCTCAGTGCGTGCTGATTTTTTCAAGGTCAACAACATATCTTGCTACACAAATTTTGACATTTGTAATTTGTTTACAACATGTACTCAATTGTGAAGTATTGTTTTAGTATTATTTTAATGTAATTAACGAATTTGTTGGTAATTAAAAAAATAAGGGGAATAAAAACATATTCTGGAATACCCTAACAATGGTTTGGTACAGTATAATTAATTGTAAAAGTGGTAGTGACCGGAAAATTACAACATTGACTTTTCACGCGCAAGTTCATATTTTATTTCATATTGTGGTTAATAGTGGTTGAATAACGATATGTGTGATCAGTCTTTATGTATATATACTTTCATTGGTTTATAATTCATAAGTTAAATTGAAAAAAAAGGTAATAATTGATATTGATTTTGTGACGTCTTTAATGTTAAAATTGCTAGTATTATGTTTTTCCTTTTCCCAGTAATGTATGTTATTAATATTTTGAATTGTGTTGTTTGATTGAATTTATCTCCAAAAGTTATCCTTAAATTAAAAGTGAGATATTTTTATTTCAATCGTAATAGTTTAAAAAAAACTTTTAGAGGTTTTTTTAAATAAGAAAAATATTATAGAATATAAATTGGATTTATTTTTTATAAGTACAATATTCTTACTTACTTAACTTAGTGTATAAATGAATAAAATAGTACTTAGATAATAATTGCGTCATTTTAAAATTTTCTAGAATAGGTTAAGGATTCAATTTAATTAAGTTTAAATATTTTTACAAAATTGAGGCTAATTAAGGCTATTTTAACTATTTTTATATATAGAAAATTAATTATAATTTAATAAAAATAATTAAATTAAAATTAATTTAATTATTTTTATTACTAATTTTCTATACTCTTATTTTCTTCCTTTCCTCCTTTCCTTTCCAGTACTCTTATTTTTATATTAAGACTTGAGAATTTTATGTCAAAAGTCTAGATGTTTATGCTAATATGATAATTTTTCTTGTTTCATATTTATCGACTTTATTTTATTATTTACTAGCTGTTGCCCGCAGCTTCGCCGCGTTAACTTAGATTTACAGCCGTACGCGTATTGGTGATGATTATTTTTATAGCCTACGTTACTCCTTATAACATCAGCTATCTGCCAATGAAAGTCCCATCAAAATCTGCCCAGCCGTTTCAGAGATTAGCCGGAACAAACATACAGACAAATATTGTAAAAAAGGCTATTTTGGTATATGTACCGTGTACACATCCATATGTATTCAATGAAAAGCTGTTATTTTAATATTACAAACAGACACTCTAATTTTATTTTTTTAATAGATGTATAGATACCTATCCAGTTCTAAAACATTAGAGTTCTAATATACATTTTTATAAAAGATCATAGGGTCTACCGGAGCTAAAAGTATGCCCTCGTATCAGTTTAAATTAAATACGCAATAAAGAATCTCAAACATTCGGGCACAGTATAAAATAATTTGTCAAAACAAAAAAAAATACCAATAAAAACATAATAATATGTGTAATGTTTTAGCTTTAAAAAAACATGACAGTTTTTTATATTTAGCGTTTTGCCTTAAAGTAGGCAAAAGGTTTTTGTATAGCAACCCCCATTTCAGACGTCACTTCAATATATCTATCTCATGTCGCCACGGCTGGCAGCAGTCTATAGTATTCTCTGTCTACGATTTTTCCCATATATCATCTATGACAAAGTCGTGAATTTGACAAATAACGATTCTATTATTTTTGAAATTTATCAGTAACCATGGAGTTTGATATCAAACAAACGCAAGCAAGTAGATCAGCGTCAATAGAACAGCTGATTAATGAAAATCCGACATTTTGCCCCTTAGCTAGGATTTTTTTTTAAAGAAATATTAAAAATAATAAAATTTGTAAATAATTTAAATACTTCTTATTGTTTTAAGCAAAAAGAAATAGGAAATATGGAACGGCGGGAAAAATCGTGGCGCGCGGTTGTGTTTTTTGGTTTCCCGTTAATAAATTGTCATTGTGTATATTGTGCATTCGTTTTTTCGGAGCGGTTTTCTATATTATTTATTTTAAAAACTTAATTGATTAGTTGGCGAATATTCTGGTAGACTAGACTGGGTGGATGGAGACTGGAGAGGGAAGTTATAGTTCAGTTATAACACACCGACAGATAATAACAATCTTTAATAATAAAATTGAGGTGAATTTGGATTTTAATTGCAATATAGAAAAATAGTAAATCTACTTTTTCGCTACATTGACTAAAGTTAAGGTTAAGACCCCACATGGCTCGTTGACATTAAAAAGCTAATAAATAAGTTTTATTTTGTTTGCTATTGTCGTCGTCGTTGTAGTTGCAATAAAAAAATATTGAGATGTATTCTTATTCATGTACATATTTACTTTTATATTGTGAATGTGTGTGACGCGGAAATCATGAATTTAAAGCCCCCAAACGGAAAAAAATGTGAATAACAATATGTACCGGAGTCACAACATTGAACATAAGAACTAAACCTTTATGAAAATACAGAAAGTGTTATTTTTTTCAACATACTCAAAACATCATCTAATCAATTAATCACTAATTTGTAGTTTGTTTTTCAAAAATGGGCTTGCTCTTTTGATAAGATTATAACACATATAAAATGTGAAGTGAGCATCTATTGGACATTGTTCCATCAACATGAGAACTATCCTGGTTGTCCTTGCCTTGGCACTCGCCGTCGCCGCTGTACCGACCCCGGTACCAATCAACAATGACTACCACAACACGATTGGTATCCCAGAAGCAGCCAGAATCAAGGCGGCCGAAGAGGCTCTGGACTTCGACGGATCAAGGATTGTTGGTGGACAACAATCAGCACTTGGAGCTTTCCCTTACTTGGTATGTTTTTTTTAATTTAGTTCGTTAGTCAAAATTATTTGGCATAAAATAATTTAAATTAATTAGAAATATACACACCAACACCGTATTTATAATTTATAAACCATAATTATAAACCATATTTTCAATAAAATACTGACCGGTTCATACATTTTTATGAAATCTAAAGATTCGCGCGGCATAATTCTAGCGAAGTTTGAAGCTTTCAATTTACCTGGCCCAGTTTTTGTATTTTTTTGTATCAAAGTAAAGTTTAGAAAAAAGAAAGATAAATGCTAAGGACAGCTGTAGGCATGCTCCAAGCTGGGGCTACTAGCCGGAGTATTGCTGAAGAGAATCCATAAAACGCGGGAAGTCCATCCATAAAACGGAGAAACAATTATAGTTTGGGCGGGAATCGTGTTGGTAGAATAAACAGATCTCGTTTGGATCAGAAACACCACGACTGCTGAAAAATACCGTAATCAGGTGCAAATACCTATAATAATATATCCCCATCGACTGCCAATGGGCCAAGTTTTCACGCTTATGCATGACAACGCCCGTCCACACACTACACCAGTACCAGCTGGCTGCAGGAGCACGAAATGTCGGTTTTAGACTGGTTCACGCAATCACCAAACCCCATAGAGCACGCGTGGGAATTTTGTTCCAAACTTTACTACGGAAGTAAAACTTTTTTTGTATTATATAATATTCCACAGCAAAACTTTGATAGCTTGATTCAAAGCATGAAAAACCATTGCAGGACCGTGGTTAACGTCATCGGTGGTTTTACTGACGTTTTCACTTTACTGCACAAAACTTAATAATTTCTTTCTTAAAAAGACAGTCTTTTATTTTACTTTTTAACTTTATTTCGATAAAAAAATATTAACGCAAGAAAAATAATTTTGTTTTACTCTAAAGGATACTGATAAAAGGTATTACAAAAATATACGCACGTAGTATGTTAGTTCCTTAAAATTTTTAGTAACTTTAAAAAATCAGAATATCTCTAGACGGTGTCGATGTGTGTAGGTCGAACACTTCAAGTAAAGACAATCTGTATGAGAATTAGCTTGTACATAAATTACTTTCATGTATTCTACGGTATCCTTTAACGACACTCGTTTCTTGACAAATTTGTTCTAAGTACAAACACGAGATTACTAAATTACGATGTTAATGATGCCAATTGCAGCAAATGTCTTAGTATTTGTTTTGCTCTTTTATACCAAAATCCCCTATTGTTTTTCAAATAACTGATATCATCATCAATCAGATTACTTTACAGGAATCTGCAACACGCGATATGTTCCTTATTTGACAGCGATATTTTCACACATTCAAATTCTTTTCACTTCATGTCTTTTCTTTGGATTTAATTTTCGTCCGACTTCTATTCAACTATTTCTTTATAGGGAGGATTAGTCATCACTCTGACAAACGGCCAAACATCAGTATGCGGTTCCTCTCTGCTCAGCAACAACAGGATTGTCACCGCTGCCCACTGCTGGAGAACCAGACAAAGCCAGGCTGCTCGCTTCACTGTCGTACTTGGCTCTGTCCGTCTGTTCTCCGGCGGTACCCGTATAAACACCAACAACGTTCAAATGCACGCCAGCTACAACATGGACACCCTCAACAATGACGTCGCCATAGGGGTCATCAGCTGGGTCGGCTTCACAAGTGAGTTAAGTAATGATCTCGATATCCAAACATGAAAAATCTCAGCAGCTAGACCCTACAAGCTCTTGAGATCTCTATTGCATCATGTTTGCATGGAACTTCCATAACATAATCTCTATAACAATGATGATAAAGCCGAAGGTTCCAGCCTTTTGATGGTTTTAAGAGGGACCCATGTCTGGCAATGGACGCAAATATCTTCCAAGACAGTATAATGAAGACATCCAAGGAGACAGAAGAATCCAAGACACAATACAGTATATTGAAGCTTCCGACGATTCTAATTGATGTGAATCTTGATCATACAGTATAATGTGGGCGAATTACCCGTTCAAAGTAATTAGCCAATTTAATGTTACAGTTACTTTATGTACGTATCTATTTACGAATAGTAAGAGAAAGCATAATGACAAAACACTCTCAAAAAGAAAGCGAAGTGAGCAAGCGCCCTCATCGGCGACACGGCTATAAAAACATAACTTAGCCTATGTTGTAGTATGGAAATATATTTTTTCGCTATCCATTTTCAGACACCATCAATCGTATCGCTTTGGCCACTGGCAGCAACACTTTCGTTGGTTCCTGGGCTACCGCCGCCGGATTCGGAGCAACTGGTGACAGTAAGTCTTTTTCAGATTCTTGAATTGAATTCCAAAAAAATCTAAGATTTTGATTCTATATATACAGGTCTAACAACTTTTGTTTGTACTGAACACAATGACCAAGAAAAACTCGAACTCATTTTGATTAAAATAGATATTTTTTTCTGTACAATACTCCAGAATACCTACCGAATGCCATACATACAATAATTTATTTAAATATGTACTACGTACTAAATTTTGCGTTCCGAAAACTCACTTTGTTCGACTGAACTGTACTGCAGTCCGTACACCTTACTTTAGTCAGGTACCGTAGGTACCGTACTTTAGTGGCTTCGACAGTCGACACGCGTCGGTGCGTATGGAGCAGCGCTAACAATACGAAATTACGAATTAAAGCCAAAGTGTGAACCTGTTTGTTTCTACTTAACTATTTATTGAACCATTAATACATTTCGATATAGAGAATAAATTCTAATAAAATTGTATAGGTACAAAAGCTGTGTCACTTTTGCCTGCGGCGTAAAATCTATAGAGAGAACATGTTGTTACACTACGTACAACGAAACGCGTAAGCGCTATAAAATCCTCGCGCGCTTACGACGTTTTAATCTATACTGAATAAATGATCAAGCGCTGTATATTTTGGTTTGGTTAGCCGAAATAACTTTTTTGTATAAACGTTCGTTTTTATCGGTAGAATATAAGTCAATGTATGAAGTACATTAATTTTAAGGGTTCTTTTTTCGAATTTTATGCTTATTTTGAAGTATGACTATTTATTTCTTTAGACGTAGGAATCTCACAAAACCAGGTGATGAGCCACGTTAGCCTCCAAGTAATCACCAACCAATTGTGCGCCGACACCTTCGGATCAACAGTCATCGTCGGCTCCACCCTCTGTGTGAGCGGAGCTGGTGGTCGGAGCACTTGCGGTGGAGACTCCGGTGGTCCTCTTGTCCTCAACAACCAGTTGGTAAGTGCACTTTTGCATTGCAATGCAAATTGTTACAATTTTGATAGTTGCGGGTCATTCAGGACAGTGTGAATTACGACCGGTTTACCTTCTCGTGGCACGGCCATATGTTCTTATATATATGATGGCTATTCAGGCATTTCCTGATATGTACCATCATCTTGATTTTTTAATCCTTCAAAGAACTCAAATCTGTATTAGATAGATGCACCGGTCATACAAATACTGGGACCGACTATTCTTGTCTTATGGTTGACAATGCATCAACGGCACCCTTGCCAGACACAAGATCCCGGATCGTAGATAGATTAGTAGGTATTACACTTACGTCTGAGCTGACTAATAGGTAAACTATAGACAAGCCGGCCTATCTGCATGTTCTTCCTTGTATATACAATGGTTGGTTATTTTACAGATCGGTATCACATCCTTTGGTTCCCGCTGGGGATGCCAGCGCGGCTTCCCTGCCGGTTTCGCTCGAGTGACCTCTTTCGCCTCCTGGATCCAGGCCCGCTTGTAATTTGAAAAGTGAATGTAACTTATGTTTACAGTTTTTGGTCTAAATAAAGTAAAGTTTTAAATGTAAGTATTGTATTATTTATAAATGTAGTGAATTTAGTCGGTCGACGGACTTCTTCATACCATTTAGGGAATGGTCCAATGGATTCTCTTGCTCATTTTATTTTATTTGTTTTACTCGCATAATTATAAAGTTATAAATCTACTCTCCTACTAAAAACAATTTCTAATACTTCCTCCGCCTAAATTTTAAATCATATACGAATTAAACGGCAGTATCCGGTGTTGACAATCTTATTATTTATAGCTAACTATTCTGCGCGGTTCCTCCCTCTCGATAATGAAAAAAAACTTTCCTTCAAAATAAATAACTTTTCTCAATAAGTGGAATAATATTTACCCCCCACCAAAACCAAAAGTGAGCCGAATGGGCTCATACTAATCCGATGTAGCATTAGGGCCTTCGGGCCGTTAGCATAGATCCATCCGAAAAAAAAAGTTTTAGTGTTTCCAAAATTCGTGTAAAAAAATCGTGTGAAATATGTGTAGAACTATTAAACTCATTGTTCATATTAGACAGCGCCGTTTTATTGAGACGAAAGGAGAAAGGGAAGGAAAGCGAAAAATCAATACACAACCAATAAATTAAAAACTTTAAAAAACTTGAGGAACAACCCTTAAAAAGTAAAAAATAATTGTCCTTTATCAGTCGTTAGAAACTAAATTAACGAATGCTTATCGAAATGTGAAAGTGTGTGTGTGTGTGTGTGAAAATGGCTCTAAACATTATATTTTCTGATGAAACTCAACAATAAACATAACTGTTTTTCAACATTCCGAATTATACCTAGACTAGTAATGACTGAAAGTCGCCGCGGGGTATCACAAGCCACAGATTGCTACATATAAAATGCGTTTCTATATTATACGATAAAAGGTAAAATAGCAGGAACTTTTATCCTTACTTCCTTACTAGTCCTTATCCTTACTAATCCTTACTTCCTCACTATTCCTTACTTAATATTATAAATGGGAATGTCACTCTGTCTGTCTGTCCGTTCTTCACGCCTAAACCACTGAACAGATTTGGATGCAATTTGGCACAATGATAGTTTGAGACCCAAGAAAGGACATAGGATAGTTTTTATCCCGGATATCCTACGGGAACGGGATATATGCGGGTAAAACCCTGGGACTGTCTATCTTCTAAACCACGAAACAGATTTGGCTGAAATTTGATATGTAGATACTTTAGAACTTAACGTAGGAATTAAGATAGTTTTTATCCTGAAAATCACACGGGAACGGGAGCTATACCCCAGGACTGTCTATCTTCTAAACCACGGAACAGATTTGGGTGAAATTTGATATGAAGATGCTTTGAAACCTAACGTATTACATCTAAGAATTGTTATTCTGAAAATCCCACGGGAACAGACCTATGCAAGTAAAACGCTGGGACTGTCTATCTTCTAAATCACGGAACAGTTTTAGGTGAAATTTGATATGAAGATACTTTGGAATTTAACTTAGGCCATTAAATGGTTCTTATCCCACTATAAAAATCCCACGGTCTTTGCAGGTAAAACAAAGCAGGTAAAAAAATTACGAGCTGTGCAGGTAAAACACCCGGACTATGGATCTATTAAACAACCAAACCGATATTAATGTTAGGTATAGAGATAGCTTAAGACCTAAGTTAAGATATTAAATGTATAAGTGTAATAAGAAGTTTTTAAATGTGTCAATGTTTTTTAAATGGTGTTAACTTAAAACGTAGATCACGCTATCGATTACAAGATGCAAAACCTTACAAGGATCGCACTTTTGTATTGCACGCGTTTTTAATGAATAATATTTCCATATATTAGAAAAAGAAATTTATTTATCTATACAGATAAATAAAATTGGAATGTCTGTTTGTAATATTAAAATAACCGCTTTTTACTAAATGCATGTGGATGTTTACACAGTACATATATATACCAAAATAGCATTTTTTACAATTTTTGTCTGTCTGTTTGTTCCGGCTAATCTCGGAATCGGCTGGGCTAATTTAGACAGATAGCTGATATTTTAAGGACTAAGGCTGTAAAAATATTCATCAACAATCCGTATACGGCTAAATCTAAGTTAACGCGGGCGAAGCTGCGGGCAACAGCTAATATATTAATTCTGTCTAGAAACGAATAAAGAGTAATAATACAATCAATGTTTTTCTTCTTCCATATCCGTATTGAGTAAACTTATTTGTCAAAAAAAGATTCCGACGAATTGATAACCTCCTCCTTTTTGAAGTCGGTTAAAAATATGAATATAAGTTGTCTTACAAGGTTCGTCTAATGTGGCCGTCCAAGTTTTAGAATGTTGGAAATGGGTAACTCTGATAAATCTGTTGTAACAGCCGAACTTACACCTCTAGGTGATTTCAACACTTAGAATGGACCGATGACGTCGTAAGGCTGGACGGCAAAACATGGATGAGATTGGCAGAAAAAAGGGAGGCCTATACTCAGTAGTGGGCCACTATTGGCCGATGATGATGACTGTACCGCCATTGCTGACGAATTGCAGCCGAATCAGCCACACAGCCGGTGAGGTGCCTCTCGTTCGCATAAAACCGGCGAAATGACAACTACTACCAACCCAACCATTTTTTACATAGAAATTATTTTTTACTTTTTAATTGAATTTTCATTATCAGTATAGTTTAACACAACACATTTAGTTATCTTAGCTCTATTATTATTTATATTTCTAAAAGAACTAGACATGTTTTTTTTGTTATCGCAGGAACTAGACATACATTGTGTCAGGCTCAAGAAAAGTTCCTGTATTTGAATAAGGGTACGCGTGAAGCCTGTAGCCGGCCTCATGCGTACTCACGGCCAAAAGCCTAGCACGCGCCGAACCTGTACTACAGCTTAAAAGATTGTCAAAAGTCAATTTGCAAATTTTGTCGTCCTCTGTGAATTTGGAGAAAATAGAAAATTTTGACCTGGGCATGCAATTAAGAAAGCGTTTCTAGCTTCTTCTAAGCCAGGAATCTCAAAGTTTGAAGGGGATGCCCTTAAAATTTTACTTATGAGATTTGCTGAACTATGGACAGAAGAAAATTTGTGAAACCCTAAACCACCATAACGGATGGGTAGGAATGTTTGGGTCCAAGATTGCTCATTCAGCTGCATACTAAGAATAGATTTTAAGCTAATTTTGATTAAGTCATCTACTTGTGTCAAAAGATTTGGGTGATTCCAACGGTGCACGTATACGTAAATTTTGGGACGAAAAGACAGAATTTTAAGATGCAAAGTTCATAATGTGGACTAATTTCAAGGAGACGGTCAGCAGAATTTTGAAATTTAGTAATTGAATTTTTAATACATTCAGAAATAGATTCATAAAAAATTGGAGAACCTAAAAAGGTAAAGGGAAATACTGTTAACTATTTTAATATTTGGAGCCAAAATATTACATTTTTGTTTTACGTCATTTAAATTTAAGTCGCAGTTATTTATAAAAAGTTCGCTTTTGCTAAAATTAAGCTCCAAACCAATGGCTTCAAATTTATTTTTGATTTAAAATATTGTTATATGAATAACTAAATAATAAATGCTACCGATAGCGCCATCTAGTTTAAGGCATGTACCAACATACTTGTTTAAATAAAAGTCGGTGTCAAACTACTCAAACTACTATCCGTGAGTTTTATTAGGTTATGGGCCCAGCCTATATTTCGCGATAAACTGAAGTTTTATATCGGATTATTTATTTTTCGTGGACAGTCAGTGTACCGTTTTATAGTCAAATATAAAATCACGGTGGAAACTTACTTTTTGTGTACTTAAAGTAATTGACTATTGGTTACCTCGCAGCGTCCTAGTGCATTTTTTCAAAATGGCGGGAAGTTACATAATTAACGAGCCAAAGCTAAAAGGGCGAGAGAACTATGACGAGTGGTCGTTTGCAGCTGAACATTTTTTGATGTTGGATGGTGTGGATATTCAAAAGGAAGAATCGTCTGATACAGATACAATTTCTGTTGATGAAAAAAAGGCAAAAGCTAAACTCATCATGACGATCGATTCGTCAATTTATGTTCACATCAAAAACGAGCAAACAGTTCAAGGTGTATGGAATCGATTGAAGTCTCTTTACGATGACACCGGTTTTACGCGTCGCATCAGCCTACTTCGTCAACTTATTTCTATTAGATTGGAAGATTGCGAATCAATGGGGACCTACGTTACGCAAATGGTGGATACTGCACAGAAATTAAAAGGTACCGGTTTCCAGATAACTGATGAGTGGATTGGCTCGTTATTATTAGCGGGGTTAACTGAAAGATTTGCTCCAATGATAATGGCCATAGAGCATTCCGGCATGAGCATCAGCACGGACTTAATCAAGTCAAAATTATTGGACATGAGTTCGGAAGTTGACAGCAATGGAACGAACAATGCCTTTTTGTCGAAAGGCTGGCAGTAGCGTAGCAAGAAAAATGGCAACACCATAGATACACAAAAATCGAAAATGAAGTCTTCTAAATCAGTCAAAATGATACGCTGCTACAAATGTAAACAGCTCGGCCATTATACGAATAAATGTCCAACTAATCAAAGTAAAAATGAAACAAATGCTTTTAGTGCGATTTTTATGAATAGTACTTTTCAAAGGTCTGATTGGTACGTAGATTCCGGGGCTAGCTCGCACATGATTACAGATAAAAGTTGTCTAGAAAATGTGACACTCGGCCACAAAGTAAAGGAAATAGAAGTTGCAAATAAAGAAACAGTACCCGTTATATGCTCAGGAAATACAATGATTAAAACCATAGTTGATAATTCAGAGTTTGACATTATGGTCAAGGATGTATTGTGTGTGCCTAACCTATCAACCAATTTGCTATCAGTAAGTCGACTGATTCAAAATGGAAATAAAGTTAATTTTGAAGAAGATGTTTGCTATATACGCAATAGACAGAATGTACTGATTGGAAAAGCAAATTTGGTAAACGGAGTATACAAATTAAATATTAAGTCAGATAGCTTGATGGCGTGTTCAGCTACAACTATGACAAGTAAGATATGGCACCGTAGACTAGGACACATCAATAGCAAAGTCCTGAATACTATGAGAAATGGCGCTGTGGAGGGAATATCATACATAGATAAAGCAGAAATTGACAAATCTAATGGCGTCACATGTTGTGAGGGGAAGCAGGCAAGATTTCCTTCAAGATTCCTTTTTCAAATAAAAGCAAAAGGTGTGAAAATGTGCTGGAAATTGTTCATGCGGATCTTTGCGGACCGATGGAACAGGTCTCTTTGGGACAAGCAAGATATTTTTTGCTTTTTGTTGATGACTTCAGTAGAATGGCATTTGTATATTTTCTTAGGCCAAAAATCAAGCTTTAAAGTATTTCAAGGAGTATAAAGTTCTTGTAGAAACACAAACAGGAAAAAGGTCTTAAGAAGAGATAATAGTGGGGAGTTTTGCTCTGCAGAATTTGATGATTATTTAAAGACAAATGGAATAGTGCACCAAACAACAAACCCGTACACACCAGAACAAAATGGTCTATGTGAACGGCTAAATAGAACAGTTGTGGAGAGAGCTCGATGTCTTTTGTTTGAAGCAAATCTTGAAAAAAGATTTTGGGCAGAAGCAGTCAATACTGCCATAAAACACCATATGAGCTATGGCGTAACAAACAACCAGACCTCAGCCACGTTCGGATATTTGGAAGTCGTGCAATGGTCCATATTCCAAAAGCAAAGAGGACTAAATGGGATAGAAAATCTGAAGAATACATCATGGTTGGATATGCAGAAAATACTAAAGGCTATAATGGCTCTATAATCCGAGAACAAAAAATATTACCACTAGCAGGGATATTTTTATTATGGAAAAAACAGAGGACTCTGATGTTATATGAACAGTGGTGGAAGATACTGAGCCAATTGTTCAGCATGGAAAGAAAGAAGTTGAAGAACAAGACGAAACTTTAACTCTGGAAGAAGAAAGCTTGAACACTGTAGATGAAGAGACATATATACCGGATGAGAGTTTGAGTACGTCCAGATCTGATGAGTTTTATGATAGCAAGTCTACTGATGATGAGTCTGAAAATCTAGGACCAATAATACCTGAACAAAAGCGTCAGAAGAAAATACCTGATAGGTATGGATATAGTAATTTATGTAAAGACTATGACGACTTGGATGAAAGCAGTCTTACATATGAGGAAGTAATAAGTGGACCAGAACAAGAGCAGTGGTGTGAAGCTATGGAAGAAGAGCTGAAATTGTTTGATGAAAATGAAGCTTGGGAGATAGTGAACAAACCCAGTGATACTAAAATAGTTCAGTGTAAGTAGGTGTATAAAAAGAAATTAAATGTTGATAACACAGTGCGGTATAGAGCAAGATTAGTTGCAAAAGGTTTCACACAAAAAATGGGCATAGACTATAAAGAAACTTTTTCACCAGTGCTTAAATATTCCACTTTAAAATTATTATTTGCTATAAGTGTTAAACTAGATCTTAATATGTTCCACTGGGATGTTACTACAGCTTTTTTAAATGGCTACTTAGACGAAACTGTTTATATGCAGTTACCTCAGAGTTTGAGATGTGAATCTAATCAGAATAAAGTTTTAAAATTAAAAAAGGCCATATATGGGTTGATGCAGGCGGCCAGGGCATGGTATAAAAAAGTTGATGATTGCTTACAACAGTTAGGCTATAAAAAGTCTTTGTATGAACATTGTCTGTTCATAAAATCATCTGAAAATGTTAAAACTTTTGTAAATAGGTTATTATTTGATGATTTTTTCTTATTCTCTAATTGTAATAAAGAAGTACAATATTTGAAGTGTCAATTAAGCAAAAAATTTAAATTAAAAGACCTAGGCCAATTAAGACAGTGTCTAGGTATGGATGTTAAGATAAAACTGTAAAAAAGTAGAAACTCCTATGGAGATAAATTTAAAGCTAAAAAAGGGAGAAAATTCAAATTCCAAATACCCATATCAACAGCTGATAGGTATCTTAATGTATCTCTCAGTTTTGACTAGACCTGACATCTCTTATTGTGTAAGTTATTTGAGTCAGTTTAATAATTGTAATACAGAAACACACTGGACACATGCTAAGAGAGTTTTAAGATATTTGAGTTGTACAAAATCATATGGATTAAAATATGTTAAAAATGATTTAAATTTAATTGGATATGCTGATGCTGATTGGGCTTCAGATAATCTAGATCGAAGATCTTATACCGGATATTGTTTTGTTTATTCAGGTTTAGTGTCTCATGAATCCAGAAAACAACAGACAGTAGCGTTGTCAAGCACGGAGGCCGAATACATGGCAGTTTGCGAAGCGAGCAAAGAGGCAATTTTCTTAAAAAAATTGTTATGTGAATTAACAAACAAACAAAATAATATGCCTGTTCTGATATATAATGATAGTCAAAGTGCTCAGAAATTAGCAGAAAATTCTGTATATCATAGACGTAGCAAACACATTGATGTAAAGTTTCATTTTATACGGGAAGCAGTTGGAAACATATTTGTTAAATTATAATATTTAAAAAGTTCTGAGATGCCAGCTGACTTATTGACCAAAATCATGTGTAAAAATAAACATTATTATTTTATTAGTAAGATGGGTGTTGTACCATTACAAGAGTAATATATATTATTCTCTTTCGTTTCTTTGCTGCTTTTAGATTATTTAGTTAAGTGGTGGTATTGTTATATGAATAACTAAATAATAAATGAAGTTTTAGCTGTATTAATTGTTAATAAATTGTGTTTTAGCCACTCGTTTATCAAGTTTAGATCATTTTGTGCATTTATTATAATTTCATGAATAGATTTATGGAAATAAAAAAGGCAAGTGTCGTCTGCATATAGTGTGAGATGGCCAGCCAATCCTATCCTTTCTATGTTATTTATTAACCGACTTCAAAAAGGAGGAGGTTATCAATTCGTCGGAATCTTTTTTTTTTTTTGTATGTTATTACTCGAAGATGGCTAGACCGATTTGAAAAATTCTTTTTTTGTTCTAAAGGGTATACTTCCCAAATGGTCCCATGATAAGGAAACCAGGATCTGATGATGGCATCCCAGAGAAATCGAGGGGAACTTTCGAAAATCGTAGGGGCGACTAGTGCGTTTGATATTTTTTTTATAAAGTGTTTTGATGGACTTCAATTTAATGAAGGTCTGGAGTCGATCTGATGCTGGAGCCGAAAGACAATCGAGGGAACTCCTTACCTATTTACATCAGTAACCTTGTGTTTGGGCTTGATTAATTTGTAATGATGAGAACTTTACACCTAGATGGGTTGTGACTGTCATTAGGGGACTGATGATGAAGACAAAAGGACAGTTAAGGGAACTCCTCAACAGTTTACAGTAGCTACCTTGTGTTTGGACTTAATTAATTTAAATTGATGAGAACTTTGTACCCATATGGGTTATAAGCGCTATTACAGGTGTGATGATGGAGACCATACACAGTCGAGGGGAATACTCGACGATTTACAGCTTTAATTGGGCTTACTTCATACGGTAAATAATATTATGCCAAAATCATGTAATTTTATTACTTGTCGTTGTTAAATGAACAAAAAACAGCTGTGGCTTGGAAGCGCATCATAGTTTTTCCTGGTCATCATAATATCCATTCTATATCTATATATTGGTGATGTTCTATACCTATATATAATGGAATTATTTAACGAATAGCAGCAAATCTGCCGTGATTGCTTTCAATTACATGTATATAAAGTTTTACACAATTCCATTTCGGTTTTTTCATTTGTTATGTAATGATTTAAACCCTTTCTACGTTCATTTCATTAATACAGCGCTATCTAATCTGAGCAACGCGTTTAATAGTTCTACCCATATTTCAGACAAATAAAATCAGTTATCGAATTTCGAAATCACAAAAAATTAAGAAAAAAAAAAAATTAAACAAAAATTAAAACCGGCTTCAAAATTAAAAAAAAAAACTAAAAAGTAATAAAATAATTTCCTTAATTTTTGTGCCTACAATTTATAATCAACTAGTTCTTCTACTAATATACAATCTTTGCATTTACCACGTCATTATTGTTACTTTTGAAGCCGGTGTCGTATTCGTTGATGTACCTACCTCCCTACCTACCTTGGCTGACACCGACTCCAAAAGTAACAATAATGACGTGGTAAATGCAAAGATTGTTTATTAGTAGAAGAACAAGTTGATTATAAATTGTAGGCACAAAAATTAAGGAAATTATTTTATTACTTTTTAGTTTTTTTTTTATTTTGAAGTCGGTTTTAATTTTTGTTTAAATTTTTATAAATTAAAAACAATACAGGTCCCAAAATAGATCCTTGAGGGATACCGTACGTGATGTTTTGAGAAGCACTGAAATAGTTATTCATTTTAATTATGTAACAATTTTACATAATTTGGATAAGAGCTTTTGATGACTTACTGTGTCAAAGGCTTTTTTCAAGTCAATAAAGATACCTAGTGCAATGTTCTTTTTATCAATGTTAGTTTTAATTTTAGTAATTAAGTCTACCACAGCTGAGAGGCCGGATGATTTCTGCATTTGGTGATGAAGCTCTATCCAAAACTACAATTTATCGCTGGTTTGCTGAATTTCAACGTGGACGTGTCAAGCTCAGTGATGATCCCCGTCAAGGTCGTCCAAAAACTGCAGTCACCCAAGAAAACGTTGATGCTGTGCGTAAGCTGATTGAGGAAGATCGACATGTGATATACCGCGAAATTCAGGCAACTTTAGACATTGGCATGAGTCAAATACAAATAATCTTGCATGAACAATTAGGTGTAAAAAAGTTGTTTTCCCGATGGATACCGCATTTGCTCTGTGAAGAGCAAAAAGCGGCTCACGTTACTTGGTGCGTCAGAACTCTCGAAAGATTCCACGCAGGATCCTCAAATGCTGTATACAACATCGTATCAGATGACGAATCGTGGATATACGCGTACGAACCCGAAACAAAAACCAGTCACGAGTTTGGGTGTTCGAAAATGAGTTAAAGCCAACAAAAATTGTTCGTTCATTGAGTGTTGCAAAAAAAAAAGGGGGCCATGTTTGTCTCCAAAACCGGCCATGTTGCGACTATTCCTCTTGAGGGACAAAGAACGGTTAATGCAGAATGGTATGCTAGCATTTGTTTGCCACAGGTCGTTTCTGAACTCCGTAAAGAGAACTGCAACCGCCGCATCATCCTCCATCACGACAAAGCGAGTTCTCACACCGCGCACAGAACAAAAGAGTTTTTAGAGCAAGAAAACATAGAATGATTAGACCATCCGCCGTACAGCCCCGACCTTAGCCCTAATGATTTCTATACTTTCCCTAAAATAAAGAATAAATTGCGTGGTCACGGATTTTCATCGCCTGAAGAAGCTGTGGACGCCTACAAAACGGCCATTTTGGAGACCCCAACTTCCGAATGGAATGGTTGCTTCAATGATTGGTTCCATCGTATGGAAAAATGTGTCAAATTTCGCGGAGAATACTTCGAAAGGCAATAAATACATTTTTAAATAGTAGTGTTATGTCACTTCCTTGATTCCCGAAATTTTCAGTGCCGCCCTCGTATGACAGGATATGCACGTCTTCTTTTCACACTTTTGTGGGCGTCCTAAGTGACCCGAAGCGCATCTTCTTAAACGTATTTGGGTGTTATAGAGTGGGGGAAAGTAGTTGATATTCAACTGTTCCTAATTACCCGCCGTTCTCAATTACCCCACCTTCCTTCGAATAACTTTGTAACGTTAGGACATCTGTCACCTCAGTCCTCCCGTGACCATGGTTGCTGTAAAGTATCCGAAACGTCGGGCTTGTAAAAATCTTAATAAACCGCGATAAAATCCGTAAAAATTGTTTCATTCTTTTGGCGCGTTAGGGAAAAATGATGAGAGTATTTTTTTACGATGCGCGCGCACACGAAAAGAGCCGACACCATGACGTTAGCTATAGAATAATTTTCACATAATGACAGCATAGACTTCAGAAGAATGTAGTTTTTAACTACACAATGAGCAAAAATGTTTCAGTGTAATGAAATTTTACTATGTATTTTTCTTTAAGGAGTAGGTATAACTTCTCACGCGTGTACATAAGTACCTACACACACCCTTTTTTTATTATATGCGCCCAAGGAAATAGTCGCAGCAGACCATCTTTTTTATTAAATTTAGATGGTTTTTAATTATAATATCGTCACTGACATTGCATCGTTGGGAATTTAAATATCCTAACAATAAACGTATAATTCGTAAAAAAATATTAGGTATACAACAATAACGGAACTTAGCTGGAAAGTGTACAAACAATCACATCACATTATCGCAGCCCCTTGTAAAGCCTCGTGAGAGGAAAATTGTTAAAATAATGAAATCGATGTTTTTTTTATTTCGAATATGTCAATGATAAAGAACTTCCAACACACGACCCTGCGAGGTAAAGAAGGCCAATAAATAAGGTTTATCGTGAAATATCAAAACGGACGCAAACATCGACTAATCGCTAATGAGCAATCTATTTTTGTTTATCTTACGAAAAATGCAATGACCGTTGAAACGTCCGCGACTTTTCTTGTACGGAAAATTTATTTATTTTTGTGTTCGCACAATTATATTATTAATGCTGGTATATTTGTCGATATACTTTTAATGGCTGCTTAGTTTTACCTAGGTTTAGTTTAGTTATGTATGGGACCCGCTAAACTCTAACGGACTAACTCATAAAAATCTCGTTAAGTAATACGCAGCCACCTCTTAGTCGATCAACTCTTGGGCTATAAATCAATGATTAACTTTTGTTTACTTATTAACAATAATAATTAGCTGTTGCTTAGTTAGGAAACCAATAGAGAACGATACGTAGATGGTTGGCACAGATTATATCCTTTTTTTTTTTTTTTTTTTCGGAAGGATCTATGCTAATGGCCCGAAGGCCCTAATGCTTCATCGGATTAGTGTGAGCCCATTCGGCTCACTTTATAAAGTGCGGGGTTGCCCCCCGCCTACCGTGCAGTCTGCGACCACACGGCCTCCTGGCGTCGGTTGTGAAGATTATATCCTAAATAATCGACTAGCTATAGAGAAATTGAAAGCACAAAATTGTCAATAGTTCGATTTTTCCCATATATCGCACCCTCCGGCGAATAAAGTCGCAAAGTAACATTACGACATAAACGTAGTCTGCGAGGCATAATACATCTCTGGAATTTATTTCAGATTTTTTGTAGCAGTAATAAAGAAGTTACAAGAAAATATTGCTTTATTCAACGGAAAAAAAATTAAGGACAAAAACAGCAATCGGCCCTTACTTATACATTCTCTGTGTACCAAAACAGCAACCTCCATTACGACTTTATTCTGGTCAAATGTGATGGTCGAATTTACTGTAATACTACATTACAAAATATCGAACACCCCACTCAAACAGTAAAATAATATAGCGTTCTGTTCGTAAAATATTGTTTCAGTAATAACCTATTAAGGAAGCAAACAATATTTTAATCGAAGCGAACCCTAGGAGGATACCGGTCACACAAACACCGGATAATCACTCTCAGACTTCTGAACTCCGTCACATATAGACAGGACTTGGTGGTGCTGCAAGCCATGGACTGGAAGCCTGGGCAGTCACGTGTATTTTGGAGGGGGGGGGGGGGGGCAATTCTGTGCTCAATACATCAATTGCCCGGGGTAAAAAGAGCAATAAGCAGAAGTTCTCTACCATTATGACCGTGGATTTATGTAACATTAGGGGGCTTTATTCAAATCTAAACGCCGTCGACTACTACCTCCAGACAGCGAAGCCAAGCTTGCTCTTTTTGACCGAGACACAGATATCCTCTCCAGCTGATGCTTCTTATCTATCATATCTAGGGTACCAATTAGAACACTTTTTTTTGCGCGTACGTCAGAGATGATGTCTGCTTTCGTCGCCTTGGCAGTCTTGGAGGTAGAAACCTCTTCATTCTCTGGTTGCGCATAGATAGCGATGACCATCCCCGCGTCTGCCCACATATAGGTCCCACAGCGGTAATGAAGAAACCGATTGACTCATGGAGCACAATATCCAAATGGCTACAGATTCCGTGCTAAAACAGAACCCATCCCCAGAGATCGTGATACTTGGTGACCCATCACACTGAGTGGCTCGGATCGTGTGCCACCGATCATACGGGAAGATCTGTTTATGACTTTGCCTCAGGATATGATCTGATACAATTGGTAGTAACACCAACGCGTATCCCTGATATACGCCTTCTATGTTGGGCATTCTGCTGACCTTATACGGGCAGTTAGATGGTTTCTGTGGACGCTCCACTTGGCTCGTCAGACTACTGTCTGGTGCGGAGTTCTGTGCCAGTTATATGCCCATCATGGCTTCGTTTCGCGGACTGCAGTTACGTTTGACACCATAGGTCTGCTGATTGGGATAAGATGCGGTCCTTTGCATCATACCCATCAGCAGCTTCTCGCTGGATGACCCAGACATCGTTGCGATTCTGTTGCAGAGGTGGTGCTGCAAGCCATGGAACTTTTTATTCTATGATCTGCAGTGCCTAGAGGCAGCAAATCCCAGCCGTGGTTTGTTCGACCCTAAAAGATGCCTACACGTCATAACCTACCGAGCTTGGGCTTCGATATCCCAGGATGTAAACACAAGTATAACTTTGCGTCCAGGTCGTTCATTAGAAGTTTAACCGAGGCAAAAGCGGAGTACGTGAGCAGAATTGACAAGAAATTGGTCCGACTTCCTTCAGGAATTCGACATTCTGGTCTCCCGCCACGGCTGTCGAAGTGAATGTTTGTAAGCCATTGTTACCATCATTGCACATGAGGAGCGACTCGTTGGCCCACACCGCGAATGACGAGGCCGATCTTCTAAGCTCTTTTTGTTTCCATCTCGACTTTGGATACCCGGGAGAAATACCACTGACAATCCCTCGGTGTGGTACTTTAATCCAGTATGCCGGAAATAATTTCCCGACAGAGCTCCATGTACAAAGCCCTCTTTTCGTCGGACATCCATGAGTCGAGTGAGCCCGATGGCACCTCTCCGTTATTGCTACGAAGTTGTGCTCCTGAATTGGAATCAGTCCTTTGCGTTTATTCTGGCACTCTTATTCATTAGGCATCGTCCCACGCTCATGGGAGGCAGTTTTAGTGCATCCGATCCCTAAGAAAGGGGACCGCTCAGACCCTTCCAACTATAGACCAATAGCTTTAACTTACTTGTTCTCAAAGATTATGAAATGCATAATTAACTGCCAGCTCCAGTGGTATTCAGGGGAGTGCTAGATTAGCGATCACCAATATGGCTTTTAACGGAATCGCTCAGCCGGTAATCTTCTAGTATTCTTAACACAGCGGTGGGCGAAGGCAGTTGAGAGCAAGTGGGAGGCGTAGTATAACTTGGCCTTTGGTCAGGCGTGGCTTCTAACAACTACCATTCTGTGGGCTTTCCAAGAAATCATGTAAATCCAAAAATCACCAGTTTTTTGGCAGGTAGGAATATCAAGTCATTGTCAACGGTACATGTGTACTATCTTCTACCTTGTTTCTTCTGCATATCATGACATGTTGCAAACTAGCGGCATTCATTGGTATAAATACGACAACACCGAAGATACATAGGCCGTCCTAATATCCCTCTAAACTCTCTAAACTTGTGTCTGAAATCCAGTCTCTGTTAGGCAAAGTTTTAGAATGGGGGCGACTTAATCTAGTCAACTTTAACCAACCCAACAAGACACAAGTTTGCGAGTTTACCGTTAAAAAATCACCCTTTGTCGTTCCTTTCCAATTCGAACGTACTTTCCTAATCACCTCAGCCAGTATTGGAATACTTGGCGTCGACATGTAGAGCAATGTGCAATTTCGTGGCCATTTGGAAGGAAAGGCTAAAATTTGCCTCTAAGACACTCGATGTGCTCGGAGGGCGAAGCAGTTTTTCATGTCTTCCCACCGCCTAAAATATATAAGTTCCGGCCACACTTGGAATATTGCTCTCACCTATGGGCTGGAGCGCGTGACATATTGATATTTACATTGTTCTCCTGAGTGCCACTGCACCAGCACACTGCCACAACAACGTGCTTATTCTTCGGGTGATATCGGTATTCGGTATCTTTAGTTCTCTGGCGGATATCTGAGGGATCAGCCGTCTTTGCGTTCATTGAAGGAGGCCTATGTTCAGCAGCGGACGAATAAAGGCTGATGATGGTGATTATTTAAATTTTTATTGTTTGTGTGTGCACAATTAGTGGAATGATACGATGTCTCGATTAAAATACCGGTGGGAGGGAAGCGCTGTGCCGCGCTCCCGGCTGCATGGGTACCACCATCTTGCTTGTTCCTCAGCTTTGCTGTGTTTTGGAGAGAAGGGCAAGACAGGCCGTGTAATTACTGGCACCGAGACTTAACATCTTATGTCTCAGGATAGACAACACATAGATGAGTTGCCTGGGCAAGTTCCAGGTAAACTAGTTTATGTTCATGGGTGACGTCGACCACTTACCATCAGGTGGTAAGTTTGCCAGTTAGCCTATCCAACTAACATAAAAAAATGCTTTTCATGTTCGTAGAGGAATATTTGCTACAATGGGAAGAATAAAATAGTATTTTACAGCTAATATTATTTACCAGATTAGAAGGTAATATGCAAATACAAAAAGTGGTCACTTTAAATGTACCGAGAATAAACCCGTAATGTGATCTTACTGAATCGCGCATGCATGTAAAACACAACTAATAAGCCCGCAACACTTTTTTGCGTTAAGAATTTAATTTCGATATTAAGACGAATAAAGTCGTAATATGACATTGCGGTACCGAAAAAAGATAGCGATGTCGGTAATTTACATTTTATTGAATATCTGATATGGTATTATATTTAGAATCATAATCTTTTAATAGTGTAGCAGCCAAAAAAATTACCTTTAAATATACCTCAACTACTTATATACCGCTAATACTTATTAAGTTACAACGAAAAATCAGTTTTTTATTTTTCCTGAACAATTCACTTTTGTGTATTACGACTTTATTCCCCGG
This sequence comes from Helleia helle, assembly GCA_963853865.1. Taxonomy (NCBI): domain Eukaryota; kingdom Metazoa; phylum Arthropoda; class Insecta; order Lepidoptera; family Lycaenidae; genus Helleia; species Helleia helle. The sequence continues at coordinate 17,261,388 of OY971432.1, read as the reverse complement.
GGGGTGCGATATCATCTATCACAAAGTCGTGAATTTGACAAATAACGCTTCTATTATTTTTTAAATTTATCAGTAACCATGGAGTTTGATAACAAACAAACGCAAGCAAGTAGATCAGCGTCAATAGAACAGCTGATTAATGAAAATCCGACATTTTGCCCCATAGCTAGGATTTTTTTTTAAAGAAATTTTAAAAATAATAAAATTTGTAAATAATTTAAATACTTCTTATTGTTTTAAACAAAAAGAAATAGGAAATATCGAACGGCGGGAAACATCGTGGCGCGCGGTTGTGTTTTTTGGTTTCCCGTTAATAAATTGTCATTGTGTATGCACAATATATTTCGTTTTTTCGGGGCGGTTTTCTATATTATTTATTTTAAAAACTTAATTGATTAGTTGGAGAATATTCTGGTAGACTATCCTGGGTGGATGGAGACTGAAGAGTTGATTGATGTGAATGAAGTCCTTGGGGGTTTTTTGTCGTTTCTCCATATTATAGAATAAATATTGTTTACGACAGACATTTATAATTAAATATGAAACACTTTACCAATCAGAAGATTTTACAACTCAATATGGTGTACCTCAAGGTATAAGTCCGTTACTATTAACAATCTATATGAATGACTTACTTAAAAGCCTGTTCCCTAACAGACGATAACAGCTAAAATAAAAGTAACTATAAAGCGGACTTAAAACACGCATTGACGCAAGCTATTTATTATTAAGGTTATTATAATTTAAATTAAATTTAAGCCGAACCAAAATTATGCATTAAAATCAATAGGAGAGGCTACAAACAAATTTCTTTTAATAAGTCACGAAACCTCGCCACAGAAATTCAACTCACACCGACAGATAATAACAATCTTTAATAATAAAATTGAGGTGAATTCGGATTTTAATTGCAATATAGAAAAATAGTAAATCTACTTTTTCGCTACATTGACTAAAGTTAAGGTTAAGACCCCACATGGCTCGTTGACATTAAAAAGCTAATAAATAAGTTTTATTTTGTTTGCTATTGTCGTCGTCGTTGTAGTTGCAATAAAAAAATATTGAGATGTATTCTTATTCATGTACATATTTACTTTTATATTGTGAATGTGTGTGACGCGGAAATCATGAATTTAAAGCCCCCAAACGGAAAAAAATGTGAATAACAATATGTACCGGAGTCACAACATTGAACATGAGAACTAAACCTTTATGAAAATACAGAAAGTGTTATTTTTTTCAACATACGCAAAACATCATCTAATCAATTAATCACTAATTTGTAGTTTGTTTTTCAAAAATGGGCTTGCTCTTTTGATAAGATTATAACACATATAAAATGTGAAGTGAGCATCTATTGGACATTGTTCCATCAACATGAGAACTATCCTGGTTGTCCTTGCCTTGGCACTCGCCGTCGCCGCTGTACCGACCCCGGTACCAATCAACAATGACTACCACAACACGATTGGTATCCCAGAAGCAGCCAGAATCAAGGCGGCCGAAGAGGCTCTGGACTTCGACGGATCAAGGATTGTTGGTGGACAACAATCAGCACTTGGAGCTTTCCCTTACTTGGTATGTTTTTTTTAATTTAGTTCGTTAGTCAAAATTATTTGGCATAAAATAATTTAAATTAATTAGAAATATACACACCAACACCGTATTTATAATTTATAAACCATAATTATAAACCATATTTTCAATAAAATACTGACCGGTTCATACATTTTTATGAAATCTAAAGATTCGCGCGGCATAATTCTAGCGAAGTTTGAAGCTTTCAATTTACCTGGCCCAGTTTTTGTATTTTTTTGTATCAAAGTAAAGTTTAGAAAAAAGAAAGATAAATGCTAAGGACAGCTGTAGGCATGCTCCAAGCTGGGGCTACTAGCCGGAGTATTGCTGAAGAGAATCCATAAAACGCGGGAAGTCCATCCATAAAACGGAGAAACAATTATAGTTTGGGCGGGAATCGTGTTGGTAGAATAAACAGATCTCGTTTGGATCAGAAACACCACGACTGCTGAAAAATACCGTAATCAGGTGCAAATACCAATAATAATATATCCCCATCGACTGCCAATGGGCCAAGTTTTCACGCTTATGCATGACAACGCCCGTCCACACACTACACCAGTACCAGCTGGCTGCAGGAGCACGAAATGTCGGTTTTAGACTGGTTCACGCAATCACCAAACCCCATAGAGCACGCGTGGGAATTTTGTTCCAAACTTTACTACGGAAGTAAAACTTTTTTTGTATTATATAATATTCCACAGCAAAACTTTGATAGCTTGATTCAAAGCATGAAAAAACATTGCAGGACCGTGGTTAACGTCATCGGTGGTTTTACTGACGTTTTCACTTTACTGCACAAAACTTAATAATTTCTTTCTTAAAAAGACAGTCTTTTATTTTACTTTTTAACTTTATTTCGATAAAAAAATATTAACGCAAGAAAAATAATTTTGTTTTACTCTAAAGGATACTGATAAAAGGTATTACAAAAATATACGCACGTAGTATGTTAGTTCCTTAAAATTTTTAGTAACTTTAAAAAATCAGAATATCTCTAGACGGTGTCGATGTGTGTAGGTCGAACACTTCAAGTAAAGACAATCTGTATGATAATTAGCTTGTACATAAATTACTTTCATGTATTCTACGGTATCCTTTAACGACACTCGTTTCTTGACAAATTTGTTCTAAGTACAAACACGAGATTACTAAATTACGATGTTAATGATGCCAATTGCAGCAAATGTCTTAGTATTTGTTTTGCTCTTTTATACCAAAATCCCCTATTCTTTTCAAATAACTGATATCATCATCAATCAGATTACTTTACAGGAATCTGCAACACGCGATATGTTCCTTATTTGACAGCGATATTTTCCCACATTCAAATTCTTTTCACTTCATGTCTTTTCTTTGGATTTAATTTTCGTCCGACTTCTATTCAACTTTTCTTTATAGGGAGGATTAGTCATCACTCTGACAAACGGCCAAACATCAGTATGCGGTTCCTCTCTGCTCAGCAACAACAGGATTGTCACCGCTGCCCACTGCTGGAGAACCAGACAAAGCCAGGCTGCTCGCTTCACTGTCGTACTTGGCTCTGTCCGTCTGTTCTCCGGCGGTACCCGTATAAACACCAACAACGTTCAAATGCACGCCAGCTACAACATGGACACCCTCAACAATGACGTCGCCATAGGGGTCATCAGCTGGGTCGGCTTCACAAGTGAGTTCAAGTAATGATCTCGATATCCAAACATGAAAAATCTCAGCAGCTAGACCCTACAAGCTCTTGAGATCTCTATTGCATCATGTTTGCATGGAACTTCCATAACATAATCTCTATAACAATGATGATAAAGCCGAAGGTTGGAGCCTTTTGATGGTTTTAAGAGGGACCCATGTCTGGCAATGGACGCAAATATCTTCCAAGACAGTATAATGAAGACATCCAAGGAGACAGAAGAATCCAAGACACAATACAGTATATTGAAGCTTCCGACGATTCTAATTGATGTGAATCTTGATCATACAGTATAATGTGGGCGAATTACCCGTTCAAAGTAATTAGCCAATTTAATGTTACAGTTACTTTATGTACGTATCTATTTACGAATAGTAAGAGAAAGCATAATGACAAAACACTCTCAAAAAGAAAGCGAAGTGAGCAAGCGCCCTCATCGGCGACACGGCTATAAAATCATAACTTAGCCTATGTTGTAGTATGGAAATATATTTTTTCGCTATCCATTTTCAGACACCATCAATCGTATCGCTTTGGCCACTGGCAGCAACACTTTCGTTGGTTCCTGGGCTACCGCCGCCGGATTCGGAGCAACTGGTGACAGTAAGTCTTTTTCAGATTCTTGAATTGAATTCCAAAAAAATCTAAGATTTTGATTCTATATATACAGGTCTAACAACTTTTGTTTGTACTGAACACAATGACCAAGAAAAACTCGAACTCATTTTGATTAAAATAGATATTTTTTTCTGTACAATACTCCAGAATACCTACCGAATGCCATACATACAATAATTTATTTAAATATGTACTACGTACTAAATTTTGCGTTCCGAAAACTCACTTTGTTCGACTGAACTGTACTGCAGTCCGTACACCTTACTTTAGTCAGGTACCGTAGGTACCGTACTTTAGTGGCTTCGACAGTCGACACGCGTCGGTGCGTATGGAGCAGCGCTAACAATACGAAATTACGAATTAAAGCCAAAGTGTGAACCTGTTTGTTTCTACTTAACTATTTATTGAACTATTAATACATTTCGATATAGAGAATAAATTCTAATAAAATTTTATAGGTACAAAAGCTGTGTCACTTTTGCCTGCGGCGTAAAATCTATAGAGAGAACATGTTGTTACACTACGTAGAACGAAACGCGTAAGCGCTATAAAATCCTCGCGCGCTTACGACGTTTTAATCTATACTGAATAAATACATTAATTTTAAGGGTTTTTTTTTTCGAATTTTATGCTTATTTTGAAGTATGACTGACTATTTATTTCTTTAGACGTAGGAATCTCACAAAACCAGGTGATGAGCCACGTTAGCCTCCAAGTAATCACCAACCAATTGTGCGCCGACACCTTCGGATCAACAGTCATCGTCGGCTCCACCCTCTGTGTGAGCGGAGCTGGTGGTCGGAGCACTTGCGGTGGAGACTCCGGTGGTCCTCTTGTCCTCAACAACCAGTTGGTAAGTGCACTTTTGCATTGCAATGCAAATTGTTACAATTTTGATAGTTGCGGGTCATTCAGGACAGTGTGAATTACGACCGGTTTACCTTCTCGTGGCACGGCCATATGTTCTTATATATATGATGGCTATTCAGGCATTTCCTGATATGTACCATCATCTTGATTTTTTAATCCTTCAAAGAACTCAAATCTGTATTAGATAGATGCGCCGGTCATACAAATACTGGGACCGACTCTTCTTGTCTTATGGTTGACAATGCATCAACGGCACCCTTGCCAGACACAAGATCCCGGATCGTAGATAGATTAGTAGGTATTACACTTACGTCTGAGCTGACTAATAGGTAAACTATAGACAAGCCGGCCTATCTGCATGTTCTTCCTTGTATATACAATGGTTGGTTATTTTACAGATCGGTATCACATCCTTTGGTTCCCGCTGGGGATGTCAGCGCGGCTTCCCTGCCGGTTTCGCTCGAGTAACCTCTTTCGCCTCCTGGATCCAGGCCCGCTTGTAATTTGAAAAGTGAATGTAACTTTCGTTTACAGTTTTTGGTCTAAATAAAGTAAAGTTTTAAATGTAAGTATTGTATTATTTATAAATGTAGTGAATTTAGTCGGTCGACGGACTTCTTCATACCATTTAGGGAATGGTCCAATGGATTCTCTTGCTCATTTTATTTTATTTGTTTTACTCGCATAATTATAAAGTTATAAATCTACTCTCCTACTAAAAACAATTTCTAATACTTCCTCCGCCTTAATTTTAAATCATATACGAATTAAACGGCAGTATCCGGTGTTGACAATCTTATTATTTATAGCTAACTATTCTGCGCGGTTCCTCCCTCTCGATAATGAAAAAAAACTTTCCTTCAAAATAAATAACTTTTCTCAATAAGTGGAATAATATTTACCCCACACTTTATAAACCAAAAGTGAGCCGAATGGGCTCATACTAATCCGATGTAGCATTAGGGCCTTCGGGCCGTTAGCATAGATCCATCCGAAAAAAAAAAGTTTTAGTGTTTCCAAAATTCGTGTAAAAAATTCGTGTGAAATATGTTATAACATATTAGACAGCGCCGTTTTATTGAGACGAAAGAAGAAAGGGAAGGAAAGCGAAAAATCAATACACAACCAATAAATTAAAAACTTTTAAAAACTTGAGGAACAACCCTTAAAAAGTAAAAAATAATTGTCCTTTATCAGTCGTTAGAAACTAAATTAAAGAATGCTCATCGAAACGTGAATGTGTGTGTGTGAAAATGGCTCTAAACATTATATTTTCTGATGAAACTCAACAATAAACCTAACTGTTTTTCAACATTCCGAATTATACCTAGACTAGTAACGACTGAAAGTCGCCGCGGGGTATCGCAAGCCACAGATTGCTACATATAAAATGCGTTTCTATTTTATACGATAAAAGGTAAAATAGCAGAAACTTTTATCCTTACTTCCTTACTATCCTTACTAGTCCTTATCCTTACTAATCCTTACTTCCTCACTATTCCTTACTTAATATTATAAATGGGAAAGTCACTCTGTCTGTCTGTCCGTTCTTCACGCCTAAACCACTTAACAGATTTGGATGCAATTTGGCACAATGATAGTTTGAGACCCAAGAAAGGACATAGGATAGTTTTTATCCCGGATATCCCACGGGAACGAGATATATGCGGGTAAAACCCTGGGACTGTGACTGATCTTCTAAACCACGAAACAGATTTGGGTGAAATTTGATATGTAGATACTTTAGAACTTAACGTAGGAATTAAGATAGTTTTTATCCTGAAAATCCCACGGGAACGGGAGCTATACCCCAGGACTGTCTCTCTTCTAAACCACGGAACATATTTGGGTGAAATTTGATATGAAGATGCTTTGAAACCTAACGTAGGACATCTAAGAGTTGTTATTCTGAACATCCCACGGGAACAGACCTATGCAAGTAAAACGCTGAGACTGTCTATCTTCTAAATCACGGAACAGTTTTAGGTGAAATTTGATATGAAGATACTTTGGAATTTAACTTAGGCCATTAAATAGTTCTTATCCCACTATAAAAATCCCACGGTCTTTGCAGGTAAAACAAAGCAGGTATAAAAATTACGAGCTGTGCAGGTAAAACACCCGGACTGTGGATCTATTAAACAACCAAACCGACATTAATGTTAGGTATAGAAATAGCTTAAAACCTAAGTTAAGATATTAAATGTATAAGTGTAACAAGAAGTTTTTTAAATGTGTCAATGTTTTTTAAATGGCGTTAACTTAAAACGTAGATCACGCTATCGATTACAAGATGCAAAACCTTACAAGGATCTTTTGTATTGCACGCGTTTTTAACCGACTTCAAAAAAAAAAGGAGGTTCTCAATTCGTCTGTATGTTTTTTTTTTTTTTTTTTTTTTTTTTTTTTTTTTGTATGTATGTGACACGATATCTCCGCCGTTTGTGAATGGATTTCGATGGTTATTTTTTTGTTTGAAAGCTGGTGTTTCCAATTTGGTCCCATATTAATTTTATTAAGATCTGACAAGCCGTTTTTTAGTTATTCCCAATAATGCCTATTTGGTTGGTTTTGTTTATCTTGATGATATGATAATTTTATTACGTGTCGATGTAACTAACAATTGTATAGGATGCTTTGGTAGCACACCATAGTATGTCGCGGTCATCGTAATCATCATCATCATCACCAATCATCACCATCATCATCATCATCATTTATCCATCCACTGCTGAACATGCCTCCTTCAATGAACGCCAAGACGACGAATTTCGGAATCACTAAAAATTAAGAAATAAAAACATTTTACAAAAAATTAAAACCGACTTCAAAAATACTAAACTAAAAAGTAATAAAATAACAGTTTCTTTAATTTTTGTGCTTACAACATATAATCAACTTAATCTTCTACTAATGTACAAACTTTGCGTTTACCACGTCATTATAGTTACTTTTGGAGTCGGTGTCGTATTTGTTGCTGTACATTACCTACCTACCTTGGCTGACACCGACTGCAAAAGTAACTATAATGACGTGGTAAACGCAAAGTTTGTACATTAGTAGAAGATTAAGTTGATTATATGTTGTAAGCACAAAAATTAAAGAAACTGTTATTTTATTACTTTTTAGTTTAGTATTTTTGAAGTCGGTTTTAATTTTTTGTAAAATGTTTTTTTAGTTTAGTATTTTTGAAGTCGGTTTTAATTTTTTGTAAAATGTTTTTTTAATGAATAATATTTCCATATATTATAAAAAGAAATTTATTTATCTATACAGATAAATAAAATTGGAATGTCTGTTTGTAATATTAAAATAACCGCTTTTTACTAAATGCATGTGGATGTTTACACAGTACATATATATACCAAAATAGCATTTTTTACAATTTTTGTCCGTCTGTTTGTTCCGGCTAATCTCGGAATCGGCTGGGCTAATTTAGACAGATAGCTGATATTTTAAGGACTAAGGCTGTAAAAATATTCATCATCAATCCGTATACGGCTAAATCTAAGTTAACGCGGGCGAAGCTGCGGGCAACAGCTAATATATTAATTCTGTCTAGAAACGAATAAAGAGTAATAATACAATCAATGTTTTTCTTCTTCCATATCCGTATTGAGTAAACTTATTTGTCAAAATATGAATATAAGTTGTCTTACAAGGTTTGTCTAATGTGGGCCGTCCAAGTTTTAGAATGTTGGAAATGGGTAACTCTGATAAATCTGTTGTAACAGCCGAACTTACACCTCTAGGTGATTTCAACACTTAGAATGGACCGATGACGTCGTAAGGCTGGACGGCAAAACATGGATGAGATCGGCAGAAAAAGGGAGGCCTATACTCAGTAGAGGGCAAATTCCTCATCATTGGCCCACTATTGGCCGATTATGATAACTGTACCACCATTACTGCAGAATTGCAGTCGAATCAGCCACACAGCCGGTGAGGTGTCTCTCGTTCGCATAAAACTTCGCCGACAACTACTACCACCCCACCCTTTTTTACATAGAAATTATTTTTTACTTTTCAATTGGTTTTTTATTAACAGTATAGTTTAAAAACTAAACAACACGTTTAGTTTTCTTAGCTTATTATTATTTATATTTCTAAAAGAAGTAGACATGTTTTTTTTGTTATCGCAGGAACTAGACATGCATTGTGTCAGGCTCAAGAAAAGTTCCTGTATTTGAATACGGGTACTCGTGAAGCCAGTAGCCGGCCTCATGCCTACTCACGGCCAAAAGCCTAGCACGCGCCGAACCTGTACTACAGCTTAAAATATTGTCAAAAGTCAATTTGCAAATTTTGTCGACCTCTGTGAATTTGGAGCTTCTTCGCTTCTTCCAAGCCAGCAATCTCAAAGGGGATGCCCTTAAAAATTTACTTATGAGATTTGCTGAACTATGGACAGAAGGCTGGTAAAGCGACACTGGAAATTTTGCGAAACCCTAAACCACCATAACGGATGGATGCTTGGGTCCAAGATTGCTCATTCAGCTGCATACTAAGAATCGGTTTTAAGCTAATTTTGATTAAGTCATCAACTTGTGTCAAAAGATTTGGGTGATTCCAACGGAGCACGTATATATAATATATATTTTAAGATGCAAAGTTCATAATGTGGACTTATTTCAAGGAGACGGTCAGCAGAATTTTGAAATTTAGTAATTGAATTTTCAATATATTCAGAAATAGATCCATCAAAAATTGGAGAACTTAAAACGGTAAAGGGAATTACTGTTAACTATTTTAATATTTGGAGCCAAAATATTACATTTTTGTTTTACGTCATAAATTTAAGTCGCAGTTATTTATAAAAAGTTTGCATTTGCTAAAATTAAGCTCCAAACCAATAACTTCAAATTTATTTTTGATTAATAAAAAGGTAAATTATATTATTATATTCATTTATTATACCAAGAATTTAAACTATATTATTAAAATAAAATTTCTCGAAACTCCGAAGAAGTAATGATGGCCATTAAATTAGTTTATCACGATATATATTTAAGCGTAGGCAATCATCGATCAAGCACTATTCTATATCTATTACGTTTATCTAAGGCAAAATACATTAACTTAACAAATGCCCGCGATTTTTCGTCCGCACAAATATTTATTCGTCAGTTTGAAAAATATAATACTCCTCGGTCAAGCTTACTGCGAACCCGGCTCGTTTGACATTCTATCTTGTACAGTGTGCAAAAAAAAGGCACCAGAAGTCCTCCAGCGTGACGAGGTGCAGAAAACATGTTGGCATTAGCACCACGAACGCTTTGAAGTGAACATTGCGGCGCGACTCCAGCAGCTGCACTCTCGCTGTGTATTTAGACTTTTAGCGCACGTACTCCGCGATGTCTTTCGCCTCAGGCGAGAGATACACCTGGTGTTTCGTCCTGCACCACGTATACTGTTGGGCTCCCTGGGAGCCGTGCCGCAGCGGTTCCTGCTAGTCTTCTGACGGCGCTCCCTCCTTTACACCGTCACAAAACCATCATCATCTTCTCGGTTCGATGCTTTCTCTGGCAAGGGCTTCGTAGATTGAGTGCCGCTCGCGGCGGTCCTGCTGGCAAGATTCTCATTACTCGCAAACACAGGCAGCGGGTCAGCTGGTCAGGAATTTTGTGAAGCGGTACGAGGAGCTGCAGGAGCGGAAGTGGGGTCGTGGGGTGTGCACAGTGCGCGCTCAGCAGACTTAGGAAACACCGAGGACAAAAATGCTGACGCGAAGCTGACGCCCGATAAATCGAGATATGCTCCACGACGACGCATGTTTACTTTTGATGCATAAGAAGGTGACCCAGTTACTACTACCAATTTATGAAGCTCTGTGAGTTCATTGCGCAAATCAGCAACAGTATTCTGGGATACATACTCTTCTGCACGTCCACTAGACTAGCCTGCAGAAAGACAATGTCCTTCAGGAGGCTCGTGACATCAACATGGTCAAAGGTGACAAGAGGGAGTTTTCCCGAGTCCTTTGCCATAAACGTCGGCACATCGTCGGGGTCGGTCTCCTTTAGCAGCTTGATGATGTCATGCACGCTCTTCTTTGTCCCGTCACGCCAACGGGACACCATCTGGTCACTCTTGTTTAGTGACCTGTAAAGCAGCAGCTTGGCAGCGGGAATGTCATCTTCGCTGATGTTTGTTGAGCAGATCTGACAAGCGGATAGCTTGTCCGTCACGTCCAGCTTCTGCTGCAGGAACGTCAGCGATTCGTTCACCACAAGTTTTTGACTCATGACGAGATATAATAACGAGTGACGGCTTACGCCGCGCTACACGTTTACTTCATTTAAGTAATTGTCAGCAATACGTCCGCATCGAATGGCGGCCGAACGAGACAGAATATGTACTCGTATGTGTCTTGTTTGTATTCTAATTCTTGAGCATCATTTCTCTTCCAAGTCGCGGCTCTACATCATGAATACAATCATTCAAAAAATAAAAAGTTGTTTTCGGTTCATCTGGTTCACCAACCGAAGCCGATAAAATATAGACTCTGCCAACAACGTTGGTCTTGCAGGTGTCTTGCCAACTCTCTCGAATGATTACACCTCCATGAGTTTTAGTAGTTTGGAAACATCTTGAGATTTTCATTCATTCATTCATCAGAAACAACGATTGTTCGCAGCATAAAAATATTACTAACTCACAGTTCTTCACAACTTCACGCTCATTGTAAAAAGCAAATTTTTACGAATTTATCCTGGTTATTAGGACAAAAGGTTCCGATGTGAACCTTATCGCTGTAAGGAATCCACGCCGAAAATGTTAAAAAAGCCGCAATAAAATTCGATGGAATTTTGTAACAAGCAAAGAACATTTACGAAAAGCCAGAAGGTGTTATTTCATTTTATGTAACTACAATCTTCTAATCAATTAATTACTAATCCGCAGTCTTCATTGTTTTTTTCTTAAACGATAAGCTCGCTTTTAAATTATGATAAGGTTATCAAGCATATAAATTATCAGATGTTCATGCATTGGACCTTGTTCCACCAACATGAGAACTATCCTGATCGTCCTTGCCTTGGCACTCGCCGTCGCCGCTGTACCAACCCCGGTACCAATCAACAATGACTACCACAACACGATTGGTATCCCAGAAGCAGCCAGAATCAAGGCAGCCGAGCAGGCTCTGGACTTCGACGGATCAAGGATTGTTGGTGGACAACAATCAGCACTTGGAGCTTTCCCTTACTTGGTATGTGATCTACTATTAATTAAAATCCTCGATCAGAATCATTTCGGTCATAACTAATAAAATATTTCAGACCGCTGGAATAGTGGTCAAGTGGCTAGGATTAATACACAGATTCTCTGACGAACTACTTACTACCCGTGTCATGATTACACCGACCACACAGCCCATGTGTGGTCGGTGCATGATTATATATTAAATTGTGTTTCTTGCACCATAACTTATGTTATATAACGTCATGGACGGAGTGAAGATACTGTGAACGCACTTTCCTTCATTTGTATTGCTTGTTATAATTAGGCATATTATTTGAAGCTAAATTAGAATTGCCCGCAATGTGATCCCTAAATTGCCGAATTGTCTAAAAGCCTGGTCTTAGAAAATTTCTGCACAAAATGGAAGATGCCACGCCTTGGGAATAGGGCGCCTAGCAGGCATTTCATGATAAGATATTAAAATTGTTATAGAATACATATTATTTGAAAAGATTAGTTCCACTGAGTTGGTTTCGCCGGTTGTTCTCAGTGGCCTTGCCTTGGAACCGGTGGTAGATTCAACTGACATTCAAGAAGATATTGTATTGTTACTATTTTCTTTTTAATTAAAAAAAAAACTTTATTCTTGACCTTTTGTCTGCATCTTAATTTTCTTCTAATTACAGGGAGGTTTAGTCATCACTCTCACAACCGGCCAAGAATCAGTATGCGGTTCCTCCCTGCTGTCAAACACCAAGCTCGTCACCGCTGCTCACTGCTGGAGGACCGGACAAAGCCAGGCTGTTCGCTTCACTGTTGTCCTTGGTTCAATCCGTCTCTTCTCCGGCGGCACCCGTATTACCACCAGCAACGTTGAGATGCATGCCAGCTACAACATGAACAACCTCAACAATGACGTCGCTATGATCACTATTAGCTGGGTCAACTTCTCAAGTGAGTTTAACGAATGATCTACATACCATACAAATACCCGAACTTGAAATATCTCTTAAAGCTTGTATCTTAAATAAATCACATGAAACTCTTCAGAACGCAAAAGCAAAACATTTTTTTTTGTATCTCATACACTGTTAAGGTATGAAAAACATGAATGAACTCTTAAAAAAATCAACCATCAGAAAAAGTGCGACGACTGTCACAAAGCATGATAGATCCTCCATGAGATTAATAGATCAATATGAAGGGGTAATGACCAGGTGAAATTAAGATTCTTTACTTTCTAATTCACAGCCACCATCAATCGTATTGCTTTGGCCACTGGCAGCAACACTTACGCTGGTTCTTGGGCGACAGCTGCCGGATTCGGAAGAACTGGTGAAAGTAAGTGTCTTTTAGATTCTTCTTCCTTTTTCCGGTCGTCTTTTTGTTGTATCAGGTATCGATTTTACGGAGTTAGTATAAGCATATTAACCGATATCACTATTTCTTTTTTAGACGTAGGAATCTCACAAAACCAGGTGATGAGCCACGTTAGCCTCCAAGTAATCACCAACCAACTGTGCGCTGACACCTTCGGATCAACAGTCATCGTCGGCTCCACCCTCTGTGTGAGCGGAGCTGGTGGTCGGAGCACTTGCAATGGAGACTCTGGCGGTCCTCTTGTCCTCAGCAACCAGTTGGTAAGTGCACTGTTGCACTAATATCAGGGCACTTACAAAATTATCGTCCACGTCATTACTATTATAGTTATGTGCCTCGACTTTCAGTTGTCCTAACTCCTTTATTGGTGCCTCTCTGTAAGTTCTTCCGTGTACATATTATAACGGTTGATTTTTCTCACAGATCGGTATCACATCCTTCGGTTCCAGCGCGGGATGCCAGCGCGGCTTCCCTGCCGGTTTCGCAAGAGTGACCTCTTTCGCCTCCTGGATCCAGGCCCGCATGTAATTAATTATATGAATGTTACCTTCTGACTTGTTTTGTATTCGATATAAATAATAAGAACTAAAACAATACGTATTGTATCATTTAAAAGACATTTGCTTAGATTTAATTTGATTAGTATGTTTAACCTTTGAACGAGTATAAACGTCTCGCCGTACCCCTTTTTTTTTACTGTCCCCGCCATAGTTTAGGCCTTGTCATGGCGGTGGGGCTCAGTAGCCTAGGGTGAGCCCAGCACGTTGGGCGAAGCGAATTGAGCCGAGGGGACTCTTTGTACCCTTTTTACTTGTAATGGGCACAAGTCTTTCAAGAAGAGGGGACAAAAGAGCAGCGGGCAAGGGGCGAGGACGGGAACCTCACCCATTGTACTGTCCGACGTTGGGAGGGGTTGTTCTGTGGTGCGGGAGAATCTCTCTGTGGAGATGGCGTCGATCCCCTGAGGGACTGACTAGCTGTCGAGGTGCCCTGTTTGCTCAACAGATCCTGGGTATGTCACCAAAGGCGGCATTGGTGGTACTCCCGAGTCACACATACTGAAATTGGGAAATGCTCTGAGGCATCCCGCCTGGGGAGTGGGTCTCCCCAGGTGGGTATGTGGGACTCGCTGCGCCCGAAACATGGTAAATGGACGCAGCTCTACCCACTAAAACCCGGCGAGTGCCACCCGTGCCGCCTTGATGAGGTGCCCCGGATCTGTTAAGCTAACAGGGCACCTCGACGGCTAGTCAGTCCCGCAAGGGACCGGCGTCACCTCCACACAGGGGTCGTCCCGCACCACAGAACAACCCCTCCCAAAGTCGGGACAGTACAATGGGGTGAGGTCCCCATCCTCACTCCTTGCCCCCTGCTCTTTTGTCCCCTCTTCTTATAAGAGGGGTACAAAGAGCCCTCTCGGCTCAATTGGCTTCACCCAAGGTGCTGGGCTCACCCTAGGCTACTGAGCCCCACCGCCCCCCTGCCGCCGCTTGAACCATGGTGGGGATTGAACTATATTACTAGCGTAATCCCGGCCGGTACAGGCGCATCCAGCAAGTCCTTGCATTTTAAATCTGTATTATCTTCGAATATATTCATTTAAATTACATGCTAAAAAGGGCCATTTGAGGTACATAATTGGATAAGAAATAATGATGTATTGCTTTAAATCGCTTCGTTAATAAGTCATTACTTCTCGTAATAAGTAAAGGATAAAAAATGATTATTGTGGGTTATCTCTAAGAGATAGACATGTGCCATCATTGACTTTTTTGAAGACCTTTTTAAGGTGTACAATACTGTAGTACATTATTTTGATCTATATGGTAGAGTTTAGCCACCGTTTGCAATGTAAGCGCAAAAAAAATATGTGTTTATTTACGACATCACATTACAAACCTCTTAAATTATTAGTGTTAATGTTTATCTACTATATTATGCACGTATTATACACATAAACCTTACTCTTGAAACACTCTATCAACTGAAAAAACCGCATAAAAATCCGTTGCGTAGATTTATAGATAGGGACAGGTAGGCGGGAAGCGAGTTTGTTTTTAACCGACTTCAACAAAAAGGAGGAGGCTCTCAATTCGATCGGTTTTTTTTAATGTTTGTACACCGATTTCTCCGTCAATTGTGGACTGATTTTTTAAATTCTTTTTTTGTTTAAAAGGGTATACTTGCCAAATTGTCACATGAAAAGGAAACCAGGGTCTGATGATGGAATCCTAGAGAAATCGAGGGGAACTTTCGAAAATTGTAGCAGTGACTAGTGCGTTTATTATCTTTTTAGTTAAGCATTTTAAAGCACTACAATTTAATGAAGGTCTAGAGTCCATCTGATGCTGGAGCTGAAAGACAGTCGAGGGAACTAACTCCTCAACGGTTTACATCAGTAACTTGTGTTTGGGCTTAATTAATTTGTATTGGTGAGAACTTTATACCTAGATGGGTTGTGACTGTGATTGGGGGTCTGATGAGGTAGACGAAGGACAGTTAAGGGAATTTAATAGACAATATATTACCCCTTTAATGAAAGTATATTACGTCCCCGTAGAGCGGAAACTCACCAAGTCAACTTAGGGAGAAAATGAGTATTTAATACCATTGGAATCACATTTTTTTCTCTACATTTCTGTCTAACCGGTTTTTTGATAGATGCCATAGTTTTAAATTTAGAAAATGCACAAAAATAACTAACTACAGTATTTAACAGCCACGTTAATTAAGTGTATTTAATTAATTTATGCCTATCCAAAGTACAGTCTCGTCATCACCTAACCCACGTTAGTTAATTTTGGCATAGACACAACCAACATTATTACCACGAAACTATGAATTCGTAAACTAACCAACGCTAAATAGTTATTTGTGGCCCAACAAGTTCTTAAAAGCGACAATTACCCAAGAAAGTCTGAAAGCAGAATATGACGCTCATATTAAGAGAAAAAATGAAGTGCAGCAGGATAAGGAGAGTGATAAACAGAGGTCTATTAGTCCTACTTACTCTTATAAATCCTACTTAGTTGTCACAGCAAATATGCAATCTACCCTGAACATACCCGTATGTGGTGTTTAATATTCCCCACCACGGTTCAAGCCAAGGTTGTTGTGGCGGTGGGGCTCAGTAGCCTAAGGAGAACCCAGCATCTTGGGCGAAGCCAAGTGAACCGAGGGGGGTGCTCTGTGTCCTACTCTTTTGTCACCTCTTATAAAAAGAGGGGACAAAAGAGTAGGAGGGAACAAGGATGGGAACCTCACCCCATTGCACTGTCCCGACGTTGGGAGGGGTTGTTCTGTGGTGCTGCACAACCCCTCTGTAGAGATGGCGTCGGTCCCGTGAGGGACTGACTAGCTGTTGAGATGCCCTGTTTTCTCAACAGATCCGGGGCACCTCACCAAAGGCGGCACTCGCCGGGTTTTAGTGGGTAGAGCCTTACCATCTTTCGGGCGCAGCGAGTCCCACATACCTGCCTGGTGAGTGAGTTCCCCTTCCTCCAAAGGATGCCTAAGAGCATTTACCGTCGGAAAAGAAAAGAAGGAACTTTAATGTTCAAAATTACACAATTCATACGGCTAAAATACCAAATGATTAATACTATTTAACATGGAATGAAGTAAACGGAAAGAGAGGAAGTACAGAAATTGCCAGTGCATTAAATTGGTGAATTGGCCAAGTCCCCAGTTACGTCAAAGAAGTGACAATTACAGTGACAATTGTGCCGGCCAAAATCGGAACAAATCTATTACAGTTTTTTTTCATATACCTGATACAGAGGCCTGAAGTACACCTCGACGAGCTTGAACAAAAGTATCTGCAGAGTGGTCACACACACATGGAAGTAGACTCAATGCACAGCGCAATAGAACGGGAGCAAAAACATACACCAGTTTACTCCATGATCAATTGGAAGTCCATCATGCAGCGAGCTCGATCGAAGAGACATCGGACAACAGCGCCTCCGTACATTGTCAAAGAGTTGACTTACGATTTACGATTACGACAAAGAGATAGTTGATGTGCTTGCTTTTACTGAGAAGTTTGTGAGCAAAACAAGCAAAGATAAAGAGGGAAAGAAAGTTAGGTGGCTGAAAATTAAGTGTCCCCGTTTTGAAAAACAAAGTCCGGGAGTTGTCATATGATGGTCCCTATTCCGAATTTAACGTATTTTAGAGACAAGAAATTGCTGCTCCTCGAACACGAAATAGGCGCAGGCTCCAGGTGGAGCGTAGCTTAGAAGCAAGTCACACAGAAGTTGATAAAGAAAACTGGATAGCACAGCTAAAAGTCTCTGCTATACCAAGAGCCTGTTCAGCACCCATACCTATTTCAGAGGTAAAGAAAAAAGATCTTGTCTTTGCGTGGTCTTTGCGTGAAAGGAATCATTCCACAGGAGCTTCATCCGTGGTTGGCTTCTCTTCCCACTGATAAGTCCACCATTGATAGGCTCGCCGAGCCCGATGTTAAAGAAGACTATGAAGAAGATTTTTAGCCTTTGCTCTTTTCTATGTTCATTTTGTGACAATCTTTGTTCTTATTCCTTTTTAAATAAAGTTTAGAAAGTTTTTTTTTGACTGTTTACTTATTTGATTCGCAAGAAAACAAAGTTAGTTATTTATTTCCGAGACTGTTATGCATTTCCAGAGACTAGTTGAAATTATGTGGGTGAATCACCAGTTTTTTTGCAGACAGGAGCATCAAGGTCGTTGTCGACGGTACATGCTCGGACCTCAAGTCTGTTAATGCTGGTGTTCCGCAAGGCTGTGTACTATCTCCAACCCTGTTTCTTCTGCATATCAATGATATGCTGCAAACCAGCGGCATTCATTGTTATGCGGATGACAGCACTGGAGATGCCTTATACACTGGCCGCTCTAATATTTCTCGGGAACAAGTCGATGAGTGTCGGAACAAACTTGTGTCTGAAATCGAGTCTCTGTTGACCAAAGTCTCGGAATGGGGACGACTTAACCTGGTCCAATTTAACCCCAACAAGACACAAGTTTGCGCGTTTACCGCTAAAATATTACCCTTCGTCGTTCCTCTACGATTTGAAGGCACTCCCCTAACTGCCGCAGCCAGCATTGGGATACTTGGCGTCGACATATCGAGAGATGTGCAGTTTCGTGGTCATTTGGAAGGAAAGGCTAAACTAGCCTCTAAGAAACTTGGCGTGCTCAATAGGGCGAAGCAGTATTTCATGCCTTCACACCGCCTTCAATTATACAAGGCGCAGATCCGGCCTCACATGGAATACTGCTCTCACCTCTGGGCTGGAGCGCCCCAATATCAGCTCCTTCCATTTGACCGCGTCCAACGCCGGGCGACTCGAATCGTCGATGATAATGTGATCTCCAATCGGCTTGATCCCTTGGCGCTGCGTAGAGATGTCGGATCGCTCTGCATCTTCTACCGCATCTACCACGGGGAGTGTTCTGAGGAATTGTTCGGATTAATACCTGCGGCAGAATTCCACCACCGGACATCGCGTAAGAATTCCAAATTTCACCCACACCATCTTGATGTCCGGAAATCCACAACATCTAGATTTTTACGGCATTTCCTGCCTCGCACTACAAATATATGGAATCAGCTGCCACCTATGGTGTTTCCGAACCGATACGACTTAGGGACCTTCAAGAAAAGAGCATACTCACATCTAAAAGGCCGGCAACGCACCTGCTGATCTCCTGGTATAGCGGGTGTCTGTGGATGTCGCTATCCACTTACCATCAGGTGAACCGACTGTCCGTTTGCCCCCTCTTCTATTAAAAAAAAAAAAAAAAACCTTCACTAAAACGAGAAATTCACTAACTCTGGGAAGAAAATCACTAAATCGGTATTAAGATCAAAATATCAAAGGGAAAAAATGTTTATCGATCATAACTCTTAAATTTATGTAAATTTATAGCTTTAAGTCAACTCAGACGATGCTTGGTTGTAGTGAAAATGCATTAAGACTACAAAATTGAAAATATCGCCTGTATAACAGACGCTAGTTTTTTTTTTGTTTTCAAAACTTTGCACGTCGATATCTCGAAACGGTGTTTTTCGAGTTAGTGAGTTTCCGCTCTACGGGGACGATTAATTAAATTTATGAGTCACCACATTTTATTTACTAAAAAATACAATGAAAAAGAACCGCTGATCTCGCCTTAAAACAAACAATTAAAACATGATATGATGTTTTGACACACATATGCCTGCCAATCGTGGATCTACAGCGCAAAGACAAAATTGGTTAATTGCCAGAAAGCTATGGAAAGAAGCATTTTAAAAATAAGAAGAAAAGACAAAATAAGAAACGAAAATATACGAAAGAGGACAAAACATATAGACGTTTTTGTTTTAATGTTAGTTGGATAGGCAAACTGGCAAACGTGCCACCTGATGGTAAGTGGTCGACGTCGCCCATGAATATAAACTTTACCTGGAACGAGCCCAGGCAACTCATTTATGTGTTGCCTATCCTGAGACATAAGATGTTAAGTCTCGGTGCCAGTAATTACACTGCCTGTCTCTCCCTTCTCTCCGAAACACAGCAAAGCTGTTTCACGGGAGAAACAAGCAAGATGGTGGTACCCATGCAGCCGGGAGCGCGGCACAGCGCTTCCCTCCCACCGGTAGACGTTCTAAACTACAGTCAAAAGCTAAAATGGCGATGGGCTGGACACGTATCACGATACAGCGATAACCGATGGACATTAGAAGCGACGAGTTGGAAAGGACCTAATGGGAAAAGACGAAAAGGACGACCTATGAAAAGGTGAAGCGACGAAATTATAGCCATAGCAGGAAAGGAAGCATGCTAAAGATAGAGATAACTGGATCAGACTGGAGGAGGCCTATACCCAAATAGGGGTTCCTATCCCAAAAAACTAATTATTTTCTATTATAATTAATTGCAAGAAAAAAAAATAGCCTAAATATTGACGATTTGTAAATAATATAAAATATAAGCGTAAGATAATGGTGATGGGAAATAAAAGGCGTTTAGCCTTTTATTATATTATTATTATGATGTTTTGAACAACATTACGATTTTCAATATTTCGTATTGCCTAAGTATTGCCTCCTCGTGCTTCCATAACGGCGTTTACACGGTTTAGCATGCTGTACACCAACTTTCGTATATGCTTTTGGGGAATAGCCTCCCATTCCTCTGTGAGAGCAATTTTGAGGGTCACGAAGCGTGATTGGGAGCGGGTTTCGTTGTTTTACGTACCTCCCTATTTTTTTTTCTTTTCCGCCGGGAAATGTTCTGAGGTATCCCACGGGGGAAGGGGGGACTCACCAGGCGGATAATTGTGGGGCTCGCTGCACCCGAAAGATGGTAAGGTGGACGCTCTACCCACTAAAACCTGACGAGTGCCAGCAATGCCGGCTTTTTATGTTCATGGGCGACGTCGACCACTTACCAGTTTTAACTGATTTTAAAATCCCTCGAAATAAAAAAAAACCTTTAATTGGTCATTTTGAAAGGAATGATTGAGATAAAAAATATGTTTTCATTAGGTACTTCTTGACGCAATTTATAAATTCTTGTGAAAATGTATAAATTATTATAAGTATCTTTTGTAACTTAGTATTTATTACATAGGCTGCACTAAAAGTATCGGGAATGGAATATTTCCACTGTTCCTGTCATATTAAAATCTTTTTAATTGAAAACTCCTTGGTTTTAAAAATCGAATACCATTTATTTATTTAAAAAAATATTCTCGGTCTTGTTTAGTCGTTGAGAAAATGGAATTGACTCGAGAAAATTCTAGAGCGATGATTTATTATGACTTTTGAAGTGGTTTAACACAAAAACAGTATGTTGACCGAATGATTTCTGCATTTGGTGATGAAGCCCCATCCAAAACCACAATTTATCGCTGGTTTGCTGAATTTCAACGTGGACGTGTCAAGCTCAGTGATGATCCCCGTCAAGGTCGTCCAAAAACTGCAGTCACCCAAAAAAACGTTGATGCTGTGCGTAAGCTGATTGAGGAAGATCGACATGTGACATACCACGAAATTCAGGCAATTTTAGACGTTGGCATGAGTCAAATACAAATAATCTTGCATGAACGATTAGGTGTAAAAAAGTTGTTTTCCCGATGGATACCGCTTTGCTCTGTGAAGCGCAAAAAGTGGCTCGCGTTACTTGGTGCGTCAGAACTCTCGAAAGATTCCACGCAGGATCCTCAAATGCTGTATACAACATCGTATCAGGTGACGAATCCTGGATATACGCGTACGAACCCGAAACAAAAAACCAGTCACGAGTTTGGGTGGTGTAAATGAGTTAAAGCCAACAAAAATTGTTCGTTCAAATAACAATATTTGCAAATAACTGAGAGGAATATTTATGAAATAAGGATCAAAACAGCAACAAGAGTTTTATTATTGTTACATCTTTATTAAGTGTGTGTGCGTAGTGGGTGGCGCTATCGGGCCACGCCCCCGCGCCCGCAGCTGCCAGCACCCCATACACTACATAGTTAAAGACTCTTGAGATCTTTATTTACTAATTTGGTAGTATCACAAAGTTATGACAATTCAGACGCGATTAGCAATGTTTCACTAATCATTAAATTTTCATAAATTCTGTCTCAGTAATTTACTACTTAATTTTTAAAAATCCAATAATAAGGTGAAATATATTACTAATTTGAATTAAGTATTAATAAATTCTATTTGATCATAGAAGGCACAATGGAAATCGGCAGGATACATCGCCCGCTCTTCCGAAGAACGATGGCCTAAACGAATAACAAAATGGACAGGTCCGGGAGGCAAAAAGACAAAGGGGCAGACCAAAAGCTCGCGGGATAGACGATATTCTTCAACTGGCAGGAAGAGACTGGATGAAAACAGCTAACGACACGATAAAACTAACGGCTAACGACGAAAAATAGGGGTAACTGAAGGAGGCCTATACCCGAAAGGGGCCATGACATAATGACGTATTATATCGATCTGAAATATCTACTCGTTAAACATAATTTTCTATATGTATTCTTTTAAAGGTCATGGAAATTAATAAAGGCTTAGTATTATTATTATTAATAATAATATATTCGGATCTAGGTATTACTATCGGATTTGGAGTATCACCGTGGACACTCAAAGATGTCCTTTTCTTGGTGTATGTTCTATATACACCACCTGATCAGATGAAGTTGAAACCGAGAGACTTTCTCCGCCGTGGGACTGTCGTGTCGTCATTACGCTCAGTCAAAAAATATATATTTCTGTTACTGCAACATCCACTTTATTAAAGTTTGAATTCCAAGTACCTCAAGCATTTGGTTTTTTTTTTATGTTAGTTGGATATGCAAACTGGCAAACGTGCCACCTGATGGTAAGTGTTCGACGTCGCCCATGAACATAAAACAGTTTACCTGGAACGAGCCCAGGCAACTCATTATGTGTTGCCTATCCTGAGACATACGATGTTAAGGTTGAACTAGTCGATGCCGCTAACTCTAATAAAATGATTGCTATCTCACCTGACATAGTGCGCGAACATGTGTGCTAGAATGAAATGCACAATGATTCATTCCGAAAATGTCCTTTTAGCAAAACAGTTATTATAGAAAAACTAATTAGTGTATCTTTGGACGCAGCTCTACCCACTAAAACCCGGCGAGTGCCACCAGTGCCGCCTTGGTGAGGTGCCCCGGATCTGTTAAGCTAACAGGGCATCTCGACGGCTAGTCAGCCCCGCAAGGGACCGACGCCACCTCAACAGAGGGGTTGTCCAGCAACACAGAACAACCCCTCCCAACGTCGGGACAGTACAATGGGGTGAGGTTCCCATCCTCACCCCTTGCCCCCTGCTCTTTTGTCCCCTCTTCTTATAAGAGGGGTACAAAGAGACCCCTCGGCTCAATTGGCTTCGCCCAAGGTGCTGGGCTCACCCTAGGCTACTGAGCCCCACCGCCACGACAAGGCCTGAACCATGGTGGGGCGTGTTGAAATACGAAAGTTTGGAAGCTTGTATTTTTAAATGTATATTTTTTTACGATTTTGGGTACATACACACATAGATAATGACGACATCAATTTATATTATACTTAGTTTTTGATGGTCAACGTCAAACATTGTAGTAATTACTGTTCTGCGTTTGTATAGAAAGATGAGCGACTTGTGTAACCTTAAGTCTCGGTGCCAGTAATTACACTGCCTGTCTTGCCCTATTTTTCGGGCTAGGCCCAACACTCGTTCCCACCGCTGCTACTCCTGTATAGCCAGGATCGACAGCGGTTACCACTAAATGACCCTTTGATACGATCTCAGGGAGCCCGAGGGATACGTTAAAACTGCCTTGGGACCCGCAACGAATTTAATCAGAAGAATTCAGGAGGAGTAGGAAAATTATGTCTTGCCCTTCTCTCCGAAACACAGCAAAGCTGTTTCACGGGAGAAACAAGCAAGATGGTGGTACCCATGCAGCCGGGAGCGCGGCACAGCGCTTCCCTCCCACCGGTATATCTAGTATCTAGGATTGTAGCCGAAACCGGACCTTCGGTCGGTCATAGCTTAAGACCCATATGAGTGCAAAGTTCTCATCAATACAAATTTAATCAAGCCCAATACAATATGTACAAGGTACAACATGGTAACTGCTGTAAATCGTTTAGGAATTCCCTCGACTGTATTTCGGCTCCATCTGATAATCATTAGACATTCATTAAATTGTAGTGCTTTAAAATACGTAATTAAAAATTTCACAAACGCACTAGTCGCTTCTACGATTTTCGAAAGTTTCTCTCGATTTATTTGAGATCATCAGATCTTGGTTTTCTCATCATCGAACCATTTGATAAGTATATCCTTTCAAACAAAAAAGATTTTTTCTAATCGGTTGGTAAATGACGGAGTTAGCGTCTTTTCACACGAGCCGGTTGCCGGGTAGCTGGCGCCGGGTATCCGGTAGCTAAGTGTATAGGCTTGCCGGCCAAATCACGCCGGTACGTGTGAAAGCTGCCATACACGCCCATACACTTCGCTACCGGATACCCGGCGCCGGCTACCCGGCAACCGGCACGTGTGAAAAGGGACTTATGCCCGAACAAATATAACCAAATACAAATATTCGAATTGAGAACCTCTTCCTGTTTTAGAAGTCGGTTAAAACAAACTCTTCAACTGTATTGTATGAATCCAGATAAGTATAGATCAAAATACTAATTACCATCTTGTCGGATATTGATAACGACGCGAGTTGCGCTCACTGAAAGGAAACTCTGGTTTAGGAATTTTATCGCGGTTTATTAGGAATTTACATACCCGACGTCTCGAATAGTTGACAGGATCCATGGTCACGGATGGTTTGAGATGTCAGATGTTAGATAGCCACCTTCTCCAGAGAGATTGAAACAAACAAACCTAATATTAAAATGTGAATAGTTATTTTATATTTGGGCGTATATTTTAACTATTACTTTAAAAGAATTATTTATTAGGTCTTATATGAAATTGGCGTTTTGTATGGTCGGTTTTGTAGGTAGGCATTGATACCTTTACTAAAAAAATCATTCGGGCGGGAATCAATCAAATGTTTGAAGGCGGTTTGGACTACCCCATCGGAGTTGATGGATTTCCCTTGCAAGAAGTCCAAAATTCGAAGAATATCGTAATCTGTGGGAACAAGACCCGGGGAGTGTCTGACAGTGGATGTCTTAGACATTCCGTTTGAAGCTCCTCTAATTTGGTAACCATCTGTTGTCACACTGCACTGTGTGTCTAGCCAAACGCTTACAAGTAACTTTTTTTTAGTCAATTTTACTTGGGGCAGGATTTGGCTGGCTCGCGCCAGGGTTCAGCCATTGCGATGAGCGCTTCCGACTATCGTGCATAATCCACTTTTCATCACATATAATTATTCGATTTAAAATTCCTTCATTATTGTGCCGTTTGAGTAATGTAACGCAGCAGTGTAAGCGCGTTTGTCGGTTTGCTTCACTTAATTCATGAGGTTGAGGAAACCCACCTTTTAAGCTTTTTTTAACTTTCCAATTAGCTTCAAGTGGATTAAAACAGTTTTATCACTAACACTGCGGTTTTTCGTGTCTGAGTGGTGGAGATTCAATAGGTATTTGAATAATGCAAAATTTGAGTTTTACGAGAAATGGACTGCAATTGCATATCCTCCTCTTCCTTCTTGCGTGGTGCTCCTCATTGCTGTAAATCGTGACTAACCCGCTCCTGGAGTACTTTCGTCTTGACGGTGTTCCTCCATTTATATAACACTTTTTAAAATGAAACCAGCTTTTTATGTCATAAGGAGGCAAACGAGCAGTCGGAGCCTTATGGTGACGCACATAGACATACGCAAAATCAAAAGTTATGCAGATGCGTTGTCCTCCTTTTCCCTGTCCCCCCAATGGGCCACCGGAAACTCACAAACTGTACGAAACGCGTATGCTGTAGTTTGACGACAGTGTTATGTGAGCGAGAGGTACCACCCCGGTCGTGCCGACCCAATTCGGCTGCAATGCATGCGGCACAACCTCTGTCATTAAAATTAAAATACATTGCACAATAACTTGGTAAGATAATGGCAATCTATTAAATATTTTTTATCCAAATTGGATTTTACAGACCGTCATGAATACAATAAAGATAAGAATCAGATTTTATGTACAAACAGTGATAAACGAATATGATTTAAATATAAATTACTGCTGCTCTTGTCATCACGGAAGTTGTAAGGTACAACATTTTTTAAAATACGCAACAGAGCATGCTTGATTTGCAAACTGACAGGGGTATTTAGGAAGTAAGGATCAACACAGCAACAGACAGGAGTGTTATCATTGTTACATCTTTATTAAAAATTGTTACAATTCATAAAAATATTTTTAAAATCACAGCTCGTTGTCATTAAATGTTTCGTTGTTATTTAACAATGTTTTAACGTGTTCTAAATGTAATTAAAATTGCTTTAAATAAAGTGATGAGCAAAATTAGTCAAACCTTGGTCTTTAACTAAATTAGTTTAGCAATCGAGCATAAATTTATTAAACTCCTGATCTTCCACATAACGAAGTCTCATCAAAATGTTCCTTATAATAGTTATTAACGGTAACGATCAGTCAGTTCTTGACTTCCTGTAAGGCTACACTCTTTTGTTTATACCTATTAAAGAAACTAAAGTAATCTATCAAAATAATGTTAATATACCCGCGATACAAATACATAACCGTAAAACAAATCGTGTTTTACATTGCATGAATATATAAAATAAATACAGTAAGAACTTAAAAAAACAACCATAAACGTTTTGGTGAATAGTCTATACTAGTAGACTAACCTGAAGTGACGTCACCGGAGTGGGCGGAGTTGGCTGAGTGGGCGGCGCGAGCTGGCCACGCCCCCGCTCCCGCAGCCGCCAGCAGCCCCAGTAGCGTGGCCCACTCGGCCGCGCTGTGCACGTTCTGCGCGGATGTCTTCACGAGCTCGTACAGGCCGCACGATATCTGCGAGTATAAAAATAAGTGACATTATACTGTTTGTGATTTCCAATTTAATACCAAAATATGTATAAGTGGAAGTTCCTATTAGTATGATACCTTATCATAAAACACCGTTGTTATAATTTTTGTCTGGCCGTTTGAAATTAACACACCTTGAAAACGACTCAATTAATTAGCAATTTTAGTATAAAGGAATACATAATTAATAATGTTATCTATGTTCAATTGGAATCTTACAGGAGGATTACTGCAGGTAATAATTAAAAATATTTTAAGCAATCCAGTCCCTTATACGTATTTAAACTTTTGTATTTAGACGGAACGTGACTAAACGACCTTTATAGCTTTTGGCAGCACTAAAAATATGGTAGTAATAGTGTCCATAAAGAAATTGCATGCACTGGTGGTCCCATCAAATAGTACCATATTATAACTTTCAGAATGTAGGGAGGTCAATACTCAATATAGGTCAAAATAATGTTATTGGCACA
Organism: Helleia helle; assembly: GCA_963853865.1. Classification (NCBI taxonomy): domain Eukaryota; kingdom Metazoa; phylum Arthropoda; class Insecta; order Lepidoptera; family Lycaenidae; genus Helleia; species Helleia helle. Next base: position 17,234,105 of record OY971432.1, on the reverse strand, counting down.
CGTCTTTACTATAGATCGTCGTATATTGGACTCATTGGAGGCGCACATACATAGTGTATATATATATATATATATATATATTTTATTTTTATTTTTTTTCTTTTACGCCGGGAAATGCTCTAAGGCATCCCGCCTGGGGAGTGGGTCTCCCCAGGCGTGAAGATGGTAAGTGGACGCAGCTCTACACACTAAAACCCGGCGAGTGCCACCAGTGCCGCCTTTGGTGAGATGCCCCGGATTTGTTAAGCTAACAGGGCACCTCGACGGCTAGTCAATCCTACAAGGGACCGACGCCACCTCCACAGAGGGGTTGTCCCGCACCACAGAACAACCTCTGCCAACGTCGGGACAGTACAATGGGGTGAGGTTCCCATCCTCGCCCCTTGCCCCCTGCTCTTTTGTCCCCTCTTCTTATAAAAGGGGTACAAAGAGCCCCCTCGGCCCAATTAGCTTCGCCAAGGTGATTAGCTTCGCCAAGGTGCTGGGCTCACCCTAGGCTACTGAGCCACACCACCACGTCAAGGCCTGAACCATGGTGGGGACATACATAGTATATAAGCTTACCTAATGTGGGTGGAAGGTGTCACCAAACTACAAGAGGATTCTATAACGAGTTAGTAACAATGATAGCTTATATTCTAGTATTACTAGTTTTAATATTATTTAAACATTTTAAATACTACAGTGGAGTTGCACTCATCTCCACAGGAGAGGGGAATCCCACCTATCTGAGAATACACTCGGATACCATAGGTGCTGCTGCGGAGGCGGTTTAATGCAGAGGCACACCACTTCCTTATGATAACTGCGAAGCCGTCAATCTGTGCCTTTGCGAACATACCCGAGGCGCTACAACGCCAGGGCAGCCTCATCAGTACCATGAATGCATTATTATACTGGACACGCAGATCGCTGTACGCCCGCCGGGTAAAGCCGACCCACAGGCTGCATGTGTAGAAGTGCTTTAAAAATATGATTTAAAAAGTGTTATTTTAACTGATACAGAGCAACGTGCAAACCAGCATAGTGCAGCGGATAGCCAGCGACCTGCGCTCCCAATGAATGTCAACATCATCTTTTAAGTCGTCGATCACCCAATGACCTTTATATATATGTACAAGCGAATGACACTCACTAGGTCAGCGTGCTGGTGGAACAGCTTGTAGGGCAGACGGTAGAGAAGACGAAGGTGTCGCAGCACGGGCGCGGCGCAGGGCTCGCATCGCATGAGCCGCGCGGCCGTCCGCAGCAGCGATGTGAGTGCGCGCGCGCTGGCGTGAGGCCCGCGCGACCCCGCCCACACCACTACGCGCTCCACGTGTGGGCCCGCCTCCGCCCAGACGCACAGCACGCGGTCACTAAACAATACCCGATACTCATTATTGTAATACCACTTTATTGTATGTATACATTTAAAAAAAGTGCGAGCGTACAAAGCATACATGTAAGAAGTGAAACTTATTTGGCAAACAAATTTTTTAATCTCGTTTATATTTATACGAATCTAAAGCTTTAAATTTTCGAGACTTGCTATGCGACGTTCGCTCTATCTCACTCTCTCTCTCGATCTTTCTCACTCGCTTGCATACTCTCACTCCATGGCTATGTGCTTCATGCTACATTAGTCCTTTATCACTCTCTCTCAATAGGTCTCAATCACTCTCTCCCTCTTCTTGGACAAAAACTTTGCACATTTTCGTGACGTTTCATCCGTAAAAAAATTACCCTCATGCGCGCAAAGAAGTTTCACTTCAAAAAAACTAAAAGATGAAATGTTGATTTTTTTTATATGGAACATAATATATTTTCGAATACTGATATGATATATAAAAAATATCTAAGAATTTACGTGACGTTTACTTTTTATACCTCCCATAACCATAGTACATTGGTACATAATCAGTAAGCGATAGTGATAACATATATCTTGTTCGGGCCAATGTGTCAGGGCCCTCGCATAGCTTAGCAGTTCTTAGTAAGTAGTGGGTCACGGCTCTCACCAAGATTAGTAGGCACGTATAGCTTAACCATATATAAACCCTGCAGTGGTGTCGCCATTAGTAAAATACTACAGGTATTTGTTGTATTTTACTATTGTGACCATATAATTTTTATTAAATATGCATATTTTCAAAGGCTCATGAACTTTGACTTTTAATATATGCCGTATACGCAGTCTGATGTTTCGCACTCTATCTGTTCTTTTTATGCCCAAGATACTGCGCTCCATAGCTCTTTGGCAAACCCCGAGACGGAACTTCTGCGACTCGCTCTCGAAATTGCTTAACTTATTATAATTAATAGTAACCCATTTTTATAGCAACTCACCGGTTCTGTATTAGCGTTTGTCCCAAGAGCTCTAAGTAGAATATGGTAATGTCTTCTAGTTGTGGGTTGAGCTGGAGGCTGTCGGAGTCTGGGGGAGTCCCGGCGGCTATTATGGCTCGGATCAGCTCCTACAGACCATTAGTACCTTATGTATAAACACAGGCGTAATGTATGACACAGACTAGGATAGCAGACATCTTGCTCTGAACACTTTGTAAATACTTCATAAAATATGTTAAACCTTATTATGCAGTAAATACTTCCTCGATGTTACGTTCTAAGATATGGCGCTATAAATTGAAATAGAAAAAAGGCGTAAAGTTTTTTTGTTTAAAAATATAAAGTTATTCCGGTATTGAAACATTCCAGTACCGGGTAGTAGCACCAAGGGATTTTTGTATGAAAATAAAATCTAACCAATTATTATCAAAAGTCGTAGAGCAAATGTTGTTGTTTATATGTAAGCTATGTAGTTAGAGCAAGGTTGCTGCTGTTTTACAATTAACCAAATTAAATGATAGGGCGTTTCACCCTTTTTTCAAAAGTGTTTTAAACTACGTAAGATTTTAAGTTAACATGGTTATTTTCATTACTAAAACTATTTTAAACGGGATATTGGCCATGTTTTTCACTTTTATTTCGCGGAGCTCGATATTTCGACATTATCTACGAATGTCTTTATCACGAGACTTGTTTTAAATTAATCTTTAGGTGAAAAAAGATTATCACAATTTTTATGTATTTTTTAACCAAATCAAACATTAAACGAACTTTTAATAATTATCTTTTTCATTTTACGCGCGAATACGCTAGTCGCCATGTTCTTTCGGCTCGTGACGTCACAGCGACAGTGACAGAAAACATTTTTGCGTAAGAATATTTTGTGGAAATTAATAATTAATTAATCCTTATTATTGTATTGGTGTATTGTACCTGTAGAAACGCCGGAAAGTCATTTTAACTCGTATAAACAAAAAGAAAACATTTTATTGCAAAAATCAATTATTGAATTATATTTTTGCATTGTAATTTATATATACCGTAATATGGACACATCTTACTTATTATTTGTTGTTGTATTTATTGTGTTATAAAAGTGGATAAACTAATTACTTACATTACTATTTTATGATATAATTTTAATATACGTGTTTAAACAACGTGAGAAAAAAAAATGAGACAGCACAAAGGAAAGTCAAACTCGTTTACTATCAAAGTGACGTTTCAATATGGCGGATAGCATTTTAGGAATTTCAAGAACTGATAAAGACAGATAATTTTTTTTTTTTTGAAATATAACATTTATATTGCATTTCTATACATAGAAATCAGCATTTATTGTTTGTTTTTTACATAATCTATCGTAAATAATTATTTAAAGATTTTTTCATACACGTTGTAAAATACCCTATTATACTTTATTATTGTAAAAATAAAACACTGTTATTTTGTATATTTGGATCGATGTAAAATAATATGTCAGTTTAGAATAAAAATTTTAAACTTCTAAAAGTTTTGATATAAGTACCTGGAGGCTCTCCACCTGCAAGAACTTGGTCTCAGTGATGAGCAGGCCGGGCAGGTTGCACCGCGCCACGCACTCCATCGCTACGTCTATCAAGGCCTTCTCGTGGGGGGAGGGTGTCCTCATCACTGTGGAATTATCAAAAGATATAAACCGAAGCTCCGCCTAGAACATTAGTAATTAACATCAATATTACTAAATTTATTTTTAACATTATTATATTATATCGTTTTTCCATTCCCTGTTGAACATAAATAAGCCGATCCCCCGGCACTCGCATGCAACTAAACATCTTGTTTGATGCGAGATTAAGGTCACGTCAGAGTTTAATACCTTTTTCTATTCCAAATCTCTTGTATTATCCTTAACTCTCCAAAAAAAGAAGGCGACATGTTCCAACTTTGAAAGTTGTGGACGTTTGGGGGCGACGAGGAAGTGACCAGCATTTACATGTTATCTTGTACTAGAATATACGAACCGCTTTCACCGAGTGCTATATACGAGTAAATGCTAGAGAGTAGTCCGCTGTCGGTCCCCCTCGACGCCTCGCGGATCAAAGAAACCTTCCCACCCGGCGCCAAATAGTCTTCTGCTTCGACTAAGCACTGTCAAATATACAAAAATGTTTTAATTTATTGTGGTACATAGTGTACGCTCGAGGATGTAGCACGGCGGGCGATACTCACGGCGGGCAGCAGGCGGCCTAGGTAGAGCGTGGTGAGCACCTCGAGCAGGTGTCGCCAGGCCGCGCGCACGCTGTCGGCTAGACGCGCCGCCACGCCGCACGCGCGTCTCAGCGCCTCGCGCGCCTTCACCGACTGGCCCAGCGCCACACCTGCAACAGTACATCAGGTATCGTGAGATAAATTAGGATGAAACTTACAAGTAGAGACATTTCTGGGGGAACAGCGTAACTGCCTATTGTTTTTTAATGATTAATTATATTTCGCTCAATATAATAAACGTTTGCTTCGTGAAGCTATGCCATTTCCTCATAATAATACTTTTCCCCTCAAATAACATGTGATCAATTGGTATAGTTTCGGTCTCAAAATTTGTCGTCATCAATGGATAAAGAAAAACATCGTAAAATAACCATTTCTAATAGTGGGACGTATGAGGGGTGTATATGTCACACGCCCATGAGGAGCGGGAGGGAGGTGAGACTGACCGACGGCGATGTGTGCAGGCTGCTGCGGCGCCAGCAGGCCGGTGAACTTGCACAACGTGAGCAGCAGCGTGTCTACGGCCAACGCATCGGGCAGCCGCGCCGCCAGTGCAGCGCAGCGCTCCAGTCCCGCCAGCGCCGTCAGCGCCGCACCTGCTCCAGCGCTCGCCTCCTCCGGCGACGGCTGCGGCGCGCGCTCAAACGACGCCGACAGCGCCGTCACCTGCAAGTGCAACCATATTGTAAAACTTAGAGCGAATCATCTGTGTCGATATCCGAAATTAAGGATAACATATTTTTTTATCAGTTACAGACTTTTTATTTAAGTAGCGTAGTGCTGGAAAATGACTATTTTCAGTGGCACCTTTTAGAAAATGGGTTAAGGATCAGTTTCGTATCGTCAATCCAATCAAAGTAATTGGTTTTGGTGTGGACGGAGATAGGCGTGGTTTGTGGGCGTGTACGAACCGCGGGCGGGCAGGCGGCGGGCAGTAGCGCGGCGTGGTGTGCAGCGTGCGCGGTGGGCGGGGCCAGCAGGTAGCGCGCGGCGGGCGTGCGTCCGCGCCGCTGCAGCACGCGCCACAGGTACGCGTCCCGCACCGGCCCCACGCGCTCCGCCGGCATCACCATCTCCTCGTTCCTAGATATTGGCAGGAATACATAAGCTATTCATATTTATATTAATATTATTACGAGTGCTTACCGCGTTTAAATATTTATTGAGACCCGATATTTCGGCAATTTAGATTAGTATAAATATAAACGAGATTAAAAAAAATATTCCAACAAAACAACAAGCAAAGCTGTTCCTCAGAAGACATAAACAGAATGAGGGTACAGTATAATGTGTGATGCCGGTATTATACTATTGACATTACAGTATACTGTTGACACTGCAGCATACTCATGAGGTTATAGTATACAATTGAAGCTACAGTATACTATTGCCACGATAGTCTACTACGGACGTTAGAGTATATTATTGCCGCTACAGTATACAAAAGATCCTTTGGGTTTCATTAACTCACTTGATGGAATGGAAGATAGCTTCGAGCATGGGCTGGTCGAAGTCCCCGGAGCCGTTGCAGCCGCGCAGGTTGCGCACGAAGTCCTCAACCGTCATGGGCACGTTCAGTTTCTTGGCGTTGGTGTTGTGCTGGTCCATGTTGAGCATGATCACGGCGTACGCCAGACGGAACGCCGCGTCCGTGTTCGCGAACGGCTCCCCGTTTGTGGTCTGTGCGAATTATATACACTTATACTAGTTTTATATTTACTATAGTTTTATATTTTAATATGATCGGTGGGTTGTAGACCGATGTCTACGTCAAGTCACAGTGCCGCTTCGTTCATTTATTTAGGCAAATGTGTAAGTACTTATAAACCAGCGCAACGTAAAGTTCATTGTAACAGAAAGCTCAACGAATCGCTGAATATTCGATTGATTTATTCTTGACTTTACGTCATTATCATTTATTCAGGCAAGCGGTGTAACATGTACTCACATGCCAGCGCTCTGCGAACTTCTCCATGACGAGGAATATGAGCGGCGCCTCCCCGGGCAGGCGGAAGGTCTCGAGGTACAGGCGCAGCGCCTGGTCGATGCGCAGGCCGGCGTAGTCGAAGCTGTCGGCGAACGCGCCCAACACGTTGGCCCCGCCTCCACCCCCGCCCTCCTCCTCCGGCTCGCCGCGGCACGAGCGCTTACAGATGTACTCGCCTGGGGATTACAATCAAGGTGAGCACAGTAGGTAAGACAAGAAAATCAGAGGGACAGAGAGAGAGGGGGAGAGAGTGAGACAGTGTGTGAGAGGTAGAGAGACCATCTGAAGACAAAAACCCCATACAAGCGCGACTCTGACTCGCGCGCTTAGGGGAAATATATGTAATATATAACAATAATTTAGCAGATTCAGATTTTTTTTTCTTTACTTGTGTAGTGAGACCTAGATTCTTACGAAATCTAATGATTCCATGGAAATGGAAAGGTACCCTATACGTTTTGGTTTGATGTCGAACAGACGGACAAAGAAGTAATCCTATGAGGGTTCCGTTTTGTCATTTTGAGGATCTGAACCCTTCAAATAAGTGAAGTTAACTTTGAGAATAGCACATCTTTTCATTGTGACTGAGCAAATTTTACTATTACCAGGGCCGAGAGGACTTTTAGGTTTCAATAAAAAGAATCAACCTAATATGTACTATATATAATAAAATATAAATATGATTAGATTTTTTATGCTCGTTGAATATGCCATTTGGCAGACGATACACCATAGTTATTTTTTCAAAACACAGCAAAAAAAAAATAACTCACCGATCATTTTTTTATCCAAATCTGGGTTTTCTCTCAGGAACGCAGCCACCTGATGGGGATCTGTGGGGGTAGACAGAACTCCGTGCTCCTGGAGAAACTCTATCCCCCTTTCTGGCTTCTGGTTAAATATTTCAGTACCTTGTGTCACCCACTGGAACATAACCATTGTAGTGTGTAAGTAGGTGTGATATGTGCAAGTGTGTATGAGTAAGGACCTATATAAAATGTGTAATATCATTCGGGGTAGTAATAAATCATATTCGAATGGATCACATTGTTTCATATCTCCGTTGACACAACCTTACACCATAACATGATAAAAACACTTTAATTTGTTACTTAATTGATAATGGAACATGGTGGGCAGTCCTAGACTGTCTATAAAAATGGTGGTGGGATTTGAGCTTTCTGATAAGGTTCAGAACCAGGGTGAAGTTCATTAGGGTTATAAACCCTAATCTATCTCAGTCTGTGGGGCTACCATCCCTTTGTGCCTTGTGCTGACAGGCCGGGGCACATACACCATGGCAGGCGATGGGATTCTCGAGCTCATGAGCGGCTAAATTTTCGACTGCAAGAACCCAGCCAGAGCCAAATAAGAGTTCCACATAATCACCGGTCGTCACCCAGTTCCTGGTATGCTTAAAAAGCATTTTACCCGTAAAAATAAGGACCTAACATCTCGCTAAACAAGTTTGCGTTTACCTAATACTAAGTTTTTTTACAATTAATAAATAACAATTTACTATTCCCTAAAAGCGTATTTCGGTAATGCCCATAAGGAATATGTTTGTATAATAATATTATAAATAATATCAACCCTTTTATGTGTGGGGCATCACTGCTGGACACGGGTCTCCTCCTCGAAATCAGGCGAGGGTGTTGGGCCATACTTCAGCGATGCACTGACCCAATGCGGGTTGGTGAACTTCACACACCTTCAAAGACTGTTACTTTCACTGGTAAGTACGCAAAGCAAAGCTCATGTTCAGGTGCACGTAGAAATTTAGAAAAACCCATTTCAAGGCACCACAGACCTCTCACTTGGACCTCTCACCTACGAATAAATAATAAGTCAGGAAATGTAACTGTGTTATAAAAATGACCCAACAAAAGTCGTGTCCAAGTAGGCGGGGCTTAAAAGTCGTGTCCAGCGCGTCATCAGTCGGACATTTTTCTTGCAAGCGAACACACGTCAAACTTACGCATACGTTTTAGTTTTTTCATTATGAATTACAGCTGTTAATCATCACGCCATCATGTGTAGTGAAGTGGTGCAGGAGCCATACAAAATTAAAACCTCCAGGGATTACTTTTCACTAGTAAATAGTAGTAAAATTATATTATATTCAAATACGTTAATTTAATAAGCAAACCGAGATGGCCAATACTATGCAAAATGAAGTCAGTCAATTTTTGAACCAATGTAGAAGGTATTTTATTTATTCTTCATGAAATGTATAATATACCTAGGCTAATATGTTTATATTTTTATCATTATTTAAATGTATATCGATATAATTGAGGTATTTTAAAAATGATTTTGCATTTTGCTTGCTTTGTTTTCTTTTATTATCCCAGCCGATCCAATTTGGCAAAATAAGTAGTTAGCTGCAGTTAAGCTTGAAAGACAAGAGTATCCCGGGGAAGGAAGGAACCTATAAGGAGGCGGTGCGGCTGGCCAAAGTCGGGCTCGACCACGTGATCAGCCGCAAAGAGAGGTTAGGGCTTCTGGTCAGAGTTCAGAAAACCAAAGTCCTTCTCTTCCGCGGGACCGGCCGTAAAGGACACCCTCCGGTAGCTACCCTCCAGATCCGAGGGGGGAGGGTGAGATCAAGTATCTGTGGCCCATCCTTGACGGAGGGTGGACCTTCGACCCACATTTGTCAATATTGGGTTCGAAAGTCGTGAAGGCAGCAAGTGCGCTGGGCAGACTTCTCCCGAACCTCGAAGGAACCAGCGCCGCCTGCAGGCAGCTATACTCCGGAGTATGGCGATGTATGGTGCATCCATTTGGGCGGGTCACCTTACCGCGAGGAATAAGGCCTAGCTGGTACCGTACAGTATCGTGGGTGTCAGACTGACCTAGCCGGTGACCCCCCGTGAGAATTTGTGGCGGAGGTTCTTGCCGAGACGCATTCATATGTCTCCGTTAGGAGGGCTCTCGGTGAGAACCTTACGTTGTACGAGATCCTACGGGTTTGCCGACGAGGACAGGAGCGTTAATACGGAGGTGGGGGGAGACCCGGCACGGCAGTCGTATGACAAAAGCCTAACGGCTGCTTTGCATCCAGTCCTCGAGCGGTGGATGCGGCGTAAGCACAAACCCTTCCGTCTGACACAGGTGCTCACTATGCATAGTTGCTTTGATGAGTACCTGTGCCGTACGGCCCACATCCCTGTGGGCTCCCGCCAGTAATAGTATGTTACGATTGTGGCGCGTCGATGGACTCGGCCTAAACAAATCATTGTAAAAAAATATTAAATAATATTGTTTTATTATTGACTTGGTTCACTTATTGCATGACATCGTCAACGCAGCTATCACTCGACTGTCATACACATGTGACATTGCAGCATGCGCGCCGACCAATACCTGCATTTATTCTGAAATTAAACAAATCACCAATGACGTCTATTTGTAACCTCGAAAGTGATTGGTATTTTAAATCATACGTCGTTTTGGTTTGAAGTAGGCCCACTTTTTATGTGTCATTTGTTCTGAGTTAGACTTCCTGACTTATTATTTATTCGTAGCCTCTCACTCAAAGAGGCCGTGCCCATACCCACTTCAGACCATCATCGCTCACACACGGAATACATTTATGTCGTGTAAAAAGTGAGGTATATTTTTATATGCTATAGTAGATCGTACGATATAATAACCACAATTTATGATACATTAAAGACACTACTTTAAAATATCACAAATTGTGTCAAAGAGCCTATTTTGTAGGGGCCGCTATAAAGTTTTAGGACATTCCATAAGTAATCTGACCTGCTCCTTATAAAATATTGATCAAATATATATAGTTCTGTCATTGCCAAGATGGCCGCTTCTCGGATCCAACTAGAACCTTACCTTCTTCATATTCCTGACGGCCTGTAGCTCTGCCTCGTCGGGCAGGTCCATGACGAGCTGGTGTCTTCCAGCGCGGCAGGTCAGGTACTGGCTGATGTGCGCCACGTGCCCACCCCACGTCTCCTCCGCCCCGCCGAGCTCCAGCGTTACGTGGCCGGCCCGCCCACTCCCAACCCCCTCGCCGGCCCCACCCACTAACTCCTCCACGCTCTTCTGGGAGGTGCCCATGTCTATCGCCTCGATGATCGTCATTAGAGCCTCCAGCGACAATGTGTGGATGTTGTAAGCGCTAGAAGACACTACGTTCTTCGATAACAGCTTAGTGATCTCCTCGAACACGTTCATACAGTAGATGTCGCAGTCGAAGTTGAGATACATCTCCGTACAGAGGCCGGGGATGCGGAAGATTTGGGACAGGCCCTCTAAGGCGACATGGTGGATCTCCTTTAGCTCGTATATCGACTTGGTGGTGTCCGCCGAGATGATCTCAATTATCTTCTTGAAAAACGCCTCCATTTGGTATTTGAGGTGCACGCGGAGGGCTTCGAATAGCAAGAACCATATTTGTATGTCCAAAGCGAATATTGAAATTCTCTCAGTATCCAGTAACTGTAAGGAGATTTATTTAAATTAAACCTACAGCCTGATATACCTATACTTAACCTCGCCAATGTTGTTAGCTCTAAAGTAAAAAATATATCTTGAGGATGCCTGTATGACAAGACTGAAGATTTAACAAAATTCGGCAACGTTCATGGGCGACGCTGAAAACTTACCATCTTGTGGCCCTTCTGTCCGTTTGCCTCTCCAACATAAAAAAAATCACAAAGTACTCACGCTGAGCAAGTTCCGGCACAACGGGTCTTTGACCAGATGCAGCAGCGAGGGCCGGAGCGCGATCTGGTCGGCGCCCACCTCCAGCGCCGTACCCACCAGCGCCAGCCCCAGCTGCACCATGCCCGACGTGTTTTGGCCGTCCAGCGGATTGCACAGGGATATTAGAAACCTGCAACCAGCAAGTATGCTTTAATAAGCTACTTTAAAACGAGACACAAGGCATAAGTAGAATAATGTAGATCGATTTTTAATAACTTCTTATAGCGCGGTACGCATATTTTTAGATGAGATAAAATCTCTAAACTCGTAACACCTCACGCGGGCCGCTGAAGACGCAGTTTCACGTTGGATTTATTTATATAAGATTATGCAATATTTGTTTTGCAAGTTGTGTTGCTTCTAAGTTATGTCATGCGGCCAATTTGTGCGCCGTTTAAACTGTATAGGTTGTCATAATCTTTTACAGCCTGTATTATAGGTATTTGAATTTAATTGTTTTGTTTTACTTCTATCGGCAGTCCCTGTGACTGGTTGGTTTTTTTTAGTAGCAACCATACACATTTTACAACAAAAAAACATTGGGAAGAAACTAAAATACCTTTTCAATTTCCTATTCCTTCTGAATCCTTCTGATTAAATTCGTTGCGAGTCCCAAGGCAATTTAAAAGTATCCCTTGGGCTTCCTGAGATCTTATCAAAGGGTCATTTGTGGTTGTTGCTTTCGGTCCGGGCTACATAAGTTGCAGCGGAGGGAACGGGTGGTGGACCTAGCCCGATACCTAAATATCTGATGAGTTTTTAAAGTCTTCATGAGTGTAAAGTTCGCAATGCCGCATTGCCGCAACTCAATGAGCTAGTACCCTCCTCGCATAATTTCGAGGGAAGTCCCCAGCAGTAGACGTACCTGAAGAGTTCCCTGACGCAGGCCAGCCCGTACGGCATCAGGCTGTCGTCGTCGTGGGCTGTGAACCGGATACCCCGGTGGTTCACGTACTCCTCCACTCTCTCGCTCTCTTTCGTCTCCACTTTCACAGGCTCTGCCACCTCGGGTTGTGGCACTTCTGTGAAATGAAATACTGCTACACGAATCTGTCGCGTTTAACTTTATGTGGTGTGATATAAAAAGGAGATAATTAATATGAAATTAACATATTTAAGTGTATGTTATAAATACGTAAATTATTTTGACATAAAAGCAACCCCCAACTACATCCCCAGTAGCTGGAGAAGAGTTAAAGCCGTCTTCATACCTAAGCCAGGGAAGGTTACATATCACGAGGCGAAATCATTCAGATGTATAAGCCATTCTTCGTTTGTATTGAAGACACTCGAGAAGATACTAGATAGACACATGAGAGCAGGGATAGAAAAGAGTTCAATGCCGCTACACGCCAACCAACACGCCTACATGGAAGGGAAATCCATTGATACGGCATTACACAACGCGGCAATAAGAATTGAAAGAGCTATAGAGAACAAAGAATATGCCCTTGGCTGCTTCTTCGATGTAGAGGGAGCCTTTGACAAGGCCACCCCTCAATCCATTGTGGAAGCACTTAACAGAGAGGGGATATCTGGACAGATAACGGGATGGATAACTAATATGTTAAAACATCGCTCGATACAAGCTGACTTAGCGGGAACAACATGCACCATTCGAGCAAGAAGAGGATTTCCGCAAGGAGGATGCCTGTCTCCGCTCCTATGGTGCATTCTCATAGACGAATTAGTATCAAAGATAAACGCCATGCACATTTACATACAGGCGTACTCAGACGATGGTCTAATTCTGGTCACAGGTAAAGTACTGAGCGTGACCAGAGACAACATGAAGCGAGGAATCGACACAGCGCTACGATGGTGCAGGGATAAAGGGCTAAACCTGAACCCAGCAAAAACCAAGCTAGTGTTATTCACAAACAAGAGAAAGATTGATAGCGTGATTCCATTGAGAATCGATAACGAAAATCTAGAGGTAGTCAATGAAATAAAATATCTGGGGGTAATCCTAGATAGAAATCTGAACTACAAAGCCCACGTTAAAGAGATCTGCACAAAATCCAAATGTGCCCTTGTGCAATGCAGGAGAGCGGTAGGTAGAACCTGGGGCATGAAACCAAATGTGGTTCATTGGATCTACAAGGCCATAGTACTACCAAGAATTCTACATGGAGCCTTAGTGTGGTGGCACAAGGCACAATTAGGAACGAACAGGAAAGAATTCACAAAAGTACAGAGACTAGCCAGCATCATGATATTGAGCGCCATGAAAACAACACCAACGGCGGCTCTAGAGATGATACTCGGCCTCAACCCAGTTGATCTCACGATCAAGAAGAAAGCGACTGAACAATGGTTCAAGCTCAAGAGCAACAAATTATGGAAGGGAGGGCACTATGACAAAGGTCACGCCGAGATAGCAAAACAGTACGAAGAAAATCTATCCATGATTTTATCAAACAATGATTTGATAAAGAAGGAGAGAATCTTCGACAAGAAATACAGGATAAGCATAGGCTCGAGAGATAACTGGAACATTGACATCGACCACCCAAAAACAACGATGGTCGGCTACACAGATTGATCCAGGAAGGAATCGACAAAGCTGTCAGGGGCTGGCGTATATATTAGCCATCCAACTGAAATGAAAGCATCGTTTAATCTAGGCAGATTCTCCAGCGTATTCCAAGCGGAGATATTCGCAATACGAGAATGCGCCAACATGAATAAACAAAATATCATTAGCGCACAGAGGATTGAGAAGGCAGTCATATACAGTGACAGTCAAGCGGCATTGAAGGCCCTCAGTAAGAGGGAGACTACCTCAGCACTGGTCAAAGAATGCAAAAACACCCTGCAAGATCTAGCAGACCAGACTGAGTTAGAAGTTGCCTGGGTACCCGGACATGAGGGAAATGCGGGCAATGAAGAAGCAGATAGACTGGCGAGAGAAGGTGCCGATGAGACGTTCATAGGCCCTGAGCCGAGACTGCCAATAGCACACAGGATAACAAAAAATGTTATAACCCTGAGAATAAACAAAGAAACAAACCAGAGATGGAATGACACGAAGAGCTGTAGACAGTCTAAATTCTTCATCTCAATGCTTGACAGCAAGAAGACTAAAGAGTTGCTTAAACTCAATAGGAGCAACATTAGAACAGTTGTGGGAATATTGACGGGACACTGCCCACTCAACAGACACCTGTCAATAATGAAGCTAACAGAGGAACCTCTATGTCCTAAGTGCAAAGAGAAAGAAGAGACCAGTCTGCACTTCATAACGGAATGCCCAGCATATGCATACGCAAGATGGGAGCTGTTTGGAGCGGACGAGCTGAAGAAGGAAGATTTAGCATATCTAACCATAAGGCAGCTAAGTAGTTTTTGCAGATCAACACCTACGTGTTTTGTTTTAGGGGGTGACACCGGAGGGGCAAATGATAACCCGTCCCCGCATCTAATCCCAGAGGCTAGCCTGGGGAATTGGGTGAAATGGTCCCGTTAATGAGGACTGATCACCCGTCTGGCCTTGCTGGTGTCCCCACCCTTAAATAAATAAATAAAAAAAATAACCCCTAAGTTTTTTCTTCGTTATCTTAATCCTGCATCTAAATAAAAATTCAATTTATTTACAACATTTCTTACTGACTTTTATCATTTATGGTGTGTCAAGTGTATAAAGATATCTTTTTTTTATATATATTTTAAAGGCTTTGAACACTTAGTGAGAAAAGATAAGCTTAAAAATATTATCTTATATTTAAATTAGAATATGACAGATATGTGGAATAAAAAGTTAAAGTTAATATAATGTTGAATATATGTAGGGCAGAGGTTTTAAGATTTTTTTTTTCAAATAGACCAGTATGGGTAGTCCCGACAACGAGAAAACATTATATAACTGTCCTTTGTAGGATTCAAATCCTTGAATGAAAAAGCTTTTCTTCAACTTGACCAGTAAACCCTGGGCGTACCAACCTTCAGGTAGTTCATTCTCTTCCTTCTTCTCACTGTCATCCGGAACGTCTCCCTCTCCGTTGTTGACACACTTCTCCAGCAACTGTGTGATGGGGTTGTTCTCGTTGGCGAGGTCCATGGACGAGTGGCGGGTGTGCTTCTGACTGGGGCTCTTGGCTTGGTCCACCGGCTCTATTGTTATCTCTGCTTCGTTTAGGAGGTTCTTGTCTTGACTAAAAAAAGATGATTATGGTGTGTATAAGTTGGATGCGTGTGGCGGGGATCGGCAGTGGCCAATATTGGCGATCCCCGCACTGGAAGAGGCAGTGGCTGACTGACATGGGCTAATAATGGTGATGAATTTTGGATGGGATGGAGGTTACAGCAACTGTGGTTGTCGCCTAATACCACAAAAAGAATGTATGTCATTCACATAAAAAGAGAACAAAGTGCACTGTTTTTGTTTTTTGTAAGAGGTGCTGCTGCATTGCAGTCGAATTGGACCGCTTATTTATACCGCAATTGGGGTAGTACCTCTCGCTCACATAACATCGGCGTCAAGTGACAGTTATGCTGTCACGTTTCGTGCGGTTTGTGAGTTTCCGGCGGCCCATTGGGGGAGATAGGGAAGACAAGGTCAACACATCTGCATAACCTCTGGTTGTGTGGATATGTATTGGCGTCGGTAGCCACCATAAGACTCTGATTGCTCGTTTGTCTCCTTATGACATTTTAAAAAAAATGCACAGTTAGTATTAGCATATTTACATTTAAAGTACATACTTGTGAGATATACTGTGTCGTTTCTCGATATTTTCAACAGTCGATGTCTGCTCTGTTATCGGTGACTTTCGGTCCAGCGAATTTGTACCTTAAAATAAATTCATGAGTTTAATAAATTCCTTTCGTTTTTAAAAAGAATTTGTTATTGTATTATTTATTTTATTACAGAGTTGTTATATGGTGATACGAAAGAAAACCTATTCATTTTGAATTCAAATATATATATATATAATAATTGTATAATAACTGATTTTAAAATGTGTTGTATATGTCGTCTGTCCTTGACGATTTTTTTATAATTTTTAATCTTACTAGTATATATTTTTTAATTGATCTAGAATAGAATAGAAGAAAATTTATTTAGGTAAATTATTACACTGTTACACACATAATATAGTGTAATCATTATTATCTACTTAAGTTTACTAAGATATAAAAGAAAAAAATATATATTATATTTAACTAATTTTCTTATTTCTTGTATGTATATCGAAATATTATGTACTGTACTACATAAATGTCTTTCCTTAATAGGAGATTAGGAGTATTTAGGAGAGGCGCCGGTACATAAGGGTAGCCAACAGCCTCTTAAATATAAAAATTACGTGTTGGGTATGTCTTGATAGCCATACCCCGCCCGCCGCGGACGGCGCACGTACCATCAAAGTGGTAAACACCCTTTTGGCTTACACAACTACTGGTGAGGGTGTATGTATATTGAAATGACATAACGATAGCGCGATTTAGAAATGTAACAACGCCATCTAGCGGTGGATATATTCGTTTCTCGTTAAAGTATCCTGATCAGTGATGAAAGGGCAGATGAGTTGCCTGATGGAGCATAGTGTTTGATCTAGCCCTTATTCTGGAAGGCCGGTTAATTAATAAGTCTGTTATGCCTTATCAAGCCGAATAAGGCTTGCAAATTACACAATATCGTAAACTGTGGCTTCATCTCACCGCTATATTTACCTAAATTTACTTGCCTCAATGGCGTCATAATGCCCCTTTCTCCCACCACTAAATTGTCTCATAATCATCATCAGCCTTTATCCGTCCACTGCTGAATATAGGTCTCCTTCAAAGAACGCCAAGACGACCGATTCCTTGCCACTCGCATTGTAAATTGTCTAGATCTAATATTTTTTTTATTTATTTATCTTAAGGTGATTGAATATTGAGTAAAATTAATAACGAATTTAATCTTTTTTACATTGATAAGTAAACTTTGACCTAACTTTGCCACATTTCAATCTAAGATTTAGACTTTAATCAATAGTGATGGCAATAACGGCTCTATTACAATAAAAAAATATCCTGTTGTGTTGTTTTGTAACAACTGTTGTTCTAAACTGCTGTATGTTATCCTGTTGTTGTTGATTTATAGACATTGAAAAATATGAATTGTGACAATAAGCAAAAAAAAACTCATTCTGCCTATTGCGTGCCTATTCTTACCATTGCGTCATCGTTTCAATAATGACAACTGACAACAGTACCTCTACCATGAGTTTTTTTTACAAGCGTAAATGACATAACTATAGTAGTTACGTAAAAACGTAACACGGACAAATACTAAGATATGGTATAGTTTTCGATTCGTATTGCGCTACTATAGTTATGTCATGGGCGAACTCATGGTAGAGGTACTGGATATAGTTATTCTTTAATAATGGATTATTCATTATTTTCAAATAACGCATTACTACAACTCTTGGTGTAATAATGACCACCACTATTAATAAATAATGATGCCTATAGCATTATTTTTACACTTACTATGAGCTGTAGTCATTTTCTTTTTGGCACTCTTATCTCGCCGCTTGAGAGACAGCCCGACTGTGTTGAAAGAAGATGTGGTATCTTCTGGTGGAAACTGTGGCAGCCGCATAAATATTAACTGCGTCATATCGCGAAGACATTGTTCTGCGTTACGGCGAAGGAGTTCTGGGGACAAAACCGTGAGGTGCTTGATATTGATTGTTATAAATATTTCATCGGTAGCTATTACTAAATGTAAAGTTAGTATAAATTTACCATGGTTGCTGCAAAGTATCCGAAACGTCGGGCTTGTAAAAATCTAAATAAACCGCGATAAAATCCGTAAAAGTTGTTTCATTATAATTAATTTGACGTCTTAAAGTGGGTAAAAATATTTAAATTTCATTACATAGATAGATGCAGGTGAAGCTAATAAAAATTCAGGTTATGCTTTTTAAGAGATGTTTTACACTTATTTCTACTTGGGCGAATTAGTTTCCCTCGAAAACATGCACGAGAGGGAAATCGATCGCCGCATCGAAAACAACTGGAAAAGCTACTGGTCCATGAAGATGCTAATGAAGAACCTACCAATCTCCCTGAAGCTTATCGAAATGTGCATCCTCCCCTTCCTAACTTACGGTGCTCAGACCTGGTCACTGACCGAGTCACAGAAGCTATAGAGCGCAGTATCTTGGGAATAAAAAGAACAGATAGAGCGAAACACCAGACTGCGTTCAATAACCGGCATAACTTTCGTAGACATCAAAGCTGCTAAGCTGAAATAGACTGGGCAGGTCACGTCAGCCGAATGCATTCCGACAACTTGGCAAATATAACATTTTGAGTGCCAGAAGATGTACAACCTTCGGTGGAGCAAGGTCGCGTTATGTGGAAGAGCTTGGGGGTCTTTGCCCAGCAATGGGATAGCATAGGCTGATAAAAAAATGCATTTTGAATCAAAAATACTTTTTATGTTGAATTTTACAAGTCTGCACATTTCTATCTCTTTAAGTTCAATTCTAGATACAATGTAGGTACCTTCATGCATTACTATAGGGTGGTGTATATAGTATATACACCACCTGACCAGATCTAACTACTGTTTTTCTGATCAGTCATACATCATGCGTAATTGGGTAGTTTGGATGGTCAAATTAAGCATTATTTGAAATTACTCACCTGTCAATCTTGTTTCGAAGCAAGTACGAAAACAGCTAAGCATAATTTCACACACACTCTCATCAGTCAACATGGCACCTTCAGGACTTAGCATCAGTGTCCTCAATACCTGTAACAGTTAAATGAAGAGTACGAAAAATTATTATACATAACAGAAAAAAAACATCTATTATTGCCCCTTTGTAACTTTGTAGGAACAGAATAGAATATCATTTAAGCATGAAAATGATCTAACCGACCGGTTTCAGCCATGGCGACCACTTAAGACTCCTGGCCGGGAATTTGGCGCTGATGCGCTCGAAGATTTAGTATGATTTACCGGGAGGGAAGCGCTGTGCCGCGCTCCCATGCAGCCGCATGGGTACCACCATTTTGCGTGCGTGCGTGCGTGCGTGCGTGCGTGCGTGCGTGCGTGCGTGCGTGTGTGTGTGTGTGTGTGTCAATGAACTCCTAAGCGGCCAAACTGATTGTGATTTACATTCCCGAGGCTGTACAATATTTTTTGGTACAGGACAACGTCTGTCTGGTCCGCTATACTTTGCATATCCTAAGAAGACATGTGACATATAATAATTGACAATCATACTGAAGTTACCTAACGAAAGTTAATCGATTGTTTAAAATTAGTTTGTCAAGGAAATGAAATCGGAATTACCAATTTTAGATTTATGAATTAAACTGCTAAGAAACAGGTAATTGGTAAATAAACAATAATAAAAGAATAAAAACTATTCATACAGCATATCTTAGGACATGTAAAGTAATGCATTAAATATTGTATGTGTTTTGAAAGTATATATTAAAAAGCAACTTTCAATACCACTTATGTAATAATTTATGTTTAACTTACTTGTAATATCTTCAAGAGTACGATTCCATCAGAAGAATGGTCAGTGCCAACAAAACGAGCATGAGTCACAGCATCAGCAATATCTTCGACAGTCGCTGGCACACTTGGGTGGGTGGTATCTGAAAATACAAATTGTAGGATGTTAAAATGTTAGATGATATCCAAAAGATGTGATTGTAATTTTCGGTGTGTTACTAAAATCATCATGATTGTTATAAAAATTTACCTACCCAGGTAAAGGTTGATCATGATAATGTTGCATAAATGCCTCTTTAAAAAAAAAGAAATACACTAATTAAAGAAGCCACACCTATGTCATAGTCTTATAATATCTATATTGGGTATATTTTTAATTCTTTCTAAATAAGTTCATATAGAGAACAATTTCAACAAATTCACTTTAAGGAGAAAACCAATAAAGACCTCAAATAATCTGAAGAACTTAAAACAATGTAACCCCCAAATACGCAAACAAATCTCAAATTTAAGACATACTTAAACTCATGCTACAACGTGTCAGATTCAAAGAAAAAAGAGGGACAACACGAGTTTAAGTATGTCTTAAATTTGAGATTCATTTTTAGTATTTGGGGGTAAATGATATAAAGTTTGGCCGATAATTAAAGTCATATAATTTTTTTTTTGTTAGCTGCCCTCGATGTCAGCAACTATAGATCTTATAAGGACCACATCATATTATCTGTGTGACATGGCTAGCAGTCCATACACAAGTTTAAAAAAAAACTAACCAGCATTTACTCCTGTATAATCTTAAGATTGGTCATCTTGGCATTCATTGAAGGAGGCATATGTACAGCAGTGGACGGATAGAGGCTGATGATGATAATGAATCTTAGGAAATAAATAATCAGGGCCTAGGTTATTTTTTTAAAGACTATCTATAATTAATAAAAATAATGATTATGCTCGAACACTGCACACATACCTATCAGACCATAAGATAAGAATTTGTGTATTGCTGATAAAGCTAAGCTGGTTACTGGTCCTGTTGTTTCTTTACTGCGAATTACTTCTAGGAACGGACTCAGATATGTAGAAGGATCCAGCAAGCGCAAATCATCTACTTGATTCAAAATTGTTTTGAGATCTTGAAAGGTTCTCATAAGTACATCATATTCTTCATTTGGAAAAGAATGCGATCCCCAGCGAGTACTGCGCCTCATGGCTGTGACGAGCATAGCCATCTCGCCTTGCACAACAAAAATCCCATTGCCCGGTAGTGACATTTTTACGATTTCTTTGGTTTATTGGGAGTACATCAACACTCTTTGTATTTAATATTTCTATTAATATTCACATTGACTACATATTTCTTATATATAAAAGTCAATCATATTGCTAATATACACTATCGTGACGCCAATGAAGTACAGTTTTTTAATAAAAACCAATTTATATCATAAATTTTACGTATCAAAATCGACGACAGATTTGGTTCAGAATCGGACCTGTTGACGTTTCTAATTTTTGACTTTTGTCCACTTTTGTCATTTGTGGCGACGTCATTTACTTATTATTTTCATTTAAAGGCATTAGCTACTAGGCTATTAGCCATACAAAATACAATTATTCGGTCTGTAATACGGAGAAATGGCGGGAAACCCCAAGGAGCGCGGCTTCGCCCCTCTAGCCCCCATCAATCAGCTATCATTCCCCATTCCATCCACACAAGGCAGTCCACCACAATATTCGCCAAACAATCACATTATATATATAATAACCTAAAAAATGTTTAAATTTTTTATATAAAATGTAAACATCGATAAAATTAATTAAGGACTTGTGAGATAGAAACAAAATATAAACAGATTTATGTAGAAAAAGGTTTAAGAAGGCCGGGTTCAAATCACTCTTTTTTGATTTGATTTTTCTTCAGATTCATACGGATATTATCAGCGCTTGTCAACGTAGACTCCACGAGAAAAAAATGGTTAAAACAAAATAGCAACTCACTCCGTACTAGTCTCAGTGGCGACATCCTTAATTTTACTTCGAAACTAGAGTTTATTGTAAAAACATTATTGATGTTCGTCGTACTTGCCCCGTAGAGGAACTTGCCCCTACTGACCTTATGTCTATTATGCCTGTAATCCATTTGAGGGGATATGATCACAATTAACCAAATGGGAAGACGATTTCCGCGCAGTGGTGATGCCACGTTCGCTCTATTTCACTCTCTCTCTCGATCTTTCTCACTCACTAGAGATAGTACTCCCTTCTTTCACTCCATAGCTATATGCTACATGTTCACCCTTTCTCACTCTCTCTCAATCGGTCTCAATCACTCTTTCCCTCTTCTTCGACAAAAACGTTGCACATTTTCGTGACGTTTCATCCGTAAAAAATTTACTCTCACCCGAGCAAAGAAGACTCACTTCAAAAAACCTAACCAATAATAGCGGGCATACTCGGCGGTCCCGAGTTCACTCAATTGGGCGTTTTTCCACTCACCGGCACGGCCACGGCGACGGCGACGACACGGTCACAGCACGGCACTGGCGCCGTGGCTTCGTTTTTCCACTGTGCCGTTGTCGAAGACGGTTTACGCTAGGGATGTTCATGAAAAAAATATCGATATTTTTGTCGATATAATAAATCTTAGTGTTCTATCGATACTTTGCGATATATCGTACAAATAAATTATAGATATTTTCGATATATCATAAGTGATTAGTATTTAACTCAATCAATTTTGTGTTTACGTAGTTCAGTACTAGCACGGACTTCAGCAAGACGACACACGTAGATCATAATATTATTATAATTTATACAGCCTCTATCCAACCATGGCTGAAGATAGGCCTCCCTCACTGAACACCAAGACGGCCGATCCCATGCCACGACATTACATGATGATGTTGATGATGATATATCATCATCAGCCTCTATCCAACCATGGCTGCAGATAGGCCTCCCTAACTGAACACCAAGACGGCCGATCCCATGTCACGACATTACATGATGATGATGATATATTATCATCAGCCTCTATCCACCCATGGCTGAAGATAGGCCTCCCTCACTGAATACCAAGACGGCCGATCCCATGCCACAACATTACATGATGATGATAATGATGATGATGATATACCATCATCAGTCTCTATCCACCCATGGCTGAAGATAGGCCTCCTCCACTGAACACCAAGACGGCCGATCCCATGCCATGACATTACATGATGATGATGATGATATACTATCATCAGCCTCTATCCACCCATGGCTGAAGATAGGCCTCCCTCACTGAACACCAAGACGGCCGATTCCATGCCACGACATTACATGATGATGATGATGATGATATACTATCATCAGCCTCTATCCACCCATGGCTGAAGATTATATATAAAGATGTAGGGACAACTCACACAAAGCCATCTGAGGTAGAGCTGCGTCCACTTTTGGGCGTAGCGACTCCCACATACCCGCCTGGGGAGACCCACTCCCCAGTCGGGATGCCTCAGAGCATTTCCCGGCGTTAAAGAAAAAAACTGATCCTAAACTAGACAAATTCTGTTGTTATGGTAACCAGACAACTGATAAATACCTACTTATATATTTCTAAATACATAAATAATAAATATTATAGAAAAATTACACCCAGATACAGAACAAATGATTATGCTGGTCACACGAACATTTGTCCTGGGAATCGAACCCACGACCTTCTGGTTAGGAGTCCGGGTCACTTACCACTAGACCAACAGGCCAGTCAGTGATGATGATGATGATGCTGATGATATATTATCATCATAATAATATATCATAATATAAAGATGATATTAACTACGAGTCTCTCAGCTGACCGCTCCGTGTCCTTCTACACGCCCCGCGCACTCACACACGCACACGGCTACAATTCATATACAATACACATGCAGTTTTACCGGGACGGCACCGTGTGGGAAGCTTGCTAACACGGCAACGGTACGGTGCTGTCGGGAGACAACGCCTTGCCGTTACCGTCGCCGTGCCGGCGCCGGTGAGTCGAAAAACGAGCCATATGTTTTCATACATTTTTGCTTCCACGGCAACGGCACGGTGCCGTCGCCGTCGCCGTTGCCATGGCCATGCCGGTGAGTGAAAAAACGCCTAATCGAGCCGTTACGGCTCACGCTCGAAGATCATATTGTATTATACCCTACAAAAACTGTGTGCGCCAAAAGAAGTTTTCACTTAAAATAAAAAACATAATTCAAGATTATTTAAGTTTTATTACCTGGTAACATTTTCAAAATGTCCGACAAATGTGGTTTACCTTTGTGACAAGTTCTAGATTGGAGTAATTAAATCGTATTTTCATTATTTATGTTATATTTTCTCAGCCTTTTATGTAATTGTAAGTGTTTTTAATTTTTTCGCGCATTAACTATTAATATACGAATAATTTAATACCCGTTCAACATAATTTGCGTTGTCACGCGTGCCATGGCAATCGACACAGATTTGTCAAATAGTTCTTTTTGTGTTCATGAAGTTATTCTTATGAGTGTATCTAATTACATTTCAGGCGGCGCCTAACCAAAGTGAACGTCACAATGGTTAAGAAAAAGAGACAAAACGACCCCAGTGAAAACGGGGACGATTCTACAGAGTCTTGTGACGAGACAGTAAAGTCAGCATGCCCTCACGTTGCAAAGACCGTAGATTTGATGCGATTAAAAAAGGCATTAAAATCAGGAGGCTTCGAAAAAGAGTGTTCTGAATGCAAGAAAAGCCCTACAACAGAAGAAGTCGATCCATACTACGAAGAAGACCTTTCGTTATGGATGTGTTTGCGATGTGGAACGCAGTTATGTGGCAGGACACGTAACAAGCATGCTCTAAATCATTTCAACACACCCCACTCGGACAGTCATGCTATAACTGCAAACACAACCACTTGGGAAATATATTGTTATTGTTGTAATAATGAAGTTAATGCAACTAGTGCTAAAAAACTCCATGAATGTATAGAATATTTAAAGAAACAAGCATCTAGCAACTCTAAATTACCTAAGATTGAAAATCCTGAATCGCAGGTGCCAAAGAACTTGGATATTTCAATGCCAGTAGATATGATAAGAAATGATAAAGGGAAAGATAAAGCAATAGCGTTGAACTTGCCCCGGGTGAGAGGACTAACAAATTTAGGAAACACATGCTTCTTCAACTCTGTTATGCAATGTTTGGTTCAGACACCATATCTGTTGAATGTTTTGCAAGAAATGGCCACACCGGGCGAGAGGTTCACTCTACCTGGTGGTAAATTAAAGCTAAAACCAGAACAGGCTGGGGACGATTCAAAAGAAGTAGAGCTCCCACCAATAACAGGAGAATTGGCAGAATGGGGTGTACTGACAAGGACATTGGCAGAAACACTAGCTGAGCTACAAGCAGGTCAGGAATATATATTAAATATTATTTGAATATAACCATTAATTAGGTAGGCTGTTCATTTTAATTATTATTATGAGGATGATTGTGATACAATTATTTTTGTGATATAGCTTAATTCTAAGTTGTGTCACAGATTTTACAATGCTAATAACTGAAATATTGATTCCTCTATATAAAAACTAAAACAACTAATTTATGTTTTCATTCATAAAAGCTTAGGTCTGAAAAATTGTCTAAAACACAGATTATGTGTACATGTCTTTACTTCAAATATAACTCAGAGTAAACACAATATAAATATTATAGTAATCTTTGTTACCAATTGGGATATGACTACAAACCAAGGTAACAGTAGGTATTACAGTATTTTGCAATGGAACATTAGTATAAAATTTTGTTTACTTACCCCCAAATACTCAAACGAATCTCAAATTTAAGACGTACTTAAACTCATGCTACAATGTGTCAGAATCAAAGAAAAAAGAGGGACAACACAAGTTTAAGTATGTCTTAAATTTGAGATTTGTTTGAGTATTTGGGGGTAAATCACATTAATCTTTTTGTGCTTGATTTCTATTTGTAAAAATGGAAGAGTCAATTTGTCTGAAATAGCAGTATACTTTTTTATGATTAAAATTGAGTCTTAAATGAGTCATTTCAATAACATATTGTGTTGTCTTTATTCATCTTACACATTCAGTAATAATCTTCAGACATTATCATACCATTTGGTTGGTTTATTATGTGTCTAGCAAGATAAGTATGTCCCTTACCTACTTAAGTATAAAATTAGATGGTTGACCTACTTTAAATGCCAAAATGTGTTTTAGACTCCATATTCAACTAACAAAGAAATATGATGAATAACAATAGAATTATGTATAATTTCAAATAACATGCAATGTTTAATTAAGTTAACAGAATTATGACGTGTGAGGATTCTTGTTAATTGTATTAACATAATTATCATAATCTCAAGAGCCTATAATAAGCTTGCAAAAATAATATATAATGATTAATTTTGGCATTCATATTAATTCTTTTAAATTAATTAAAGTGCCTTTAAACTGGCAATACTTTTTCTGCAATATGTGGCTACAATATTGACTATATTCATTATATTATATATAGGCTACAGCCCAGCAATCACGAAAACATTTAAATGCACCACACGGCTGGGATATTTATATATTTTGGCAATATGTCTGCAACAGTTGTCCCACAATTTTTTTTTGTAAATGGGCTACATATCTCGCAATATTGGCTGATGAAATATGCTTCACAGCAGCCTATATTAAACTTAAAACGAAAATGAAAAGAGAAGAATATGAATTCAACCATATTTAAATAGATGAGATACTTTTCATATCATGAGACAAGACTTGATGATCAATTATTTAAAAAAATTACAAGAATATCAAAGTGACTTCAAATTACTTCTAAACAAAATTAGAAAATTATTGGTAAAAAAGCAGTATTATGAGTGTAATTATAAAGATTGCCAGGTCATCAATGTTCAATTTTTACTTGTGGTTGAGTGATTGTATTTTCAGTGATTGCAATATAATTGTACTAAACTACTAAAATCCACCAGCCACTAAGAGGTCAAAACCACACAATGTTGCGAATTTAGAGGCAAACCCACTAAATTGGCAACACTGCAAACTTCACTTTGTGTCAGATAAGGAACAAGTAGTTTCGAATATTGTAGGCCTACAACCCCACCATGGTTCAAGCGCCTTGTCATGGTGGTGGGGTTCTTTAGCCTTAGGTGAATCCAGCACCTTCTGCGAAGCCAATTGAAACGAGGGAGCTGCTCTTTGTACCCCTCTTATAAGAAGAGGGTACAAAAGAGGAGGGATCTCATCCCATTACACTGTCCCGACGTTCGGAGAGGTTGTTCTGTTGTATTTCTTAAGTAAGCCATCTGCTCACTTACTGTACCGATTGAGCTTAAAGGCCATCAGGCCGAAAAGTCTAGCCCTTCCGAAAAAAAGAAAAAAAAAAAGGAGGGGTTGTTCTGAGGGGCGGAACAACCCTCTGTGGAGGTGGCGTCGGTTCCTTGGGGGACTGACTAGCCGTCGAGGTGCACTGTTGCTCAACAGATCCGGTTCACCTTATCAAAGGCGGTCCTGGTGGCACTCGCTGGGTTTTAGTGGGTAGAGCTGCGTCCACCTTACCATCTTTCGAGCGCAATATCGTCGGCAAACCTCAGATTAGTTAATCTCTTGCCGCCGACTACAGTGTATTTATTAGATCACGAAGCTGTCAGTTCTCGGAAAATCTCTTCGAGTATGCTGGTGAAAAGTATGGGTGAGAGAGGGAGAACAAGAAAAGACACAGGGAGACCTGTTTAACGCCTTTAAGTATTAGGAACGACGGACCAGTAGTGTGGTTTAATGTAACGTTTGCGGAGCTATTGTTGTACATATTTTTAGAAGGTGGATGTTGTAAATAAAATTTACGGATTTTATCGCGGTTCATTAAGTTTTTTACATGCCCGTTGTTTCGGATACTTTACAGCAACCGAAACGTCGAGCATGTAAATAAACCGCGATAAAATCGCGAATGAAATTCGCGTTAGCATTAGAAAACAATACATAAAATTAATTAAATAAAATGTTACACTACGATATGGACACATTCAAAGGAATAAGCAAGACCTTGTGCTTATTCGGACACTTAAAAGTGCGCACCGTAATAGTACAGTGCAAATAATGTACTAGTACACCTTATTAGGACTATTAGTACTCGAACTGTACCTAACCAAAAGACACGTTAAGACATTATTAGCACACAGCGCAGGTAATAATAGTAATATCAAACGAGGGCTAAATATCAGATACGTCGACGATGCAAGCTTGTATGAGATTTTTTATCACTATAAATTAAACTATCAATAGGGAAGACGGATTCAGAAAAGAAGTGATTAGTTTGTGTGAAGGTCTGTCACGATATAGAATATAATAGAATAGAAATTTATTAAGGAATAAGGAATAAGCATATAGATGCTCAAAGTCCAAAAAAGACACTGTCAGTATAGTGTGTCGTGGTGAACAAGTGCGTCCGTGTGCCGAAACTAGTCGTCCGAAACGAAGAAGAAAGACGGTAGACAGATTTTTCTGATCTGTCACCATCTACCACTTACCAGCACCGTACGTCAGTCTCCCCGTGATCATGGCGATTGAAACATTGCCGAAATATCGGGAACTCAATAAATCTTTAAACGCGGTAAGCACCCGTAATAATATTAATATAAATTAAACTGTCTCTAAGTTTAATTGCACGTTATGTAAAAATTAGATTTATTTGGGTTGGTTGATTTCGTGGCAGAAGCGTTTTAGTTTTAAATCACAAGAGTGAATCTATTATTCTATTCTGTATTATTATTTATTAATACAATGCATAAAAAGCAGCACAAGCGTTGAATAAACAGTATTATTATAGAAGGCTTTAAAGCACTGCTACGCTTTATTTCAAAATACCAACTCCAATCGCCACTGTCTCGCTTACTCTTATTTAAGGGTGGGGACACCAGCGAGGCCAGACGGGCGATCAGTCCTCATCAACGGGACCATTTCACCCAAACTAGCTTACTCTTATAATAAACTGTACCGCGCTTGTTCATTCTCGGACAGTAAGTCACGTGAGTGAAGTTAGATATAACAGTGTACTAATAGTCCGACTGTCCTAATAAGAATTTGCGTTCGGTAAAGTTACCTTTCGGATAGTGCCGAGTTCCATCACCTAATAGTACATCGTACATGTACTACACAAGACTACAAGACGAGAAACGTAGTGATTACATTTCACTACGTTTAAGAGACGGGACTCCCATACTAGCCAATGGAATCTATTTACATGGCATTCTAATACAAACTTAAGCCAAAAATATGTCAAACAATAGATGTTACCGATAGTGCTTATCAAATAGCTTTTTATCGATATCGATAAAATATGCAGGGTAGAAACAGGGGTTACTACTAAATAATATTCTTTATGAATTTTAGGTAGGTAAGTATCGAATCCGTATTTATGAGTCCAATGTTGATAAAAAAAATAGATATTTGTTACTAATACAAAGATTGGATTTAAATGTGGACCCGAAATAAAATAAAAAAAAGGTTTTTTTTTAAATTTAATTATACATAGCACTAAAGTTTTAAAAGATTTTTTAACATTTCCGAAGCTTAATATAAGCAAACAGATCTTAAAAAAAATAGTCCTCAATCCTCACATAGAAAACAATATGTGATACCATATGGTCTTAAGAATTTTTTCTACAATTTTGTCTTCTATTTATTTAAATCTTCTTTGCCAACAAACCCGACCCACTGTTTGCATCAGATTTTTTTAAAATTAGGATTTAATTCAATGTTTCTTGATTAAAATCATAAATATTGATACCTAAGATCGAAGTAGGTAAGTGCATTTTAGTGGTGAGTTACTATAAACATTTTTATTACTATAAAACTTATAGGTTCATCTTTGCTCCGCCCAAATATTGGATCAAACAATTTTAGGGTGCTTATCATTGCCACTTGGTTGGTATCAGGATTGTTGAAGCCAGGCTTTGCATAGAACTTACAAACTTTTTCTTGCTTACTTGGCACACGAAATCAATTATGTGACATATTATCAATATTAAAAAGACTATGTTTCTAAATCCTGCAAAATTGCACAAGCTATTCCGATTCTTGCTCATTTATTTGTTATCGATATGTGGATACACAATTTAAATGAGATTAATTTGTTAATTTTATTTTATTCCTTGCCTGCTTTACTTACATATGGCTGCAAAGTGTTATATTTATGTGCTTACCGGGCTTAATCTAAAGGATTTTTCGCCATAAACATCCTTTTATCATTATATGAACGACTTGCTCGATTTCCATAAATTTCACTAGTAACGAACCGTCTTTTCGGTGCCATTTTGTATCAAAGTACCATCTGATCACTCGTCACTCATTTTTATGAAAATCGATACTTTTAACAATTAAAATCCAAATCGAAACACGCAGTACATTCAAAACATAGCAAGAAATGAAGTTTAGACAAATAACATGAATGACAAGTATTGTGAGAAAGGGAAACCGCACTGAGGGAGTGTGATACTAGGAACAAGTATCATATGGAATTGATATTCGCGTATACCAGAAAGGGACAGGCATATTTTACAGGGATACCACATTCATAATAACAAGTCTACTTATTTTCTTGAAACAAGTGTATTTAAAATAATAAAAAAACTGGAAAAGGTTGACAGATAACTATAAGCTAATGCTTATAGTTATCTGTCAACCTTTTCCATATATTTCCATAGATTTGACTATATATCAATAGATATATAGTCAAATCTATTGATACTTGATCTTAGGTGTGATAGCAATATCCGCCATTATTTGCCACGTAAATTTCATATTTTTTTTTGTTCCCGAGTTGCACTAGGCTGGTGAATAATGACATCAATGTTAAACAATAGATGATGTATGATGTTTAGTTTTTATTTGACAAGAAGTTTTGAAGCATAAGTTTTTAGATACCGTCCAACTGTATTTGAAGTTGAATAACTTTAATACATTTTTTTATGAATTCGATGATGGATTGAATTATTTTTTATGGATTGAACTGACGCCAGAATAAGCGTGTTACGTTTGTCTAAGACGTTCATTAATATGGAAATTAAGATGGTTAGAAAATTATCAACTTGAGATATAAAATTAAAACTTATTGTTTGTTTATTTAAGGTGAAGGCGCAGTGTATACTCCCAGGAAGCTTCTGTCTGCTCTAGTTAACAAGTTGCCACAGTTTGGTGGTGGGGACCAACACGATTCACATGAGCTACTGAGGCATCTACTTGAAGCAGTTAGGTAAAATATTTTTAGTACCATATTCTAAGATAAAGCACCTGTATTTACTATACTTATGTGGACCAGGGGACTGAACTAGCAAGTTTCGTTGTAGTACTCTTTCACCTCCATAGTCCATCCTAATCCTAATAATATTATAAATGCGAAAGTTTGTGAGTTTGGATGTTTGTTGGTATTTCACGACAAAACAGCTGAACCGATATGGCTGAAAGTTGAAATGGTGATGACTTATACCTTCGATTAGAATTTAGGCTATATTTTATCCCGAAAAATTCAAAGTTCTTACTGAAATTACGTTTGTCCTTTTAGTAGTATAATTCACAATTACGTCAATTGAAATATCAGAAACGACGTAAGTTTGTCAAACGCACAAAATTTATATGTACTTGCTGAACGCTACAAGTATTTCCATATGGTAGAGATGTATCTCATTCTAGCAAGGAAAAACATTGCATTGATCCAATGCAGGTTTGTGCAATTCTGTCTGGCAAGTCTGCATGAGAAACATTTAACCAGTTATGTGTAAGCTTCATGTCTGTTCACTTCATCATCATGTCATCATTTTCATTTCACAGAAATGAACCAATTACAATAGTATGTATATGGATTCGGTCTGGTTAGTGCCTGAGTAAAAAGTATACTAATGTCATTTACACATATTGATTCTAATTTTATTAAACATTTAAAAAATTTGTCTTAAAGATCGGAAGACTTACGCCGCTATCAATCTGTAATCCTAAGCAGTTTGGGAGTTAGTTCCAAAGCTGATCCTGCCAAAGTAGACGGAGAAGTGAAACAAAAAGTCAAGTTTTACGGACAGCAGGCATCGGATACAATGCTTAGGCCAGAACAGGTAAATATTTGCTGACAAGTCCAAAGTAGTAGTAGTTTTATGTCACAACCGACGCCAGGAGGCCGTGTGGTCGCAGACTGCACGGTAGGCGGGGGGCAACCCCCCACTTTATAAATCAAAAGTGAGCCGAATGGGCTCACACTAATCCGATGAAGCATTAGGGCCATTAGCATAGATCCGTCCAAAAAAAAAAAAAAAAAGTAGTTTTATGTATGTACGTATAGGTATCTATTTATATAATTTGTATGTATTTTAAATTACTGACAATCAATTATTTTAATGTTATGTGTATGTATGTATGTAGGGTCGTATTTATGATATTTATTTCATGTATGTTAGTAGTAAGTCGAGTATGATCACTGACACCCTGCCCTTAATTTGCTTTTTTCTTCTCTTCCCCCGCTGGTTGCCTGGTAGATATTGCTTGTAAGCGATAAGGCTGCCTATTTGTAAGTCTTTAATATCTAACGTTTTGTTTCTGTATATGATTTACATGTACAAATAAAGTATATTATTATTATTATTGTATTTAATTTGTTATTGAATGACACATATTCTTAAGTAAATAGAAATATTTTTATTTATAATAGTAATCAAACCACATTAAATCAAGTTCGAATTATTAGACAAGCTCCTGCTACTAATTGGGTGTTAATAATTTCAGGTCTTCCGTGGTTTTCTCGTCTCAACGTTAGAGTGTCAAGAATGTTTCCACCACTCAGACCGTGCCGAGTATTTCCTTGACTTGTCCCTGCCTGTTGCTGCCAGCAGACCACAACCCCCAGCGGTTGTACGTAGGAAAACACCTAATGGTAAGTTTGATTTGTGCAGCTGTTAAAATTGTCTTTACTTGATTCCCCTTTGATATGCTTAAACATTTGATGTATTAATTATTCACACTTTATTAATTTAATAAATGTTTAATTTAAACTTTTAAACCTTTCAACTACATCAGAAAGGCAATAAGTAATTTTCAGTGCTGAACGTTTAACTTGGTTTTAAGGCTCTACTTTCCCTCTAACCCACTAAATGAAGATGCTTTAACTAAATGCTAAACTGTCAGCTATAGTCGTATGACTTGAAATAAATACCTTATGCATTTATGTCCTTTTCTGATCCCTCTTTTTAATACGTGTGGGTTTTTTATTTGTTGATTTTATTAAATCCATTCTAATATTTTAAATTGAATGTCCGTTTATCTTTTTGTTGTGCTAAACGTTAACCCAAATATTAACATTATTTTTCAGAAGATAATTTATATAATACTCAAGAAGATAGCAAGCCATCTAAACATCAACTCAAAAAGGAGAGACTAGCTGCGAGAAAAGCAGCGCGGAAGAACAAAGGTACGTAGTGATATGTGTAGTGCATGATGTATTTAAGTAAAAGTTACCAACTTCAGAGACAGGAGTACTATTTTTGTCTCTGGGATCTCTTTTCCCATTTCAAATCCGACAACATAGAAACATAGAATAGAACAATGTAACATTTTAGAGTTGAAGTGAAAACTTCTTTAGGCGCGGTACGCATATTTTTAGATGAGATAAAATCTCCGAATTCGCGACACCGTTACCACCGTTATGAGACGCTATTTGACGTTTAATTTATTTATATATGATTATGTAATCGTCAAACACACTGAAATGTCAATGTCATGTGGCCATTTTGGGCGCCGTTTAAATTGTGTAGGTCGTCATAATCTTTTACAGCCTGTATTATAGATATTTGAATTTGTTTTGTTTTCACTTCTATCAGCAGTCCCTGTGACTGGTTGGGTTAGTTTTTTTTTAAATAATGTTCATTTTTATATTCAGGTAATGCTAATTCTAAAGAAAGCAGTCCTGAGGTAAACGGTAAAAAGGAAGACGGAAAGTCATCTTCAGAACAGTCGGACGCTGATGTAGAAGACAATCTGGAGGACGCGCCGCGACAAGTCGACGCTCACACCGCCGCGATCGGGGGGCAGGCCGTCGCTCACACCGCCGCCAACTTCGCCGCCTACCATATGGAGTCCGGATACAACTCCGAAAAGGTCATCAGCTCGGACTCCATTCGGACGAGCCCCGTCGATTTAGATAAGGAAAAAACTGACAACACTCCCGAAACTACCGACAAAGACAAGGAGTTCCCAGAAACTGCCGCATCCAATGTCGCTATACCACTAGATTACAAACCCCTCGTATCACTAGATAATTTCTCAAATCCTGACTCGGGTGTGGCTAGCCCTGAAGCAACCAAACATAACTCGACCGAAACGGTCGATAACGTCGAATCTCCAAATGGAAAGGATTTGGGTAGTCATAGCTCTCTATCGAGCGAAATCAATCTCGATCTATCCGGCCTGAACAAACTTTCACCAGTCAAAAGCGACTACGAAAGGCCTGTGTCTAGAATATCGTTCGCTCCGGAGTATTCCAACGAGGTCGTCTCCAGAGGTATCAGCGCGCAAGCCTGCAGAGACATTCTAGAGCAAAGCTGGGAGTTCAATAATAGCTACAATCAGGATGCGCCGGCTAACGATTCTTACAACCAGGACGTGCCGAATAAACTCGATAAACTAAAATTAGATATGGACGACATAAAGCCTGAACCATCGCTGCTAAATGCGTCACCGTCGGCGCCCACGCCGAAAGAGTCAAACGACGATCTCGACAAAACTCTGCAGCGGGATTACAACGTGCCTAACAAGCACGACAAACTGAATCTGGATATAGACGACGTCAAACCCAAACCGACGCTGCCGTCCCCGACCGCCGTGGACTATCAAATAGACCCGGCACCGACCGCGCCCAGGCCTAAGGTGTCCAACGTGGAACTGGACAAGATCCTCCAGCGAGACTTCCTGTCGTCCCGGCCCGGCCCGCTGTCCCCGCGGTACGTGTGCGACGAGGACGAGTGCAGCATACAGTCGTGCCTCAGCCAGTTTACGGCGCTCGAGCTGCTCACCGGCAACAACAAGGTCGGCTGCGAAACCTGCACCGAGAGGACCAACGGCAAGGACGGGAAGACCGTGTACACGAACGCCACCAAACGCTTCCTCGTATCGAGTCCCCCAGCCATACTCATCCTGCACCTCAAGCGGTTCCAGCTCGGGCCCCGTTGCATGTTCAGGAAGATGTCCAAGCACGTCGACTTTCCCACGATTCTCGATTTGGCGCCCTTTTGCGCCATGGACAAACTGAAGAAGCTGCCGAACGTCGCCCGCGGACAGAACGAGCTGCTGTACTCGCTGTACGGCGTGGTGGAGCACTCGGGTGGCATGCACGGGGGACACTACGTGGCCTACGTGAAGGTCCGGCAGGCGGTGCGGCCCGGCGACCCGCGTTGGTGGTTCCTGCCCAAGAGCGCTAACATCCCGGCGGCCGGACTCAGCGACGGAGACGCCGACTCGGAGTCGGACCTGTCGGGCTACGAGTCGGGCGAGGGGCCCGCCGGCCCGCCTGCGCCGCCGCCCGGCCGCTGGTACTACGTGTCCGACAGCATGGTGTCCGAGGTGAGCGAGGACAAGGTGTTGCGCGCGCAGGCCTACCTGCTGTTCTACGAGCGCATCCTGTGAGGCGGGCGACGGCACCGAGGCATTTATGTGGAAGACTGACGGCTCGCGACGGTCGGCGCCCGCGCTCTGTTCGCTGTACATAGCTTTCGATCGCCGGCTTCCTGAACGGACGCGGCTCGTCCGCGATGTAATCGATATTTATAACTTATTACGCGATCACTGTTTGTAAAATACTGCAATATTTATAAATAATTATGATTTAAAGGCTGCGGATTGACGAGGTCGCCTCGTAGGTTCATTGTTCCTGTTTGTTCCTCGGGGAAGATGTATGAGTAGCGATGACCATAACTAGTTTAACGGACGACTGTCGTGCGAGGTGCGCGTACAGTGGAAATTATAAGGAATTAAGTTTTTAAATTGCCAGACGTGAGGTGGGTTCATGTGAGCGTGTCTGGGAGTGTCGCGGCTCATTTTAATTTAATTCGATACGTAATTTGTTTAATATTTTACAATTTTTTATTTATTGTTCGTTTGTCCATCTAACTATAGTCTTCCCTTCGAGTTTCGATCTATTGTCTACTTAGTCGTTTTGTCCTATACAATGCAGGGATACATTAAAGGAATTGCAAATGTAGATTATATCGTAAATTTGATACAGCATAGCTAACATTAAATATTACGTATTAGCCAATCAGTGAGCTAGAATATTAGATTTGAATGCAGTTGTTTTATATGTGCTTGAAAAATCATTTGCGAAAAATAATGGAAACTACCCGCATATTTATTATTTTCGAAAAGTCTAGGTATTTTAACTTTACAAAACCAAATGAGTTTTATATAATTGCGTAGTTTCTTCTCGTATATAATTTGTTTGTTACACTTGAAACTTGTTAAGTTTACTCGCTTAAAACTTCTTAACTGCGCTATTTTATGAATTATGTATTAATTGCTCAATTACTACAGTTGCTCGTAAATGTCGCAAATGTAGCGGACTTATGAAGCTTCCAGTAACATAGTTCGGGTCACGTTAGGACTTTGAGAACCAAATTAATATCAGCATACGGTCTCCAGTAATTTTAATTGTTTCTAAAAATGTGAAAACAGATCCATTGTATAATATATTGACTGGCCTGTTGGTCTAGTGGTTAGTGACTCTGACTGCTAAACCAGAAGGTCGTGGGTTCGATTCCTACCCCGGACAAATGTTTGTGTGATGAGCATGATCATTTGTTTTGACTGGTTGTAATTTATCTATAATATGTATGTATTTAGAAATATAGGGGTATGTATCAGTTGTCTGGTTACTATAAGAACAGGCTCTGCCTAGTTTGGGATCAGATGGCCGTGTGCGAGTTCCCAACATATTATTATATTATTACTATCATATTATATTTATCCTACATCTTAAGTTGTATTAAAACTTGTTTTAACTGTATTTTGTAATATTTGATAAAATTATGTAAATTTCATATCTACCGTCATTCTGTCACAGTAATAACAAGACTTTAGCCCTGATACTTTGCTGAATGAATGTATGTTACTGGGGGCTTCTCGTTTTTGTTTTGTTTGTAACAATCGGTATGTGTTGTACCGTGACTTGTGTTCAATTATGTTGTCGTGTATCCGACATGTATATTAAATCTCCCATAATATTGTGTTATAAACAACTGTAATAAATAAAATATAGTTTTTAAAACTGCGTACAAATTTTTTGACTATCTTGTCGTAGATTCACCTAGGACCAACAATAAAAAAGAAATTTTGTAAGAGGTAGTGCCAATGCTGCATTGCAGCAAAACTGGGCCGGCACGTCCGGGGTGGTACCTCTCGCTCAAATAACACCGGCGTCAAGTGACAGCATAGTGCTGTCGCGTTTCGTGCGGTTTGTGAGTTTCCGGTGGCCCATTGGGGGGGATAGGGGAAAAGGATTTTATTATATAGGAATTATACAAGGCTCAGATCCGGCCTCACATGGAATACTGCTCTCACCTCTGGGCTGGAGCGCCCCAATATCAGCTCCTTCCATTTGACCGCGTCCACCGCCGGGCGGCTCGAATCGTCGATAACAATGTTATCTCCAATCGGCTTGATTCTTTGGCGCTGCGTAGAGATGTCGGATCGCTCTCCATCTCATTCTGAGGAATCGTTCGGATTAATACCTGCGGCAGAATTCCACCACCGGACATCGCGTAAGAATTCCCAATTTCATCCACACCATCTTGATGTCCGGAAATCCACAACATCTCGATTTTTACGGCATTTCCTGCCTCGCACCACAGATATATGGAATCAGCTGCCACCGATGGTGTTTCTTTCGTTATTCATATCTAAAAGGCCGGCAACGCACCTG
Source organism: Helleia helle (assembly GCA_963853865.1). NCBI lineage: Eukaryota > Metazoa > Arthropoda > Insecta > Lepidoptera > Lycaenidae > Helleia > Helleia helle. The sequence goes on along the minus strand of OY971432.1, from coordinate 17,196,342 downwards.
CTGATCCTCTGGTATAGCGGGTGTCTGTGGATGTCGCTTTTCACTTACCATCAGGTGAACCGACTGTCCGTTTGCCCCCCTCTTCTATAAAAAAAGGAGGGCAACGTATCTGCATAAACACTGATCGTGCGGATGTGTATGGGCGTCGGTACCATAAGGCTGCGACTGCTCGTTTGCCCCCTTGTGGCATAAAAAAAAAGATAAGCAAGTTAATCTGAATTGATTTTTTATCAAATTTTAATCAATATTTAGATATAAATCATGTCTACTATGAAACATAACTGCACTAAAATTATGTTTCAGAAGCATGTATTAATATCGATTTGAAAGACTAGGAGAACAAAGATTTGGTTCTTAAATTTACCTATAATTTCTTTAAAACTAATGGTTATGTAAAAAAAATATTCAGTGAACAATAACAATAAATTAACATATAATACATTTATAGTTTTACAAGTCATCATAAGGCACATTACTATAAGCCACTCCCTTCCAGTCTTTTGTTCAGTAAGTGTACATGGCTGTCCTCGAATGGGGTTATTTTTGTAATCTTCGGCGTGTCCAGTATGGTCAACTCTATGATACAATATAACACTTGTAAAGTATCTTTCGCTTTCTGCAACGCCTGAAAATTGTAATGGTGTAATGTTTTCATTACGTATTTTAAAAATCCGAAGAGTATGAATGCGTCTGACGCTGTTTTACACACTGAATGTAAATAAGTTTTATTATATCTTTGTTATAACTAGTTTCCCGTTGGACTCGACGACTGCGACGCAGCATCGCCGACCCAGCACACCTCGAGGGTGTGCTGGGTCGGCGATGCTGCGTCGCAATCTGACATCAGTCATGGGAGGGACTTGTCTCTGCCGAGCGTCATAACCGCGATGCTCGATGACGACGAGTCCTGGACGGTCTCCTTCTTCGAGGCAGTTATGTCCCAGAAGGAGGATCACCAACGAGGCCTCCTCCCGCGGGCGATGAACGGGGGTGCGTAGGAGGCGCTACTTAATGCACCTCCAGTAACGCCCCTGGGCGTGTCAGGTTCAGGATGGGAACCTGGGCCCAGTATGACACGACGTCGCAGGGACTGCTCAGTAGCGGCCAGCCGGCCCTTACGAGGAGTATTCTGGCCTTTGCCGGGGCCAGCCTGTCGCTGAGGTAATCCTGTTGAATGCAGATCCGGGACCATCAAAAAGCGGCTGAAGGCGCTCGCAGTGGTTTTAGTTTACGGGTAGGGCACTCACAGGTGCGAGATCCTGGCTACTTGCGTAAAAAGCATTTGCCTGCAATAAAACAAGCTGTTTCCCGCAGTTTCGTTAGCCAAGGCAAATTCATTTATTACAGGTTGCCTATCCTAGGATGTAAGATGGCAACTCTCCGTGCACTGGCACTAATAATCACTGCCTATCGTGCCCTCCCTAAATCTGATTACTACAATAAAACAACTGACATTATGACAAAAAGACATTTTAAATAACACTCACTGAAACAGCTCTTTCTTTTAGTTCAGGCTGCGACGACATCTGCTTCTTCATTCGATTCATCTCTTGTGGCGTATAGCCTACAATTTGGGACAGCACTTCACTGGTAAACTCAACGTCTATACACCCACTACCATCCACTAGGGTACACTTAAGGCTCCACCCATCTTTCCCCACGGACAACTTCGACAATAACTTCATTATCTGCCCTTTTACACTAAATACCCTTCCCATTTTATTCTCTTCTTTCAAGTCGTTAATTTGCTTGATATATACAAATGGTTCTGGTTCCAAAGCGATGGGACCTTTGGGCTTAGGATTATAAAGTTCCTTTTCTTTTGCATCAAAATCTGCTTCCAGCTCTCTCAAATAGTCATCTTCGTCGTGGAACAGATCAACGTCGTTGGGATAATCTTCGACCCTATTGACAGATTCAACGGGATTCATTTTTAATTTCTTATCAGGTTTCGCATGATCATCAATCATGGGTCTTTTCGCCGAGTGTTCAGTGAACTGTGCCTCGATTGCTTCAAGTTGGTCAAAGTCAATATCTTCGTCAGCAAAGTTGGCCACTTGGACACTGGTCACTCTTGCTACTGGTCGTGACATGTGGTCCTGTGGGTCGTTATTCCACGTTGGCATTTGTGCGTGAGGTGTGAGGAGATCTGTGTTCCTTCGCTCAATCTCTGTGGTGTTCATATTGGCATCTGGAATAAATAATGACGTAATTATGAAAAAAAAAAACAACTTAGATAAATTTGATTTAGGTATATATATTGCAATCTTTGCAAAAAAATCTTAGAAATATTTATTAAAGCAAAAATTGATAATGCAAATGAATATCTGTAATAAAAAAAATTAAACAAAAATTATAACCGACTTCAAAAAATAAAATAACTGAAAAGTAATAAAATAATCGCGTTTCTTTAATTTTTGTGTCTACAACTAATAATCATCTTGTACTTCTACTAATGTACAATTTTTGCGTTTACCACGTCATTATTGTTACTTTTCGAGTCGGTGTCAGCTAAGTTAAATAGGTAGTAGACCGGGTACAGCAAAAAATACGTCAGCATCGTCCGTCACCGGTGTCGTATTTGCTGCTGTAGGTCTACCTTGGCTGACACCGACTCCAAAAGTAACAATAATGACGTGGTAAACGCAAAAATTGTACATCAGACCTCCAATCACAGTCACAACCCATCTAGATGTAAAGTTCTCATCAATACAAATTAATCAAGCCCAAACACAAGGTTACTGAAGTAAATTGTTTCCTTAGAGTTAGAGTAGTTCCCTCGACTGTCTTCCAGCTCCAGCAAATTATCCTAAAAAGGAGTACCTATGCAATATTATGGAGGCCGCGTTTAGGCTATCGAAGTGTTGGTCGATCATTAACCAGGCTGGAAGACGGTCCGGGACCGGTCAGTGCACTGCACTGACCGGTCCGTGTTGGATGCGAGAGGCAATCGGCCGTTTGTCTTTCTCGAAGGAGGCCCTATGTTCAGCAGTGGATGGATAGAGGACAATGTTGATGATTCTAAAAAGTTGGCAAAGTCTTACCTTCAATCATTGGTAATCCCAATTTAGAAGACAAAAGTCCAGGAAGAGAATTGGTTTCAGCAATCTCTTGTACCTCTCCTCCAAGCAGCTCCACAGCAGCTTCTGTCAGAAGAATGATGCCACGACGACATTCCACAGGCCCTAGATATAGAACTCAATATAGTTTATCCCCTTATGGAGTACTAAATAATGTTACATTGCTACTTTATATAATAGTATATTATACTGTATACACATTTACCTTTTATCAACACCTTGCAGCCGGGAGTGATGTCACAACTTAAATTCCTCATTGATTTAAACTCAATACCACAAATCTCCTGTACTCCATCTGTCATGTATAACTTTATCATCCTGAAAATTAAAGCTCCTTTATCATAATCCCCGTCATGATCTTCTAACCATTCACTGAACATAAGTTTATCCCAATGAATGCCACGACAATTGATCACCTCCTACTCACATTCAACTTGGACATTAGCAGAGAGCATGCATTAAATTATAATAGTATTGAGTATTTATAAATTGTTTTAACCGACTGCTGCATAAGTTCCTCAATTCCTACACCATAAGATTTTTTTCTTTCGCATAGGTAATCTTTTCAACATGCAAAAGATCTACGACTGGTCCGTAAGTTTGCCGTAACTCGACGTGCTATGGAGCGTGATATGTTGGGTGTTTCTTTGACAGGTAGGATTCGGAACGAAGACATCCGCCAGAGGACTAAGGTAACCGATATCACGCAAAGAATAAGCTCGTTGAAGTGGCAGTGGACTGGTCACACACTCAGGAGAACGGATGGCCGATGGGGCAATAAAGTTCTAGAGTGGAGGCCACGTTTAGATACACGAAGTGTTGGTCGGCCATTAACCAGGTGGGAAGACGATCTCCGTGCGGTGGCCGGTCCGTTTAGATGCGAGTGGCAAGGGATCGGCCGTCTTGGCGTTCATTGAGGGCGGCCTATGTTCAGCAGTGGACGTATAGAGGCTGATGATGATGATAGGTAATCTTTTGCATAAAGGTAAGCCAATTAAATAATGTGCCACTTGACACAGATTTGATAGAAGTGAGAACGATCGACATAGTCGTTATAGATTATAAATTGTCCACTAAAAAATTTGCAAAATTACAGTGTCTATTTTTATCTCCCTCCCTCTCCAATCCCCGTGACGTAATTAAATATTTACCAACTAATAAGAACAAACAATGACTTTGTGAAAACTTAATTGTAATTTCTTATTTAATTATTTACTTTTTTATTTATTGATTTATTTTTCTTTAGACTCAAGTTCGTTTCGTAAATAATCATCAGCTAAATTTAAATTTGGGATCTCTGCGACTGCAACGCCCCCTACAATATAATATTACAATCATTCTCCTTTGTATCCAAGCTCCGTGCACTTGATAGTAATTAATATGGGTTAGACATTGGCAAATAATCCTTAGGAATTTGCTTTTGTTCTGATCAGAAACTACCTACCATGGTTGTAGTTTTAGCCCAAATAACTTTTATATTTATTAAAATAAAATACAGTAGTGCCGCAAGATACTCGATCAAAATAAACACAGAGGATGGACAACCTCAGCCAACAAATTTGCTTGAGCAAATTATTACCAAACAATCAGAAAAAAATATACTCATACAACAAATGTGTACCTTATAATATTGGACTGCTTACAACACTCATAGCCCAACAACTAAAATTAAACTGGATGGCACCTCTATTACTTTTATATGCATTATACAATAATAAGACTGACTGGCAATCCTTCCGAAGCTACATTGACGACAACAACCACAACAAAATACGGCTTGGTACGTAACTAATTTAATTCAAAAGGCAGCGTGGCTATCGACTCCATACATTCATTCTAAAGACAAAATACTTGTGGCACACAAATAGAAACCGATAGGACAAAAGGGTTAAAAGCAAAAGAAAACAGCACTTGAGGAGCAAAATATTATATCGGAACACCAATTTAGATTTCGCGCTCATCACGGGATCATAGAACCGATACACCGTGTAGCTTCTACGGTCCGCCAAGCATTGGAACGAAAATAATATTGTTCTGCTGTATTTCTCGTCGCGCAACAAGTTTTTGACCATATGTGGCATAAGGGTCTCGAATGCAAATTGAAACTCTCCTTGCATAACACTGCTTATAGGCTATTAAGATCCTACTCACAGGACAGGAGTTCTAAGTAAAAACAGAAGGTCACCTATTTGTGACATTAAAGCTGGAGTTCCCCAGGGAACTGTGTACAACAGTGGACCCAGCCCAGAGGCTGGGTCCACTGTTGTACACAGTTTTTATTGCAGACTTAAGCACTTCCGATAATGTCGTAATTTCTACCAACGCAGATGACACGGCAGTACTATCTTGCCATAGGGATCCCTGTATAGCATCGGAAAAACTTCAAGTCACCTAGAAAAAGTTGGAACATGGTTGAAGAAATGGAGAATAAAAACTAGCACTGCAAAATCTACTCATGTTACCTTTTCATTAAAGAGTGGTGACTTTTCACTGGTAAACACTTGATGGAACAGCCTCAGTATACTATTGTCAAATACCTAGGGATGCATCTTGACAAAAGGCTCACTAGAAAGACCATATAAAAGTCAAAAGAGATCAGGCCAACTTTAAGCTACCAAACCTGTACTAGCAAATTAGAAAACATTCTTCAATCAGTTTTTCTAAACAAACTGTTGATATATAAATGTATTTATTATAAAACCAGTATGGATGTATGGAATTGAACTATGGGGATCGGCCAGCAACCTTAATATTGAAATTCTACGCTGATTTAAAACAAAGCCTTAAAAACTTTTGAGTAATGCTCCCGCTTGCTGCTTTACCCGAATTACAGAAATGAACAAATAATTAGAAACACCCACAACGAAGAGCAGATTGATATCTCCTGTAAAGCCTACAAACACAAATTAGACCAGCACAAAAACCAGCTGGCTAGAACATTAATGGGTGATCTGATAATATTTCGACTTAAAAGACCAAGACTAGTTTCCATTTGAAGTTAAATTATTGAGGGATGTCACATCGCTGGATGTGCTGAATCCACGTGTGAACAAATGTCGTATTTGTTGCTGTACATTACCTACCTACCTACCTTGGCTGACACCGACTCCAAAAGTAACTATAATGACGTGGTAAACGCCACTAAACGCAAAGTTTGTACATTAGTAGAATATTAAGTTGATTATATGTTGTAAACACAAAAATTAAAGAAACTGTTATTTTATTAATTTTTAGTTTAGTATTTTTGAAGTCGGTTTTAATTTTTTGTAAAATGTTTTTATATTTTGTTGAATGGATACTAACGAGAAGGATGTTCTTACTTTCCTGCACATAGCTTCTCCAAACCGGGCATTGGAAATTGCCACTCTCATCTCTATCTCTACATTTATTTTTGACTAGCTGTTGCCTGCAGCTTCGCCCGCATTACTCAACTCCTATAAGTCATAGCGTGATGTTTTATAGCCTATAGCCTTCCTTGATAAATAAGCTGTCTAACACTGAAAGAATTTTTCAAATTGGACCAGTAGTACCTGATATTAGCGCATTCAAACAAACAAACAAACTCTGCAGCTTTATAATATTAGTATACTTGTGTACTTGTTCTTTATATTATAGCCCAAATGGACTTGGTTACATCAACGCAGCCAGCCAATCCATTTGGGTCTCCTCACGATGCTCGATTGGACAGTGCCACGATGAAACAGAGCTTCACAACAAACAGTTTTGGGAAGCCCTGGACTTGTCCAACCAGTCATGACCATATCTGGATTTGTATTCAAGATGATAGAAGACTTACCGATGATTAGGAACCTTATCTTCAAACTTTGTTGTGGCTTCAACATTTTCCATGTTCACTTTTTTCAACTTTAGGTACTGCTGGTAAGCTGGCGTTCCTTTAAAAACAGTTTAACAATAATGGTTGTTTAGGATCTACACCACCATGGTTCAGGACTTGACGGTCTATGGAGGTGGCGTTGGTCCCCTGAATGACTGACTGGCCGACAATGTGCCCTGTTTGCTCAGCAGGTCTGGGGCAACTCACCAAAGGTAGCATTAGTGGCACTCGCCGGGTTTTAGTGGGTAGAGCTGCATCCACTTACCAGCTTTCTGCTATACCTGTGATCATACCAAAATCCTCATTTTTTGTTTTAACAGGCATGTGTTTTCTCTCACAAAAAAATACTCAATCTTAAAGAAAGCAACAGAGGAAAGTCTCCCAGACCCAAAAGTCCTAAGATAGCCTTATCCTGAGCAGACTCGTTGACATCCCAAATCTACTTAGGCTACATTTTTGTTCCTTCATGTTCAAGTTAATTTATACAATTAAATTTTATTATTTTAGCAATTACTGTATTCATATTTTATTTAGCCAATCTTTAAATGGTGCTATCCAAGTCAATTGCCATATAGGCTTAAACCATCCATCAACCATCAAGTTGAAGGTAAAAGTAAGTACAAAATAAACACTGTTTGTTGATATTTAATATGTATTTTAAAACTGAAATACCAATATCAACTGCAGCATTGATCTGAAGTACAAATTTCCCATTGAGAAAGCATTTATGCTGATTTTTTATATTTGCTGGAAGTGAGCCAGGGCATATGTCTTTTAAATTATTCAATAGCCACTGTTCTTTCGCCAAATTTTGAATTTCCCTCTCATCGAAACTGGTGTTATCTTCAGTTAAATACTCGACACATCTAGAAGAAATTATACAATTACAAGAAACAATAACACTTTTATTACAAATAAAGGAAAAAACAATGTTTCTAAAAACAATACATTCTATATACATTACCCTGATAGCCATTCTTCAACAACAAACATATAATTCGAAGCCAAATAATTACGAACCGAATCAATTAGAGAAACGTGAGACATGTTTATGAAATAGCAAATACATTTATACTCGGATTTATACAGTATCTAAAAGCATTTAAATATATTAAAAAAAACCGTATTTATATTCTCCCTCACTAAAACTAATCACAGAGCAAGTTTATAATCCGACACTTCATCTTCTTCTTTGACATTAAAATAAAAAATCAGGACATAACATTTTTTTTTTTTTAATAATACTTTATGGCCTGGTAGGACATAAAATTGACATTTGACACTTGATTTTTTTTCATTCAAAGGCAGTAGAAACTACTATTAGCCATACTAAAACAATATTTAGTCTGTAATATGGAGAAACGACGGGAAACCCCAAGGAACGGGCTCTCTTAAGTTGGCGGGGGAAGATTGAGTTTTTATAATTTTTTTTTGCTATTTCAATTGTTCATTAACTGTTCTTCAATGTTCGATCAAACAATTTTTTTTTGTTTGTTTTTTTGAATTTATTATTTTTATTTCCAAAATTTGACTCTCAAGTTAGCACCAACTATAGTTTTTTTTTTCTAATTTTCTTTTTGATATTTTAATTGTTGGCTGACTGTTCTTCAATGTTAGATCTTTTTTTTAATTTTCAAAAGTTGACTCTCAAGTTAGCACCAATTATAGATTTTTTTCACTTTTTTAACTTTGAAACTAGCTCTTATGTGATCGTCCAAGTAGTGTCTAGTAATAATATAGTCTGACAAGCGAGTTGTGGGACGCGATTTATTTCGAATTCTTCATATGGCCACACTTCTGATTGTCAAACTAAATGTCATCTTACCTCTTTGTTGTTGTTGTGGTGTAATTATTGTAAGTTTTTGTGCGAAAAAATGTCGAAACCCATTAAAAGCAGTGCCCGGAGCTTGTTGTATACAATGATAAGCAAGTATGAACAGAGAAAGGATGATATAAATCAGCGTTTCGAGAAAAAACAACGAATTTTTGACGAAATTATTTCAGCTGCAAGTAAGTACATCCCAAACATTTTGATACTCGTCCTAGATTTAAACAACAAAAAAAAAACTTTTGTTTGTATTCAACATAACTTTACATTTGTTTAAATATGTACTTTCGAGAAATTGTGTTTCAAAACATACAAATTATTTCTTGTTCTAAGGTCTATCGGATAACGAAGATTTGAAACGTCAGATCGTAGACTTAATCAAAGAGCTGAAAGATATTGAGAAAAAAGATCTGTTTACCTCTGAATCCAGTTATTTGGCCCATTTATCTAAACTGACAGGTTGTATTTCAATATATTTTTGTTATATAGTAAACTGTGATAATAATCTGCCACTTAACCCAATTATTTTTATTATTACAGAAGTTGGTGTCAACACACTAAGGAGGATAAAAAAGGAAGGTTCCCTAAACCAAAATGTGTGGAACACGCCAGGAAAAAAACGCCCTCGCCAGCCCAGTGTTTCAAACTTAGATGATTTTGACATATCGGCAATTCGTAATAAAATAAATGAATTTTACTCGATTAGGAAACAAGTTCCAACAATAAGAACTTTGTTAGCAGAATTACGAGAGTCAATAAGATTCACTGGATCTCGAGAAACATTGAGGCAAATATTGTTAAAAAATGGTTTTGAGTTTAAAACTAATAAAAATGAAAGGTCAATTCTAATTGAAAAGTTTGAAATATCTGCTCTGAGACATAGTTATCTTAGAGCTATTCATAAGAAGCGACAAGAAGGAAATGCAATAGTTTACCTGGACGAAACATATGTCCACCAAAATTTCAAGCCAAAAAAGTCATGGCAAGGACCGAGTACGAGTGGAGTAACTGACAAAATTTCTAAAGGTTTCTATCAAATTAATTTTGCCTTTTTTGGAATTTCTATAAGAATATTTGTTATTTTAATTATTACTTTTCTTTGTTTTATAGGTAAAAGATACATAATAGTCCATGCTGGCTCTGAGAAAGGTTTTGTGCCCAATGCATTATTGGTGTTCAGCACAAAATCTAAAATGGCTGATTATCATGATGATATGAACCGTAATAACTTCATAAAATGGCTGGAAGAAAAATTAATACCCAATTTAAATGAACCTAGTGTGATTATAATGGATAATGCGAGTTATCATGTAACTCAAATTAACAAGCCGCCTACGATGAGCCTTTAAAGGCTGATATTCAGAAGTGGCTCACCGAAAATCACATTTCTTTTGACAATTTTCTTACAAAGGCCGAGCTTTTGTGTCTTGTCAAAGAAAACAAACCAACTCCCTTGTACGAAGCGGAAGAACTTCTAAAGCAGCATGGACATGAGGTCATCAAATTGCCGCCATATCATTGTGATCTCAATGCCATAGAATTAATTTGGAGCTTGGCAAAAAGGAAAGTGGCGAATATGAATCTAGGTGTGCCAGCTGCCGAAATGGAAAATTTAATAAGGAAATGTTTTGCCAGTGTGACTGCTGATGACTGGAAATCATGCACTGATCATGTGATTAATGTTGAAAATACATACAAAATAAAAGATAAAATAACAGAAGAGGAACTTGAACCATTTCTCATCAATGTTCGTGAAGATGAAAGTGATAGTGATGAATCATATTTTGAAGGCATCGAATTTCTCGAATCAGATTTTGATTATTGTTCAGAATGAATAAATGTTTTTAAGTTTTTGTTGTGCATCTTTATTATCCTTATTTTCGATGGAGTGGAAAAGTTGGTGTTGATTTTAATGTAGTTAATGTTTTCGTTTTGATTATTTTTAAACCAAATTCTTTGAAGATTCCAACCTTATCCAAATAAAAAAATAATCAAGTTAAGCAAAAGTATCAAAATTGTTTTTAGACTACATATGCTGGGTTAACACCTAAAAGATTTTTAAATTTGCCGCCAGCGGCTTGTGCCACGACTCGCTTGTCAGACTCTATCCTTAGTATAATAATAGTAGTAATATAAAATTGTTTGAATCACAAGTCTTGTGGTGAACAAGTCTTATGGTTAAGATTACTACTAGATACTACTTGGACAATCACATGCTACGGCTGCAACTGCGTATATCGTCACAAAGCTTCGCGCCGTGACATGATACTCGCAGATGTGACCGACTATCGTCGCGAACATTCGGGCTGCGTGTGCAATATCATGCGGGTAGCGGTACATCAATGGGTTTTAGCGTGCCAACATATCGCGCTTCGTGGTCAGACTTCAGAGTAGCGTTGTTCATTTTGGCCGTTATTTTCGTCAGTTCAGACACATGCGGGTGGCTGTGTAAAAATGGAGTGGAGTGATGAAATTGTACTATATTGTATATGGGATCAAAAAAAATGTGAATTACAAAAAAAGACATCTGGTGTTGTCAAATTGTTAGTACTTATGTAAAAAAAAAGAAACTCGTCGTCCATAGTTGTCGTTTGAAAATGATTTCGGTGATATTGGATTATTGCACGATAGTTCATGCAAAATATGGAAGGCGTTAATGTAACCACAGTTTTTTTTCGCTCTAACTTTTTGATGTTCAAACGTACGAATCTTAGGCTCGAAATACTGACGATAGATGCAGGTGCGGCCGAAGCATAAGAGTTAGTTTCAAAGTTAAAAAAAAGTGATAAAATCTATAATTGGTGCTAACTTGAGAGTCAACTTTTGAAAATTAAAAAAAAAAGATCTAACATTTAAAGAACAGTTAGCGAACAAGTGACATAGCAAAAAAAAAAAAGAAAAAAATTGGTGCTAACTTGCGAGTCAACTTTAAAAAAAAAAAAAAAACAAAAATTAACAAAAGAAAATTTTGGACATTGAAGAACCGTAGACAGAGTAAAGTAGTAGGATTCTCTGTCTACGTTGAAGAACAGTTAACGAACAATTGGAATTGCAAAAAAAATAATAGAAAAAAGCTATAGTTGGTGCTAGCTTTAGAGTCAAATTTTGGAAATTAAAAAAAGTTTAGTGGACAAAGGCTGGGGTCTTCAAATTAAATACTGGATACGCTGAATCACTTTATTACACGTTAACTTAGGTAGGCGATGGGCAGACGACTGACTCTCGCAGGAGTTAACTCGCCACGCCACGAATATAGCTGATTTAACAATATGCGATTACCGAGAATTATAACACACACTACAAAAGAATAAAAAAAAAACGATTTTTTTTTTTTAATTGAAGAACAGTTAACGAACAATTGAAATAGCCAAAAAAAACCTTGTGGTGTCGTTGGACAGCAGATAGGAACGAAGTTCCTTATTATAAAAATATTAATTTCAAATTCCATTCGAGGTGTAAGGAAAATAATTATTCGGGTAGGTATAATTTTTTTATGATTTTTTATCGATAAAAATCAAAGCATCTCCCGGTGTAAAATAATTAAAAAAAAAAACAAAAAAAGTCACCGAGGGTGGGATTTAAACTGGGGTTTTTTACTAAGCAGCCGCAATACTGTAACAAAAACAGCTACCGACGCAGTAATGTGTCAGTCAAAAAGACGCACGGCTTACAACTATAGCAAAAAGTGTCGTTACAACTTTTCGTCTTAATTTTTTCTGTCTAGCCCCCTTTCGCAATGCGCGATAAGGAACTACGTTCCAAAAAAATATGAATTTTCCCTCGCTAACTTAAGAGAGCCCAAGGAACGCAGTTTCGCCCCTCTAGTCCATAATCCATATCCGCGGAGCATATATATAGGTACAGAGGAGAGAGGATTGACATAGGACAATTTAAAGTGTCTATTTTTACCTCAGTGGCAGCGTTAATATCGCTTCCAATCCTCGTGATGTCACTATATAATTTACATTTATCAACTGATTAATATAAACGTCGACTTTGCGAAAACTTTTATTCTAATTTCTTATTTAATTATTTACTCTTTTTATTTATTGATTCATTTTTTTTTAATTATATTTTTTTTTACTTTTATAAAATAAATTAAACTTAAATTTGACAACCTCTCAGTGGTTAGCGCGTTGGCGCTCAAGCCGGAGGTTACTGGATCGAATCCGGCCAGGGAACAAAAAAGTTTTCTGTGTTCCTGAGTCATGGATGTGTATTAAATATGTGAATTATATAAAAAAAATCTTAAATATATGTATAGTATAAAAGTATTAAATATATTTCCGCTGTCTGGTACCCGTAACACAGGTTCTTTGAGAGCTTACCACAGGATACCAGATTTACGTGGTGTAAAAGCGTCCATAGATATTATTATTATTATTAAATTCGTTTCAAAAATTATCACTCGCTAAATTTAAATCGAGAATCACTGCGACTGAAGCGCCCCCCACAATAAAACTCTTATTCCGTAGCTCAGATGAAGTAAAAAAAGGTAGATGACGCACGGCCTTTGCTAAAACTGAAGCCACAAAACTAAGCTCCTTCATGTAAATACACGCGCTCACGCACACAGATACACTAAAACTAAGCTCATTTTTGTTAGTATCTTACGAGTCGTCGTGCAGTAAGTTTGCCAAAAAAATACCGTTCTGTGTAATTAAATGGAGTAAAAACAATACAAAAGTGACCAAAGAGTCTAAAGAAATATCGTTTCACACATAAATAAACACAAGACTATATTCTTTTAAGATATTTTAACACTATTTTGAGGTTAATCAACATAAATAATATTATTGCCCCGAAATGACGTATCGGAAGAGTGTTGCCAGAAGTTAGTATTTCTAATAGCCCAATAGTGGGTAAGTCAATTGCAGGCAAAGCCATAGCAAAATAATTAAGTACAGAGGTGACATAATTATTATTTTATTATTTGATCGCTATATGACTGAATCGAAATGATCTCGTATAACCTATGTTGTATTTTTTTTGGGACTCACGTACCCACAGCAGGACTATGTATTTAATTATTTATAAATTCAAAGATTTACCATTTAATAAATTAAAAAAAATGTAACAGTGTGGCTTGCAGAGAAATGTTTTTTTTAAATGGAAAACGACATATTATGTATTTAATTTAAATTGTGTATTGATAAAATGTGACTTTCTAATTACCATTATAATCAATTATTTTGAAACTGTTATTCTCTGACAATGATTTTAAGGACATGTTGTATTTATCAAGTTTATTTAATTGTAACAATTTTTTCCTGTTAATTTATATTAATTGTTTATTTATGTAAAGTTTTATTTTCACACACCATGTTATGGTAGAATGTATAGAACTTGTTTTTTTTTTAATATCACCTATGTATTTACTACATTCATGGGAATAAATAAATAAATAAAACAATTGTGTCAATAAGATATCTATTGAGACAGTTTATAAAGTGATCCTACACGCCTCCTACATATTCGTAATATTATTGTATTTTATAAAAATATTCACTGTCGCATTCACTTATTACCTATTTTTATTAATATACAATTTTAAGGGATATTTTAAAAAATGGCAACCCTTCATTCACTCACACATACTTAAAAAAGTGGCTTCACTTTCTTGTTCCAAGTGCGCTATCTACCTTTTTTTACTTCATCTGAGTTCCGTAGCATAAACATACTCTAAATCTATGTTCCGTAGACATTTTTAAACATTACGATCATATAATTGCACTTCACTATTAACATTCGCGTATACATACCCGAAAGGGACAGGAATATTTTTGCAGGGATACCACAATCATGATAACAAGTCCACTTATTTTCTTGAAACAAGTGTTTTCACAGTATAAATATTGGAAATGATTGATAGATAACCTATAAGCATAAGCCTTACCCAAATATTTATTGTAATTTAAGACAGCTGCATTGTTCCGTATTATCGAAAATATGTAATGACAAATAAACCGCTTAAAACATAAATGACAAAAAGACACTTTGACAATTGCAAAATACATTTAAAATTTAAATAGGAAAAAGGGATTTTAAAACAGATCTTCAATTGAGGTGCTTCGATGTGTTTTGTGTATTAAAAATATTTTTTAACATGATATTATAGATACATACATATGATATCATATACTAAAAATAAAATCATATTTTTATCACAAACATACATATATATTATATGTCTGTGATTTTTATTTACTCAATCATTTTTTATACAGGACAAAAATACATAAACATAATATTTTGTAAGGACAACAGTCAACAAATAGCTTATGACTTATGAGTAATTGGGCAATGGCAACACTTTTATTTGTGAGTGAACGCAAAAGGAGTTTGCCGATTTATCATCTCCCTCGTAAATTTTGGACATAGGCCGATTGACAACAAAGTGGTTTCGTTCGGAACATTGTTATTCTAATTTCTAAATGATTTCATAATTCATATTTAATAGTGTTGTAAACGGAGAGCCTGTATCTGATATTAACACAGTGGAGGAAAAAATATGAAGAGACGAAATGCCGAATCTGGCAAGATGCGGCGCCCCTTGAAGCGCACAAAAATCACCGAAGGAATGTATGGAAAGTGAGTGAAAATAGATTTACTGTTTTATTTATGAAACATGAATATACATATTAGGATAATAAGACTGTGTAAAATGTTGATTCTAAGAAATGCATTGTCTAAATATAAGAGGCAAATAAATGTGTGGGCAGACAGAACCATCTGGTGATTCTCGTTTACATTTGGTGATTATTTACAATAAACAAAAGCAAAAAAAACTTACCACATGTGTTTGTTTCTCATAACACAATAAGTGTAACACATTTCACTTTGATATCGTGTTTCTCTTGTTATATGTTCATAACAACTTACTTTCTTATATTATGTTATCTTTATAGGTAGAGATTTTATGAAAAATTCAGAATACTACATTCTAGTACGACTTTTGCTAGTACATAATATCTGATGATGATATTAGTTTGACTAAGTTATTAGTCCTGGTTTGGTGGGGCTACATTTACCGTTAATAGAACTTTTTAGTAACAATGATGATCAAATTATGTCGGACCTAGCCAAATAAAAAAATAAAACTAAAGAAAGTGCC
Source organism: Helleia helle (assembly GCA_963853865.1). NCBI lineage: Eukaryota > Metazoa > Arthropoda > Insecta > Lepidoptera > Lycaenidae > Helleia > Helleia helle. The sequence continues at coordinate 17,180,485 of OY971432.1, read as the reverse complement.
ATATAAAAAATTACACAATTATTCTGATTTTAAATACTTTTTATTAATTCGTTTTTTATTTATAAAATTTATAACACATAAACTATCACACTAACTACGATTTTTGAGTACATTAATGATTTTGAAGTTAGCACATAATATGTTTATTGCATGAATGTGGTTAACAAAGGATTGGTAGTTTTTTTCCTAGCCTATACTGTCCTACTGCTGGGCAAAGGCCTCCATCTCTCTTATCCATGCATCTCTATCTGAACTGAGCCAGTCTTTTAGAAATGCGTCGCGGTAATTTTGCTTTCCACGTCACGTCACAATTGATGTCTGCCACGTCTCAAAAACCCTGTTTAATGGGACCTACTCTGTAGTTTTCTTGGCCCACAACTCGTTGGGTTGGGCAGATGTGTCCAGCCCAGTCCCATTTGTAGTAATTGTAAACATTATAAATACACATTCTGTCATGTGGATTATTCTTAAAAAAATTACATGTTACATTAAAAAAAAATACTCTTCTGCCTTGCTTTATAAAAACTATGTTGGTGTCGGCTTTCAGTACAACCGGATGCAGCTGGATACCAGTATTTTAAATGGAGCAACTGTTTTTCTGATCAACCCAGTAACTGGGTTATACGATATCCAGACTTTTGGGCTTTTGATGAACCGAAACATCTGTCAAAGACCCACGAATGACAGTTGGGACCAACGGCTTAACGTGTTTTCCAAGGCACGGAGGAGTCTCTGTATGTAAAGATGGTCACCCATCCACAGAACAACCCCGCAAGCATAGCTTAACCTGACGGATTGCTCCATGCGGCAATTATTACTTTGGCACAACCATGAACACATGAATTGATTTTCTAATATATTTCGGCTCTTAAATTTGCCGCCCCCCAAATCGTGCTGCATTAGGCCCGGGCCTCACGGGTTTAATGGTAAATCCAGCACAGAAGCACTGAGAGAAACCAGCAGATGCGTTGCCTTTCAAGTATGAGTATACTTGAAAACGCACCTGCTAGTGAATTAGCGGGTGTGTATGGATGTCGCGTGTCACTCACCAATTAACTGATTAGACTGTCCATTTGCCCCCTCTTCTACAAAAAAATATATAAGGAAGAGTCTTGCTACCATTTCCTTGGGAGCATATATTATGTAGTAGAAGCCAGGTAGTTAGTTCAATAAAGTCAAAATCAAGCTTAACACATCACTTCCTGCATTAAAAAACTACCTGGCCTCTCTTAAATCTGGCTCAGAAAAGCTGATGCATAATAAGTTATGGTAAAGAAAATATCACTTCTTTTGCAGTTCTATGTGTTACCTAAAATTTGTTATGCTGTGGGCGACCGTCGTGATGGCAGATAACATGCTGGAGTTCAGATTTGAATTTCTCTGGCCTTTCTGGATGATGCTGAGATCAGTTTATGATTCATTCAAGTATCATGGTCTTGTAAGTATATCTTTTTTTTGTAAAATCATATTTCTTTGCGAAACCTGTTAGAATAAGCTTAAGAAGGAAGATATTTATATACATAGTGCGCAAACATGTGTGCTAGAATGAAATACACAATGATTCATTCCTAACATGTCCTTTCAGCAAAACAAAAAAAAAAACAGTTATTATAAAAAAACTATTAAGTGTATCTATTTAAAATTAATTTATTTCAACTTTTGAATAACTATATTATGTCTGTACGGGCTTTATTTTTGAGCTTTCGTGCTCCGTATACTATTTATTTTCGCCCAAAGTTGGGCTAAAATCAGTGTTGAAATACGAAAGTTTAGAAGCTTGTATTTTTGCAATATATAAGTTTTTCACGATTTTGGGTACATACAGACATATATAATAACGAGATTAATTTGTATTATCCTTAGTTTTCGATGGTCGACGTCAAACATTGTAGTAATTACTGTTCTGCGTTTGTATGGAAAGATGACCGACTTGTGTAATTTTAAGCACAAATAAAGAATGTTGTATTTGAGTGTTTTTTACATTCAGAATTTATCGGCCAAACTGAAGTTTGTTTGTTTGATTAATACCAGAACTACTATATAAATAGTTTTACAAGATCAGTAAAACTATTTTTGTAACTGATAACACAATCCTTGGGGAGGCTATGGGCTATTTACTTTAGAAAAAAAAATCTTTTTAAATTTTTGAGTAGCTAAAGAATCTATACAAATATTATAAAGCTGAAGAGTTTGTTTGTTTGAACGCGGTAATCTCAGGAACTACTGGTCCGATTTGAAAAATTATTTCAGTGTTAGATAGCCCATTTATCGAGGAAGGCTATAAGGCTATATAACATCACGCTTTGACTAACAGTAGTTAAGTTTAGTAAGTTAATGCGGGCGAAGGTGCGGGCAGCTAGTATATAATATGTATACAGGAAGCTACAAAATTGTAGCATGCAATTTTGTGACATGATAGGCTAATCAACAAGTCTAATAATAAATACGAGAGGTCACCTAGCGATCGAAATTAGATCTCAAAAAAAAAAAACTACGTCAAATACAGCGTCAGAGCAGGGAGTAGTGCGGAACAACCCCTCTGTGGAGGTGGCGTCGGTCCCCTGAGGGACTGACGAGCCGTCGAGGTGCCCTGTTTGCTCAACAGATCCGGGGTACGTCACCAAAGGCGACATTGGTGGTACTCGCCGGTTTTTAGTGAGTAGAGCTGCGTCCACTTACCACCTTTCGGACGCAGGGAGTCCCACATACCCGCCTGGGGAGACCCACTCCCCCGCGGGATGCCTCAGAGCATTTCCCGGCGTTAAAGAAAAAAAATCCTCTTAAAAATAGGTAGGTAACCAACCAACCAATGCGCAAAGTTTTTTGCTTCACGTATATAATAGATTCAGAGTTATATAAAGATTCTTATAATAAATTCTGATTACTGTAAAAACATAAACCGAGTAAGCGAACATAGTGTAATATTAAATTAAAATTAATTAAAAAGTAATTATAATATTATAGATGCACATTATTAACATACAATGAGTTACGAGTGTTCTCACGTCGCACTGACGGCTAATTATCGCCGATCACAATGATGTGATATCACCCTTTACGTGATTTCTGAGCAATCATTACTGACTGGTTGTAGATCGAATGTATCTTCATTTACCGGTGGGAGGGATGTACGATACCACCATCTTGCTTGTTTCTCCCGTCATGTTCATGGTCGACGCTAACCATCTTCAGGTGGTCGTCTGCCCGTCCGCATACCCGATGGAACGAAGTTCCTTTCGGATAATTAGTGAAGGAATTGTAATAAAAAACAAAAAAAGTACACACACACACACATAAGTGTGTATGTGTGTGAAATCAACGAAAAATATTACCAATGATTTAGAAGCACGCCATCTGTCGATGAAATATTTTATGTATCAATGTTAATAAAATCAACGAAAAATACTTCCAATGATTTAGAAGCGCGCCATCTGTCAATGATATATGCAAACTGTATCAAATACTGTTAGGATGGCGATGCTTGTACGTATTGAATCAATGTTTTAATAAGAATCAACGAAAAATATTATATCCTATAATACCTTCGTGAATAGATTAACTATCACACGTTTACGCATTCCGTTCGAAATTCGTTAAAGAATTATTGTGCAACTAGTATATTTAGATATTGAAAGTCAAACTTAATGTAGTGGCAGCACTATCTATGAAAAACTTTGTTTGAAGCCAATGTATTTGGAGATATTACAATATTATTAAAACAAGTGTGTATACTAACTTATTTTTTTTAATTTTTTTTTAAATACTAACAATATACTATGGACTTGGTTAGTAAATTTATTAAAAATTTATTTTAATGTATAAAATTGTGTGTGCCCCCCGCCTCCCCGATTTACAATTCTGTCCTAATATTATAGTAAACAAAAATAGGTATAAATTTTTTATGATTTTTTTATCGATAAAAATCTGTGCATCTCCCGGCGTAAAATAATAATAATAATAAAAAAAAAAAAAAATGTATCAATCGAAAAGCCTTTTTTTTTGGCCCGAAGGCCCTAATGCTTCATCGGATTAGTGTGAGCCCATTCGGCACGGCCTCCTGGCGTCGGTTGTGATCGAAAAGCCGCACGTCTTTACAACTATAGCAAAAAGCCAATACGCGAAGCGGCCGCGCGCGCGACTTTTACCTACGTATGCGATATACTCGCAAAAAGTGTCGTGCCAACTTTTCGTAAGAATTTTTTCCGTCTAGCCCCCTTTCGTAACGCGCGAAAAGGAACTACGTTCCAAAAGTGCGTGTGTACAAAGTACACATGTCAGAAGTGAAACTTATTTGGCAAAATAATTTTTAAATCTTGTTTATATATTTATACTAATCTAAGGCTTTAAATTTCCGAGACTTGCGATGCGACGTTCGCTCTATCTCACTCTCGATTTTTCTCACTCACTTCCTACTCTCACTCCATGGCTATGTGTTTCATGCTACGTTCGCCTTTTCTCACTCTCTTTATCGGTCTCAATCACTCTTTCCCTTTACTTGGACAAAAACGTTGCACATTTTGGCTCATGCGCGCAAAGAAGTTTCACTTCAAAACAGATATGAATTTTGCGTTTGCGTATGAAATAGAATCTTTCGATGGAGTAGGTAACGAATAAGAGGAATATATTAAAAAAAAACAGTATACATAAAGTACATTGAACTTAATCACGTATTTAGCAAATATTTTAATAATAAGGACAGAAGGTAATTATTAATATTAATTTGCATATTTAATTATGAGTATACAGCTATTCTAATATGCATATATAATATAAAACTATTTAACAAACTCAAAAAATATTTATGTAACATTAAACTACGTCACGTACTCTCGTAAGTTCGTTATAACTTGTGTAACGGTTACTAGGAACCGAAATATGATTTAGGCAAATATGCATACACGGGCTGTTCAAATTGAATGTGGAATTGGCGGTCTGAGCGTTCACCGACAAGAACCTAGTTACGACAAACTGTTAACGATATGACGATGTGAGGTCGATAATGGTGCAAACCTTTAATAAATAAGCAAACGGTCCACGTTAACCTAATCGGGTTGTGTGCCCGTTCAGTTACAGCACAATCAAGAAGAAACACATACATCAATTGTAAGGCAAAGAAATTATAATATATATGTGAAAGGATTATTTCAATAACTTTAAAAATGACAAAACTAATCAGCTTTTACTGAATCCTGAACGCGCGCGGAGCTTTTGCTTTGTGACGTCACAAGTCTCGTGGGGTCAACGGTGTGGGTAAGGCGGTAGTTCGACACGAGCGAGCGATTTGCGGCCCGTGGGCGAGACTTGTGACGTCGAGGCCGCGAGCCGAGAAATTTAAAGCAGACGGGAAAAGTATCATAACTTCGTCATTTATGGAGATATTGAAAAAAATCAATGGGCTTAGTGCTATTTTTAAAACATAAATAATAAAAATGGAAATTTCCTTATTGGGCCGGCACAACAGGGGTGGTACTTCTCCCCACCATGGTTCAGGCCTTGTCGTGGCGGTGGGTCTCAGTAGCCTAGGGTGAGCCCAGCACCTTGGGCGAAGCAATTGAGCCGAGGGGGCTCTTTGTACCCCTCTTATAAGAAGAGGGGACAAAAGAGCAGGGGGCAAGGGGTGAGGATGGGAACCTCACCCCATTGTACTGCCCCGACGTAGGGAGGGGTTATTCTGTGGTGCTGGACAACCCCTCTGTGGAGGTGGCGTCGGTCCCTTGCGGGGCTGACTAGCCGTCGAGGTGCCCTGTTAGCTTAACAGATCCGGGGCACCTCACCAAGGCGGCACTGGTGGCACTCGCCGGGTTTTAGTGGGTAGAGCTGTGTCCATTTACCATCTTTCGGGCGCAGCGAGTCCCACATACCCACCTGGGGTGACCCACTCCCCAGGCGGGATGCCTCAGAAAAAGGCATAAAAGAAAAAAGCCCCGGCGTAAAAAAAAAAAAAAAAGGGATGGTACTTCTCGCTCATATAACACCGGCTTGCAAGCTTGCAGGCTTCAAGTGACAGCTATGCTGTCGCGTTTCGTGCGGTTTGTGAGTTTCCGATAGCCTATTGAGGGGATAGGGAAAAGGAAGCCAACGCATCTGCATAACCACTGCTTGTGCAGAGGTCTATGGGCGTCGGTAGTCGCCATAAGACTGCTCGTTTGCCTTCTTATGACAAAAAAATACTAATATAATCATTTTAAATATTAACATCCAAGTTATCTTTATTTCGTACGTAATAACAACTGATGGGTTAGCCAAGATGCCATTCTACAATCGTAACCGCTAGTAGAAAACGAATAAATTAATGGATATGACATTCACAAATCATCCATAAATCACGTAGTCTTAAATGTAATTTCCATACATTTATTAGTTTTCTACTAGCGTTTACGATTGTAGAATGGCATCTTGGCTAGCCCACCTGTAGCGTGTCTGTAGAGACGTTTGACGACAGTGTTCTGTTGCAGGCGTTCTCGGTGTTCTTCATATGTATAGCGATGACGTCCGACATGATCTGCTTCTTCTTTATACCCGTGCAGTACATCTTCTTCGCCGCCAGCACCTACGTGTGGGTGCAATGCGTGTGGTACACCTGTAAGTAATCCCTAATAACACATTCGGTGCTAATGTATAGACTGAGTAATGTGATTGTAATGTAATGCTATTTATAATTTATTGGTTGGAATAAGAACGCGATTTAACAATTTCTGAATTGTGAACACACCTGCATACCCTCCGTTGTAGCAGTTGTCTATGGACGTCGGTGATCACTTACAAGTTACAACCGAGGTGAAGCGACCCCCTCTTGTAAAAAAAGTTTAAATGAGAATATAAATGATTGATAGTTAATAGAATCAGGCGTTACCTTGCGGAAATCCATTATATAAGATCTTAAAATATTTTATATTATTTAGCAATTATCCCGCGAAAAACGCAGTCTTTACAGCAAATGTGTGAGTGCACGCATATGCATGCATATAGCACCGCCCTCCTTTCCCACACTGCATATGCGTACACTCGCATGCACCACCACCCCACATGCACCACAACCACAGTAAAAGACCACCACCAAACAATCTACGTACGTTTCGCCCCGACTCCGAGGCATCCTCAGGATGTAGACTCTACGATTAGTAATCGTCAAGTGACTTGCAGGCCCAAACACCCGCCTTATATTAGCTGGTTCCCCCACTACCCCCACCGAATAACCGTATTATGGGAGAATTCGTTAAATCGGTTTGGTCATTCAACAATGCAATCGATTTATTATTTTTATGTTTTATTATTTCGAGTTGTTCCAACACACTTAGTCGAAATCCCTTGTCGCATTTATGTAAAACCTGGAACGTATGGCCGCTACTAACGTTATGTCCTGTCTCTAGTAGATGTTTTGCGAAATGGGATTTTTGGGGCTGATCGTTCCTAAACGCTGAGATATGTTCTTTATATCTAGTTTCGAAATTGCGCCCAGTTTGGCCTACGTACAAGCCGTTACACTGTGAGCATTTTAATTTGTAAACACCAGATAAATATTTGCAGTCTATTTTGTCTTTGTTGTTACAAATATTTCTTAGTGTATTATTAGTCTTGTAAGCAACATGGACATCATAATTTCTCAGCGTCTTAGCTATCCGTTCAGATACCGGTCCCATATAGGTCAGGCTGGATTTATAATTATTGACTTCTTTATTTGGCGGTACTGCATATAAATATTTCATTGTAAGTTTATTTTGTGTTTTATTAATTATATTCTTAATGACCTGTAAACTGTATCCATTAACGTGAGCAATATGGTGAATTATGTCCAGTTCTTTTAGATAGTTTTCTTTCGTAAGTGGTACGGACATTAATCTATGAACGTAACTATGAAAAGCCGCGAGCTTGTGTTGCCAAGGATGACATGAAGATATAGGTATGGTTGTATCGGTATAAGTCGGCTTACGGTAGATGCCAAAAACATGCTTGTTATCATGTTTGGTAATCGATAAATCGAGAAAGTTTAAAGTGTTACCCTCCTCCAATTCTACTTTAAACTTAATTTTCGCATGTTTTTTGTTGAGATCTCTTACGAATATATCAAACTGTCTTTCCGTACCTGTCCAACATATAATACAATCGTCCACATACCTATAGTAGTATAATAAGTTTTTATTCTTGACAATGTACTTGCGTTCAAAATCGTCCATGAAAATTTCCGCCATCAAGGGACTTAAAGGTGAACCCATTGCTAAGCCATCCTTTTGTATGTAAAATTGGTTATTAAATCTGAAATAATTTTGTTCCATGCATACACTCGTCAGATCTATTAATTCCCTGCATTCATCAGGAGGTAATGATTTTTGTTCTAGAGAATGTTTTATAATCTGCAGTGTTTCCTTGCATGGAACATTTGTGAAAAGACTGTCTACATCAAGTGATATTAATTTTGTACGAGATGGCAAATTCAAATCTTTGATTTTATTCACTAAATCAATACTATTTTTAATAGCATATTTTGGCCGAAAATGTATTTTTTCTTTAATAATATTATTAAGTAATTTGCTTAAATGGTACGCGGGTGATCCAATATATGAAACAACGGGGCGAATGGGTATATCTAATTTATGTATTTTTGGTAAACCGTAAAGAGATGGAGCTTTTGGGTTCATAGTGATCAACCTTTCAAATTCAAATTCAAATTCAAATTCAAAATTCTTTATTGTTAGATGTAGTACATACAATAGATAGATCTTACAAGTATAAACAGTCCTTACATCTTACCATAACTATGGTGTACAATAATTTTTAACATTATGATGTAAATATTTTTTGTCAATTCAAAGCTAATATAATAAAAAATTCAATGTTATGCAATTGGTTAATAATAATGATTGTCAAATTATAAGCATACATTCTAAGAAAGACGAAGTCAAATTAAAATTTAAAAATATAATAATAAATATGTCAATCGGCTACTATAATATAATAATGAATGTCAAGAGAGGTCTATAGTAATTTTGTCCGTTAAGAAATCAACAACACTATAATAAGCTTTTTCACATAAATAATTTTTAAGCTTCCTTTTAAATTGTACTATATTTAACCCCTTAATATCTGTGGGTAATTTGTTATATATAATTGGTGCCTTTTCTTCGATGATTCGGTATTGAATAAATATTTAGTATTATTGATTGCCCTTTTAACTTTAGCCATGAATTGTTTTGTTGGATCAGACTGTACTTGAATGAAATCATCGCCACGGATAACGTTATTCACTTTTTCAATGTAATCTACCCGTTTGATAACTACCACCGCATTGCCCTTGTCTGCTTTAGAAATGACGAGATCGTTATGATTTATAGTTTGTTTCAATGACTTCAAAGCTATTATTTCTGGATTAAAAGAGAAAACAGAAGGTGTATTTTTGATATCATGGGCTACCATACTTTTAACCAAATGATCCTTTTTATTTATAACGGTGGCTATTTCCGCATCAACAGCGAGAGTTTCTATAGACTTTTGATGTAGGTTGGGCGTGATATTGTATTTTAAACCTTTTTCTAGAAGTGCCATCTCTGCAGCTGAAAACTGGATATTTGTTAAATTCTTTACCCGTGGATGAAAAGAATGAGACGTTCGACAATGTCTATCTGAATCAAAACTTGAGTAAGGGATGGGTTCAGTCGGTCTTCTGGTCTTATTCACTAGGTTTTTTAATTTTTTCTGCTGGTTAAGATACTTTTTGTGAACCTCAATGGACGCAAATTCTCGGGCTTTTTCATCTAAACAATCAAATTCAATATTATGCAATTGAAAGGATAATTCTGAATATAGCACTTTTAAATGTAGTTTAAGATTGTCTCTAACTGTGAACCAGTGCCGCGCTTCTTCGTTAAGCCAGATGATCTCAGCCTTTTTAATGGCTGCATTAGCCGCTCGACTATGTGTGTTGGTTTTAATATGAATATAATTAGGAATTACATTTAAACGTTTGCATTGTTGATTGAACCAAACGTTTTGGACAGCCACACGATGTAATTTTGTTAATTTAATGTAGAGTCGTGCCTGTTCGGTCATGCTCACCGTTTACATATTAAAAATATATTAAAAATACATTTTCGGCCAAAATATGCTATTAAAAATAGTATTGATTTAGTGAATAAAATCAAAGATTTGAATTTGCCATCTCGTACAAAATTAATATCACTTGATGTAGACAGTCTTTTCACAAATGTTCCATGCAAGGAAACACTGCAGATTATAAAACATTCTCTAGAACAAAAATCATTACCTCCTGATGAATGCAGGGAATTAATAGATCTGACGAGTGTATGCATGGAACAAAATTATTTCAGATTTAATAACCAATTTTACATACAAAAGGATGGCTTAGCAATGGGTTCACCTTTAAGTCCCTTGATGGCGGAAATTTTCATGGACGATTTTGAACGCAAGTACATTGTCAAGAATAAAAACTTATTATACTACTATAGGTATGTGGACGATTGTATTATATGTTGGACAGGTACGGAAAGACAGTTTGATATATTCGTAAGAGATCTCAACAAAAAACATGCGAAAATTAAGTTTAAAGTAGAATTGGAGGAGGGTAACACTTTAAACTTTCTCGATTTATCGATTACTAAACATGATAACAAGCATGTTTTTGGCATCTACCGTAAGCCGACTTATACCGATACAACCATACCTATATCTTCATGTCATCCTTGGCAACACAAGCTCGCGGCTTTTCATAGTTACGTTCATAGATTAATGTCCGTACCACTTACGAAAGAAAACTATCTAAAAGAACTGGACATAATTCACCATATTGCTCACGTTAATGGATACAGTTTACAGGTCATTAAGAATATAATTAATAAAACACAAAATAAACTTACAATGAAATATTTATATGCAGTACCGCCAAATAAAGAAGTCAATAATTATAAATCCAGCCTGACCTATATGGGACCGGTATCTGAACGGATAGCTAAGACGCTGAGAAATTATGATGTCCATGTTGCTTACAAGACTAATAATACACTAAGAAATATTTGTAACAACAAAGACAAAATAGACTGCAAATATTTATCTGGTGTTTACAAATTAAAATGCTCACAGTGTAACGGCTTGTACGTAGGCCAAACTGGGCGCAATTTCGAAACTAGATATAAAGAACATATCTCAGCGTTTAGGAACGATCAGCCCCAAAAATCCCATTTCGCAAAACATCTACTAGAGACAGGACATAACGTTAGTAGCGGCCATACGTTCCAGGTTTTACATAAATGCGACAAGGGATTTCGACTAAGTGTGTTGGAACAACTCGAAATAATAAAACATAAAAATAATAAATCGATTGCATTGTTGAATGACCAAACCGATTTAACGAATTCTCCCATAATACGGTTATTCGGTGGGGGTAGTGGGGGAACCAGCTAATATAAGGCGGGTGTTTGGGCCTGCAAGTCACTTGACGATTACTAATCGTAGAGTCTACATCCTGAGGATGCCTCGGAGTCGGGGCGAAACGTACGTAGATTGTTTGGTGGTGGTCTTTTACTGTGGTTGTGGTGCATGTGGGGTGGTGGTGCATGCGAGTGTACGCATATGCAGTGTGGGAAAGGAGGGCGGTGCTATATGCATGCATATGCGTGCACTCACACATTTGCTGTAAAGACTGCGTTTTTCGCGGGATAATTGCTAAATAATATAAAATATTTTAAGATAAATGATTGATGCTTTTTATATAATGTAGACTAGATAGACAAACCAGCTGGCCTAGCATGCGCGCACGACACAATTCTGTCTACCCCTTTTCTCGTATTGTCTCTCTGTCTACAGTAGCTAACATTCGTTTTCAATATTAAGGTCAAGATAAAGTAATTTAAACTTAAATATCTACATAAAACCGGGTGGCATTTTTTTGTATACCGTGGCGTTTCCCTATTATAACTGTATAATTTCGGTATACGAAAAGTGTTCTCGTAGTAGCACTCTTCGTATTACGTGGCTTTACCCTAACGAGTAATCGAGAAAATACTCGATGTAGACATTATCTATCTATCTATCATCAAGAGATATCTCGTACGCATGCTAGGCCAGCAGGTAATGGGACCACGTCGCTCAAAACACACCTAGGATTTGTCTTAGTTGCACTAGACGCGTCGATGTTTCTTTATCACTTACCATAAGATAAACTGGAGTTTATTTCAATTCTACTAATAATATGTTGACATAGTAATATGTATATCCCTCTCTTTTAAGTTACATATTTGATATGAAGTGAAGTAAAAAATGGCGCTACTGTAACTTAAGTGTGTTGATTACGCGCGTCAAACCGACGAACGCGGTAAACGCGCACAATAAATACACAACGTTTTTTTTGCCGCGCGTGATCGGTGTGCGGTGTGACGGTGTGGTGTGATGGTGTGGTGTCTGCAGTCGCGGAGCGCGGCGTGTGCGTGCCGACGGTGGCGCTGTGCTGCCTGGTGGTGTACGCGGAGGGAGCGGTGCGGGGGCGCGTGGGCGGCTCGCTGGAGCTGTGGCGCCCGCTCGCCGCGCACTGCGTCGGCTACCCCGCGCTCTCGCTCGGCTTCGGCGTCAAGGTGACCCGCACATTCACACATACTGCATTACACAAGTACACTATATGTCTGATACACTATATGTCTGGTACACTATGTGTCACCGACACGCGCACATGCTGCCAGGAGTTAAGTTTAGGGTGAAACAACCTGTTACATCGATTAAATGTTGCTAATAAGTGAAATAAAGAAAAAGTAGTTAGATGTGAAATATTTGATACATGTTTAATATAAGAATTCATAATAAATAAGAATTTGTAACAGAAGATCTAATAAAATACTCGCACGCACTTACAAAGTACTCGAGAACGGCAGCGTAGAGAAAACGTGTTCTTTGTAACTAATAATCCTGCCACAATTTTAAATCTCCTAAAACCTTATAATATTTAAACTCAGATGCGTTGAATTATAATAACAATAACTTTATTTGTCATAACAAATATTACATTTGGTATTGTAGCATACATATTATGCTACAATACGAAAGTTGATAGTTGTATGTATGTATTTAAAAACGTATACTGTAAAAGCACAGTCATTTCAAACTTATGTAGAGTGTTGTAACAAGCGGTCGTTGCAGGCGTACGTGGGCCAGCGGCTGCGGCAGCGGCGCCAGCGGCAGGTGCGCGCCGAGAACGACTTCTACTTCCAGCTCATGAGGGACGCGCTGCCCGAGAGCGCGCTGGAGCAGGTGAGGGGGAGGGGCTCGCGCCGGTCGACTCCAACCAGATGCACTAGGGACGTCAATCATTCAACCTATACCATCATACTGTCTGTGAAGTGGTATTGGGCTAGGGATGGCGATTCTTTCCAAAAAATATCGATTTTTGAATCGATTCGAATCGTAACACGATGAATCGATTCATAAAAAAATCGAGGTCTAAAAGATCGATTTCGAAAAAATCGTTTTTTTTTTCAAATTTTTATTTACAATGTAAATATAAATCCATTTTATGAAAAACAAGAATGATACCATAATAAACAATCTCTGGTATCTCTTATCAGTAAAATCAGGGATTTTTCAGTTCAGGGAATTGGATAACAACAATTATTTTTATTACCATATCAAAATATCAGATCAGGTATTAGAAGACTATATTTATTTTCTAAATGTATTTGTTACATTACAAAGTTAAGAAAATAGATAATATTATAGCTTATAGTTCCCAATGCTTCATATCATCTAAGCTTTTTAAAAACAACAAACTGTCAAGTCTACTGGGATTTAATCATAATCAATAGTGATAACAATAAGTGCAATAATAATAATATTGTTTTACTATAATAAATTATCCTGTTGTGTTATGTCTGCTGTCTGTTATTTATGATATTATATAGACTATTATAGACTGTCTAATTTAGTTGTTACTGTTAGCTAATAGACGTCGCTGTTTTATTTTATTATATTTATTATATATTTGTGCTAATAGAATTTCTAGATCACGCATGAATTGTATAAGTCGATTTATTGAAGATTGATATTACAGAAGTGTATTACACTTCTCCGGAATAGAAAAAATCGAATGTCGATTTTCAAGGGTAAAATATCGATTCACTGAATCGATTCAGTACAACATATCGATTTAAAAATCGATTTATTTGGTCCGTGGAATTGATTCTTCGATTAATCGATTTCAGATCGCCAACCCTATAATGGGCTACATACGACGAGGCTAGTAGGCCAATAGAGTTCTGGGGCTTAAATAAGTCGTCCAGCCAAACTCGATGTAGAATGTTTGTAAACAAATCACTAATCATCACGTAATAATATTAAAAGTCAGCTGACTTTTAGTGTTATTACGTCAAATTTTCTTCAATTTTTTCATAGTTTCACACTTTTAATAGTTTTACCCTAAAAATCAATCAGAATATTTATAATATGAATTGTAAAATCAAGTTTATCAATCAAAATTTTTTCAATAACTGTTTTAAATCACATACAAGTGACCTTTTATTACATTTTTATCTATGACATTCTGTCATATTTTAAAATGTTGATATTCCTAATGCATTCTGCGTTTTTTGGAGGAAGTGAAGAACTTTTTTGTATTATATGACTAGGTAAAAAATACCAGAAGAATCCTACAGTATCCCAAATAATAAGGGCATTCGGTTATTTATATTTATGAACTGACACTGAAGAAATGGCTGACGTCATATTGAGGTGTTGGCTTGGCGTTCATTGAAGGACACAGATTAGATCGTACCAACATGTCTGCAGACAGCTTTGATGATGCATCAACTTCTATTAATCATAATGTTTAACATAATATTATGACACTTGAATAACACTTATTATGACGAAACCATTATTTAGTAGATAAGAAAGAGATAATGAAACCGATAAATAATTGATATTATAAAGATTACGAATCTTAACTGCCAAGTGCACACCGATAAGATCAGTGCAACACTAGTCATAATTATACATATTATAAGTATAGGCTGACCATTAATAAATAAACCCTGCATTGGTGTCGCCACTATATCTTTTATACGTTAACACATAGTATAATAGTCCATACAAAAATTAGTTCCGAAATCCACAATATGGCGAGGGTTTATATATTTCTGGTCAGGTTATAAATAATAAAATGATTATAAAAATAAAATACAATGTCAGTCCACTCCACTTACTTATCAAAATTTATATCTACGAATCTAAGTGTGTATATATAACACCTAAAATATATTTATAATCTAACATGTAAATGAATTTAGAAAGAAACAAAAGCGTGTGTCCTTTGCGAGCGTGCTTGTCCCACTCCGGAATACCACCGTTTTGCTTTCTTTGAACTTCTAATCTCAATGAAACAAATTCAAATTTTTGTACTACAAAGTGTATCAATGAAAGTCAATTAAATCTTCCACCGGTTCCAGTGCGAGCCCACTTATCCCGAACATCAATCAAATCAAAATATCTGTTGGGATAGACTCGGACATTAGAAGTAAAACAGTCCGCCGCACGTGCTGCAAGCGCATGGTATCTCTTTTTTGCACTAGTGACTAAATGGCAGCTGCCGCCATTTCTTATTTTTTATTTATTTCGTAGGTAACTAACTTATACGCTTAGAACACGTCAAAATTAGAAAGTCGATAAAAATGTAGACAGAGAAATTAAAAAAAAAAACTCGTTTCGAATGCAGGTTGTAAAAAAATACATTCATTGTATACATCTAAAAAACGTTTTCCAGAATCAGAACAGTAAGGAAGAGCGCGCGGGCGTGGCGGCGGCGAGCGACAGTGGGGGCGGGGGTGGCAGCGGTGGGGGGGAGTTCCCCGACGCGCGCCACATGAACGGATCGGTGCGGCGCCGGTGCGCGCGCGACCACAACGGATGCGCCGCCGACCATGACATTACCACTAAGGTGAGGGGTAGGGGGTGCGCTGCCCACCATGACATTATCACCAAGGTGGGGGCTGCGTTGCCGACCACGACATTACCGCCAAAGTGAGGGGCGGGGGGTTGCGCCGTCGACCACGTTATTACCACCAAAGTGAGAGGCGGAGCGGAAAAGGAAGGTAGGACGGGGTCGGTATTGAGTGTTATATTTCAGCTTACCAATTGTTCCAGATGATCTAGTTGTTAATATTGTTAATAAAAATAGTATACGGAATAGGTACGGGTAGTTCAGTTCTATTGGAACCGAAGTCGGATTCGGGAGTTTTTGAATTTGAGATATCGGAACGAGACTCGGTGGCGGAGGCAAATAAGAGCAGGCTGAATATTATTAAATTAGATTTCAGAAAGTAATGACCTTATTACTTAATCAATGAACAATTCGAATATTTAACAAAGACAACGGGATAGGTTATCGAAAACGGGACGACTGGTCACGTTAGTCATTTCCCACGTGACAAGTAGAAACTTGTTCGAACGCGCTGCCCTCTTCGCCCTCCTCATTAAAAAGTATCGGGACCGAAGACGAAGTCGGTGGTCTCATATCAATCGGAAGTAAAACTTTTCGGAATCGGATCGAAGCTCTGTTAAACATTCCCTAGTTCACACACGTGACCATACACCATACGCCCCGCCTTTGGGCAGTCTGTGCCGACGTCCCTAGCGAGGCCGATATTGTCCCGATTTGGTAAACAGACCAGACTATAGTTTAAAATGACGACCTCTTGGCTCAATGGTAAGCGCGTTGGCGCTCAAGCCGGTAGGTAGCGGTATAAATTCCGCCAGGGAACAAAAATATTTTCTGTGTTCCTGGGTCATGAATGTGTATTAAATATGTGTATTATATAATAAAAATCTTAAATATATGTATAGTATAAAAGTATTAAATATATTTCCGTTGTCTGGTACCCGTAACACAAGTTCTTCGAGAACTTACCACGGGACCAGATTGACGTGGATATTATTATTATAAAAAATATATATTTTTCCCGTTCGAAATGCGTGGCACGGCGAGGCTGATAAATAACGTGACTGAGTAAAAGGAAGCTGCGCAAAATTGTCCCGTACAGAAAAACGGCGTAGGAAAACAGAATACATAATTATATAGTGAATATAATATGTGAAATACAAAGTGAACGAGACACTTTCATTTGAACAATTATCATTATTAGAAATAGTGGGGACGGTTGTGTGTCACATTCGAGCACTAGTAACTTACTCAACTATTGATAAATCAATTTCCTGTGTTATCGATTGCTTTCCTAATACAGTCAGAAAATAATATTAATGATAAAAAATATTTGGTTTGCAGTTAGATAAGTTAGAGAAGCATTTGGCGCAGCAGACGGCGGCGCGCGAGCGGGACAAGTCCGCGCAGGGGCAGGGCGCGGGGCGGGGCGGCGGGGCACAGGTGGGTACCTCCTCATATTAGGTACTCTGTCACTAAAGAGAAGATCCATTTGATGAAGTCTTGTCGGTACAGTGAGATGATGTGAGTGCAAACAAAGGGGTATGTTAATCTAAGAAGTTACTGGTAAGATTTAACTACGATTCCCAACCTGTGCATTCAACGTGGCAAAAATGATCGTACAAAAAATAGCAATTATTGTCTTCGGTTGGCTTCAGACCAAGTCACAACTACATTATAATGAAAAAAAAAATGCGGATTTTATCGCGGTTTATTAAGATTTTTACAAGCCTTCGGATACTTTACAGCAACTATGGTCACGAGAGGACTCGTCGAGGAGGAAACGTCGGGCTTGTAAAATCTTAATATACCGCGATGAAATACGTAAAAATTGTTTCACTATACTGAGTAAAATTCGCGTGAACATTAGATCACAACTACATATTTAATTATTATTAAATAAATGCAAATGCAATTTCCAGACAAATTCAAATTCCACCACGGGCAGCGCGAGCGAGAGTATGCCGGCGAGCCCGGGCGGGCACGCCAACGGCTCCCCCGCCGGTCCCGGCGCGCCCGCACACGAGGACGCCAGACACGATAACAAAAGTAATCGCGCTCGATAAATATACCTTCATTGTTGTGCCGCTAGATTTTACTAAATAGCTACATTTTACTTATTCAAAAAATGCTTAAAACATAAGTACATGATATCAATATCTTTGATAATCAAATGCAATTCTTGCTTGGCAATTAAATGCAATCCGACAGGTAGTTCCAGATATGAGCATGTTGAAACATGATATATATGCTATATAGATAAATAAATATCACATATAATGTATATGTAACCAGCAATATAACTTGGTCGGATTGAGGTTAGTTAAGAGTTTAGTTAAGAGCGAAAATTGAGCAAAACGGTCCGTTTTTAAACCCAATGGAACCCATGGGAAAGAACCTAATCATTCAGATTATAAAAATACTATATGTAGGAAAAAAATCTTTAGAAGCCGAGTAACAGAATAGAAAATTGAAAAATAATCTGGTTTTTCTTAATACAAACTGCATCAAAAAAAAGTAATACTTTGAATTCTCTAAATTATCAGCGACAACACCACATTATTTTTTTACGAATTCCATAGCTAGACTAATGTTTAGTAAAGTATTATTATAAAGTAGTATATAACATCCAATAGGTCCAATCCATAGGTCGCTGGTTCACATCCGGCTCGAAGGACCACTAAGATGTACGTGCTGTCGTACACCTTGATATGCTTGCTGAATGATATACCAGTGTTCTGATGTTATTTATTGATATTTACTAAGTGATACTGATTAATTATATGAGAACGCGCAATGAATGCTGATAGCGAACTTACTAAAGTTGTGAAATAATTACATATTTATAATATTATGTACGAGGGCGTTGCTGACGCCGCACGATGTACTGTCAGACCGTACACGGTACATATACCAGAATATATATATTGTTTTAATTTTTGTCTGTCTGTCTGTCAGTTTGTTCCGGCTAAAATATACAAATGATATGATCACATCACACAAAAAAGTCTTTGGCAACATGAAATAATTCCTGTTATTTTATGAATTTCAGGTGCGGGGAAGTCATCAAAATATGACAAGAAAGAAGCTAGTAATGTAAGGGAAGAGAAGAAGAGACACAAAAATAGAGACAAAGACAAGGAGAAAGAGAACAGTGATAGTAATAAGTTTACAGAACAAAGTGAGTACTTCCTCTGCTACTACTTAAATGTGAATTGAACTTAAAACTATATTTTCACTAGTAAAATACGCTCGCTCCGACTTTATAAAAATATTTATTTTTAATCTGTTTGATAGTTCTTGAGATTCATAATAATTTTAATAAATAATAATAATTTTCATCAAATTTTCTTACACAGATATTAAATTGGACAAGGGTTAACCTTTTCTATTAAGAGATTTCCTATTGCTTTTATTATATAATTTTTATCTATTTCATGTTATAATTTAGATTAAAATGTTACACTATTTTCGGGTTTATAAGTATTGTTTACGTATTTTTATTGTTACGGTATGTGTATGCTTGCCGAGGCTTTGGAAAGTATGTCCACAATCTCCAAGCCTTTACTAACGCTTGGATGCCATTAAAACGCTTGCAGGTGCGTTAGTGTGTTCTGCACAGGCAAGCTTGGCGCCCAACCATGGTTCAGGCCTTGACGTGGCGGTGGGGCTCAGTAGCCTAGGGTGAGCCCAGCACCTTGGGCGAAGCCAATTGAGCCGAGGGGGCTCTTTGTACCCTTCTTATAAGAAGCAAAAGAGCAGGGGGCAAGGGGTGAGGATGGGAACCTCACCCCATTGTACTGTCCCGACGTTGGGAGGTTCTATGGTGCGGGACAACCCCTCTGTGGAGGTGGCGTCGGTCCCTTGCGGGACTGACTAGCCGTCGAGGTGCCCCTGTTAGCTTAACAAATCCGGGGCACCTCACCAAGGCGGCACTGGTGGCACTCGCCGGGTTTTAGTGGGTAGAGCTGCGTCCATTTACCATCTTTCGGGCGCAGCGAGTCCCACATGCCCACCTGGGGAGACCCACTCCCCAGGCAGGATGCCTCAGAGCATTTCCCGGCGTAAAAGGAAAAAAAAGGCAAGCTTGGCGGACGTATCAAGTAGACGTTGAAGTTGTTTCGGCTATTGCTTTTGACCTGACCACTCGACCGGTCGGTATGATAGTATCGTAAAATTAAAAACACCCGTTCGGTGCGAACTAGTGAGCGAAACTAAACATTCGCCAACGTTTAAATACGTCGCAAGCGCTTACCGCAAGCTTCCTTTGATCTATGTTCAAAAACCAACACTAGTCCGGGTCGGCGACAAGCTCACGCAAGCCAAGCCAAACACCATGTTCACACGCTTGTGTTTGTGGACGTTTGGCAAACATATAAACGTACCATTAGAACTTTCAAAATGATATATTAAAAAAAAAATACAAAACCCAATCAACACAATATGGTTTATTTTGTAGGAATTTAGTAAATTTTCTGTTAGTCATTTAGAATCCAATGTGAATATTTACCGGTGGGAGGGAAGCGCTGTGCCGCGCTCCCGACTGCATGGGTACCACCATCTTGCTTGTTCCTCCCGTGAAACCGCTTTGCTGTGTTTCGGAGAGAAGGGCAAGACAGGCAGTGTAATTACTGGCACCGGGACTTAACATCTTATGTCTCAGGATAGGCAACACATAAATGAGTTGCCTGGGCTCGTTCCAGGTAAACTAGTTTATGTTCATGGGCGACGTCGACCACTTACCATCAGGTGGCAGGTTTGCCAGTTTGCCTATCCAACCAACATAAAAAAAAACATGACATTTATATATATTTTTTTTAGATAAAGAATTTTTAATTAAAGAAGTAGAAAGTACAAAAGAAAGTGTAAAAAGTAATAAAGATGTAAATAATCACAAAGAAAAAGAGAGAAGAGAAGAGAGAGAACGTGAAATTAGAGATAAGGAAAGAGAAACGAGAGAAAAAGAAAAAGAGCGCGAGACGAGAGAAAGAGAGCGCGAACAAAAAGAAAAGGAGCAGGTTTGTATTGTAAAAACAGGTTTGATTTATTTATATTTAGTCCCTTCTATTATAATATAATTAACAAAAATTTTAATCATTTTAATCTTAAATTGGTATTGATTTAAGATTACACCTAAAATAACTTTTTTATTAACATAGTTTGTCAAGTTGACTGTATTCGTTGCGACTTTTCGTGATCATAACGCTGTAGAAAGTTTCTTATTTTTATGCAAATTGCGTTGCGTTTTATGTAACATTTAAATATTACAGAGAGTGAAAGAGAGTCGCGAGTGCGGAGAGGAGCTGCGGCGCGTGCGGGCCGAGCTGGCGGCCGCACGCAGCGGCGAGGCCGAGGCCAGGCGCGCGCTCGCCGCCGCAGCCGCCGCCGACCGCCAGCGCCGCGCAGATCTCGCGCACCTGCGGCACGCGCATGCGCAGCTGCAGCACAAGTGAGTACTGTCCCCGTCCCCGCACCTGCGGCACGCACAGTTGTAGCACAAGTGAGTACCGCCGCCGTCGCCGCCCGCCGCACCTGCGGCACGTGCAGCTGCAGCACAAGTGAGTACCGCCGCCGTCCCCGCCCGCAGTACTTGCAGCACGCGCGGCTGCAGTACAAGTGAGTACCTACAGACGAGTAGTCTACACGCGATGCTAAGTAGCTAATGCATCGCTCAACGGTAAACACTGAGGAGAATACTCATTCTGGTATGTAAATGGGTGCATTACACAAACCGCATCATTCCTACTCATTACTTGTTGTTTCCAGAGTGACAACGCTCCGCAGCGGCGAGCGCGCGGCGCTGGAGCGGCGGCTGAGCGAGGAGCGGCGCGCGCGCACTGCCGCCGAGCAGCTGCTGCGAGCGCGCCCGCATGAGTGAGCACCGCATATTCACATACCTTACAGACAGTCCTGTGCTCTAGCGGTTTGTCCATTATGGACTTTAGTGATAATGTAAATATATATTAAAAAGCATTAGAAAACTTGTCTGTCTAAAACTGCACATAAAACATTTATAATGTGATTTGACATTGAAAACAAACTTTGTTTACTAGACTACAGGATTTAAATTTACTATGAGTAATAAGAGTGTAGCGGCTTCTCGAGGGAGGTGTTGAAGGAAACACTGATCAAGCGGTAGTGAATCATTTAATACAAGCACTAACCATAATTATATCAAAATGGTGACAATACTTGTCACAAGGTGGCACTTGTCGAGTGCAGTGTGGGAGTGAAACGCGATTAGCCATCCTGCTCCTCCTGGTGTCCGTCGTATCTCTGGAGCTGTCGATCTAATAATCGAGCTAATCAGTAAAATATACTTCACTCGGCCAGCACGTACTGCGTCCCGACTCTCATAATTTGAGCACCCGTGGTATAAATACCTCGGATGCACCGACGACGCCAACCCGACGCCAGGAGGCCGTGTGGTCGCAGACTGCACGGTTGGCGGGGGGTAACCCCCCACTTTAACAAACCTACAGTGAGCCAAATGGGCTTACACTAATCCGACGAAGCATTAGGGCCTTTGGGCCATTAGCATAGATCCCTCCGAAAAAAAAAACGACGTCTCAGTTTGCTCGTCGGACGGCAGGCATGTACTGGGTCACGACTCCCGTGTCTGCGTCCAGTGTATAAATACTTCGAGAGCGTCCGCGGCCCATCAGTTGGACTTATTTTATTGTAAGATAATAAATGTTGTGCAGCGGCGAGTGCGAGAACGAGTGGTGCAAGTCGCGGCGGAGCGCGCAGGAGTCGGAGGCGGGCTCCCTGCGGCGCGAGCTGCAGAGGGCGCGCGAGCGGGCCGCGCAGCTGCAGCGGGAACTGGCCGCCGCCACCGACCAGGTACTGTTACATAACATACCAAGCGCGAGCTGCAGAGGGCGCGCGAGCGGGCCGCGCAGATGCAGCGGGAACTGGCCGCCGCCACCGACCAGGTACTGTTACATAACATACCAATCAACTAATTATCCAGCAAGAAGCTAATATCAGAATATTTTTTAATGGGGATTGAGTAAAGAGAGATCACATTTATAAAGTTTAACAAGTATAACATTAGTAGTGCAGCTCTGCTATATTTCAATTAGGTGGCCAGTTCTGGGCCGATTTGTTCAAGCTTATGGGTGACATTCCCCTGGTATAATCGAAGTGGTAAGTCAAAGAAGTACAACCCTGCAAG
The DNA here is from genome assembly GCA_963853865.1 of Helleia helle. Lineage (NCBI taxonomy): Eukaryota > Metazoa > Arthropoda > Insecta > Lepidoptera > Lycaenidae > Helleia > Helleia helle. The sequence continues at coordinate 17,157,383 of OY971432.1, read as the reverse complement.
GATTAGACAATTGGATAGTGTAGAAGCCAAGTGATTCAAGTGACTTTTTATAAGTTCTCAGATATGATGCAAAACGCGTTTTTGCTTATTACATCCATGTTTCTGAATATAGAGTGAACTATTTCCTAGAATTTATTTCTGTTATGTAATACCTACAACACGAGTACAACCTAATGTTACGATGTATATATTATGTGCAGATGCGGTCGGGGTGCGCGGAGGGCGGGGCGTGCGTGGCGCTGCGCGAGCGGGCGACTCACCTGGAGCGCTCGCTGTCGGCCGAGACGCGCGTCAAGCTCGACCTGCTGTCCGCGCTCGGGGACGCCAAGCGGCACATGACCATACAGGAGGGTAAGTTTTTATAACTTTAACTTTATCTAAATATCTTAGTAAACGTTCTATATGTCTCCTCCACTGGTATCCGATCATAAGCAAGTCCGGAGTCTTTTTGTGTGGCAATTTTTTTTGGCAAAAAAAAAGGAAGGAACCCTTCAGTTTTATTTCTCTTAGTTTCATTAATAATGTATGACATAATGGTATAGTTATTGGCATATGTGTCTCTTTTAAGCTCTAATAACGAGGCAGGAGAAGGAGATTGAGGAACTAAAGGCACAAATGTTGGCGGTGATGCCGACGGAGTTCATGAGCCCTGTGAGCGGCGCGGTGTCGAAGCTGCGTCTGTCGGATGGCTCGCCGTTGGACCCCAACGCGTCCGTGTACACGCCCAAGCTGTGCCCGCAGCAGTTGTGCTCTGACGCCTGACTCCGCCCCCGCCCACCGCGCCGCCCGCAGGTGAGCGCCCGGACAGAGCTTCACACCGACCTTCGAGCGATACTGCCCCCCGTGCGGGTGTGATGATCTCAATTTTTTTTATCTAAATTTAAAATTGTACCCGCACCCGGGCCAGTGTTGGGCGAGATCCGAACGTGTTAGTTTTTTAACTATGTACGAGTGATACAGAGTGATTATTTTTTCATTGTAACTTTTGAACCGCTGTGAAATGGAGGGTTGATAATTTTCATCGGGCTCGTTGGGTCACCTTGCATAATATTGTCTGTGATCTTTTGTCATTTGTAACTATTTTTGCTAGTGTATTTTTTAAGGATAAATGATTTGTCGATGTCCCTAGCTCGACCGTTTGTAACATTAGATTTTTTACTATATCAATAGAAATGAGATTTATGTCTATTATCCCACATGATGTTAATGGATTGTGTAGAAACTTCCTACAGAAAATACCAAGAATCTCTACCCAGTCATTATGTTCACATGCAATCTAGAGTGAACTATACATATTAGTAAACTTATTGGATTGTTAACTTAAAAATAACAATCCATATTCTTTAGTTAGTCTACTATGAAGTACAATACTTATACTTTTTCATCCTAACAGAATAAGAGTTGAACAGTTATTAAAATAATTAAAAGGAAACATGTCCAACCAAAAATGTTATAATGGTAAAATTACGAAACTGCTAACATTTGGCATGCAGATACTGTAGTTTATGCTGCTCAAAATTTTTTTTTTTTAATAATAGATTTGATCGAAAAATTTACGACTGATAAAATAACATTATATAATTGTTGATTAAATTAAAGTTTCCAATATATAAATATTAAGTACAAGCCCGCTTTGTCTAAGCGGGATAAAATTTTGGGCAATTCACACAATATAGCCCATATAAGTTGTATAAGTTATATGATCGTAAAGTTTCATTAAAATCCATTCAATAGTTGTTGCGTGAAAGAGTAACAAACATCCATACATACAAATTTGTCTGTAAAATATGATTTACAGCAGACTTATTAGAACCCCTAAAAATTGTCTATGGAAATATACAGGTGTACATTAAGTCCCCAAGCGTCCGATAAGCTTTATCAACCAGTGTGTAATCCTTCCAATCGCATATGCTGTAGTCATGAAACGTGTTTTTTGGAATTTGTGATATATTGTACAAAAGATCTGAGTACCCCCAAATTGTAGTTCTATTGATGTTATGGGTGCAGCGTCTTACATTTGATTTTGTGTCACTTTTGATCCGCAATTCGGATCTCATGTTTTATTACCAAAATTTGTAACATATGTATCTTTTAAAAGCAATATCATTTTAAAGGAAACAAAATCGGGAAGAAAGTAAAAGATACTGTATAAATTTTTGGTTGACCATCTATTTTGATGAAAAAAATTGTGTATCAGTTACAAAGTTGCCATAAACGTTACCACCGTTTAAGGGCAACACATTCTCACATATGTATATAGGAATTAATATGAATGTAGTACAAATTTGAGTGGTAACGTAAAATATATTACAGAGAAAAAATATTCACACCAATAAAAATTCATGTCGATGAAGAATTGACAAATGTCATAAATAATTTACCAAAAATTCAATTTTTACCGATATTTATAAACCACAACCTAAACCTTTTATAATATGCATTATGTATAGGCGCTGCGCTCAATCTTTGTTAAAATATAAAATGGCGGGAAAAAAGTAAAAGTAACCATGACACTAGTTCCGATAAAATTCTTTGTTTGAAATCGGAGTATTTATGCAATTTTAACTTATATTCTTTACGGTGTAAATGCAAACTACAGTTTAACTCAATATCCTGTCTCAAAAAAAATATCAACACGGCTGCATTTATTCATCTTAAGCCATTAATCTAAAACTGTTGCCTATTAAATTATTTTATAGATCTAATAGGCATTTTATGGTTTTAGAGCTCGATATAAACTTTAACCAACACTTACATCTTTATTTTAAAGACTTTAAAGTTCGGCGCCAAATACACTAGGCGGTCATAAATTGTTTAAAATTGATCGAATTTGAAATATAAATGTTTGAATTAAAAGATTTGAAAGCTATAATGAAGTTGAAATTGCATAAAGGTATGGGTCTGACAGTGTTCTCGACGGAACACAGAACTTTAAATTGTTAATAGTTTTGGTTGTAATAATTGTTGTTTTTTGTTTAGTTTTTAATGACGGCAGGTGCGAAATTATATTTTCAAATGTTTTTAATTTATAAACAATAATATGCTCTTGTAATTATAACATAATTAATATTTTTGTATTCTCCACTTGTTTATTTCGTACTCACATTCTGCTCCACAAAATTGATTTGAACAAAAGCATTTATTATGTGCAGTTCTTTTTTAAAGTAATTATAATTTATGTCACAAAGTGTACGTGTATTCGGCGGACTCCTAAACAAATGCTTCCTTTCTCCTTCCAGTATTTTAAAAGTTGCATTTCTAATTTTTATAAACTTTTCCGTGGGTAGTTGAAGAAAGGACGTATTGATTTAAATTTTTGGTTTTTTATATTTAAATTTTACCTTGATACAAGGGTCTCGAATAATGACGAATTGTTTTATAAAAAAGTGATAACTCATACACTTGTGTGTCACAGTACTATACTAATAGTAAACTCTTGTAATGACTACATGAAGCTGGAAATAAATAATTGGACGCGATTTACAGCCTAAGCGGCTAATCCCGTGCTTAGTCTTATTCTGTTTGAAAAAAAAAGTAAAAAGAGGCTGTAAGTAAATCCTTGAATGTTCATGAGGGGAAAAAATATTTTGGTTGTGATATAATGATAATCGACTACTAATCCTTCAAGTATATGTTTATTTCTAAGCATCGGTTGTCATTATGTAACAAAGGGTCGGTTGTTCAAACCTAAATAATAATACATCACAAAACTGAATGACAAACATGCTGACCTGAACACTTGAGATTGACTCTGTCTTCTAGTCTGAGGCGAGACCACACTCCCGCCACGAACCGGCGCGGTCCGGTACGCGTGTGGACGGACCTTTGTATTATAAGTTTATTTTTTTAAGTGCGCACTGCCTTCTCGTCAGTTATTTTTTGAAACGTCGACAAGTAAACTCCGTGTACTTAACTAGCTTTAGATTTGGATGTGATTTACCTTACTGAGACTTTTTCAGCAACGTAGACACATATTTTTTCATGAAACTCGATGTGAAAATAATTGTACAAGCGGATGGATCTGGATTTTTCACTAGAAAAACTTAAGAGATGTTTGTTTGTATTATAAATGCTGTAACAGCAATAAAAAATCAAGAAGCAACATGACTTTCATTTTTTACCTACTATTGATTTCATTTATTTTAAATATGTTTGTTGGTATAGGTGTCACAAAGAGAGATCTCCGACCGAGCGAGATGGTATGCTCGGCCAGGCCGAAGCCCACTTGCTATCAATTCAGCTGTTGTATGTATAGCAACGAGCTGTGGAACTTCGATAGCGTGATTCAGTCTTGTGGCGCTGATTGGTCCGCCACATGTTATAAAATGTTTACGTTAATTTCACTCGTTTTTCGTGAGCAATACAATAATTTGATAAAATTATTCCAATATCCTGATCAGGATAATCAGGATGTCACATGCTAGGAAGGCGTAAGGCGCGCAAGTTACCTACATCACTTGTGTTGTTTTTAGTCTCTCACACATTTCTAAAGTGATTGCTATTAGTTGAGTACTTTAAACTAATGAAACCTTTAATTAAAAAATCGACACTATAAAGTAAAAAATAAATTATATATTGTTTTCTAATGTTTACGCGAATTTCACTCATTATAATGAAACAATTATTTTATGATTTTTAGGAGCCCGACGTTTCGGATACTTTACAGCAACCATGGTCACGGGAGGATATATAATAAATAAAGACACCGCGATAAAATCCGTAAAATATTATTTCATTATAAATTAATTATATTTAAAAAAAAACACACTTTAATAGCAAACCGAACAAACAATTTGAAAATAATAATTTAATAGAAGAATTAAATGGGTTAACAAAATAAATAAATGATATTACTTATTGTAAAAAAAAACGGTTGCCTGTAAAGTCGGTTTACTGATGATAGTTGAACGTGACAACGTCATAAGAAAGTGGAACGCCTCAGAGCGAGGTAACGCCGCATGCGTCATGTTTTTTCGTTCTTGCAGCCGGCTCCATTGAATTATAAGACGTCACGTCAAAAGCGTGGTGCTTGTAACAAAGTTTTTATACTAACTTCACTTTTTAGAAATAGATACCGATGAAATATTTTTAACAATGAATATCGAGCACCTCACGCTTTTTTTACAATAAGTAATATCATTAATTTATTTTGTTAACCCATTTAATTATTCTATTAAAAATTATTTTCAAATATTTAGTTCTGTTTGGTATTAAAGCGTGTTTTTTTTTAAACTATAATTATTTTTATAATAACATCCGCTTACTTTACCTCTGTTCACTGTTCAGTGTTCCGTTTCTCTACATACATGATACAAGTGCGCTGCGATAGCCGATAGGAAAGTATTAGGTAAACCACTAGTGATGGCAATAACGGCTGTTTTACAATAATAAATTATCCTGTTGTGTTGTTTTCTAACAACTGTTGTTATAAACTGCTGTCTGTTATCCTGTTCTTGTTGATTTATAGATGTTGAAAAATATGAATTGTGACAATATGCAAAAACCGCCAACGCAAGCATATTATGAGTAAAAGCTAACTTAGGTAAAGGGCCTTAATTTTATTATGTCACACAAATTTAATTAGGTAAAACATATTACATCGTATGATTGATTCATTGTTGAGAATGAAACAGGAAGAACAGAAATATAAACTAATAATAACTAAAATATTTTTAATGATATTTTTATATTTCAAATTAGTCACGGAAAATATCTTCAAGACGATTTCGACATTGGCGAAATGATCGATTATTATATTTTAAAGTATAATAAATTCTCATTCGTACATAGTACATACATATTTTAAACAGTAAACTAGTGGATTGAATTTACTGTCCACTGAACAAATATAATAACTTCTTTTTTTCCTTCCATTTTTGCACAAAAAAGTTCACAGATGCGTGTCTCAATCGCGCCTCGCACTGTTCCTGCTGTTCCGCGATATCGTGTCCGTGAATGGTATCTATGTGTGCGTAGCTCGAGCGCACTTTGTATGTAGATTGCCTTCTGTTCATATCTATCTTGTGGTTGTACTGACATCCATGCGACTGTGTCAAACCAGACCCAGCCGCGCTTAGAGGTAAATTCAGTTAAATATAGATACAATTGTATTACGTAGTTGAAGTCTAAAAATTAACACACTTCATAAAAAACGCGATTCTACGCATATTAAATCATTAATTACAACATGAAGAAATTCGCAATGGGTCAAATTTGGGACACTCGCGATTATAGTGTTAACCAGACAACTGACATCTAGGAGCTTCTGATAGAAAACGCTGACTGCGTTTGAAAGGATTCATATGTGTTGTCTCTTGTTGATTTTAGGGAGACTATTTATTGGTATTCATTCAATTCTAAAATTCTGGCTTCACTCACAAGACCTTGAATTTGCAATTTAACTCTCAACGCTTTTTGTAAATCCAAAGTCCTTAACTGAGAGGCTATGTATTTGCCATATATATCAAATTCGTCCTCGGTTGCTTCTAAGTCTGACGAGTCTACAATACTGTCTCTAACAGACTGATCTGTACTGGAGCTATGACGTTTCATTTTCTTACGTCTTAGTTTATAAGTATTCTCAGGATCCTCCATTTTTACACTCACTTTGTCTCCATTTATATGTGCAAACAGCTCACTATTTTGTGATATAAAATTATCTGATTCGTTGACTTCATTTTCTGATCTATCCGGTACCCAAACTTTTTGTGCATCTGATTCTGATTCCTAAAAGAGATTAAATGTAAAATTTCTCTATATACCTCTGAAATTCAAGTCTTTTAAGACTAAACACTTGCCGCCTTATTCCAAAACGAAGACTAAATATAGTACCGAGTTTAATACCAGCTTTAAACCATGGACTAATATAAATGTTATTACAAAAACTAGTTTAACGCTAGTACCAGGACTATCTATGGTACTAAAGTTAGACCACCGTGACCCCTAGTTTAACTTCGTTACTAACCTCAAAACTTCAAATTATCAGATGTCTTATGCGTTGAATTTGCGTTTTTTCGTATTAATTGTATTGAAAGGTAATTAAATGAACTCGATGTAGACAACATTGTTGAATTGGACTAACATTTAAAATAATTACTCTGACATCCTTATATAATTTAACATTCTATTTCTGTAATTTTGTTGTACGACCTCTGTGGCTCAGTGGTAAGCGCGTTGGCGCTCAAGCCCGGAGGTTGCGGGTTCGAATCCCGCTAGGGAACAAAAATATTTTCTGTGTTCCTGGGTCATGTATGTGTATTAAATATGTGTATTATATAATAAAAATCTTAAATATATGTATAGTATACAATTATTAAATATATTTCCGTTGTCTGGTACCTGTAACACAAGTTCTTCAAGAACTTACCACGGGACCAGATTGATGTGGTGTAAAAGTGTCCATAGATATTATTATTATTGTATTTACTATTTTGTCATTGATATACATACCTATTTTATATCATAACTAGCTGTTGCCCGCAGCTTCGCCCGCGTTAACTTTTAAAATTTGAGGGGTTGACCACCCTTATCACTTAGGGGTATGAAAAATAGATAGTAGCCGATTCTCAGACCTACTGAATACGCATATAATATTTGGTAAAAATCGGTAAAGCCGTTTCGGAGGAGTACGGTAACTAACATTGTGACATGGAAATTTTATTTTATATCATAATATGTAATAATTCTAATTAACTCTGATATTTTTCATGTATGTTTGGATTAAATAAATACACTAACCTTTTCTTGAGAAGTCCAATTATCATCCCTTTTTTCTTTTGTTGATTCATTTTAAATGAAGTAATTAATGTTTGTGGCACACTAATTTACAACAAAAAATATTATACTATTCTTATGAACAACGTACCGTCTATTGAGAATCAAAGAACAATATTGGCTGTATTGTAACTATTGGTAAGTGGTAACTCGACTTACATTGCAAATTGCAATAACTAAACAATAAACATTTAGATGACATTAGAACTATGCGCGCTTTGTATTTCATTCCCTTATACGCTAGCTAATATAAACAACTTAACATCGAAATATTACAATATTTGTGTGTAATAAACAAGAATTTAAATCACACTACCTCAAAGTACAAAGTAGTAAAGATTTCAGATATTTTATATAACACAATAAATTTTATTATCCAAATATTGATGTATTTTCCACATTATATTTAATTATAAATTAGCGAGCTTCGCATAAAAAGGAACGGTGTACCGAACTAATCAAATATTGAACGAACAAAATTAATGATATGTTGCTCAATAATCTGTGGATACAATTAAACTAGGGACGATCTTTGGTACTAGCTAGACCTCGGTTGGTCCTCGATTTGTAATATGAATGAATTTTAGTCCATGGACTAACGTTAATACCGTAACAAACCTGGACTTTTTAGTCTTGGTTTAATCCCGGTACTAGATTTTTTGTAATAAGGCGGTTATTATCAAACTACATACACAATATATATTATGTATATATATATATATATGTATAGCTTACAATATGTAGTTAATTTAAATAAAAAAATTACTATATTTTCAATATTACCATCGTCCATCTACAATAAACAAACATAATACAATTTACCGTAACTACTCTTTCTACCTCCCAGTCCTTTTGAACAACATCATCATATGGTATTGAACCCTGGAAATTGAATACACTAAGTACATTCCATATAATATTAGTGGCAAGATTTCATATTGTTACATACAAAGGAATGTGTTGCTAATCAGAATTTTTGATTTTGATTTTTGTTTTTGATTTTGTCTAAATAGTAATGTGTATGTATCCCACATGTAGCATATTGTTATATACACAGAAAACATCTAGTCTGAGCCGTCTTGTTCTTTTTTGTATATGTAGATTTTAACCCAGTTATTAATTTTGGTATATGATGTAACTATTGATGTGCCGGATTGTTCAAAAGGTACATCTGCCGATACGGATCCAATTCTGACATTGGATATTAAGGTCTGCAGATATAGGTATGATCTTAACTTTCTTACTTGGTTTGATGACCGATTGGTGTCGGTGCACAAAACCGCAAATAAAAATTTAATTAGTATGATCAGAAGTCAGAACTATCCAAAATATTTTCAATGGACTTATCTATAATATTGCTCATCATCATCATCATTATGAACTTTTTTCATCCACTGTTTTCTATAGTCCATACTGTGCTGAGTGTTGACATACATCTCGAAAAATATTATTTATTTAATAATTTATGTACACTGAAAAACATACATAGTGAAATAGTGACAACAAACACTGGTACTACTTATTATTATATGTTATATTTGAATAACATTGCACTATCAGTGTGCATATTATAACCCAAAAAATCCTTTAAATACAATAAAAATAATATACTTAATAAATACATAGGCATTAAATAAACATCCCACCATGGTTCAGGCCTTGACGTGGCGGTGGGGCTCATTAGCCTAGGGTGAGCCCAGCACCTTGGGCGGTTGTTCTGTGGTGCGGGACAACCCCTCTGTGGAGGTGGTGTCGGTCCCTTGGGGGACTGACTAGCCATAGAGGTGCCCTGTTTGCTCATTAGATCCGGGGCACCTCACCAAAGGCGGTATTGGTGGCACTTGCCGGGTTTTAGTGGGTAGAGCTGCGTCCACTTACCAGCTTTTGGGCGCAGCAATTCCCACATACCCGAGACCCACTCCCCCGCGAGATGCCTCAGAGCATTTCCCGGCGATAAAAAAAGGCATTAAGTAAATAAACATACACAGCACATACATATATACCTATTTATACATACATACAATTTTATAAATAAAATTATAAACACTCAGATAATACAACGATTATTATAGATATTAATATAATTCAGCTCAGCTCTAAGCTATACATATCCAAATTTTGAATGGGTTTGTTTTATGGCTTGATCCCCTACCAATTAAAACGAAAATTGTTATTAAACTCTGGCTCCTCCTCTCTCCTTGTATAGGACATATTTCCCTAGCACTTACCATGAATGCTAAAACGCTATAATATTAGTAAATATATAATATATTTATTAAATATATAATATATTATGTAACGTAATAACTTACAATAGTTGTAGGATCCATTTTTCTCGGTTTGGCAACATCCTTAAGACATTCATGCATGTCTCCGAACCACTTCATTCTTGTTTTATATGTAGAACCATTGCGCGCGCGTTTGATAATTTTCTCTAATTCCAATATATATGTACATCTCAAAGCTTTTATTTTGCTCGTTAATTCGCTTAATGTGAGCGAAATACCAGTCGCCAATTTGAATTGAGATATAATTTCTCTGTAGGATTTTAACCTTTCTTCTCTTACTTTATATTGTATGGATCGCGGATTCCATAGATTTTCATGTTTCACGTATATTTTTACAAATTTTCCTGTTTCTATTTCACCCCACTTCATTTTACATTAATACATCATTATGTATGTACCGAGCCCTTAGTTATCTAAACCATTTAGGAATTGGTAAAACGGTATATGTACTTAATATGTATTGTATTTATATTTTACAATAATTTTATTATTATAGAATCAATATTTTCCAATTTCCATGAAAATTGAAAGTACAGTAATGAATTCTGTCGTCTGTCGAAGACCGAAGTTGACTGTCAATTTTTTTTTGTTAGTTTGATTCTTGTTGGTACCGGCTAAGACCTGAGGCCATGCTGCCAAGTCTGTCGTGTTAACAATATTTTGTCTGCTTTGGAGAAACGGTGGGAAATGTCAAGGAGCGCGGCTCTGCCCCCCTAGCCCCCATCAATCAACTATCACTTCCCATTTGATTCACCAGAACAATCAACCACAATATTCGCCAACGAATCACATTAATTACATTATATTACAAAGATTAAGTTTTTAAAATAAACACTATAGAAAACCACCATAGTCCAGAACAGTCATACGATAGAAAACCACTCCAGAGCAGTTGTCCACTATATTCGCCAACTAATCACAATATAAACGGATAAGTTTTTAAAACAAACACTATAGTAAGCCGTTCCGAATGAACAAAATACAAAATAACAAGTAATTAACGGGAAACAAAAGAAAAAAAACACATCAGCACGCAGCATAGACATAATATAGAAGGACTGGGCATACCTACGAAAAAAAGGTGTATACCTACAACTCAAATTGGCACTTAACATGGCTACCATTGCTAGGGTTTTGACAGCAAAACCATAAACAATATAGAGGATACTACGAATGAAAAGGGCTCTCAAGATGGCAGATCAAGCACTCACTAACAGCTGTCAGCTTAAAGAAAGGGGCAGCTACGGGGCAGCTCCTCATGGCACGCAGTGACACTTCCCGTTGTCCCATTTTTTTGTTAGTTTTGTTCCTGTTGGAACCGGCTAAGCCCAGAGGCCATGCTGCCAAGTCTGTCGTGTTAACAATATTTTTTCCATAGACTTAGAATATACATTTTTTCTGTGCTTTGAAGAAACGGCGGGAAATGTAAATTAGCACGGCTCCTCCCCTCTAGACCCATTAATCAACTATCACTTCCCATTCTATCCAGAACAGTCTTCCACAATATTCTCCAACCAATCAAATATATACAAATTAAGTATGTATTTATAACAAACACTATAGAAAACCACCCCGAATAAACAAAACACAAAATAGCATTTATTTAACGGGAAACCAAAAAAACACAATGCCATGATTCGTCCTGCGGGTTCGCCGACTAGGGCAAGTGGCTTTAATGTGGAGGTGGGGGGATGGCGAAAGCCTAACTGCTGCTCTGCGTCCGGTCCTCGAGTGAGGGTGATTGCGCAAACCCCTCAGCTTCCGTCTGACACAGGTGCTCACCGGGCATGGTAGCTTTGGTGAGTATCTGTGCCTGACAGCTTACAGGGAGCCGGTGACAGTGTGTCACGATTGTGGCGTGGCGATGGACTCGGCCCAGGAGACCCTCTAGAGAAGCTTAGTAGCGGTCAGGCAGTCCTCCTTACGAGTAATAGTAGTAGTGGCCTTTGCCAGGACCAATCTGTCGCAGAGGTGACCCTCAAAAAGCGGCTGAAAAAAGGTGAAAATTAGCATAACAAGTGAAGCAGAGTAGAAGTGGGAAAAGTATTAAAAAGACATATTAATTACTTAATCAGTATTAATATTTAATAAAATACATTAAATATTATCAGCAATTTAAATTGGAAATCCTCGCATCACTTAATATTCTTTGTATTTCCAGTTGCAGCTGTAAAGCTCTTTTTAAATTCAATTTCCTTAACTGGGCCGCAATATACTTTCCATATATATAAAATTCATCGTCAGTTTCAATCACATTGAAATTCTTTAAATCCGCATTCTGTTTCTTTAATTTCTTCCTTTTAATTTTTTTGTGTGAATTTGTAATATCATTGTTTTGAGGAATGTCTTCAGACTTTGCTAGGTCATAATCATCATCAGATTGTGGAAAAAGTGGATCAGAATAGGAGTTGTCTTGTGCCTTCTTGTCTTCTTGAAGCCATATGTGTGAAGATGAATCTGCCTCAAATGTTTCATGCATCTGTAAAATAATAATTTTACAGATTAGATATTGTTAATCAAGTAATCCAATAAATAAAATTATGTATGATAAAATTAAGTAATCCATTTCATTCCATTTTAAGTGCTCTTTGTCTTGGTTTGTTTAAAATTGGTAATTAACATTGAATATATAAATTTCTAAAGTACTCCATGGCCATATACATATAATGAATGTTTTGTATTGTCTTACCATAACAACAAATTCTGTTTAAAATAATCTAAATTTCTTTATTCATGGCTTAGAACAAATGACATCTTTCTCTTATCCTGTGAGCTAGATAGGTTAAGAGTAAGATGATCTATGAATCGCATGTCTAGTATTTTAAGTAAATATAAGAGGGTGGTGATGATAAAAACTTAAGTACACAAACCGTAGGACAGGATGGATGTCTGTTTGATATGTTTTTTAAACATTGATCCATTTCGTTAAACCAAACTAAGGTTGGCTTATATATACAATCAGGACTGGATTTTTGTAATATTTTATGAATTTGCTGTTGGTACGTAGTCCTTAAATTCCTTATTTTCATTTTAACTTCAGGAATTGTCAGTGATTTCGATGTTGATTCTTTGAACTTGGTACAAATTTTGCTGTATGCTTTGTCTCTTTGGTTTCTTGATTTGTAGTATACGTGATCGGGATTCCACAGAATTTCATGTTCTAAATAGATTTTCACAAATTCAAGTGTAACAGCCTCAGACCATTTCATTTTATTAACAACTTTTTGATTTGTTGTTTATTGAGTAAATTCACAGAAATAAACATTTAAATTTACGTAATATTTACGTATTTTTGTAATATTAGATATAAACCTAGGAATAAATAATTAATAATTAATTTACGTTACATACTGTTGACACTTGACATTGATAATTGAGATTGCTGATTTTTTAAATATTTTTTGGCCTAGCTACGATGATTTTTCGTCATAAGTCATAACCATTGTTACTAAATGGTTACTAACTTTGAAATATAACGGATAGTAGAATATTATTCTAAAATTACGGTACATTTTCCGAAAAATAATTTTTGTAAGTTATAATATTAGAAATACGATAGGATTACCTTGTTTATTTAGTAATTAATAATATTATGTTAAGTTTTCTTTATTTTACGATTAAACTCCCTGGTTACCTACCTCTTTTCTTAGCTAGTCACTATAATATTCTTTATTCAGCAACCATTCTTCCCGAAATGTCTGCATATAACGCTTTCTTTTAGCCGGTACTCGTATTAGGCTATATTCTCGATAAGTGGCGCTACCGCTCTCACTACATATTCCTATTTTTAAAAATTCACATCAAACACAATGAAATATTTGATGAAATGAAAGATAATAAATAAATTCAAAAGTTCTAAATATTTATAATAATATTATTACGGGTGCTTACCGCGCTTAAAGATTTATTGAGTTCCCGATATTTCGGCAATGTTTCAATCACCATGATCACGGGGTGTATCTAGTGATCTAAATATTCTCTGAGATTCTTAAAGGATAGACACAGGACCAATATTTTTTATTTCTTTAACGCCGGGAAATGCTCTGAGGCATCCCGGTGGGGAGTGGGTCTCCCCAGGCCACAGCGTAAATGGACGCAGCTCTACCCACTAAAACCCGGCGAGTGCCACCAATGTCACCTTTGATGAGGTGCCCCGGATCTAATGAGCAAACAGGACATCTCGACGGCTAGTCAATCCCTCAGGGGACCGACGCCACCTCCACAGAGGGGTTGTCCCGCACCACAGAACAACCGCCCAAGATGCTGGGCTCGCCCTAGGCTGGTGAGCCCCACCGCCACGTCAAGGCCTGAACCATGGTGGGGACACAGGACCATAGCACATGACCCTGGTAGTGAATAGTGATACCTATTACCTACTGGTACCTAGTTGTACCTATGTACATAGTTCACGGCCGCGGCGAGGCACCGCGGTATGATAAAAATAAAAATGATAACAAATTATACAATATTAAATTAATATAATATTGTAGTCTCCTATTAGGATGTTTTTTTAAATATTGACCTCTTTAGCGTTGTAGCTAGGTATTTATTAGTAAGAGGCAAAGATATAGGAATATAGGTAGGTCGTTGGTTGGGTTTTGATATTGTCAAAAGCAATTTGAGTAAACAAAATGCGTCTTCTGCTTAAATAGTCTTCTGGACTTCATACCACTTCATACATCCATGTATGGGTCACAGCGTCGTTCTACACTTTACAAAATACCTTCTCACCGTCGAGTGAGAAAAAGTTAATGTAAATGGTAAAATATTGTTAAAATATTTACAATGTCATTAATTATTATTAATGAACGAGAAACGGTTGCAGATCGATTCAATTGATTTAGTTCATCCAACCATTCTTCTAGGTGACATTGTATATTATGTACCTACTAGGCAAAGAGGTAGAAATATCTTGTATTACTAGGTCGTTGCTACTAGGTATAATATACAAGGTAAATAAAACACGAATACTGACTTTTTTTTAAATGTTAGTTGGATAGGCAAACTGGCAAACGTACCACCTGATGGTAAGTGGTCGACGGCGCTCATTATTATAAACTAGTATACCTGCAACGAGCTCAGGCAACTCATTTATGTGTTGCCTATCCTGAGACATAAGATGTTAAGTCTCGGTGCCAGTAATTACACTGCCTGTCTTGCCTTTCTCTCCGAAACACAGCAAAGCTGTTTCACGGGAGAAATAAGCAAGATGGTGGTACCCATGCAGCCGGGAGCGCGGTACAGCTCTTCCTTCCCACCGGTAAAACTTTGAAAACCACCAGTATGACTTTCTTTTATATAATATACATAATTGACATAATGTGTAAATCAAATAAAATAATTTATTTTTTGTTATTTAATTACCAAATCAACATGGAAGTAAGCAACAGTTTCTTTTAAATTATAAGTAAGGTTGACGAAGATCCGTCCATTTATGAACGGGAACCGATTTATAATGGGATGATATGGAACTGTGATATTTTCACACGCGTATTCACCCTGCAATGGAAACAAAACAGGAAATCGTTTATAAAATTATACACAGATCTTATTTCGAACTGACGCTGACGATATTGAGCGTCGAACGTGGAAACGACTCTTAGACAAAAATCTTAACAAGGTCCAGTGCCAACTGTGGACTCAACGTCATTGAAAACAATATATTCACTATGAATAAAGCTGTACAAAAATCCACGAGTGTAATAAGCTTTTACGACATGCCTTTGTGGACTATGTTAAAGCTTTTAACGATGGGAACTTCCATCGATGTCGAGCCGACCATGAGGTACTTGAGGTACATGAGGACATGAGGCACCACAGCACTACTACTGCTCTTATTAATGTAATGGACGATGTTCTTCTTGCTCAGGATTATGGCAATGTGACTATTATGGTGCTCCTCGATTTTTCTCGAGCGTTTGACGCTATTAATATTGAATTGCTCCTAGCTAAACTACGCTTTTATGGATTAGAAGAGGCATCTGTCCTGTGGTTTGAGAGTTATCTACAAAATAGATATCAAATCGTAGAAATAAAAAATGGGGTGGAAAATGTGATCTCGTCACGGCGTAGTCCAATTAAAAGAGGTGTCCCACAAGGCTCTATACTGGGGCCAATACTGTTTAGTATTTATTCGGCTGATGTAACCAAATGTATTCGAAATTGTCGATTTGATTTTGGTATTTTAAGATAATTAATAAAAGTATTTAAGGAGTTTATATTATATTCCTATGTATTTAAAGATAGTTTGTATATTAAAGTGTAACCATATATGTATGTGTGTTCTATAATGTGTATTGGGTTCATTTATATATTGTTTATTTATGCATTAAACAGCATGTTTTGTATTCCTATATGTGTAAAAATATTTCATAGCATTACATTTACCAAATGGCTGTCCCCCACTGCCGCCGAAGCGAAATTAAATAAAAAAAAAATAGGTGGTCCTGAAAATCGGTGTTAGGGATTATTCCTAACTGAAGCCGAGGATTTACCTTTTTGTGAGACGCGCTGCAGCCTTTATTAGTGAGTAGGAACTTATTATTTTAATCTTGTTTCAATGTCTTTTAGTTACCTTTTTTTTTTCTCGTGTGTTTATTCTAATGTAGTAACTTTACTTATATTGTTTTCTAATGTTTGCGCGAACTTCACTCATTATAATGAAACAATTTTTTACGGATTTTATCGCGGTTTATTAAGATTTTTACAAGCCCGACGTTTCGGATACTTTACAGCAACCATGGTCACGGGAGGACTGAGGTGACAGATGTCCTGATGTTACAAAGTTATTCGAAACTACCCTATGATACATCATTATTTTAATAAGTCCTCTCTACGCAGAAAGTGCTAACTGCATCTTTAATCTGTGGCATATTTTGCTTGGTTTTTGATTTAATTATTTTAATAATGGGATCCCAAGCAGGTGGTAAGAGCCAGCCATCTTCTCTATTGAAATTTGGATGTTTTTTAATTTCAATAGCCTCGCGGATCATCCTTGGTTGGAATCGGTGTTCTTTTGCGAGTATCTGTGGTTTATCAAATCTAATATAATGGCGAGCTTTGTCTAGACTATGTTCACAGATTGCAGACTTAGTGTAGCGACGGTGTTTTAAGTCAGCTATATGTTCTTTAACGCGAGTTTTAATTGATCTTTTGGTTTGGCCTATATAAGAGAGGCCACAATCACAATCAAGCTTGTATACTCCTGCATCTTGTAAGGGTATATGACACTTGACAGATGGTAAGAATTGACCTATCTTTTTAGGCGGCTTGAAATAAGTTTTTATAGAAGCTCGCTTTAGGATGAAGCCAATCTTATCAGTGACGCCTTTCATAAACGGTAGCACAGCAGGTACTCGCTCGACGGTGGCTGGTTTCACACGTTCACTGTGACGCAGACGCGGTACCCGAAGCTTGTTGTCACGCAGTACTTGCTTGACATGTTGAAGTTCGGTCTCCAGGTGCTGCTCATCACAGATCCCTTGTGCTCTCTGTAACAAAGATTTACCCACGGTAGCTAACTGTGTTGGATGGTGGTGTGATTCGCCGTTTAAATACCTATCCGTATGGGTATGTTTCCTATACACTGTGTGGCTTAAGGTGTTATTGGGATTACGGATAACTAATACATCTAAGAAAGCTAAAGAATTATTTGCCTCCAATTCCATTGTGAATTGAATTTTAGTATTGATGGAATTGAGATGGTTTAAGAATATGGTTACTTTATCAGATGGCAATATTGTGAAAGTATCATCTACATACCGCTTGTAGAACCTGGGTGTTATTGGTGAGGTATGCAGAGCAGTCTCCTCGAAGTCCTCCATGAATATGTCGGCAACAACGGGGGATACTGGTGAGCCCATAGCTACGCCATCTACTTGCTGGTAGAACTGGTTATTCCACAACATGTAGCCAGATGTCAGGCAATGTTTTAGAAGTTCAGCATATTCTATTGGCATGTCATTCTCTCTAGTTTCTAGTATCCGAAACGTCGGGCTTGTAAAAATCTTAATAAACCGCGATAAAATCCGTAAAAAATTGTTTCATTATAACTTTACTTATGTTAATGTCCTTTGTAGTGTGTTGCAGTGTGTTATCGCAAATAAAATACTTATTATTATTATTATTATTATTATTATTACTTGGGCCTCATCCTCTTCCGAGTGTATTTCCGACGTCTCCGGGCGAGCGCCGTGAAGACGGAGAACGTTCTGCTGCAACGTTCGCAGAGAGTCATGGCCGTCAGGGCCGTCCGTGCATACCGTACGACGAATGCAAGGGCCCTGGCGCAGACGAAGAGGAGAGGAAGAGGAGAAGGAGACCTCCGAAGAAGAGG
This sequence comes from Helleia helle, assembly GCA_963853865.1. Taxonomy (NCBI): domain Eukaryota; kingdom Metazoa; phylum Arthropoda; class Insecta; order Lepidoptera; family Lycaenidae; genus Helleia; species Helleia helle. The sequence goes on along the minus strand of OY971432.1, from coordinate 17,138,987 downwards.
TCCTGGCAGAGCCACCTGTGAAGGCGACTGTTCCGTTAGTGAAGGGAGAGGCTGGAGGAGCCTAGTGGGAAAATCGCACCGTGTCAGCCGTCGGTCCAATCTTGGAGCAGCAGAGACACGGCATCTCACCACCTTCCACCTTGCGCAGATTCTGACGGGGCAAAGCTGCTTCGGAAGGTATCCGTGGAAGGTGGCAGGGGTGGATTACTCTTCAGGGTTATCACTGCGGCAGCAGTGATGACACCTTACTTTTTTTATATTTTTCGCCGGGAAATGCTCTGAGGCATCCTGCTGGGGAGTGGGTCTCCCCAGGCGGGTACGTGGGACTCACCGCGCCCAAAAGTTGGTAAGTGGACGCAGCTCTACCCACTAAAGCCCGGCGAGTGCCACCAATGCCGCCTTAGGCGAGGTACCCCGGATCTAATGAGTAACAGGGCACCTCGACGGCTAGTCCGTCCCACAAGGGACCGATGCCACCTCCACAAAGGGGTTGTCTGCACCACAGCACAACTCCTCCCAACGTTGGGACAGTACAATGGAGTGAGGTTCCCATCCTCGCCCCTTGCCCCCTGCTCTTTTGTTCCCTCTTCTTATAAGAGGGGTACAAAGAGCCCCCTCGTCTCAATTAGCTTCGCCTAAGGCGCTGGGCTCACCCTAGGCTACTGAGCCCCACCGCCACGTCAAGGCCTGAACCACGGTGGGGATGAAATGTTTTACTTAGTTTATAATATCCTTTACCACACAAATGCTCTTTTTGAATTTTTTAATGGACATCGTCAGCGGACCAGTCCATAGTCGAGGGCTGGAGTCCTTGTTATAGGGTTGTGTAAATTATCCTCTTGAGGTCTTTTCCTCCTTCTACCACCCTCCTGTTACGGCACTGCTACTGTTCGAGTGCAATCTAAAAAATATTCCTGTTACATACTAACCGGCGGCAGAGGACATTTTATACTTTTAATTCGCTTCTCTTCGGGTGTACTTCTCACATACGCTTCTACAATCGTGGTACCGATGAAAGTATCTTTTTCTATCATATCGCAGTAGTTATCAAAGTGTAAGGTCACAAACGTAGGCTTGTATACGTATGAAAGGAGTTCATAAAAATTGATGAATACCTGTAACCACAAAAGTACTATGTATGATGATGAACTATTATCTATACTAATATTATAAAGCTGAAGAGTTTGTTTGTTTGTTTGAACGCGCTAATCTCAGGAACTACTGGTCCGATTTAAAAAATCTTTCAGTGTTAGACAGCCCATTTATCGAGGAAGGCTTCCTCGATAAATGGGCAACATCACGCTGTGAGTAACAGTAATAAAGTTGAGTAAGTTAAAGCGGGCGAAGCTGCGGGCAACAGCTAGTCAAAGGATATTCGTCAAATAGTTTATAACTTGTCCACACGCTGGTGACAGTCAGTAGCGTTGCAATGTTACGTTTTTTACATTTTACGTAACTTTTGATCATTTCATGTAACATTTATCTAAAAAACAATCCTACTAATACTTAGTATAAAAGCAAAAGTTTGTATTTATGGATGCACAGATATTTGAAATGGATGTTTCTTACTCTTTCGTACTACTACTGAATATATTATACTGTCAAATTGAAACAATATAGGATCTCGAGAGACAGAGACGATTGTGTCAGGAAAAGTTGTATCTTCATCCGCAGGTTTCGGCTCTTGATTCTTTCCGATGTTGCCTCTTCGACGGCTGTGTCGGGAATTGTGACTGACGAGCCAGAGTTCGGCTCGGTTTATATACGACCTGGCATTGCCATATTGAGGTCCTGAGTACAATGGTACTTAGTAGTTTTAGTCTTATTGTGTTTGCGATTTTTACTATGAGCCGAAATGTTTGGAGCCTTCAAAACTATAAGACTTATTGACGTGATTTACTTTATGGAAAATTATTTAGAGTCGAGACCTTTCTTTTAAAATTATATATCTAAAAACAAAAATTTAAATTTTCGAGTTTCGTAATTAATACCTAACAATACTTCTAAATTTCCTTACAAACTATTGAATTTCGTTCCGATCAGAGTTTCAATAAACCTTATAAAAATAAGTTTGCCACAATACAAGTAATACCTACCACAAGATTGTCGTCAGCCATGTTTGCCGATCCGAAATATACTGACACGTTCGCCAAGCTTGAGGACGTTTGTTTATGTCCGGTGTTTCTGTTTGGTGTTTGGTTGGCGTTTGCGACAAACACCGAGCGTGTGGAGCCAGCATTAGGGGTTACGACAAATTCATTGCTTACCGAGTAATTTTTGTTTATATATTTGTTTGTAATCATGTACATGCTCAAGTATCTGTTGGGATCTCGCCGGCTGTACCTTCTGGAGGTGATTGTGAGGTTACTCAAGTACTTCTGGTTGATGTACGTCACGTTAGGATGCTCCAGCACAAATTGCAATCTCTAAAATATGCATATAATACTGATAAAATCAAATAGCGATTCAAAATCTTAAAGCGTTTAATTAGTAATATTAGAACTTAGGTATTGGTATAATATGGTACGATACGGTATAAATCTATACTAATATTATTAAAGCTGAAGAGTTTGTTTGTTTGTTTGAACGCGATAATCTCAGGAACTACTGGGCTGATTTGAAAAATTATTTCAGTGTTAGATAGCCCATTTATCGAGGAAGGCTATAGGCTATATAACATCACGCTGTGACTTATAGAAGTTAAGTAACGCAGGCGAAGCTGCAGGTAACAGCTAGTATATTATAATTTGGTACCGCGTTGCGGCGGCTTCTCCTGATTAACTCTTATGAGTTTTAACGGCAAGCTTACAAATATGTGTTTTGTGTTTTTAAAGAATAAAAAAAAACTGATATATTAAATAAACAATCGAGAAGTATAGGTATTTGACTAGGGTTGCCATATCTTTAAATAAAAAAGCCCAAGTTGCGCTGTATTTGGCCGGACATTATGTCCTAAAAGCCGGACGTAGGTACGTAATGTTAAACATAATTTTGTGCAATTTGCATTGTGTGCGTTCGTTCTTCAGGCGATGCGTGCACGGCGTTACACTAACAAAAAGCCTAACAAAAGCCGTACAGGTAATAAATATTTAGCCGGACACGAACCAAAAAAGCCAAACATGTCTGGCTAAAGCCGGACAGATGGCAACCCTATATTTGACTAGAATTTTAAGTTTCTTAAATAAGAATATTTCATTAATAGCCCGATGAAAGGAATGAATGGGTACTGCCGTGGCAGATGGACATGTGAAATAGAACGAAGAGGGAATTGCACGTAACGTTTGGAATAGATTAAAAGATTTTATCTTCTCGGATAAGACAAGATGCTGACTTCTGCCCAACATTATGTCTATGCTGCCCAAGCCATTGAAGTCTGTAAAATCCGAGATTATTTTTTGTGTATATTGGCAGAAACTTACTAAGCCCTACAATTCTTATCTGGGGTATTAAAATATGTTCTTTAAACAAGAGTCAAAAAGTCAGTAGGCAAAAAGAATACCAATATTTATTTTATTTCCCTAATAAGTAATCATAATATAATTATTTATTGTAAAAAAAAATTAGATGCAATAAATAAATTTAATTTTATGAATAAATTTGTAATCCATAACCTACCTCTTTACACGAACATAATGCAATGTAATAACACCACAGACCACAGAAAAAAGCTAACACCTTCCAGCTCAGCATTTTAGCTTACAATAGCTATCTACATACATAAAATATCAAATCGAATTAGATCAAAATAAAAAAAGTTATCTACTATTGATAGTACACATTATCTATAATTTTAGCATTGCTCTATTCGAATAGCTTTTTAATTATGATGACTTGTGCGTATTTCATTCTTTTGGGAAGGACTGCGAGTATATAGGTTTGATTTTAACTACATCGGATAATGTGGGAAAACCAGACGCTGGTCAAAGATATTTGAAATAACAAACGTATTTTGGAAGTCTGATACAGGATAACATTCTCCTTCCATTCCATAGATTATGTGATAGGAGAATGACTAAATATTATTTGTTGTAGTAAGACACAAGTAGTAGTAAGACAGACCTGCCATTACAATTTCATCATACTGCTGAGTGAGTTAATATATGATAATAGTTTTTGCATTACATGGTTGTCATCGTCCTGCTTACTTATTCATTTTACATTTATCCATAATTATTACAATTTCCCTGCTGTTGGTAGCAGGGCAAGCATGCCTTCAAATTCAAAAGAAAGATGTTACGGATGCCATTTTATCTTTTAAACCAGGTTCGGCTGCAGGTTTGGATGGAATCTCACCCCAACATTTGAAAGACTTAACATCGCATTCTGTGGGTGATGCAGGCGAGCAACTTGTAAATTCGATCACTAAATTAATCAACTTTATGTATTCCGGTAATGTCAATCCAGAAATTGTTCCCATTCTTTTCGGCGCGAACCTCATTGCCCTCACCAAAAAGGACGGAGGGGTGAGACCAATTGCTGTTGGATCAACACTTCGACGCCTGGCGTCCAAAATTGCTGTTCGACATATTTTACCAAAATTAAATTCGGAATTTGAACCCGTACAGTTAGGCTTTGGTGTAAAAGGAGGGTGTGAGGCAGCCGTCCATGCCCTACGCTCTTTCCTAACGTACGGACAGCCTGACGTGTTGCTCAAAATTGATGTCAAAAATGCATTCAATTCGGTAAATAGGGATACCCTGCTGACGGAAATAAAAAAACATATACCGGAAATATACAATTATCTTCTTCTCAGTTACGCTGTCCCAACAAAATGGTTATATCGTTCTAATGAATTGTCCTCGGAAGTAGGTTGTCAACAGGGTGATCCCCTTGGGCCTGCAATTTTTAGTTTGGCTATAAATTCGATGTTTAAATTCTAAATTCAACTTTTGGTATTTGGATGACGGAACCCTAGGAGGTGATGTGGATACTGCGTTTTCGGACCTTTTTTTAATCAAAAATAAATTTGAAGCCATTGGTTTGGAGCTTAATTTTAGCAAATGCGAACTTTTTATAAATAACTGCGACTTAAATTTAAATGACGTAAAACAAAAATTTAATATTTTGGCTCCAAATATTCAAATAGTTAACAGTAATTCCCTTTACCTTTTAGGTTCTCCAATTTTTGATGAATCTTTTTCTGAATATATTAATAATTCAATTACTAAATTTCAAAATTCTGCTGACCGTCTCCTTGAAATTAGTCCACATTATGCATTTTGCATCTTAAAATTCTGTCTTTTCGTTGCTGCTCCTTTTGGAATCGCCCAGATCTTTTGGCACAAGTAGACGATTTAATCAAAATTAGCTTAGAATCGATTCTTAATATGCAGCTGAACGAGCAATCTTGGTCCCAAGCATCCCTACCCATCCGTTATGGTGGTTTAGGGATTCGCAAAATTTCTAGTGTCGCTTTACCAGCCTTCCTATCTTCTGTCCATAGTTCAGCAAATCTCATAAGTAAAATTTTAAGGGCATCCCCTTCAAACTTTGAGATTGCTGGCTTGGAAGAAGCTAGAAACGCTTTCTTAATTGTATGCCCAGGTCAAAATTTTCCATTTTCTCCAAATTCACAGAGGAGCTGGGACGACATAAATTGCAAATTGACTTTTGAGAATCTTTTGAGCTGTAGTACAGGTTCGGCGCGTGCTAGGCTTTTGGCCGTAGATACGCATGAGGCCGGCTACTGTCTTCACGCGTACCCTTCGTCAAATACAGGAACTTTTCTTGAGCCTGACACGCTCCGAATCGCAACCTGTCTACGGCTTGGGGTTCCGGTCTGCGCTCCCCATAAATGTCCCTGTGGCAGTGATGTCGACAAGCTAGGACATCACGGACTGTCATGCCAAAAAAGTGCAGGCCGCTTCTCGAGACATGCTGCACTCAACGATATCATACGCCGGTCCCTTGCCACCGTCAACGTGCCAAGTCTACTTGAGCCGACTGGTATTGCAAGAGACGATGGCAAGAGACCGGACGGTATGAGTTTGATTCCATGGAAGATGGGCCGGGTGCTGGTGTGGGATGCAACCTGTTCAGACACGCTGGCCCCTTCCCATCTACATGGAACCAACAACAGAGCTGGTGCGGCTTGTGAAGCGGCTGAAAAAGCTAAAATTTGCAAATACAGGGGTCTAGGCTCCGAATACGATTTTGTCCCATTCGGCGTCGAGACCCTAGGTCCGTGGGGTCCTAGCGCGTTAAGGCTCTTTAAGGAAATAACAAAAAGGTTAGTCGACATCACAGGAGACCAAAGAGCTGGCAGCTACCTCGGACAAAGAATAAGTCTAGCAATTCAAAGGGGGAACGCTGCCAGTATCTTCGGGACCTTGCCTAAAGGGACTCCTTTTTATTAATATACCTACTTAAGTTATTTTATTTTTTAAGGTTTTTAGTTTTTGGTTCTTTATAAAGTGTTGATATATATGTTTATACTTTAAGAGTTAGAATATTATAAATTTGTTCAAATCAAATCAAAATATGTATCTTTATTTCGTAGGTAACAACTTGTACCTGGTCTACACTTGAAATACATCAAAAAAAGTAGTCAATAATAAGAAGGTGTATTAAAAAAAACTCGTTTGGAATGCAGACTTCCCTAAGAAAAACGAGAAAAAAACTTAGGTTAGGTTAACTTCGCTTGCTCTTTTATCCCAACCATGGTTCAGGCCTTGTCGTGGCGGTGGGGCTCAGTAGCCTAGGGTGAGCCCAGCACCTTGGGCGAAGCCTATTGAGCCGAGAGGGCTGTTTGTACTCCTCTTATAAGAAGAGGGGACAAAAGAGCAGGGGGCAAGGGGTGAGGATGGGAACCTCACCTCATTGTACTATCCCGACGTTGGGAGGGGTTGTTCTGTGGTGCGGGACAACCCCTCTGTGGAGGTGGCGTCGGTCCCTTGAGGGGCTGACTAGCCGTCGAGGTTCCCTGTTAGCTTAACAGATCCGGGGCACCTCACCAAGGCGGCATTGGTGGCACTCGCCGGGTTTTAGTGGGTAGAGCTGCGTCCATTTACCATCTTTCGGGCGCAGCGAGTCCCACATACCCACCTGGGGAGACCCACTCCCCAGGCAGGATGCCTCAGAGCATTTCCTGGCGTAAAAGAAAAAAAAAGGTTGCTCTTTTGTCATCAAAAATAAATAAAAAACATAGTTTATACATAGGTACAGACCTACATCATGCCCATACAAAACCCAAACAGTGAATGTCTCATTAAATTTTTAATTTTAAAAAAAAAAATAGCATTTTTACGCAAATTTTGTCTGTCTGTCTGTTTGTTTGTTCTGCCTAATCTCTGAAACGGCTGGGCCGATTTTGATGGGACTTTCACTGAAAGATGATGTTATAAGGAGTAACTTAGGCAATAAAAATAATCATCATCAATCCGTACCTACTCGGCTGTAAACCTAAGTTAACGCGGGCGAAGCTGCTAGCAACATATTAATTTTATTAAGATCTGACAAGTCCTTTTTTTTTTTTATGTTAGTTGGATAGGCAAACTGGCAAACGTGCCACCTGATGGTAAGTGGTCGACGTCGCCCATGAACATAAACTAGTTTACCTGGAACGAGCCCAGGCAACTCATCTATGTGTTGCCTATCCTGAGACATAAGATGTTAAGTCTCGGTGCCAGTAATTACACTGCCTGTCTTGCCCTTCTCTCCGAAACACAGCCAAGCTGTTTCACGGGAGAAACAAGCAAGATGGTGGTACCCATGCAGCCGGGAGCGCGGCACAGGGCTTCCCTCCATGTTAGTTGGATAGGCCAACTAACATAAAAAAAAATCATCATCATCATCATCATCATCATCATCGTGATCATTATCATTCTTTATGCGTCCACTGCTAAACATAGGCCTCCTTGAATGAACGCCAAGGCGATGAATTTGGGAATCACTAAAAATTAAGAAATATTTTTTTTACCAAAAATTAAAACCGACTTCATAAATACTAAACTAAAAAGTATTAAATTAACTGTGTTTCTACTGTGCTAACAACTTATAATCAACTTAATCTTGTACTATAATGTACAAACTTGACTTTTATCACGTAATTATCTAAACTTTTTTGGAGTCGCTGTTAGCCAAGGTAGGTAGGTAGGGTAAAGAATGAATACGACACCGACTCCAGAAGTAGTTAACTATGTCATCAGGGGGCAAACGAGCGGTCGGAGCCTCATGGCCAAGGCCACGCAGATGCGCCACCCTCCTTTTCCCCATCCCCCCAGTGGGCCATCGGAAACTCACAAACCGCACGAAACGCGACAGCACAGCTGTCACTTGACGCCGGTGTTATGTGAGCGAGAGGTACCACCCCGGTCGTGCCAGCTCAATTCCGCTGCAATGCAGCATGGCACTAACTCTTACTATTTAAATTATAAGATTATAGCGTGCAGCTATTTCCAGAATATGAGGCCACATATTGTATTATATCCACATCTTATTTTTAACCATAATCGAGCAAATAAAGATATTATTATTATTTAATTGAGGTATTTTAATTTAATTTATTTAACATCTTCTACACTAGGTATTATTATTATGAAAATCAATATAATATTTGTATATAATATTTTAATGACGTTTTTATTCAGTCCATTGTTATTTCTAATTTACATCGAAAACAGCTCTGTGATATCCTTTCCGGTACATGAGCATAGATTAATAGCAAAATAATAGACGCATTAAAATGTCTAAATTGTTAAATAGTAATTAATCTATTTATAGTTGTATGAGTACATTTATACTAATATTATAAAGAGAATTTGATTTGTTTGTTTGTTACGATTTAACTCAAAAGCTACTCAACCGATTTTTAATATTCTTTCACCGTTATAGGCCTGCTTCCCGGTATGCAACCGACGCGCGACACCTGACAGAGGTGACCTTGTTAGTTTCCAACCGTGTTGACCAGGGTTTCCCAACCTTTTCATGAAGCCTCCCCGGATCACATATAATATTTTCGTAACCCCACATAGTATTTTAGTAGCATTTATTTTTATGTAATTTTATTTATTTATCTATTTAATAGGTACACCAACAACAACATATATTATAATGAAACAATTTTTTACGGATTTTATCGCGGTTTGTAAAAATCTTAATAAACCGCGATAAAATCCGTAAAAAAATTGTTTCATTATAATGAGTGAAATTCGCGCAAACATTAGAAAACAATAAACAACATATATATTACAACATTCGTATGTAGGATATATTAATAAAGTATTTTTAGTATTATTAGCACAAAGTCTAGTCAACAAGTGCCTTTTAGGTAAAAACTTATTCATCTTCTCCTAAGAATATGGTTGATGTGTCTTTCGATTCGTAATCACATGTAAATAATTTTTGAAAAAAAAAAGAAGATGCGATCTGCAAAAATTACTGAAGTTATAAGCAAGGAACTGAAAAAGAGGTTCGGTTTTTGCTTATATCTCAAAAACTATTTGAGATATTTCAAATCTGAAAAAAGATTCAAAAAGAGGAGGAAATATTCTAAAAAGAAGAAGAAGAAAGAAAAGACCTGACGAAAATACTCTTGAGAGTGTAAGACCGATATTTATAATTTTTACCGAGGGTTGAAAATACGTCCGAAAACGGGAAACATCGAATGCCAAATCGGAGCACTTCATTTAAATTTGCTTTATATAGATTTTTTCCGGAAATGCAAACGTACCTATAAACCCCAGCGATGTTTTTCTCGTCGCCTGGGGGGAGGGGGACCAGGCGAGGGAGCTGTGGACGTCTATGAATGTATGGTGGAATTGTGTAAGTATCTTAAATAGGTCTACAGAAAAGTGCACGATGGCTTATGTCTATCTCTTTTTAAAAGTAAAAACGAGGTGTTAATCCTTATCATCATTACATAATATAATACAAAGTCCTCGGCCGCGTGTGTCTGTACGCGATAAAAAACATTTTTTTTTGGATTTTCATGCTGTTTTCAACATGACATACAGTAATTCCTGATTTTGTGTAAATTGGTAAATAATATAAGGACAATAATTATTGTAAGAGTCGGAAAAATTTATCCACTTGATCCTTATATATACAAAAGTACTCTGTATCCGCATGTAAGCTTACCTTGAAAACGCTGCTATTTCCTTTAGAAATCATCATCATCATCATCATCATCAGCCTCTAACCATCCACTACTGAACAAAGGCCTCCCTCATTGAACGCAAAGATATAACAACGAAATAAAGTAAAATAATGATCATCAGTCCAGATACGTCCGTAAATATTAGTTAATGTGGGCGAAGCTGCGGGCAACAGCTAGTGCTTCGGTAAAATTCTGTATTGTAGTACATGTCACCCGGTGTTCCGCAAGGATCTCACTCGGGGTCGGGCCCAGTACTCTTTAAAATGTATATGAATGGCACAACTGAACTTATTGGCTTCCAATGAGGCTTCCAAAGAGAAATAATATAAACCGATTGTTGAGGTAGATAAAATACATGTAGTAAATGAGCTTCACCTAAAAAGGTAATATTATTTTTGGATTAATTTAATGAGTACCTTTTAAGTGTTGTACATTTTGATAACATCAAACGTTCGCAATATTAATCCTTCATTTGACCCGCGTGTTTTTTTAAAATGTTAGTTGGATAGGCAAACTGGCAAACGTGCCACCTGATGGTAAGTGGTCGACGTCACCCATGAACATAGCGCTGTGCCGCGCTCCCGACTGCATGGGTACCACCTTTATCACAAACAGCTTTGCTGTGTTCGGAGAGAAGGGCAAGACAGGCAGTAATTACACTGCCTGTCTTGCCCTTCTCTCCGAAACACAGCAAAGCTGTTTCACGGGAGAAACAAGCAAGATGGTACCCATACAGCCGGGAGCGCGGCACGGCGCTTCCCTCGCACCGGTGAATTGAGAAATTATGAAAATTTTACTGTTACAGTTTTATTAGGAATATTGATTGTTGTGAATCCAAACAATATTTGCGTTCGATTTCTTTGACGCTGAACACTAAGATGTTCCAAATTCAAAAAGTGTGCGGCAAAGATAATTACGGCGCACTTATGAAGATTAACGAGGATCTAAAACTCTAGTAATGTAAAAATTTTAGCGGGCAGTAATGAATCATTTCTGACCGCTAAAAGTTTCTTATAGAAAACACCACCTTTGGGTTTACTTAAAGGCGAAGTCGTCCTTCTCGAATCTCGGGATGATAAATATATTATTTCATAATGAATCTTTGTAGAGATTGACCATAAAAACGTAATTATTCTTAAAGCGGTAATTATTCTCATTCTTATGACAATGAGATTTTATTTCCATTGTCAATTAGCTAAATCGGGCATACAGGTTTCCTCACGAGGTTTTTCTTCACACACACACAGAAACACTTTTTTATTTCAAAGGGAGGCAACCGAGCTGTCGGAGCCTTATGGTGACTACCGACAGCCATAGACATCCGCACAACCAAAAGCTATGCAGATGCGTTGCCCTTTTCGTATCCCCCACAATTTGCCACTGGAAACTTACAACACAACTGCACGAAACGCGACAGCATAGCTATCACTTGACGCCAGTGTTATGTGAGCGAGAAGTACCACCCCGGTCGTGCCGGCCAAATTCGGCTGCAAAGCAGCATGGCACTACCTGTTACTAAAAATTTTAGGTGTTCTAAATATGCTACTGCTGATGTATGTCGTCCTTACTATATTTTCTTAACAGAAGAACTATATACGCCTAAAAAAACAATATAAATTATTTTTATATAAAAATATATAAAATAAGAATTTATTAAATACGTAACCAATCCTCAACGCTTGCACTATACCTTTAATGTCAACAACTATCAATTATAGTTACGATGTTAATTATTATTTATTGAAATAAAAGTCAACCTTTCGTTGTTTTCGCGTCAAATATTTTTTTTTTCTTTAACGCCAGGATTTGCTCTGAGGCATCCCGCGGGGGAGTGGGTCTCCCCACGCGGGTATGTGGGACTCGCTGCGCCCGACAGCTGGTAAATGGACGTAGCTCTACCCACTAAAACCCGGCAAGTGCCACCAATGCCGCCTTTGGTGAGGTGCCCCGGATCTAGAAAACAAACGGAGCACCTCGACGGCTAGTCAGTCCCGCAAGGAACCGACGCCACCTCCACAGAGGGGTTGTCCCGCACCACAGAACAACCTCTCCCAACGTTGGGACTGTACAATGGGGTGAGGTTCCCATCCTCACCCCTTGCCCCCTGCTCTTCTGTCCCCTCTTCTTATAAAAGGGGTACAAAGAGCCCCCTCGGCCTTAGCTTCGCCTAAGGTGCACCGCTCACCCTAGGTTACTGAGCCCCACCGCCAAGACAAGGTCTGAACCATGGTGGGGCGTCAAATAATATGATATAACTATAAAGTATGACCTTTCTCTCGTGACTGTGAATTGTTTTTGGCATTTTGTCGAATACATCACAACAAATTATCACAAAATACTATGGAGGGTAGAGACAAGGAGGACCATCTCTGTGTATGAAAAGTGTCCGTAAAAACTACTCTAGTCATTGCAACAACTATGTTCATATAGTAGTTTTCCGTTATTCGGACGCCAGCGCTGAGCGCTATTGTGATAAGTATTGGAAATAAATGGTTTAAATGAGATGGTTCTTCTTGTATCTACCCTCCATGCAAAATACACAACGCGTTAACGCCAAAGAGTATATTAATATAAACACTACTTGCTCTGTGGTTAACGCCAACCTCGTTTTGACAGATGATGGAAGGACATTACGTATTGAGGTTGCCAGTAAAATAAATTAGTTCCAGTTGTATAAATATATATATATAAATTCCAATTGTATAAATTCCAATTGTATAAATTCCAATTGTATAAATGTTCCAGTTGTATAAATATATATATATAATATATATAAATGAGTGGCCTGGGCTCGTTCCAGGTAGACTAGTTTATGTTCATGGGCAACGTCAACCACTTACCATCAGGTGGTACGTTTGCCAGTTTGCCTATCCAACTAACATAAATAAGAAAAAAAATTTGCGAAAATGTAAGATTTTAGTTGTTTTATTATTAGATACTATTTCATTTCAATTTAGTTGTTACTCTATGTTTTATTAAATAATAATATTACAATTAAATATGAGGAGCCTTTTATTTTCTCATAGAGGGTGATTGTCGGCGACGAGATCCCAAGTCAAACCATGTATGTAAAAACGTAGTACATTCATATCAGACCGACCCCATACGGGTTAAAGTTTAGATATTATTTATTAGAATTTTGCAATGAATGTTATGTCAAAAGATAGGTCTCGACTTGTAGTTTATAACGCTAAAAGAATTATAATGATACGATTTGTGGTTTAGAAAATATTAGCAAGAATGTGCAAGGCAACCGTGAAATTGTCAAGTTTTTGTCGTATTTTCGTTGAATAACTCTTTATCATGTAAAGATATGTTTATAGTTTATGTTTTATTATGTAAATGATATCGTGACAATTATTTTTATTAATTTAACTAAAAATGTATAATATGTAAGGATTATTTGAAATATAATAATAAATAAAAATAATAGGAACGGAAGCGCCGAAGTACATCCACGAGTTACCATACTTCGACGGCAACAGCAGCGAGTGGTTGGCCTTCAAGGTTGTTTATGAAGATACGGCACCGATGTTCAGCGAGGTGCAGAATATGGCTCGTCTACGAAGAGCAATCAAGGGCAATGCAAGAAAAGCTATCAAGAGCCTGCTGTACTCCGAAGCTTCTCCGATGGAAGTGATACAAGCCCTGCGAAGAAGATACGGAAGACCTGATGCGCTGGTGCTGGCCGAATTAGAGAAGATCAAGATGCTGTCGAAGATTACGGAAAACCCAAGAGACATCTGCATCTTCGCCAGCCACATCAACAACAGCGTAGCAGCAATCAAGGGATTGAAGAAACCACAGTACCTGCATTCACCGGAAATAGTGAAGCAAATAATTGAGAAGATGCCTACAGTACTCCGATTCCGGTGGTACGACTTCACTGCAGCATCAGAAGAAGGCGAGTTTTCCGACCTGACGGTGGTCTCGAAGTTCCTGAATATGGAAGCAGACAAGTGTGGAGCCTACGCGACTATGGAAGAAAGGATTGGCTTCAAGTGGACCCATCGACAAGCAACGCATACTACAATGGAAAAGGAAAGGGAAGGGAACTTCAAGGAAAGGGGCTTCAAGGAAAGGGAGTCCAGGCAGCCAGCTGAAAGAATGGAAAGGAACTGTCCTATGTATGAAGGTGGACACTTCCTCATCGGTTGTCAGAAGTTCCTGAATGCGTCGGTGCAAGATCGGTGGGCAATTGAAAAGAAGAGTCGCGTTTGTTTCAAGTGCCTGCTAGGGAGACATCGGAAGGAGACATGCAAGAAGCCTTCGTGCAAGGAGTGTTATAGGTGGCACCATCATCTGCTGCACGTGGAAATGAGGACCTCGGGAGACAATAGGGAGTCAAGGGAAACCACAAGTGTAATGGCATCAGTGAATACGGTAAACAATACGAGGGCGTACCTGAAGATAGTTCCAGTTGAAGTCTTCGGGACGAAAGGATCAAAGAAGATACTAGCATTGATGGATGAAGGGTCAACAGTATCACTATTGGACCAAAAGGTGGCAGAAGAGGTCGGCGCTCAAGGCAACAAGGAGGAACTGGCGATCGAAACAGTTGGTGGCAAGATCATTAAGAAGAAAGACTCTCAGGTGCTGGACCTAACGGTGAAAGGGGTCCACCAAGAAAGAAAGAAGACACTGAAGAGGGTCAGAACGATCGACGGGTTGAAGCTTGCACCACAGTTCCTGGAGAAGAAAAGAATAAAAGAATGCCAACATTTGAAGAAGATCGCCGACTCTCTGCATTACGAAGGGGAGTCACCTCAGCTGCTCATAGGACAAGACAACTGGGAGCTGATAGTGACTCAAGAAATAAGAAGAGGGAAGCCAAGAGAACCAGTTGCTTCCCGAACGGGATTAGGATGGGTGCTCCATGGGTCAAACTTCGGGGCTGCGGGAGCGGTTCACTTCCTGAGCACGTGTCTACACATCGGCACGCAAGAAGAGATACGTCAGGACCACACCGCGATCGAAGCGCCTGGTGAGCGACTACAAAGACCCGCTACGGAATCGGAAGGAAGAGCACTCACCATCCTAAAGAAGACTCTGCAGGAAGAAAAAAAAGGTCCACGTCTGCAAGGAAGATCCCACATGGAAGAAGACGCTAGCAAGAAAGGTGAAGACTACCAAGAAAGAACAGTAGTCTTCAAACAAACCAGAAAGGAAATACGTACCGCTGGACACCGGACTACTAGAGCGAGCCGAGACCCTACTGCTGAAAAGAAGCCAAGAAGGAAGCTTCAAAGAAGAAATCAAGTGTCTACAACAAGGGAAGCAGTTAGAGGGCGGCAGCAAATTGAAGAAGCTCGACGTGGTCCTGGAAGAAGGTCTCCTGCGGTTAAAAGGAAGGTTCGACGCGATACAGGGCGTGACAAGAGAATACAAGAGGCCCATCGTGCTCGACAGCAAGGACAAGACTACACGGCTCATCATAGAAGAGTTCCACTGCCGCTTCAACCATGGGAATCACGCGACATTGATGGAGAAAGAAGACCTCATCTCAGAAGCGGAGAAGATCGGCGTGCAGTGGAAGTTCATCCCTCCTGGCGCGCCAAACATGGGCGGCGCATGGGAGCGTCTAGTGCGATCCATCAAAACCGCACTGGACGCCACTCTCAAGGAAAGGCATCCACGCGAGGAGGTACTCCACACTCTCCTCCTAGAGGCCGAGCACATCGTCAACTCTCGACCTCTCACTCACATCTCCGAGAACCCGGAAGAAGAAGCGCTTACACCGAACCACTTCCTCATCGGGCGATCCTGCGGCGCTGCGAGAGTCGGCAGCTTTGAAGACAGCGAGTTGGTGGGCAGACACACATGGAAGACCGCGCAGCGACTTGCCGATCACTTCTGGCAACGTTGGCTGCGAGAATACCTGCCCACCCTACTGCCGAGGAAGATCAAGGGAAGAACCAGCGCCACGGACCTGCGAGTCGGAGACATCGTGCTGATCGTCGACCACAGCCTGCCGAGATGCACCTGGCCACGCGGAAGAATCCTGCGGGTGTATCCTGGACCAGACGGGCGGACAAGAATCGTGGACGTCGAGACGCGGGGAGGAGAGCTGCGGAGGCCGAGTTCCAGAGTGGTGTTGTTGGTGCCGGGAGTGTCGCCGAGCCAGGAGGATGGTGCTACGCACGAGGGGGAGACTGTCGGCGACGAGATCCCAAGTCAAACCATGTATGTAAAAACGTAGTACATTTATATCAGACCGACCCCATACGGGTTGTGAGCCGACTAGCGGCGACGTAGTTTCAAGTCGCAAAAAGTTAGGAATATTACGAAAATTGTCACGATGTATCGGACTCGCCCCATACCGGTTGTGGGCCGACCGAACCGATGACATACCTTATGGAAATTTAAAGTGTTAATTTTGGTATGTTTATATGAAGGAATGATAATGTATGATAATTATAATGCAAATATAAGGTAAAATGGATAAAATTAAGCATGTAGGATAATAATCAGGATGGTAATCTCGAAAATATAAGCAGAAATAATTAGAAGTATTTGCCTCTCACTCGTAATGTGTAGGAGTAAGAGAGATGGAATGATATTATTCTAATCAGACTAATTTTAATTAGATTTTGATATTTTTACGATAATTAGGATAATATAAAGTGAATATTTAGGATTATCTATGTAAGTATGCTATAATAAGGGGGTGATGGGCGGCTGATATATGCTCAAGTGTGCAATGTTGAGCAAGATATGTCTGGCCGCCAAGTGTCATTTCTACGTCCCCGTCGTTCACCCTGGAAATATCCGGATCTGCAAACAGGCATTGCACACCACCAACTACCCTGGGATCCAGGTAGCTAAACGAAATGACGCTATCTCGCCAGTGCACTCCAACACGGCGGGAGAATCCCTATACCCATTTCCTTTCCTCTCCCCCAATCCAAGGTGTAAGACGGACCGTGCCGAGGGATGCGTGGCCAAGGGGATGCTTGGTCTCTAACGGTGTCTCTCCAAAGAGATCTTGGAGTAGTAAGCAGCCTTACCCGAGCAAGCGGGGCTCTGCTCGGGCTGACCTTTTAGTTCCCCTGCCACTCGTGGGAAAAGATGGAGAAAAAGCTTATAAAAAACAAAAACCCAACCCCAGAACGCGTTGAAAGCGAGTCACTTGCGACCGCTTTCAGCGCGTCACTTAAGTTTTCGGAGGAGGCACTGCTGGAGTCGCCTACCCCGTCCCCTAAAAAGGATGAGGCCCAAGGTTCCGGTAGTGCAGGTAGCGATAGAGACCCTACCACTTGGCAGATGAGCCGCAGTAAGTGGAAGCGGGAGAAGCGCAAGCTAAAAAGGAAGATTCAGGAGGCCAGTTCGGCTCTCGCGTCGCAGGGCTCTCTGGCGAAAGCCTCGACGAGCGCTGGGGCGGGGGAGTCGGGGAGGCCTCCGAAAGTCAAAAGATAGGGAACGGACCCTGAAGAGGGCCCGTCGCAGCAGCGCCCGGCCAAGCGACAGAACCGAGGTGAGGCTCTGGCTGAGGGACCGCGCTGCTCTGCAAAGGAGCAGAGCGATCTCGCGGTCATTGTGCACCGGGAGGATGGCGTTAGGGTGGACGAGGCTGCGGCAGACCTCATCAGGGACAAGCTGGCGGATCTCATATTCGCCAAGATGGAGGACCCCCAGGAGGACATGGGGAGATCCACTGCTTTTACGACGTCGGGACTGGTGTCGGAAGGTTTCTTCCTTGTGACACCGCTCACGATGGAGGCGAGGGAGTGGATCTTGACATGCGATTTTGGTGTGTACAACGGGATCCCATTAAAGGTGAAGCCACTGAACCGGAGCAGAGTAGCAGTATGGCTGCCCGGTAAAGTGGATCCAAGAGCGCCGAAGTTTCTACAGGGGCAGAACGCCTATAAAACCGAATTGAGGATGTCGGAGTGGACCCTTATCTCCAGGGAGAAACTCCTCGCTGGGGAAAGACTGGTGATGGGGGTCCCCAACGACGTCTTCAAGGAGGACATAGGACATGTCTGGCTCAAATACCAGGCCACCCAGGTTCAGGCCCGATTGCTGCGTACGAGCAAGCAACAGGCGAAACCTGATGTGGCCGATGCCGGACATGCTAGCGGGTCAAAGATGACGGATAGCGGCACACAAACAGACCCACAGAACTCCACAGAGGAGTCGCTGGGGGGTAAGGGCATAGATTGCGGTGGTGTCTGTTCGGGAGAAAATAGATGCTCCCAACAGCCCCTGCGATCAGCCCTGCCCAACAGCGGCCCAAGCACATCAACAGACACAGACCTGGGACCTGTGCAGACCGCCCCGCTGAAGACACCGGAAGCTCACCATAGTGTGACTGACGGTGATCAGAGGCGGGGCCCGAAGCACTAGGTCTCGGGCGACACACACACATTACACACAATGACTCTTTACAGTGACACTACACACGCACACACACTTACAAACACAACACAAAATAAAATAAAGATACTTCAGTTAAATTTGCACCATTGTCGCGAAGCCATGACAGAGCTTTGCAGATTTGTGGTAGCAAACAACATAGACATCGCCTTGCTACAAGAGCCATATGTTATTAATGGCCGTGTTGTTGGCATTGGCTGTCTGGGTGGTGAAACTATCTACCATCGTGTTGGTGAGTCCGACCCCAGAACATGCATCTATGTTAGCAACAGAGCTAGGGCGTTAGGACTAATGGAAGTTGAATGTTACAGAGATCTCACGGCTGTACTAGGCACACTATGTATGGCAGATGGGAATACAAAGAAAATGGTTTTCATGTCGGTCTACATCCCGAGTGAGACGGACTACGAACCACCAGGACAACTTATAGAAGAGATAATGTCGAAATATAGAGGTATGGGTATCCCGATTGTTGCGAGCTGTGATGCCAACTCACACCACAAGGTGTGGGGCAGCACGGATTGCAACAAGAAGGGAGATTTATTACTTGAATATATTATTAGCACGGACCTGGAAATAATGAATGTAGGCAACACACCCACGTTTGTAACTAGAACAAGGAAAGAGGTTCTTGATATAACATTAATGTCAAGCGATGCCTCCCATCTGTTGAAAGATTGGAAGGTTGACACCTCTTATGCCTTCTCAGATCACCGCAGAATAACATTCCACCTGAACTGCCAGCTGGAAGTAGTAAAATTTAGAAATAATAGGAAAACAAACTGGGAAACTTTCGATCTAGCGCTGAGTGAGTGGATTCCTGGTAAAAGAGAATTAAGAGGAAAGGAAGAAATAGAACAAGAAGCCTGTAGGCTTGAGAAAGCTCTTAACGATGCCTATCTCAAAGCCTGCCCACAGAAAGAGATTAGACCGGGGAAGGGACAACCCTGGTGGAACAAATCCCTGAACAAAGCAAGGAAAAGGACTAGAAGGGCACTTAGAGTCGCCTTGAACAGGGACGACGACGAAAGCTGGAGGAAATACAGAGAAGAACGCAACAATTTTAAGTACCAGAGCCGCAAAGAAAACAGAAACGGGTGGAGTACATACTGCGAAAGCGTTACAAAACAACCAGAAGCGGCCAGGCTGGTAAAAACGCTAGCAAAAGACAAAACCTGTAAATTAGGAAGCCTAAGGAAAGGTGACACCCTAGTAGTGGAACCCAAAGAAATACTTGCAGAAATGATGGCCACACACTTCCCGGATAGCACAAGCTATTCAGAAGAAGACATGGTTGTCACATCAGGTGAGAATCTAGCAGAAGCGAAAGCGGAAGCGGAACTGATTATCACCGAAGAAGCATTAACATGGAGCATTGCATCATTCCTACCGTATAAAGCGGCGGGACCCGATGGCGTCTTTCCCAAGATGCTACAAGTTGCCCTTAAGTATATCAAAGATGACCTACTCACCATATACCGGAGTAGTTTAGCAACAAACTACATCCCCAGTAGCTGGAGAAGAGTCAAAGCCGTCTTCATACCTAAGCCAGGGAAGGTTACATATCACGAGGCGAAATCCTTCAGATGTATAAGCCTTTCTTCGTTTGTATTGAAGACACTCGAGAAGATACTAGATAGACACATGAGAGCAGGGATAGAAAAGAGTTCAATGCCGCTACACGCCAACCAACACGCCTACATGGAAGGAAAATCCATTGACACGGCACTACACAACGCGGCAATAAGAATTGAAAGAGCTATAGAGAACAAAGAATATGCCCTTGGCTGCTTCTTCGATGTAGAGGGAGCCTTTGACAAGGCCACTCCTCAATCCATTGTGGAAGCACTTAACAGAGAGGGGATATCTGGACAGATAACGGGATGGATAACTAATATGTTAAAACATCGCTCGATACAAGCTGACTTAGCGGGAACAACATGCACCATTCGAGCAAGAAGAGGATTTCCGCAAGGAGGATGCCTATCTCCGCTCCTATGGTGCATTCTCATAGACGAATTAGTATCAAAGATAAACGCCATGCACATTTACATACAGGCGTACTCAGACGATGGTCTAATTCTGGTCACAGGTAAAGTACTGAGCGTGACCAGAGACATCATGAAGCGAGGAATTGACACAGCGCTACGATGGTGCAGGGATAAAGGGCTAAACCTGAACCCAGCAAAAACCAAGCTAGTGTTATTCACAAACAAGAGGAAGATTGATAGCATGATTCCATTGAGAATCGATAGCGAAAATCTAGAGGTAGTCAATGAAATAAAATATCTGGGAGTAATCCTAGATAGAAATCTGAACTACAAAGCCCACGTTAAAGAGATCTGCACAAAATCCAAATGTGCCCTTGTGCAATGCAGGAGAGCGGTAGGTAGAACCTGGGGCATGAAACCAAATGTGGTTCATTGGATCTACAAGGCCATAGTACTACCAAGAATTCTACATGGAGCCTTAGTGTGGTGGCACAAGGCACAATTAGGAACGAACAGGAAAGAATTCACAAAAGTACAGAGACTAGCCAGCATCATGATATCGAGCGCCATGAAAACAACACCAACGGCGGCTCTAGAGATGATACTCGGCCTCAACCCAGTTGATCTCACGATCAAGAAGAAAGCGACTGAACAATGGTTCAAGCTTAAGAGCAACAAATTATGGAAGGGAGGGCACTATGACCAAGGTCACGCCGAAATAGCAAAACAGTACGAAGAAAATCTATCCATGATTTTATCAAACAATGATTTGATAAAGAAGGAGAGAATCTTCGACAAGAAATACAAGATAAGCATAGGCTCGAGAGATAACTGGAACATTAACATCGACCACCCAAAGACAACGATGGTCGGCTACACAGATGGATCCAGGAAGGAATCGACGAAGTTATCAGGGGCTGGCGTATATATTAGCCATCCAACTGAAATGAAAGCATCGTTTAATCTAGGCAGATTCTCCAGCGTATTCCAAGCGGAGATATTCGCAATACGAGAATGCGCCAACATGATCAAACAAAATATCACTAGCGCACAGAGGATTGAGAAGGCAGTCATATACAGTGACAGTCAAGCGGCATTGAAGGCCCTCAATAAGAGGGAGACTACCTCAGCACTGGTCAAAGAATGCAAAAACACCCTGCAAGATCTAGCAGACCAGACTGAGATAGTAGTTGCCTGGGTACCTGGACATGAGGGTAATGCGGGCAATGAAGAAGCAGACAGACTGGCGAGAGAAGGAGCCGATGAGACGTTCATAGGCCCTGAGCCGAGACTGCCAATAGCACACAGGATAACAAAAAATGTTATAACCCTGAGAATAAACAAAGAAACAAACCAGAGATGGAATGACACGAAGAGCTGTAGACAGTCGAAATTCTTCATCTCGACGCTTGACAGCAAGAAGACCAAAGAGTTGCTCAAACTCAATAGGAGCAACATTAGAACAGTTGTGGGAATATTGACGGGACACTGCCCACTCAACAGACACCTGTCAATAATGAAGCTAGCAGAGGACCCTCTGTGTCCTAAGTGCAAAGAGAAAGAAGAGACCAGTCTGCACTTCATAACGGAATGCCCAGTATATGCATACGCAAGATGGGAGCTGTTTGGAGCGGACGAGCTGAAGAAGGAAGATTTGGCATATCTAACCATAAGGCAGCTAAGTAGTTTTTGTAGATCAACACGTAGGTTTGAGGGGGTGACACCAGAGGGGCAAATGATAACCCGTCCCCGCATCTAATCCCAGAGGCGAGCCCGGGGAATTGGGTGAAATGGTCCCGTTAATGAGGACTGATCACCCGTCTGGCCTTGCTGGCGTCCCCAACCCTTAAATAATAATAATAAAATGCTATAATAAACAATAATTTAAGTATATTGGTATAATGGTTATATGGAAAATTGAGTCTAATAAGAAAGTGTTCAATTAGACTAATTAGATTAATTTCTAATACTTATTAATTGTTTTAAAAGATGTATTTTAGTAGGTTTTAGCGACTTTTACATAGATTTATAAGAATATTAGTAAATATATAGTGTATAGAAAATTGCTTTGATTTTACAAGTTGAAGAAAAGTTAAAAGTTTAGATATTATTTATTAGAATTTTGCAATGAATGTTATGTCAAAAGATAGGTCTCGACTTGTAGTTTATAACGCTAAAAGAATTATAATGATACGATTTGTGGTTTAGAAAATATTAGCAAGAATGTGCAAGGCAACCGTGAAATTGTCAAGTTTTTGTCGTATTTTCGTTGAATAACTCTTTATCATGTAAAGATATGTTTATAGTTTATGTTTTATTATGTAAATGATATCGTGACAATTCTAAAAATGTATAATATGTAAGGATTATTTGAAATATAATAATAAATAAAGGCGAAAAAGGTCTCGGCTCAAAGCAAAAATGAAACGAAAATCGAGCGCAATGCGAGCCGCGACGTGTCCTTGGGACGCGGGGGTATAAATACCGGGCCGATCGTAGGCTCGGCAGTCACAACGTAAGACGCCAGGAGGCCGTGTGGTCGCAGACTGCACGGTAGGCGGGGGGCAACCTCCCAATCAAAAGTGAGCCGAATGGGCTCACACTAATCCGTTGAAGCATTAGGGCCTTCGGGCCATTAGCATAGATCCATCCGAAAAAAAAAAAAAAAAAAAAAGCTCGGCAGTCAGTCGCGATCGGTCGTCCGAAGAGAACAGCCGAACAAGAAGAGGCGAAGAGCCGAGACCTTGAAGCGAGTATAAGGAAGAATAGTGGTTTTAATTATTGACTCCCAAGATCCCCGACTCTTGTTTCAATTCACGCCTCTCCCGAGGTCCTCACGAACGTATTGCCAAATTACGCATTCAGGGGTGCATGGTGGCGTACGTTATCAGCGAACGAAAGGCAAGACGTACGCCAAAATATAGTTGGGTGATTGTCCCAGGCGGAGCGGCGAGCTACAGTACTACCGACATACCGAGGAACTGCCCAAGCTCGACCGTACAGCTGCATCAGCTGTGGACACTGCGACACCGCAGAACCGCCGCCGCCAACAGTGATGAAAAAGTGTATCACTCGGGCGCCAAATATATTTTTGGCTCGGGCGACGTACTTTAATACCCTCTCTACGTTCAGGATTCTACTACAGAATCCCTCGCAATGCTTGGGATTCTACACAAAAGCGTCCTCGCCGTAAAAATATTATTTTGTTCCCATATGAGCTCTACCCACTAAAACCCGGCGAGTGCCACCAATGCCACCTTTGGTGAGTTACCCCTAATCTGTTAAGCAAACAGGTCACCTCGACGACTAGTCAGAACAACCCCTCCCAACGTCGGGACAGTTCAATGGGGTAAGGTTCCCATCCTCGCCCCTTGTCCCCCTGCTCTTTTGTCCCCTCTTATATAAGTAAGGGTACAAAGAGCAGCCTCGGCTCGGCTTTGATTCGCCCAAGGTGCTGGGCTCACCTTAAGCTACTGAGTCCCACTGCCACGACAGGCCTTTCTGTGTTGTTCTGTGGTGCGGGACAGCCCCTCTGTAGAGGTGGCATCGGTCCCTTGATGTCGGGAAGCGTTCACAAGATTCTACACGAGCACTTTTGCACGAGAAGAATAGTTACCGCGGCGAGTGTCTCATAACCACGCCGAAGCTGACAAGCTAGTTCGTGTGGAATTGTGCCCTGACATGATCAAATGTATTGATCACATGATCAATACATTTGATCATGTCAAGACCCTTAAACAAAAAAAAAACTTTGCTTTACAATTAAAAATATCCTGTCAATTACATATTATGGTCAACCTATCATTACATAAAAACATTACCAGTGACTTGCTACAAGTAACACATTACCATACTATAGTTACAAAATTGCACTGAATTCGCGCATCGGGCAAGCGAAGACCATTGCACGCACAATATTAAACCAGTACATAAAAATTTAAGAAATTACACATTACATAACAATATTATCAATGTTACAAACTGCAGTAAAAAATATGTAGCACCCCAGGCCTGCGACACAGTCTTGGCGTCAGTAGGTAGCAGGGACCTACTACGGACCACTAGGGTGAATACGCGAAATACATAAGAAAAGTTCAATACACCACAGGAGTTCCTGTCACTATGTTCGTCGTCCTTTTACATATTTACTGAATTTTGTAATACACAAAAATAAACACACACTGGATAATATGGCTGTGATTACAAAAATGAGTATGCCATATATTTCGATTTTCTTTTCAAGTGCGGCTCTGGCAGAATTTTCCAAAACAGCCTGTGCAATGACCAATTGCTCGCTTTTAGCTGGGTGATTGCACATGTTGACAAAAACAGCCATATACTGCATACACAAATATATCTGGAAACGATATACACAATATGCGGCTTTACCAACTCTATCGGGCTCTATCAACACATATCCCGTCTTAAGCCGATCTATTGAAATATGTACCAGTCTGTTATTTAATTGTATCTTAAAAACCTTATTCGACCTGCTTATAATGCGGTAGGGGCCATCATAAGTGGGAGTTAAAGGCTTCTTCACAGCATCATTCCTAATAAACACATGGGAACATGTTTGCAAATTCTTATATACGAACAACTTACGGGAATCGCTATCCGCTCGTGCCTTGGGTTGTAAGCTATGAAATATTTCTCGTAACCTCTCTTCGTACGTGTAATAATCGAAATTAACTGTTCCACTCACCTCGCTGTAGAAATTGCAAGCGCAATGTTTGCCCCAGCACCAACTTTACCGCGCTAAAGCCGGTGTCACACCGACTCGCAGCGTGGATTCCGAATAAAACGATGGGTAACTCGTCATCCCACGAAGTTCTATTTGTTAATCTACACGTGAGGGCTTCTTTGAAAGTACGATGCCACCGCTCTATCTTCCCGTTACTTTGGGGGTGATAGGTGGTGGTACTAATTTTCTGAACACCTAACATTTTTAGAAAGTTATTAAACAATTCGCTTTCGAATTGCCCGCCTCGATCACTCGTTAGCCTGGTCGGATATCCAAATCTACAAATTCAATTTTCATAAATCGCTCTGGTAACTCTGGTAACCGCCTTTGTGAGATTCCCCGGATCTGTTAAGCTAACAGGGCACCTCGACGGCTAGTCAGTCCCGCAAGGGACCGACGCCACCTCCACAGAGGGGTTGTCCCGCACCACAGAACAACCCCTCCCAACGTCGGGACAGGTGAATGGGGTGAGGTTTCCATCCTCACCCCTTGCCTCCCTAGCTCCTTTGTCCCCTCTTCTTACAAGAGGGGTACAAAGAGCAGCTCATTCGGTTCAATCAGATTCACCCAAGGTGAAGAAAGAATGAAAGAATGTTATGCCTGAAACTTTTTGGTATGTATGGCCTCACTATACCAGTCGAACAATATATACTTTTGCTGACATTAGGTTAACATAACTTTCTTGAACTGAATTTGTGACTCATTATTAGTACCTAATAATTCTGTAATCTGATCATCATCCTTTTTTTTTTTTTTTTTTCGCAGAGAAATCCTTATGGATGCAGCCAGGATCTTCGGGTAGATCCTGACCCAATGTGGGACTCGTACCTGGGAGTGCCCACCCTAACTAAAACCACTGCGAGCGCCTTCAGCCGCTTTTTGAGGGTCCCGGATATGCAGGCAACAGACAGGATCACCTCAGCGACAGGCTGGCCCCAGCGAAGACCAGACTACTCCTCATAATGGGGGACTGCCCGGCCGTTACTAAGCAGTCCCGACGACGTCGTGCCATACAGACCCAGGTTCCCATCCTGAGCCCGACACGAACACAGGGGCGTTACTGAAGGCGCATTAAGTAGCGCCACCTACGCACCCCCGTTATCATCATCATCCTGTTGCGACCCTTCTGCGTAATCTACTCCAGTCGGACACACGATAGTCTCAATACGCGATAAGGCGTCTGCTACTGGATTTTCGCTACCGCTTACGTGTTGAATACTATTTGTATATTCGCTTATATACATTAACTGTCGAATACATCTAGGTGTCTCTTCCTCCGAATTAATTTTGGTCAGGGGCTTGTGATCCGTAAATACGGTTAAAACGCGACCTTCAATCATGTTTCTGAAATGCATGATAGACATATATATCGCAAGTAATTCTATATCATATTATGTCCTGTAACTTTGTTGTTTGTGTTAAATGGGTAGTAGTATAATCTAACGTATATGGGCTGAAATGTGGCGTTATACAAGGAGGTCTGAGTTGGCCTCGATTATTCAATTTGTACATCAATAGGCTCATAGGGTGTCATGTTGATGAAGTGGGCATAAATAATATCAGTTGCGGATGATATGGTACTTCTGAAACCATCTATTGGTGCGCTACAGAGGCTCCTTGCTGTCTGTGAGTCTTATTCAGTTGCAATGCATGACTTTTGGCAGCCTTATGTAGGTACGACCTATAAATATAAACCATACCTATAAATCTTCTCAAACCTTCCACAGTTTCCGGTATCAGATATTCTTTAATAGCTTTAAATAGCGGGCATATACCTTCCTGCGAACTTTTGTAACCTAAAAATTCGATTATTCGATACAATTTTTTCCGAATATACATTTAGATGTGTTAATTGTGATTGCCAATTTTCTGAATCGTTCAAATATTTGTTTGACATGTTCTTTGTTGGTGACGTCATCCTCTGATGCAATTATGACGTCAATGCCACATATTACAAAAGACCACTTATAACTACGTCGCTATCCTAAATTTAGCTCTTATGTTACAACACCATACGTGTTTATTAAAGTGCCATTTGCAGCGTATAATATATATGCACTCTTATCACATTTCTTAAAATTATTGAACTTATAAACAGGGACGATAGATATATCGGCACCTGTGTCAATAAAAAAATTCGTACCGCTGTTAGAGTCTATTACACATAAACAATGGTTTTCATTCCACCCGGTACACTCCCCCATTGCTGCAGGCTGCACCGCATTTAGTTTCCCGCCGCCGTTCTCCATCTGCACGGAGACTCGCAGCTCTATGCGGCTGCGCGATATCTATAATGGTACTTGCATAACCAATCTGCACTATGTGGCGTGCGCTTTGGAACTCTGGAGTGTGAATGAGATCTTCTCCTAAAGCCTTGGAAACGGAATCTTCGTCGTTGTTCTCTACCCCTTATCTCATTCACCTCGCCTCGTAAGCTCTTAATTTCCAGGGAGATATTTCGCATTTCTGCCAACAGCTCAGCATTCACCGTCGTATCGTTAGCTGTCGTCGACGTCGACAGCTTACTGACCTCTACAATATCTCCGCTCCGCAAATTATCCATAATCTTATCTGCCATGCTGGCGAGTTCGTCTAGTTTTGCTTCTGTGCTGCTGTTTGCGATAATTACTCATCCCGGTAGTCACGACATCCATAGGTTCTTAAAGGTGTCACCAGCCGTAGCCGTATTCCTAACTAGCTCCTTCATCTTCCCGACAAGCTCCGACGGACGCTGCTGTCTTAGATCCACTAACTTATGAAACTGCGCCTCTGCGCTTTCTTGATAAATTTTGAGTAATATATTTTTTAAAGCTGTATATCGTTGCTGCGCCGGAGGATCGTCGATCATGTTAGCTATCTGGCTTAACTCTTCTTTATCCAATTTCGCCAAGACCAAATCATATTTTACATTCTCGCTTTGGTGATGCGGTCCAATTACCGCTTCGAATTGGGCGAACTTTATGCGTGGCATATCGGTCCAAAACGAAGGTATCCTGGCCAATAAGGTGATTGCAGCCAAATCGCTGGTGCTTTTGTAATCCCTCTGAGAAGCCATTGGTTGCTGCGTAGGTATTGGTTGCGGTTGAGTCATGTCACACTCTCACTTCATTGTCCGGTACACGTGCGCTAAATAGGTACGTCGCAAAGTCCAAATGACGCAATACTGTATACGGGCACGCGGCGGTATGGTGAGTTGCGAGGGCAGTACGGAACTTTTAAACGCGGGGCAGACTGGAAAATGTTTCGAAAATTGGTTTAGACGCAGGACACTTTGTATAGAGGCGCCGTTAAATGTTAATAGAGAATACTTTTTACAAGTTGCCTCCCTATTCATCTTTAAGAGAAAAATTTAAAGAAATATAAATTCTGACTGTCGCCTCTCAATACATCTTAGAAAATTTACTGTATGTCCGGAAAAACATAAATGAATTTTGTAAGAAAAGTGATATTCATAGTAGGAATACACGTAATAGACACAGGTTACATGCACCAATGATTAGACTATCAAAAGTAAGCAATTCTTTTAAAGGCAACTGTATACGCTTTTACAATAGGATTCCAGAAAACGTTCAAAAGCTCTCCATAAAAAAATTCAAAAAAGTTGTTAAAGAGCTTTTGTGTGGTGAAGCATGTTATAAAGTAAAAGATTTCATGGAAGATACCACACCCTGGGAATAAGGCGTTCCTCCCGGGCATTTCAAGATAAGATGTTAAAATTGTTATATAATATAATATATATTAATTATATATATAATATAATAATATATTATTTGAAAAGATTAGTTTCACTGAGTTTGTTTCGCCGGTTCTTCTCAGTGGGCTTACCTTGGAACCGGTGGTAGATTCAATTGACGTTCAAAAAGATACTGTATTAGTACTATTTTGAATAAAAAATTTTGATTTTGATTTTGATTTTCTGAGTGCCCCACGTAGGCACATACATAACTCTTGTAAAAAGATCATGTGAAATTGCTGAGATTCAAACCCGCTTTTGGCGTCAGTATGGTTGAGTTAACAAAAACAACAACAAAATAGAGATTTTACATTACTTACTCTATTTTTTTGCACCGGAATACAATAACAATAATCGCAAGAATCACATAGAACATGAAGATATAGTAAACAAGTGGTCTTACTGCTATAAACGGTTCCTTCCACACAACCGAACAACATAATACATATTAATATCTATCGACGCTTTCACACCACGTCAATCTGGTCCCGTGGTAAGTTCTCGAAGAACTTGTGTTACGGGTACCAGACAACGGAAATATATTTAATACTTTTTACTATACATATATTTAAGATTTGTATTATATAATACACATCCATGACTCAGGAACACAGAAAGTATTTTTGTTCCCTGGCGGGATTCGAACCCGCAACCTCCGGCTTGAGCGCCAACGCGCTTACCACTGAGCCACAGAGGTCGTCGGTAATAAAATGCAGCTTAAGTTCGTGAGTCTCGAAAGAAGCCGATGAACGCTGGAGGTTTATTATACTGTTAAATTAAGAATTGTATTTCACTCAATTTTTGTAATATCTACTAAACCCTTTTGCAACCGCGGTTTCCACTTCAGAACCTTATTGACTCGCTGACACTCTCAGCGCATTTATCCTTCGTGTAATGGCGGCATCGAGCATATAACCGGAATAGAGCGGTTATATCATGTATTTTCTATGAAAATAAATTCCGCCTTTGTGCTGCGACGCTGCGCCAGTTCTGCTCTCTGATTGGCCGACTGATGGCTATTGATGGATGATTGGCCGATGGGACGTACACACAGATCACTGGTTTTGGAAAGATTTCAAAGAATTTTTTATGCTATTACTACGTACCTATCCAAAACTATCCGGAATCTTTCATATAAGTTTCGCAAGACTGTCTCTTATAGTTGATTAAAATTACAAGTACGGTTAGAAAATTATGTATCAATATAGATAGAGTAGGGTGCAATTGTTAAGTTTGCCTGTAGAATTAATGTATTTCTTGGGATAACAAATAGTACTTATGTTCTTTAAAAGTGTTTAAGGATCATATAAATTAAATTTTCTTCTAATATTGTTCTAATAATATTATTCTAATACTTTGTTTTCTTTTCGAACGAACGAGCAACGAATTTTTGAATGTTAGACGAATTAGAATGAGCGAAAAACTAGATAAAACAAAGTTACAAGGTTAGGAATTAGGATGAGAAAATTGCATGCGAAGCCGCTGACTACATCTAACTGTGCGTCTTGAAATAATAATACATGTTAGTATATGTATGTAACTACTATATATAATACATATATAGTAACGTAGCTTCAGGTCATAATAATATTATTTCCTGCTTGCTTATAACATAGACGCTTAGAACGTAAGTGATTTAAATATTATTTAATATAAGTTAACGGAATTGGAAATAAATGCGAATTAAATATTCTTCCAGAATCGCTGTAAAGGAAAATTAATTATTAATAAATTTTGTTTTTTAAAGACCAAGTCTGTATTTAACAATATCTATGAATTTTTTAAATCACATTAAGTATATCTGTATGTAGTTAACGTACTATTATAATTATGATATACTATTCGTATGATTGATTATATAATTGAATATAAACATTAAGTATATTATAAGCTTTTTTTTTTTTCTTTAACGTCGGGAAATGCTCTGAGGCATCCCGCGGGGGAGTGGGTCTCCCCACGCGGGTATAATATGGGACTCGCTGCGCCCGACAGCTGGTAAATGGACGCAGCTCTACCCACTAAAACCCGGCGAGTGCCACCAATGCCGCCTTTGGTGAGGTGCCCCGGATCTAGAAAACAAACAGGGCACCTCGACGACTAGTCAGCCCCTCAGGGGACCGACGCCACCTCCACAGAGGGGTTGTCCCGCACCACAGAACAACCCCTCCCAACGTCGGGACAGTACAATGGGGTGAGGTTCCCATCCTCACCCCTTGCCCCCCTGCTCTTCTGTCCCCTCTTCTTATAGGAGGGGTACAAAGAGCCCCCTCGGCCCAATTAGCTTCGCCCAAGGTGCACCGCTCACCCTAGGTTACTAAGCCCCACCGCCACGACAAGGCCTGAACCATGGTGGGGAAGTATATTATAAGCTAAATTTTCATAACAATATTTAAAAAAACATATTACATATTATTATTAAATATTTAAAAGACAATGTTTTATTTTGTAAGTAGATTCGTAATTTGGTTGGATTATTTTAGGAGATTCATTCTTCCTTCCGTCTGACACAGGTCCTCACCGGGCATGGTTGCTTTGGTGAGTACCTGTGCCGGTGGGCCCACTGGGAGCCGTTGACAGTGTGTCATGACTGTGGCGCGGCGGTGGACTCGGCCCAGCACACCCTCGAGGTGTGCCCGAGATGGGCTGCGCTGCGTCACAGTCTGACATCAGTCATCGGAGGGGACTTGTCTCTGCCGAGCGTCATCAGCGCGATGCTCGGTGACGACGAGTCCTGGACGGCGATGGTCTCCTTCTACGAGGCAGTAATGTCTCAGAAAGAGGCCGACAAGCGGGTGAGAGAGGAGGCCGCCAGGCCTCTAGTAACGCCCTTGTGTTCTTGTTGGGCTCAGGATCAGAACCTGGGTCTGTATGGCCGTCGTGGGGACTGCTTAGTAGCGGCCGGGCAGTCCCCCCTTACGAGGAGTAGTCTGGCCTTCGCCGAGGCCAGCCTGGCGCTGAGGTGATTCTGTCTGTTGCCTGCATATCCGGGACCCTCAAAAAGCGGCTGAAGGCGCTCGCAGTGGTTTTAGTTAGGGTAGGCACTCCCAGGTGCGAGTCCCACATTGGGTCACGATCTACCCGAAGGTCCTGGCTGCATCCATAAGGATTTCCCTGCGATAAAAAAAGGAGATCCATTCTTCGACAAGAATTATGGAACATTTTAAATTTATATTCTCGTCTCGTTGAGTTCGAACCCGTCACAGCACCATAATCACCAGCGTGAACCTTATTTTCAGTCG
This sequence comes from Helleia helle, assembly GCA_963853865.1. NCBI lineage: Eukaryota > Metazoa > Arthropoda > Insecta > Lepidoptera > Lycaenidae > Helleia > Helleia helle. Next base: position 17,106,805 of record OY971432.1, on the reverse strand, counting down.
GGGCATTTTGACTTGTCTTGTGAAATATTTTTGGTGAAAAGCGGATTAATTATTATGTCGTATGCGTATTTCCATTAGGATCTGATATAAGTTCAGTGGAAATAAATTACTTATGGTTGAAGAAATTGACACGCTTTAAGGACTAACTAATATTATCACCTTCATGCTATACATGTTATTGGGAAATAATATATTACATTTTTACCCACTATGCACATAAGTATTGCATTTTTTAACCTTTTTTATTTTTTCACGAAGTATATTCTGTTTCTATGAGCCACACCAGAGGATCAGCAGGTGCGTTGCTGGCCTTTCAGATATGAGTATGCTCTTGTCTTGAAGGTCCCTAAATCGTATCGGTTCGGAAACACCGTAGGTGGTAGCTAATTCCAAAGTAAAATATTAGTCGTGCGAGACAGGAAATGCCGTAAAAATCGAGTTGTTGTGGATTCCCGGTCATCGAGATGGTGTAGGTGAAATTTGGAGTTTTTTCGCGATGTCCGGTGGTGGAATTCTGCTGCAGGTATTACAGCCCAAACAATTCATCAGAACACTCCCCGTGGTAGATGCGGTAGAAGACGCTCCGACATCTCTACGCAGCGCCAAAGAATCAAGCCGAGAGATAACATTGTTATCCACGATTCGAGCCGCCCGGCGTTGGACGCGGTCAAATGGAAGGGGCTGATATTGAGGCGCTCCAGCCCAGAAGTGAGAGCAGTATTCCATGTGAGGCCGGATCTGCGCCTTGTATAATAAAGGCGGTGTGAAGGCATGAAATACTGCTTCGCCCTACTGAGCACGCCGAGTTTCTTAGAAGCAAGTTTAGCCTTCATAGACCTTAGTTTCATGGACGTATATATTCAAATATACATTCAAAATTTAATCCAAATCAATCCAGCCAATTTGGCCGGATGGAGGAGAATCACATGTACAAAAGAATTTTAGAAATAAATAAGATAACTTACGTAATTCTTCATATTATGATTATAAGCCTATTAGCTATATAAATACCGGCAATTCATTTTATGATATACGGGGGCGGGTAGAGAATAATACATGCTTTAGAGTAATGATACACGGGACGAACGTGCGTCTTAACAAAGTGCTTATGTCTCAAGGTTATATCAAATATCTCAATATTCTTCGGAAAGAAAATTCCTAAAACATGCCAAGGTGTTAATTAAAGGGAATAGGTACCGAAACATTTTTGCAGGTCGTCTCGGGGTAGGCATCGCATGGACAGGTCACCTAAGCATAGCATAATGATGGATGATGACGTTAGTTCGAGGTATTCCCGAACCGAGATGACTAAGGGACCCAAGGGGATCAAGAAAAGAGCATAGCTATTTGAAAGGACGGCAATGCACCTACTAATGATGTAGTGGGTGTCTGCATGTCGCTTATCACTTACTACCAGGTTAACCGGCTGTCCATGGCCGAAAAAGGTAATTTCGTTTTTGCCGGTTTTGTCCACTTAATTGTTATCTACAATGGTTTTTTTGCGATGGGCCAATCCTCATGGATACCACTGGGGCCGGGGGGCTTGGTGGTTATGTAGAACACCCCAGCGGTGTTCTTCTCGTCGTGCTGGTCCGGCTGCCGCGCCGGCCGCTACATGCTCATCAGCACTCTCTTCATGTAAGGCACCCTGAACACTGAAGGCGCCTTACGGCACAGACCTTCTCACGCGCGCGGCGGATCCCCCGATCGGCCGCGCACAGATCTCTTGTGGCGGTGCGACAATAAGTCGCCGCCACGGCTCTTCACCTAACGGAAGTTCCCAGGGCAACTACTCCTCCAACGCCATGGGAACCTTCTCCACCAGAACCCGTTGCCCGTGGAGGGACAGGAAGGATATTCTGATATCACATAAAGTGGAATAAACTCAAGAAATAAAATAGGCAAAAAATAAAATAAAATTTATATCAGTGAAGTTATTTTTCGCATTTAACAATGTCAAGAAAATGACAAGTATATACGATATTTGTAATTATACATATAGACAAATAATAATGATAGGTTTATGTTTACATGATATATTATACTGTTGTTTAATAATAAAGAACCTTATTTCTAGATGTACTCATTAATTCTACCGGGCTTCCTGCTGGCCTGTGTTTGCGGAATGTTTTACATTTTGAAATGGAGACGCGGGAAGTATTTGAGACATCTGCCCACTTTACCTTATTTACCGATCGTGGGAAACATGCACTATTTAGTCGGTGGGGGAAAAAGTAAGTTTTTTGTTTTTTTTTTTACAGTTAGGTAGGCAAACACGCTGATATGCCAGTGGTCGCACTGGTCGCTAGTTATTTACACAATATAGACTCGTTCTGAATACGTAAGAGACCGAGGACCGTCTTCATAGATCCTTGAGATCCTATCAGGGTTGCCAATAATCGTTTAACTCTCCCATCCTCCGGATCCTAGGGCATCCCTAAAACACAATACCCCACACGTTACCACGCACTCAACAGCGCCTCCGCCGTAGGTGAATTTTGCATCCGAAATGCAGGGAGGAAATTAGTAGCCCCTTAGTATATACATAATATATAGAGCGCGCGTCACTAAGTATGAACTGTAAGCACAGGTATGAACATAGAAAAAACAATTGTCTTGGATGCGTTCAATCAGTGTTAAAAGAACAAACAAAGTTTTTATGTTGTAATGGTGAAATATGAAGTGCCAATTTGTAAGAATGATTCCTGGAAGCAAAATAAAAGAAAGCAATAACATTTCTGTCTTGGCGTTTCTGACGTGGCGAGGGATGCTATGTTTAGCAGTGGATGGATAGAGGCTGATGGTGATGATGATGATGATGAATGTCCTAATTTAAAATATAGATATTTTTTAATGCGTTACGCATGGAACGTCAATCCCACAGCGCTTTTCTATATAACGCATCTGCTTACGATCGGCAAAGTGAAGCGGCGTGACAGTAGCACTCTATAATAATATTATGTATACTCTAAGGAAGGCCCACTCTCACATTAATGCCCCGCCTCTTAGACGGAACAGGGGAGCCATAAGGGTCTCTAAGCACAGTAAACTTCGGCAGGTTTGTGACTTCTGGCCTCACCTTTGTCTGATGAAGACCAGACCTCGGTTCACTAGCATAGGTCATTTAGCCTCCGCGCCCAAAACAACCTCAGTGTAAAGTGTCCTCAATATTATACATTTATCTTTTTTTTTTTTGGTTCACTATTGGTTTGTTAAAGTGGAGGGTTCCCCCCCGCCAACCGTGCAGTCTGCGAGCACACGGCCTCCTGGCGTCGGGTTGGGCATTTATCTTGCTTGGTTCATTATAAACCAGTGCCGAAGCCTTAGAACATGATAAAAAGTAGAATAAAATTATAGTAGAATGAAACCATTGGAATAAATCCAAATATAACAAGAAGGACCAGACCGTCCTAGCCCTTACGTAATTATAATATAAATATATGCGTAGATGCCTATTTCTTGCTCTTTTAAGGCAACTTTTATACCTGAGTGACCTACGAAAAAATTTCGCCCATCAAAAAGTATTTTATTTCATACAGAAGTTGCGAAGGAGCTAAGACCATAGACATAATATAGAAGGGTCCTTCTATATTATGTCTATGGTCTTAGCTCCTACGTCCAGTCGGGCGTACCTACGAAAAAAGGTGAACTACAACTCAAATCGGCACTTAACATGGCTACAATTGCTAGGGTTTTGACAGCAAAACTACTATGAAAAGGGCACTCAAGATGGCGGATCAGGCACTCACTTACAGCTGTAAGTTTAAAGAAAGGGGCATCTCCTCTTATTTCCTAACTTCATGGCTAGGACTGTCTGGGCTTTACTCTCTCTCGTATCGTACTCGTTTTATTGCATTTTCTGAGAACATTTGCCATAGTGGTGTTCCTATACTTTATTACACCATCGTAAAGTTTACGTTTTTACCGGTGGGAGGGAAGCGCTGTGCCGCGCTCCCCTGGGTACGCGCATGGGTACCACCATCTTGCTGGTTTCTCCCGTGAAACAGCTTCGCTGTGTTTTGGAGAGAACGACAAGACAGTCAATGTAATTACTGGCACCGATACTTAACATCTTATGTCTCAGGATAGGCAACACATAAATGAGTTGCCTGAGCTCGTTCCAGGTATACTAGTTTATAATAATGAGCGACGTATTGAGGTTGCCAGTAAAATAAATTAGTTCCAGTTGTATAAATATATATATATAAATTCCAATTGTATAAATTCCAATTGTATAAATTCCAATTGTATAAATGTTCCAGTTGTATAAATATATATATATAATATATATAAATGAGTGGCCTGGGCTCGTTCCAGGTAGACTAGTTTATGTTCATGGGCGACGTCGACCACTTACCATCAGGTGGTACGTTTGCCAGTTTGCCTATCCAACTAACATAAAAAAGTACAGATTTTAATGAACAAAAAGCACACCAGCTTTTTGAAAAAACTGATATTTTGTTGGGAGAATTTTCGATTGAAAATTAGGTTGCTTTTTCGATATTAAGTCAAAAAAGTGAAAAAACCAGGGTTTTAAATAAAACAAAATCAGTACATATTTGGGGCATAAAAATTGTAGATTTTTTATAACCTACAACTTTCAACTTTTTTCCATAGGACTTGAAGTTTTGCGCGAAAATCGATAAACCGTTTACCCTCCCCCCACTTTCCCGCCCATGAACTAACAATAGTATATCCGGTGCGTTCCATCCTACTATTTTTTTTTCTGTTACAAAAATTATAGTCTGTTACGTCTATGAGTGTCAAATTATTTACTAGAATAAACACTAATTTAAAACATTTTTGCATATTTTTATTTGCTGATGTAATGCTGAAGTTTGTGTAGCTAATAATCCAAATTATTCAGGTCTGTTTCAGTTGTTAGTCCATATTTCAAATATAATGGAAGAAACGAATTTGCCCTTCGTTTTTTGGGCTGGTATTCACCCAGTTATTGGTAAGTAGGTACTTTATACTTGTGTTTGTAAATACAATAAAACATTACATGAAATATCAGATATGTTTACAATATAAAATTTTAAATTCAATTTTTATAATGAAACAATTTTACGGATTTTATCGCGGTTTATTAAGATTTTTACAAGCCCGACGTTTCGGATACTTTACAGTAACCATGGTCACGGGAGGACTGAGGTGTCATATGCCCTAATGTTACAAAGTTATTCGAAACTACCCTATGATACATCAATATTTTAGTACTCTCTATGTAAAAAGTGCTAACTGCATCTTTAATCTGTGGTATATTATGCTTGGTTTTTGACTTAATTATTTTAATAATGGGATCCCAAGCAGGTGGTAAGAGCCAGCCATCTTCTCTATTGAAATTAGGATGTTTTTTAATTTCAATAGCCTCGCTGATCATCCTTGGTTGGAATCGGTGTTCTTTTGCGAGTATCTGTGGTCTATCAAATCTGATATAATGGCGAGCTTAGTGTAGCGACGGTGTTTTAAGTCAACTATATGTTCTTTACCGCGAGTTATAATTGATCTTTTGGTTTGGACTATATAGGTAAGAGAGACCACAATCACAATCAAGCTTGTATACTCCTGCATCTCGTAAGGGTGACACTTGACAGATGATAAAAATTGGCCTATCTTTATTGGCGGCTTGAAATAAGTTTTTAAAGAAGCTTCTTTTAGGATGAAGCCAATTTTGTCAGTAATGCCCGACGGAGACGAGGTACCTGAAGCTCGTTGTCACGCAGTACTTGCTTGACATGTTGAAGTTCGGTCTCCAGGCCAGGCCATTGGCCACTGGCCAGCTCATCACAGATCCCTTGTGCTCTTTGTAACAAAGATTTACCCACGGTAGCTAACTGTGTTGGATGGTGGTGTGACTTGCCGTTTAAATACTTATCCGTATGGGTATGTTTCCTATACACTGTGTGGCTTAAAGTTTTATTGGGATTACGGATAACTAATACATCTAAGAAAGCCAAAGAATTATTTGCCTACATTTCCATTGTGAATTGAATTTTAGTATTGATGGAATTTAGATGGTTAAAGAATATATTTACTTTATCAGATGGCCATATTGTAAAAGTAGGTATCATCTAAATACCGCTTGTAGAACCTGGGTGTTATGGGTGAGGTGAACTGTAGAGTCTCCTCGAAGTCCTCCATGAACATATCGGCAACAACGGGGGATACTGGTGAGCCCATCGCTACGCCATCTACTTGCTGGTGGTTATTCCACAACATGTAGCCAGATGTAAGGCAATGTTTTAGAAGTTCAGCATATTCTATTGGTATGTCATTCTCTCTTAGCTTTCTTGATACAATATTAATGCAATCTTCCACCGGTAAGCATGTAAAGAGTGATTGCACATCAAAACTAACCATAGTTTCATTGTCGCTGAGATGTAGGTGTTTGATCTCATTAACAAAGTGGTATGAATCCCGTGTATGTGCTCTGGTTTGTTCACGCAGCGGTGAAAGTACATGGGCAACATGTTTAGCCAGTCTGTAGGTTGGTGAGTCGATCTGGCTTACAATTGGACGTAGTGGAGCATTAGCCTTGTGTATTTTTGGCAGCCCATACAATTTAGGTGGCTTTAGAAAAGAAGGAATCAAACACAGAAATATATCGAGATAGAAGTAAAGAGTGTATGTACCTCGCGTGGCTAAAAGACGACTCGACGGCTACATTGCTCGCCGCGAACTTTAGTATACCCCCGACCGTGGTCAGCATGCAACGTAAGGTTTTAAAAACAAAATGACTCGTTGTTCAATAATTAATTGTTCAAACACTACCAGTAAAATTGGAGTTGTTAATGGAGGTATTTCCTTTCACTAGTAAGTACTATTTGTACTAAAAAATCTGTTATTAATTTAAAAACCATTTATTTGACTATTTTCATCAAAACAGTAGCGGGCGATTGTGTCTAACGCTAGTTTTCCATTGCGACTTTTATTTGACGAGCCAGACTTGGCGGGCGTTCAAAACCAGCGATGTAAAATATGCTATTAAAACTGTCAGGTCACGTTGCAGACGATTTATGATTTTTTCTGTCAAAAGTGCTGTACCTGCACTGCGATTTTCTTACTCGATTAAAATCTATTTTGAAAGCAGAGGAAATGATAATTTCATTTTATATTAATATGTAGCTATAATGTAATGTATTTAAAATATAAAATAAAAATAATAAACCTTTATTTTTAGCATTTTTTAATGCAAAGCAAATATTATTGAGAAACTGGTTATGTATTGTTTTCTAACTGGTTATGGCTACTTCTATATTACAAGTTTATTTCAGTTTTCCGAATGATCCTTATTTAAAAAAGTGTGTGTGTACTTATGTAGACGCGTTAGAAGTAATACTCCTTAAAAAAAATTACATAATACAATTTCATTACACTGTAACCTTTTTGCTTATTGTGTAGTTAAAAACTATATCTTCTTTTGACGTCTATACTGTCATTATGTGAATATTGTTAATATAAAATAATGTTGACTATAGCTAACTTCAGGGTGTCGGTTTTTCGTGACTCATCATTTTTCCCTAACGCGCTAAAAGAAGTATAACTCCAAAAATAAATGGATTGTTTATATTCCATAGTTATAAACCAGTTAATTTTTCTACAATCCACCAGGGATTATTTGTAGGCCTATTCATTCTCCAATTATTGATTTATGTGATATAGTTTTATATTCCGTATTTTTGGATTCATTACTTAAATAAAAAAGTGGCCACCGTTTGCCGTTTAGATGATTAAGCTAAAAATAAGCAAAATGACACTATGTGACAAAGAACAAAAGTTGAATCAGAAGGACTACAACTATTATCACTGATGACTTAAAAAAAATTTATTGGTTTATTAGAAATTACAATCCCTCTAATAAGGGCGCCAGTGGACGGTCGGCGCCCTATCTATATTATTTGATCAAATCAACATTTTAATTATCAATAATAATAAAAAACAAGCTATTAAATGATTACACGTTATAATATAGTCTTTTTTTTTTTTTTTTTTATGCAGCGGAAATTTGCAGACCAAACCATAACTAGGACCGGGGTGAGTTTTAAACCTAGCCGTGAGTGGGGTTCGCACTTGGAGATGCGTTACCCACTAAAACCGCTGCAAGTGCCCTCAGCCGCCTTTTATGAGAGTCCCGGATCATGCAGGCAACGCAGGACCGTCGGCGACAGGCTGGCCCCGGCGAAAAGGCCAGACTCCTCCTCTAAAGGGGGACTGCTCGGCTGTTCGTTTGATTCGATACTTTTAGCAGTCCCCGACGACGTCGTGTCTAGCTGGACCCAGGTTAAAACCCCATCCTGGGCCCGACACGAGCACAGGGGCGTTACTGGAGGCGCATTAGGTAGCGCCTCCTACGCACCCCCGTTCGTCGCCCGCGGTGGGAGGCCTCGTCGGCGGCCTCCTCTCTCACCCGCTCATCGGCCTCCTTCTGGGACATTACTGCCTCGCAGAAGGAGACCATCGCCGTCCAGGACTCGTCGTCGCCGAGCATCGCGGGGATGACACTCGGCAGAGACAAGTCCCCTCCGATGACCGATGTCAGATCATGACGCAGCGCCGCCCATCTCGGGCACACCTCGAGGGTGTGCTGGGCCGAGTCCACCGCCGTGCCACAATCGTGACACACTGCCAACGGCTCCCTGCGGGCCGTCCGGCACAGGTACTCACCAAAGCAACCATGCCCAGTGAGCACCTGTGTCAGACGGAAGGTAAGGGGTTTGCGCTTACGGCGCATCCACCGCTCTAGGACCGGACGCAGGGCAACCGTTAGGCGTTTGCCATACGGCTCCCACGCCAGGTCCTCTCCCCACCTCAGCATTAACGCCTCTTGCCCTAGTCGGCGGACCCGCAGGATCCCGTCCAGCGTCAGGCTCTCGCCGAGAGACCTCCTATCCGAGACATAGGAGTGCACCTCAGCAAGAACTTCCGCCACGAGTTCCCACGGGGGGTCGCCGGCTAGGGCAGTTGCTGCTGCCCACGATATCGTACGATACCCCCGAATCACTCTTACCGCGATGACCCGCTGCGCTGAGCGCAACTGGGCCCTACTCCGCGCGGTAAGGTGACCCGCCCAAATGGGAGCACCGTATGTCGCCATACTCCGGCAGACACCGGAGTATAGCTGCCTGCAGGCGGCGCTGGGTCCTCCGAGGTTCGGGAGGAGTCTGCCCAACGCACTCGCCGCCTTTATGACCCTCGGACCCAACTGTGCGAAGTGTGGGCCGAAGGTCCATCCTCCGTCAAGGATGAGCCCCAGATATTTAATATTGGGGCTCATCCTGATCCTCACCCCTCCGATCTGGAGGGCAGCCCCCGGTGGGGGTCCTTTCCGCCCGGTCCCGCGGAAGAGAAGGGCTTCGGTCTTAGATGGTCTGACCCGAAGCCCTAACCTCTCTATGCGGCTGATCACGAGGTCGAGCCCGACCTCGACCAGCCGCGCCGCCTCCTTGTAGACTCGTCCGCGGGCGTAGACGAGGGTGTCATCCGCATAGCAGATGACACCCATCCCGGGGAGGAGACGGCCTCGCAGGACCCAGTCATACCCGATGTCCCACAGGATCGGACCAAGAACCGATCCCTGCGGGACACCGCAGCTGACTCGCCACCACTCTATGGACCCACACCGGTTCTCGCAGCCCACCCTCCTGTCGGAGAGGTACGCCTCCAACAGCCTCCCGAGATAGGGAGGCACACCAAAGTAGTTCAGTGCCTCCCGTATCACACTGTGCGGGAGGCTGTTGAAGGCGTTCGCGATGTCCAGGGACACCGCGACCACCACCTCCCCTCTGCGTTCCGCCTCACCCGTCACCGCCCGCAGGCGTTTGAGGGCATCGATGGTCGACCGGCGTGCCCGGAACCCAAATTGGGACTCTGAGAGTCCCGGTCCCGGGCCCTCCTCCAGGTGCTGAACGAGCCGGGAAGCTACGACTCTCTCCAGAGCCTTCCCAGCCTCGTTCAGCAGCACCACCGGTCGCATCGACGAAGCCGAGTCCGGGGGTCGCCCTGCCTTCGGAAGCAGACAGAGCCGACCCTCCTTCCATGCCCTCGGGAACTGTCCGGACCGCAGGCAGCGATCGAACAGCTCCCGAAGGCTGTCGCCGAGGTGCTCTAGGGAAAGGGCCAGAACCTTCCCGTGCACCCCATCTGGACCCGGCGCCCTCTTCTTACTCTGGAGGCGGGTCAGAACTGCCTCCATTTCAGCCTCCGTCACGGGTGGCGGAACACCCTCCTCGTCCGACGTTATAATATAGTCTATAATATAGCTACTCAATGTATAAAAATATAGTTTATCGTCCATAGCACGCTATCATTAAATGGTTTATTTGAACAATACTACTGATAAAATCGGTGCCATTATAATCGATCTGTGAATCGATGCTTTTGAATTGTTTTCGCGCGGCTTATGTGTTTCACATCACTAAATTACACTCGTGACGTCATCGTACCTACGCAAAATGTTACACACTCGGTCCCCATACAAATTACGGAACTATTTACTTCTATCTTGATATAGTTCTGTGGAATCAAAGATTTGACGTCCAGATTCAGTGACTCGGAGTATTTCTTGATTAGATCACTGGTAATTTTCAAAACCTTGTTAGTTGGATCGGCTTTGATATCTGTGTAAGTGCTTTCACCCGATAATAGTTGTTGAATTTTATCATTGTAATCTGACGTGTCCATCACAACCGTTGCATTACCTTTATCGGAACGACCGTTAATTATCGTCTGTTGCGTAGGTAGGAAGATTTAGTTTCGGCACATAACTTCGTCGTATTGCTGACGATATATCTTGTCTGATGGCCTCCGAATTTTCCTTCTTTATATAATTTTTCGACAGACAGTATTCAATGTTGCCAATTTCTTCGAACGGGATTTTACGTGTAACAGCGAAATTTAATCCTAATTATAAATTCAACTCGAACACCGTATGTAATTGTTTTTTTTGGTCCGCATACTATATTATGTGAAAATATACATATTTTTATAGGGATATTGTAAAATGTAATTGTGTAATTGTTATCCCTTTGTAATAAGCCCTCTTCGGACGGTACAATAGACACTTTTTATATTATGCTCTCTGTAGCTCAGTGGTAAGCGCGTTGGCGCTCAAGCCGGAGGTTGCGGGTTCGAAATTCTTCCGAAAAAAAAATGTTCCGCCAGGGAACAAAAATATTTTCTGTGTTCCTGGGTCATGGATGTGTATTATAATATCAAAAAAATCTTAAATATATGTATAGTATAAAATATTTAAATATATTTCCGTTGTCTGTTACCCGAAACGCAAGTTCTTCGAGTACTTAGCACGGGGCCAGATTAACGTGGTGTGAAAGCGTCCATAGATATTATTATTATTTATAATAAATCATAAGTACATAATATTCAAATGAATTTATTCGAGCACTCTGCTTATAAGAGCATTACGTCTGCCAGGGTCAGTAAGTTTTTAAATTTAAATTTGTTGCAGCCATAGAAAATTTAAGCGATGCAAAAAGGATATTCACTGAATTTATAGAAAAGCCCTACTTTTATGGTTTTAGTAAAGAATGGACGGGAAATGGTCTGGTTACGGCACCAGGTAAAAATGATTTCTTTTTATTTGACATTTGATTGATTAAAGATATGAATTCATGTACATAATATAATATTTAATGCAATTACCGTCGAAAGATTAATTACTTTTATTTAATGAACGTTAGATATTTTTAACTTGGTCTACTAGACAGCGATTCAAAATCTTTTATCATTTTCATTTAATTGAATTATTTTTTCTGCTATAGTCACTTTCTCTCAATCACAATTTACCTCATGATATGCTAATTAAAAAAATACTATGGATAAATAATTATTTAGTTATTGTACATATTTATATATTTTTTAATTCATTTAATTTTTAATTGCATGTTTAATTCAAAACGTGCAGATGTTGATGTACGTAAGTTTATTTGAATGTTTTTATATCAAGTCAGTAAAGTAGAATTTGCATTAGTTTTATATCTTGTATTACCATTGTCATATTTTAGCTTAAGAAAATATTTTTGGATAGCTCTAGGCAAATCATTTATGTATACGGGAAAAAGTGAAGGTTCAATACAGTTCCCTTGTAGCACACCGAACAGCTGTAGTCTAGTTTTTAGGACGGAAGGTTGTACGCTCGTACCGCTGTAAGCCTCATGACTAGCTGTGACCATAAACAACTATACATTTGAAATATTTAACGTTTAAAAATGCCACGAAATTTTAAAATAATTTTATGGATGTTGATTTAATTTTAATAAAAAAGGTTACATTTGGAAGAAAAATATAAAGAAGCTAGCGGGTACATTCACACGCGAAATAGTAAACGGTTACCAAGATACGTTCAACACGCAGGCGAGAAACCTAGTCAAGGAGCTAAAGTTTCAGGCTGACTGCGCACCAGTTAATTCCATGAAGCTCTTGACTTATGCTACTTTGGAATCTATCTGTCGTAAGTATTAAGTGACATAATATCATAAACACAAGTATAAAGCCCGTTCTCTTTGTGCTCTTGACGAAAGTAAACTACACAATGTCACCAAATCATCTCTTTTTATGTCATAAGGAGGCAACCGAGCAGTCGATGACAACCGACGCCCATAGACATCTTCACAACCATAAGTTATGCAGATGCCTAGCCCTCCTTTTCCGTATCCCCCCAGTGAAGCATCGAAAAGTCACAAACCGCACGAATGGCGACAGAATAGCTGTCACTTGACGCCGGTGTTATGTGAGCAAGAGGTACCATGTCGGTCATGTCAGCCCAATTCAGCTGCAAAGCAGCATGGCACTACCTGTTACTGAAAATTTTAGGTGTTCTAAATATGCGTGCAGAGCATTCCTGAGTATCGAGACAAGGCTGCAGCTACGGCCCACAAAATGAAGTCTTTCATGGCCACAAAAATGTTCTATTGCTATTTCTCTGCAAAGGCGATGGCTAAACGACTGCCCTTAACATGTATAGATATTGCATATTCACTCTTAACATTTCAAAAATCATTCATGAATTATTTCATATACAATATACTTATAGAACTTTCAAGAACTTATTTAATATATAAAAGTATATCAATTGTTACCCTTATTTTTTTCCAAAACAAAATGTAGTGCTGCAAGCATTTCCGAACAAAGTAATCGAGATTGACGATTCTTTTCGATAAAACTTAATAATCGAACAAAACAAATTGCTGAAAATATAATATCGAGAACGTATTACCAAGGTATTACCTAATTAATAGACGACTTTGTCATTACAATCTATTAATACTTTTCAGTCAAATTGTGAGTTCATTGAGCAATATAATAAAAAAAAACAGTGTGTGCGTGTGTATTAACTTATACAAGTATAAAGTTAAACTTTTTCATGATATTATATTAGTTTTAGTTATTATGGCGATACATTCAGGATGGTCCACGGGTCTACGGTGATGAGCAGTAGTTGTAAAAAATAATGTATACTACATGTGGGATAAAAAAGCAAATATGATGAGAGTCGTGATTACGACAAGACTCGTGTGGTTATTGCAACTCCCCAAACGGCTCGTAGTGACATCGACCACTCGTTTTTTCTATGAATGCCGCCCCATAAACCATACAGACAGAATGTCGCAATCACGACTGTCAGATTATTTGCTATTTATCCCAATTGTAGTATAAATAAGTATGAATGAATTTCAATAAGTCCATTATATTATCATTTGTTATCATTCAAATATTTATCCTCAATTTAAAATTGAATATTTTTTGATACTTCGATTATTTAATCGATTCAATCGATTCTCTTATACTCCCGAGTTCAGTCATTCATCTCTATATAAGCCAAATAAACGTCAACATCAAACGTCATCTGTCTGTTTACTGCTGCAAAGAGTATGTACCTACTCCGTGTACTAATGTTTATTAGTTGCGCAAAATAAATTGTTTTTGATTTTTGGTAATGACTAATGACTTTCATTTGGATTTTTGACTAAACGTTTGTGCTCGCTTATCATATTGACCCCTCGCTAGGTTTACTGACATTTTTAAAGCCTTTGAAAATTGATTTATCAACCAGGTGATATTAATAGATATTATAACCAGGTAACAATTCACAGCAAAATCATAAGTTTTAAGTTTAGCATACTTATTTCATAGGCATTTCTGTTTTTTATTTTTGAGATTGTAATAAAACTAAAAGTTCCTGAAATATTTTTGATACGTAAAGCTGATACTAGATTATTTTGCAATATTAAAAGCTAGGTCTTGTCTTTATACATGGTAAGGGCAGACGCCCATACTTCAATTTGGCCATGTCATTTCACACTAATTCGTTCGGCTGCTAAACTTTCGCATTTACAACTGTAGTATATAATATATATTACTTAATATTGTTACTTTTTTATGTTTTATGTTAGTTGGATAGGCAAACTGGCAAACCTACCACCTGATGGTAAGTGGTCGACGTCGCCCATGAACATAAACTAGTATACCTGGAACGACCCCAGGCAACTCATTTATGTGTTGCCTATCCTGAGACATAAGATGTTAAGTCTCGGTGCCAGTAATTACACCGCCTGTCTTGCCCTTCTCTCCGAAACACAGCAAAGGTGTTTCACGGGAGAAACAAGCAATATGCCCCATGCAGCCGGGAGCGCGGCACAGCGCTTCCCTCCCACCGGTACTTAAAGGAAAATGCATATTTAAAGTAATAATGTAGTGTATTCTCACAGGAACAATCACACTATTACTTGCTACTTGCTGTTATTTGAGTATAATTACATTAAAAAAAATCCTAAATGTATTTCCTAATGTACCTGAAATAAATGATTTTTTTTGCATTTAAAGTACACCTGCCTAATAATTGGTATTTGATATTTTAACAGAAACAGCACTAGGGGTACCCGAGATATCCAAGAGTATAGTGACTGAGGAATACTATCAAGCGTTTACTAAAACTTTGAAGTGTCTTGTAGACCGTGGAGTAAATATATTGCTCCATCCACAATGTATATACAAAAGGACAAAAGCCTACAAGCAGTACATGGAACACGTGGCGGTATTGAATAAAGTATCTGAGACGGTGTGTACTGTGTACTAGAATAGACTATACTAGATAATTTATAGCAACTTTTTTTATGTCATAAGGAGGCAACCGAGCAGTAGGAGCCTTATGGTGACTACCGACGCCCATAGACATCCGCACAACTAAAATTTCTCTATTCATTTCTCTATACTGGGCCACCGGAAACTCACAAACCGCACGAAACGCGACAACATAGCTGTCACTTGACGCCGGTGTTATGTGAGCGAGAGGTACCACCCTCGTCGTGCCGGCCCAATCGGCTGCAAAACAGCATGGCACTACCTCTTACCATAAATGCTTTTACAATATTGTGAAGAAGTGTTTGATATTTGACGACCTCTGTGGCTCAGTGGTAAGCCCGTTGCGGGTTCGAGTCCCGCCAGGGAACAAAAATATTTTCTGTGTTCCTGGGTCATGGATGTGTATTAAATATGTGTATTATATAATAAAAATTTTAAATATATGTATAGTATAAAGGTATTAAATATATTTCCGTTGTCCGGTACCCGTAACACAAGTTCTTCGAGAACTTACCACGGGACCAAATTGACGTGGTGTGATAGCGTACATAGATATTATTATTATTATTATATATCCTATTTCGTGGCGTGAGCAGTGAGTTGTAATTACTACATATAGAGAAGCTATACCGAACGAAAAACGTGTCGCACCTTGGCGGGGCGACACAAGGGGGCGGCTTGCGCGGGAGAAGCGCGGCGGAGCTCCGGTCTGTGCTGCAGCGCTAAATCTAGCGGCTTGTGCCGTAGAAAATCTTTATATATATAATTCTTCTGTGCGTGTGTATGTCACTGAACTCCTCCTAAGCGGCTGGACCGATCTTGATGATTTTTTTTGTGTGTGTGTTCAAGTGGATTCGAGGATGGTTTAGATTCACAAAAAAAAAAATATTTTGTACACGACAACGTCTGTCGGGGCCACTAGTATATAATATATTTCTTGTGTGCGTGTTTATGTCACTGAACTCCTCCTAGACGGCTGGACCGATTTTGATGATTTTTTTTGTGTGTGTTCAAGAGGATTCGAGAATGGTTTAGATTTACAAAAAAAAAATTGTACAGGACAACGTCTGTCGGGGCCACTAGTAATGTATAAAAGTAGTTTTTTTATGTTAGTTGGTTAGGCAAACTGGCAAACGAACAAATAAACTAGTCTACCTTTTTTTTTTTTTATTTTACGCCGGGAAATGCTCTGAGGCATCCCGCCTGGGGAGTGGGTCTCCCCAGGTAAATGGACGTAGCTCTACCCACTTAAAACCGGCGAGTGCCACCAGTGCCGCCTTTGTGAGATTCCCCGGATCTGTTAAGCTAACAGGGCACCTCGACGGCTAGTCAGTCCCGCAAGGGACCGACGCCACCTCCACAGAGGGGTTGTCCCGCACCACAGAACAACCCCTCCCAACGTTGGAACAGTAATATGGGGTGAGGTTCCCATCCTCACCCCTTGCCCCCTGCTCTTTTGTCCCCTCTTCTTATAAGAGGGGCACAAAGAGCCCCCTCGGCTCAATTAGCTTCACCCAAGGTGTTGGGCTCACCCTAGGCTACTGAGCCCCACCGCCACGACAAGGCCTGAACCATGGTGGGGAAACTAGTTTACCTAGAACGAGCCCAGGCAACTCCTGTTGCCTATCCTGAGACAGAAGATGTTAAGTCTCGGTGCCAGTAATTACACTGCCTGTCTTGTCCTTCTCTCCGAAACACAGCAAAGCTGTTTCACGGGAGAAACAAGCAAGATGGTGGTACCCATGCAGCCGGGAGCGCGGCACAGCGCTTCCCTCCCACCGGTAAGTTTGTTTTAATTAATATTGTGTTTACATAACGATGATAAGCCACACCACATTTTTTTTTCATCGCAGAGGATCGATTTTTACACGCATGCTAACATTTTTAGATTACTATTAGTCACAATTTCGGCACCTTAGAGTATACATAATATATATAGAGCGCGCGTCTCTAAGTATGAACTGTAAGCACAGGTATGAATATAGACAAAACCATTGTCTTGGAAATGTTCAATCAGGGTCAAAACAACACGCGCTTTTCATCATATTTGTTTTTATGTTAAAATGGTGAAATATGAAGTGCCAATTTGTAAGATTGATTCCTGCAAGCAAAATTAAAGGAAGCAATAACATTTCTGTTTTGGCGTTCATTAAGGGGTTCCTGTGATCAATAGTGGTTGGATAGAGACTGATGGTGATGATGATGATGATAAATGTCCTAATTTAAAAAATCGGTCGTCTGTAAAGTCGGTTTAATGACGATAGTTGAACGTGACAACGTCATAAGAAAATGGAACGCCTCAGAGCGAGGTAACGCCACATACGTCATCGCATACGTCATGATTTTTCGTTCCTGCAGCCGGCTCCATTGAATTATAAGACGTTGTCACGTCAATATAGGTATTTTTTTAATGTATTACGGATGAAATGTCACTCTCGCAGCGCTTTACTATAGATAGTATCTATATTATGCATCTGCTTACGATCGGCACAATGAAGCGGCGTGACAGTAACTATAGCACTCTTTATATTATGTTAAATTAGGTACGCACTACGCATACACTCACTTAAACCACAAAATATATAGTATTTATTTTGTGCTTAAACGTTCGGCGAGTGACTAAATGAGTTAATTAGTTAAGCCAATTGGTAGCAACTCACGGCGGAAAAATCTTATTCGTTTTGTCTGTTCCATGCTCTAGTAATATAGTTCAATTGGCGTGAGATCACGGCTGGTTGCTGTTTAACAAGTTCAAAGAAATATTCTGTTCTAGGTGTTAAAGAAACGTAAACAAGAGCAATTAGAAGTGAGAAAAAAACAATCGTCAGATTATGGTAAGCTTTTATAGTCAATATAAGCTGATCAAGTCGATTTTTGAGGTTCCGAACCTTTAATCATAGGATCACTCGTGTGTCTGTCTTTCCGTGCGTCTGTCACAGCCAATTTGCTCCGAGTCTACTTGACCACTTACTAAATATAGTTCATTACTTCATTCTATCAATTTAAAATATAGTGGTGAACTGAATATAGGTAATACGATTAATTACGGAAAATAGTTGATTAAAACACCACTAGACGCTAGTAGTAGTTAACTCCCGTCTTACTGTGGGGATCTCAAATGTGAATAGAGGAAAAGTTAATATTCATCTCAAAAACTAAAAACGATTTTGTAATCTTGAAAAAAGAAAACAAAAAAAAAAATTGTCGATCTAAAATTAACAAGGCGCTGTCTGAAATAAAAACGCACTACGGTTTGTTTTGCGTAGTTTCCACATTATGTAATGAGTTGAGTTCAAACAAAGGTTGAAATTTTTCAATGACAGAAAAATTCCCAGACAGAGACAGCTCCCTGCGGTGCACAATATTATTGCTGTTACTGTTTTCAGACTTTTAAAAGCACAAAAGAGATAGATAGTTCTTCACAAATAATCAAATACGGAACTCTCTCCACACGAGTTCAACTCGCACTTGGCCGGTTTTTCAACAATAGTCAAACAGCCAAACCCACGCCACTATCATTTGACATAAACACGAAAATCGTCAATCTTTACTCATCTATTTTCCATTTATTAAAAAAAAAAAGACAAAATATTTTAATCATTGCGTAAATATTTTGTTTTAGATAACTCAAGACCTAAGTCTAAGGCATTTCTAAATATTTTGTTAGAAATGAGTGAAAGTGATGATAGTTTAACAGAAGAAAGAATAAAGTCAGAGTTAAATACTATCATATTTGCTGGACAGGAGACTATAGCGACCACGTTGTTTTTTACGCTTTTAGTAATTGGCAGCAGAAAAGATATACAAGACAAGTTATACAAAGAGTAAGTTGTGGTTATATAAGGGATTTAAATTACATACACTTAATTATACTATATTTGTATCAATTTCGTTACTTTTATATTTTAAAACATTATCTAAGCATCCGTCTACTGCTGAAAATAGAGGCCATTTTCAGTGAGCAGGGGCTGGTTATTACACGAAGACAATTGTCCCATCGAGGTACAGTTTGAAAATTTCCTGGACGCTACTTTCTCGCCAAAGCCACACAGGCCTATTCTTTTGTACGGCTTTAAATTATCATATAATGATTATTATTTAATTAGGGTTATAACTAATAATTAAGCCCTTAGATCTTAGCATAGAAGCAAACACAGGCAGCTGAGGAAAACTTCTACAAACATTTCGTTAGAGGTTTAGACTTTAGACCGTCACCATCCATCGATCAGAGTTTTATTGTTTTTCATGCATGACATACAGAGGACATTCATCTCATGATTCAGTTTAGTTTTTCATTGGTGTCATTATTTGGATTTTAATGTTTATCCTAGGATGAAAGAAATATTTGGTCATTCAAAGCGGGATGTTCTTCAGGAAGACTTGGAGCGAATGATCTTTTGCGAGGGTGTAATCCACGAGACCCTCAGATTATACCCACCGGTACCTGTAGTATTAAGAGAAATAGAATACGATTTCAAACTTCGTAAGTACCTTTGTAAATAAGTCCAGTTTGATAGTGGGACGTTCTAGTTCGACGGACGGGACGTCTGACGTAGATCGTTCGACGAAACATGACACAACACGGCTTGGTTACACCTACTGAGTAGAGTGGCGAGGTAGTGAGTGCCCTCCGCCGAGCACTCGGTATTTGTAAACGCATCTAGCAGAGTGCCTCGACTAGCAACAACCTAGCCTAGCCTAAGGGCGTGGCTACACCGCGGCGCACGGAGAGGCTATGCACGTTTGTCAAGTTTCGCTTTGTAAGAAAATGCATGTGTTTCCACTGGAATCCACGGACACGCTACGCATTAATTGACATTTTATTGCAATTGAGATTTTAGCATACGTGCGTAGCCTCTGCGTGCGCCGCGGTGGAGCCGTGCCTTAGCTCCATTTCACAGTAAGGTATCAGCCCACATTTCTTCTCGGTACGTGTAACAAGGGTATAAGTTGAGGTTACCGGTGGAAGGGAAGCGCTGTGCCGCGCTCCCGGCTGCATGGGTTGCCACCATCTTGCTTGTTTCTCCCGTGAAACAGCTTTGCTGTGTTTCGGAGAGAAGGGCAAGACAGGTAGTGTAATTACTGGCACCGAGACTTAACATCTTATGTCTCAGGATAGGCAACACATAGATGAGTTGCCTGGGCTCGTTCCAGGTAAACTAGTTTATGTTCATGGGTTACGTCGACCACTTACCATCAGGTGGCAGGTTTGCCAGTTTGCCTATCCAACTGACATAAAAAAAAGCTAACAGAAAGAAATTGCAAAATGTAAATTTACCACACACCATGGTCGGTGACTCCTGTTCACAACGAAATACGTATATTCGGTGCCCTACCTACACTTTTCTGCGTGGATATCACTTTCCAGTTTATTTCTCCTATCAGATTTTTTATGTTTTAAAAACCGGCAGGACCAACAGTGTACAAGAGATACAATTTTAATGAAACAACCTTTACGGGAGTCCTCCTGTGACTATGGTTGCTGTAAAATATCTGAAACGTCAGGTTAAAAAACTTAATAAACTGCTATAAAATCCGTAAAAGTTGTTTATAATGAGTGGAATTCGCGTAAGCATTAGATACAATTTTGGGATATCAAATATAGGATAGGCAAGGCGTCCGCACCATGGTTCACGCCATGTCGTGGCGGTGAGGTTCAGTAGGCGGCTAATTGAGCCGGGGGGGCTCTTTGTACCCCTCTTATAAGAAGAGGGGACAAAAGAGCTGGGGGCAAGGGGTGAGGGTGGGAACCTCACCCCATTGTACTGTATCGACGTTGGGAGGAGTTGTTCTGTGGTGCGGGACAACCCCTCTGTGGAGGTGGCGTCGGTCCCTTGCGGGACTGACTAGCCTTTGAGGTGCCCTGTTAGCTTAACAGATCCGGGGCACCTCACCAAGGCGGCACTGGTGGCACTCGCCGGGTTTTAGTGGGTAGAGCTGCGTCCATTTATCATCTTTCGGGCGCAGCGAGTCTCACATACCCACCTGGGGAGACCCACTCCCCAGGCGGGATGCCTCAGAGCATTTCCCGGCGTAAAAGAAAAAAAAGGCGGTGAGGTGGGTGGAGCCAATTGAATCAAAGGAAGCCGCTCTTTTAGGAAGAGAGAGATAAGACTAAAAGAGCAGGGACACACAAAGAGAAAAAAAAGGGTAGCCAAGGTGTTGACGGTTGGGCCTAACATATTAAGGGCTTGTTCTGTGCGGAGGTAATGAGGATACTACATATAATTGGCATACGATTTATGTTATCAGAATCGTGTACTCTACCGAAAGGATCAAAGTGTGCGTTAAATGTATGGGCAGCAGGACGATCTAGGCGAGTCTGGGGGGAGGATGTACTGGAGTACCGTCCTGAGCGTTGGAGTCAACCTACCTCCTCAATCTTAGCATTCAGTGTTGGAAGACGGGCTTGTATCGGTGGGTATTATTTTACATTTGTTCGCGTTCCGTCGGTTACTTTAGTTCTTTGAAAAATCTTATCTAATATAACTCAAAAGTATATTTAGTAGCACTCTATCATCTATGTTAAGACAATTTTTGGATATGTTTTGACGTCAGAAAATAAGGCTTAAATTAAAGTGCAGAGAACCCATTGTTAAAGACTCGCGTCATCGCTGCAGTATTAATGACATCAGAATGAAAGTTCGATTTTGTTCTCAATATGAAAAAAAACAAAATGATATAACGTCAGCTCTAATGTCATAATATATAATATGTCATGCTAACCAAAGAGTATATAAACACTACATTTACTTGCTCTGTGATGCTAACGTCTCTCTTGTTTTTATTCTGTGCCTGTCTTTTAACATATTTTTATCATAATATATATATTTTGTATCGATGTTGCTATCTTTCAGAATTATATCTATTTAATTTATTTTTTGTGTTTATTATATTTATTCAATATTGCCTAGTTATTATTGATAATTATGTTGTTGCCAGGTAAGAAATATGCAATGGCATTTTTGAAAACGACTTTGGCACACCTAATTCGAGAATTGATGTTCACGTCGGATATAGACAAGGTGGAGTTCAAGGTGGATATTACACTCAATATATGCGAAGGAGATTTAATGCAAGTACAACAAAGAGGTGGTGAATACGTCGTGTGACATCGATCAAATGGATTAAATTTTTATCACTGGAATGGGAATTTTGATGACGTCAAAAATAATAGGTTTAATCAAATTTGTATCATTTTAATTGATAAATTTAAAATAAATAAAAAAGGGTATTTATACGTCGGCAACAGCTTTTTTAAATGTCATAAGGGGGCAAACGAGCAGTCGGACCCTAATAGTACCAACGTCCATACACATCTGCACAACCAGAGGTTACGCAGATGCGTTTGCCCTCCTTTCTCCTATCCCCCCAATGGGCCACTGGAAACTCACAAACTGCACGAAACGCGACAGCATAGCTGTCACTTGACGCCGGTGTTATATGAGCGACAGGTACCACCCCAGTCGTGCCGGCCGAGTTCGCCTGCAATACAGCATAACACTACCTCTTACTTTTATTCATTTCAAACGGGCCTGAGCTGGTGACCTTAGGGTCATTGATACATAGATTTATAGATCGGTTTCTCTTCATTATTGGAACGATGTTCTTTACGGCAGTCTTGGATGAGATAGGGATTTTGCTCTGGGACCAAATTGAAAAAAAAATAATTAAAGACCGTAGAAACCGTAAGAAAAATATATAACGAAAATGATAATTCACTTTTTCTTTCTATTCATATTACAGAAAAAACATTAGAGTTGTAAAAAAAAAAAAAAACTATTTTTGTTTTATCGATAATAATAAAGTTATTATTGTGCTTTTATTGTTACACTAACTAGGTGGGAAGACGATCCGTGTTGTATGCGAGTGGCAAGGAATCGTTTGTCTTGGTATTCTTTGAGGGAGGCCATGTTCAGCAGTGGTTGAATAGGGGCTGATGATGATGATGATGATCATGAAGATATATTTATTAAATATCACCAAGCTTCTTCTGTCAACGACATCACGATACAGAGTGATCAGTGAGTAAACTTTACGTGTGTCACCGACGTCGAACCGAGCCGTCGCGTGATCCCGCGCACTTTAAGGTTTAACTAGTCGATGCCGCGAACTCTAACAAAATGATTGCTATCTCACCTGACATAAGGCGCGAACATGTGTGCTAGAATGAAATACACAATGATTCATTCCGAAAATGTCCTTTTAGTAAAGCAGGTATTATAGAAAAACTAATAAAGTGTATCTTTTCAAAATAAATTTATTTTATCTTTTGAATAACTAAACTATATCTGCACGGGCTTTATTTTGAGCTTTCATGCTCGGTATACTATTTATTTACGCCCAAAGTGGGGCTAAAATCAGTGTTCAAATACGAAAGTTTAGAAGCTTGTATTTTTTAAATGTATATTTTTTTTACGATTTTGGGTACATACACACATAGATAACGACGAGATCAATTTATATTATATAAGATTAAATTATAATTTAATTAGCAATTATCCCGCGAAACACGCAGTCTTTACAGCTAATGTGTGAGTGCACGCATATGCATGCATATAGCACCGCCCTCCTTTCCCACACTGCATATGCGTACACTCGCATGCACCACAACCACAGTAAAAGACCACCACCAAAAAATCTACGCACGTTTCGCCCCGACACCGAGGCATCCTCAGGATGTAGACTCTACGATTAGCAATCGTTAAGTGACGTCCAGGCCCAAACACCCGCCTTATATTAGCTGGTATAATATTAGCTCGGTGGGGGTAGTGAGGGACCACTACAATATTTATTAAGAATTATTTGTAACAACAAAGACAAAATAGATTGTATTTTTTGGTGGTGGTCTTTTACTGTGGTTGTGGTGCATGTGGGGTGGTGGTGCATGCGAGTGTACGCATATGCAGTGTGGGAAAGGAGGGCGGTGCTATATGCATGCATATGCGTGCACTCACACATTTGCTGTAAAGACTGCGTGTTTCGCGGGATAATTTCTAATTAAATTATAATTTAATCTTATACATATAATGGATTTCCGCAAAGTAACGCCTGATTCTATTAACAATTTATATTATACTTAGTTTTTCATGGTCAACGTCAAACATTGTAGTAATTACTGTACTGCGTTTGTATGGAAAGATGACCGACTTGTGTAACCTTAAGTTCGTACGTCTATCACCCACTTTCGTGGGATCGACTACTGCCAACATCAAACAATAATAATGCTAAGAGGAATATAAACGTAAATATTAGGGTCCTGAGCATATTATGTCGTCGTATCCTACGAATAAAGGCGTAATTACAAATGAGCAACTTTTCAGGAGGAGGCGTTTTGTGTTTTATTTAAATACTAATTGACAGTTTTGAAATATTAACATTTAATACATATGTAAAGACTTCTAGGTTTATTATTAAATTGATTATCAGGCTTATAGTCCCATATTTATAGTAAACTAGTGGCACCGACAGACGTTGTCCTGTACAAAATATTTTTTTGTGTGAATCTAAACCATCCTCGAATCCCCTTGAACTCACACAAAATTTCATCAAAATCGGTCCAGCCGTCTAGGAGGAGTTCAGTGACATACACACGCACATAAGAAATATATATATATAAAGATTTGTCCCTTAAATCTTTATTCGCGGGAATATAAGAGGTAATATTAGACATAATTGACATTATGCCCTTTTTCTTCGGAATATGCACGGTCGTAATCTAAGATCAAGTATCAATAGATTTGACAAGCTAATAATAATACCGTATTGGAACGAGATAACAACATACGAAAAATCCAAGAGTGACAGAGACATAGACACTTTCTTTTGTCTTTGTCAGAATATCACACTTTGTTTGTTGGGCACAACAAGGATGTGCCCAACAAAAAATTATCGACTAAATTTGAATGCCATACAAACATTCTCACTCGTGAACAGTTTGTCAAATATGCCGCCATTTTGTACGACTTTTTAATTTGGTCGGTTTATATAGGTATGGTGATACCAGTTTTGTTATAGCAGATTACCCAAAAATGTGGTATTATATAAAAAGGGTGACTGGAATTTCCGAAATAAACACAAAAAAAACAAATATGTTTATTGCTATCCTAAAAGGCTATGTACTATAGATCATACATATTACGACGTAAATAGCCTTCTTTTTTATTATTTATGCTTTTAGCGGTTTGTTATTAGTCATTACATAATATTTTCGATAATCCGGAAAAATGGAGCTGTCTAAAATTACAATAAATGTTTGGTTAGGGCTAATGCTTATAGTTATCTATCAACCTTTACCAGTTTTCTATTATTTTTAATTCACTTGTTTCATGAAAATAAGTAGACTTGTTATTATGAATGTGGTATCCCTGTAAAATATGCCTGTCCCTTTCGGGTATACGCGAATGTCAATTCCATATTATACTTGTTCCTAGGTCGTAATAGCACTAAGGGCTTTTTTAATATATATCTAAGAAATATCTCTAAATAATCCTTAAGCTTTTTAAGACTTTAGTAGTATGGTATAGTATGTATGTACCGGAAACTTTGGTTTTAATGTGATCCACTTCCCACGGATAGATTTATATCGGAGATTTTATTTTTTTCCTGTTATTACATCTCCTGTGACCGCCCATGGGAACTCGTTGAGGAGGTTCTTGCCGAGACGCACTCCTATGTCTCAGAGAGGAGGGATCTTGTCGAGTACCTTAACGTTGGGCGGGATCCTACGGGTTCGCCGAATACCTCCTCTCGGGGGTGAGGGGAGGATCTGGTGCCACCGTGGGCAACGAAAATGGGTGCGTAGGAAGCGCTACTTAATGCGCCTTCAATAACGCCCCTGTGCTTCTGGCCAGCTTTTCGCTGATGTGATCCTGGAGATAGGGGACCCTCAAAAAGCGGCCGAAGGCGCTTGCAGGTGGTTTAGTGGGGAAGATCATTCCTTAGTCCGAGTCCCCACATAGGTCTAGGAGCCTTAAATAAAATAATAAAAATAAAAAAGCCTTATATTTCTTACAAAAAATTATTTTACAAAAAAAAACATACTTACTATTTATTACTACTTATATTAATACTATAAATTTTAACACAAACTTATTTAACTAACAAGAACCCCTCGTTAATCGAGGGTCAAGGCCTCCTCTAGAGATTTCTAAGTTTCTTTATTTTTTGCTGTGTTCATCCACTGTTTGGCAGCAACTCTTATTATGTCATCTGTCCACCGGGCAGTTGGTCTACCTTTCTTTGAGTCTTTTGAGTGAGTCCACGGTTATCTGCCAGCCGAGCTATATGTCTAGCCCAGCGCCACTTTAATTTCTTACATTGACACAGAGCATCAGTAAGTAGGAGCCTTACCCGAGGTAAATCTGGATCATGCGAAAGAATTAAACTGCATTAAAAAAAGCCCGGTTCTTTATTACCAGCCATAGGAAAGTTATTAAAAATACTAGGAGATGGGACAGTGAAACTAAAACCAGGACTATCTAAAACGATAGACGAGCCGGGTAGACGATGGGACTCCCAACTATTGTTTTATTTTGTTTTATATTATATTGTTTTATAGTTTTGGATGCAGCTCCATGCTACAGGGGCTCACTTAAACTAGATTTAAGAACCTTGGTACTGATAAATATTGATGTAAAAAAAATCATTTGAATAAAATTATTTGAATTTGAATTGAAACTTTCATTCGTTTCATAAAAATATACATTCGCATCTTCAATTAGCTGATTTTCTGATACAGATAACAGAGATAGTGTGATCTAAAATTTGGAAAGCCGTGACATTGACGGTATCAGCAGATAAGTTTGGAATTAAAGTTTTGTATTCAGTAGGTAAAGGCCATTCGGATCTGTAATATATTCGGATTTGGATCTATAGGCTTAGATAATAGGCTGTAAACTTGACACTTCAACATCATACTAATCAGTATCAGTAATTTCGCATCCTCAGCAAGTAAAATACTTTCAGGTGTGGCATGACTCTCTCGTTCTGCTTCGTCAGGAACAACTATATCATCTCCTACAATTCTACGATTTATCGAAAGTTCAGGTGTTTGTTTTGAGTTTTCAGGTGATTATAATATAATTACAGGATTATTATTTACGAATATATGTATATTCGTAAATAATAAGGTATAGTACCTAATTTTAAAAACAGCGTTCAAGTTTCAGTTAGATACTACATTTTTATCATTAGTTTGCAATAATACGTTGTTAGGTCAAATATTTAAAGAATATTATTTAACTTAATGCAACTATTATAATATACGTTTATCAAGCACTATATTCTGAAAGTTCACGATTTTTTCCCGATTTTTTTGTTTGATACTTCTGGTCATAAGATGGGTAAAATGGCTAAATTTGCTTTTACTACGTATACTTACACTACTAAGATCATTTGCTAAATGTTCCATATTTTGTTGCCTATTGGCGCCGGGAATATAGTTTTATGGTAGCTGAAAATAAATTTATATTTTTTTTCATAAAAACGTTACGTCATAATTTTTTACCAAAGACGTCTTTCCCTATGTTAAAAAGCCACATCCGCCATAAGGGCATTTTATTATAAGTTTGAAAACCTAGTCTAAAATATGTTTTCATCATTTATTTTATATTATCTGGGATCATTAATATGAGAACAGTATAGTATGGTAGCAAGTTCATACATACAAATTGTAATAAGTACCGAAAAATCAATAAATAAAAAGTGTACCTAGAATAAGGACACAAAAGCAATTAGGGCTCCACCTCTTCTCTATTATAACCAATTTGACAAGTCCGTGGTATAAAGCCACTAAAGTAATAGTGGCCCTTTTCGACAGACTTAAGCAAAACACACTGAGTGCTGCACTGAATAACAAATGAATCAATTTATTTAACCATTTTGACTAAATAACTGCTTAATCTCAATAACATACGATATTACTTGCATATTATTTATTTTTATCAATTGTATATACATAACATGAAATAGTAATTGAATATATTGGTAAAATAAATGAATTTTTAACACTAGAATGTGTAACTTATTTGTACTTACTTTGTCTGTTATTTTTTAAAGTTTTACGGGTTAATTTGGTTTTAGATACTGCTATGTCTACTAATTGGTATCCTAGTTTATTCATTTTGCTTTGTTTTGCGTTAATATTTAAGTGGTGCGAGCGAAATTACAATACGTACGCACAACACGCTCACACGGCCAAAATGGGAGGTATGGCGCTCAGATTAGTATATGGCACTTGCGACCCGCTCCGCCTCCTGAAACACTTCTAGAAAATAGTCACCATGGCCATTGTGGCCGTTTTCAGCGGACGATTCGAGCGTAAACAATTGTGGCTTATTTTAAAAGGCTTTTTTCTTGCTGATAAAATAATTTTTTTCGCGGTTTTTTTAATGAAAGTTATGTAAAATAGAGTGTAGATTTCAAATCAGCAATAATAATAAAAAGCCACTGTGGCTCTTGGGGCTCTTTTCGTAGGATACGACGATGTATGTAATTTATCTAGTAAAATGCCGTTATTCCGCTCTGTTGTGTATACTGCCTAATCCGGACTGATAATGATTATTTTATAGAGTAACTCTGTGATAACACAGCATTCTATTGTTTAAAGAATATTTAATATCGGATCGGTAATTTCATCCAAACTTACAAAATTTTTCTTCTTATAATATTACCACAGTGTAGGGAACATCAGCAAATAATTGTTGTGTTTGTAATTCCGGACACAGAAAGAAGTTATTACATAATACCTATATCAGGATGATTTTAGGTAATAGATTCAAGGAACACAGCCTCGTATATGTATAACTCAGATGAAGTAAAAAAAGGTAGATGACGCACGGCCTTTGCTAATACTGAAGCCACAAAACTAAGCTCCTTCATGTAAATACACGCGCTCACGCACACAGATACACCAAAACTAAGCTCATTTTTGTTAGTATCTTACGAGTCGTCGTGCAGTAAGTTTGCCAAAAAAATACAGTTCTGTGTAATTAAATGGAGTAAAAACAATACAAAAGTGACCAAAGAGTCTAAAGAAATATCGTTTCACACATAAATAAACACAAGACTATATTCTTTTAAGATATTTTAACACTATTTTGAGGTTAATCAACATAAATAATATTATTGCCCCGAAATGACGTATCGGAAGAGTGTTGCCAGAAGTTAGTATTTCTAATAGCCCAATAGTGGGTAAGTCAATTGCAGGCAAAGCCATAGCAAAATAATTAAGTACAGAGGTAACATAATTATTATTTTATTATTTGATCGCTATATGACTGAATCGAAATGACCTCGTATAACCTATGTTGTATTTTTTTTGGGACTCACGTACCCACAGCAGGACTATGTATTTAATTATTTATAAATTCAAAGATTTACCATTTAATAAATTAAAAAAAATGTAACAGTGTGGCCTGCAGAGAAATGTTTTTATAATTTAAATGTTTTTTTTAATGGAAAACGACATATTATGTATTTAATTTAAATTGTGTATTGATATAATGTGACATTCTAATTACTATTATAATCAATTATTTTGAAACTGTTATTCTCTGACAATGATTTTAAGGACATGTTGTATTAATCAAGTTTATTTAATTGTAACTATTTTTCCTGTTAATTTATACTAATTGTTTATTTATGTAAAGTTTTATTTTCACACACCATGTTATGGTAGAATGTATAGAACTTGTTTTTTTTTTAATATCACCTATGTATTTACTACATTCATGGGAATAAATAAATAAATAAAACAATTGTGTCAATAACATATCTATTGAGACAGTTTATAAAGTGATCCTACACGCCTCCTACATATTCGTAATATTATTGTATTTTATAAAAATATTCACCGTCGCATTCACTTATTACCTATTTTTATTAATATACAATTTTAAGGGATATTTTAAAAAATGACAACCCTTCATTCACTCACACATACTTAAAAAAGTGGCTTCACTTTCTTGTTCCAAGCGCGCTATCTACCTTTTTTTACTTCATCTGAGATGTATAATGAAACAACATAGCATGGTCTCATAAAAACCTGTGTTGTCTGTAAAGTCGGTTTACGAACGATAAGTTTACGTGATTAAACGTTCTATTGCGTTATAAGCCGAACGCTGAGGCGGATCGTGCCTCTCTGTCGCTTGTTCCGCGCATTGACTATAGAACGTTCCGTGCTCTCCTTTGCACGCTTGGCTCAGGCGGAACCTGAAATTTTTTCGTGCGTGCAGCCGGCGTTCAATGATCTATAAGATGTTATCCACAAACTTTATAGAGAATACTACGTATTATGATATCACGTAAAAAACAATACATTTTTTGTTATTTTTGTTCCTGTTGGAACCGGTTAAGATCAGATGCCATGCTGACAAGTCTATCATAAACAATATTTCATCTGTATATATGGAGAAACGGCGGGAAACCCCAAGGAGCGCGACTTCACCCCCTTAGTCCCTATCAATCAACTATCATTTCCCACTCGGCCCACCCAGAACAGTCCACCACAATATTGCCCAACCAATAATATAATATATATCATATAATAGAATATAATATAATCCGGATGAAGTTTTTTAACAAACAATATAGAAAACCGCTCAGAATGAACAAAATACAAAATAGCAATTAACCAACTGGAAACAAAAAAAAAAAACAACCGCGTGCCCCGCCGTTCCTCAAAAAATGGCTTTTTTTTCTTTTTATGGCAATGAGTACTCACTAAAAAAAATGGCTTTTTGATGTTATTCGACGATAACATAGATAATAATAATAAAGTAGTCTATCGTAAATATTAATGAATTTAATAAGCTTATATATTAAAATGTTAAAATAAAGAATGTATATTAAATTAAAATAAACCCATATTTAAAATCCTAAATTTAAAACTTATAATTTTATTTTTAAACGAAATGAAATTTTAAAATTGTAATCTAGGTTTTTCTTTTTTTTTTATGGCATAGTAGGGCAATGAGCAGTCGAAGCCGTTTGGCGACTACCGACGCCCAAACACATCCGAAGATTATGCAGATGCGTTGCCCTCCTTTTCCCTAACCCCCCCGCCAATGAGCCACCGGAAACTCACAAACCGCACGAAACGCGACAGCATAGTTGTCACTTGACGCCGGTGTTATGTGAGCGAGAGGTACCACCCCGGTCGTGCCGGCCCAATTCGGCTGCTAAGCAGCATGGCACTACCTCTTAACAAAATCTTCTAGGTATATCCAATATTCTAGAAATCACTGTAGTTCATGTTAAATATCGTCCAATGACGAAGCGTCGTTAATTTGCAATGTGATTCTGAAATTCTGAACGAATAAAATCAAGCGACGTAACACGTGTTTCGAAATTCAAATACGAAGAAATGGAAGATAGTGGGGATAATTCTCTTCATGTCGTGCGCTGCTGTGATAACACGAAATACATTTTTTTCAATGTAACCTCTAAAATTTATCACTTGGGACAGTATTTCTGCATCTTCTAAAACTATTTTCAATCGGTAATCTCATAAACTTATAAATATCGGGCATAATTCAAAAATGAAAAATTCGACCGACAGTCGGCATTCGGCAGATTCGCTCTTCTACACCGCCCACGCCGTCGTCTCGACTGCCAAGGTAATATATTTGGGTTATAATTTAAGTTAAATAATAATTCTCAGCGACGATGGTCTAGTTCTCTAGTGGGTATGGGCTTAGCTTCCTGACCCCCCAGTAATGCCTAGAAATGGGATTTTCTTAATTTCTATGTGCACCTGAAAATGGACCCTCGCTTGCTCACCGGTGAAGGAAACATCGTGAGGAAACCTGCATGCCTGATGAGATTAAAAGTCTTTGAAGGTGTCTGAAGTTCACCAACCCGCGTTGGGCCAGCGCATCGGTGAACTATGCCCCAACACCCTCCTCGGCTGATTTCGAGGAGGAGACCCGTGCCCAGCAGTGGGACATTTAAGGGTTGATATTATTATTATTATATTTTATTAGTTTTACTTGTTTAACATTTAATACAGATAAGTAGGTAATGCGTTTTTATATTGGGTAATTAATTTTGCTATTTATTGGAAACATAATTTTTAGAATTAGAGAAAAAATCTGAACACACAAATAGATCTACCAGGCATGGCAATAAATTACGTGTACCTACACAAAAAAAAGAAGTCTTTGGAAGAAATTCGTATTGCATGGCAATAAAAATATATAATCATTTACCAAATAAATTAAAAACAAAAAACATAAATTTATATAAGCGATGTTTATTTAATCTTTTGTTGACCAAATGGTTATCGGTGGGAGGGAAGCGCTGTGCCGCGCTCCCGGCTGCATGGGTACCACCATCTTGCTTGTTTCTCCCGTGAAACAGCTTTGCTGTTTCGGAGAGAAGGGCAAGACAGGCAGTGTAATTACTGGCACCGAGACTTAACATCTTAAGTCTTATGTCTCAGGATAGGCAACACATAAAGGCCTTGCCTGGGCTCGTTCCAGGTAAACTAGTTTATGTTCATGGGCGACGTCGACCACTTACCATCAGGTGGTACGTTTGCCAGTTTGCCTATCCAACTAACATAAAAAAAAATGCTACTATGGGGTTGATCAATATTTAAAAGATAATGAGTTAATAATATGAGATTTGTTGTTCTCACGACAATTATTATTTAATGAAATAGCTTCGACAGTTTTCTGTTTCTCCATGGTACGGTGGTGGTAATAGGACATTATCTAGAATTAAAATAACGTTAAATAATATAGCTAATACTTTAAAACAGACAAGAATTATTTTTGCATCATTATAATGAATTATTGGACACCATAGTGATGGTAAGATGTAAGGACTGTATATTCTTGTAAGTCCTATAATTTGTTACTGCATCTAACAATAAAGAATTTTGAATTTGAATTTGAATTTAGACATACATACAAAAATAATAACTTAGATTTACAGCTGTATCTAGATTGATGATGATTATTTTTACAGTCTTAAGTTAATCCTTCATCAGCTATCTGCCAGTGCAAGTCTCACTAAAATCGGCCCAGCCGTTTCAGAGATTAGCCGGAGCAAACAGAAAGACAGACACAAAATGTAAAAAATGCTATTTTGGTATACATATATACCATGTACCACATTAAAAAGTGGTTGTTTTAATATTACAAACAGACACTCTAATTTTATATATATCTGTATAAGTATATTTTTTTGCACTTGCGTTTGCGTTGTACATTTGCAACTCTTTGCGTGTAGTAACCACATACGCAAAGAGGACCTGACCACTACCGCTGACCGTCCAATACTCTGTATTACTACTGGTAGACGAGTGATATCGGTTGGCTCTTGATGGTAAGTGGTCAACGTCGCTCGTGAACGGTATGAATTCCCAGCGACTTTTTTACTTATAATAATGTAATGTAATGTGGTAGACCTCCACTTTCGGTGCTTGTAACAGCTTGTCCGGCCGTTTAGCCCCAAGTCCTATTCATGTATAGGAGCGGCATAAAATGCATTCACCACCACCGGTGGTGGTTTATATGCATATACTTAATGAACTGTAACTTTTGAATAACACTTTCAATTGGTGAAATAATAAATAAAACCGGTTCAGTAGTGTTAAAGGAGATTATTAGAAAATAATATGCAGGGTGTCCCCAAGAAATCTTGTCAAGCGGTTGTCCAGAGGTAGAACAGCACTAGGGCTAGCGGCATCACCCCAATCTATGTTTAGCGATTTTGCGTAGATTTTGAGCTTATTTTTCTTGTTATTCCATTACGTTTCTAAATTCTTTTGATAGCCCGTGTTCTATACGCCCCCCAGGATGGCTCGGCAGACGCCGGGCGAGGAGGGTGTTCCGCCATCCGCCTCCTTCGGCATTTCAAACAAACTTCGTTCAACTTCTTGCGCTAATAGGGATATTAAAAAAACAATACTTAATAGTTGTTTATTTAAATATAAGTAGATATTTATCACATTGTCAACCAATTGTGTATTAATTACTAAAAAATTGCATTTTAATAAAAAAACATCTTAACAACAAATCGCTCTTAACCTAAAAAAAAAACCGCCAGCTATTATAATATTAAGATAGTCATCCCATGTAGTAAGAGGGTTTTCAAAATGTATTAAACCATCGAACAAAATAAAAGTAAAAAAAAATATTTCTATGTTAGTTTAGTATTTAAGATAAGTAAAGACATTACTTATCTTAAACTTATTACTACTATACTTATTAAATTTTTTTCAAGCACCGTGGCTACAATGACATAATATGGAGATCAATAATAATAAATAAAAAAGATCAAGACGAGTCAATATAACTTCATAGCGTGAGTTATGTGTCTTTCACATGTGTGAAACTGTGTTCCCAGTGTACTGTCCAGACAGTCAAAATAACAAAAACTACAGTCTACATGCACTAAAAATGCAAAGGAAACAACGCTGACTGTTTTTGGAAGTAGCTTGACAAAAATTTTCTAAAATATCTTTTGTAGTTATTTTCAATAGAAGTATTGAGTTTTGCATTAAAATAATATATTGTAATTCAGTTGTAGATAAATGAGCTGATGATTAAATGTTAATTATACACTAGATTCGATCTGTTCACCATCTCTTAGCTGTACTTGAATTAAATCCCCTTCACACGAACGTAATGTAATATCCAATTTGAAGTCCAATGTGGCTATATCCGACGTGAACACCAGTTCTCGAATTAGGTGTGCCAATGTTGTTTTCAAAAAATTCATGGCATATTTTTTACCTGGTAAAATAAAATTAACAATCACTAGTTTGTAAGTAATAGGTCTTTACCTATGAAATTGCCGTGGTGCAGTACTGGCCATTTCAAATCAAAATAATTTTTGTTTGGCTAAGAATTCTAATTTCAAATTAATTTTATTTTAAAAACATGGAATTCTTTCTCCAAAAGTAGTCATTTGTTTATTGAAGGAGTGTTACATTTTCATCGCATTTCAATATTTTTCGTCATCATGGATACGTTAAAAATTCGAGTAATTATGGAATATGAGTACCGTCGTGGCAGCAACGCGGCACAAGCGGCACGCAACATCAACGACGTTTACGGAGCTAACACAACAAACCAACGCACCATCTGTTATTGGTTTGCTCGCCTCCGTTCTGGAAATTTCGACCTGAAAAATGAGCCTCGCCGTCGTCCGAAGACTTTGGTCGACAATGACGAATTAAAGGCGATTGTGGAAGCTGATGATACACAATCTACGGCTGAATTAGCAGCAGCTTTCGACGTTAGCGTCAAAACAATATTGGTCCAAACAACAAAACGAACAAAACAAAACGAACTCAATGATCGCCAGCGCGAAGTACGCGTCGAGACGTGCCTTGCACCGCTCAACAGACACACAAATGAAGGAATTTTGAACCGCAATGTTACCTGCGATGAAAAATGGATTCTGTTTGACAACCGCAAGTGCTCAGCAAGTTGGTTGGATCCTGGTTCAGCACCTAAAAAATGTCCTAAACGAAAACTTACCCCTAGAAAAGTAATGGTCACTGTTTGGTGGTCTAGCGCCGGTGTGATTCATCATAGCTTCTTACCAAACGGGGTGAGCATTACTGCAGATGTGTACTGTGAAGAACTGAACACAATAATGGAAATGGAGAAACTGGCACATTTCCAACCAGCATTGGTCAATTGCTCCTGCACGACAATGCGCGACCTCATACTGTACAGCAGACGGTCTCCAAGTTGCAAGAACTGGGGAGCTCTCCGTCATCCGCCCTACTCACCAGACCTTGCGCCTACAGACTACTACTTTTTCCAGATTTTAGATAACTTATTGGCGGGAAAAAAATTCAATACCCAAGAGGCAGTACAAAATGCCTTTGAAGAATTTGTTGCCTCCCGTCCAGTTGATTTCTTTAAGAAGGGCATTAATAAACTGCCACTGCGTTGGCAAAGATGCATTGATTGCATGGGTGATTACTTCGATTAATACAAATAAAAAATCCCACAAAAAACAGTTTCACTGTAAAATGTCGCACCAAGTACACGTCTAACTATATACACGTATAGAAAAAATAAACTAATCTTTACAAAAAATATGAAATTAAAAAAACCAAGTACACAAAACCTCTCGGATTAAAAGAAACACTCATTAAAAACTGTGAAAATTGAAAAAACAATTGCAATTTGCAATCTACAAAAAAATATAAATTAAAAAAAAGTAATCATTGTGATTTTCAATAATTGCAAAATTTTTGTGGCAAATTTTACAATTGAAAACAATTTTTTAAACGTACTGTTTTTTTTTTTAAACGGCGCGCGTCATTGAGTACCCCAAATTTTTTCATGGCTAATCTAGAGCTAGGGTAATATTATTCTGTGATCTACAGCCAGGAAATTGGTATGGAAAAGGAGTATAAAAACAACAATTGTTGCAACCCTTCTACGCCATGTAGTTGGCCTCACTAATGATTATTTTGATGTCTTCAATCAAATCTATTAGAATTAAAATTCAAGCTCGTACCCATTTCTTTCTATATTTCTTATTCCTATTACATTTATACTCATATGAATATGACGCTTTCTTGCCTTTTAATTGAATCAAGAAATAAGGAAATGATTTTATTATTAGTAAGGTAAAGTACCCAGTAACTCCTCAGAACCACCTATCCACTCGTTTTATTTGTTTATCTGCATTTTTGAATATACAGGATGTCCCGTAAGTAGTGGACCAACGGGGTGTGGGTGATAGGGGGAACTATTATCTACCAAAACCACTAAAAAATATTGTTCTAGGTCTTATAGCTTTGAAGTTATGATTTTTTTTAACAAATAGGTGAAATTATCGTCCTATGTACAAACATTTTATAATTTTACGAAATCTATCACTTATTTTTTTGTTATTTTTATTCTAGGCGGTTAATAATACATAGGTATTTCTAATTAAAATCATAATTAGGTGTAATTATCATAAGCATTTATTATGCGGTTATGTCTAATTTTTAGAGTTTTGACCGAATAAAATCGGTTGAAACTAAATAAAAAAATACATTAAAATCACATTAAAGCACCACAATTACATAGATAGAGATAGTACATCTCACTTTGTTAAATAATTTTGTTATTTCTCGAAAAATAATTAGTTATTAGACTGTATTATCATTTTTCTTTCCAATTGGCATTTTCTGTTGGAAACAGCTAAGACCTGAGGCCATGCTGCCATATCTGTTGTGTTAACAAAAATATCTTGTCTGTGCTTTGGAGAAACGGCGGAAAATGCCAAAAAGCGCAGCTCTGCCACTCTAGCACCCATCAATCAACTATCACTTCCCATTCTATTCACCCAGAACAGTTCACCATAATATTCGCCAACGAATCACATTATATATTACACAGATTAAGTTTTAAAAACAAACACTATAGAAAACCATCAGAACAGTCCTACAATAGAAAACCACTCCAGAACAGTTCTCCACAATATTCGCCAAGCAATCACAATATATACAGTTTTTAAAACAAACACTAGTAAATCACTCAGAATGATCAAAACACAAAATAACAATTAATTAACGGGAAACTGGGAAGAAACGAAGAAGATTGAGCTCTTAACAGAAACGAATATATGAAACAAAAGACGTTTATCAAATAAAAAATACGACAGAAAAAATATATCATACGAAAGACGTTTATCAAATATAAAATATGACAGAAAAAATAAATAAAAATAAGCTATAGAGAATACAAGAAAAAAACGAAATTCTTAATTTTTAATACAACACCGTATATTGATAACGATAGGCAGCATGGCCTCTAGCCTTTGCCTGTTCCGATAGGATAAAACTAAAAATCAAGCAACCAACTTCGATGTCAAAACTCAAAATTCTCACTGTAACGTCATATAAAATATTTTCTCTAAACCTCTTTAATCGCAAAACGGCGCAAGCAATAATTTTCATGTTTGAAATGTATTAAATAATTGCTGAGACCCAATCTTTTTTTGTAATATGTGTAAAATTCGTAAAAAGAAACTTAATAAAAATAGTGTGAAGTCTTACCGCCTTATTCCAAAACGAAGACTAAATATAGTACCGAGTTTAATACCAGCTTTAAACCATGGTCTAATATAAATGTTATTACAAAAACTAGTTTAACGCTAGTACCAGGACTATCTATGGTACTAAAGTTAGACCACCGTGACCCCTAGTTTAACTTCGGTACTAACCTCAAAACTTTAAATTATCAGATGTCTTATGCGTTGAATTTGCGTTTTTTCGTATTAATTGTATTGAAAGGTAATTAAATGAACTCGATATAGACAAAATTATTGAATTGGACTAACATTTAAAATAATTATTCTGACATCCTTATATAATTTAACATTCTATTTCTGTAATTTTGTTGTATTGTATTTTGTCATTGATATACATACCTATTTTATATCATATGTAATAATTCTAATTAACTCTGATATTTTTCATGGATGTTTGGATTAAATAAACACTAACCTTTTCTTGAGAAGTCCAATTATCATCCCTTTTTTCTTTTGTTGATACATTTTACAACATAAGTAATGTTCGTGGCACACAAATTCACAACAAAAAATATTATACTATTCTTATGAACAACATACCGTCTATTTAGAATCAAAGAACAATAATGGCTGTATTGTAACTATTGGTAAGTGGTAACTCGACTTACATTGCAATAACTAAACATTAAACAATAAACATTTCGATGACATTAGAACTACGCGCGCTTTGTATTTCATTCCCTTATACGCTAGCTATATAAACAACTTAACAGCGAAATATTACAATATTTGTGTGTAATAAACAAGAATTTAAATCACACTACCTCAAAGCACAAAGTAGTAAAGATTTCAGATATTTTATATAACACAATAAATTTTATTATCAAAATATTGATGTATTTTCCACATTATATTTAATTATAAATTAGCGAGCTTTGCGTAAAAAGGAACGGTGTACCGAACTAATCAAATATTGAACGAACAAAATGAATGATGATAAAATGATGATAAAAATGATATGTTGCTCAATAATCTGTGGATACAATTAAACCAGGGACGATCTTTGGTACTACCTAGACCCCGGTTGGTCCTCGATTTGTAATAAGAATGAATTTTAGTCCATGGACTAACGTTAATACCGTAACAAACCTGGACTTTTCAGTCTTGGTTTAATCCCGGTACTAGATAAGTTTTTTGTAATAAGGCGGTTAGTGTTTTGGCAATAATAACAAAATAAAGCCCCAATTTTTTTTTGTTATGTTTTGGAGGTTATGTTTACATATGTCTCGAGAATATATACACAGTGCCTCACGCCAAACTACTTGGATGTGTTCTTGGCGCTAGACACTAACGTGTCTCCTGATACATGAAAAAATATCATTTAATTTTTTTTCATACAAAACGGCAATTTCATAGGTAAAGACCTGATATTAAATAATGACAAGCTACGCTGCCAAAGTGCCATTCATATATTTAGTCATTCATATACATGTAACATATATGTATAATACTAGTGGGACCGACAGACGTTGTCCTGTACAAAATATTTTTTTTGTGAAGCTAAAACATCCTCGAATCCCCTTGAACTCACAAAAAAAAATTCACCAAAATCGGCCCAGCCGTCTTTTTATTATAATAAGCTTATATAGCAGCCGTTATAAGCTTTTGAGTAACAAAACTGTTAAGTAACGAGTAATTATAGCTTCGAAAATATAAGAATTTTCTATCAGTTCCCATTTTTTTATCAGTCACCAGAGTCGTTCCAAAAATGGCAGCTGCGTTTGAGAAACTTGTGACCCCTCTAATAAAACTTTACTATGTTACGGCTGTGGCTTTCACAGGTAGAGTGACTACTGATTGATTATAAATATTTGCTTTATGTACAACCAGTATTTTTTGACAACAGTTTAACCGAGTTTGCAGAATACTTTGTATTAATAGCAAAGATTCAACATATACCTAATTTGTTACGTCAGTCAACCTATCGATTAACTCACCGATACATAGCCTTTTGCCTGTACTGAATGTAAGAATTGGAGAAGTAGGTCCGCTCCAACGCTCAGGAAGAAACTCCAGTACATCTTCCCCCCAGATTCGTTTTGATCTTCCTGCTCCCCATATGTTTAACGCACACATTGCACCTTTTGGTAGAGTACAGGATTCTGAGAAGAAAATACAGATGTCAAGTTTATTAATTATTTTGAGATAAGCCAACATTACTCACGATCGTAAACGAGTTATTGTATTTATTATGCAAGATAACTAGATTAGCATGCAATGTCTGAAATAAGGGGGATTTTATAGGCCATCGAGCATATAACCAGATAGAAGTGTAGGTAATGTGAACCATAAAATTCCGAAACTGGTCAGTGATTCCGAACTGGACGTAATAGCAATTCAACCAACCAGTGCCCGGTATGTCCCATCAACCTATCATCCATCAATGGCGATCAGTCGGCCAATCAGAGCACCCAACCGCCGCAGCGTCGCAGCACTATGGTGGAATTAGTTTTCATACAAAACATATAACATTAGCGCTCTTTTCCGGATATAATATGCTCGATGTTGTAGACACGTTGGATTGGCGGCTGGCTGGCTGCTATAGACTATTTCCTCAAAACTTGTATATAACCGATGGGAGCCTTGTACCCATAAGATACCTGTGGGTATCTTGCTTGTTTCTCCCGTGAAAACAGCTTTGCTGTGTTCGGACACAGGGCAAGACAGGCAGTGTAATTACTGGCACCGAGACTTAACATCTTATGTCTTAGGTTAGGCAACACATAGAAATGAGTTGCCTGGGCTCGTTCCAGGTATATAATATACTAGTTTATCCCCACCATGGTTCAGGCCTTGTCGTGGCGGTGGGGCTCAGTAACCTAGGGTGAGCGGTGACAGAAGGCGGCATTGGTGGCACTCGCCAGGTTTTAGTGGGTAGAGCTGCGTCCATTTACCAGCTGTCGGGCGCAGCGAGTCCCACATACCCGCGCGGGGAGACCCACTCCCCCGCGGGATGCCTCAGAGCATTTCCCGGCGTTAAAAAAAAAAAAAAAAAAAAGGTATACTGGTTTATGTTCATGGGCGACGTCGACCACTTACCATCAGGTGGTACGTTTGCCAGTTTGCCTATCCAACTAACATTTAAAAAAAATCTATCTCGAAGTATCTGCTCTGCATAGCATACGTCTAGATCCATCAACCGATTTAGAGTGTATTTTATATTGCGTTATTCGATATTATAATATCGGAATAGTGATCGCGTTAGTTTAAAACAGTAAGTATTTTATATTGTTAAATAAATATATATATAAATATATATAAAACTTACGCAAATTAAAATCACACTCTATGTTTCTGACCACCACTGGTACCGGCGGGTACAACCTGAGGGTCTCGTGAATCACTCCTTCGCAATAGACCATACGCTCCAAGTCTTCTTGAAGAACATCTCGTTTGGAATCACCAAATATTTCTTTCATTCTAAAATTATAAAATTCATTTCTCAATTCCACTTATGTTAAATCCTATAGACGAAAATCGTTAGGCGATGAATTCTTTATGAGGAAGGCTCTGCTCAGATCTTGTGTCTGAGACAATTTGTTGTATAGTAATGTATACTTAAATATAGTAAAGCAGAAGAGTTTGATTCCTTAAAAGCACTGATCACCCAAAAGGTATTTGTGAGATTGGTAATACATACTTCTTTATAAAATAATTCAATAATTTTAATCTTAAAAAAATATCTGGAAAAATTGTACTAATCGATAAAAAACATACTCATTGAATAACTTCTCCTGTACATCCTTTTTACTACCAATTACTAAAAGTGCAAAAAACAAAGTGGTCGCGGTAGTATCCTGTGCAGCAGCTAAAATAGTGTTGACTTCAAATTTTATTTGCTCTTCCGTAAAACTTTCACCCATTTCCAATAAAATATTTAGAAATGCCTTGGATCTTGGTCTCGAATTATCTAAAACAAAATTTTCACCCAATGATATTAAAAAAATGTAAATATTGTAAGTGACACGTGTTTATTATAGATAATTAATTACTTGACTCATTAGATTTTTAGCTTTTTTTGAGTTATGAGACAAGCGAGTTGCTAGCCTGGAGGTTTATAATATTATAATAACAACAGTTCAAAACCTACATAATATGTTGCTCTTGTCCTTGTATAATTCTTAGATTTAGCCTTCGATTAACAATAACTATCATGTCGGCGCAAAAAATCTGTCTCGGTAAATACGATTACGAGCTCACTTGAAAAGTGGGTAACTAATTTTGTTTAGTTCGCACTTCACTCATAACACAGCCAATGTGAACACGTCTCAAAACTTGCAAAAATAGTGCCCGAAAAAGCAAATTAATAGCCGTAGTAGTGTATTACTTTCGGTAAGTACGTGAAGAATAAATAATATTATAAGCTTTAGATTAATAAATATTTACAAACTTTGAACAAAATTACCGACTTTAAACCACCGCAACTAATATTTACATTTTACGCGGGTGTAAAGGAAACGAAACAATACATTGCAGCTTGTAAAGATTTGATTTGAAGATTTGAAGATACACCTTAAGGTTGATATCACACTAAATGTTTACTTAAGTCTTTTCACTTCTATGTGACAGGAGAATTTCTTGAATTTTATTGGTTTGTTCGTTTTTTATTTATAACGAAAGATTGTAAGTATTAGATAGATAGAAGATAATATTTTGAACATTAGTGGCTTGATTGCTAGGTTTCATGGTTGTAATTAGGTAGAACTTAACACTGTTTTAAAACATTTTTATTCGTTTTTAATAAACAAATGTTGCTGTATAAGTATATAGTAGGAGATATGAACCTCCCCACCATGGTTCAGGCCTTGACGTGGCGGTGGGACTCAGTAGCCTAGGGTGAGCCCAACACCTTGGGCGAAGCTAATTGAGCCGAGGGGATTCTTTGTGCTCCTCTTATAAGAAGAGGGGACAAAAGAGCAGGGGGCAAGAGGTGAGGATGGGAACCTCACCCCATTGTACTGTCCCGACGTTGGGAGGGGTTGTTCTGTGGTGCGGGACAACGCCTCTGTGGAGGTGGCGTCGGTTCCTTGCGGGACTGACTAGCCGTTGAGGTGCCCTGTTAGCTTAACAGATACGGGGGCACCTCACCAAGGCGGCATTGGTGGCACTGTGGGTAGAGCTGCGTCCATTTACCACCTTTCGGGCGCAGCGAGTCCCACATACCCACCTGGGGAGACCCACTCCCCAGGCGGGATGCCTCAGTACATTTCCCGGTGTAAAAGGGAAAAAAAGGAGATACGAACCTAAAGCGACCTTCACCGAGCTGATAATAGAATAAAACTTATTTTATAAGAAATTTCGTATAATTATTATGTAAATTGCCTAAAAAATCCTTGACAGAATATTTTAAATTATTTAAAAAAAAAAAAGGGTTTCATAAAATTTTGCAACATCAAGATCATAAGAAAATTTTATACTGGACTTACAGTGTGAAACATGTAGAATGTGCAGACATAGGGTTGTCTGTTATTTACCTGGACGAACTATTGGGTTGCCAGGTATATGGTATGTGGTAATATATCAGCATGAGCACTATTTTATTGTGAACACATTGATATGGGGTTGTCAGCAAAAAATTTGGTCCTAATTATAGAGGTTAGCGAATGTTAACGATATTCAACGTGTGGAAATGAGTGACGGATAGGTCACATTTGACAGGATTTAACACATTTTTCCATACGATGGAACCAATCATTGAAGCAACCATTCCATTCGGAAGTTGGGGTCTCCAAAATGGCCGTTTTGTAGGCGTCCTCCACAGCTTCTTCAGGCGATGAAAATCTCTGACCACGCAATTTATTCTTTATTTTAGGGAAAGTATAGAAATCATTAGGGCTTAGGTCGGGGCTGTACGGCGGATGGTCTAATAATTCTATGTTTTCTTGCTCTAAAAACTCTTTTGTTATGTGCGTGGTGTGAGAACTCGCATTGTCGTGATGGAAGATGATGCGGCGGTTGCAGTTCTCTTTACGGAGTTCAGAAACGACCTATGGCAAACAAATGCTAGCATACCATTCTGCATTAACCGTTCTTTGCCCCTCAAGAGGAATAGTCGCAACATGGCTGGTTTTGGAGACAAAAGTGGCCACCATTTTTTTTTGCAACACTCCGTGAACGAAAATTTTTTGTTGGCTTTAACTCATTTTCAAAAAACACCCAAACTCGTGACTGGTTTTTTGTTTTGGGTTCGTACGCGTATATCCAGGATTCGTCACTTGATACGATATTGTATACAGCATTTGAGGATCCTGCGTGGGATCTTTCGAGAGTTCTGACGCACCAAGTAACGCGAGCCGCTTTTTGCTCTTCACAGAGCAAATGCGGTATCCATCGGGAAAACAACTTTTTTACACCTAATTGTTCATGCAAGATTATTTGTATTTGA
Source organism: Helleia helle (assembly GCA_963853865.1). Classification (NCBI taxonomy): domain Eukaryota; kingdom Metazoa; phylum Arthropoda; class Insecta; order Lepidoptera; family Lycaenidae; genus Helleia; species Helleia helle. The sequence goes on along the minus strand of OY971432.1, from coordinate 17,062,263 downwards.
CTCATGCCAATGTCTAAAGTTGCCTGAATTTCGCGGTATGTCACGTGTCGATCTTCCTCAATCAGCTTACGCACAGCATCAACGTTTTCTTGGGTGACTGCAGTTTTTGGACGACCTTGACGGGGATCATCACTGAGCACGTTGTAATTCAGCAAACCAGCGATAAATTGTGGCTTTGGATGGGGCTTCATCACCAAATGCAGAAATCATCCGGTCTACACACTGTTTTTGTGTTAAACCACTTCGAAAGTCATAATAAATCATCGCTATAGAATTTTCTCGAGTCAATTCTATTTTCTCAACGACTAAACAAGTTTGACAAGACCGAGAATCTTTTTTTAAATAAATAAATGGTATTCGATTTTTAAAACCAAGGAGTTTTCAATTAAAAAGATTTTAATATGACAGGAACAGTGGAAATATTCCATTCCCGATACTTTTAGTGCAGCCTATGTTATACTATGTAATAATAAAGGACCGAACATCGCAGTCGTGTCTGATGGGACCCTGAATATAAGAAAGCGCGCATGCTCGGTACATAAACTATGAAGGGTATAGGTACCCCTGATACCCTCAATATTATTATTAATACTCCGATGGCGTTTTACATTCACCATAAAAGCGCCATCTAGTACTAATATCAGTAGCGGCCAGCCAGTAAGCAAAATTTTTGCGTTCAGTTTTTTTACGATATCATCTAAAATATACAAATAAATGATCTAACTCTTTGGACATTTTTGATCTACATTAGGCAAGGTAATGAAGAAATTTAAATAGATAAGGATTAATTCTAAATGAGTCTAAATATATTCGAATTAAAATTGATTACTGTGACTAAATCTTAAGAAATGGACATGCACTGTTACAGACTTTTTTGTAGATATTTTTATGTTCTATAACATTATAGTACATTTTTTACGTTTTTATGGTATGTGGGGTGATATTGTATTTCTAGATGAAACCTGAAATCACTCAGTTATTTACTATGAAATATTAAATCAAGTAAAAAAGTATACATACCAAAATCACTATTTGCAGATTTTATATTTCTAAGTTGTAATTGCTCTTGTTTACGGTTCCTTAGCACCTAGAATTAAAAACATTTCTTTGAAATATCGACAGTTCATATTGCACAAGTGTTGCAAGCTTAGATTTACATAATAATACAGCCTGATTTTTTGAAGAACGGACATAATCATGGACGTGATAGAACTTGGTTTCACCAATCAAAGGAAATTATATTCACCAAAAAAAAACCACATAAATAACAAAATATAGACAAATGTAAATAATGCATTGTTGGCCTCAGAATATGGTCACCCTATTGTATTATCACGTGCATTTTACGCGCTAAATTTAGACAGACGGTAGTGGTAGGTATAAAATAATCGAATGAACTTTGATAAGTGGTAAATAAATAATGTATGTAATGTAAAGTAAATATTATGATCTCATTTTTCCTTCATACTTTGATCCTGGCTTAGGACAGGCAAAACTACCTAGGTACTAAAGTAATGATACAAGTTAATTTAATTAAATTGATTTATCTTTATCGTTAATCCTTTGCATTACGAATTTGAGACACATTTGATTTTTCATTTTGTCTGGGTGCGCGCGTGCTTAACGAAAGGAAGGTGTTAATGTATTCACATGACGTTAGATAAAAGAAACTGTAGCACCTATGTACTTCTGGCGCATTTAAAAAATGGAATCATACTATTTACAACTTTTACATTTACAACAAAATTGAAAATAAGATATTTACACAACCTACATAACTACGAAATTAATCTAAGTAAATGTTCATTGACCAGGTGGGAAGACGATCTCCGTGCGGTGGCCGGTCCGTGTTGGATGCGAGTGCCAAGGGATCGGCCATCTTGGCGTTCATTGAGGGAGGCCTATGTTCAGCAGTGGACGGATAGAGGCTGATGATGATGATGATGATGATGAAATATTCAAAATGAGTACCTCCGCGATCAACACATAGTTCGGTACGTTTGCGCATACTGTCTTTGACACGGTTTAGTACAAATGGATCACTTTTCACAGTCTCAAACGCTGTTGCTATCCGTGTTTTTTAATTCATCCCACAGATAAAAGTCTAAGGGTGTTAAATCAGCGGAGGGGTGAGTGTCAGGATGAGCCCCCACATCAAATATTTGGGGCTCATCCTCGACGGAGGGTGGACCTTCGGCCCACATTTCTCAATGTTGGGTCCGAAGGTTGTGAAGCAAGGCAGACTCCTCCCGAACCTCGGAGGACCCAGTGCCGCCTGCAGGCAGCTATACTCCGGAGTCTGCCGGAGTATGGCAACTTACGGCGCACCAATCTGGGCGGGTCACCTTACCGCGAGAAATAAGGCCCAGCTGCGTGCTGCGCAGCGGGTCATCGCGGTAAGAGTGATCCGGGGGTACCGTACAGTATCGTGGGCGGCAGCCACTGCCCTGGCCGGTGACCCCCCGTGGGAATTCGTGGCGGAGGTTCTTGCCGAGACGCACTCCTATGTCTCGGATAGGAGGTCTCTTGGTGAGAGCCTTACGTTGGACGGGATCCTTCGGGTTCGCCGACTAGGGCAAGAGGCGTTAATGCGAAGGTGGGGGGAGGACCTGGCGCAACAGCCGTACGGCAAAATCCTAACGGTTGCTCTGCGTCCGGTCCTTGAGCGGTGGATGCGCCGTAAGCGCAAACCCCTCACCTTCCGTCTGACACAGGTGCTCACTGGGCATGGTTGCTTTGGTGAGTACCTGTGCCGGACGGCCCGCAGGGAGCCGTTGACAGTGTGTCACTATTGTGGCGCGGCGGTGGACTCGGCCCAGCACACCCTCGAGGTGTGCCCGAGATGGGCGGCGCTGCGTCATGATCTGACATCGGTCATCGGAGGGGACTTGTCTCTGCCGAGTATCATCACTGCGATGCTCGGTGACGACGAGTCCTGGACGGCGATGGTTTCCTTCTGCGAGGCAGTAATGTCCCAGAAGGAGGCCGACGAACGGGTGAGAGAGGAGGCCGCCGACGAGGCCTCCCCCCGTGGGCGACGAACGGGGGTGCGCAGGAGGCGCTACTTAATGCGCTTCCAGTAACGCCCCTGTCGGGTGTCGGGTTCAGGATGGGAACCTGGGCCCAGTATTATTAAGTAGCCGGGTAGTCCCCCCCCTTAAGAGGAGTAGTCTGGCCTTCGCCGCGGCCAGCCTGTCGCTGAGGTGATCCTGTTGAATGCCTATCCGGGACCCTTATAATGCGGCTGAAGGCACTCGCAGTGGTTTTAGTTTACGGGTAGGGCACTCCCAGGTGCGAGTCCCACATAGGGTCAGGATCTACCCGAGATCCTGGCTACATGCGTAAAAAGCATTTCCCTGCGATAACAAAAAAAAAAAAAGGGTGTTAAATCAGGCGAATGAGCCGGCCAAGACACAGGGCCTCCACGACCTATCCACCTCTCGCCAAATTGACAATTGAGATACTCACGAACACGAACCATCTAGCGGCCTCTCGAATACTTCCTTGTGGGTGATGCTCGAAATACTCGAGAATGGCAACTTGAAGATGAACGGAGAGTGGCTGATTCCCTCTCCCTTGAGCATGCGTTGGCACCGTAAACTACCCGAATTCCCGCAGACGTTGGTTAACCCCCAACATCAGGCTGTATGAAGGTACAAGTCTATCGCACCATACGTACACTGTCACCAGATAGAGCATAAGCCATCTCCCAATATTCTCCATTTGAAAATTCATTCGACATAATTTAATACGTAATTGCGTACGCGACACGCGGTTGACACAAACGAACGCTCAGAACGATGACGCGTAACGCACTGCGGTTTCTTTGTGAAAACTGAAAACCTTAGGCCCCGTGCGCACGAGCGTTTTTTGACCGACCGTTAAAAAAGAGTTTGAATGGGACAAATGGATAACCATGTATCTGTTCACACGAAAGCGTTTTTAAAGTGCGGCGCTTTTTTGTCAAGTACTGTTGGATTTTCGACGTTAAGTGTTTGGCGTTAAATCGAATTGAGCATACAAACTCCAAAGTCGGGTTTTACCGCGACACTTGTAAAACGCTCGTGCGAACGGGGCCTTAGGTATGGCTCGCGCTAGATCGTTCGGCGTATTTGATGCATCGTATCTTACCTACTTCATAATACTGTGTTTACTTTAATTCAAGTGTGGAGGATAATTTTGAAAAAAAAAATAAGACCCCACTTGTGATATATTTTTGGAATGAGGATCTTTAGCTCTATACGCTACTTGAATATGTCCTTTCTTCAAATAATCAGGCTGCATATTAAAGAGCGCGTGATACAAAAAAACTTAACTCTTAATTAATATTTCTGCTAATAATAAAATTACTATGTCCGACTCTGCGAGAGCTCAAATTTACTTCTAAAAACTTTTTACGTTTATTATCTGTAGTTACATAAATTCTTTAAGTCTGGAGTTTTTACATTATGAAATCGAGCATCCGCCTTTTATTTACAATAATATATATTTCTTGTTAATTCGATGTTTTATGAAAAAATATCGATAGCTTTTCACATCACACACACATCACATCGTAAAAATCGACGTTTTCGATGCATCGATGAATACCGAATATCCTTATCCCTAAAGTAATTGTTCAGTGCTCGATGGAGGGTCGTGAGGAGCATGAGGATTCATGGGTGTTGTGACTGTACAACTCTCAACATCGAGCATATAATCGGAATAGAGAGGTAATGTTATGTGTTTTGAAAAAAATTTGTGCCAAATTTGTGCTGAGACGCTGCGCCGGTTCTGCGCTCTGATTGGATCAGTAGATGGCTATTAATTGATGACTACCGATGGGACGTACATACAGATCACTGGTTGGTTGAATTGCTATTACGTCAGTGGCAAATCACTGTTCAGTTTCGGAATTTAATGACTCACATTACTACTCTATCCGGTTGACTGATGACTCTCAATTACTATCCATGTAGAAATAACTGAAAGACAAATTCATCCGCGACAGACGCATAATATGCATTGAATGCCTTACCGTTTCAGACACTTTATTCAATACCGCCACGTGTTCCATATACTCTTTGTAAGCTTTTGTCCTCTTGTATATACATTGTGGATGAAAGAATATATTTAATAGTCGATTTGCAATACTTTCGATAAATTTAGTAAACGCTCGATAGTGTCCCTCATTCGCAATATTATTAGATATTTCGGGTACGCCGAATGCTGTTTCTGTAATAAAGATGAAACGTTTTTTAAGAATTACTTAAGCTTTTGAATTATACTTTGTATTAAATTAAGAAAAAAAATTTAACAAAAATTCCATCACCGTAGTCATTCATACTCAACAGACATAACTTCTCTCATGATGGATGTTTTAAACTATAAAGTATATGAAACTATGGGAACGTAAATATCTAAATCGCGATATAATTCAAAAATGTTGTTTTTACTATCGGTTCGCAATATGCAACTATTTGTTGTTAGAAATAGGTAGATGATGACAACATGGATAACGTTGTTGGGTTCAAATTAAATATGATATTCCACATTTGTTTGTAGGTAAGTTTCATGTAAGAAACGTGTATTCATACATTAATTTTTACAAACAGTTTGCCTGCCCCTTTCGATTATTTGCATCACCTAACAATTACAAATTGTTGTTCGGTATGGTTGTCTGGTTTTTACCAAGATTATCAATCATGATGCATTTAAAGATTTCTATTATTTTGTATAAATTGCTCACTTTAGCAAACTTTAGCAAATTTTATATATAATATACATATTGTATAGGTATTGATGATATAATATGACCCAATATGACCGTACTCACGGCAGATAGATTCCATGGTAGTATAAGACAAGAGCTCCATGGTATTGAAAGGCGCACAGTCAGCCAGCAATTTAAGTTTTTTGCCTAGCTTTTTCGCCTGCGTGTTGAATGTCTCTTGGTAACCGTTTACTATTTCACGTGTGAATATGCCCCCTAACTTCTTTATATTTTGCTTCCATATGTAACCTTAAAATTAAATAATACTATTTTAACCTGCAATTATAAAAAAGTAACAAATTTATTTCCTTTGCTGATGTAAAAATAGTTTTAAAAACAGAAAAAGAACTGCACCGACCGCGCTGAGAGGTAATCGCCGATGATATTGTGTAGATACCTCGGCACGCAGTGGTGTTTCAGGCCTTCTTTGATGGTTTCCCAGGGCAGCGAGTTACAGGTGTTGGATATATCCAGAAACACAGTCAGAACTACACCACCCCGGGATCTTCTTTAGCGATCAACCGCAAGCGTTTTATCACGCCTATAGTTGCTCGGCCTGAACTAAATCTGTACTGGTTTTCACTCAGTTTTGGTCCGATGCGTTCAAGATGTTTGTTGATTTGCACCACGATAATCTGCTTCAGTATCTAGTCTTGAAGGTAGGGACCTCTCCATCCTCTGGTTGCGCATTGACAACGACGACCATCCCCGCGTCTATGCCTGCCTATATAGGTCCCATAGCGGTAATGACGAAACCGACCGACTTGTGGAGCACATTTAAATGGCTACAGATTCCGTGCTACAACAGATCCCATCCGTAGAGATCGTGATTCTTGGTGATTTCTACGGCCAACACACCGAGTGGCTCGGCTCACGTTCAACCGATCATGCGGGAAGATCTGTTTACGAGTTTCATCAGCAATCAATGATATGCTGAAAACCAGCGGCATTCATTGCTATGCGGATGACAGCACTGGAGATGCTTTATACACTGGCCGCCCTAATATTTCTCGGGAACAAGTCGATGAGTGTTGGAACAAACTTGTGTCTGAAATCGAGTCTCTACTGGCCAAAGTTTCGGATTGGAGGCGACTTAACCTAGTCCAGTTTAACCCCAACAAGACACAACTTTCCGCATTTACCGCTAAAAATCACCCTTCGTCGTTCCTCTAGGATTTGAAGGCACTCCCCTAACCGCCGCAGCCAGCATTGGGATACTTAGCGTCGACATATCGAGAGATGTGCAGTTTCGTGGTCATTTGGAAGGCAAGGTAAAACTAAGCCTCTAAGAAACTCGGCGTGCTCAGTAAGGCGAGCAGTATTTCATGCCTTTACACCGCTTACAATTATACAAGGCGCAGATCCGGCCTCACATGGAATACTGCTCTCACCTATGGGCTGGAGCGCCTCAATATCAGCTCCTTCCATTTGACCGCGTTCAACGCCGAGCGGTTCGAATCGTCGATAGCAAGGTTATCTTCAATCGGCTTGATTCTTTGGCGCTGCGTAGAGATGTCGGAGCACTCTGCATCTTCTACCGCATCTACCACGGGGAGTGTTCTGAGGAATTATTCGGACTAATACCTGCAGCAGAATTCCACCACCGGACATCGCTGAAAAGCTCCAAATTTCACCCTCACCATCTCGATGTTTACGGCATTTCCTGCCTCGCACAACAAATATATGGAATCAGCTGCCACTTACGGTGTTTCCGAACCGTTACGACTTAGGGGCCTTTAAGAAACAACAAACAACAAAGAGCATACTCCCATTTGAAAGGCCGGCAACGCACCTGCTAACCCTCTGGTGTAGAGGGTGTCAGTGGATGTCGCTATCACTTACGATCAGGTGAACCGACTGTCCGTTTGCCCCCTCTTATATATATATATATATATATATATATATATATATATATATATATATATATATATGTGTGCAACGTATTGTTTGACGACTTTTTCGTTAAGATTTTGTATAGTTTGGGGAAATGTGTATTCTATGAGGAAAGTCCAAAACTATATCATATACCTAACGTATTGTTTGAGGAAAATTTATCAATACATTGCACATACATACGTCAAAGAATACCTCAAACAATACGTTGCATATATATATATATATATATATATATATATAAGAGGGGGCAAACGGACAGTCGGTATATATATGTATATGTATATATATATGTATATATATATATATATATATATATATATATGTATGTATATATGTATATAAATGTACTTTAGCTTTAAATAATTATCTATATTTATTAAATAAGTTCTTGAATGTTCTAGAAGTATATTGTATATGAAATAATTCATGAATGAATTGTAATGAGGTGGTACCTCTCGTTCATATAACACCGGCGTCAAGTGACAGCTATACTATAGGGAAAAAGAGGGCAACACATCTGCATAGCCTCTGGTTGCGCGCATGTGTATGGGCGTCGGTAGTCGCCAAATACCTAATTGTTAGGAGTGAATATGAAATATCTTTGTAACATGTTAAGGACAGCCGTTTAGCCATCTTTTTAAACAAATTTTTATTATATAATAATAATAATAATTATATAATATATAATAATAATAATTATTATTATTATATAATAATAATAACTTTATTTGTGAAACATGCCGTTTACAAGTGGCAAAAAAAACTTGCCGTTTACAAGTGGCTAGTTCTAAGAATTTTCAGTGTCCCCTCGTATATGTCACGTATCAAAACACTTTACTTAAAATGATATACTTATTACATCACATTAGACTATATGCAACATAATCTAATCAAAAGTTTACCTGGGGCTGTAATTAGTCCATTACCAAAATATTGCTTAGCAAAACTATAAAAGTACGGCTTCTCTGGAAACTCTGTGAATATTTTCCTAGCATCGGTCGGATCTTTGACAGCTGTAAAATGTTCAAATTATCGATTTAATGTAACACTAATTTGGATTCTGAAATAGTAGACTTTATTTTGTAATAAATGAAAGCTGGTCTTAAATAATACTTGTGTAGGTATATTCATTTTCATGCTGATCATAATTGAGTATACGGTGTACCACTCTACAAGCAACGATTCTAATCCCGCCTAGTACAGACTGGTGTGATATAATTGGCACGATAAATATTAAGGCATTTATATAAATTTCTAAAATATAACAATAATTTCCGCTCCGTAGGGGCACTACCATAGAAATATTAAGAACGTAAGTAACGTAACGGTACTAGGAATACTTTGTGTGATTGTTGTGTGAATATCTATTATTTAATTATTTATTTTCATAATGTGAGCGCTATGGCATGGAATTTTACATATGAGTAAGGTATTGTAAGAGGTAGTAGCATGCTGCTTTGCAGCCGAATTCGGCCAGCACGACCCGGGTGGTACCTCTCGCTCACATAACACCGGCGTCAAGTGACAACTATGCTGTCGGGTTTCGTGCGGTTTGTGATTTTCCGGTGGCCCATTAGGGGGGATAAGGAAAAGGAGGGCAACACATCTGCATAATCTTTGGTTGTGCGGATGTGTATGGGCGTCGATAGTCGCCAAACGGCTTCGACTGCTCCTATGCTATAAAAAAATGGAAATATACAAAGGATTTTCTGCACTTTTGTATTTCCTGTGTACAATAAAGTAAGTGAGTACAGGTAAAATTGTAGTTAAAATAATTACCAATCATTGGCTTGATCCCAAACCAAACAACGAAGGGTAAGTTTGTTTTCTCCATTATATTTGAAGCGTGGACTAACAGTTTAAAGGCGCCTGAAAAAACAGAATCATCATGTCTACACTTTATACATATATTTTTGTTTGTTATCCTAAGGAAATAACACAAAAATATAATTCAACAACAACAAGAAAAGACATTCTTAGATCGAGCTTCGCGAAATAAAAGTGAAAAATATGGTAAATAATCTTAGTAATTAAAGAAATGCTACGAATAAAAGCATGTTATTTTTTGCATAGCATACAAATGCATACTTAGTACCTACAAGGTACAATGGGAACAGAACTTAATACTTAAACTTTACCAAAATTGTGTTCAGTCTGGTCTTAGTGGTTGTATGAACGAACCATATAAATCTAAATTACCTTACTTTATTTTTAGATTTCTATGGAACGAACAGTTTTTTCAAATAAATATGTTTTTTTTATTATGTTAGTTGGATAGGCAAACTGACAAACGTGCCACCTGATGGGAAGTGGTCGACGTCGCCCATGAAAATAAACTAGTTTACCTGGAACGAGCCAGCAACTCATTTATGTATGGCCCATCCTGAGACATAAGATGTTAAGTCTCTGTGCCAGTAATTACACTGCCTGCCTTGCCCTTCTCTCCGAAACACAGCAAAGCTGTTTCACGGGAGAAACAAGCAAGATGGGAGCGCGGCACAGCGCTTCCCTCCCACCGGTTTACGTATGAACCGTATTTTATAAACGAACAGTTAATGTTCTGAAATGTAAATTTAGATAAAGATCGATTTATAAACTACGTGTAAAAACATGAACATAATATTATAGTGTTTATAAATATGTGAATATTTAATTTAAGAAAAAAAAAATGAAGTTGATTATGTACATAAAATGAAATGAACGTTTAAATACGCCTAAGGCTGAAAAAATTATGAAGGGGAGTTCATTTCAATATAATCGTATATAATATTATTGTTTAATATATGCTTCTTACTGCGCATGTCTAAGAGTCGCAAGCAAGCGCATATAAACAAGTCGAAAATTATTTATACGAAATACTTTTTCAACTACAATAATCTATCGTTGTCGATTAACGGTCTCGTTGCGTCGACAGTAAAATCGTCGACGACACACCACTGGCCTACATAATATTATACGCACCGTTGCACTGTGAACATTTTTGTCTGTACACGCCAGATGCATATTTGCAGTCAATTTTGTTATTATAAATATTCCATACAAACGCAGAACAGTAATTACTACAATGTTTGACGTTGACCATCAAAAACTGAGGATAATATAAATTGATCTAGACATTATCTATGTCTGTATGTACCCAAAACCGTTAAAAAAAATATACATTTAAAAATAAAAGCTTATAAACTTTCTTATTTCAACACTGATTTTAGCCCAACTTTGGATGAAAATAAAAAGTATACAGAGCACGAAAGCTCAAAAATAAAGTCCGTACAGACATAGCTTAGTTATTGAAAAGTTGAAATAATTTTATTTTAAAAAGACACACTTAATAGTTTTTCTATAATAACTGTTTTGCTAAAAGGACATTGTCGGAATGAATCATTGTTCATTTTATTCTAGCACACAATATGTTCGCGCCTTATGTTAGGTGAGATAGCAATCATTTTTTTAGAGTCCAACCTTAACGTATTATTTGTTAAATACTAACTACTAATAATAATCCATAATGACATGCAGCGGTGGTGCATGCAAGTATATGCACATTTAGTGTGAGAAATGAGGGAGATACATTATGTATGGATATGCGCGTACTCACACATTTGCTTTAGACTGCCTGCTTACAAAATACATTCAGGATGTATTATATTGTACTCTACGATTAGTAATCGCTAAGTGACGTGCAGGCTTGGATCTATGCTAACGGCCCGAAGGCCCTAATGCTACATCGGATTAGTGTGAGCCCATTTGGCTCACTTTTGGTTTGTAAAAGTGGGGGGTTGCCCCCCGCCAACCGTGCAGTCTGCGACCACACGGCCTCCTGGCGTCGGGTTGGTGGCAGTGGCGGAACTGGGCCGCGTCACCGTCGGGTGGAGTGACGTGCAAGCCCAAACACCCGCCTTATATTAGCTGGTTCCCCCACTACCCCCACCGAATAACCGTATTATGGGAGAATTCGTTAAATCGGTTTGGTCATTCAAAAATGCAATCGATCTATTAATTTTATGTTTTATTATTTCGAGTTGTCCAATACACTTAGTCGAAATCCCTTGTCGCATTTATGTAAAACCTGGAACGTATGGCTGCTACTAACGCTATGTCCTGTCTCTAGTAGATGTTTTGCAAAATGGGATTTTTGAGGCTGGTCGTTCCTAAACGCTGAGATATGTTCTTTATATCTAGTTTCGAAATGTCGTCCAGTTTGGCCTACATATACACCGTTACACTGTGAGCATTTTAATTTGTACATACCAGATGAATATTTACAATATATTTTGTCTTTGTTTATACAAATATTTCTTAATGTATTATTTGTCCTGTAAGCAACATGGACATCAAAATTTTTCAGAGTCTTAGCTAAACGTTCAGATACCGGTCTCATATAGGTCAGGCTGGATTTATAATTATTAACTTTAATTGGCGGCACTGCATATAAATATTTCATTTTGACTTTATTTTGTGTTTTATAAATTATATTCCTAATCACATGTGAGCTGTATCCATTAGCATGTGGTGGTGGTCTTTTACTGTGGTTGTGGTGCATGTGGGGTGGTGGTGCATGCGTGTACGCATATGCATTGTGGGAAAGGAGGGCGGTACTATATGCATGCATATGCGTGCACTTACACATTTTCATCATTTGCGGGATTATTGCTAATTAAATTATAATTTAATCTTATATAATGGATTTCAGCAAAGTAATGCCTGATTCTATTAACTAAAATGATGGGTCCCTATCTACTACTATAACTACCTATATATAAAAAAGATTCCGACGAATTGATAACCTCCTTCTTTTTGAAGTCGGTTAAAAATACTCGTATCACTATCTCGTAGTCATACCAGTGACACGAATTCTTACCAACATACTACCGGATTGAATATCGTATTATATAAGAAATTACTTACTTTTTGGCCCACCGAGTAAATAGTGCATGTTTCCCACGATCGGTAAATAAGGTAAGGTGGGCAAATGTCTCAAATACTTCCCTCGTCTCCATTTCAAAATGTAAAACATTCCACAAACACAGGCCAGCAGGAAGCCCGGTAGAATTAATGAGTACATCTACAAAATGAAGTAAATTCTTATAAATAAATTTTTATTTCATCAATATTCTTCGTTTTTTAGAGTTATCGTATGAAAAACGAAGAATATTTACTACACAAGAAGAAAACAAATAATTTATTTAAAATATCTATTCGGTTTAATTTCCTTTTCCTATAGGTAAATTTGATATTTTTTTTATGTCATAAGGAGGCGACATTTATATACTACGACTAACTGTTCCCCGTGGTTTCTCTCGCCCCAAAAATGAAAACAAATAACACGTTCAAACATACAAACAAACAAGCAAACTTTTCACCTTTATTATACAGTGGTGGCAACATAACGAGACATTCGGAGCCTTATGGTGACTACCAGGGCATTTTCACTTTAAATGGCGCAGGCTGTTTTTTGGTTGTCCTATGAGAACAAACAAATGAAAATAATATTTCGACACAGATTTTTAAAGCAAAATCTTATTACACTAAAGGTATTTTTATAAATCTGTATGAATTTGCTTTATTGCTCCTGAAAGAATACATTTTCGATTTTATATTAATTAAAAATGTTTCAAAAATGTGAAAAATTATGCTGTCCCAACGACAGTTTGCCTCCTTGCATTAGATTTTTTGGAAGTTTTTTGTATGGTGGCGAGTGTAACGACCATTTACTTTTATTACTAATAGTTAATTAATACATTTAAACAAAGTATTTTAGCTCATTTAGTAAACAAAATAATATGATAAATTAATAAAAACCTTGTCCTACGAATTCGCGTAAAACATGTCTTCATAGTCACGCGTTTTTTATTACTAAAATACCCATGTACGGGCAAAATTTTGTTTTTATGGCAGCCCCAAGTACAAATGTCAAAGTATGAAACGTCATTTTGAAATCTGTCATTAAAGGTATCCAGCGGGTACAGCATATTCTCGTCGCAAAAATGTTGGCTAAGAAAAATCTACTGACGTTAGTAACGTTATTTTCTGATGAATATTAAGTTTGTCTTTATTTTTTCTTGCGCTGCATATAGCTTAAACCCTGCTGAAAGCATATACTTAGATTTTGGGGCTTCTTATTATTTTTTTGAGTATTTTAATCTGATATCTGAATTGATCTACATTATTCGTCACGTCCTGTTAGCAACCGTTACTATAGGACGGACAAAGATGTTACGAAACAGACGTGTAAAGCTTAGTACTCATTTCAACGAAACGGAATTTAAATAAAGGATTCCATAAAAATGTTATTATAATAAATGAATTCATTTTTAAGAGTTTAGGTCATAATTCGACGTAAGAGCAGTTGCATTCGTTAATTTTTGTCTGATAATCAGCTGTTGTAGTGTTAAGGCTGTAGCTTAGTAGGTACTTGTACCTACCTACTTAATCTTTACATAAACAATAATGTACTAATTATTCGTTCCAATATTTTTAGATAATAATAGCGTTAACATCTGCTGAAAGACCCATTAAGCGGTATCTAGATAAAGTAAAAAACAACCCTGGGAAGGCTGAAGAAATAGATAAAAACAGTAAGCGCAAATTAAAGCCAAACAGAAAGAAGGTAGGTATCTGAAATGAATCAAGAGGAGAGATCTCGTTAGATCAATAAAAATAAAATAAAATCCTTTATTTCGGGATGAACAAAATTCGCTGCTTAAAAACGAAAGGGCCACAAAACAAAATTTTCTAAAATTACTTTTATTTGAAAAATGGTGCTAAAATTGCCCTGATTTTCATATAAAACAAAGACACTCGTTGAAATCGGCCTTCAAATCACAAATTTACGTATACGCCCTTTTGGAATTTTCACGCATTGGTGGCAAAGTTCAGAGCAAAGCAGCCATTTTTTTGAGTTGAGACCAGACATTCGGCGCGTGCGTACGTAATTTTTTTGCTAAAGGGCCACATCACGAAAAGTTACCTATATTGAGTGTGAACTTTATGAGCAACAGGGCCACATTTTGAAATGTGTCCGTTCCGCATATAAAATACAAGTAAGTACACATTCGTTTTAAAATCGAAAAGTAGAACATTTTGAAATGGGACCGTTTAGCGAAAAAAAATGTCTAATTATGTTACTTTTGTTAGCTTAAGAGTTGTTTCTGTGATACGTTTGTTTTGCTTCAAATATTGTTGTACTATTAGGGTGTTTTCTTTAAGGAAAAAAGGCTTTGATAAAAATTGGAACTTGTATTGTAATAGAAAACTTCACTTTATGATGGATTTAATATTTTATGTTGTGTTATATTATTACATATTATAATAAATTTACTTTGTATGTTTAATTTACTTTGTATGTTATTATACTTGAAAAGATTTTTTTAAATGAACGAGCTTTGTATTTTTCTGTTCTAAATCCAACGGAATAAGGCTACTTCTAAGTTCAGTCTTATTATTTTACGGCTTGTTGATTGAAAAAATGAAGAGAAAAGACCAATTCATTTGAAAGAAAATTCATTTTCTTGTTATACCTATTATTTTTATGGTACTCTTAATAATGCCTTTCGCTAAGACGTCTCTAATTTGATCAAAATATGTGTACTTTGGGCGTCTGTCGCAGATCTTTCAGTTAAGTACATTCACTAATTATTCTTCATCTCTTCTCTCTCATCAAATGTATCATACCATTGTTGATTATTGTCTTATCTTTTTTTGTCTACCTCACCGGCGTAATTTATGAATTCTTTTTTTCTTGCAGAATGAGTAACCGAATACATAGAATTTTAAATATGGTATTGCATGAGCACAACAATTTCATCCGTTCATGAAATGAAGAGCGGGACCAAAATGTACCTGCACCGAAAGAAAGAGAATATTCACCCATCCATTTACAGAAGCATGATAATATTCATAATTCGTTCACCTGCAAACTTAAATCTAATGACTTACACGATGATTGGTTTAATACAAATTCCATACCAGATAGACTGGATTTAATCTAGATTTGTCATCTGATAATACACATGATAAGTCTCGGCGTGTCCTAAAAGACCAAGCAAACTTATTGTCAAAAGAGTTCAGATTCTGACGATGACTCAAGTTCAAGCTCTGTTATTGATTCTCAGATAGTGCGGTTGATGTTTTTTCATCAGATGACAGCGTAAAAGATTCTGACTACCAAATTTAATTCTCCAGTTTAGCCAGATTCAGGCGGTGATTCCACAAGGCCAATTGAAACACAGAATTTTTCACCAAATTCTGGGATTTTTAGAGTTTTTAGTACCTACATATCCACCGAAATCAGATAAGCAAAAACGTTCAATTTAGATCTAGATACAATTATATTATAGTTAACATTGGTCTATATAAATATTAGTTATTAAGAGCCCTTAGCTTTGACAAGCAGCATAGCTAACCCGCTAGTCGGCAATAACATTCAGCTGACCAAGCCCTGCGTCGATACCCAGTCACCAAGCATCATTGATCCACCAGCCAGCGTCGATACCTAGCCATCAATTATTAGTATCGATGCACAATCTCCTTGTGTTGACACAGATTTTCAACTCAGGTGCCGTATAAGGAAAGCGAATCCAGAGTTATGGAAGAAAAATCAGTGATTTTTAATTAAAAGATTAAAAAGCAGTGGCAAAGCATTTGTCAAAATCAAAGAAGTTTACGGATGAAGAGCCTATTTTTATGAATTGTATATTGTGAAACAGCTGATATGCATATTCAGAGACAATTTGTCCACAAATACCAAAATTACCACAAAATACAGATATACTCGTGATGGCAGTGATAGAAAAAATATCAACAACTAATATTAATTGCCCAAAAATGAGACCCAGCTTCGAGTTTGCAAAACGTTGTTCATGCTTAAACTTATGATTTCTGATAAAATTATCAGAACCGTTGACAAAATCAACATAAACCAAGGTTATAATAAAAAAAATTAATGAAACGTTTTATTAAATTCGTGTTGTGGCCTTTTATTCAAAAAATTGATTTGTTTGATTGAAAAAAATCATAAACTAAAGGCTTATGTGCTGTTAATCTTTTTTGGGTTATAGTTACCGTAAAATTTAAGTAAACAAGTGATAGGGAATTAAAATACACATCGAATGAAATAGTATGATACAACATTTTTGTAAGTAGGAGTGCCAAAAAATCAAAAAAACTAAATTAAAATTTTCAATCTGGTCTCCTGAAAAAAACAAAATTTTGATTTGTGTCCCTTTAGTTTTAAAGCAGCGATTATTGGTCATAGAGTGTTAGTAACAATATTATAATCAATATTATACTGTACGATTTTAACCTCACAGTGAATCCTATTCTTAATATGTCTGTTGCGTCACGTCATATGTCCATTTAGTGATTGTCTCAAAATATTTTTGTTATATTTCTTTATAAATCTGTAAATTATTTAAGCTAAGTATTATTATTTATATGCTATAAATAAAGAAAAATAAACAACAATTAATATTTTATTTTAGTCATAATATTCCTTGACTAATTAAAATATTAATACGAAAAATAAAACTTGCATTTGGACGAAATATTACGATACTGACCAAATTGGTGTATTTTTATCGAAAATAAATTTATTATGTCCAAGTATTAATATTTAGTTTCATTGATTGGTACAGTAAAAGCTCATTTGGAGTATTTTTATCGTTTTATTTCCAACAGTTGAATTTTTATCGGGGTTTGATTTTTGTTACTAACAAGACATTTTTTTCCTAATCTACTAAGAAAAAATGATGTAAGAGATAAAATATACGTATCAGCTCGTTACTTTTATATACCTATAGCTCATGAAATATAACTTTACAATAATACAAAGTTTTTAAGTCCTAAATCAATAATGAATTTTTAAAAGCTGTTTTTATAACCTGCGCCATTTAAAACAAAAATGCTCACGGTCAACGACCATACACTTCCGCACAACCAAAAGTTATGGAGATGCGTTGCTATTTTTATTATAATTTTATAGTTAAATATGGGTCAGAATAATAGTTGTATAATGCAACAATGCGAACAACAATATTTAACTTCTGTGAACGTAAATGGTTATATCGCAAAATATAAATTATTTTACTTTTTTATTATTACTTTTTTCTTTAACGCCGAGAAATGCTCTGAGGCATCCCGCGGGGGTGTGGGTCTCCCCAGGGTATGTAGGACTCGCTGCGTCCGAAAGATGGTAAGTGGGCGCAGCTCTACGCACTAAAACCCGGCGCGTGCCACCAATGCCGCCTTTGGTGAGATGCCGGATTTGTTGAGCAAACAGGGCACCTAGACGGCTCGTCAGTCCCTGAGGGGAGTGACCCCACCTCCACAGAGGGGTTGTCCCGCACCACAGAACAACCCCTCCCAACGTCGGGACAATATAATGGTTCCCGTCCTCGTCCCTCGCCCCTTGCTCTTTTGTCCCGTCTTCTTATAAGAGGGGTACAAAGAGCTCCCTCGTCTAAATTAGCTTCGCCGAAGGTGCAGCGGCTCACCTTAGGCTACTGAGCCCCACCGCCACGACAAGGCCTGAACCATGATGGAGAAAAAACATACACTAGCACGGTTGGCTTTTGCTAGAAAATATGGACATGGGACATATTCCCAGTTGAAAGATATGAAGAGATAAAGATTAATCTTATCTATTTCGATGGTAGGCAGTAAGTATGGTGTCCTACAAACGCAGAAATGAACCTAAACTACACAAAAATTATGTTAAACATGGAGTTCGTAGTATGGGGGTGTTTTTCAGGACATGTAGTGGGACCTAAAAATAGAAGTTACTCTTGATCAATACAGAAGAAACTCGATTATCCGGCTCTCAGTTATCCGGATTCGCGATTATCCGGACTATTGCGATCATATATTGCGTTATAATATTAAATAAGTACAAGTCGAATTTATGCAACCATGAACATGTTGCACTGGTATTATCTCGCTCGCGCCCGCGGGATCGCTGCCCCACACGTTTTGTTATTTTTTTAGTTGAATCTAGACGCGAAAATGATGCAGGACCATCTCACGAGTGCTTCATGAGATGGACGGTTCAGTCGCTGGAAACAGTTCTCAAGTGGTATGAAAAACAAACAGAGTGATACTATGAGTTAGCTACAGATGAAACGAATTCGTGATGTAGCAGCAATGAAGTGAAAACGTGGCTATACATAATATGTATACATACCTACGTATGTATACGGGTTAGGACCAAATTTTTGACGGATTCAGATATCCGTGGTGTCCGGTTCATAAGTGACCAAACTTAGTGTACTTTACATGCTTTAAAACAATGTTGGACATTTGATTATGTTATCTATCAGTATTGTTAAGAGTCTCACTAATCAAGTAACTAAAATTAAAGCTTAATTTTCTCAAAAAAATGCAAAACCAAGCTCCGTGTCTTTTTACTCCATACAAACTACGCATGTCCTTGTTTGACTACCTATGAATATTATTGTCGCTGGTTTTTTTTAACGTAAGCTACCATTTATCTTTTAATATTATTAGAGTCTTATAAACACCAGCTATCGTTTTTATAATCATTAGCAAAATAAACATTGTTATTCTAGTTTTTACAAGTAATTTTATAAACGCCCCAAAATTGTTTCCGTTGTAATACTCCTGTTGTGCGACACCATAATTTTGGAACTAAAAAACCTACTTTGGAATTTTCTTGATTATTTAGTGGTGCAACATCGGTTTCAAGTGCTGGCAACAAAATCGGCATAAACCGCCATGTTGTTTAATTGTCATTACGCATTTTGTGTGTGTCATCAGCACGTGTCGTTAAGATTTCCGGACTTACGGTGAGTAAATTATTAATATTTTCTATGATTTTCTAGATATAGAATTATATTTATAAAGCTTCTTTAACTTCTTTGTCGAAAGGCATGTCGAAATTTTCGATTCTTGGTTAAATTTGTGAATTGTTACAACTTTTAGGTTACGTCGTGAATAAATTTTATTCCACTGTGAGATTTGTGACACGAAATTGTGCGACGTGTCACAAGGGAAATTTCTAAAGCTATGTTTACAATAATTCAAATCCATTTAGCTACCTACGAATATGATTCGAATTATTGCTTAAATATTAATACATTATTTTTACCTTACTATGCCGAAACTCAAAAGGAGTCTGTAATTTACCTCCTAGATGCTCTATAAACATCATTAGATCCGCCGCTGTTCCGCGAGGTGATACTGGCTGTTACTATAATACTCATAGAATGGAGTGTGTATTTTAATAATTAGTTAAATTTTTGGCAGATCTTTGTCACACTATATTTTCTTGTATGTTCCGCTCTCCGTAAGGCTCTTTAATGTTTTAATAGTAAATTGAAAATACCTAGGTACTTTTGAGCATGTTGCTATAAAAGTTTTTTTTTGATCAACTACTTGAGAGCATGAGTCATTCTAGCCTAACGCTGCCGTTTTAGTAAGTTAGATTTGAAGTCATTCTGATAGGTTTAAAAAGCTTTATCTCGGTCCCTTTTGTGAGCTAACGTTTGACCAAGTTTTTTTTGCAGACCTTGTTTCTTTTTTTTTCAGATGCCTTTATCATCGGCAGAAAGATACGCAAGAAAGATCGCAAGTACAGAGAAAAACTAAAACAAGAAAATCCAGAAAAAATTGAAGAGATGAAAAAGAAAAACTTGGAAAGAACCAAAGCTAATAAAAGAAAAATAAGCGTTATGAGCGAAAATGAAAAACAAGACGTAAGAAAAAAATGGAGGGAAGCTAAACGTAAAAACCGCAATAAAAATAAATCACTAGTAAACGAAACTGAAAGAGCACGTCGTCGTTATCGTAGCCAAGTAGGGAGAGAAAATAAAATACTAAAAGAAAAACTTGAGAGTCTGCGGCGAAAAAATGACATGAAATTCAGTTGAAATCCATTATCCAAATGAACTGACACCTAATACTAAATCTAATATTTTCATTGAGAAAGAACTTCCAGATATTTCAGAGGAAGCTAAAGAAAGAGTTAAGCAAAGACTTTTACAGCAGAATGTTCTTGAAGAGTCCTTAAAAGAAACTTATAAACATAATAAATCATTCCAAGAAAGAAAATTTTTGAAGAAGCTCACGAAAACTGAAACAAGCAAGAAATATACCATGAAAACAAACCTGGCAAAATTTTTAGGGATAAACAGTTGAGTTTAAAGGTACTACAATATTAAAACAAAGAGACTAAAAACAGCATGTAATTTGAAAAAATTCTTCGAAAGAGATGACGTCAGTCGTTCAAAATATAGTGTTATGCAAGAAGGAACAGGAAGTAAAGCGAAAAAGAAAGGAAACAGTGAAGTGAAAATCCTCGCCGATGTAAAAGATACGCCTGAAAACAGCAGATATTTTAATCTTATAACATGTGGAAAGCTCACAGAAATAGGACTAAACTTTGATATAAGTTTAGGAAAAAAATCATTACCTAGTAGTCAATCGGAGAAAGAAAATCATGAAAATATATATTTAAATCCTACTCCGTCCGGTTCTGGAGTTAATTTCGCAATAAAACAAGAAGCTAATTTAGAAAATAATGATTTTTTGATAAATGACATTGTTTTAGTTAGATACTACGTAAGAAAAATATGGAAGTACTATATAGGATTTGTTCAGAAAATTCATAACGAAAATGTCTTACCATTATTTACGATCTCCTTCCTAAAGACTGTAAAATCTCCTAGACTTAAACTCTATTTACCAAAAAAAGTTGATCTCGACGTTATTACTAGGGATTCGCTTGTTAAAACAGTAAGACTATTGCAAGATTACAAAGATTACTTTTTGTTTGATGATTTCGACGAAGTTTATTTTGTGTAGCTATCTTTTTTTAACTTTCACGATATCTCTAAAAATATGATTGATATAGTTTGCTACGCATAGTGGGTATTGTAAATTAAAGTAATAGTAATATTATGTAGACCAATGACTGATTAGTTTTTTAAAAGACTTTGTTTTTTTTTTGTTTTAAATTAAAGTGTTATGACATCATTAGTGTGGTAAGAAAAATTAAAACTAAACACAAATATTTTTTATTTTAAAATAAGCACAATAAATACTGTTAACAAAAGCGGTAAATGGATCAATCAATGACTGATTAATAAATGTAATGTTGTTAGTGTATTTTGGATTTTATTTGAGTTAGAGTAGTTTTGGGTTTGTTATTTTATTTTTACTGCTTATTAAATATTTCTTGATTTTTTTTAATTTTTTTATTTATTCCACTTATCTACCTAAAATCTCACGACTATATACACACACCCTAATAATTCCACTGTGGTACATTTATTTTCCAGTGTGATACATTCCGTTGTGATTTCCGTTATGCGATTACGTCAAAAATTTGGTCCTCACCCATACATATTAATAAAATAATTAGTTAAGTAAGCACTTACTTATGTACTTATTTTCTTAAATTACATACTAAAATACTTCAGCCTTAATCATGAAATAAAATAATAAGTTTAATTTTGTAAATTGTCATTTGACGTACACGTAACACATGATACATAATTATGTTGGATAATGTATCTCTTACTAATTTCATAATAAACATTGATTTTCGTGACATATGCACAAAACCCGCTTTTCTTCGTACATTCAATTATCCGGATTTTCGATTATCCGAATGCCTAACGACAACAATTAGTCCGGTTAATCGAGTTTTCACTGTACCAATATAAGGAAATCATACAAGAAACTATGTTACCGTATACCGTATACCGGGTACTCTGCCTATCACATGGAAGTTTCTACATGATAACGACCCAAAACATACGGCTCGGCCCGTTACTTTATTTATCGGTTGTAGATTGGCCTGCCAATAGTCCAGATTTCAATCCCCTAGAACATTTGTGCTTTGAGGTGAAAAAGAAGGTCGCTACAAAACGAACTGATAATTATAATTTAAATTATAATTTAAACCAGCTTTATAAAAGTTTCAATGACTGTGGAACAGCATTACTAAAGACTTGTCCAGTGTCCGTGTCAACTTGATCCAGTCGATGGCGCGCCGTTGTGAAATGGTTGTAGCCAACAACGGCAATCATACTGGATATTAAATTGTGTTCTAAGAGCAATGTTTAAAGTCAAATTTAATAAAAAATACACATTTTTATTACGTATTTCCATTGTTTGTTATTTTATTGTTTTGTGTCCTTAATTAGTGATTATTGTGTGCAACAGAAGTTAATTAATAATATTTTATTTAGACGTGATATCTCTATGAAGTTATTTATGACTACACTAGACAGTTTTAACAGGCATTAAGGTAAAAGCACCTATTACGGAGGTATTTCACAACATTTAAAAGTGAGAAAGAAAAATAAGCATTTTTAAGTATTTTTAAGTTTCAAAAAAATTTTATCGTCAAAAGTGGAATTTAAATTTTGTATTGCTGTTGAGTCTATGTTTCCTATCATGTATATAAAATGTATAAATAGTCGAGTCGATTTTCGGATTCGAAGGCACGATTGAGGTCTAACGCAGTAATAGAGCATATTACTGCGTTAGACGGTTCCTAACACAGAGGGTCAGAGATTATATTTATTCAAGTCCCGAAAAAATATAAAAAAAGAGTTTTGGGTCATTAAAATAAGGTTGATTTTTCTTTTTTAAATGAGAATGCTTATGACCCTACCTAATACGTTTAGTAAAATGAATTACAAAAAATTAAAACCGACTTCAAAAATACAAAACTAAAAAGTAATAAAATAACAGTTTCTTTAATTTTTGTGCTTACAACATATAATCAACTTAATTTTCTACTAATGAACAAACTTTGCGTTTACCACGTCATTATAGTTACTTTTGGAGTATTTAGAGAAAATTTAAATAGTAAGTGTAATGGTAGGAAAATGCTATAAATAACACATAAATCTCATCTTGAAGGGCATATTAACACAAAAAACTTAGTTTCTAAATACTAGTGCGCTTACTTTTGTTGTTCCGCGTTTTCAACCCTCTCGTCGATGCAGTGACACAGACTGATTGATTTTGTTGTGTTGTCTACATGCTAAACTTGCAAACGTCAGTTAAATTATGAAGTAATAAATTTAGAATAAATAGTTTCCGTTTTCGTGTACTTAAACTGAATAAAACAGGAATAAAACTCGAAAATAGAAATACCACCGTAAAAGGAAGTGATTTTGACTACCTCCGTAATAGGTGCTTTTACCTTACCAAATATATCAAAGTTTGAAGCAGGTCCAAGTTACAGGTAATTTAATATAAATCTTACTCATGTGTCGCTGATTGGTCCGCCATATTCTTATCATCATATCGCCATACTCATATTATTATCATGTCCCAAATTTTTTGACCATGACTGTATATTTAATTCAATTTTATATAGTACCTACCACTACCTATTACCATTCTTATTTATTATTTTTCAATGATATTAAAATGCTTTTAATTAGCATTGCGGTTTGCACTTGTAATTGGGGTGATACTCAACTCATTATAATATTCAAGATAGTTATTATGTGATTGCACTGGTGTTTATCTTGTTGATGCAATTAAATAAAATATGTATAAATTACATGACGACCACAGTATTTTGTAAAGAATAAAACGTGTGACATCATTTTTGTTATATAAAAATATAGTCTAAATTTATCAAAAATATTTTTACAATATGAACAAGTGAATACTGTGAGTTTTTTTTTCGGATGGATCTATGCTAACGGCCCGAAGGCCCTAATACTACATCGGATTAGTGTGAGCCCATTTGGCTCTCACTTTTTAACCGACTTCAACAAAAAGGAGGAGGTTCTCAATTCGATCGGTATTTTTTTAAATGTATGTACACCGATTTCTCCGTCAATTGTGGGCCGATTTTCAAAATTATTTTTTGTTTGAAAGGGTATATGTGCCAAATGGTCCCATGATAAGGAAACCAGGGTCTGATGATGGCATCCTAGAGAAATCGAGGGGAACTTTCGAAAATTGTAGGAGCGACTAGTGTGTTTATTATATTTTTTAGTAAGAATTTTAAAGCACCATAATCTAATGAAGGTCTAGAGTCAATCTGATGCTGGAGCTGAAAGACAGTCGAGGGAACTCCTCGATGATTTACTTCAGTAACCTTGTGTTTGGGCTTGATTAATTAGTATTGATGAGAACTTTACACCTAGATTGGTTATAACTGCGATTGGGGGTCTGATGATGAAGACAAAGGACAGTTAAGGGAACTCCTAAATAGTTTACAGTAGTTACCTTGTGATTGGACTTAATTAATTTATACTTATGAAAACTTTGCACCCATATGGGTGATACGTGCCATTACAGGTCTGATGATGGAGACCATAGACAGTCGAGGGAACTCCTCGACGATTTAAATCTTTCGTTGGGCTTACTTCATACGGTTCAATATGCCAAAATGTCTATCTCTGCCTGTCTTTCTTTAATGAATCACTAAAAATTAAGAAAAAAAAAAATAATATAAAAGACTTCAAAAAATAAAACAGCTATTAATTTTTTTTAAGTCGGTTATTTTTTTTTTTTTTGGTTTGTAAAAGTAGGGGGCTGCCCCTCGCCAACCATGCAGTCTGCGACCACACGGCCTCCTTGCGTCGGGTTGGAGACTGAGTAAATTAATTCAAAATATATGTCTATTTTAAATTCATTCACTTGAATAGATTACAAAATAATAATTATTTAACACGTAAATTAATTGTAGATATATTTAAAGCTAGCTTAACTAAGGACTAAAGATTCCTATCGTCACTTATTATTATTTAGTATATTTCTTTCTTTCTTTCTTTCTTTCTATTTATCATACAACGACTTTAGGAAACAATTAATGTCTTATTACTAAAATAATGTTAATTAATAAAAAAAAATATATGATTAAGAAAAGTTGTCAAGTAAATAAATAATAATCAATGTATGAAAATTTAATAGTTTTAATCACTTACGTTGCAAACGTCTATGTTGTAAGCAGGAATCTTATAAAGTCCTCAAGATACAAACATTGTAACTATATGTAGCAGTAATTAGCACAAAAAGTTAAATTATCTTAAGTAAGGTCTTTATCCTCCCAAGACCCAAACTTGAAAAAAACAAGGAAGTCGTAAGAACCATTGTACAAAATTATTTTTACAAACACACACAAATTAAGTTATTGCTGTCAGACCGTTGACTGGCTACGTATAGCGGACGAACGTTAAGACTTGATGACGACCTGGTTGTATTGGAGGTAGAACTGAGCCATCCGATGGCACGTCTTGGGGTTATGTGAAGTCCGAAGACAAGGAGAGGACACCATAACTCTGCCTTCGGGTCAACTTTTTTTATGTTAGTTGGATAGGCAAACTGGCAAACGTGCCACCTGATGGTAAGTGGTCGACGTCGCCCATGAACATAAACTAGTTTACCTGGAACGAGCCCAGGCAACTCATTTATGTGTTGCCTATCCTGAGACACAAGATGTTATGTCTCGGTGCCAGTAATTACACTGCCTGTCTTGCCCTTCTCTCCGAAATGCAGCAAAGCTGTTTTACGGGAGAAACAAGCAAGATGGTGGTACCCATGCAGCCGGGAGTGCGGCACAGCGCTTCCCTCCCACCGGTAAAACCTAGTCTACTTCAAGGAAGGCGACACTCCATCCCAAGGCGGCGTGGGTTTCCTCGTCCACAAGTGTTCCTTTTTTTTCTTTAACGCCAGGAAATGCTCTGGCGCATCTCGCAGGGGAGTGGGTCTCCCCAGGCGGGACTCGCTGCGCCCGAAAGCTGGTAAGTGGACGCATCTCTACCCATTAAAACCCGGTGTGTGTGTGAGAGAGAGAGACAGACAGAGAAACACGCGCACGCCGTACGGCTTACAACTATAGCAAAAAGTGTCGTTACAACTTTTCGTCTTAATTTTTTCCGTCTAGCCCCCTTTCGCAACGCGCAATAAGGAACTACGTTCCAATATTTTGCTTTCGGACAGGATTTATTCGAATTCTTTCCCTTACTGCTTTGCTCGCTTTTTTCCTAAGAGCACTACATAAACGGCCAGATCTTTTTCTGTCACAAACCAGAGGAGGTTTAATTGTACCTATCAATAGCCCGGTACACAAATTTCAAAAATTACTCAATGTTGATGTTTTCCGTTATTTTTAGGTAACAGACCTCAACCAAGGTTACTTTATGTGGTGCTCACTGGTTAACCTTGGATGTTCAAAATCAAAAATAAAAATACCATTTAGTAAAAAATTGTGGTCTTTAACAACATAATTATATTCCCAAGTTTTTTTTGGTGTTACTATATTATATAATGTAATAAACACGTTCATTAATCGATTTGAATATTACGACTGTTTTCTGATTACCTAGGTAACACTGAAAATATTTAGAAAATGAAAAACGGCTTAATGTAGAAATTTGCCAATACTTTTATTGTTTTTCGAAGTAATCTCCGTTTCTTTCTACACATCGTCGCATTCGATGGAACCACTGAGAAAAGCAGTGGGCCCATTCTTCCTTAGGAGTCTCTTCTATGGCATTTTCGTACGCTTACACCGCATCTTCAGGGCTCGTAAAGCGAATACCTCAAATTTTATCTTTAGTTCTTGGGAATAAATGAAAGTCGCAGGGCACCAGGTCAGGACTGTAAGACGGATGACTCATTATCTCGACACCTGCCATAGTCAAATATTCAACAGTCCGTTTTGCGGAGTGCGCTGAAGCATTGTCGTGGTGAAGGAGGATCCTGCTTCGAGGGCGCTGCTGTCGAATTTTTTCCAAGACAACAGACAAACAGCGATTGACATACCAGTCTGCAGTAACTGTCCTTCCATCTTCTAGCACAACTGTCGCGAACTGACCTTTCCGACGAAAGAATGAGGCAATCATCGATTTTCCTTGACTTCTCCCTTTCTTTACCTTAGTTGGCCGATCCTCGAAAGGAAACACCCACTGAGCTGATTGTCTTTTGGTTTCGGGTTCGTAGCAATATATCCAGCTTTCAGCGCCTGTGATGATGTCAAATACAGCATTTGAGTTACCGCCGTTGAACTTATCTAACATTTGGCGACACCAGTCCATGCGGAGGCGTTTCTGGTCGTTGGTTAAAGTATGGGGAATCCATCTGGTACAAAGCTTCCTGACGCCTAAATGTTCGTGTAATATTTTTTGAACTTGACTCATACCCATGCCTAGGCTTGCCCGTATCTGCTGATAGGTTACTCTCTTATCTTCCTCTATCATGCGTCGCACAGCACTGATGTTATCTTCAGTAGTCGCTGTTAAAGGACGTCCCTCACGCGGATCATCACTGAGATTGCTACGTCCACGCTTAAACTCGTTAAACCAATTGTAAATAGTGGCACGAGATGGGGCTTCATAAAAAAATGCTAATCGCAGCCTATCATAGCTTTGTTGTTGAGTAAGCCCACAACGAAAATCATACTAAATCATTGACCGAAAATTTTCTCGCGTTATGTTTATTTTCACGTGTAACAAGAGTTTTAGATTTGCCGCCAATTCACAAAAACAAATGACAAATGAATGCAATATACCATTAGGTTACCAAAGAGTTCTAAAATTGAAATTCAAAAAAAGTTTTCATTTTCAATGTTTCTTACTGGCCAGTTCTAAACATTTTCAGTGTTACCCACGTACTGAATTATTCTTAAAACTATTTAAAACAAGATATTCAACATGTTTGTCCCTTTATTTCGCTATTTAGACATTTTAAACTAACGCCACACTAACGCGATCACTATTATGTTTTAATATTGTAACGGGTGCTTATGTACCGCGTTTAAAGATTTATTGAGGTCAGAAGGTCGCTAGGACACTACGTTCACCAAAGGATTACTTTCCCTTTGAACATCCTGGTGTCTATAAAGTAGACTGTAGTTGTGGCAGTTCATATATCGGCCAGACAAAAAGGACAATAAAAATCAAAGAACACATCAAAGCCGTCACAAAGAATGACACCCAAAAATCGGCCATAGCTCAACATCTGCTAGGAGCGGGTCCTAATCACTGGATTGGGTTAGATACGACGGTTTTGTCATCCGAACGTCATCATTTCCCTCGATTAGTAAAGGAGGCGATTGAAATTAAAAAATATCCGAATTTCAATAGGGAAGACGGATTCAGAATACCGAGTATGTGGAATCCCGTGATTAGTTTGTGTGAAGGTCCGTCACGATATAGATGCTCAAAGTCCAAAAAAGACACTGTCATTATAGTGTGTCGTGGTGAACAAGTGCGTCCGTGTGCCGAAACTAGTCGTCCGAAACGAAAAAGAGAGACTGTTTTGTTCTAAAGGGTATGCTTCCCAAATGGTCCCATGATAAGGAAACCAGGATCTGATGATGGCATGCCAGAGAAATCGAGGGGAACTTTCGAAAATCGTAGGGGCGACTAGTGCGTTTGATATTTTTTTTATAAAGTGTTTTAAAAGACTACAATTTAATGAAGGTCTAGAGTCGATCTGATGCTGGAGCCGAAAGGCAGTCGAGGGAACTGCTCAGTCCTCAACGATTTACATCAGTAACCTTGAGTTTGGGTTTGATTAATTTGTAATGATGAGAACTTTACACCTAGATGGATTGTGACTGTCATTAGGATTTTCGGATATTCGGATTCACAACAAAGGGGACAAACTTCCTCACCATTTACACGAAAGTTCTTCAGTTAAAATTTAGCAGTGAATTAAACAAAAAGCCAAAGATGTTCCAGCGTGGGCTCTTCCGTCGGGGTGTGGAGTGGTATAGGTCTTATAGCATGTAATGCGGAGGTTGCTTTAAGTTGTAGGATGTTATTCTGATATTAAAACTATATCCGGCTTATTAGTCAATATCGTGGATGCCAGAAGACTGACCATTGATTGATGTTTCAAGACGCAACTTTAAGTGTCGCCACTTAAGCAAGTTTGTTGATAACTGTAGTTAACAGTCTCATCAGGGTGGTCTGATTGATCTAACCCGGCCGATTTCGTCCACGGCGACAGCTTCAGCTCCTCTAATGACGTTCGTGTGCTCGCACGTGGCTTATGTAGCCAATTATTTGAGAAGATTCTCGTACTTTGCGAGCATGTAAGTACACCGTTAATATAGATATAGTTAATAGCCGCAGGTGGTCTGGTTTTCAACTTATCGCGCTTGAGATCTAACACAGAGCGCCGTTTCAATTCAAAACCGTGAACTTTAGATTTCACGAAAGCCCTCCATTCCGGTCGTTTCGCGGCCTGCTTCTCCCACTGAGATGGATCGATGGCATAACGTTTCATGTGTCTCTTAAGCACGTCTTTATACTTGAGGAGTTGTCCGCCATGCTTACGCTTGCCTTCCTCAAGTTCTGAATAAAAGATACGCTTAGCCACTCGCTGTTCCGCCATTTGTGACACATGTCCACACCACCGAAGTTGTCGCCGAATGATACAGGACTCGATACATCCTACGTTGGCTCTGCGGAGCACTTCTGTGTTCCGCACATAATCAGGCCCGATGGCCTGATTATGTGCTGATAACAAGATCCGATGATCTTGAGGATTTTTTGTAATGAGATGGAATCGATCCAATATGCAAATGTGTCGACGGTACACAGTCCAAGTCTCAGCTGAGTATAACATGTCGGGGAGAACAATTGCCATATACACCGAGATCTTCGTATTCAGTTTGAGGTCATGCAAACAAAAGACCTTAGCGTCCAGCTTTCCAAACGCTGCAGCCGCAGCACAGATCCTGCTGTTAATCTAAGCGTCCAGGTCGCACTCAGAATGATGTTAATATGCTCCTCAGGTACCGAAATTTGTTGACCTGCTTCAGCTTGTCTTCACCGAGTCCGATGGTCAGTGCCTCGTGACCATCAATGTCCATCGACGTGACCTCCGTCTTTTTGACACTGATCCTCAGGCCGTACTTACAGCAAGGTTCGTGGAAGTCCGACTTAATCTCAGTTATGATCGCGTGTGAAACTTGTGAGCGAGCTTTAAACCTCGCTAGATTAAAGAAGTTTCCGTCGATGCGGAAGCGGATGTGGACACCCTCATCAGGGTACTGATTTGTTGTAGGAGTTGGTAAATTTTTTCGTTTTGTTTCACTAAAAGTTGTACCAGATGGTTTTGTTGGTTCAAATTTGTGTTTTCAAGATTTGGGTTATAAGTATTGCCTGCGGCTATGTTGGCATATGACTGTTGAGAACAAAATTGCTGATTTGGAAGGAGTAGATATCTTGATGGTTTTTCTGGTGCTTCTGAGTTTGTGACTTTACATCATTGTCATGAGTAATTTTTTTGCTGCGGTTCAGTTTTTTTGTGGCTATTTCTTTGCAGACCTGGCAACCTTTGTAGTTGGCGGGATGATCGCAGAAACAGAGAGCACATTTTAGTAGGCGTATTTCTGTCCTTCTTAGGGTAGTCAGACGTTTTGTACGCTTCACTACATTTGATGCGTCTTTATGGTCTCATGCAGTTATTATTTGAGTGACAATACTGTTGACTTCTCTGGGCATAATAGTTTTCCTCTTACGTGGATCTTCGATCTTTTTTTCGTGGATTTTCGACACAGCTTTTGTACCTACAAAATTTCATTAGAATTTATATTCTATTTCGAAATTTATTAATAGTTAAATAAATAGTAAAGTAGAAACAACCAGGTTCACACTTCGGCTTAAATCCACACACATCAACATCCACGCGTGCTTCAATGTCGACTGTAGAAGCCACACTAAAGGAAGGTGTACGAACAAAGTGAGTGTTTGGAACGCGAAATCTAGTACGTGGTACATAATATTATATCGATGATTACAGCAATGATACAACACTAAGATATTTACAATAATAAGTACTGTAAATAAAACGAATAAAATATTAAGTAATTAAGAGCGCGCTCTACGCCAACAAAAATTCCGAATTTTCCGCTTTAGTTCTAAAAACGACCACGAGGCGCCACGCGCCATGCGCCGGTTGCGTTGTAATTAGTGATGGTTAATATAACGCATAGCGCCATAACGTAGCGCGTTATTCATACTCAACGTATAGCGTACGCTATATAAATTCCTATTCGGCGCTATAACGTATCGCCTCGCTCCATTAGGTATGTAACGAGGCGGCTAGCGTAGGTCGTAGTTATAACTTTATAACACTCGAACTACGCCAACGTGCTAGATCGTAGACGCTAGACGTTATAATTTATAGTTTATACGTCAGTCAGCGTCGAGCGCGCGCTAGCGCTAGATGTGTCGTGCGCTATCCCGGCCGGCTAATGCGAGTTACGTAATTCTAGTCTTGCGACTATACGTTTATAAAATAGCGCGCTAGAAAAATATAGTTTATAGTCCATAGCACGTTATCATAAAATAGTTTATTTGCACACCACTAGTTGTAATGCAATCATACAGCCGTCCATGCTCCATTCATAAATCATAATACAACATGTCGCTCGCGACTCGCGTAGTCGCGTCTCGCGCCGGCCGCGGCCGGCCCCGAAGCGCACTTCGACCGGCGCAGGCCGCGGCCAGCGGCATAGAATATTATGATAATAATATAATAATAATAATAATATGTTGGGACAACTCCACACACGGCCATCTGATCCCAAACTAGGCAGAGCCTGTAATATGGCAACCGGACAACTGATACATACTTATATATTTCTAAATACATACATATTATAGATAAGTTACACCCAGACACAGAACAAATGATCATGTTCATCACACAAACATTTGTCCTGGGTGGGGATCGAACCCACAACCTTCTGGCTTAGCAGTCAGGGTCACTAACCACTAGACCAACAGGCCAGTATTATATTATTATATACCTATGGGATGAAGTCAGAAAAATCTAATACTTACATTTATTTTTAATGAAACATTTATGTTTAATGAAATATTTATGTAGTTTTTTTTTAGAAGAGCAAGTGTGTATGTAGATACAGTCAGATACAGTTGGTTGTGGTACAGAAATATTCAGTCATAGTAGTAGTACAGTGAATTAATTGAAGAGTAGATGTAGTATTTTCAACAAAGTTACAATTATAATTCTTTAATTGAATAATTAAATATTAAATTTTAATTAAATACCTATTAAACTTTTATCTATGAATAAGAGAGAGCTAAGACTTTAAAAATTACGAAAATTTTATCGTGATGTAAGACTGCTAGCGTACGGCTAGCATTCTTTGAGACAAAAATATTATATAGGTACTTATTAAATACATAAAACGAAATGTTTAATAGGGTGTTTGAAAAATATCATTTTTTATTTATTTTTAAACGCCAAGACGGCTGATCCCTTGCCACTCGAAATCTACACGGGCCGGCGACTGCACGAAGATCGTCTCGACGTTCATTGAAGGAGGCCTATGTTCAGCAGTGGACGGATAAAGGCTGATGATAATGATGATTTAGAAACTTTATTATAAATTATAATATGTGGAATGTGGAAAATTCAATGTGAAAATTAAATAATGAGTTTTTTCTATGAATAAGAGAGAAGTACGAAAGTTTAGGCGTGAATCGTAATGTAAGTAGGTACGCAGGCACTCTGTCAGAAAAACAACTATAATGCCAATATAAAACGAAATGTTCAATTTGACTGGCCTGTTCCCTTAGTAGTTCCCTTAATTGTCCTTCAGCTTCATCTTCAGATCCCTAAGTACAGTCACAATCCATCTAGGTATAAAGTTCTCATTACTACTCTGTTCACATTACCACTTAAAATGTTCCGAAACTGATCAGTGATTTGTCACTGATGTAATGTGACAAACCACTGATCAGTTTCGGATTTTTATGGTTGACATTACCACTCAATCCGGTTATATGCTCGATGTTATAATCATAATATTAGCAACATCGCTAAACTTATGGGACTGACTTCGACAACGACTACAATATAACGTTATAAATACTATTATGTATTCTGTGACAATTTATAATTTATATTACCTATTTACACGACACTCCAAGTTCGTATCCAAGTAAAATATGTAAGTATTTCATCATCATCATCATTATCACCATCATCATCTTTATCAGCGTTTATCCGTCCTTCGCTTATCCAAGTAAAATAATATGTAAGTATTTCATCATCATCATCATTATCACCATCATCATCGTCGTCATCATCATCATCATCTTCATTCTTCATCATCATCAGCCTTTATCCGTCCATCGCTTATCCTAGTAAAATATGTAAGTATTTCATCATCATCATTATCACCATCATCATCGTCGTCATCATCATCATCGTCATCATCATCATCAGCCTTTATCCGTCCATCGCTGAATATAGATAGTTACTGTAAGCCGTTGAGGAGTTCCCTCGACTGTCTATGGTCTCCATCATTAGACCTGTAGTGGCAAACAAACAAAACAAAAAAACAAACAAAAAAAGAATTTTTCAAATCGGTTGGTAAATGACGGAGTTATGTTCGTTTAAAAGTCGGTTATATTACGTAGTAAATGATAACACAAATGATAACGCCCCCCCGCGCGCCCGTTCGAATTCGTCCAGCGCTTCTCGGTATTATATTAAAATCCATAAAACATATTTTACTAGGAGAAGCGTTGAATGAAACCGGGGTTATAGAACTTGAGTGACCAAGTAGTTATGTTTAGTTATGTTTATTATGTACCCTATACCACCCTATACTAACGTCATACAGTCTAATTTACAATATTTATTTACACTAGAAACTTTAAAACATTCTGAATAAATTACGTCTTTTTGGTCTGGAAAAGAGCGCGCTGGTCCGACCATTCTGATCGAGCGTTGCTCGACATGTGTGCAGTTTCCGTGCATAATTTTTTCATCTATCCGCTTAGTTTAGAGTCGAAAATCGCATGATACTGTTAACGATAAGTTGGCTCTGAGTGGCTCTGAGCTCCAGGTTATAATTTTAATTGATATTTTATTTAATTATTCAAAATATAGGCATGAAATAAAAAAAGGGTTGGGTTACTTTATTAAAACATTAGTGTAGCTATTTAATTAGTAAAAAATAATGTGGTGTTGTCGCTGATAATTTTGAGAATTTAAATTAATACCGTTTTTTTTTCTATGCGAAGTTTTTATTTTTTTTTACAAAAACCAGATATTTTTTCATAATTCTACTGGGTTAATCAACTTCTACAGAGTTTTTGCCTACCTATATTTTTTTTTAATCTGAATTATTTGGTTCTTTCCCAATAAACTATGGGCTTAAAAATAGACCGTTTCTCTCAATTTTCGCGTTGGGCGCACTCTTAAGGAACCACTTTTTAGTATGCGTTAGCGTAAAAGCCATGTTTTTGTGTATGATTAATGTACATGTATATAATTTTTTAATTTAATTGTTTTTGTACTTAACCTTTTGTATGGAATAATTAAAGCTTTATTATTATTATTATACAGAAATAAACACAAATATTATTAAACTTTGCCCGTAAATTTATAATAGCGTTACAATTATTTCATGAAATATATAATATAATATATATAATAATATATTCATAAACTAAATTGAGGTTGGTTATTATTATATTCTTCCTTGCACCACAATTCACAATACAGCAATTAGGCATTATGAATATCTTTAATATAATATTTGTACGCAGTTTAATATGTACTTTTATAATATTTAATTAATATGTACAGCTTTTTGACAGCAAAAATACTAAAGATGGCGGATGAGCTTACATATTATAACTGTTAGTAGGTACGTCAAGGAAAAATATTGCCAAAATGAGCAACAACTGTTGTCT
Source organism: Helleia helle (assembly GCA_963853865.1). Taxonomy (NCBI): domain Eukaryota; kingdom Metazoa; phylum Arthropoda; class Insecta; order Lepidoptera; family Lycaenidae; genus Helleia; species Helleia helle. The sequence continues at coordinate 17,026,935 of OY971432.1, read as the reverse complement.
CTTTTATCAAATATTATATAACGTCGGCTTACTGCAAGAACCAAGAACTCATTAAAAAAAAAAAAAAAAAAACGATGGCGTGACGATCTGGATGCCTATAATAAGACCTGGTCGGAGTTGGCACAGGACCGTGATAGGTGGAGTAAAGCAGGGGAGGCCTTTGCCCAGCAGTGGGATCCAATAGGCAAGAACTGATTATAGGCAAAAAATCACTAAGATACACCAATGAAATCGTCTCGTTGATTACTATCTATAGCAAAAACTCACTAATTTCTATGTTCCCAAATAAAAGAGTTACGACGTAACCATAAAGTCGTTAAATAAAATTTTTAAACATTGTCTACCATTAAAAATCATTTAATAATGTTATCATTTTCTATTTTTAATTTCTTTCTAAATAAAACTAATTTCTGTAAGTTAGTGACTTTCATGAATTACTCATTTACGTCCATTTCTAATCTGGGGGTTTGGTTAGACTTCATTAATTGCACTTAGCTACGTTGAAATCATCCGAATCTATGAACATTTTAGGTAAAATGTGGGCTAACGAAGATCAAACTTATAATTCTATCACACTGGATGCGTTCCTGTGTCGCGTTGTAAGCGCAAACCCCTCTTTTTCCGTCTGGCACAGGTGCTCACCGGGAATGGTTGCTTTGGTGAGTACCTGTGCTGGACGGCCCATAGGGAGCCGATGACAGCATAACACGATTGTGGCACGGCGGTGGACTCAGCCCAGCACAACATCCAGTGTGTCAGGGATAGGTTAGGGACGCAGTGCCAGCGTTGCGATCTGACGTCGCATCGGCGGGGACTTGTCTCTGCAGAGCGTCATCACCACGATGCCTGGCGATGACGACTCAAAGACGGCGATGATCTCCTTCTGCGAGGCAGTAATATCTCAGAAGGTGGCCAACGAGCGTGTGAGAGAGGAAGACATTGACGAAGCCTCCGCCCGTGGACAAAAACGAGGGTGCGTAGAAGGCCTCCAGTAACACCCATGTGCTCGTGTCGGATCAGGATGGGAACTAGTGGCGGCCGGGTAGTCCTCCCTTACGGGGAGTAGTCTTCGGCGGGGCCAATCTATCGCTGAGGTGCTCCCGTTGTCTGCAAATTGGGGACCCTCAAAAAGCAGCTGAAGGCATTTGGCAGTGGTTTTAGTTTAGTATACACAGCCCAAGTGTGAGTCCCACAGGAGGCCAGGAACCACCCAGGTAGGTAGGCTACAAAAAAGGGTGGCCAAAAAAGGAGTCAACGCCAGCCTGCCATAAGTGCAGCGCTGTGGAGGACTCGGTCTAGCACACCCTAGAAGCATGCGAGAGATAAGCCGCACAGCGTCACGTACTCGTAGCAGTGCTAGGAGTAGACAGACCTCTTTCTCTTGAGTGTGGTGCGCTGCATGCTCGCCTGGCATGCGGCGGTGACCTTCTGCGAGATGACAGTCTCGCATAGGGGACGCGGAGCGGTACAGAGAGTACGATACCACGAGGAGGTGCTATGCCACATGAGACTCGGGGTAAGGTTGGGTACCTGCCTCGGTGGAAAGGATTCGGCGTCAGTGGGGGTTCTCCTGGTTGTCAGAGTTCTCCCATAGTAGGAGAAAGCCCGTGTACAGACATTAACCAATTACCTCCCGCCAATTCATTTACATGTCATCATCCGATCTCATTACGCCCTGTGATTGGCTGATCGACAAACACTGTCGGCGCGGGATACGCTTCCCGAAAACACGTCACTTCGACTTCGAGTGAGAAAGTGGAAAGTCACCCCGTAAACATGGCCGCATAAAATAACCGCGCGTGTGTTAATTTAATCAAAATTTACGGACCTCTGACGGTGTAACTGACCGATATGTCAACCCGGACCATGGTTCATTAAGAAGCGGAAATTCAGTGGAGCCACAGGATTCTACAAGCATCAAAAGGACAACCGTCGCCGGCGACCAGCACACTGTTCGGGCGTGTCCTACCTGTCCCCCTGGATCCAGGTTAGTGCTGTTAGTTTTCTTCCCATTGGAATCCGCAAGGGCTAATCGAAGGGTTAATCGGAGAATGCAGTAACCGTTCCAGAGGTTCCCGGCATCCCCTTGGATGCCAACCCCACACACCCTGGTGCCTTCTGTTAGGATTGAATCTCCCCCTTGGGAGAACCCACACATCCTTTCCGGCACCATCTTGTGGGGCCGTGAGCTCCCCCTTGGGAGTTCATTCATCTTTTATGGTGCCTCCTGTGAGGAAGACTAAAACTCCCCCCTGGGAGCCTCCTCACCTAATTTATTATATAGGTATAAGGTCCTGTGAGGAAGACTAAAACTCCCCCCTGGGAGCCTCCTCACCTAATTTATTATATAGGTATAAGGTCCTGTGAGGAAGACTAAAACTCCCCCCTGGGAGCCTCCTCACCTAATTTTATTATATAGGTATAAGGTCCTGTGAGGACTAAAACTCCCCCCTGGGAGCCTTCTCACTTAAATTTTATATGTATAAGGGTTATATTAACGATCTAAATGCATGAATTTATCGTAATATTCAACCTATATATAAACTATTTAGTGCGTCTAATAGTTTCTCAGGCCACCTAGGTCTTTAAAATAGTAATACAAATAAATAATTATAACGTAAGGTATCACATTTATAATTTAGTCCGGCATTATATAAGTTGTGCTCGGAGTTTCTAGAAAATTCATATATATATCTACCCACATATTCCGACCGAAACGGTTTTGTTAGTGGTGTAATTTATCATTTCAGTTAATAATCGAATATAAAAATATTAATTACTTAATTCATTTCTTATTTCGTTTCGGTTCGCTGAGTGACGCTGTGTATTATTCATTTCAACTTACGCTTAATATTTAATATACATAACTAAATATCGCTCAAGATGGCGAATGCTAACGTTGAAATAGAAATCAGGACCGCCATTAAAAAACGTGAATATGAGTTTAAAAACATGCAAATACTTTATGATTTAGCTACAGGTGTTAGTGAAAATAAAACTAAATTATCGTCTTTTCGAGCTAGGTATAAAAGGATAGAAACAGTTCGTGATAATTTTATACAGTATAATGATTATGTAATTCAGTTACAATTAAAGGACAATCCGAAGGCAGTAATAGATAATCAGGTCATGTTAGCTTTCGATGAACTATATTATTTTGTTATCGAGGTTGCGGATACTTACGACTCGAGCGCATCATGTACGACGTCCCGTTCGGAATCGGGTCAAGGTCACGCACAGTCGAGCGCTAACGTAAATTTACCGAAGCTACAGTTACCCAAGTTTGACGGTAACATAGAAAACTGGCCGACATTTAAAGATAGTTATACGCCACTTATACATAATAATGTTTCAATATCCGATACCGAGAAATTTTATTATTTACTTTCGTGTTTGTCCGGAAATGCCTTGACATTAGCTAAGGGCATTCCTATTACGGCGGCTAATTATAAGGTGATTTATTCAGCGTTACTAGATAGATACGATAATAAACGGATTCTCGCGACTGCGTATTTAGATAAATTATTAAAATTAAACACTATTCATAAATCGACATTATCGGACCTTTCCGAATTAACTAATACTCTTTATGAATCTGTAAACGCCTTGCGCGGTTTAAATATTGATAATTTGGGTGAATTTATTTTATTTTATCTTGCGTCGCGCCCGTTGGATACAGAGACTAGGAACCGATTCGAATTACAGAATACTGAGGAATTTCCTAAGTTCGATAACTTAGTTGTTTATTTACAAAATAATATAAAGGCTCTAGAAGTAAGTCAACAATCCTTTTCATTAAATTCTTTTAATAAGCCAACGCGCATTAATAATAATAAGGTTAAATTTCTTCGTCAACCAAGGTCATCATTAATGGCCTCGACTAAAGCTGGTAATAATAATAATATTACTCCAGTTGCGTGCGTATGTTGTAATGAAAAACATCCCATATATCGATGTAGTAAATTTCATTCTATGACTATGCCACTGCGACTTCAGTTAGTCAAAGAGTTTCGATTATGTAAAAATTGTTTAAGGTGCGGCCACACTAGTCAAGATTGTAAGTCGAAGTTCACTTGTTTTAAATGCGGCGCTAAACATAATTCTTTATTACATTTTGAACAGAATACATTAGAATCGAATATTGTCGAGTCGGGATTTGCGGATAGTGCCAATTCAACCACGAATACTGCACTGACTTGTATAAATCAATTCCACCGCTCGCCCGTTAGTGCTAAAATACTTGGTACAGCGATAGTGCGTTTGAAGACATACGACGGCGATCAGTGTGTGCGCGCCCTTATAGATAGTGGTTCGATGGATTCTTTTATATCAAGTAGTTGTGCGCGTCGGCTAGGGCTACAAATAAATAAATGTAATTTGAGTGTAACAGGTCTTGGTGAAAATCCTGTTTGTAATATAAAAGGTTACACTTTCGGTTCAATATTACCGAAGTCGGGTAACTCACCTCAATTTGATATACCGTTAGTAATTTTACCTAAAATTACTTCAATGGTTCCTTCGAATCCGTTACCTACGGTCGTCAAGGAGAAGTTTAAACATTTGGATCTCGCTGATCACGATTTCGATAAATCGGGTCCGATCGATCTGTTGTTAGGAGTTGATTGTTTTGATAAAATTTATACTGGCTCACGTTATAATCCCGGGCCCGGTTACCCGTGTGCATTATCCAGTGTATTCGGCTGGGTAATAAGTGGCCAGTTTTTGATCAACACAGTGGCTCACACTCCGGCCACACCCGTTACGTCACTCGTCGCGTCTTCTAATACGCTCGACGAGATCGTTCAACGGTTTTGGGAATCTGAGGAGCCACCGAAATCCAAAATTTCCGCTCCCGAAGATGCCATATGTGATCAAAAATATAGAGAGGGCACATATCGCACCGCCGATGGTCGTTATGTTGTTCCAATAATGATTAAAGATGATGCCCCCCCTTGGGTGACTCATCGCGTTTCGCTTTGAACCGTTTTTTAAATTTAGAACGGCGTCTTAATAGTCAGCCGGAGTTGAAGGCTGAATATAAGGAATTTATGAGGCAGTATGAAGACCTAGGACACATGCAGCCTAGCGCATCTTCATCTGACCGATATATCATTCCTCATCATTGTGTTATACGTCCCGACAGTGCCACCACACGTTTGCGAGTTGTGTTCGATGCTAGTAGCCGCACCTCGAACAACCTGTCACTAAATAATATTGTGCACGTGGGGCCTAAATTACAAACAGATATTATAGATTTAATTACGAAGTTCAGGCTTCACCAAATTGTTTTCACTGCGGACATTTGTAAAATGTATCGACAGATATTAATAAGACCAGAAGATAGACCTTATCAACATATCTTCTGGCGTAATGACTCAAACGAGACGTTACAAGAATACGAACTCAATACCGTCACATACGGTGTTAGTAGTTCCCCGTACTTAGCCATTCGAACACTTCATCAACTCGCTGAAGATCATGGTTCTGAGTATTCGAGTCGCGCAGCACAAGTTATTAAAGAGGACATATTCATGGACGACATTACGACTGGCTGTTCATCCCTCGATGAAGCCATTCGATTAAAGGCGGATGTCACTTCTTTGTTGTCCAAAGGTCATTTTGAACTTCGTAAATGGAGTACAAACGATACTCGGCTCTTAGTCGACGTTCCTCATGAATTCTGTCAAACTTCCAAATCCTTCGATGAATCAGGAAATGAGTTTGTAAAAATTTTAGGTATCCGGTGGAACCCAACTACCGATACTTTTTCATATACCTTTTCAGACACATTTGAAGTTAAATTTACTAAAAGATCGATACTTTCTGTGGTCGCTCGCATTTTTGATCCGCTTGGTTGGATCTGTCCAGTAGTTTTTGCAGCCAAATCCTTGTTACAGGAAATGTGGCGCTCAAATCTATCATCGGATGAAACTATCCCAAAACACTTAGCCAAACAATGGCATTTGATAGCAGCGAATTTAACTGATTTACAGAATATTTCTCTTCCACGATTGGTTGTACCTTCCAACTTTGTTGAGGTACATTTGGTAGGGTTTTGTGACGGATTTCTGAAAGGGTATGGATGTTGTGTATATGTTTGTGTGGTAACAAAAGAAAGCGATATAACTAAGATTAGTTTATTGACAGGAAAGTCCAGAGTGGCTCCTATCAAACCAACAACCGTAAATAGGCTTGAGCTAAGCGCAGCAGTGCTTCTAGCGAAGGTTCTATCACACATATACAACCTCCTTAAAGATAAAATACCTATTCAATCGATTAGGGCATACTCTGATAGCACGACCACGTTATCTTGGCTAAATACTGCACCGCATTTACTAAAAACGTATGTCGCCAATCGTGTCGTTCAAGCTACAGATTTAATTAGTTCGGACTACTGGTATCATGTTTCCACTAACGATAACCCGGCTGACTGTTGTAGTCGCGGAGTTTCGTGTCCTGAGCTTCTCAATCATTCCCTCTGGTGGGAAGGACCTTCTTGGTTGCAAAATTCGCCAAGCCAATGGCCAAATAAACAAGTCCTGCTCCCGAGAGAGGACTTACCAGAACTCAAACCACTGGAGACGAAAAGTCTTCATGTGATGACAGACAATGCACCTCTGTCAAACTTAATTTCTAAATATCCTTTTAACAAACTACAAAGAATAGTAGCGTGGATCACCAGATTCATATCAAATTTAAAATTAGACCGTACATTACGATATAACGGATCGCTTAGTAGTTCTGAACTTGAAAATTCAACTAAGGTTTTAGTCAAATTTAGTCAAAATTGTTATATGAGTTCTGACATCAGTCGAGTGCGAAATAATGCACCATGTGTCAAATCCATTCAAAAACTATCACCGTTCCTTGACAGTGATGGTATCTTGCGGGTGGGGGGACGTATCGATGAAGCCAACTTGTCACCATCTACGTTGCACCCTATGCTGTTGTCAAAACAATGTCCATTATCTCGACTTCTAGTCGACTATTTTCATATTAAATATTTACATTGTGGTCCTCGAACTTTACAATCTCTTATCCAACGAAAATTTTGGATAATCGGAGTTAGACTGTTAATACGTTCCGTACTCTCTAAGTGCGTGAAGTGTTTTAGAGTGAAACCAATTGCTTGTCAACCAATGATGGGCAAGCTTCCAGCTTATAGACTTCAACAGGCCCGTTGTTTTAATTCAACGGGCATCGATTTTGGTGGGCCATTTGTAATTAGAGAAAGTCGCCGTCGAGGCGCAAAGACTTGCAAGGTATATTTATGCCTCTTTGTATGCCTTAGCTCTAAGGCAGTACATTTAGAAGCAGTAACGGAACTTAGTTCAGAAGCATTCCTTGCTGCGTTAGACCGTTTTGTCTCGCGCCGTGGTATATGTCAGACTCTATTAACCGATTGTGGGACAAATTTTGTAGGTGCAAATAAATATTTAACAGAAGTTTCAGATTTGTTCCGCAGACATCACTCTGGAATATCAGATGGTTTGGCAACTCGTCAAATTAAATGGAAATTTAACCCTCCGGGTGCACCTCACTTCGGAGGTATATTCGAAAGTGGTATAAAATCTACTAAATATCATTTAAAACGCGTCGTAGGCTCTCAAGTTCTCACTCTTGAAGAATTCTTTACAATATTAGCAAAGATAGAAGCGTTATTGAATTCGCGGCCACTTTGTACGCTTTCGACTGATCCTTGTGAGTCTGACGTACTGACTCCAGGACATTTTCTTACGGGAGGCCCTTTAGTAGCTTTACCCGAAGAACCTCTAAGTGAAAACTCGTGCCCTCGCTCTCGTTGGGAGATGCTTAAAATGATAACCCAAAGTTTCTGGCGTGTTTGGCAGCGTGATTACCTTCATACGCTGCAACAAAAGGTTAAATGGTTTTTGAACCAACCTAACGTAAAAGTTAATGATGTAGTCATTGTTAATGAACCAAATCTTCCGCCTATGTTCTGGAAGTTAGCTCGCGTGGAACAAGTACATACCGGTTCTGATCAGATTGTTAGAGTAGTCACTCTCCGCACCGCTAACGGAAAGACTTTTCGTAGGCCAGTGGTAAAGGTTTGTCCTTTACCGTTTAATTAAACTTTATCATGTTAACTGAAATGTATATGCACCTTCTACTTCATCATATTATTCATAGGTCTTAACTTATGTATATACATTTCAAATTATGTTTCCCTAACTGAGCGCAACTTTTGATTTTCGAAACTGCATACTTCGTGAAACCCTTGTGGATTTCAGGTGGGGGGAAAATGTACAGACATTAACCAATTACCTCCCGCCAATTCATTTACATGTCATCATCCGATCTCATTACGCCCTGTGATTGGCTGATCGACAAACACTGTCGGCGCGGGATACGCTTCCCGAAAACACGTCACTTCGACTTCGAGTGAGAAAGTGGAAAGTCACCCCGTAAACATGGCCGCATAAAATAACCGCGCGTGTGTTAATTTAATCAAAATTTACGGACCTCTGACGGTGTAACTGACCGATATGTCAACCCGGACCATGGTTCATTAAGAAGCGGAAATTCAGTGGAGCCACAGGATTCTACAAGCATCAAAAGGACAACCGTCGCCGGCGACCAGCACACTGTTCGGGCGTGTCCTACCTGTCCCCCTGGATCCAGGTTAGTGCTGTTAGTTTTCTTCCCATTGGAATCCGCAAGGGCTAATCGAAGGGTTAATCGGAGAATGCAGTAACCGTTCCAGAGGTTCCCGGCATCCCCTTGGATGCCAACCCCACACACCCTGGTGCCTTCTGTTAGGATTGAATCTCCCCCTTGGGAGAACCCACACATCCTTTCCGGCACCATCTTGTGGGGCCGTGAGCTCCCCCTTGGGAGTTCATTCAGCCCGATTATCCCTTTTGAGGGAACCAGCCAGTCGCGGGGGGTGTTCTGTGTTAGTCAGATCCGGGACACTCCACTTGAGAAAAGTCGTAAAAGCTTACACAATGACATTTTCATGTTTTTTTCAGATTTTTTGTTTTTAGGATTTATCATGATTACGGAAATGAACAAAACTTTAATTTTAAATACCCAACACTGATAAATACCATTTCAAGCCTAGTCTGGCGTAAATAATATTATTATTTTAAGAAGTAATTAATTTAACCAAAGAACAAAGTAATAATCTAGGAACAAGTATAATATGGAATTGACATTCGCGTATACCCGAAAGGGACAGCCATATTTTACAGGGATACCACATTCATAATAACAAGTCTACTTATTTTCTTGAAACAAGTGAATTAAAAATAATAAAAAAACTGGTAAAGGTTGATAGATAACTAACTATAAGCATTAGCCCTAACCAAACATTTATTGTAATTTAAGACAGCTGCATTTTTCCGGATTATCGAAAATATTATGTAATGGCTAATAACAAACCGCTAAAAACATAAATAATAAAAAAGAAGGCTATATACGTCTTAATATGTATGATCTATAAATTTGTTCTCCTTCATTTTTTTTTTAATTGAAAAAAATGTCATCTGCTAAGAGTACTGATTATGTTATCAAACGTCGTGCTGCTCCCACAGCTTCCAATAAAAGTCCTTTGAATGATGCGCCTGTTTCCAAGGATGATATACGCGATGTATTTAGGGAGGAGTTTACCGCGATGCGACAATCACTGGTTTTGGAATTTCAAAACACATTAAAAGATATGGTCAAGTCTGAATTGAGGTCAATGCGGGAGGACATATGTGCACTTGATAAAAGTGTAAGTTTTTTAAGCAAGGAATATGACTCTTTTAAAAAGGATTGGTTATCTTATGGTAAATCCATACATGATCTAGAATCGCAAAACTTGAAACTCGCTGATACTGTTCGTGACCTTACATTTAGACTGGAGGCTATGGAAATTAGTAACAGATCTTCTAACCTGGAGGTGCAATGTGTACCTGAACACAAAAACGAAAACCTGGTTACCACTGTTGTTCAGCTATCTAAAATTGTGGGATGTGAATTGAAAGAGAATGAAATCCACCATTGTACTCGGGTCGCCAAACTGAACAAGGAAGATAATCGTCCTCGGTCCATTATTATAAAATTGTCATCTCCCCGTGTTCGCGATACATTACTAGCTGGAGTCATTAAATTTAATAAGTCGAATCCTACAGATAAGTTGAATACGAGTCATATCGGTATATCGGGAGATAAACGCCCAATTTACGTTCGTGAACACCTTTCTCCTAGCAACAAAAAACTTCATGCAGCAGCACGTATCGCAGCCAAGGAAAAGGGATATAAATTTGTTTGGACTAGGAATGGTCGCGTCTTTGTCAGAAAATCTGAAAACTCTCCATTTATATATATAAAGGATAGGGTTACAATTGATAAGCTTCCTTAGATTTATTAAAAATGAGTCGTTATTAAATAAAGGATTAATATATATATTTGTGTAACATTCAATCATTTCAACGTATATTATCAGAATGTAAGAGGCTTACGTACCAAGACATATGATTTTTACTGTAATGTTTCTACTTGTAACTTTGATATTGTAATTTTAACGGAAACTTGGTTAAATAGCAGTGTGTATGATTGTGAGTTGTTTGATGTTAGTCAATATAGTATATATAGATGGGATCGCGAAAGTTCAGGCTTCCATGGTCATAAGGATGGTGGCGGTACTCTAATAGCAGTCTCCAAAAGATTCCATTCATCTCGTTTACAAGATAAAGAAAGTTCCTGTGAAGATTTATATGTAAATGTACAACTTTCAAATACTGTAAGTGTAGTTTTCTGTGCCGTTTACATTCCACCTCCCGTAAACCGTAGCATACTCGAACATTTCCTCGATAATTTCAATTTTATGTCTGAAAATATGGTTAATATTTGTATTGCTGGTGATTTTAACATGAGTTGTATAGATTGGCCTGTTGTTGGTTCAGGCACCCTACCGATTTATAGTTCATCCTTAGTAAACCAACTAGTTGTTGATTTCGTTTCCTTAAACAATTTCGTTCAATATAATAACGTCTATAACAACAGATTGAAAGTTTTGGATCTCATTCTGTGCAATTTTCCAAATGTAAATGTGAGTTCTTCTATCTTTCCTTTGGTCGAAATCGATTCTTTTCATATACCCCTAGACATTTCGATTTCCTTTTGTAATTCTCTTTTGCTACAGCCAAATAATAAAATGCTTAGGAGTAATTTTTATAAGGGTGATTATGAGAAAATTATCTCCGAACTAAATAGAAAAAATTGGATTAAGATATTTGCCGAGTGTGTTGATGTTAATAGTATGGTAGACATATTTTATGAGATATTAAAATATGAATTAATAACTCAATTCGTGCCGATGACAAAGCTTAATATGAGATCAAAACCAATATGGTTTTCCAATGAATTAATACGATTAAATAAAGAAAAAATTAAAACACTCCACAGGTACAGAAAATATAAAAACCCTCTTGATCAAATTTCATTAAACATTTTAAACAAAAGATGTAGGAATTTAACACATACATGCTACAACAAATACATACTGAATATAGAATCACAAATTAGTAACAATCCTAAATACTTTTGGTCGTACTTAAAACATAAAAGAAATTCTATTGGCTATCCTAGTAAAATGACATATAACAATATTTCTAGTACAAATGGTACAGAAATATGCAATTTTTTCGCTAGGCACTTTTCTTCTTCATATTCTGATTCACATTCTAGTTCTAGTGTTGTGGATTTTAATGACTCTTTTAGTTCTGATCATGATATAAATACAATTTGTTCTTTGCATATACCTAAACACAAGATATATCGATATTTAAAAAGACTCGACTCTAACAAAGGAGCAGGGAATGATGGTATTCCCAGTTATTTCGTGGCGAAATGCTATTCGTCTCTAACCTTGCCGTTGTATTTGATTTATAATAGGTCTTTATCAACCGGTGTCTTTCCAACTAAGTGGAAAACAGCCAAGGTGGTTCCAGTGTTTAAGAAGGGTAGTCATGAATTAGTGTCAAATTACAGGCCAATATCTATACTTGATGTGTTTGCCAAAATATTTGAAGCACTAATCTACCCATATCTAAAATCTTATTTTAAACAATATATTATTGATGAACAACACGGGTTCACTGAGGGCAGATCTTGCATTACTAATTTGGTTACCTACTACAATTATCTTGTTAATGCGGTTGATGCTGGCCCATGGTTATTTAACGTGTTTATTAATGAAGTGACTTCTATTGTTAGATTTAGCCAATCTTTCCTATTTGCTGATGACCTTAAATTATGTAAAATCATAAAGACACGTGAAGATTCTGTATCCTTACAGAATGATTTTTTGGAGCTTAGCCAATGGTGTTTAGATAATGGCATGGTCTTGAATAATAATAAATGCAAACATATTAGATTTAGCCGTAGAGTTCAGACTTACGAGATATCTTATCTTTTAGGTGGCTCCCCTTTAACCAAATGTGAAAGTATCTCTGATCTTGGTATAACATTTGACTCTAAACTCTCATTTGTGCCCCATTATGACAATATATCTAACAAAGCATCTAAAATGCTCGGCTTTGTGATGAGAAATACCAAGCATTTCAAAAATTTTCATATTAAAATTTTATTATATTGCACATACGTAAGAAGTGTACTTGAATATGGTAGTGTGATTTGGGCTCCTCACTACACTGTTCATCAGCTGCGCTTAGAAAGATTGCAGAAAAGGTTTTTAAGATTTTTTAAGATTAAGCTTTCTTCCTACGAAGATAGACTAAAGTTCTATAAAATGCACTCTTTAATTGATAGAAGAGGCATGTTCTTGACATGATTTTTTTGTTCAAAGTTTTAAGAGGTCAGATAGATTGTCCCACTCTGTTGAGATTATTTAACTTTCGAGTTCCTTCTCATTTACCTCGACGTATCTTACTCGTGCCATGTGCTAGGTAAGCTTTCTTCCTACGAAGATAGACTAAAGTTCTATAAAATGCACTCTTTAATTGATAGAAGGCATGTTCTTGACATGATTTTTTTGTTCAAAGTTTTAAGAGGTCAGATAGATTGTCCCGCTCTGTTGAGATTGTTTAACTTTCTAGTTCCTTCTCATTTACCTCGACGTCCCTTAGGTCTTCTAAGTGCTCCTGCTGCTAAAACTAACTTAAAACAAAATTATACTGTATCAAGATTGTGTAAAAATTTTAATGTTTTAAGTGCCTTTGTGGATATACTTAACGACAGTCTCAATGTTTTCAAAAATGCCGTGTTTAACCAGGTTTCTAATATTAAGTAGTCTCACTTTATAATATCGTAATATTAATTTACCATAGTTTATAACTAGCTTGTATAAGTCAATAGTTAATATTTTCTTTTAGTTGTTAATTGTCATTTTGCGAATGCTGTGGCACCTATATGTAGTGCAATAATGTCATGCTTTCAGTAATATTTTCATATATTGTAAGTATTTATTGTAACTACAACTGGTTGTCCTTAAATAAATAAATAAATAAAACAGCAAACTAAAATGTAAAGGAGAGCAGTTCAAACAGATTCCACTTTTTGCGCTTTAATAGGGATATTTAAAAAAAAAAAACTTAAAAGTTGTTTATTTAAATTTATGTAGATATTAATCACATTGTCAACCAATTATATATTAATTACTGATTTTTTTTTAAATCATCCTTATCACAAATCGCTCAACCAACCGCTATTATAATATTAAATCGTCACCCCGTGTAGTGAGAAGATAATCTAAAATGTTTTATTGAACCATCGAACATGATAAAAGTAAAAGAAAATATAACTCTATCAATATTTTATTATTAGTGTGTTAGTAACAACTGTACTTAATATTAGTGTATTAGTAACAACTGTACTTAATATTCCATGTTACTTAAGTAAGCTAAAGAAGAAACTAAGAAACAACGCTGACTGTTTTTGGTAGTAACTTGCCAAAAATAACTAAATCTTTTTTAGCCATTTTCAATAGAACAGGTATTGGAATTTGCATTAAAATATATATTGTAATTCAGTTGTAGACAAATGAGCTGATGATTTAATGTTAATTATACACTAGATTTGATCTATACTCTCATGATCATCTTAGCTGTACTTGAATTAAATCCCCTTCACACGAACGTAATGTGATATCCAATTTGAAGTCCAATTTGGCTATATCCGACGTGAACACCAGTTCTCGAATTAGGTGTGCCAATGTTGTTTTCAAAAAATTCATAGCATATTTTTTACCTGGTAAAAAAAAAATTAACAATCACTAGCTTGTAAATATTAGGGGTAAAGTATGAAATTGAGGTTTAGAACAACTAGAACATTTTATTCTCCTCACCTTTAAATTATTTTTTCAATCCAACTATTTACCCTCATATCTATGGCATAGAACTATTAAGATTTATATTTTTTCTTCTTCTTATTCTACTTCTACCATATTCTCATTGAAAGCTCATTTATGCCTTTACGATAGAACTCTGGGGATTTGGTCTCAACAAATTGTGTGAAGGCAAGCCAAAATCGCGTGGCCTATGAATGGCTATGGATTAGCTCCTGAGCGCTAGAGGCACACTACATTACTTTTTTTCTCAGTAAAGAGCGGTTTATGAAATACATTTAATATATTTTTTTGAAAGTCGAATAAAGCATGTCAAACTAAGATCTATTAATATGGACTTTAAACTGACAATTAGTAGAAGAAGATCGTTGTCTCATTAGTAAATAATCTATATTATATTATAAAGCTGAAGAGTTTGTTTGTTTGCTAATCTCAGGAATTACTGGTCTGCTTTGAAAAATTATTTCAGTGTTATATAGCCCATTTATCGAGAAAGGCTATAGGCTATAACATCTATCTGTGACTAACAGGGGTGAAGTTAAGCAAGTTAACGCGGGTGAAGCTGCGGGCAACAGCTAGTATTAAATAATGATAAGCTACGCTGCCAAAGTGCCATTCATTTATTTAGTCATTCATATAATATATAGTTCCGTTATAAGCTCCTGAGTAACATAACTGTTAAACAAAACTTTAATTGTTAAACACAACTGTTAAGTAACGAGTTATTATAGCTTCGAAAATATAAGAATTTTCTATCAGTTCCGATTTTTTTATCAGTCATCAGACTCGTTCCAAAAATGGCAGCTGCGTTTGAGAAACTTGTGACACCTCTAATAAAACTTTTCTATGTTACGGCTGTAACTTTTACAGGTAGAGTGTATACTGATTGATTATAAATATTTGCTTTATGTACAACCAGTATTTTTTGACAACAGTTTAACTGACTTTGCAGAATACTTTGTATTAATAGCAAAGATTCAACATAATATACCTAATTTTGTATGTCAGTCAACCTATCGATTAACTCACCGATACATAGCCTTTTGCCTGTACTGAATGTAAGAATTGGAGAAGTAGGTCCGCTCCAACGCTCAGGAAGAAACTCCAGTACATCTTCCCCCCAGATTCGCTTTGATCGTCCTGCTCCCCATATGTTTAACGCACACATTGCACCTTTTGGTAGAGTACAGGATTCTGAGAAGAAAACACAGATGTCAAGTTCATTAATTATTTTGAGATAAGCCAACATTACTCACGATCGTAAACGAGTTATTGTATTTATTATGCAAGATAACTAGATTAGCATGCAATGTCTGAAATAAGGGGGTTATTATAGGCCATCGAGCATATAACCGGATAGAAGAAGTAGGTAATGTGAACCATAACATTCCGAAACTGGTCAGTGATTCCGAACTGGACGTAATAGCAATTCAACCAACCAGTGCCCGGTACGTCCCATCAACCTATCATGGATCCATCAATGGCCATCAGTCGGCGAATCAGAGCACCAAACCGGCGCAGCGTCGCAGCACTATGGCGGAATTTGTTTTCATACAAAATATGACATTATTGTTCTTCTCCGGATATAATATGCTCGATGTTGTAGACACGTTGGATTGGTGGTTGGCTGTCTGCTCAATTATTTACTCAAAACTTGTATACAATTAGCTTGTTAAATATCCCCACCATGGTCCAGACGTGGCGGTGGGGCTCAGTAGCCTCGGGTGAGCCCAGCACCTTGGACGAAGCCAATTGAACCGAGGGGTCTCTTTGTACCCCTCTTATAAGAAGAGGGGACAAAAGGGGCAAGGGGCTAGGATGGGAACCTCACCCCATTTTACTGTCCCGAGGTTGGGAGGGGTGGTTTTGTGGTGCAGGACAACCCCTTGGTGGAGGTGTCGTCGGTCCCTTGGGGGACTGACTAGCCGTCGAGGTGCCCCGTTTGTTTATTAGATCCGAGGCACCACACCAAAGGCGGCATTTGTGGCACTCGCCGGATTTTAGTGGGTAGAGCTGCGTCCACTTACTAGCTTTTGGGCGCAGCGAGTCCCACATACCCGCGTGTGGAGAGTGGAGACCCACCCCCCCGCGGGATGCCTCAGAGCATTTCCCGGCGTTACTTGTTAAATATGTAAATTGGGGACATCTATCTCGACGTATCTGCTCTGCATAGGATAGGTCCATCAACCGATTTACATTGTTAAATAAATACTAAAACTTACGCAAATTAAAATCACACTCTATGTTTCTGACCACCACTGGTACCGGCGGGTACAACCTGAGGGTCTCGTGAATCACTCCTTCGCAATAGACCATACGCTCCAAGTCTTCTTGAAGAACATCTCGTTTGGAATCACCAAATATTTCTTTCATTCTAAAATTATAAAATTCATTTCTCAATTCCACTTATGTTAAATCCTATAGACGAAAATCGTTAGGCGATGAATTCTATATGAGGAAGGCTCTGCTCAGATCTTGTGTCTGAGACAATTTGTTGTATAGTAATGTATACTTAAATATAGTATAGCAGAAGAGTTTGATTTCGTAAAAGCACTGAAGTGCACACACACAATGAAGTGCTTTCAAGTAAAATACTTTTTATTAAACTATCGAAGGCAATAAATAGCCTTTTTATGTAAAGACAACTTTTTAATGTAAGACATGTATTAGCGCATCATATATTTTGTAACTATCTTATAAAATTAGATTGTGGTCTTTGTCTTAAGAAAAACTTTCATTTTGTAATTATCTTATAAAATTAGATTGTGGTCTTCGTCTTGTGAAAAACTTTCATTTTGTAATTATCTTATAAAATTTGATTGTGGTCTTCGTCTTGTAAAAAACTTTCATTTTGTAATTATCTTATAAAATTTGATTGTGGTCTTCGTCTTGTAAAAAACATACTCATTGTATAACTTCTCCTGTATATCCTTTTTACTACCAATTACTAAAAGTGCAAAAAACAAAGTGGTCGCAGTAGTTTCCTGTGCAGCACCTAGAATAGTGTTGACTTCAGATTTTATTTGCTCTTCCGTAAAACTTTCACCCATTTCCAATAAAATATTTAGAAATGCCTTGGATCTTGGTCTCGAGTTATCTAAAACAAAATATTCACCCAATGATAGACTAACGTCATGCCAATATTTTATTTAATTAATTATGTACTTGACTTAAGTTATTACATTTTAAGCTTTTTTTGAGTTATGAGACAAGCGAGTTGCTAGCCTGGAGGTTTCGAATAACAACAGTTCAAAACCTACTGGTAACATACTGCTCCTGTCCATGTATCCGTCTTATATCGTGTCCGCACGCTTGCTGCTAGCCAAACTCCAAACCTCTACAAAACGTTTGTCTTGATTTAGGCATCAAACAACGCCATCCACAAGTTCGCGAGTGCGTTAGTTTGTTCTAAAGAGGCAAGCATGACGGATATCGAATTTTTGTATCAGCCATAACAGTTGGTTTAAGTTATCTTTATTATAAGTACAAGAAAACGAATGAAAATATTTTAATAATAACTTTTAATAAATATCATCATTACTATCTTCATCTCTATCTATATTATGGAAATATTTAATTTTCAATGCTACAGAGAACGTGCTATTTTTTAAAAATCTCAAGTCCTATATTTTTTTTATTCAAATTTATCCCAAAATTTGAATGCTATCTAGCGTTTTCATAAGACGCCGCGACGCCCGGAACTCCGCTAGTCCCGGTGACTCGCCTTAACGTTAAATCTCTTCATGGTGGCACTTCACTTGGCGTATCGTGTTCGCGTATTCGCGTTTTTTGTCCAAACATGGCAATGTGTAGACGGTCTATTTGACTGTATTTGCGCGAATATGACAAATAACGCAAAAAAGCGAATATGCCGATCCATCCACTCGTCGGTTTTTGATTACACATCAAAGGTTCGTAAAAGGCAAATATTTGCGTCGACCGTCCACACTTGGTTCACATACGGCCGTTTTCAATATTCGATCTCGAATCTGAGATTTTTATTAATCCAGATTTTATCCGATCCCTCGATTGATTTTGAATCTGCATTTCAATAAGCCAATCTCTTCTCCAAATCCATTGAAAAAAAGAGATTTGTCAAAAATGTTCGCCCTCCTTAACGTTTTGTTTTACGCTTGTGCAGTAAAAATACATAAGCAATTATTAATGAGTAAAATGGTGGTTTTTTTTCTTAAAGCTATTCTATGTATTATCACAAGAATAACCAATAACAATAAAAATTTACTGCAAAGTCGCAGAGTAAAATACTAATAACTATACTATAACGTCAAGATTAGTAAAACATAAAAGTTTTGTTGAAGAGGAATGGAACGTCAGTCAATCCAAAACGTCAGTCAGTTTGACATTGGTAAAACTAACATTCTAGTAGTACGAGATCCAATTGCAAAATAAGTGCACTCATCGAGTATATGCCAAAAACCCAATTTTTTATAAAATATTTTTAATAATTTTTTTTCGAAAAAAATTCATTTACTTGTTTTTAAATAAAATATCGTCCACATCACGGGAATATATTATATCAAGACTGAAAAATCATATTTGCTGTTGCAGCCAGGTGGTATTATGATATATTTTTTCGTTCACAACGTAAGTTTATTATTTATATTATATAAAATTAAAGCTATTTTTTTCTTTTCATTATAATATACGGTTATTTAGTTAAATCTGGCCGCAAATAAGGATTTTCGGCTGTTAAAGATGGCAGTTAGACGAGGATAGCAGTTTTTTTTTTTTTTTTTTTTTCGGACGGATCTATGCTAATGGCCCGAAGGCCCTAATGCTTCAACGGATTGGTGTGAGCCCATTCGGCTCACTTTTGATTGGGGGGTTGCCCCCCGCCTACCGTGCAGTCTGCGACCACACGGCCTCCTGGCGTCGGTTGTGAGGATAGCAGTATTCAGCTGTACTACGCTTTAATGCGTCGAACGTTACTGTTGTTAACTACCGGTGCAAACAGTAGTAGGAATGACTTTATAAATACGTAATTAAAAATATTTTATCTAAAAATACTAGCGGCCACCTAGTAGATATATATTCTCCTAATCATAAATATGCGTAAAAATTAACTTTTTAGCATATTATACTCGATGACTGCGCTAATTCTGCAGCCGGATCGTAGACTACCTATGGAGTCTCAAGTTTGTTACTTGTTTGTTATTTATATATAATATTAATAATTTTATGTATTATTATTATATTTATTATGATTTATGATATTTTATTTAATATATAATTATAATTGATAATAATATTTCCATTTTCACGCCCTTATCAGTACAATCCAAAGGTATAATCGGTCAAAATTGGGGGATTGCAAATAAAGATCAATAAAGTTCAAAAATCGATTTGTCAAAACCAGAGATCGGTTATAGAAAACGCATAACTGTCACCTTCATACAAATTCCAATCTAAAATCCCGATCAGCCCTCCCAAAGATAGATCGTAAAAAAAGATCGGTATAACGATCCATCGATCGGTTATTGAAATACTAAAAGTAGGAAATGGATTGAAATATCAATCTCGATCAGCAATTTAGGGATTAAGATTGAATATAGAAAACGGCCGTTAGTGCCGTGCGGCGCAGCTATCATGTTCAGACGTGTTAGTGATTTTTTAACCGACTTCAAGAGGAGGTTATCAATTCGTCTGTATGTTTTTTTTTGTATTTATGTGACACGATTACTCCGCCGTTTGTGAATGGAATTCGATGGTTATTTTTTTGTTTGAAAGCTAGTGTTTCCAATTTGGTCCCATATTAATTTTAATAAGATCTGCCAAGCCGTTTTTTAGTTATTCCCAATAACGCCTATTTTGATGGTTTCTTTTACCTCGACGATATGCTCATTTATTACTTGTCGATGTAACAATTGTATAGGATGCTTTGGTAGCACACCATAGTATGTCGCGGTCATTGTAATCATCATCATCATCATCACCATCATCATCGTAATCATCATCATCACCATCATCGTCCTTTATCCGTCCACGTGAAGGAGGCCTATGTTTAGCATAGGCCTCCTTCTATGAACGCCAAGACGAATAATTTCGGAATCTCTAAAAATTAAGAAATAAAAACATTTAGACTCCAAAAGTAAACTATAATGACGTGGTAAACGCAAAGTTTGTACATTAGTAGAAGATTAAGTTGATTATAATATGTTGTAAGCACAAAAATTTAAGAAACACAGTTATTTTTTAACTTTTTAGTTTAGTATCTGTGAAGTCGGTTTAAATTTTTTGTAAAATGTTTTTATCTACGGCGTAAACGTAGTGTATTTGATTGGACAAACGATGCCGTATTACGATTTTTGGATTATACCAAATGCTTTGTATTTTTAATTTTATACTTCTGTAGATACAACATTCAGGTAAGCAGCATTCAGGTGAATGTAATAAGCTGCTGCCACTAGCACGTCCATCTCTGTCGCGTTGAATTTGTTTGTGAATAAGCAAATATTGTGGCATATTTGAAAGAAAGGAAAGAAAAATATTTTATTGTTCACAACAAAGATAAAAACATAACAATTGAATTATTTGCTTGTACAGTCCATGTGTGGATGACAATATTATTATGTTTGCATATTTTCTTGTGCACCAAATATTTAGTCAAAAAGAGCAATATCGATACGCTAACACGATACGCTAAGTGAAATGCCGCCATTATAGGGTATAATATAGAGATTAGAATTCCGAAACACAGTAACTCAATCATGTAACTTTTTGGCGGTTAAAAAAATAGTAGTACATGGTAATCGTGGGTTCACAAGCATTCTTTATTTTACTAATGAATAAGGAAGATACGCAAGTTAAAAAGAAAATACCTAAATGCATGATTTTGAATGAATGTTGCAAATTTCTTATACACAAATGTTAAGATGTTTTTGACGTGACAACGTCTTATAATTCGATGGAGCCAGCTGCACGAACGAAAAAAGATGACGTATGCGGCATTACCTCGCTCTGAGGCGTTCCATTTTCTTATGAGTTGTCACGTTCAACTATCGTCAGTAAACCGACTTTACAAACAACCGATTTTGATACATTATTATTGTTTGTTACATGTCAATAATTTATGGCACTCCAATTTACACAAAATCTTGAATTTTTTACAATAACACTCATCGAAAAAATATAAAATCATAAAAAAGTTAAAGTGAGATAATCGCCATTTAGCGTTTATTTTGTAATTATAGGTACTGTTTTATTGCTTGAGTGAAGTGAGAATACGCCAAATACAAATACAATAACGGATGTGGTTAGATTTTTATTAAACGGCTATTAAAAATGTTGCCCGCAGATTCGCCCGCGTTTACTTAGATTTACAGCCGTATACGGATTGATGGTGATTATTTTTATAGCCTAAGTTACTCCATATAACATTAGCTATCTGTCAGTGAAAGTCCCGTCAAAATCGGGCCAGCCGTTTCAAAGATGAGCCGGAACAAACAGACAGACAGACGGACAGACAGAGAAAAATTGTAAAAAACAATATTTTAGTATACGTCCCGTGTAAACATCCATATGCATTCAATAAAAAGCAGTTATTTTAATATTACAAACAGACACTCCAATTTTATTTATCTGTAGGTATAGATTGCATACATACCAAAATCACAATTTGTAGATTTTATATTTCCAAGTTGTAATTGCTCTTGTTTACGGTTCCTTAGCACCTAGAATTTAAATAATTTCTTTGAAATAACTGTCAAACTAAGTTAATATAAAAATTCTATTTCACATGTAATATGTACTCTTTCTTGGTTAGTAAAAAATATGCGTCCAACCGACGTTTTATTTATTCAATTTAATATTTGTTGCACTTACAGTTTAAAACCAACGCGTACAACAAAACAAACATAAATAATATTATAATAAATATTAAATACACATCAAATACACAAACACATAATTACAATACAAAATATGCAAAACAATTTAAACTAATAATAATATACACATAAACACAATAGCACATTACTTAACACGATTCTAAATACTTACGACTTTCTTAATTTTTTCTACTTTCTATTTTTATTATTTCTACTAATGATAATAATTAATATGTCAGACTCCGCGAGAGATTAAATCTACTTATATTATAAGCTTTTTACGTTTATTATCTGTAGTCACATAAATTCTTTAAGTCGTGGGTTCCACGCTTTATTTTTATGTACAATAAAATATAATTTTTTGCTCATTTGATGTTTTATGAAAAACATCGATACATCGAGTATATCGATAGCTTTTCAAAGGATCGGATAGATTCGATGTATCGCAAGGTAAACTTCGATGTTTTCGATGCATCGAGGTATATCGAATATCCCTGATATATTATCTTTTTACTTAGGGGATTTTCAGTGACGCGGATTACCTACCGGATGTCGGCGACGGACGGACAAATGTATCAAATCATATAAAGCGCGTTTAGTGCGACGCGGAGCGCCCACGTCACGGAAAGCTATCCGCGCGCGTATGGAATCCCTCTGCGTCGCTCCTCCCCGTCTATCCGATGCCGGCGGTCTTGAGGTCAGTGATATCTCTCTCTGGATATAATGATATCTTCGAAGAAAAAAACTCCGCGTCGCAGTCAGCGCGAGCGTAAAACTATTGGTAAAGTAGTTGTTCAGTGTTTGACGGACGGTCGTGAGGAGCATGATCATCCATGAGTGTTGTGACTGTACTACTCACAGTTACGATCTGCGTAGAACTGAAAAACAAATTCATCCGCGAAGGACGCATGCCCTAACCGTGGGTGGACGGTCCGCATCGCACTGAATAGCGCCTTACCGTTTCAGACACTTTATTCAATACCGCCACGTGTTCCATATACTCTTTGTAAGCTTTTGTCCTCTTGTATATGTACTGTGGATGTAGGAATATATTAAATAGTCGTTGTGTAAGACTTTCAATAAATTTAGTAAACGCTCGATAGTGTTCCTCATTTGCAATACTATTAGATATTTCGGGTACGCCGAATGCCGTTTCTGTAATAAGATAAAACATTAATTTAATTAGCATCCATGTTGTATATTATATAATTTTTAAATATTTGCAGGAAATTTGCAGCGGAAAGGTATATTAAAACACTAATTTGCTAATTTTGCTACGTAAAGCCGAAACGTAGCAAAATTAGCAAATTAGTGTTTTAACTGTTTTCCACAATCCTGAAAATATTTAAAAATTAGATAAAACATATTTCAAAATTTAAAAATTAGTACCTATCCTGGGTATGTGCCACCCATGTGGCTGTACGGTAGTGAGCTTACTAGAGTGAATAGGTTTAAATATCTAGGTCAGGAGATCAATTCTGATCTTCAAGACGATAGTGACATAGAGCGAGAGCGTAGAGCGTTGGCTGTCAGGGGTAACATGCTGGCTCGCAGGTTTGCGCAATGTGCAGCTGATATAAAGGTCACTTTATTCAAATCATTTTGCCAATCATTTTACACGAGCGGCCTGTGGTCCAGCTACACTCAAAATACATTCAGTGCCCTACAAGTTCTATATAACAACCTCTTCAGGATGCTGTTGGGATTGTCCAGGCTCTGTAGTGCATCCGGCATGTTTACGGATGTACATACTAGTCCAAACTAGACCAAAAAATGAGAGTGAAGGTACATGAAATCCCAACAAGCTGAAAATCAGTAAAATTGCTCAAAACATAATAATAAATAATATTTAAAAGTTCCCCATCATTCCCGTGTATGGAAAATTTTGTTCAAGGTCAAAGGTCAAATAGTTTTTCGCGATTTTCAGCAAAACGGTAAGATTTATCATAAAAGTACCAAAAATTGTAGATCATAAAATTATCTATAAAAATGTATCAATACTTTTTTTCCTACGAGCCACCGTTTCTGAGATATAACGATTCAAAAAGTTATAAAAGTTGTTATCGTCATAATATGCACACGTTTCCACGCCACCTATGAGGTAGTGTAACTTGAATAAAAAAAAAACCATACACGGGGATGATGGGGAATGATTTTCAGCTTGTTGGGATTCTATGCACCTTCGAATGTTTAAATTGACCGGACTAATACCAATGATTTCTACGCTGTAATAAGCAACAAAATAACATCTGTCAAAAACAGAATGCTGGATAGCCCCAACAGCATCATAAGTTATTATTATTATTATTATTATAAGGATAGAAAAATATTTAATAATTAATGTGTTTGATATTTCAGATTTTAATTTAATTTATGAGAATGATTTATTAGATTTGAATTTTTATTTTTTTATATGTTAGTTTGTTAGGCAAACTGGCAAACGTACCACCTGATGTTAAGTAGTCGACGTCGCCCATGAACATAAACTAGTATACCTGGAACGAGCCCAGGCAACTCATTTATGTGTTGCCTATCCTGAGACATAAGATGTTAAGTCTCGGTGCCAGTAATTACACTGCCTGTCTTGCCCTTCTCTCCGAAACACAGCAAAGCTGTTTCACGGGAGAAATAAGCAAAATGGTGGTACCCATGCAGCCATGCATCACTAAAATATGGATCTTTGTTATCTGACTTATGAATAATAAATACATAAATAAAAAAAGCTTTTGAATTATTTTTATGTATTAAAATAAAATTTAATCATCGTAGTATTATTGAACAAACAACAACCTTGGTTCTCAATGATGGTTGTTGGAACTATGGGAACGTAAATAAAAATATAAAAAAAAATCGCGATATAATTCGAAAATGTTGTTTTTACAATCGGTTCGCAATGTGCAATTATTTGTTGTTAGAAATAGGTAAATGACATGGATAACGTTGTCGGGTTCAAATTAAATGAGATATTCCACATCTGTTTGTAGGCAAGTTTAATGTCGTTAAGAAACATGACGTATTCATACTTTAATTTTTTTTAAACCAGTTAATGTGCGAATAAAATCAAAAAGGGCAGCCATTTTTCGATTGTTGACATCACCTACAAAAATAAATTGTTGTTCGGTGTGGTTGTTACCGAGATTACCAATTATGATGATTTTAAAGATTTCTATTATTTTGTATAAATTGCCAACTTTAGCAAGCGTAGTTCAAAATTTTCATATATATAATGTAAAATGACCGTACTCACGGCAGATAGATTCCATGGTAGTATAAGACAAGAGCTCCATGGTATTGAAAGGCGCGCAGTCAGCCAGCAATTTAAGTTTTTTGACTAGCTTCCTCGCCTGCATATTGAACGTATCTTGGTAACCGTTGATTATTTCACGTGTGAATGCACCCGCTAGCTTCTTTATATTTTGCTTCCAAATGTAACCTTTAAATTAAAATTGAATAATTCTCTAAAATCTATAATATTATTTTAACCTGAAGTTATTAAAAAGTAACAATTTTGTTAGTAATTGCTTTTTTTTAAATATTAGTTGGAGACATAAGATGTTAAGTCTCGGTGCCAGTAATTACACTGCTTGTCTTCCCCTTATCTCCGAAACACAGCAAAGCTGTTTCACGGGAGAAACAAGCAAGATGGTGGTGATGTAAAAATAGTTATAAAAAAATAAAAATAAACTAAAATGTTATAAAATAATCGCGTTTCCTTAATGTTTGTGCCTATAACTTATAATCAACTTGTTATTTTACTAATTACAATCTTAGCGTTTACCATGTCATTGTTGTTACTTTTGGAGTCGGTGTCAGCTAAGTTTAATAGGTAATTACATCACCAAAACCGCCGTCAGTCACCGGTGAGGGTTAGCAGATGCGTTGCCGGCCTTTCAGATATGAGTATGCTCTTTTCTTGAAGGTTCCTAAGTCGTATCGGTTCGGAAACCCCGTAAGTGGCAGCTGATTCCATATATTCGTCGTGCGTGGCAGGAAATGCCGTAAAATCTAGTTGTTGTGGAATTCCGAACATCGAGATGGTGAGCGTGAAATGGAGTTTTTACGCGATGTCCGGTGGTGGAATTCTGCTGCAGGTATTACTCTGAACAATTCCTCCGAACACTCCCCGTGGTAGATGAGGTAGAAGATGCAGAGCGATCCGAAATATCTACGCAGCGCCAAAGAATCAAGCCGATTCGAGAGAACCTTGTTATCGACGATTCGAGCCATCCGGCGTTGAACACGGTCAAATGGAAGGACTTGATATTGGGGCGCTCCAGCCCAGAGGTGAGAGCAGTATTTCATATGAGGTCGTATCATTTTTTTTATAGAAGAGGGGGCAAACGGATAGTCGGTTCACCTGATGGTAAGTGAAGAGCGACATCCACAGACACCCGCTACACCAGTGGATTAACAGGTGAGTTTTTTTCGAGCCGATTCGAGCCGCCCGGCGTTGAATGCGGTCAAATGGAAGGAGCTGATATTGGGGTGCACCAGCCCAGAGGTGAGAGTAGTATTCCATGTGAGGCCGGATCTGCGCCTTGTATAATTGAAGGCGGTGTGAAGGCATGAAATACTGCTTCGCCCTATTGAGCACGCCGAGTTTCTCCGAGGCTAGTTTAGCCTTTCCTTCCAAATGACCACGAAACTGCACATCTCTCGATATATCGACGCCAAGTATCCCAATGCTGGCTGAGGCGGTTAGGGAAGTGTCTTCAAATTATAGAGGAACGACGAAGGGTGATTTTTTAGCGGTAAACGCGCAAACTTGTGTCTTGTTGGGGTTACATTGGACTAGGTTAAGTCGCCCCCATTCCGAGACTCTGGCCAGCAGAGACTCGATTTCAGACACAAGTTTGTTCCGACACTCATCGACCTGTTCCCGAGAAATATTAGAGCGGCCAGTGTATAAGGCATCTCCAGTGCTGTCTGTAACAATAAATGCCGCTGGTTTGCAGCATATCATTGATATGCAGAAGAAACAAGGTTGGAGATAGTACACAGCCTTGCGGAACACCAGCATTGAGAGACTTGAGGTCCGAGCATGCACCGTCAACAACGACCTTGATGCTCCTATCTGCCAAAAAACTGGATATCCACTTACATAATTTTTTTGGAAGCCCATAAGATGGTAGCTTTGCTAGAAGTGCTTTATGCCACACACGATCAAAGGCCTTCGCTATGTCCAAACTAACCACCAGCGCTTCCCCCTTGCTCTCAACTGCCTCCGCCCATCGCTGTGTGAGGAATCTTAGAAGATCACCAGCTGAACGATTCCGTTGAAAGCCATAATGGCGATCGCTAGTCCGCTGGTGCTCCTCCAAATTTTAATATCTCCGGAGCTGGCAGTTAATTATGGATTCCATAATCTTTGAGAACAAGGAAGTTATCGCGATTGGTATGTAGTTGGACGGGTCTGAGCGGTCCCCCTTCTTAGGGATCGGGTGTACCAAAGCTGTCTTCTACGAGCATGGGACGACGCCTACTGAATAAGAGTGCCGGAAAAGACGCGTAAGGACGGGAGCCAACTCAGGAGCTTGTGGATGTCCAACGAAAAGAGTGCGAAAAGAGTGTTCCCTTTAGAGATATAACAAAAAAAATAGAAAAATTATCATCATTGGTACGGATACGTCAGTAAATATAAAATAACGCGGGCGAAGCTGCGGAAAACAGCTAATTTATTAATATTATTGGCATTGGCTACTTCAGATTTGACTGGGAATTCAATCGAAATTTAGTTTTTAATCGAATTGTAAGAATAGCCACAGAAAAGTTTCATTTTAAAGACTGAAAAATATACTATACAGTTTTCCAGACAAAAGACGACTGTACTCATTCAGACTAAATAATCAAAATGTTGAACATAACAAAACAGTACGAGAATGTTTGGTAATATTCTTGGTAACCGCAACTCCTTGAGACAGTCCAGGTGGCTTAAAAAAACTATTCCCACTAGCCCTAATAGTCTGGCCGTCTGACAGAATGGTACCAATTACGTAGGATATTTTAGAATGCCCACGACCGAGGAGCAACCGGCCTCTACCTACCTATGACGACCTCTGTGGTGCAGTGGTAAGTGCGTTAGCGCTCAAGCCGGAGGTTGCGGGTTCGAATCCCGCTAGGGAACAAAAATATTTTCTGTGTTCCTGGTTCATGGATGTGTATTAAATATTATATAATAAAAATCTTAAATATATGCATAGTATAAAAGTATTAAATATATTTCCGTTATCTGGTACTCGTAACACAAGTTCTTCGAGAACTTGCCACGGGGCCAGATTGACGTGTGAAAGCGTCCATAGATATTAAAACATATATAAAAAAAATACAGCCAAAATAAAGCTAGAAACTACAGGCCCAAGCTTTCCAATAGAAAGGGGAGTCCGACAAGGAGACCCGTTGTCCCCAAAAATTGGCATAGCAATTCTTGAGATGGTCATAAATAAGCTGGACTGGAGAAAATCGGGACTTTTATCAGATTCTTTTTTTCAGGCTGTTATCAGATTCTTGCTCACAACTACAATTAATGGTAGAAACCCTAGTATCTAGCTAGTATTAAGGTGTAAAAAATGTATCTAGCTAGTATTAAGGTGGGTCTAGAAATTAACTTCTCAAAGACGATGACAATGACAAATAGTTTTAAAAGACCCAGAAAAGACCAATTACAAGGCACTGCAATACATAGAAAATTATGTCTATGGGAAAGTCTATAAGTTTGGATAAAAAAGCCTAGAAATAGCAAGAAGAGTACAATTAACATGGAACAAGTACTGGAGCCTCAAAGAAATTTTTTAAAGTAAAATGGCCAACAGCTTTAAAAACGAAAGCTATGAACTCAAGACTTTTGCCATGGTTGACATATGGATGCTAAACATGGAAGTTCACTGCCGACGTAAAGAAACACATAATCGTATGTCAAAGAGGAATTGAGCGCAGTATGTTAATTATAAAGAAACGGGAGAAAATAAGACACACGATCATAAGAAAAATAACAAAAGCAACTAATGCTCTATGTTACGCACAAAAGTTAAAGTGGAAGTGGGCAGGACATGTCGCGAGGCTTGAAAATAACAGATGGACTAAAAAAGTAACATTTTGGAACGGTCCCCAAGGCAAAAAAGCGACAGGAAGACCTACTACACGATGGGAAACGATATAAAGATAATATAAGGGCATCTTTGGAGGAGGCCTTTACCTATTCAGGGCTTCTTGCAGAATCGACAGGTAATAATAAAAATATAGGTAATGTAACTAGAATAGGGATAGAAAAGTATAATGTAGATAAGATTTTTATTATTTATTGTCACAAACAAGCCAAATAAGTTCATAAAACTTTACTTTTTAACCGACGTCAACAAAAAGGAGGCGGTTATCAATTCGATCGGTATTTTTTCAAATGTATGTACACCGATTTCTCCGTCAATTGTCGACCGATTTTCAAACTTATTTTTTTTTTGAAAGGGTATACTTGCCAGATTGTCACATGATAAGGAAACCAGGGCCTTTTTAATTATGAATTTTAAAGCACTACAATATAGTGAAAGTCTAGAGTCGATCTGATGCTGGAGCTGAAAGACATTCGAGGGAACTCCTCGACGATTTACTTCAGTAACTTTGTGTTTGGGCTTGATTAATTTATATTGATGAGAACTTTACACTTAGATGGGTCATCGTGACTATGATTAGGGTTCTGATGATGAAGACGAAGGACAGTCAAGGGAACTCCTAAATAGTTTACAGCAATTACCTTGTGTTTGGACTTAATAAATTTATACTGATGAGAACTTTGCACCCATATGGGTGATACATGCCATTACAGGTCTGATGATGGAGACCATAGACAGTTGAGGGAACTCCTCGACGATTTACAGCTTTTGTTGGGCTAACTTCATACGGTTAAATATGCCAAAATGTCTATCTCTATATGTCTTTCTTTAATGAACCATTAAAAATTAAGAAATAAAAATTACAACCGACTAAAATAACTAAAAAGTAATAAAATAATCGTGTTTCTTTAATTTTTGTGATTACAACTAATAATCATCTTATACTTCTACTAATGTACAATTTTTGCGTTTATCACGTCATTATTGTTACTTTTGGAGTCGGTGTCAGCCAAGGTCGGTAGGTAAATACAGCAACAAATACGACACCGGTGACGGACGACGGTAACGTATTTGTTGCTGTACCTATTTAACTTAGTAGATAGGAAGTAGGAACTTAGTAGGTTGAGTAGAATTAGAGGAAAGATACAAATTTTCTGGAACACAATGCATTGTAGTGCCATCCTTTGCTATTGATGTTCTGGTGAAAGGGACGTGCTTGAGACACCACCATCCTGATTGTTTCTTCCGAGAAACAGCTTTGTTTTGGTAAGAAAGGCAGAGGACAGTCAGTGTAATTATTGGCACAGCGACTTACTATCTTAAGTCTTGGGGTAGGCAACACGTGAGTGAGTTGCATAGGGTAGTTTCATATTAACTAGTTTATGTTTATAAGTGATGCTGACTACTTTCCATCGTGTGGCTCGTTTGCCTATTAACTAACATAAAAAAAGTTTTTTAGTGCGCTTTCCGCACGTTCTTTTAGTAAAGAATTGTATAGTAATTTATTGACGAATAACGGTCATAAAAAGTTAAGGAAAGTTTATGAGTCCGGTAACACTTATATGTATATTGTTTTTAAAACGGTAACAATTTTGACGTGACTACGTCTTATAATTCGATGGAGCCGGCTGCACGAACGAAAAAACATGACGCATGCGGCGTTACCTCGCTCTGAGGCGTTCCATTTTCTTATGACGTTGTCACGTTCAGCTATCGTCAGTAAGCCGACTTTACAGACAACCGATTTTTTTTTAAATTACTCAAGAGCTAATCCGCTAATCAAAATATTTTACAAACCGCCAACGTAATAAAAGTACAACATTCATTAAGTCCGCTAATTCTATGATATATTTGTCGATTTTTAATGTTGCAGCTTCTTTTCGTAAAAATATGTTTTAAGGCGACGCATTGTTAAATATAAGGACATAAACGAGACAATAGTGGTAGGTATCTTATTGCGTTAAAAGCGATAATTGGAGAACTTCCTTCTACAAATTTAAAGAACATGTTTAGAATCATCTACAAATAAAGGTAAAGGCTTAAACCGGTCCCGTTTGCCCATAAGATGTGAATCTCTTTTTAAAAAGAGGTATGTTTGATATTTTTTCTCTGTTACAAAAGTTACCGAATCATATTTTGAAAACTAACAAAATAAGGTTTTTATCGTGAATTATAAGATCACCAAGTCAGATAAATTTTCATTCGTTTTTGACGCCAAAATTTCCAATGCGTCCTCTTATGTTAAAAAATAATACTTTTTGGAACGTAGTTCCTTATCGCGCGTTGCGAAAGGGGGCTAGATGGAAAAAAATAAGACGAAAAGTTGGCACGACACTTTTTGCTATAGTGTGTGTGTTTACACACGCCATATTATATCAAAACATAGTTTTAGTTTAAATTATATAATGATTGCACCACATTACTATTTGCTAGATAATCTGATGAAAAGTTTACCTGGGGCTGTAACTAGTCCATTTCCAGCATATTCCTTAGCAAAACTATAAAAGTACGGCTTTTCTGGAAACTCTGTGAATATTCTCTTTGCATCCTTTGAATCTTTTATAACTGTAAATGTAAAAAATATCAATTTTAATGTAACACTACGAACTTAATACAGTCCGACAAGGGTCTTTTGGCGCGTGGCTAAAACTGGAACTAACGCCGCCATCTTGTAAAACGACACTATATGACAGTTGCCATATTATGGCAAGCTTGTTGAACTACCATGCACAATTTTGTGCGTAAACTACTAACAGTATAATATTTTTGAATAATCGACTATATTTTGTGAGATAAAAAACTATGCAGATGGGATACGAGTACCAGACAGTCAAAATACATAGAAATAAATGAAGCCAGTTTATATAAAAAACAACTAAAGAAAAACCACAACGACTGGCCGTGATAGCAGCTTCTATTCATAAAACAAATGTAAAGATGTTTTATTTTCTGGATTGTATACTCATTGTGCTGTAATTGTATTTTTTTTATGCTAATAAAAGATTACTACCATTAATTTCTTTCGCCGGTTCTTATTAAAGAGCAAACGTTCAAAAAGATTCTTTGTTATTTGATTTTTTAAAATATGTATGTTTTGATGAATTAAGACTAAAATGAACAGTAATTATTAAGTTAACTTATTTTTACTGAAAAATAAAAATAAATAAATGAAACGTCTCGTATTAACCTTTTTCTACTATTTACAAAATCTAGAATATTAATATTTATGAAATTACGAATAATCTTTAAATGTAATAAAAAGAAAATTATTAGGAAAATCCCACAAGTAGAGTAGAACACCGTACACAAAAGATATGCATTTGTTAGACACATATTTGGTTGCAACCTGCCAACATTAGGAGAAATTACCTAGCTTTGACTAAAACGTCAATAATTCTGAGAGATCAATTTTGACACAAATTGAGGAGATTTACTAAATGGTCACCCACATTTCACATTTACGCCCCATTTTAGTGTCATCCACGCGCCAAAATATCTTTGTCGCACTGTACAGTACTAGGAAAACGTTGTGCAGTATTTATTATTAATTTTACCTATTTATTTATATGTATATAATGTGAGCATTATATTTTTAAGGTATGACAATATACCTAAGGATTTTGCTGCACTTTTGTATTTTCTGTGTCCTGTAGGTAAGTATAGTAAGTAGATACAGATAAAATTGTAGGTAAAAAATAATTACCAATCATTGGCTTAATCCCAAACCAAATAACAAAGGCTAAGTTTGTTTTCTCCATTATATTTGAAGCGTGGACTAACAGCTTAAAGGCGCCTGAAAAAAACAGAATCATCATGTCTACACTTCTATAGTTATCATAAGCACTTAACATAAAAATATAATTGTTAGGTGTTAACACTGGTACAGCTTGGCAAAAAAGAGTATGACGTGGTGACAAGTGGAACTAAATATTTTACAAAATGGAAACTTATGATGTTGACAATACTTGGTCGACAAATACTAGATTTTGAGTAAAGCTTAGTGTTTCACATTTATTTTTAACGATTTGATTAAATTATCTTACTGATTTTCCATATTATGATGAGAAAGAAAAGAAAAGAAGAGAAGAAGAAGAAGAAAGTGGCGCCCTCATTTTTTCCATACTCTTTTTTGCCAAGCTGTATATAAATTCATACTTTCAAAAAAACTACGAAAAAAAGCATGAAATCAATTACATCTTATTAAATTGTAGAAATAAACACAAAAACACAAAACACGTTATCGCGTATTAGCATATTTTGTTATAATATATGGTTTCCAAGTCAATGCTTGGGCCTCACAGATATTTGAAATATGTATAATATTTCTATGTTGGGCCTGCTTATCGTTCTGGTGGGAGGGAAGCGCTGTGCCGCGTTCCAGGCTGCATGGGTACCACCATCTTGCTTGTTTCTCCCGTGAAACAGCTTTGCTGTGTTTC
This sequence comes from Helleia helle, assembly GCA_963853865.1. NCBI lineage: Eukaryota > Metazoa > Arthropoda > Insecta > Lepidoptera > Lycaenidae > Helleia > Helleia helle. The sequence goes on along the minus strand of OY971432.1, from coordinate 16,993,232 downwards.
GGAGAGGACAGGCAGTGTAATTACTGGCACCGAGACTTAACATCTTATGTCTCAGGATAGGCAACACATAAATGAGTTGTCTGGGCTCGTTCCAGGTAAACTAGTTTATGTTCATGGGTGACGTCGACCACTCACCATCAGGTGGCACGTTTTCTAGTTTGCCTATCCAACTAACATAAAAAAATCGGTTGACAGCGGAACGGGATACTTTTTCGTGCGCGGTGTTTATCAATTTATAAGACGTTATCACTTCAAAAAAAAAAACAAATATTATAACTGCCGATATTGACTTGACATTATACGTGGGGCGCACTAAAAGTTTCCGTAATGAATAAGACAAAAAGGTCAAAAATGAATTTATTGTTTCTCAAACTATTCTCCCTTTGCGTTAATGCAATTTTTCATACGATTAAACCAATTTTGAAAACATATTTTGTGCAACTCCTCCGTGGTCACCTCATAAACCTGTTTTTCATACTGTTCGACAGCCTCTTCTGGTGATGAAAATCGTTGACCGCGTAATTGGCTCTTAATTTTTGGGCACAGAAAAAAGTCACAAGGTGCCGGGTCGGGCTGTGTGCAGGATGGCTCATAAGTTCTACGTTTTTCACTTTCAAAAATTCGCTTGTCTGTCTGGCCGTGTGGGATTTAGCATTGTAGTGGTGCAAGATGATACGGCGTTTACGGTTATTTTTACGCAGTTCGTCAATAACTTCCGGGGAAAAAATGATCATGTACCAGTCACTATTCACGGTACGACGATTCTCTAAAGCAAAAGCAGCCACGTATCCAGTTTTATTAAAAAAAGAAGCAATCATCCGCTTAGATGCACTATTCACGTGCGCCGCTTTGGTTGGTTGCGGTTCGTCTTGAAAGATCCATACGCTCGATTGCTGCTTTGTTTTGGGATTGTAGCAATAAATCTATGTTTCGTCAACTGAATCTGGTAAGCATGTCATTGCACCAAGTGACATGGTTCGTTTTTTGAGTCTCGGTCAAATTATGTGGGATTCACCGCGAGCATAGCTTTCACACGCCCAAATGTTTGTGTAGGATTCATTGTATTTGACTCATGCCTATATCTGAGGATGCACGAATCTCATGGTAGGTCACATGCCGGTCTGTTTCGATCATACGGCGCATAGCATCGATGTTTTTGTTGTTCACAGCGGTGGACGGGCAACCATCGCAAGATTCGTCACTGAGATTGACACGACTGCGCTTAAATTCCGCAAATCAGCTATAAATTGTCGTCTGGCATGATGCTTCATCGCCAAAAGCAGATTGAAGGCGAACGAGGCTCTGCTGAAATGTCAAATTACACTTAAAATCGTAGAAAATCATACTATGAAAATTTCCCCGAGTTAAATCCATGTTAATAGAATATTAGACACGCAATTTTGAAAATGGCGCCACAATGTAAAAACAATTGACAATCAGATAAAACAAACTGCTTTCTACACATATTATTCTACAGCCAAAGATTTCCATTTTCAAATGTTGTAATTACTTTTTAAATATTGTTTACGTAACTGGCCAGTTCCGGAAACTCTTAGTGCGTCCTATGTATGCATCTCTACTAGTGATACGAATTCTTATCAACGAAAGTAGGTAACCGGATCGTATTATAATATGTATAAGAAATTACTTACTTTTTGGCCCACCGAGTAAATAGTGCATGTTTCCCACGATCGGTAAATAAGGTAAGGTGGGCAGATGTCTCAAATACTTCCCTCGTCTCCATTTCAAAATGTAAAACATTCCACAAACACAGGCCAGCAGGAAGCCCGGTAGAACAAATAGTGAGTACATCTACAAATTGAAGTAAAATCGTATTGTCTTATAATGTTTACGCGAATTTCACTCATTATAATGTAACAATTTTTACGGATTTTATCGCGGTTATTTTTACAACTTTACCTTACAGCAACCATGGTCACGGGAGGACTGAGGTGTCATACGTCCTAATGTTACAAAGTTATTCGAAACTACCCTATGATACATCAATATTTTGGTTAGTCCTATCTACGCAGAAAGTTTTAACTGAATCTTTAATCTGTGACATAATATTATGCTTGGATTTTAATTTTATAATATTAATAATGGTAAATCCCAAGCAGGTGGTAAGAGCCAGCCATCTTCTCTATTGAAATTAGGATGTTTTTTTTTATTTCAATAGCCTCACGGATCATCCTTGATCCAACCAAGGTCCATCGGTGTTGAAAACGTGTCAAGAAAGACGACCCCGCGGGAAGATCGTAGAATAATTTTCGCTGCAAAAAAATACCACTTTATGGGTTCTATATTAATTGAAGGGGTAGTATTCGGACCAGAACATAGGTAGTGCTGGAGTATTAGCAAGGACCATTCGAAGAAGACTAGTAGAAGCTAAGTTGTTTGGCAGGGTGGCTCGAAAGGTTCCGATGTTGAAGAAACAACAAACTTTTTTTTCCTTTAACGCCGGGAAATGCTCTGAGGCATCCCGCGGGGGAGTGGGTCTCCCCAGGCGGGTATGTGGGACTCGCTGCGTCCAACAGCTTACAAGCTTGTATTTTGTTACTTTTGGAGTCGGTGTCAGCCAAGATAGATAGGTGCCTACAGCAACAAATACGACACCGGTAACGGACGACGGTGTCGTATTTGTTGCTGTACCTACCTATTTAACTTAGCTGACACCGACTCCAAGAGTAACAATAATGACGTGGTAAACGCAAAAATTGTACATGAGTAGAACTGTACAAGATGATTATTAGTTGTAGACACAAAAATTAAAGAAAGGCGATTATTTTATTACTCTTTAGTTATTTTATTTTTCGAAGTCGGTTATAATTTTATGTTTAAATTTTTTTTTGACCACGATTGTATATTTAATTCAATTCTATATAGTACCACTACCTAATTCTTAATTATAATTTTTCAATGATATTAAAATGTTTTTAATTTGCATTGCGGCTTGCACATGTAATTGGGGTGATACTCAACTCATTATATTCAAGATAGTTATTATGTGATTGCACTGGTGTTTATCTTGTTGGTGCAACTAAAGTATTTTGTATGGCTCTCTTAAGTTGGCGGGGGAAAATTCATTTTTTTTTTGCTATTTCAATTGTTCGTGACGTTCGTTCGTGACGTGAAAATGATTTCGGCCATATTGGATTATTGCACGACAGTTCATGCAAAATATGGAAGCTGCAAATGTGACCACAGCGTTTAACGCGCTAACTTTTTAGTGTTGAAACGTACGAAGCTTTGGCTCGAATAATTCGGGGCGATAGACGCAGGTGCGGCCAAAGCATAAAGTTAAAAAAGAGTGAAAAAATCTAAAATGGGTGCTAACTTGCGAGTCAAAAAAAAAAAAACAAAAACAGAAACGAACAAAACAAAATTTTGATCTAACATTGACGAACAGTTAACGAACAATTGAAATAGCAAAAAAAAATAATGAAAAAACTATAGTTGGCGCTGACTTGAGTCAAATTTAAAAAAAAAAAAAAAAAATAACGAACAAAAAAATTTGTGATCGAACATTGAAGAACAGTTAACGAATAATTGAAATAGCAAAAAAAAAATATAAAAAATGAATTTTCTCCCTCCAATTCAAGAGAGCCGTTTTGTATGGAATAAAACGTGTGACATCGTTTTTGGTATATAAAAACATAGTATAAATTATCTAAAATATTATTATTATATGAACAAGTGAATACCTACTGTGAGTGAATTAATTCAAAATATATGACTACATCAATATGTATTAGGTATATTTAAAGCTAGCTAGCTTTAAATATAATATCTACAATTAATTTAGTTAATTAATTAAGTTAAGCTTAACTAAGAACTTAAGATTCCTATCGTCACTTATTATTCTTTGTTATACAACGACTTTAGGAAACAATAATTAATGTCTTATTACTAAAATACTTTTTTTGTTTTATATGATTAAGAAACGTTGTCAAGTAAATAAATAATATCAATGTATCGTGTGAAAATTTAATAGTTTTAAACACTTACGTTGCAAACGTCTATGTTGTAAGCAGGAATCTTATAAAGTCCTCGAGATACAAACATTGTAACTATATGTAGCAGTAATTAGCACAAAAAGATAAATTATCTTAAGTAAGGTCTTTAACCTCCTAAGACCCAAACTTGAAAAAAACAAGGTAGTCGTAAGAACCATTGTACAAAATTATTTTTACAAACACACACAAATGAAGTTATTGCTGTCAGACCGTTGACTGGCTACGATAGCGGACGAACGAATCGACTCGATTTGAAAACGACCTGGTTGTATTGGACGTAGAACTGGGGTTATGTGAAGTCCGAAGACAAGGAGAGGACACCATAACTCTGCCTTCGGGTTACCTAGTCTACTTCAAGGATAAGGCGACACTCCATCCCAAGGCGGCGTGGGTTTCCTCGTCCACAAGTGTTCCTTTTTTTTTCTTTAACGCCAGGAAATGCTCTGGCGCATCTCCTGGGGGAGTGGGTCTCCCCAGGCGGGTATGTGGGACTCGCTGCGCCCGAAAGCTGGTAAGTGGACGCAGCTTTACCCACTAAAACCCGGCGAGTGTCACCAATGCCGTCTTTGGGGAGGTGCCCCGGATCTAATGAGCAAACAGGACACTTCGACGGCTAGTCAGTCCCCCAAGGGACCACGCCACCTCCACAGAGGGGTTGTCCCGCACCACAGAATAACCCCTTCCTACGTCGGGACAGTAAAATGGGGTGAGGAGCTACAAAAGAGTAGGGGGGAACCCCTACTCTTTTGTCCCCTCTTCTTATAAGAGGGGTACGAAGAGCCCCCTCGGCTGAATTATCATCGCCCAAGGTGCTGGGCTCACCCTAGGCCACTAAGCCCCACCGCCACGTCAAGGCCTGAACCATGGTGGGGATCCAACAATCACACCACGTTAACCTAGCCCCGTGGTAAGTTCGTTAGAGCTTGTGTTAGTGGGTACTAGGAACGGCAATAATTTATACATAGTCTATCCATATTTATACTTTTACAATTAAAAATATACAAAATAAGTATTACATTTGAATTTTGAATCCGTTGTTTTAGAATAAAATAGTTAGTTGAATAGAATAGAAAAAAAAAATATTAAGGGTATTCCTTAATATATATTTTTTCTATTCTATTCAACTTTTAGTGGGTTGTAGTGGGTAGAGCTGCGTCCACTTACCAGCTTTCGGGCGCAGCGAGTTCCACATACCCGCCTGGGGAGACCCACTCCCCCGGGAGATGCGCCAGAGCATTTCCCGGCGTTAAAAAAAAAAGGTGTGATTGTTGGATAATATTTATATGTAAAAATATTTTTTTAAATAACAAGAAACATCAAACATTACTTAATGTTGATGTTTTTCGTTATTTTTAGGTAACAGACCTCAACCAAAGTTACTTTATCTGGTTCTCACTGGTTAACCTTAGATGTTCAAAATCAAAAATGGAATACCATTTAGTAAAATAAATATGGTCCTTAACAACATAATTACCAAGTCAATATACCCAAATCTTTTTTGTGTTACTATATTATATAATGTATTGAACACGTTCATTAATCGATATGAATATTACGACTGCTTTCTATCTGCTAGGAGCGGGTCCTAATTCACTGTATTGAGTTACATAAGCCACAGGTTTTGTCGTCCGAACGTCATCATTTCCCTCGATTAGTAAAGGAGGCAATTGAAATAAAAAAATATCCGAATATCAATAGGGAAGACGGATTCAGAATACCGAGTATGTGAAATCCCATGATTAGTTTGTCACGATTTCAATGCTCAAAGTTCAAAAAAGACACTGTCAGTATAGTGGATCGTGGTGAACAAGGTCGTCCGTGTGCCGAAACTAGTCGTCCGAAACGGAGAAGAAAGACGGTAGAAAGATTTTTCTGAACTGTCGCCATCTACCAGCACCGTACGTCTACGTGATACGAATACGAATATCAGGACCTCAATAAAACTATAAACGCGGTAAGCCCGTAACAATATTAATATAAACATTATCTGCATGTATTTTTTACGAAACTCATGGCCTGGTTTCTGAAGTTCCGTATAAGAGTATAGAATAAAACAATCATTTCACACTATTTCGTGAATATAGGCACACATCTCGCTAACCAAATACCCATAAAATTCCAAAATAACACTGCACACTCATTACCGAGACTTGATCCTGGCCCGTCCCAACCCTCACTGCTTGAATTTGAGCCCTGCACTATCGACGAAGTAACCAAAATTATTGATGATCTGGATCCTAACACCAGTGTTGCTCTAGATGGGGTCAGTATCAAGGCTCTTAAATGCATCAAGATTCTAGTAGTCTCGAACTTAATCAAATGTCTAAATCGCTTACTGAATGAGGGATTATTTCCAGATAATCTTAATAGCCAAAGTAACCCCAATATACAAATCTGGCCCAAAATCTAGCCCAGGAAATTACCGCCCCATATCTGTCCTTCCCATATTGTCTAAAATACTAGAGAAAATTATTTACAAAAAACTCGATGATTACTTGAACAAAATCAAATTTATATCTGACAGGCAGTACGGTTTCCGATCCAAATCCAATACTCTGGGAGCCACAATTGACCTAATTACTAATATAAGAACAACAATTGTTTAAAAACAGGTAGCACTGGAAGTATTTATTGATCTAAAAAAAGCTTTCAATACTGTCAGCCACTCTCTATTACTAAATAAGCTAAAAAAAATTGGAATCGCGGGGACAGTTTACAAAATGATATCGTCATACTTGAATAACCGATATCAAGTTGTTAAAATTGGATCAATACAAAGTGACCCCAAACGAGTAACATGTGGTGTGCCTCAGGGTTCCATACTAGGCCCCCTGCTGTTCCTGGTGTACATAAACAATATACACCGGGAAGGTCTGCAGGGTCAGATATCCCTATATGCAGATGACACATGCCTTTTCTACTTTATTAATAATTTACTTCATACTATCAAACAAGCTCAAAAAGACCTTAAAATATTACATAATTGGTTTAATTATGACCCCCTCACCATCAATGTCGCTAAGACTTCATATATAATCTTTAGTGCAAAAAACAAAAAACTCCCTAAAGACCTTACACTAACCATAAATGGAGATGAGCTACAAAGAAAAAGTCAGGAAAAATACCTGGGACTAACCCTTGATAGCACCTTAAGCTGGAATGCACATATCACTCACATTAAAAAAAAACTTACCTCTTTCATCAGCCGCCTGCACCAAATAATAGGATGTATTCCAAAAAACGCAAGAATCTTAATTTATAATGCCCTAGTAAAACCACACCTTCTTTACCTAGTAGAAGTATGGGGTAACGCTGCAAAGTCAAGTCTTAAGCCTATACAAGTACTACAAAACCGAATTATAAAAATCTTATTCAATTATGACTATTTGACTCCATCTGAAACCATCTATAGAGAAACTAGGTTATTGAATATTACCCAACGTTACACATACCAGACATGTATTCTAGTATACAAAATAAAACACAAACTTATACATACACACAACTGACGTTCACAACGAAGAAACAAACAAACACATACACAACACGACGAGCCAGCCATATAATATTGCCTTCCATAAGAACTAACTATGGTAAAAATAACATTACGTATAGGGCACACTTGTACAACAAATTACCTAAACCAGTAAAAGAAGCGAAATCTTTAAATGCTTTTAAACGGCTTTTACTTGATCACATTCACGAAAACTAGATCTGAACTCAAATTCAACTCGCTTGTTAATTATTTTAAATAATTAATTTTACAATTAAAATAGAATTATTTTAAATATTTAATTTTACAATTAATTATTTAAAATAATTCTATTTTAAAATCTAATTAATTAATTGTAAACATCGACTCGACATCGACTAAGCGATAGCGTTTTTTACTTAGGCCACCGCCTTGCAATGCATATCGAAGAACTCGCTTCTTATCGTTTCTAATTCTACCCGCACTATTATAAATTTTTATTGTAAATTGTTCTCATATAAGTGACCAATGTATTCATGGGAATAAAGATCTTTAAACCGAATCATGAGTTAAATTATTGGTACCTATAATTTGCGTTATGTCTATTTAGTAAATAAGCAAACCGTACAAAATTTTGCTAGCGTTCTCTTCTTTCAATCGGTCAAAAGGTGTTGGAAAGCGGATAAAAGAATAATTCAAAAGTTTTGGATTCACAACAAAGGGGATAAATTTCCTCACCAACACGAAAGGCCGGTATCAAACGCTACGGCTGTATATTGTAATTTTCGTAAGGTAAAAATTACAAAATGCATATTTATTAACAAGTTCTGCAGTTAAAATTTTGCAGTAAAGTAAACAAAAATGAGTCATAAAAAATAATGAAATGGGTGTCTGTTTTTTTTTCCTTAACGCCGAGAAAGGTGGTAAGTGGACGCAGCTCTACCCACTAAAACCCGGCGAGTGCCACCAATGCCGCCTTTGGTGAGGTGCCCCGGATCTAATGAGCTAACAGGGCACCTCGACGGCTAGTCAGCCCCTCAGGGGACCGACGCGACCTCCACAGTGGGATTGTCTCGCACCACAGAACAAAGTCCCAATGTCGGGACAGTACAATGGGGTGAGGTTTCCGTCCTCGCCCCATAGCCCCCTGCTCTTTTGTTCCCTCTTCTTATAAGAGGGGTACAAAAAGCCCCCTCGACTCAATTAGTTTCGCTCAAGGTGCTGGGCACACCTTAGGCTGAGCCCCACCGCCACGTCAAGGCCTGAAACATGGTGGGGACGTAAGGTCTGTTAACAAATCGGAATTGGTCGCTTAGAAATCTCATTCTAAGCAGTTCCATAAACAATGACCATGCCTGCCACAAATCTAGAGCCCAATGTTCGGAAGTGATTGGTGAACATTTCGGAGGTTATCCTTTGTCTAGGTGGGCAGTATACTGAAGAAAACGTAATAAATCCGGAGCGATCTTCAACTTTTATGAACGTTGCTTGGAGATGCGGAGTGCAGAATGGCTCTAAGATTGAGTGCTTCTTAGCTCTGATGGCCAAAGATGTTCCAGCGTGGGCTCTTCCGTCGGGGTGTGGAGTGGTATATAGGTCTTATAGCCTGTAATGCGGAGGTTGCTTCAAGTTGTAGGATGTGATTCTTTTTTTTTTTTCTTTTTTTTTGACTTTTATACTACATGTATATGTCAGTCCGATTAATCTTATTCTAATTATCACTACCTACGATTAAGTACCTTAACTTAAGATGCCAATAGCTTAAACAATACACAAGCTCCTTCACTGTGAGGTTTTGACAGTAATGAATTTATAATTCCGACTTGTAATATGTCCAGAATTAATTTTTCCCATAATTACTGTCTCTCTGCATGAAACTGAACACATTCCATCAACAAATGGTATACATCATCCGTTACTCCACAAGTATCATATTTAGGAGAAGCAACCTTCCCCATTAAAAAGAGAAATTTGTTTGATGGAATATGTCCGGTCCTGATTCTATGCGCTATAATAATCAATTTCCTACTTAACTGACTATATGAACACCAAGGTATATGTCGGCGTAGCGTCGCGGTACAGAGGTTCAGCTATGATTATTATATGAGGATAATCACGGACAGAGTAACAAACACTACAGTGAACACAGCAAACTTTTATTAAAACTAATACAGATATAATAACTGTTCGATGACAAGAAACGAAATGTAACAGAATGAGTAATGCACTCCTTTTTATAACAAATTTTACAATTCATCAAAATTGATATAAGCAGTATTTTACAATTCAAAAGTAGGTTTAATCTTTATTTTAATGTAATATTAATTTTACCAATATTGATATAATATAATGTTAGCTAATTAAGAAAATAAACATTAAATTATTCATTAAAATGTGACATGAACAAATTTAAAGTGGAAACAGGAAGTAATCAAAATATTATTTTCTTATTCATAAATACTCATTATAAATTCAAATAATAATATAAACTGATTATCATTTTAGTTGTAAAGAATAAAATAATAAATATTATTTAATAGTTTATTCTTTTAACAAATAGACTTCTTGCAACAGGAAACTGTGACAAATCATTTTGTATTAACTTAAATATTAATATTATCTAAAACAGCGCCCATATATACGAGAAGGCTGACATTGGATAGTTTTATACCATACCTTTTTCTAATGATCTCTGATCGAAATACTCCTTCCATAAATTGTAACATTTTCCATTATATTTCGTTAAAACTTCTGAATAATATGGTTTCACAAAAATTTATTGTCCTTCTGTACTGCCAACTTTCGCCAATCTGTACGCCTCCTCATTACCACGTATCCCAATGTGCGAAGGAACCCACTGCAACCTCAGAATCACTCCTTTCTCCGCTAGTTCTTCGATTTTAGAGAGTATCTCGTATGCTATCGGTGTACCTCTGCGACCAGAGGCGCATCGAACTATATGATATAAAGCACTCTTACTATCTGAGCATATTACAGCTCTATTGCCAGTGTGGGGATCTTGCATAGGTGTGCGAATGATGACGCGTGCAAGATGTATTTGTGTGTGTGACGTATGTGTGATATAGTTTTAAATTTAATGCAATAAACAGTTGGCATCTAGCATCCAAGCGTTTCACTTGTGTCCCAACTCCTGCTACCTGCGAAGAGGCCAGTCATAAACAGTACTACATAGTACTCCACAGTGGTGACCCGACCAAAAAAACGTACCCGACCAAAAAAACGTACCCGACCAAAAAACGTACCCGACTGAAGACGTACCCGACGTGCGAAAAACCAACGCGATAGTAAAATCATGTACTCACAAGCGCAGCAAGATTTTTCATCATCCACGTCGGCTCCTATGAAGAAAGAAGATCATGATTCAGATGTAGCAACATTGTCGGTGGCGAGTAAAATTCCAGAATTTTGGCAAGACAATCCGCGACTTTGGTTTACCAGGTTGAGGCTATTTTGACGCCGCAGAAAACGTCAGACCTGAACAAGTATTTTATGATCGTAGCCAAGCTCAATAAAGAGGTAATACAGCAGGTAGCAGATATCATATGTAGTCCGCCGGAAGTTAACAAATACGAAACTCTAAAAAAACGCCTTCTCCAAATATATGAAGAATCAGAAGCGAAACAAGTAAGAAAATTAATCACAAAAATTGAATTAGGCGATCAGAAGCCTAGCCAATTGCTAAGAAGAATGAAAGAACTGGCCAGAGGGAAAATAGAAGATGAAACCTTAAAAATATTGTGGCAAGGACACCTACCACAGTCTGTCCAGGCTGTGCTCACCGTGACATCCACCAGTAATTTAGAAGAGTTAGCACTCATAGCTGACAGGATAATGGATACTCACCAGCCCATACTCCACCAGTCAGTCACAATCGTCGATCAGCTTAGAAGTAGCCACAATTATGGCAGAAATAGCAAAAATTAATTTAAAAATAAAGGAAATTTATACACGGAGCGGAAGACTAAGGGACAGAAGTAGGAACAGGTTCAGATATCTCTCGCGTGACCGTTCCCTGTCGAGACCACGCCGAACGCCGGAGGATCCAGATTGGCTGTGTCCCTACCATTGGAAGTTCAGAGAACGTGCCCACAGATGCGTATCCCCGTGCAGCTGGAAGACCAAAGGTACGAAGTCGGAAAACTAGCAGAGCTGCAGCCAGTGGCGGGAGGTGATGCAGTCAAGGATTACCGCCTCATGGTAAGCGATAGAATATCTAATATTAAGTTCTTAGTAGACTCAGGAGCCTGTATTTCTGTGTTATCGAAAAGTTTTGTAAAAAAAAATCAATTAAATGTAAATTATAATTATACACTTTACGCAGCAAATGGATCAAATATTAAGACGTATGGTTCAAAAATTCTTACTTTAGATTTAAAATTAAGAAGATCTTTTAGATGGTATTTTATAGTTTGTGACGTCAAACAACCGATCTTGGGTGTAGATTTTTTAAACCACTTTAAGTTAATTTTAGATATTAATGGACGTTGTTTAGTAGATAAGATAACTAACCTGGCCGTACGTGGAACGATCGTAAACCATGTAGAACCAACAATTTCTACGCTACGGAGTGATCACCAAATTTTTAATAATTTAAGGTACTAAAAAAATACCCTGACATTCTTAAGCCTCATTTAAAGAGGCGCCAAAACATTCAGTCTACCACTATATTGATACCACGGGTCCGCCTGTCTTTTGTAAACCACGACCGTTGGCACCGCAGCGATATAAGATCGCAAAGGAAGAATTTAAAAACATGTTAGAAGCAGGCCATCGAAATCATCTTGGGCAAGCCCACTTCATTTAGTACCGAAAAAGGACGGTCAAGTTCGCCCTTGTGGTGATTATAGAGCTTTAAATGCCGTAACCAAGCCTGACCGGTATCCTATTCCGCGTATCCAAGACTTTACATATTTACTGTCCGGAAAAACAATATTCTCTAAAATTGACATAAAAAAGGCATATACAACATATTAATTAATCCCGATGATATTTGTAAGACCGCGATAACAACGCCATTTGGTTTATACGAATTTGAACGCATGACATTTGGTTTAAGGAACGCCGCACAAACCTTTCAGCGATTCATGATAAATAGTGTACTATCAGGGTTAGACTTTCTATACTGTTATTCTGATGATATATTAATAGGCTCGGAAAACAGCATTCAGCATGACGAATGTGTGATATAGTTTTAAATTTAATGCAATAAACAGTTGGCATCTAGCATCCAAGCGTTTCACTTGTGTCCCAACTCCTGCTACCTGCGAAGAGGCCAGTCATAAACAGTACTACATAGTACTCCACAGTGGTGACCCCGACCAAAAAAACGTACCCGACCAAAAAAACGTACCCGACCAAAAAACGTACCCGACTGAAGACGTACCCGACGTGCGAAAAACAAACGCGATAGTAAAATCATGTACTCACAAGCGCAGCAAGATTTTTCATCATCCACGTCGGCTCCTATGAAGAAAGAAGATCATGATTCAGATGTAGCAACATTGTCGGTGGCGAGTAAAATTCCAGAATTTTGGCAAGACAATCCGCGACTTTGGTTTACCAGGTTGAGGCTATTTTGACGCCGCAGAAAACGTCAGACCTGAACAAGTATTTTATGATCGTAGCCAAGCTCAATAAAGAGGTAATACAGCAGGTAGCAGATATCATATGTAGTCCGCCGGAAGTTAACAAATACGAAACTCTAAAAAAACGCCTTCTCCAAATATATGAAGAATCAGAAGCGAAACAAGTAAGAAAATTAATCACAGAAATTGAATTAGGCGATCAGAAGCCTAGCCAATTGCTAAGAAGAATGAAAGAACTGGCCAGAGGGAAAATAGAAGATGAAACCTTAAAAATATTGTGGCAAGGACACCTACCACAGTCTGTCCAGGCTGTGCTCACCGTGACATCCACCAGTAATTTAGAAGAGTTAGCACTCATAGCTGACAGGATAATGGATACTCACCAGCCCATACTCCACCAGTCAGTCACAATCGTCGATCAGCTTAGAAGTAGCCACAATTATGGCAGAAATAGCAAAAATTAATTTAAAAATAAAGGAAATTTATACACGGAGCGGAAGACTAAGGGACAGAAGTAGGAACAGGTTCAGATATCTCTCGCGTGACCGTTCCCTGTCGAGACCACGCCGAACGCCGGAGGATCCAGATTGGCTGTGTCCCTACCATTGGAAGTTCAGAGAACGTGCCCACAGATGCGTATCCCCGTGCAGCTGGAAGACCAAAGGTACGAAGTCGGAAAACTAGCAGAGCTGCAGCCAGTGGCGGGAGGTGATGCAGTCAAGGATTACCGCCTCATGGTAAGCGATAGAATATCTAATATTAAGTTCTTAGTAGACTCAGGAGCCTGTATTTCTGTGTTATCGAAAAGTTTTGTAAAAAAAAATCAATTAAATGTAAATTATAATTATACACTTTACGCAGCAAATGGATCAAATATTAAGACGTATGGTTCAAAAATTCTTACTTTAGATTATAATTAAGAAGATCTTTTAGATGGTATTTTATAGTTTGTGACGTCAAACAACCGATCTTGGGTGTAGATTTTTTAAACCACTTTAAGTTAATTTTAGATATTAATGGACGTTGTTTAGTAGATAAGATAACTAACCTGGCCGTACGTGGAACGATCGTAAACCATGTAGAACCAACAATTTCTACGCTACGGAGTGATCACCAAATTTTTAATAATTTAAGGTACTAAAAAAATACCCTGACATTCTTAAGCCTCATTTAAAGAGGCGCCAAAACATTCAGTCTACCACTATATTGATACCACGGGTCCGCCTGTCTTTTGTAAACCACGACCGTTGGCACCGCAGCGATATAAGATCGCAAAGGAAGAATTTAAAAACATGTTAGAAGCAGGCCATCGAAATCATCTTGGGCAAGCCCACTTCATTTAGTACCGAAAAAGGACGGTCAAGTTCGCCCTTGTGGTGATTATAGAGCTTTAAATGCCGTAACCAAGCCTGACCGGTATCCTATTCCGCGTATCCAAGACTTTACATATTTACTGTCCGGAAAAACAATATTCTCTAAAATTGACATAAAAAAGGCATATACAACATATTAATTAATCCCGATGATATTTGTAAGACCGCGATAACAACGCCATTTGGTTTATATGAATTTGAACGCATGACATTTGGTTTAAGGAATGCCGCACAAACCTTTCAGCGATTCATGATAAATAGTGTACTATCAGGGTTAGACTTTCTATACTGTTATTCTGATGATATATTAATAGGCTCGGAAAACAGCATTCAGCATGACGAACATCTAGAACAGGTATTTCAACGTTTGAGCGAGTATGGAATCACTATAAATTTAGAAAAATGTACTTTTATTGGTACCTTTGGTGCTGACAGGTTTCAAAACGTTATATGCAAAATAGAATCACATACTAGTGGTTCTCCTGTTTTACGATATTTATTTATACATGATAGAACCAAATGCCAGTGGTTTCATTTTGCGAAAAGAAAAAAGCAATTAAATTAGGAATTTATTTTAAGCATAACCATACCACAGAAACCTGGTTCCATTTTGTGTATGAAAAGTAATTGTTATTAATATAAAATATGTGTCATGTAAAATGGTATCAAGTGTGTGTGTATCTATTTTGTATAAAATTACACGATAGTAATATCGTTTATTTGTTTGAACAAAAGAGTCCCGTGGTGGCGTGGTTCGGTTTTGCTTCATATATAATGTTTTTTGTTGCTGGTGGTTCTGTTCTGCTTTTAGTATACCTTGTTTTCAAGGGAAAAATCATGTGGTTCTCTTTTGTATAAGAATTTAGACCACTTTTAGTATACTTAGTGTTCGTCAAAAAAAGTAAAAAACGAAAATTGTCGTGTGGTTCCATTTTGCATAAATACGGACAATTAATACATTATTGTATGCACTTTCTACATCTATAAAACATGCGACGGTTGTATACTTTTTCGAGAAACCTAATTGAATTTGTGTGGTCAATCTCGATAAACAGTCTTGACATGATTGCCCTCTTCTATCACTTGCCTGATTTAAACCACAGTTCGTGATTTACACTTGTCTAAACAACAAGGAGAACTTTTAGGATCTCGATTAAAAGGATGGAATTTATTGCAACCAAATACAAAAATAACTTATTTTCGGCATCGTGATGAAGAGTTAAAAAGTTTTTTTTCACAAGATAATGATTTGATATTTTGTAACAATGTCTGTGGTGTTATGAATATTTTGGGAATACAATACAAAATTGAAGAGTGGCATTTATTTATTGATGCTTCAAAAACAAGCTTAAAGGCAGTTTTGTTACACAATGGTAATAATCTTCCCTCTGTACCGGTAGGTTATGGTGCTAACATGAAAGAATCCTATGAAACAATGAAATTTCTTTTAGAAAAGATTCAATATGACGAACATGAATGGAAAATTTGCGGAGATTTAAAAGTTGTTGCCCTTTTATTAGGATTGCAACTTGGGTATACAAAATTTTGTTGTTTTCTTTGTGAATGGGACAGTAGGGATAGGAAAAACCATTACGTTAAGAAAAATTGGCGCACCAGACGATCTCTTACTCCAGGAATAAAAAATGTAAAACATGCCCCATTAGTACAACCTAAAAATATATTTTTACCACCTCTCCTTATAAAACTTGGCCTGATGAAAAACTTTGTGAAAGCAATGGATAAAAATGGCGCTGGATTTCAATACCTAAAAGAAAAATTCCCTAAAATCAGTGACGCCAAGATTGAAGAGGGTGTGTTTGTAGGTCCTCAAATCAGGCAAGTGATAAAAGATGATATATTTAAAGAACAACTCGATGATCTGGAAAAATCAGCTTGGGAATCATTTATAAAAATCACTGAAAATTTTCTTGGAAATCACCGATCAAATGACTATAAAACTATTGTCGAGGAACTTTTAGAGAATTATAAAGCATTAGGCTGCAATATGTCCTTAAAAATATATTTTTTACATTCACATTTAGACTTTTTTCCCCCAAACTTGGGTGCCGTTAGTGATGAACACGGGGAAAGATTCCACCAAGACATTTTTACCATAGAAAAACGATACCAGGGAAAATGGAGTCCAACTATGCTGGCAGATTATTGCTGGGGATTACAGAGGGACGTTCCTGACGCAAAATATAGGAGAAAATCATAAAAACATACTTATATTAATATTATGACATTGATAATAATTTAATTTTTGTTAAAATAATTTGTAATTTAAGAAAAGTAAAAAAAATCATATTACAATAAAACTATTCGTATCTAAAAGTTTAGACTACTAATTCTACTCTACTTGACCTTATTCCTAACAGAATCAGCCAAAATCTTTCTTGTTACACAGAAAAAAAGTTTTTTTGTTGATCAGTGAATTATCGGAGTGATATGCGCAGTGAATAGTGTATATTGTGCAATTAAGAAAACAGCTGACGATCAGCTGTTTCACTGATACCCTCAATACTATACGAAGTTTAGTAAGTCGTACGCAATTGTTTTCTAATGTTTGCGCGAATTTCACTCATTATAATGAAACAATTTTTTACGGATTTTATCGCGGTTTATTAAGATTTTTACAAGCCCGACGTTTCGGATACTTTACAGCAACCATGGTCACGGGAGGACTGAGGTGACAGATGTCCTAATGTTACAAAGTTATTCGAAACTACCCTATGATACATCATTATTTTAATAAGTCCTCTCTACACAGAAAGTGCTAACTGCATCTTTAATCTGTGGCATATTATGCTTGGTTTTTGATTTAATTATTTTAATAATGGGATCCCAAGCAGGTGATAAGAGCCAGCCATCTTCTCTATTGAAATTTGGATGTTTTTTAATTTCAATAGCCTCGCGGATCATCCTTGGTTGGAATCGGTGTTCTTTTGCGAGTATCTGTGGTTTATCAAATCTAATATAATGGCGAGCTTTGTCTAGACTATGTTCACAGATTGCAGACTTAGTGTAGCGACGGTGTTTTAAGACAGCTATATGTTCTTTAACGCGAGTTTTAATTGATCTTTTGGTTTGGCCTATATAAGAGAGGCCACAATCACAATCAAGCTTGTATACTCCTGCATCTTGTAAGGGTATATGACACTTGACAGATGGTAAGAATTGACCTATCTTTTTAGGCGGCTTGAAATAAGTTTTTATAGAAGCTCGCTTTAGGATGAAGCCAATCTTGTCAGTGACGCCTTTCATAAACGGTAGCACAGCAGGTACTCGCTCGACGGTGGCTGGTTTCACACGTTCACTGTGACGGAGACGCGGTACCCGAAGCTTGTTGTCACGCAGTACTTGCTTGACATGTTGAAGTTCGGTCTCCAGGTGCTGCTCATCACAGATTCCTTGTGCTCTCTGTAACAAAGATTTACCCACGGTAGCTAACTGTGTTGGATGGTGGTGTGATTCGCCGTTTAAAACGTCGAAACGTCGGGCTTGTAAAAATCTTAATAAACCGCGATAAAATCCGTAAAAAAATGTTTCATTATAAAGTCTTACGCAATTTTGAAAAATCGAAGGTTGGACTAACGTTAACAACCCTGTTGTTTTAAAGTATTTTTTGAAATTGATTAATTATTTCTTTCACCATTATTAAGTTTTAAATACTTTTAACTTTACTTAGCGCCATCTAGAAGTAGATACTGACAACAACATAATCATGACCGATAAGTGTTCAAGCTGTGGTAAATTCGTTTCGTCGTCAGATGGCGTTAAGTGTAGTAAATGCAATACACTACATCATAAACAATGCGTGAATGTAAGCCCGAATTCGCGGGTTGGCCCAAAATGGCATTGTAAGACTTGTAAACGCAAGCCTACTAATGTCGATAGCGGCGACACGTCTGGGGATGCTCCTCGGCTGGCGGATCCGACCTCCCTTTCAGAAGAAATTAAGCTTCTGCGGTCAGAGATTAACTCTTTGCGCAATGATATAATGTCCGTGATTTCAACTACGAATATAGAACTTCAGAACAGGCTGGAGATCATAGAAGGGAGATTGTCCAAGCTTGAGAACCTGCACCCCCTGGAAAACCCGACACAAAGCGACGACATCAATAAAACTATAGAGCGTCTTCAAATACGCCTAAACGAGTCTGAGCAAGAAAATCTTTTAAATGATGTCGAAATCACTTGTGTTTATGAAGAACAGGGAGAGAATCCTACTCACACAGCGATAGCGTTAGTAAAGAAAATAGGTATTTCCATCGAGGAACGGGATATTGTTAGTGTACAGCGAACTGGAGTACAGCAACAGCATCCTGGTGGTCGCGAAAATGAGGGTGGGTCTGGACACTTCCGTCCACGTCCGTTGGTGGTACGCTTGACTCGCAGGCATCTTCGGGACGAAATAATACGTGCGGCGCGCGTACGGCGCGGGGCGGACACAGCTGGTGTAACCGCTAAACCGACTCGTTTTTATGTAAATGAGCGTTTATCACGAGAAAACCGAAAACTTTTCTATTTGGCATGTCAAATGGGTAGCAAAGAAAATTGGCGTTACATATGGACACGAGGTGGACGGGTGTATGCACGGCGTGATCACGGCACAAGAGCCCATGCTATTCGCACTGAAAGTGATCTACCGAAGATTTTTGGAAACGATCATGTTTGAACTGGTATAAATATAGTATTGAGCTGAATCTAACAACGACCCAGGCTTTTTTTAGGTATTGTATAATAATTATTGATAACCCACTTACGAGAAATGTATATAATTATATAAGCTACTTAAGTGCCAAAAGAGGCAAGTATGTAAATATATATAAGTTAATCTTTTATTATCTACAGTCCTCTTGTTATAATATAATATATTATATACTATTTTTATTTGTCACTTTCTTAATAATAAGTAATTATGTAACGCATTTTACACAGAGGTGTGCCTACTTCATTTCTAGCGTATTATTATTACTCCTAAATCTTAACACAGCCGATTCTCAGGATTTCCGTAACCTAATTACTTTAGTTATTTTTAGCACTTTAATGTATGTAATCATTATTAACAGTCACCTTACATCTCAAAATCCCTTGATTGTGTTTCAATTAGTGTTACTCTTAACATTTATAATAGGTATGTATTTTTATTGTAATAAGACATAATATAAGCGTCATTATAACCTACTATCATGTTGCGAGAATTTGACAGATACTATTAATTATTTTCTTAAAATATATACTGGTTTTGATCATTGCACATTACATTTTGTAGAACATTCGTATAGTAATATATCAATAAGATTTTACTGTAATTTACTTCTTATACTGACCAAAAAATACAGCTTTCGAGATAAATGTTATTTGTATGTATGTTTCTACTGTGTTTGTACATATTCTTTTGTAGTAACTATTCATTTTGAAATATTTTGTTCAATTGCATTTTATGATTTTAATGCGGGC
This sequence comes from Helleia helle, assembly GCA_963853865.1. Lineage (NCBI taxonomy): Eukaryota > Metazoa > Arthropoda > Insecta > Lepidoptera > Lycaenidae > Helleia > Helleia helle. The sequence continues at coordinate 16,973,302 of OY971432.1, read as the reverse complement.
TTCTATCGAACGACTCTAAATAATAACATTTTATATCATTACGCATTATTGTGTGACGCCTATTTATATTACTGTGTGGTTCTATATTATTTGCTGGGCTATTATACTATATACTTATTAATTTTATGTGTTTGTAATATAAGATATAATACAACAATGATTATATATGATTATTTTGATGTATGTATGTATTGTTATTCTTCAATCTAAAAAACTGATTTTTTATTTTATAAAAATAATAATATTTATAATAATAGAGATTTTTCTACGAATATCGATCAAAAGAAATCGAATTAATGCCGAATTTTACTTCGTGGGACCTTTATTATTCTTATATTAATGTTAATTTTCTTACTTATAAAACTATAATTAAACTTTTAGAAAGAAAAAAGGTGTGTGACTATGTCGATTTTACGAAAATATTATACTGACAAGTGTGATTTGCCGACTCTATTCTCAAATGTGGCGGTTCTACTAAGATTTGTAACGTTAAACATTTTTAACGACTCGAAACGTAAGTATGTCATGTTACATATAATATGTATTTTGTGAAGATCACTTTGACGTAAGTCTTCACTATAATTCTTAAATTTAAAAATGATTTTAACATTTCCCTAGATTAGTGATGTCTCTCTCTCTCCCTCGCCTTGTTCTTGTCGATGGAGCTGTCTTTCATGCTCCATAATGATGTCTAAATTGCATTAATTTAATCTCAGTTAACTATTTAGCTTAATAAAGGCCAATGTGATATCTATTTAAATTACATTTACCAAACGATATGTCTAATTTTCTGATATTTTAATGGGATCAGTCTCACAAATCCAAATGAAACCAGGATGTATTTCCTCTGAATTCTAAATACACATACACATTTTATTTATGTCTTCAAATTTCTGGATTCTGCCGAATAAAAATTGCTGTTTGATCTCAGAAACTCCCGCAAAGTTAGCACATAGTAAATTAGAGGAAATTGCCTTGGCAACTTCTGGTTCCACCATGGTTTATTTATTTATTTATTTATGGATTACCAACAGTTGTTAAAATTTCGTACACACAAATATGAAAATACAAAAATTACACAATATAATTGCACAACTACTTACTGATAACCACAGCGTGCATCAAACAAACACGGGATGAACAAGAAAAAAAAAAAGTGTTTTGAAAATACACAATTATACAAATATACACTAGAACCTCTATAAGTCGAATATCAAGGGAGACGCAAAAAAATTCGAGTTATAGAGTTTTCGACTTACGGAGGATTTCGGCTTAGGCGGATGTTGATTTGACTTATAGAGGTTAAGATTCATTACCTACTGGCTACTAAACGCAGGTTTCACAGCACTTATGTTTCAACAATTTTATTTATAAACTGTTGTACAAATTGATGTGTATTGCAGTAGAACTAAACTACTTCTGACAATATTTCACTCGACAACAAATGATTTGCTTCGCTAAAGTTCAAATAAAATTAAAAATAATACAATTAAACACCTGACGCCAAGCAAGCAAACACGTGTTAATGCGTGTCATAAATTCGTGGTAATAATATAATCTATTCGTATACTCCTTAATTGCTTTCTTAAAAAACAATGGTGTACTTACACTGTCGGCGAATTCTTAAAGTCGGTAACTTAGTTTTGTTCGAACTATAGAGGTAATAAATCTCAAATAATCGAGTTGTAAAGGTTATAAAATAAAACATTGCTTTGTTCGAGATACAGAGGTAAAATTTAACTTTTCGAGTTATAGGGGGAAAATATGGACCAAAATGGTTTGGAGAGACTCACTGATTATTTCGACTAATAGAGGGTTCAGATTTCGAGTAATGGAGGTTTTGGTATTTGGAGGGAAGGGAACCAAACATTTTTTCGAGATATGGAGGTTTTCGACTTATCGAGGTTCGACTTAACGAGGTTCTACTGTATTAACAGCAATTTACTCGTTAAAGACTTCTTAAAACTATATTATATTGAATCGTGGAAGACGTCACATTCACTGGAAAACCTAAGAGTTTACAAAGATGGTATTTTTTTTTGGAACACGAAATTCAGATTCAGATATTGTAAACTACAAAAACTAGTAAAACACTAAAAATAGTGATAATAACCAAATCAAAATGTGAAGAGATTGTTAGACGATTTGTATGAAATTCACTTTGTTTACACCAAGTTTTACATAAACCGATTGTGACGTGACGTAATAGGCTCTGATTGGTATTTCATTTACTAAATTGGATTGCCGTAGTTTATGGCTTTAATTTAGCAAACAAATAATTAATCTCACTTTCATTTCGGCCATTAATTTGTTTTACAGAATCTGCGTATCCTATATCATAAGATTAATGCATTTTTTTAATGATTATCATTATAATCATTACTGGAAACAGGCCTATTGCAGGAGAGTAAGTTTGTATTGAGAACAGATGAAAGTGATTTGGAAAAAAAAACAATACTAATGATTCGCAGTATGGAATATTTTTTCGAAGAACAACAGCGTTCATGAAATCCTCGCTAAGTAAAATGTATTTTCACAAAAGTTTGAAAGCTGTGCAAGTAGTTGTTAGATTTGTCGCTAGATGCCGCTATATCCCTTCCCTAAATTTAGGATGCAATAACGAGTTGCTTTTATAAACTACATCAGAACCATTTATAATCATGTTTCAAGCCATAGTAGACCTTGATCAAGACGGAGGTTCCTCCAGGACGAGGTCCTTCTCTTATCCCTAAAGCTGATAACTCGAACGCGTAATTTTTGGTAGTGACTGCAAACACGTCTCTTTCCAGCATATGTACATAATTTAAATATTTCAGGACCTCCGTTTTGTAGTTACTTGGTGACTTACTCAGCAGTTATTTCATACTCATACGTGTACATGTTTTCAATGCATTGGTTCGTTTTCATCCGATGTCGGGAGACAGGCGATTTAGTTGCTGCATCGGTGGTATTTTCTCTGGGTACCAACAGCGTCCTTTGTGTAACTAAATTTATTTTTATGAACGTTTACAGGTAACTGCGTCTTTAAATTATAATATATTTCAAAAGTAAGGAGAACGTAACATACTTTTTTTATGTTAGTTGGATAGGCAAACTGGCAAACGTACCACTTGATGGTAAGTGGTTGACGTCACCCATGAACATTAACTAGTATACCTGGAACGAGCCCAGGCAACTTATTTATTGGTTGCCTATCCTGAGACATAAGATGTTAAGTCTCGGTGCCAGTAATTACATTGCCCTTCTCTCCGAAACACAGCAAACCTGTTTCACGGGAGAAACAAGCAAGATGGTGGTACCCATGCAGCCGGGAGCGCGGCACAGCGCTTCCCTCCCACCTGTAAATATCATTTTACGTTACGACCAAAAGAAATCTTCAAAACCTATCGGTTACAGAATAAAATATAAAGATAATAAGGAGTTTATCATTGCTTTAAACAATGTTTTAGGGACATCAATAAAAAAGACAAAGAATCTGCAATGTATATTTGAACATTTCAGGAATACAATATGTGAACTAGTAAGGCGATATTTGGAATGTGACGCTCAAGTAGTTGTTGGAAGTCGTCTTTACACCAACCTTTTGAAACATTTGAAAATAGTCAAACAACGAGCAATCGCCATTTGGGTATCGCTAACCGGGATCGCATTTTTATACATTTTAAGAGCACTGATTAGACCTGGACGCCATTTTCCTTTTTAAGATTTATATGTTGTTTATGGTACGAATTTGTTACTTATGGAATAAAAATGATAAAAAAATATAGTTTCAAAACTAAAAAAACACGATTTGATAGAAAACGAATTAAAATTGTAATTTTTTTAATATTAGGTCTTTACCTATGAAATTGCCGTTTTGTATAAAAAAATTAAACGAATTTTTTTCACGTATTTTTAATTTGTAATCATCGAAGTAATCATCTATGCAATGCATCTTTGCCCTTCTTAAAGAAATCAGCTGAACGTTAGGCAACAAATTCTTCAAAGGCATTTTGTACTGCCTCTCGGGTATTGAATTTTTTCCCCGCCAAGAAGTTATCCAAATTCGGGACCAATCCAATTTGGAGACCGTCTGCTGTGAAATATTGACCAATGCTGGTTGGAGATGTGCCAGCTTCTACATCATTGTGTGTGTTCAGTTCTTCACAGTACACTTCTGCAGTAATTCTCACCCCGATTGGTATTGGAATGGATGGAAGCTGTGATGAATCACACCGGCGCTAGATCACCAAACAGTGACCATCACTTTTCTAGGGGTAAGTTTTCGTTTAGGGCATTGTTTAGGTGCTGATCCTGATCTAACCAATTTGCTGAGCGCTTGCGGATATCAAACAGAAAGGTAACAATGCGGTTCAAAATTCCTTCATTTGTGTGCCTGTTGAGCAGTGCAAGGCACGTCTCGACGCGTACTTCGCGCTGGCGATCATTGAGTTCGTGGGGCACCCATTTGTCAAGCTTTTTTACCTTACCAATATTGTTTTGACGCTAACGTCGAAAGCTGCTGCTAATTCAGGCTTAACTTGTGTATCATCATTCCACAATCGCCTTTAATTCGTCATTGCCGACTAAAGTCTTCGGACGATCGCGAGGTTCATTTTTCAGGTCAAAATTTGCAGAACGGATGCGACCAAACCAATAACAGGTGGTGCGTTGGTTTGTAGTATTAGTTCCGTAAACGTCGTTGATGTTGCGTGCCGCTTGTGCCGCGTTGCTGCCATGACGGTACTCATATTCCATAACTAGCTGTTACCTGCAGCTTCACCTGCGTTACTCAACTCGTATATGTCACGTGCGTGTGTGTTCCGCAGAACTCTGTCCTGGGCCCACTCCTGCGGAATATCAGGTATGACTGGGTCCGCGGCGTGAACTTGCTGGGCGTTAACATTACTAACACCCGGCAAGTTCACGCCGACAACACCCACGTCACCACACGCGGAGAAACCCTTCTCGGAGACATGCACACGTTCAGTAGAAGGAGTCTCCTAGGTCTCCTAGATCCGACTTCTAGGGCTCGAAATGAAGCCCTGGAGAAGTAAGGCTGCTTTCATGGGCCACACCAAACCCCTCCACCTGGATTTAGCTTAATGGTAGGAGCAACTTTCATCTCTGTCGACGCGAATATGAGGTACTTTGGCCTCATCTTCGACAGCAGATGTTACTTCAAGGAGCATTTCCGGCGCCTAGTGCCGAAGTTGCTTGGAGCCGCATGGGCGCTGAATCACCTTCCCAACGTGGGTGGACCGAGCGCTATCTGCCACCGACTATGAGAAGGCGTCTTGCAGTCGATGACAGTGTACGGCGCGCCGTTATGGGCGAGACGCCGAGCAAAAGCAAAACAGCCAGATACTACAGACCACGCGCGGCCGATCGGGCGATCCATTTCCATTAAGAAAACTGTCAAGGAATGTTTGTGTGATAAAGACAAAATTATGAAATAAAAGATTTTATTGAAGATACCAAACCTTGGGAATAAGACATTCACTTTATTTAAGGCTTTACACATACCCATGTAAAAACTATGTGTTTTATTTTGTTGACAAACGAGCAACATCTAAGGTTTTTTCTCGTTTTCTTAAGCATGAAATTGGCAACTCTGCACCACACATAAAGCATTGCTCCCACCGGTGGCTACTAGCGAGATTTGCAAATAGAAATAAAGAACTTTATTGTTTTTAAAATAGAACCAAAGATAAAGAACCAACATAATCGAGCTGAATGAGCGGTTGAAAGTTTTTGCAAATCTGCCAAAAGTTAAGAGCGACAGTGGCTTGACCATATTCTTCTAGCTATGTAATTAGGTCCCAATCCCAAGGTCATACAGTCTAATTTACAATAATATTATGTATTCACACTAGAAGCTTCAAAAAGGTCTTAGTAAATTACGTCTTTCGCGTGTCGGGACAAAAAAAAAAGAATCTACGTCGCTAAGTTTAGATTTGAAAATCGCATGATACTTCTAACGATGAGTTAGCTTTGAGCTCCAAGTTATAATTTTAATTGGAATTTTATTTAAAAATATAGGCATGAAGTAAAAAAAGAATGGGTTACTTTATTAAAACATTAGTCTAGCTATGTAATTAGTAAAAAATAATCTGGTGTTGTCGCTGATAATTTTGAGAATTGATAAAATATTTTTTTAAAGTTTTTATTTATTTTTTTCAAAACCATATAATTTTTCAAAATTCGTTAATGCCGATATTATGCAATAAATAAATTTCAAAACAGGTTTAATAAATTTATTTTTATCAAACAATATTAGTATAGTTTCAATTTTTCAATGTTAAGGATTCAACATGGTTTATTAATTTTGTTAAATACCACAGATAACCTAAGTGTTATGGTATACGAATTATTTTCGCCAAGAGCACAGGCTTGTTAAAAACAGCAACGCATTAAAAATAATAATAGCAATTACCAAGCAGTATAAATGTTTCACAACGAAACTCAAAAGTTAGTAAATTTTTTTAAACGTGATTTAGGAAACAGTGGATTGTAATGTCGTGTATGCAGAATAAGTTGTCTTAATAATAGACATGAGGGAGACATAATTCATTGGAGATAATCCACCAGCGGTGATTGTTCTTGTTTTTTGAGAATTTAGTAGCAACAAGTACACAATTTTCATATTTTCTGCATTGAAATACTCCCATTTGCAGTCGTAAACTGAATTCTCGAAGATTTCACTGGCGTCGATCAGTTTCTGTCCTATGTAACAGTCAACGTATATTTGCAAAAATGTGTAAGGCATTTCCAAAAATGTGTTCTCTATTTTACCAAGCAATTCCGCTATAATAGCAAAAATAATGAAGGCGAAATCGGCAACTGAAATTGATCGATAAAACATATCCAAATCACGTACAAGTTTTACACTATTTACATGGGATCGTAATATATCTTTGAGTCTGAATTTAATTTGTTCATTTACATTGATTTCATTTTCATGTTGTGTACTATACGATTCATTATTCAAATTGCTCTTTTCATAATATTCTTTAGCATCATCCCATAAGCAGGAACATTCCTTACTGAGGACCACCAACTGACCTTCAATGTAACCGACCAAAATTACTACGAGTGCTTTAACACAGGCTATTTCATAAACTCCAGCCCAAGTACACAATGCAGTAAGAAAATAAGATATTTCATAATTTGGTGTTTCAAATTTGGGTTCTAAGCCTGCAAATGAATTATTTTCTGTTAATTAGTAGATATTTGTAAATAAAATTTCCTATCATCTTGGATCTGTTGAAATTATGTAAAGATCACGTAAAGATTATTCACATAACAATTATTCACCATATATAATACATGAATCTTCAGGCAAATGGCGTCCTGGCCTAATTGCTGCTCTTAAAATGAATGCAATAGTAAGACCAGTTAGCGCTACCCAAATGGCGATTGCTCGTTGTTTGACTATTTTCAAATGTTTCAAAAGGTTGGTGTGAAGACGACTTCCAACAACTACTTGAGCGTCACATTCCAAATATCGACTGACGAGTTCACATAGTGTGTTCCTGAAATGATTAAATAGTAGTAGTATTAGTAGTATATATAAATTGGAGCTTAGCAGATGACATTACTTAATTACAACCTACCTAGCATTTAAATGCTGAACACATAAGCAGGGAACGCTACATGCCCACTGTCTTCCAATCATTATTGCTTAAGTCTTCCCACCACGCCAACTCCTTGGGAGACTTAAAAGTGACTACTATCACTTTTTCAGCAGGATAGTTAATAAGGACTAGCAAAATTGTTTATAAAATAAAACAGGAAGAGTAACAAGATCTACCCGTTAAAACGCTTACTTGTAAATCTTCATAAAAACAAATTTAGAAACGCAGGTGATGCTGTTGGACACCAGTGAAAACACCACAAATCCGGCAACTAGATCCCCCGTCTCACGAGAACGGACGAAAACAAACCAGAGCATTGAAAATATGTACACATAGATGTACGTGACGATTGATGAGTATGTGAACACATACATACAAATATTGGGACCTGGAACATTGGATATTTCTGAATTAAAATTGACAAAATGGGAAGTTGAAATCGTGGTTGAAATAATCTGTTGTCATTACAAGGAAAATAATTGTAGGTTCTTTGTTGTATTCATTGGATACAAAAAATAACTATCATTCGCGCTTTTTACGCTTTCATCTTTCTAACAATGGGAAAAAGATTCTTGCATGTAATTAATTTTTTTTCAGTGGCAGGTATGCTCGTATGATACAACCTTCCTGCTTTTTTCATCTGTAAAACATATTGCACTGTGTTCTGGAAAGAATGGCGGATTAGCAGTACAATTACTGGAGCTGAGGCTTACAGTAAGTCTCAGATAGGCTACTCCGGAGTGAACCCATTTCTGTTCATGGGCGACGTTTACGATTTACCATCTGATAGCTCGTCTGCCAGTTTGTCTATCCTACTAAATGACAAAATATTCATGGGACATGTGTTGGTGCAAGTTTACAAATCTTTGCTCGTCGTTACTGATTATGAAGAGGCGAATGGTGACCTCATAAATCTTTATACTTACGTTTCGATCCGTGAAATATGCTTAAAGTTACCCATCTCAATAGTACTGCCACATGCGAGAACATGGTCGGCAAATCACAACTACCAATATTGAAGGCCTTAAAAATGGACATCCTGAAAACTCCTATTCTACTGCGAATTCTGCAAACTTATGTCATTTGTTTAGCATTTTATACCTCCTATAAATTGGAAGTCGATCATATTATACAGCTGGTTCTAATTTTTACAATAAAATAAGCAGGGTAGCTAAATTGTACATTTTAAGTAGGTATTTATTGTTCTACGGAAGGTGAGACATGATACTCGCCGGATATCTGTGTCACACCGAGAGATTTAGCCCGTGAGATATGAGGTGGGTGGTGTGGGAGGGAATGACTTCTTATTTTCAAAAGTTATTCGAGTGCGACAATGGCCTGCTTCTGTATATACGTATAATTATTCTGTATATTCTTCTGTGAGTTCTATGATGTCGAGGCCAGAGGCCAACCGACCGGTTTAGGGAGGGTGACAAAGATGCTTTCGTGTTTTTTATACTGCAGTTTTATTAGAAAAATGACCAATCTTCTGACGTAAGATGAAGTTGGTGTTAAAAAATATCCACCAAAATCCTACCGGACCTACCTGTCTTACAAGAAGAGCTGTTTAAAAGAAAATTGAGCTGACTTTGATTGACATGTGCAAACAACATGATATCGCAAGCGGATCCATCCTCAAGATACAATATGGATAATTGTCCCCTTTATAAAGTAAATTAAGCAATCGTGAAGTAAATTATCCAATTAAATAATTTCATATTAACAAGTCATTCCTATACCTACTACGATTCTCATAAAATATGGAACAAAAGGTAATAAGTAACTGCAAAATAATTACTCTAAATTGTCACGTTGCATGATTCTTATATTCCTACAGGACGTCTGACGTGATTGTTAGGAATGTTAATAAAACAATATTGTAGCATTTCCAAAATTAGAACCTATATAATATTTTTGTTAATATTTTAGTTTATACAATCACATTATAATTATATTTAATTAAACATTATATTTCAATAAATAAATACATAATAAACAATATAAACAAATACAAATAGTGTTAATACCTACGAATAATAATAAGATTTATTCGTAGGTTAATACTTAATAGTAAATTATAAGTGTTCTTTACGTAAATATTTTTGGCAAATTTCTTAGCTTTGTTGAAAGTGCCAAATGTCTGGAAATGTTTCATCGCGCATGCGCCACGGGATATGATGTGGGTAAAAACATGACCAAATGCACCTGTCGGGCATGCGAGGGGAAAACTAGCAAATCCCCCACTCCACCGGAAGTAGCTGCCACTCGAGGAAACATATCGGGATGCGAGTGTGGAGTCCTTGGGTGAGGAGATTACGTTGTTTTCCAATTAAACAGCAGTATAAAAAAATGCAAAAGTATCTTTGCCAACCTCCCTAAACCGGTCGGTCGGCCTTTGTCTTCGACATCATAGAACTCACTGACTGTATATTCTATACAGAATAATATACGTATATACAGAAGCAGGCCATTGTCGCACACGAATAACTTTTGCAAAATATGAAGTCATTCCCTCCCACGCTGTCCTATAATCTCTCACGGGCTAACGAGGTCATGACTTCTGTGCGTCTAGAAATGCAGAGTTTCAGACAGGAGTTAGCGCAGTTAAATAGTACTATGTCCGCGTCGAGCAGCGAGTGGCAGCCGTGGAGGGGCACGGAGGGGGCTTGAACAAGACTCAAATGACCGAGAGCAAGAAAATTTGGCGAATAACATTCAAATCACAGGCGTTTCAGAAAAAGTTGTGGGAACGACGTTCACCTGGTGGATTTGATAATTATGTGGATTCATATGAGGACTCCAACCTATATCACAGCTTTGTCGACTTAGAGAAGGCTTTCGATTGTGTTTCTCGTGAGGCCCTCTAGATGGTGCTTAAGAAATTAGGATGCACGGAGAAGTTTTTCAGACTCTTGCGACTGCTGCATGACGACATGGAGTGCTGCGTAATAGCTGACAACGAACTATCAAGTTTCTTCTCCGTCACCTGTGGAGTAAAGCAAGGCTGCGTCTTAGCTCCCACTCTATTCGTCCTATATTTTGCAGTCATAGTCCGGGAAGTTCTCAAATCTTCCACTGAGGGAGTCCGGATTTGCTTTCGAACTGATGGCAGCCTCTTCAATTTATCAAAACTCAAAGCTAGCATGAAAGTATCCTAAATTATGTACGCAGATGACCTGTGTTTTAAGTCTAAATCCCCGGAGGGTCTACAGCGTCTTGTTACAAACCTCCACGAGCAATGCTGCAAATTCGGCCTGAAGATCAGCTTCAAGAAGACGGAAGTAATGTCGTTAGACATTCACGATCATGAGACGCTGACTATTATATTAAGCTCAGAGAAAACGTAATGAAGCAGGTAGACAAGTTTCGCTATTTGGGGAGCACAGTAACATCGAAATGCGACATTGATGCTGAAATTAACAGCAGCATCGGTGCTGCTGTGGCAGCCTTTGATAAACTTAACGCCAAGGTCTTCTGCTTGCATGACCTGAAGTTGGCCACTAAACTATCTGTGTATATGGCTGTCGTGCTGCCTAATATATTATACTCCGCTAAAACATAAACGTCGTCCAACGCCACGTTCGACAGCTGGACCGGTGTCTCCGCATCATACTTAAAATCCGTGTGCGTAACACTGAAGTGCTGAGACGAGCCAATGTAGGTGGAATTGAGTCATATTATCTCATATTTACAATGTCTGTAACTATGTTACCACAAAATGTTACAACTAAATCCAACTGTCTCGAAAACACTAGATTTATTTGGGACCACATAAAATCAGGATTGTGGCTTCTCCGGATATCACAATCACACAACAGCTGAGTAGTTACCTTTTGAGGAATTATTTACAGTGTTGTGAATTTTCCGGCGCATTTTTATGTCTAAACTAGCCGCTGCCCGCAGCGTCGCCCCCGTTAACTTAGATTTACAGAATACAGCCGTGTTTGGATTGATGATAGTTATTTTATAGCCTAAGCTACTCTTTATAACATCAGATTAAAAGTGAAAGTCCCATCGAAATTGGCCTAGCCGTTTCAGAGGTTAGCTGGAACAAATAACAAATAGCATATAGCAAAGAACTAATAGCTAATAGCAAATAATTTAGCAAACTTTCATTCATTTATATAATATAATATTTATTTGTAAGGATACCAAGATTTTGTGTAAATTGATACATAATTTTTAAAAGGATAATAATTATTGTAAGAGTAGGAAAAAATTGCCGCTTGGAAGTTTACACTAAAACACCACCTTATTTCCGCCGAGATATTATAACAAAAAATAAAATAGAAGAATTATCATCATCATTCCGGATAGGTCTGTAAATGTAATTAAACGCGGGCGAAACTGCGAGCAACAGTGAAAGTAATTTTGTCTATCTGAATATATTTCGTCACGTACGATGATGACTTGCCTGTTGGTCTAGTGGTTAGTAACCCTGACTACTAAAACTGAAGGTCGTGGGTTCGATCCCCACTCAGGAAAAATGATTGTGTGATGAACATGATAATTTGTTCTGTGTCTGGGTGTAATTTATCTATAACTAGCTGACCCGGCAAACTTCGTACTGCCTCAATCGATCAATAAAAGACCTAAACTTTTGTATAAAATAATCTTAAAACAAACAAAACGAATCCGTATTTAATAAAAAAACATTTTTTTAATGAAGCATGAAATTTTATTATTATTTGCGACACATCATGTTGCTTACTTACAAAACAGAGTTTTTCTGAAATAATGGCTATTTATAAGGTTGAAATTTGATATTGACAGACACACACTGTTATGATACAGTCTGTTAATCAATTTAAACTTTAAAGCTTTCTCATAAACTATATTTTTTGTTTTGAACATGTTTACTAAATTGTTATTCTGATGAAGAAACATTTGTTCAATGGTTCTCTTCACTGTTGGATTGTGAGCACAACGATTATCAACTTCCACATCTGAATTGCCCGTGAAATAAATTTGTAAAAATTGATGATCTGCATCAGGTAGAGGTAACAGTGCCCCCAGTAAGTGATAAATTAGTTCTTGTATGTGTATTTAAAAAAAAAATTGTCCATTAATTATTTCCGATATATATATATATATATATTTTAGTACAAACTTAAATATTATAAAAATTATTCTGGTATAACACCTTGAAAGTGGGCATGATATTGTCCTGTATAATATGTGTAGCGCCAAATGATGTTATCTGGAAACAGTTGTTATATTTCTGAATGTTGGCTAAGAAGTGCTTAGAATCATTTCTAGTCCCAGAAACTAAAGAGCGTAAAAAGGATCTGGTGGTGGGACCAATTGTGGGAATTTTACTTTGCCTCAGCACAACATAATCCAGTAGATTCATCAGTGTATTTAAACGCCTTACAATATTTACAAATTATTTTCATTTCCCCAATTGTAACCGATTTGTTGGCACAATAATCAATTGCCGGATCATAGTGGAATGCAGCTCGTTCAAGAATCACAGGAGCACTGCGTCTGCGTATTCGCTCAATTTCATTATGTCGTGCTTGCTGTTCTATTCTGTGTTGCATTCTAAGCATATCTACTTCATTGTCACTCACTGAATAACGCAGTTCTGACATAGCAATACGACTATTTTCTTGATCTGTCTCTCTCTGGTCATCAGTGCGATTAACACGTGAGGTAGCTCTTCGCACACTTGATTGACTACGACAACCTAAGTCAGTTCGTCTTCTCCTCGGCATCGTAAATTGTAATTAATCAAAGTGAGAAAATTTCTTGCTCACTTAGCAGTAAAGTGTCACTATCACAAAATACCAACAAAAAAAGAGCACATTACTTTGAATGTCACTATCACAAAGGATCACCAAAGAAAAGAAAGTTCTCGCGCACGTGGCAGTAATCGTCACTCACAAAGATAGAAAGATGCACTCATAGATATCGTAACACTATCTTATATCTTTAAATGAGCAATTCTTGTATATATATATATATATAATTGGAATCTCGGAATCGGCTCCAACGATTTTCATGAAATTTAGTATATAGAGGGTTTCGGGGGCGATAAATCGATCTAGCTAGGAATCATTTTTAGAAAATGTCATTTTATTAAAAAAAAAAACCGAGCAAAGCTCGGTCATCCAGGTACTAATTTAATAATAATAGTAATTATGGACGCTTTTACATCACGTCAATCTGGTCCCGTGGTAAGTTCTCGAAGAACTTGTGTTACGGGTACCAGACAACGGAAATATATTTAATACTTTTTATACTATACATATATTTAAGATTTTTTATTATATAATACACATATTTAATACAAATCCATGACCCAGGAACACAGAATTTTTTTTTGTTCCCTGGCGGGATTCGAACCCTGATTCGAAACAAAAGAGGCCTGATTCAATCCAGTTGCTTACGTGAAAAAATAATCTTAATAAGTACCATGTAGGTACTCCAGTGATCATAATATAAATAAAGTATACGAAACGTTTAATTTAAAATTTGTCGCGTGAACAAATTTGCTTTTTTTTTACATTTTTTTTTGTAGATATTAAGTGAGCAATTGAAAGGATCCAGGTTACTGAGATACTTATTATAATTGCAACATCGTCTAATAAAAGAGTTTCCAGTGTTACAAGTTTTAAAGAGATTTATTTTTCGAACGTTTCTTTCCTGACCACGGGGTATACGAAAACAGAGGTTTCCAAGTAATTGAGGCACATTAACGAAGTTGTGATGTATTTTATACAAGTATACAGCATCGCAGGTTTCACGGCGTTTAAGTAAAGGAGGTATTATGCCTTGACATAGAAGATTCATTATCGGTATTCAAATTACCCAACCTAAATTCTAACAATGTTGCAATGACTGAATCCTATCTGAATGTTTTTTATATAATGCGGAGACCATACTGTATTAGCTGTAATATTTTATAAGTAAATGGACTTTTAAATTAACTTACTTATTACTTAACTTATTAAGAAGGTAGTGTCATGCTGCTTTGCAACCGAATTGTGCCGACATGACCGGGGTGGTACCTCTCGCTCACATAACACCGGCGTCAAATGACAGCTATGCTGTCGCGTTTCGTGAGTTTTCGGTGGCCCATTGGGGGGGGATAGGGAAAAGGAGCACAACGCATCTGCATAACTTTTGGTTGTGCAGATGTTTATGGGCGTCGGTAGTCACCATAAAGATCCGATTGTTCGGTTGCCTCCCCATGACATAAAAAAATGGTTTAGTAAATGAAACCCATCTGATTGTAAGCTTTAGCTAAAATTTTATTAATATGTGGTATAAAAGATAATTTGGACTCCGAGATCACGAATTTCTATTGTTCTTATAGTTCTTACTCAAACGGAATTGGAGTACGCTTCCTACAAAAGCTTATAATTGCATTTGTCCGAATTAAGAAAAAAATATTATTTGTGCATTCGATTTCAAAGTTATAAATATTATTCTGAAGTTGGGATTTTTAAAGTTATTCGTCAGTATAATGTCGTCTGTATAAAGTGACGCATTACTGTGAAGAAGACATTTACTCAAATCATTTGCATATAAAATGAAAAGCAAAGGTGCTAAATGTGACCCCTGAGGTACTCTAGAGGGAGTTTCTATGAGATTAGAGGCATAACCCTTCAGTACCACTGATTTTTACTCTCGACATAGGATTTAATACAACAGAAATTTTTACCATGCTCATCGAGATTCCAGAGTTTTTTTTTGTATAGAATAGTTAAAAGTACAACAAGTACAGATAAACATTTCTTTAGAACTATTGGATGGTTTACGTCAGGCCCAGCACTCGTATTAGTATCTACAGGCTTTAGAGATTTAATAATAAAGTATTATGAGAAATTTAATAATAATAATAATATCTATGGACGCTTTCACACCATGTCAATCTAGCCCCGTGCTAAGTACTCGAAGAACTTCTGTTACGGGTACCAGACAACGGAAATATATTTAATAATTTTATACTATACATATATTTAAGATTTTTATTATATAATACACATATTTAATATACATCCATGACCCAGGAACACAGGAAATATTTTTGTTGCCTGGCGGGATTTGAACCCGCAACCTCCGGCTTGAGCGCCAACGCGCTTACCACTGAGCTACAGACATTTTATTAAAGGCTTTTGCAAAATCGGTGTTCACGGCGTCCACCTGCTATTTGTTATCAATAAATAACATTAAGTACTCTGTAAATTAATTACTTGACGCTACGTCCACGAAAGAAACCATGTTGGTGTGGAGTAATAAAAGAACGAGCAACAGCAAATAATTATTGTTGGGTAGCTATACTTTTAAGTATCTTTACGAAAATACAAGTTTTAGAAATGGGTCTTTATTTGTCTATAACTTTACTCACAAAACTCTTACGAATTTCAGTAATAAAAGGTTTTTTCCAATACACAGGAACACAAAGCAATGGTTTTTTAAAGGTATGTACAACAAGTGCAGATGAGCATTTTTTAGAACTATTAGATGGATTATTTATTAGTATCTACAGACTCGAGATTTAAAAACATTTTTTTTAATCTTTTTTTTCTCATCTATTTCTACAATACCTATATTATCAAATAATGGATTACAAGGATGCTTCAACTGATTCCAGAATATACGTTGTGAATTTGTGGTTCAAAAACAGAATATAAATGTTTATTAAATAAATTACATATTAATTGTTCTCCATCATTGGCGTTGAAAATGATGTTGATATTTAAGAACAATATGAACGCCGTAACATGAATTCGGTAATCTTCATCCCAAATTTACTAAAATCTGATAGTAGCAAAAAACAATGTCGGGATTGTATTAAAATCTTAGCTTATGGTGACGGAGACGTCTTTTAATGTTAGTAAAAGTGTATAACTAGTCTGGCCATAAATACATAAGAACTTTTCTTTGCCTTGCACAAAGTGGGGATG
This sequence comes from Helleia helle, assembly GCA_963853865.1. NCBI lineage: Eukaryota > Metazoa > Arthropoda > Insecta > Lepidoptera > Lycaenidae > Helleia > Helleia helle. The sequence goes on along the minus strand of OY971432.1, from coordinate 16,956,771 downwards.
GAGCCGTCGGTCATATTCCAGACACTTCAAAACTTGGTATCAGCCGTATGTTTACATACTATTAATAGATACAACAATACGTTATCTGTCGAAGACCAGAAAAGATCGGGATGGCCGCGTGCTGTTAGAACTACAAAGGCTGTTAATGCTGTTAAAGCCAGAATTCGTCGAACCCCCATTAGGAAGCAAAAATTATCGCGACAAATGAAGATTCTCGCTAGGACTCTGTCGCGTATTATAAATAATATTATATAAATAAAACAAGACCTGAAGCTCGGTGCTTATTGTAGATATACGGGATATGTCCTAAATTAATCTTTACAATTAAAGAGAGTGGAACGATAAAAACGCCTTCTGTCGGGATACGCAGGTGAAAGGCACAGAAATATCCTCTTTACCGATGAAAAAAAAAATACGATTGAAGAACACTACACTAAGCAAAATTATATAGTGTACGCTCATAGTTCTAAAAAAGCTGCTCAAGTGGTCGGAAAGGTACAACGTGGTCATCATCCTGCGTCAGTGATGGTTTGGTGGGGCGTGTCTTATTAAGGATTAGCAAAACTACATTTATGTAAAAAATGAGTGAAAACTTCATCCAAAGTGTATCAGGTATACAGTCTTGGATCATGTTCTGAAACCTCTCAGCAATACACTTTTTAAAAATATACCGTGGACTTTCCAGCAGGACTTTGCACCTGGTCACAAGGCACGAACTTCCCAAGCCTGTCTTGAAACCAACGTTCCGGACTTTATACGAGCTGAAGACTGGCCCTCATTAAGCCCAGAACTCAATCCTTTAGACTTCAAATTATGGTCAGTTTTAGAGGACATAGCCTGCTCTAAACGACACGGCAACATTGAGTCTCTTAAAAAGTCTTTGGAGCAAGCAGTGGCGAAATTTCCCTTGGGAACAGTGCGTAAATCCACAGATTCGTAGGCGAACTGATAAAAGATCTGTATTAAAGCGAAAAGTGGCCATTTCGAATAGATTTTTTTTTAATTATTTTGCTGAGACTTTAATAAATATATATGTATACATTTTAATAATAATACATTACGTCTTTAAAAAAGAATTGCAATTTCATTTGTAACAGAACTTATGGCTGCACTAGGTATATATAACTTAAGTGTTCGTTATACGAATTATTTGCACTAAAAGGCTTAGGCGTAGGCTTATTAAGGTTGAACTAGTCGACAGCGCGAACTCTAACAAAATGATTGCTATCTCACCTGACATAGTGCGTGAACATGTGTGCTAGAATGAAATGCAAAATGATTCATTCCGAAAATGTCCTTTTAGCAAAACAAACAGTTAATTATAGAAAAACTATTAAGTGTATATTTTCAAAATAAATTTATTTAAACTTTTGAATAACTAAACTATGTCTGTACGGGCTTTATTTTTGAGCTTTTGTGCTCTGTATACTATTTATTTTCGCACAAAGTTGGGCTAAAATCTGTGTTAAAATACGAAAGTTTAGTAGCTTGTATTTTTTAAATGTATATTTGTTTACGATTTTGGGTACATACAGACATAGAAAGGACGAGATCAATTTATATTATACTGAGTTTTTCATGGTCAACGTCAAACATTGTAGTAATTACTTTCCTGCATTTGTATGGAAAAATGAGCGACTTGCGTAACCTTAAAATCAGCAACGAAATAAAAATAATGATAGCAATTACTAAGCAATATAAATGCTAGACAACGAAACCTAAAAGTAAATAAATTTCTTTAAACGTGAATTAGGAAACAGTGGATTGTAATGTCGTGTATGCAGAATAAGTTGTCTTAATAATAGACATGAGGGAGACATAATTCATTGGAGATAATCCACCAGCGGTGATTGTTCTTGTTTTTTGAGAATTTTGTAGCAACAAGTACACAATTTTCATATTTTTTGCATTGAAATTCTCCCACTTGCAGTCATAAACTGAATTCTCGAAGATTTCACTGGCGTCGATCAGTTTCTGTCCTATGTAACAGTCAACGTATATTTGCAAAAAAGTGTAAGGCATTTCTAAAAATGTGTTCTCTATTTTACCAAGCAATTCCGCTATAATAGCAAAAATAATCAAGGCGAAATCGGCAACTGAAATTGAACGATAAAATATATCTAAATCACGTACAAGTTTTACACTGTTTACATGGGATCGTAATATATCTTTGAGTCTTAATTTAATTTGTTCATTTACATTGATTTCATTTTCATGTTGTGTACTATACGATTCATTATTCAAATTGCTCTTTTCATAATATTCTTTAGCGTCATTCCATAAGCAGGTACATTCCTTACTGAGGACCACCAACTGAGCTTCAATGTAACCGACCAAAATTACTACGAGTGCTTTAACACAGGCTATTTCGTAAACACCGGCCCAAGTACATAATGCAGTAAGAAAATATGATATTTCATAATTTGGTGTTTCAAATTTGGGTTCTAAGCCTGAAAATAAATTATTTTATGCTATTTAGATAGGTATTTCTAAATAAAATCTCCTGTCATATTTGTTCAGTTGAAATTACGTAAAGGTTAATAATTACATACCATATATTATACATAAATCTTCAGGCAAATGGCGTCCTGGCCTAATTGCTGCTCTTAAAATGTATACAACAGTAAGACCAGTTAGCGCTACCCAAATGGCGATTGCTCGTTTTTTAACTATCTTCAAATATTTCAAAAGATTGGTGTGAAGACGACTTCCAACAACTACTTGAGCGTCACATTCCAAATATCGACTGACGAGTTCACATATTGTATTCCTGAAATGATTAAATACCAAATCTGAAATAATTAAAGCCCCTTTACTAATTCGTTGCCATAGATACATAAATTGAAGTTAAGCAGATGACATTATTAAACTACCTACGTAGCCACTGCTACGTAGCATTTAAATGCCGAACATACAAACGTGGAGTGCCTTAATACATGACCACTGTCTTCCAACCATTACTGCTTAAGTATTGCCACCACTCCAACTCTTTGGAAGTTAGACTCAGAAGTGACGACAATCACTTTTTCGGGAGGATAGATACTTAGGACTTTTATAAAATAAAACAGGAAAAGTAACAGGATAACCAGTTAAAATGCTTACTTGTAAATCTTCATGAAAGCAAATTTTGTAGCGCAGGTGATGCTGTTGGTCGCCAGTGAAAATACCACAAATGCGGCAACTAGATCCCCCGTCTCGGGACAATGGACGAAAACAAACCAGAGCATTGAAAATATGTACACATAGATGTATGTGACTATTGATGAGTATGTGAACACATACATACAAATATTGGGACCTGGAACATTGGATATTTCGGAATTAAAATTGACAAAATGGGAAGTTGAAATCGTGGTTGAAATAATCTAATGTCAAAATTGTAGGTTAGGTAGGAAGGTTCTTTGTCGTATTTAGTGGATATAATAAAAACTATCCTGCGCTCTTTATACGCTTTCATCTTTCTAACAGTAGGAAAAAGATGGCAGGTATGCACGTATGATCCGGAAAGAATGGGGGATTAGCAGTGCAATTGCTGGCGCTGAGGCTTACCGTAAGTCTCAGATAAGACACATTTCTAATCATGGGCGACGTTTACCATTTACCATCTGGGAGCTCGTCTGCTAGTTTGTCTATCCTACTAAATAAAAAAATATTCATGGGACATGTGTTGGTGCAAGTTTACAATAATCTGCTCGCGTTACTAAGTATGAAAAGGAGAACCGTGACCTCGTAAATCGTTTTTTACTTACGTCTTATACTTTATACTTACTTTTTAATATACTTTATACTTACGTTTCGATCCGTGAAATATGCTTAAAGTTACCCATCTCAATAGTACTGCCACATTCGAGAACATGGTCGGCAAATCACAACTACCAATATTAAAGGCCTTAGAAATGGACATCATGAAAACTCCTATAATACTGCGGATTCTGCAAATTTATGTCATTTCCTTAGCATTTTATACCTCCTATAAATTGCAATGTCGATTATAATATTATACAGCTGGTTCTAATTTTCACAATAAAATAGGCATGGCAACCAAATTACACATTTCAAGTAGGAATTTATTATTATAGAGAACTGCTTCCGTTTGCCGTAGATACTCGCCGGATATATGTGTCATACTCTTGAGATATACCGAGAGATTTAATCCGAGAGAGAGGGTGGCGCGTGGTGGAGTGTTAGCTCTTTTCGCATACCAGCAGCTCCTCGCCGAGGCTGGTGGTATGCTTTATACGTAGTGAGAATGCGTAAAGCATACCAGAACCTTTAGTGGGAAAATGCGTTTAAAATCTTATGAAAAGTGGGAAGAATGCAATTAGTCGATCTACGTAAAAGTGTATTAATATAATACATAGGTAATATATTACATATTAGCAAAACATTTATGTAATAGACTTATCCTTATCAACACTATAAACGTAAAAATTTGTAAAAATGTATGGAAATATTCTTTCATTTAAAAAATACTGTATGGATTTTGATGAAACTTTATAATAACATAGTTTATACATCTAATAACATAATTTATTCCTGTACTCGTACGGGAATGGAAAGTACACGGGTGAAACCTCGGAACTGTCGCAAAAAATAAACCATCTGGGACTGCTAACAACCTACTACAAATAAAACCATATTATGTACGGTTTGAATCGTCCTCTGTTTAAATATCTATGTACGTTATCCGTTGTCCGTTATGCGTTTCCGTTATCCGTTGTCCGTTATCAGTTATCCGTTATCCGTCATCCGTCATCCGTTATCAGTAATCTGTTATTCCTCATCCGTTATCCGTAATTGGTTATCGGTAATCCGTCATCCGTAATCCGATATCTGTTATCGGTTATCCGTTATCCGTTATACGTTGTCCATTATCCGACATCCGTCATCCGTTATTGGTAATCGGTTATCCGTCATCCGTTATCCGTCATCCGTTATCAGTTATCAGTTATCAATTATCAGTTATCAGTTATCAGTTACCTTGGGTCTCAAACTATCTCCATATTAAATTTCACTCAAATCAGTTCAGTGGTTTAAAAATATACATAGTCCCGGCGTTTTAGCTGCACAACTCCCGTTCCCGTGGGATTTTCAGAATAACAACTATCTTTAGTCTTACGTTAAGTTCCAAAGTATCTTCATATCAAATTTCACCCAAATCTGTTCAGTGGTTTAGAAGATAGACAGTCCCGGGGTTTTGGCCGCATAGTTCCCATTCCCGTGGGATTTTCAGAATAACGACTATTTAATGTCCTACGTTAGATTTTAAAGCATCTTCATATCAAATTTCACCCAAATCTGTTCCACGGTTTAGAAGATAGTCAGTTCCGGGGTTTACCCGCATAGTTCCCGTTCCCGTAGGATTTTCAGGATAACAACTATTTTAAGTCCTACGTTAATGTCCAAAGTATTTTCATATCAAATCTCACCCAAATCTATTGCGTGGTTTAGAAGATAGACAGTCCTGAGGTATTACCCGCATACATAGTTCCCGTTCCCGTAAGATTTTCAGGATAACAACTATTTTATACCCTACGTTAAGTTCCATAGTATCTTTATATCAAATTTCACCCAAATCTGTTCCGTGGCTTAGAAGATAGAAAGTCCTGGGGTTTTACCCGCATAATTCCCGTTCCCGTAGGATTTTCAGGATAACAACTTTTTTTTGTCCTACCTTGAGTTCCCAAGTATCTTCGTTTCAAATTTCACCCAAATCTGTTCGGTGGTTCTGAAGATAGACAGTCCCGGGGTTTTTCCCGCATAAATCCCGTTCCCGTGGGATATCCGGGATAAAACTATCCTATGTCCTTTCTCGGGTTCCATACTATCGTTGTGCCAAATTTCATTCAAATCTGTTCAGTGGTATTGGCGAGAAGAAGAGACAGACAGACAGAGTTACTTTCGCATTTATAATATTAGTAAGGAAGTAAGGATTGGTAAGGATTGTAATCATGTTACTCCTAAGCAGGCTGGCGAACTTCACATACGGTCTAAGGAATATTAATCTCATCAGGCATGCACGTTTATGTTTTTCTTCAGCGATGATCAAGCGATGTTTACAAAGGTCAGCGCGGGGTAATTTTTGAAAAAATCTTTTAAGAATCTTAAATATCCAATCCACCAGTCTTGCTTGAACTTTGAAAAGCCAAGCCTTTTTTAGTGACTATCTTTGCAAATTAGCTTAGTATTATTTTTAACTTTGGCATCGATGTTGTGGTCAAATGTTGGTCTACTACACTTTCATATTATGTCATAAAGGGCAGACAATTTGTGCCAATGTCATAGATGTGTGGTATATTCATCACCACTATTACTTTCCTTTCTATCCTAAAGCAACATGTATAACGCCAAAACATATTATAATATAATGCGATACAGAGTAATTAGTTAACTATAACAAATAATTAGTTCCTATAGTTAATAAACTAGTTAGCACCTTGTGAGCGTGTTTTGTTAATAATTAATCCGATAATATTTTACAATAACTTAATATACCATAAACATAGCGCAGGCGTTTAATTTTATAGCAATTTCAGTGACACCATTGTGACGTAAATATAAATAATTAAACTACGTAATTGTTTTTATTATTAACGGCCGGTTGGTGTAGTAATGATAGGACTTGTATTTCGGTGGTTGGGTATTCCGCATTTTGTGGGGTTTGTGAGTTTCCGACGGCCCATTGAGCCCGGATAGGGAAAACGAGATTGGCAACGCATCAGCGTAACCTCTGGTTGTGCGGATGTTTACCCGACCTCCTTTTGACATTAAAAATGTGCCACCCGAAATCGCGTTCACCCAGGACTACAGACAATTCGTTGGTCGCCTGTCCGGCTCTTTTCTCCGAAATACGGTAAAAGGTTTGACGGAAGAAATAAGCTATGGTATCCCTGCAGATGGATGGTTCATTCTTGCCGTATTCGTTGGGCATATATATCTGTATGTATGTATATACATTTTCTTTTTTTACCTTTATTTATCTCTATCCCATCTAATATTCTGTTCATTACAGAACTATCATGGAAAGAGAGTTTTCCACTCTTTTGTCACATTACAGCCTACAAATAATATTTCTTTATAACATATACTATCCTTATTTGTGTTAGTAGAAACCTTTTCCGTTGGAATAAGTCCTATGTCGAGAATTGAAGATAGATAGTGGTACTGAAGGGTTATCTCTCCAATCTCATAGAAATTGCCTCTGGAGTACCTCAGGGATCTCATTTAGCACCTTTGCTTTTCATTTTATATGCAAATGATTTGAGTAAATGTATTCATCACAGCAATGCCATTTTTTGCTGACGACACTAACATTTTTAAAGTTATTCGAAATATTGATGATTGTGTCCAACTTCAGAATTATATTTATAACTTTGAAATCGAATGCACAAATATTAATCTGACGACGACCTCTGTGGTTCAATAGTTAGCGCGTTGGTGCTCAAGTCGGAGGTTGCGTGTTCAAGTCCCCCCAGGGAAGAAAAAAAATCTGTGTTCCTGGGTCATGGATGTGTATTATATAATAAAAATCTTAAATATATATATAGTATAAAAGTATTAAATATACCGCCGGAGCTGGCAGTTAATTATGGATTCCATAATCTTTGAGAATAAAGAAGTTATAGCTATTGGTCTATAGCTGTCTGAGCGGGTCTGAGCGGTCCCTTTTCTTAGAGATCGGTTGTTCTGTGGTGATCCCGCACTATAGAACTCCAACCCCTCTGTAGAGTTGGCGTCGGTTCCCTGAAGGGCTGACTAGCCGTCGATGTACCCTGTTGCTCATTAGATCCGGGGCACCTCACCAAAGGCGGCATTGGTGGCACTCACCGGGTTTTAGTGGGTAGAGCTGCGTCCACTTACCAGCTTTCGGGCGCAGGGAGTCCCACATACCCGCGTGGGGAGACCCACTCCCCGCGGGATTCCTCAGAGCATTTCCCGGCGTTAAAGAAAAAAATATATGTTTATGTGAACTTTAATCACTACAATAAAACTGCTTTTTACAGATTTTATCGCTGTTAATATTTTTTTTACAATAGATGTTAAGCGTCAATTTCAATAGCCTCAAGGATCATCTTTGGCTGGACTTGGATGCGAGGAATTATTGTTTTAAATCAACTATAGGTATGATCTTTAACATGAGTTTTAATTTGTCTTTTTTTGTGTGCCACACACACAGTCTTAATCTAGTTTATGGTTACGCATCTTAGATATACGACATTTGACAGACGGTTAAATTGAATTTTCTTCTTTGATAGTACTGTTACAATAGTACTAGTTACGTTATGGAGAATTATATAAACTTAGTATTTTCGGCAACCCACGAATACTGCCACCCACCCAATAAATACACTCTATACGATAAAGCATCATGGGATTATTAGGAACCATGTAAAATAAATGAAAACTTTGAAGATTTCATTTATTTTACATAGTCTTAATTTCAAATAACATAAACGTTTGGTTATAAAATCAAAACAGTATTGGAATTCAATCTGAATGTCATCGAATGATATGGTTTTACGTTGTTAAAGTGTAAAAAGTTCATAATTATTATATTACTTTCTTGTGTGTAGCAGTTTATTTTTTTATTACTGTGTACTGTTATAGACGTCTAATAAACTTGTTTATAAGCAGTCTTATCATAACAGCCATAGGCCCTGCAGAATTGTAAATTAATCTAAATTTCGCTAAGACTTATATTTCCAGTTTTGCATAGCTATAAAGAGTTTTAAATGCCTTCAACTTTCTCGTTGACATAAATGACATAGAGTCATAAAAAAAATTCTCGCGTTTACTTTTTGTTCACGTCGGACAATTTTCAATTTGCTGCCAAATCTTAAAACAAATGACCAATGAAATACATGTACACAATCATAGATTAAAAATTGGTCTCCGCTACGCTACGACTAGATACCGTGCCGTACTTGTAATGTGCGGCAACAAATACCACACCGAATTCTCATTGCAATCGTTGTGTAACGTGGAGGTACAGAGTGTTTTATTCAATTTTGGTAATTATCTGAAGTAAAATGCCAGTTTGCGTACATAGTGAAACTGTTTAAAAATAATACTAGGTACAAAAAATAATAAAGACTGGGATCACATATCATCTGTGAGTATCGTATAATTTCGAAATTTAATAATAAAATAACATGAAACTTTAGGGTTCATGTCACGCCATTCAGTGTTGCCGCGTATACAAAAATCAAGTCTCCGTGGTTGCGATTTTTATATATTGATTTATTGTTATTATATTTTATAATTTATATAGAATACTAACTTGATTTATCTATCCTAGTCATTATTACTAAACTATTTTTTATTTATAAATTATTTTAAATACTGAATACTTTTAGTCATTAGTAAACAATGAAACAATCGCAGTTTATTAAGATTTTTGCAAGCTCCACGTTTCGAATACTTTATAGCAACTATGGTCGTGGGAGGAGGGAGGAGGAGGTAAAAATTGTTTCATTATAATGAGTCAAGCGTTTGAGTAAAAGTAATATTTTACTTACAACTAAAAATAGTTACTCTCAACTCTTGACATGTTGTCTAAAATTCAATAATTTTTTGTGATATAAATGGACCTGACACATATTTTCTGAGCTATATTTACTACCAGTACTTAGTTCTACTAGTAACTAGACCATTGCATGAAATAATTTTTCCCATTAATTTAGGGTATAGTTAAGCAGCTGGCAATTGTATTCTTCACGCACACTAGCATCCTTGGACATTGTCATAGACACACTATGACATTTACTTGCCGCATCAAGGAGCTATTGTTTTTTGCGGAGCGCGGTATCTAGTCGTAGCGTTATAGCGGAGACCAATTTATAATCTATGTACACAATAATATTGGCAAAGAATTCCATTTTCAAAATTTAGAATATTTTTTGATTACAATATGGTTTACAAGTGGCCAGTTCTAAGAATTTTCAGTTTCGCCCTCGTACCTACGTCTAGAACAAAAATCCACCATCAGCAAACATACGCAGCGGAAGGGAATACGAAAACACGAAATATTTTATGTTTTTTTATTAATATTATTTACAAATCTAATCATTTGCTTTAACCTAAAAATAAATTGAGTTTAGGAAAATGTTACATCACATCCTCTATGAGCAAATACATATGTAGATGTTATAGAACACAGGATGCTGTTCCAAGTTTGATAAGGTTTTCTTATAATATACTCTATGAAAATGATATGAGATCATTTTTAAAGATAATAAAAATGATACAGTGGTAAAGGTTCTTGCGATTTATAGGCCAATTCTATTAAATGATAACCTATGGGCATAATTATCCACCATATATACAAATATAAATAAATACATCACAATATTTACTTTGTATATGTAAAATGTAACATACTAAAGAAAAACTTATCTAGAAGTTATCTATAATTGACAAAAATTTCGTTCTATTTGTGTAAAACGTGAAAAGATATAATTTTTTTGTTGATATATAAAACGTGATAGCGTCGAATAATATACAAGATATCTAAATGTAAGAAATTAAAAATAATAAAATATATACTGTATTTCATTTAAAGGTGTCAATATCAAAAGAATTTACTCATCCATAAATAAATAAAACAAAATATATAAAGATATAAAGAATATCACTAATTAACAATTTCCAATGGAATGTATTTTATTTACACTAGTTACATTTATACAAATCACTAATTTACGCTACTTTATAAATTGTTCAAAGGCACATTTTGTAAAGAACCACCTATATTACCAATTGTGTTTAAAAATTCTATACTATTATACCCTACCAAAAGTCTACTAAAGGTCATAGTAAAATAGATGCTTATTATTTATATTAATATATATTAAACAAATATATTTATATACTACAACTTATACAATCATTTAAGATAATAAAAATAGAACAATGATACTTATACTCACAAGCTACATGATAATATAAAGTGAAATAAATTAAGAATAAACATATTATATTATAAAATTAAAATAAAGTACAAAAGAATAAAATTGTAATATACTACGACCCATAGTAAAAACTCTTATTTACATTTTTTGGTTTAAATCACATAACGTAATGTAAATATGTCTTTGTAATGCATGGTATATTGCTTACGTCCCGGACTATATAATGTCATTTTAATTAAATGTTACTGTCCTCTTATTGAGGTCACACAGTCATATATACCTTATCGATTTACTTGTCATCGTCAACTGTTTTTAACGTTTTAACTAATATCCGGCTCGAAGGACCAATGGTGACTTAAATCAGTGTTGAAGACAGTGCAGAGCCGTTTTAATTTATTATTGTACTAAATTTATGAAGAAAGTTATGATCTTTATGAACCACATCGATTCTTCGTCGATCCTTCGTGCAATATAATGATCTCATCTACCATTTATTTATACACTAGAGTCTTCACATTGAACCTTGATACTTTCATATAAATCTTATTAGCTATACCTATGAAGAGGAAATACCACTTACTGGAAGTCTACATATACTGAACTATGGATCCATATGGTTTGAACTATAATAACATACATAACTTTGTTTCCAATCGTAATGCATACTTGAATCATACGTATGTTGTCTTAGTTTAAACCAAATAAATGAGCCACCTATTATAAACAACGGAAAATATTGTCCTTTGCTAAGTGTCCGAGTGTGAAAGCACTATTGTGACGTCACGTATCAACCGCAAACTTCCCGTCGCGCTCAAAACTCGGGCGCAACCCGTTGAGTGAGGCGGGGGCTAAGTCGCGGAGAGTTGGCTAAGCGCTATGGCTTCAGTCTCTTAAAGCCCGCTCCATCCTGCCCCAGCTTCAGTTCCTCGTATAGCGTGGGGTCTACCTCCCGGGCCGTGGGGACGGTCGTGCCTGGGGCCTGCGTCTCTTGTCTCCAGGCAGTGCTCATGGATACACCATTCCCAGTGCCTGCATTACCGTTCGGGACGGTTCCCTAAAATTAAAACAAAATTATTTGCCTAGGATTTTTTTGATTAAGTTCAATTGCAGTCTTTTCAATTTTATGTTTGAACATATTTTGAACAGTGAGTGGTGGGTATGGACTCGGCCTCTTGAGTGAGAGATATGGGTTTGACCTTGACTTCTGTGGTGCCTTGAAATGGGTTTTTCTAAATTTCTACGTGCACCTAAACATGAGAACATCTGCAACGCTTGCTCACCGATGGAGGAAACATCGTGAGGAAACCTGCATGCTTGATTAGGTTAAAAGTCTTTGAAGGTGTGTGAAGTTCACCAACCCGCATTGGGCCAGCGCGGCTACTACTCTACAGGGCATCACCTGATTTTGAGGAAGAGACCCCAGTGTGTGTGTGTCCAGCAGTGGGACATATTTAAAGGTTTGATATTATATTATTATTTGAACAAACAGATGACAATTGTTTTAGACTATTAGGAACGAATAATGTCGAAAAACGTGTCTAGCTTTAATTAATATAGAACTACGAGACTAGTTTCAAATAATGACGTACTGGAGTACATTGAAAGGGGCCTATGGGGTCTTGCAATGCAAAATGAAAATGCGTCTACTGATAAGATGTGGTTTCTGCCGTTATCACAATTTATTTTTAGGCAGCCCCTTTCCTAGCTTTTACTGCTCATTAAATTGTACTTACATTTCCGGGGTTATCAGGATTGGGTTCTCTCAAATAGCTTGGATTTTCAAAAGCAACGCCACCTTGAGCCTTAAGTTTGAGAAGCTGAAATGAAAATTTATTACAGTGTTAATAATTAATGTTATAATCTCAGCAAAGCACAGGTTTGCAAAGAAATACCTACCGGAGACAAAGCTTTTGATATGCAAATTTTTGGGTTTCATTTATTTGGAAATATCTGTAATACTAATATTATAAAGCTGAAGAGTTAGTTTGAACGCGCTAATCTCAGGAAATTGTGTTGCCGATTTGAAAAGTTCTTGCAGTGTTAGATAGCCCATTTATCGATGAAGGCTATAGGCTATACAGCATCACGCTGTGACTAACAGCAGTTAAGTTGAGTAAGTTAACACGGGCGAAGCTGCGTGAAACAGCTTTTGTTTCATAAGACTTAAAACCACATAGAATTTAGTTCTAGATTCTTAGTTACCCGCTATGAAAACGTATAAATGTCAGACCCAAAGAAAAGTTTTCGGCTTGTTTCTTTGGGTCTGTTAATCCGCTTTATTTAAGCCTTAATTAAGCGTTCATTATTTTGAGCATTCATTATTATGTTAAGTATATTATTCCTTATAAATTGAAAATAAATATATTATATATATTATTTAATGTATTCTTGATATTATTTAATACGATATTATTTAATGTATTCTTGGATCCAGAAAAATTTACTCGTCCATGCGTAGTCTATTCTAAGACCCCACCATGGTTCAGGCCTTGATGTGGCGTAGGTAGTCAGTAGCCTAGGGTGAGCCGCTGCTCCTTGGGCGAAGCTAATTGAGCCGAGGGGGCTCTTTGTACCCCTCTTATAAAAAGAGGGGACAAAAGAGCGGGGGGACAATGGGAACCTCACTCCATTGGAATGTCCCAACGTTGGGAGGGGTTGTTCTGTGGTGCGGGATAACCCCTCGGTGGAGGTGGCATCAGTCCCTTGGGGGACTGATTAGCCGTCGAGGTGCCTTGTTTGTTTATTAAATCCGGGGCACCTCACCCAAGGCGGCATTGGTGGCAATCGCCGGGTTTTAGTGCACTTACCACCGTTCGGGCGCAGCGAGTCCCACATACCTGCGTGGGGAGACCCACTCCTCCGCGGGATGTCTCAGAGCATTGCCCGGCGTTAAAAAGAAAAAGAAAAAAGTCTATCCTTTGATCCAAGACCATGGCGATATCGAGCGTTGTTCTAGGGTTTGTCACTTGGGTCTATCCTACCTTTCTGTGCCTGTAGTACAATCCAGCGGCCAGCAGTATCGCGGAGACGAGGATGCAGGCCAGAGCTACTCCCACGGCAGAAGCGGCTCCGGAGGACGCCTGCGGGGCGAAGGCCGCGCCCGGCTCCTGTCCCGCCGTTGTGAATAGGATGGGCTGGCTCAGCGTCGATGTGCCTGCATGGACAATATGGTTAATATGAGTTCCAGATTCTTCGACAATAGAGTTTTATCTGTCAGGGGTGACCCTAAACCATATCAATTGTCAAGACCGATGATTCCACCACCCGTGTGATGTCAAATATTTTGGTAAGGCTCAAAATAATACATCCAGTCTCTTGTTACGATTACGAGTATGTTATGATTACAAAAAATCTGCAACGTTTTAGTAACACACACGGATTTTAACACCCGCGACGGTTTTAGGAAGGATAACTATTATTCGAGAGTAAATCACTCTCGAATAGCTTCTTAATAAAACGTACCATCAGATATCTTCTGTTTCAGTAAGGACAAAAAGTGTTTGGCAAAATGGACATCACTTTTTAATATAAATTAGGATCTTACTAAAATACCGTAGTGAAAATTTAAATATGTAATAGAATAAAATAAAATCAGTGAAGTGTAATTGATACATTAAAGGATAAAAGTTTGTGCCCAAAAACTGACTTGGCTTAAAGGTCTCGTAACCAGGCCATAAAATATTATTAAAAAAAAAAAAAAAAAGGATCTTACTACAATTTACTTAAGATCGCGCTCCCGGCTGCACCACCACCTGCTTGTTTGTCCCGTGAAACAGCTTTACTGTGTTTCGGATATAAGGAGGGGACACGCAGTGCAATTACTGGCACCGACTTATCATCTTGTCTTAGGATAGGCAACACATAAATGAGTTGCCTGGGTTATTCTCAGATTATTTTATGTTCATGGGCGACGCTGACCGCACTTCCCATTATGTGGCTCGTTGGAGTTGGATGATAGTTGGATAGACTAACGGGCAGACCGTTGGTCTATCCAACTATCATAAAAAAATGTTTTATATCTGTACTGTACTGACCAACATCGTTGGCGGCCTTGACGACGCACTCGTAGCGCACGTCGTCCCGCAGCCCCGTAAGCACCACGCTGGTCTCGCTCGTGTCCAGTTTCTCCGGCACCTTGGCGCCGTACGCGCGCCAGAACACGCGGTACAGGTACACCGTCTGCGGGTTCTTACGCGGCGGCTCCCAACTGGGAATAACAAATGAACGTACTATAGAACTATTATTAGAATATTATGATGTTCTCAATATACAAAATATTATATCGTATTATTAGAATTCTCGATTCACGAAATCACGATCCCTGCGTGGCAGTTTTTTTATGTCATAAGAAGACAACCGAGCAGTCGGGGCATTATGGTGACGTCCGACGCCCATATACATCCGCACAACCAAAACTTATACAGATACGTTGTCCTCCTTTTCCCTATACCCTCCAAAGGGCCACCGGAAACTCACAAACTGCACGAAACGGGACAGCGTAGGTGTCTCTTGACGCCGGTGTTATGTGAGCGAGAGGTATCACCCCGGCCGTGCCGGTCCAATTCGGCTACAAAGCAGCATGGCACTACCTCTTACAGTTATGGGTAATCTAACCACTATAACAGTTCCGTTAACCTAGTACACAGCTAAAGTGGGTTTAGGTACCACCCCGGTCGTGCCGGCCCAATTCGGCTACAAAGCAGCATGGCACTACCTCTTACAGTTATGGGTAATCTAACCACTATAACAGTTCCCTTAACCTAGTACACAGCTAAAGTGGGGTTTAACGAAGAGTTTAAAGATTAGAGCATAAAGCAGATCAAGACTACAATTCCTTTACCTTAGCAGCACCGAGTTGGGTGTGGGAGCCACATGAGCCTTCAGGTTCTGTGGTGGGCCGGGTAACTTGGCGCCGGCGTCCCGGAAGCAGGCGAGGGCGCGGCGGGCGTGGGTGAGCGCACAGATGCGGGTCACCCCGCCCCCGCGGCACAGCTCCAGGCAGTTGCGGGGGACGCCCCACGACGCGCAGCAGCTTCGGTGATCTGAAGGTCGAGGTAGAGTCATTAGATATAACGAAAGGCATAATATGGGCTTTGTGGGCTGCTACTACGGGATCTATAGACATATAATATAGAATGAATGGTGCCACAGGGCCCAATAAATTCACAATCCACCCCAAGACATGTACTACTATTACGAAAAATAAATCGAGATTATTTTTATGCACTATTTTAACCTAGTCCGGAGATAAGCAAAACAAATTAAGCAATATATAGGAACGGAAATAAAATTAAAATTTTATTTATGTAGGTACATAATATGGTAAGTCTAGAAACGATGGTTGTATATAGAAGAGATAGCGAACACAAAAAAGTTCGGGATAGAATTCAGAGATGACGTTACTGTCTAATTTGGTTCCCGACTTGGACGCGATCATTTGTTGGTGCGTGATTTTACTAAGTAATTTTATGCTTCTTTCTTTGAGATTTTATTGTGTTGGCCATCTCTTCTATGAAGTCATCTTTCCTAGACTTACCCTATTTGATTCATTCGTTTATTCAGCAATTACATTTATCTATCAACGCGATTTGCCACAATTTCTAATATCCCGTTAGCAATGTCGCAATTAAGTTATTTAATTTTGTTAACGTTACCTGAACCGTCGGCGGCGCACTTCATGAGTTTCTCGAAGTCATTCATGCACTCGGGTCGGTCCATGATGTTATCCATGTCCAGGTGGAAGCTACAGGCATCTATGCAGCTCGACGACACGTTCATCTGGGGAGCAGTAGCGGGTTTTAAGTTAGTTGGTCAGCGTCACCCATGGACATAAACAAATTGACCTGGACCTGGACTAGCCAGGAAACTATGTATTGCCTATCCTCAGATCTCAAGTCTCAGTGCTAATAATTGCACTGTCTGTAGGTACTGCTCGTTTTCCGATATACGGCAAACCTATTTCACAAAAGACACACTATTTTTAGATCGTGTTATTTTACTTTCTTTTCTACTACTTCTACGCTACTCTTTGCTAATGCTACAAAGCTACCGGTGGGAGGGAAGCGCTGTGCCGCGCTCCCGGCTGCATGAGTACCACCATCTTGCTTGTTCCACCCGTGAAACAGCTTTGCTGTGTTTCGGAGAGAAGGGCAAGACAGGCAGTGTAATTACTGGCACCGGGACTAAACATCTTATGTCTCAAGATAGGCAACACATAGATGAGTTGCCTGGGCTCATTCCAGGTAAACTAGTTTATGTTCATGGGCGACGTTGACCACTTACCATCAGGTGGCAAGTTTGTCAGTTTGCCTATCCAACTAACATTAAAAAAAGCGAGCAATCCAAACCTTTTTAATAGTAGGTACTGTAACGTATAGGCACAACTATATAAATATAATATAGAGAACACATTAGCTGTCGTGAACCTACATAATTAAGACAATACCATAATTGTTAGCACCCGTAACACTTAACGCGCTGTATTATATGGTTCATTAACATAGTAATACGGTTTGTATTATTTAAAGCGACAAAATAGTTACATTAGAGCGATCAATACATGTTGAAGTTTCTGACGTACACTTATCTCGTCGTTACAGTTGTTAGGGGATTAGTAGAAGATGCTCTCGGTGATATCTGTTACCTGTTATTGAATTTAGTCCAAGTTGGAGATTTTAAACAGCCCTGCAGCAGTGCAACGTATTTGTGCCTTAAGTTTCTGTTGTACGACGTGTTAATGTAAAAACCTACATTAAGAAAACCGGGTTCTACTTAAATGTGTTTTACTCATTTTATCTACTCCCGTAAGCATGGTAGTTTTAAAGTATCCAAAACGTCAGGCATGTATGAAACAACCGCGATAAAAGACGGTAAAACTGGTACGGTATTTTTTTAATTATGGTGTATTTTACTTTTTTTTATGTTAGTATTAGTTTAGTTTAGTTAGTAGTATTTTACTACTAACTATTGCCGCAATTTCATTCACCTTAAGGCAACAATAACTCTAAAGCCAGGCATGCGCAAGAGGGGACTGAGCGTCCAGAGCGGTGCGAGGCTCTCCATATACGCGCAAGCTTTATAACTAAAAGACGTATACATACGTAATACAAAATGGTTTTTGTTATTTTATTAAGTTCAAAACGATAATTGGAGCAATTTATTCTATTATTTTCAATAAAATATTTACACTCATCTACGAAGAAAGTTAAGAGGCTTAAACTGGTCCCGTTTGCCCATAAAATGTGAATCTCTTTTTAAAAAGAGGTATGTGTGATTTTTTTTCTGTGTTACACAAGTTACCTAATGAAGTATTGAAAACTAACAAAGCAAGGTTTTTATCATTAACTATCAGATCACCAACTTATATTTTCATTCGTTTTGGAATTACTGAAATAAAAAAATATTGACGCCAAATAAACATTTACAATGCGACCTCTATAAATTGAAAATAAAAATTCCACTTAAATAAGTGCCCTCTAACCTCAAAAATCGAACTATTATGTGCAAAAATACTTTTTCAAACCCAACTAAGCGTGTTCAAACAAAGTCTTCAGCTTCATTATAAAGGGCGCCTCGTGGTCTCGCCTGTGTTGAAATGATAATGCAGCTTAGGTGTGAGATAGGTGGAGAATTTCCAGAACTCGGGCTCGCAACTTTGATACGTCCAAGTGTTACAAACTTTGTTGGGCTTACCATTTCAGTGTCTTGTTTAAGTTAGATATGACGTATTTATAATTTAAATGTAATGAAACAAAACAAACATATATACATACAGGTTATCCAAGGACTAGTACGACAACAGGGGTCACCTGTCAGAATATCCAAATTTGACCTTAGTAAAAACCTCACCATTTTCGAGATATTTAGACATTTTTAAAAATCCGTTAATTTACTTCGTTGTGTCGGATTATTAACTACTAGTTTTTCAAAATAACACATGCAAATGAATAAAATACACTAAATTATTTTTGATAGGTAGCATTACCCAATGTACATGATATTTTTCACCATTTGAATAAGAAAGTTGGAAAAATATATATTTGAATTTGGATTTTTAACTACGGAAAATTATTTAACTCGCTGAATTTTGATCTTCTTTGGTGGATGTAAAAAAATCTGAACTGTGATGGCAAACTATATTAAAAAGCAGCATTTAATGCAGATTTTAAAATGGTATAATATCTACCTATATAAATCCATTTCATTTATGGATAGACATCCAAAACCCCGTTACGTCAGTCGAATCAGCTGTCGAGACATGAACCCGATGACCTTGTGTTTATTTATTGCGCGCTGTTGATTGAATGCAATAGATTTTATTTCTTGCAATATAATTTAATTTTATATACCTTCTTTGTATGTATGAATTGCGGGCGGTCGATTTAATGCAATAGATTTCATTCCTTGCAATTTTTTATTTTTTTCGAATTTCAATTTTTTTTTCCTAAACGTCTTTACACAAGCAGTAGATCACGTGCCCAAAGTTTCCGTAATCGATTTTACCAAACCTTATATAAGCTGCAATTCCTAACCCGCCTAACCTAACCGTATGATTAAGAGATTATTGCTCCCATCAACGTTATTAATATAAAGTTGTAAAATGTCATTTCCATACATTTATTAGTTTTCTACTAGTGTTTACGATTATAGAATGGCATCTTGGCTAACCCACCAGAATCGTATCGTTCGCTTACGTTCGTATAGACATGTTTGGTGGACATGCCAGTTGATAAGGATTTTATAATAAAAGACAGCTCTTTGTATTTATTTATTCTATAAATATAGTCGCAAATTTCCGCCTTGGATACTCGAAATTTCTATTTTACTGAGCCCTTATCTGGATAAAAAGTAACAGAGAGTAATTTAGCCACAGCGAAGACTGTGTAGGTATCCTTGAATATTGACAGCGCTGATGAAATCCTCCCTAAAGATCGTTAATATTAAGTTTTCCCGTCAGCCCGATACAATGTCCCCCGTAACGACGACATTGGCGCGAATTTTTTGCGTCGCCATTTTGTGGCGTAATCGAACAAAAAATGGACGCGAGAGAACATCACGACAATCTCCACCGCTGACGATCGATTTACCCACGAAATGGAAGTTTGATTTTCGACATTGTCTTAGATATTACTTTTTTACTAAGCCCAGTATCGGAATTATTTTGCAAGATATAAAATAGCTTTATTTTGCAGAATTTAAGAATTAGACTAAGTTAATGTTGAATTTCGTTGCGTGGTATTGGACCGTGTAGTTTTGGCCGAGATTAAAATTTTAAGACAAAATTATTATAATTACTTGTACATAATAAGGCATTATTTTGAGATTTTTCACTTAGGTAGGTACTTGAAACTAAAGATTTTTTAAAGTCATAGCGAGGCAATCGAGCAGTCGGAGCCTTATGGTGACTTCCAACGCCCATTGACATACCCAAAAGTTATGCAGATGCGTTGCTCTCGTTTTCCCTATCCCCCAATGGGCCACCGGAAACCTCAAACCCCACGAAACGCGACAGCATATATGTCACTTGACGCCGGTGTTATCTGAGCGAGAGTTTCCACCCCGGTCGTGCCGGCCCAATTCGGCTGCAAAGCAGCATGACACCTCTTACTATATTGCTGTTTTAATAGTTCACCTACAGGTTCTAGGACTATTAACATTTCAAATTCATATAGATAAGCAAAGCAATGGACCAACTGCTGAACTTTTTCACGCGCTTAATATTTAAAGGTCATCTTACCTGAGTGCAACATTCCGTGACGTTATGATGCGGGTTGGAAGACCTTAGCCGTACAGAGACGGGTCGCAGGGTCTTTCCGAACGCGTTCTCCGCATGGCAAAAATAGTCTCCCTCATCAATTTCTGTTATCTTCTTTATAATCAGACGCATTGTGTATTTGGTTTGTTCCTGGGGATAAATAATAGGTATAACTTCCAGCGGTGCTATATTAAGGCGAAGTTACGACGAGAAATACTGTCGACTTAGTCAATAAGACGATAACGTAGCGAATTTTATTACAACACTAACTAGTGCCCACAGCTTCACCCGCGTTAACTTAGATTAACAACCGTATCCGGATTGATGATGATTATTTTTATAGCCTATGTCTAAGGCATAAGCTATCATAATTTCAACATTCAGCCAAATCAGTTCAGCCGTTTTCCGTGAAATACTAACATCCAAAATTACAAACTTTTAATCAAGGACTTAAGAGGGTTTCTCAGTGCCATGACATTGAAATTGTTTCACATATGACGTAAAACCATTGGCCGGTTAATGTAGTAGGAAGTACTGTAGAAGATAGTCCTTGTGTGATAGGGAAATATTTCAGAAAGAGATCCACTCTTTGTATTAAGACTTTTATTTTTAAATTCTTTTGCGTTATTGGCGAAGTAACAAGCAGTCAAAGTGATTTTTTTTTAAGTTATTCAAACCCAATTATAAATAGTAACTCTTCTAATGGAAACCTACCTCAGTGTCAGCTACCAGTTGGATGGCATAATTGGGTCCGTCGATGACCGGAGTCCTTCCGTTGGGATCTCTCCAGAAAGCGATGGTAGGTTTCGGCAAGGCTTCCACTCTACACTCCAATATTACTGAGTCTCCAGCCGCAGCCATGGTGATTCCTGACGCTTGGATGGTAGGCACGTCTGAAGAAATTAATGAAAATAATTAATTCTCAGTGTAATATTTACATTCTTAAAATAATAATTTGACGTTCAAATATGAGATTTTTTTTGTGGATTCACCATCCCACAGGATACTACAGCTGGCATAAAATCATCGTATACTCTGGTTGAAATTATAGTATATCTAGAAGTACCTAAAGCTTATTGAAAATCTGTTTAGCCGTTTCTGAGCAAGTTACAAACAAACCAACAAAGTATTTCACATTACTATTACGACAAAAGAGCATTACATTGCAGGCATTTACCGATACTTACGTGATATGTTGATCTTGCGCGAGGCCTGCATGGGCGTCCCGTAGCCGTTGTCCCCGTAGCACGTGATCTGATCCATATCCCGCGTAACGTTGTGGATCACCGTCACCATGTGTCGCGTCACCTCTTGACGGACCAGCCGACCTGGGATCATTAAGTGTTAGAATAAATAGGGACAAGTCCTATAAACCACTTTTACAGAACCTCGCTGTAGACGGCTGAAGGCATCCACGCTAGTTTTTAGTGGGTAGGGACTCATGCCGAGTCCCGCATAATCGCCAGATCCCAAGGCTGGCAATACTGCGTAAATGCATTTACCCCGCGATCCAAAAAGAATAAAAAAGTCTTACAACAATTGTAAGGGATTGCCCTATATTTAAGAGATATAACAAAACTCTTGGGCTTTTTTGAAAGGAAGCAATGTCCTCCCTCTTTTCTTCTTCCTCCTTCAGTGGTGTTCCTCAAGTCTGAGGATTGTGACATCCTCCTTCCATGACTTGGGTTTCCCGCCGCAGGAGACCCACTCTCCCGCTGGATACCTCAGAGCATTTCCCGGCGTTAAAGAAAAAAAAAAGCCATGTATCCTTACGATGTTGTCCTTCAGGTGAGGAAGTACATAAGACAATATGAATTACGACAATCTAGTCGTTACAAACTCGAGTCAAAAAAATTAAACAGTCATGAAGTTGAAAAGTCCTTGAATCAAATATACACTTACCAGAAATGTATAACGAGATGGTTGGCATGGGAGTGCCCATGGCGATACACAGGATGGTCATGCTGGAACCTTCCACCACCAGGTTCACGGGGTTAATCGTCGGAGGCTGTTTAACAGAAACAGTATCTTGCTTAGGTATGAAGGGAACTACTACAATATTGATTTATTGGTTGGTATCATGATGTATTCACAATAATTTGATTAGGCGCGTCCTAGTGCCGGCACGTGTTTGAATGGCAAGTGATTTCTTCTCATTCAATTTTATCATCAATGAGTTGTTCCACTATTGACCATATGCATTGATTAACTAGCTGTTGCCTGCAGCTTCACCCGCGTTACTCAACTCCTATATGTCACAGCGTGATGTTATATAGCCTATAGCCTTCCTCGATAAATAAGCTGTCTAACACTGAAAGAATTTTTCAAATCGGACCAGTAGTTCCTGAGATTAGCGCGTTCAAACAAACAAACAAACTCTTCAGCTTTATAATATTAGTATAGATTTAAAATACTTATTGACGGGACAACGTCTGATAAATCGAAGAACGCCGGCTGCATGAAAAATGATGACTCATTGTCCCGTAACGCTCATTGTCCCGTTACGCTCATTGTACGCTTGCGTTTTGTTATGACATTGTCACGTTAAAGTATCGTCTGTAAACCATCTTTATAGACAACCAATTTATTTTACTTTGAAATAAAAAAAGGCTTTGTTAAGGAGAGATGATGGATATTCCATTCGTGCTAGTTAACTAACCTCAACAAACGCAGGGTAGGCGGGGTCGGTCCAAGCCAGCAACGTCTCCGAGGGCAGCGAGTCCCCGGCGGCGGCGTGGGCTCGCACCCACGCCACGTACTGTGTGTTCGGCGACAGTTTCTCCAGAGTGTGTCCCGGCACCGTCGTCGCTACCTTCGTGATATTTTGACCCTGCTGGCTCGGCATCTTGTAGTATAGCCTGAGTATATTGTAAATTTATTAAAAATATAGTAAAAAAAAAACTAAAAAACACGCTTTAATAGCAAACCAAACAAAAAATTTTAAAATATTTCATTATGAAATAATTATATGGATTAACAAAAAAATATATATTATTATTGTATTAAAGCGTGGTGCTTAAAGTACTCAACTAATGGCAATCACTTTAGAATGCATGAGAGACTAAAATCCACACAAGTGAAGCGCCTTACGCCTTCCTTGCATGTACTATCCTGATTATCCTGATCAGAATATTGGAACAAACTTATAAAAAACCGGTGGGAGGGAAGCGCTGTGCCGCGCTCCCGGCTGCATGGGTACCACCATCTTGCTTGTTTCTCCCGTGAAACAGCTTTGTTGTGTTTCGGAGAGAAGGGCAAGACAGGCAGTGTAATTACTGGCACCGAGACTTAGCATCTTATGTCTCAGGATAGGCAACACATAGATGAGTTGCCTGGGCTTGTTCCAGGTAAACTAGTTTATGTTCATGGGCGCCGTCGACCACTTACCATCAGGTGGTACGTTTGCCAGTTTGCATATCCAACTAACATAAAAAAAATGTATTGTCATCAGTCCTCGATAAATCTATAAAGGTTGAACGAGAGCTGGCCGTTTGAAGTGGGTCAAAATCGCGCCCAAAGAAATAGGTTACATACATACAAACAAACACACATACAGGTGAAGCTAATATGCGTGTAATTTAATTTGATATTACTATTCTTATTATTATAATTATATCTTTACTAATAAAACAGCGCTGAAAAGATTGTTTTAGTTCTAATCTCTAGTACTTCATATTAGTTAAACTACAAAGCTACTAAAATAACTATTTTGCGGTTTTCATAGGCAGTGAGAGTGAGAGCCATACAACCTCCTTTTTCATTAAAGTAGGATAATCGTGAAAGTAACTATCTTAGTAACCGCTTAAGATCCGAGGCGACAGTTTTTACTAAAATAAGTTTATTCATACATAAAATTCTTTGAGGAAGGCCTATGTTCAACAGTGGACGGATACATATAATTCAAAACTATGGTAACTATAGTTTTATCATGCGTATCATCATCATCATAAGTCTCTACGTCCATGCTGAGCATAGGCCTCCCACGGACTGGCCACCGCACGGAGATCGTCTTCCCACCTGGTCAATGGCCGACCAACACTCCGTGTACCTAAACGTGGCCTCCACTCTAGAACCTTATTGCCCCATCGGCCATCATATCATGCGTATGCCGCGAATAAAAAGTATGAAAATAAATGAACTTTGTATATAAAACCGTACGCAGTATAAAAGATATTTATTACTGTATTCAATACTCATATTGAACTCGCACCGCTCCAAAATAAAACCTTTTCAATTCGTATATCCTTCATGGAAAATGTTGCCGAATTTTACGTTCTTTAAGTGATTGAATGCTTAAGAAATTGACTGTAAGTAACTGGATTATTACAGCTTTACCAGATCGAGCCAGAAGTATTGGCCAAGGAGTTATATAAAATTGCAAGCCAAAGGAATAAATAATGAGTGAAATTCGCGTAAACATTAGAAAGCAATAAGCCAAAAGAAGTTATGCTTTTTTTATAATAAATATCATATTGTTTTCTAATGTTTACGCGAATTTCACTCATTATAATGAAACACTTTTTTTCAGGACACACAGGTAACATTAGGACGTATGACACCTCAGTCCTCCCGTGACCATGGTTGCTGTAAAGTATCCGAAACGTCAGGCTTGTAAAAATCTTAATAAACCGCGATAAAATCCGTAAAAAAAAGTGTTTCATTATAATGAATAAATATCATTTTGATTTAGAATTAAAAAGAAGCCCTTTCCCCGTTATGAAAGTAGTATCTATAGTCTGCTGTATCGGCGTTAATATATAATAATAGGTATATTAACGCCCCAAAGCACGATTTTCTGTTCCTCTATTGCGTCGTGAAAGGACAAACGAACAACCTTTTACATTTATAATAATACTTATAATGAGTTATTAGGTACTCAGTCAATCTACTTATACACTAAAATTGGGGTTCGATGGTGTGAGCTAGAATGAACTGAAATAATCTCAGGGTAAACATAAATTATTATTACAAGTAGCTTTTTTGAAATGAAAACTTATTTAGGTACGTTGAGCAATTTTTGAGTGAACATAAATCATGGAACTCGCGTCATCATCACATAACGCCTCCAATGTGACATTTTGATGCTATTATGAAGTTTCAAATTTTTAGTAGGTATTAAAATTTGAAATTTCATTATAATCTCTTAATTCGAGTGGCGAGAGATCGGTCATTTTGGCATTTATTGAGGAAATAGGCACTTTCAGCAGTGGACTTATAGGATCGGATGATGATGATGAATGTCAAAATTCTAAGTTATAAGTTTTCACTTCTATCGGCAGTTCCTATGAGTGTCAGTTCTTTTTGTTAAGGATAGATATCGATGCCATTACTGGCACAAATACCTTTTGTATAAGGTTTTCAAGACATCAGGATATGTCAATAGAACTAGGTCTGGAAAGACATCTTTTAATTGCACATATTAAAGATACTTACGTGTATGTGATTTTCTCGTCAGGCAGTGAAAACTGTGGGGGTTGCCAGCTTAGGGTCAGCCACGTTGCGGAGTGGGACGACACGGAGAGGGAGTGGGGAGGGGATGGGATTCCAGAAACTTCCTTATTCTCTGTATCTGTAACAATGTTGTTCATAAGAAAATATTATTCAACGTATTGTCTTTTTTATTTCTTTGACTGAATATCTGGGTTGATCCTGGAATAGCTGTACAATACCAGGTGGAAGACCTGGTGTTCTTATAGAGATATAAAGGTTTTGGTGTTATTATAGATACCGTCCTGGTTCGGCTGTGCGTCCATCAGAAGGGATACGCAATGTGGTACCTTTTTTCTCAAGATACCGACTGAATCAGTTTTGACTAGAGTTAGGTTAATCTTATAAGATCGTTTTGGCCATTATCAATATTATCCCCAATCATCGACATTCATTTGTACACTATATTTCTTTCATATGCCTCTAAGATTAGCCAAGTACCAACGTAAAACTTCTTTATTATAAAAGTCTACCTGTATCATATGTCTCAGGATAAGCAACACATAAATAAGTTGCCTGGGCTCGTTCCAGGTCTACTAGTTTATGTTCATGGGCGACGTCGACCACTTAACATCAGGTGGTACGTTTGCCAGTTTGCCTATCCAACTTACATAAAAAAAAAAAAAAAAAAAAAAAAAAAAACATAAAATGGAAGTGCCTTCCGCTGGGGAGACCCCTCACAATGTTTCAACCACCCAACAAATCTGCTTATAGTCCTGTGAGAGTTAGGACAGGCAACACATGAATGAGTTGCCAGGGCATCTCATTCATATCCCATTTAGATCCGAGACACTCCCCTTCAAGTGGCTGAAGGCAACGCGCAGTAGTTTAAGTGCGGTATACCGGTGCCGGGGGTAATGCGGGGGGCTCCGGGAGTCCCATATATCCCCGGGGACGACCCATCCCCGGGTGAATGTGCAAAGCATTTCCACTGCGTCATAAAAAGTGGACTTTAATGGGTAAGAGCGAGGCTGACCACATCACGTAGCTGGTCCAGTTTTCTTATCCAAGTAACATAAAAATCCATCATATTGAGATGACTCACCACCGTCGGTGACGTTGAGAAGCAGCATGCTGGACGGTATGGAGGAGCCGTGCTCGTTCTGCGCCACCACGAACATGTGGTAGGTGCTGTTCACCTCCAGACCCTCGAGCCGCGCCATTGTCTCCGGAACTACCCTTTTCTGTGGGGATTTAATTATTAGATGTATTACAGCTACAGTTATTATAGTAAATAGAGATATAAAACGACAACAAATTCAAATTATCTGCACTTGGCGGGATTCTACCGGCGATATCTGCATGTAGACGTAATCACCTGTCTCTTATAATGATTCACCGTTCATAATATATTCGCTTCTATACATAATGATATAAATCGTGTGTTTGCACATAAATCATTTTAAGTTGGTTGAAAAAATTGGCGATTATAAGTAAAAGAATTATAGAATTCAGAGAAAAAAAATCAGTGAAAAGGTTTTATAGGTAATTTAAGTAAAGCTTGGAGCAACATTTAAGCTTTTGAATCGGACAAAAGGGAAAAAAGTAATCGTTATTAAAGATTTTATATGTACTCATAGTTGATTAAATTACGCAGGCGAATCCACAGGCTAGTACATGGCATTTTTGGACATTTCTTTTAGTTTACATGTACGTATACTCAGGTCCTACAACACCAGCTAGCCGTACGTATACTCAGCTCCGACAACACCAGCTAGCCGTACGTATACTCAGCTCCTACAACACCAGCTATCCGTTAATAACATAAACCTACATTGTCCAACTGCAGCGTGTTGTAGGCGTAAGGCAGCGTGTTGTTGTCTATCTTCTGCCAGTGCACCACGTAGGCAGTGGCGTTGGCACCGTCCTGGGGGGCGGACCAATCCAGGAACACCTTGTCGTGGGACACCACCGCGTGCAGCTCGCGCGGCGGACCTGGCAGCAGGCCCGTGCCTGGAACGAACACGAGTCACTTCGGTCGAACAAAAGTTATACCTACTTAAAAAAAATAACCAACGCAAAATATAGAGAGTATATAATCGGAATAGAGCGGTAAATATAATATATGTTTTGTATGAAAACAAATTCCGCCAAATTTGTGCTGCGACGCTGCGCCGATTCTGCGTTCTGATTGGCCGACTGATGGCCATTGATGGTCTGATTGGCCGATGGTACGTACACACAGATCACTGGTTGGTTGAATTACTTTTAAGTCAGTGACTAATCACTGACCGGTTTCGGAATTTTATGGCTCACATTACTATTCGATTCGGTTATATATATTATACTCGATGCAACGCAATAAAAATGACCTTGAAACGGCTGATCTGATTTTTGATGAAACATGTCAATTCTTAAACACCTGTTCACCTGTTTAACAACTACAGTGCCACTGACATACATACACACTCAACGGTAACACATAATATATTTTATTTTGCGTCACGACCGGTTAAAATTGGACGTAACAATAAGTGCCTTTTCACACGTTCCGGTTGCCGGGTAGCCGGCGGGTGGTATCCGGTAGCGAAATGTAAGCAAATTACGTCGTTACGTGTGAAAGCTGCAATACACTTCGCTACCGGATACCCGGCGCCGGCAACCCGACAACCAGTACGTGTAAAAAGGCACTAAGCCGTCTGACACGTATTGACGGTAGTTGCTGTAAAGTATCGGTAGAGACTCATATGACTTAGTTCAAGTCGAGCGATGAATTTTGTGGCACTAGAATGTCTAATATCTCAGTTGATCACAGTTGTTGAAAAGTATCGATACTTTTTATCGACATTTTTCAATATCGATTTCTCAGCTTTACAAATAATCATCCATTTTAAAGGGCCAGCGGTTGCTAGTTTGTAATGTTTATCATGTCCTGTTAACCGCACCTTCTTCGAAGCACTGGACAATGTTCCCGATGTAGGGCACGCAGGTGTGTAAGGCTGCTGAGGGAGCCCCGGAGCACACGCCGCGGCAGGCCGGCACCACGCCGCGTCTCGCGCAGCACTGTTCGTGGTTGCGACCTAGTAACGAGGGTTACTATAAGATAAAAACTGTATACCTTGATAATATTATAATTTGGATCTGAAATAATTACTCGTCTTGTCAGTAAAGTGGACTCAAATACCGACGCGGACGGCAAACAGCATGATGCTATCATTTCTTTATTTCATTAAATTTTTAGTCATAGATTTTTATGATATATAGGTATCAATATCCTAATGTTTTACACGATCATGTCGGACTTCTTTTATTTGCAAAGTATACTAACTCGGTATTTTATTTGAGAGCAGCTATCCCATAGACATAATGCCTCAATCCGTCCACTGGTGAACTATCCAATTGCTATTAGTTACATACATCTAGAGGACTTATAATTTAAACTCTTGCCAAGCAAGTATAAAAATTTCTTGGCAAAGTAGATAATTGAATATATGCCTAGAATAAAACTTGTAATCTAAAATATAAGGTTACTTTTGATGGCTGTACCGTTTAAGCACGACGCGCCGGTGAGTTTTTGTGAATACAGGATATAAGTTCTTTATATCGGTACGTGGGGCCCGCGGCTAGCGATGAATGTGTGAGCACCAGATAAATATGAGATGGATTTACCCCCCTTGGGAACGGTATTTCAAAAAAGCTACTCAATTCTTTACTTTCAATAAAAATATATGTTAAGATTCGTCTTCAAGGCACAATTACGA
Source organism: Helleia helle (assembly GCA_963853865.1). Classification (NCBI taxonomy): domain Eukaryota; kingdom Metazoa; phylum Arthropoda; class Insecta; order Lepidoptera; family Lycaenidae; genus Helleia; species Helleia helle. The sequence continues at coordinate 16,926,919 of OY971432.1, read as the reverse complement.
ATTTTACGCACAATCGCAGCATAGAAACGTTTTGTTACAAAATTTAGCTATCACTTACGAAAAAAATACAATATGAAATTTGTATTATATTTTTCTTCAGCTTTAAATCATTCAAAGCTGAAAAATACGAAAACGTTGGCAGATCTTCTAGTGTTGAAAAAAAAAAGATAAATCCACAGTAAGTCTAAATTGCGACGATGCTCTAGTGTCAAGACTCTAGTGGGTATGAACTCAGCCACTTGAATAAGAGGTCCGGCTCCTGCCCTTGTGATGCCTTGAAATGGGTTTTTCTAAATTTCTTTGCACACCCGAACATGAGACAATCGCTTGCTCACCGAATTGAAAATATCGTGAGGAGACCTGCATGCCTGATGAGATTTAAGTATTTGAAAGTGTATGAAGTTCATCAACTCGCATTGGGCCAACCCAACCCTCCTCGCCTAATTTCGAGGAGGAGACCCGTGCGAGCGTGGGATATAATATAAGGGTTGATATTCTTATGTTTAAACAAAACAAGGTAAACCGCTAATATATAACAAATATGTTGCGGACGTCTGCAAAATCACATCAACTTTAACATGGGTACCACCATCCTGCTTATTTCTATCATAAATCAGGTTGACTGTATTTTTGCCCTGTGTGGCGGCATTGGTGGCACTCGCCGGGTTTTAGAAAGAAAGAAAGAAAAATATTTTATTAGTGGGTGGAGCTGCGTACACTTACCAGCTGTCGGGCGCAGCGAGTCCCAAATACCCGCGTGGGGAGACCCACTCTTCCGCGGGATGCCTCAGAGCATTTCCCGGCGTTAAAGAAAAAAAGAAGGTTGACTGTATTTTGGAGACAAGATCTCTTTCCGAATAAACGACGCATGGGTGAGTTGTTTGTTCTTATTCCCGTTTTCACGATGGACATTGACCACGTACCGTCGGTATTTAGTTTGAGGACCCCAAAGTCACAGGACGAACGAAGCATTTGCAGTCCTTAGAATCACTTCACAAATCCTCACCTCCAGCACCACACCGCAACAGCTTGTGGAATTCCTGGGCACACAGCGGCGCCAAGGTCCTCAGGTCAGACATCTTGGCGTCGTAGGAGCACAGCGGCATACACACGCCGGCCAGCTGCACGCGCTCGCAGCACGCGGTCATATTGTACGCGTTGGCTGACTCCTCTATCTCCTCAACCACCTGGTGGGAGAGGATAATTGATACCGGCTCATCTTTGTAAGTGGCTTCGGACTTGACTGGTGCACCTTTGGTGATGGGTTTTAGACGTGAAATATTTATTGGTGCTAAAGCGTAGACTGAGAATCCTCTGTCTACGTGCTAAAGTCTACTCGAATGCAGTGACGTCAAATGGTATGAAATTTTTAATGTCACTGCCAGCGGCGCGTGACAGCCATTTTTGTTTCAATTTCCTCGTATATCTGATCATGTCAGTGTGGCTTGTTCAGTTAATAAGAAAATATCGTGAGTGACATAACATATTTGATTATATTTAATGACTTTGGATAATACCTACTTAGGTTAGTTTTAGTTTTATTTTAATAAGAAGACAATCTATTTAGAATATCTTGAGGCAACATTTGGTCGATTTTGGAAGTTGCTTATGTCGGCTAATTTCAAAGCTTTAATTATTGTCAAAGCAAATATTGTTTAGGAAAAATATTACCTGACTTTCAGTCCTGAATATTAGTCTCGGTGATGCGTCCCCGACGCCGTGCTCGTTCACGGCCTCCACGTAGATCTCGTAGTCGGTGTTCGATTCCAGGTCCTCCAATATATAAGGAGATTGGACCTGCGATAAACGTAAATATTAGATAGAACATAAGATATTACAAAATAACAAGTTTTAGTTTTTTTTAATGTCATAAGGAGACAACGGAGCAGTCGGAGCTTTATAGTGACTACCGACGCCCATACACATCCTTACAACCAAAAGTTATGCGGATGCGTTGCCCTTCTTTTCGAAAAACTCACAAACCACACGAAACACGACCGCATAGGTGTCTCTGGACGCTGGTATTATGTGAGCATGAGGTACAACCCCGTCTCTTACTAATAAGACCCAAATAAATAAAAAGAAGTAGGTATGACCCAAATACGGAATACAATATGCCTTCTTTAAAAGCTTGTCACCACATTGTTTACCGGTGGGAGGGAAGCGCTGTGCCGCGCTTGCGGCTGCATGGGTACCACCATCTTGCTTGTTTCTCCCGTGAAATAGCTTTGTATTTTATGTATTTTTATTTGTATTTCGGAGAGAAGGGCAAGACAGGCAGTGTAATTACTGGCACCGAGACTTAACATCTTATGTCTCAGGATAGGCAACACATAGATGAGTTGCCTGGGCTCGTTCCAGGTAAACTAGTTTATGTCCATGGGCGACGTCGACCACTTACCATCAGGTGGCACGTTTGCCAGTTTGCCTATCCAACTAACATAAAAAAAAACATTTATCCAAATTGGTAGCATAGGCGCTACGGTGGAACATAGGTACAATAAAATACACGGATTATCAAAATCAATAACCCTTCCAATCAGCTTTGCTGTAATCAGTAGGTATTTAGTTAGCATGAAATAAATTAGTGACGGTAAACTGAAATGGGCAATCAGCGAAAAGAAAGCAATTGTGACGTTTTACTTAAAGTTTTGTTTTTCGTATGGGTACTGCATTAAGTGGGTACGATTTAGACGCGATAACGTCTTATAAATTGATAAACACCGGCAGCGTGCACGAAAAAGTGTCTCGTTCTGCTGTCAAACGTCGGCCCAAGCGTTGGCTTGGAAACCATTATTTATAATAAACGTTAACTCGCGACAACGTGTTTTGTGTTTTTGTATTGTTTTCTAATGTTTGCGCGAATTTCACTCATTATAATATAACATAGGTACTCCCGTGACCATGGTTGCTGTAAAGTATCCGAAACGTCGGGCTTGTAAAAATCTTAATAAACCGCGATAAAATCCGTAAAAATTGTGTTTTTGTGTTTATTTCTACAATTTAATACGATGTAATTGATTCCCTCCATAATTTTCAGTCTAATTTCATTTTGTTCACTTCTATTAACTGTTTTTCTCAAAACAGCGGCAAAAAAGATAATTAATTTTTCATCAATGTTTCTTTATGACGTTATCACGTAAAACTATCGTCCGTAAACCGACTTTACAGACAATCAATATTTTTAAAAGAACTATACTAGTTTATTAATTTGAACTTTGATAGAAATACTTCGCTTAAGAAAATTCTGAGGCCGCGAAACTGAAAACAGAGCATTACGTAGATCTATAAAATTAGGTTACTATACCTTTTCCAAGGTGCGGTAATCCTCCTCAGCCTGCAAGGACTTGTAGTGGAGGTTGTAGTACTGGACGGTGTCGGGCAGAGTCGCGGGCGGGGACCAGTGTACGATGGCGTAGTCCACGTCGATGTTGGAAAGGTGCAGCCGCGAGGGCGCGCCCGGCAGCACGCCGTAGCCTTGCAGCAGGCAGTTCGTGTATGACGTCATAAACCGCAAGCATCTGAGGGGGGATAAAGCCTTTAATTGTATGACCGCTAAATATCTGTGGCACCGCAATGCTCAAACGGGAGGACCCATTTGGATGCGGTTTTTAATTAAAAACAGATTTTCTAGCGATGATCTAGGACATCATTAAAATCAGTTCAGCTATTTCAAGGGCAGGCTCCCTTGCTATTAGGCCTGTACTAGAGTGGAGACCACTTCGGGAAGATGGAAGGTCGGTCGACCTCTTTTAATGATGTAGATGATGTAGATATAGGGATTAATAGAATAGAATAGAATAGAATAGAATATGTTTATTTCAGGCAAAAGAAGTGCCCATATAATATAGTTAGTGTGTTAGTTACAAAAATCATTTTATAAAAAATTAAAACCGACTTCAAAAATACTAAACTAAAAAGTAATAAAATATGTAACTGTGTTTCTTTAATTTTTGTGCTTACAACTTATAATCAACTTAATCTTCTACTAATGCACAAACTTTGCGTTTACCACGTCCTTATAGTTTCTTTTGGAGTCGGTGTCAGCCAAGGAAGGTAGGTAGGGTACAACAACAAATACGACACAGACTCCAAAAGTAACTATAATGACGTGGTAAACGCAAAGTTTGTACATTAGTAGAAGATTAAGTTGTAAGCACAAAACTTAAAGAAACACAGTTATTTTATTACTTTTTAGTTTAGTATTATTGAAGTCGGTTTTAATTTTTTATAAAATGATTTTATTTCTTAATTTTTAGTGATTCCGAAATTCGTCGTCTTGGCGTTCATTGAAGGAGGCCTATGTTCAGCAGTAGACGGATAAAGGACGACGATGATGGTGATGATGATGATTACGATGACCGCGACATACTATGGTGTGCTACCAAATCATCCTATACGATTGTTACATCGACACGTAATAAAATGATCATATCATCAATGTAAATAAAACCAACCAAATAGTCATTATTGTGAATAACTAAAAAACGGCTTGTCAGATTTTAATAAAATTAATATGGGACCAAATTGGAAACACCAGCTTTCAAACAAAAAAATAACCATCGAAATCCATGCACAAACGGCGGAGTAATCGTGTCACATACATACAAAAAAAAAACAGACGAATTGAGAACCTCCTCTTTTTTTTGAAGTCGGTTCAAAATAAAGTTATAAGTATGTTAGTCGTGTTAGTTTTTGACAATAAATGTATATATATATTTATTTATTTTATACCATTCCATTGACTACCCTTACCCAATGTTTTTGGATAGGGCAGTCAAATCTATCCGCAATTACTTTCAGAATGCTGCTGCTGGCATTTCGCAGGCGCTGCAGCATAGAAGCTGTTTTTTTGCGTATAACGGCTTTAAAACCGTCGGTGTGAGCTACAGCAAACATTCCTGATGCACTGCAGCGCCACGGAAGCCCCAACAGCATTCTGAAAGCGTTGTTATACTGGACACGCAGAGTCTCATAGGATCGACGCTTATACCTCACCCACAGGCCACTCGAGTAAAATGATTAGCAGAATGCTTTAAAAAGCGTAATTTGTACTGTACATCGAGTGAATGAGTGCTCCAATATGGTTCAATATTTGTCGTGGCATTGGGCTCAGTAGCCTAAGGTGAACCCAGGTCAGCCAATTGAACTGCAGGGGCTGCACTTTGTCTTATAAGAAGAAAGGACAAAAGAGTTGGGGGTGACAAGGGTCGAGGATGGGAACCTCACCCCATTGTACTGTCACGACGTTGGGAGGGGTTGTTTTGTGGTGCGGGACAATCCCTCTGTGGAGGTGCTGTCAGTCCCTTGGGGGATTGACTAGCCGTTGAGGTGCCCTGTTGCGCAACAGATCCGAGGCACCTCACCAAAGGCGGGGTTATAGTGGATATTCGGCACAGATATGTGCCGTGAGTATCACACTGTAGGCTACATCAACACTGTACAACTGTAGGCAACACCATCGGACCCCACCCAGGGCCGTTGACGGCACTTAAAGGAATCCTCGTGTTAATAAAAAAAGGAATCAATGAGGGGATTGTCCCGTAACGTAAGAATATTTGCTTATTGCTGTAATTTAAGGAGATTGCTCTTATCGCTTAAAGGCTGTCATAAAAAGAACCAGTGGACCCGATACACGTCCTGTCTAAAACATTTAGTTGGACCGAATAATGAACTCGAACACACAAAAACACCACCAAAATTAACCCAGTCTTTAGGAGGAGTTCAGTGACATACACACACAAACACATACAAGGTAGTATTATACATCTAGAGATTATCATTTCTCACAAAACATACCAACACATACTTACTTAAAGTGATTAAAGTCCAAGGAGGTGATGTTTCCACTGCAGAGCGGGAGACAGGAGTCAGGCAGGCCCCTGGCGCGGCAGCACGGCGTGTGGTCCAGCCCGTTGGCCAGGCAGCCGAAGGTGACTCCGGCCCAGGGCGCGCAGATCATCAGATCTGTCACCTGCAGCTGCGGTTACAATCGGCGCTTGGTGATGGTGCGTTAGTCACAAATGGCGGTGGACATAGCGTGGTGGGACACAAAAGCTTGCATACATGAACCAGTTTCGACGTCTCTTTCTTACGGAGACTGATAAAATGTTTAAATTTCTAAGAAAATACGTAATTTTTTTTAACTATAAATTTGTCAAGTTGTCTATACATTTAGAATGTAGTTATAAAATATGATTCTTTTCTTATATAAATTTCGCATTGTGGCTCTATTTTAACAATTACGAAATATATTAGCGTCGGTCGTCTTGACGTTCATTGAGGTAGGCCTATGTCCAGCAATAGACGGGTAGGGGCTGATGTTGATTATGAATCATCGTCATGGGGTGCCATCTTCATATTGAAGCTTGGAGGTCAGCATTTGGTACTCCGTCCGATCATGGGATATTCTCTTCATCTGGTGGTAGCTCAACCTGATTATGAATAAGTATTGATATAGGCCCCTGTACAATCTTTTTGAAAATGCCATTTCTAAGGTGGCCATTAGTCGTCTTACTCAAATCATAAATATCTTAATTTTTGTAGTCTTTAGAAACAGTCACAATTTATATTTTACTAGCTGTTGCCCGCAGCTTCGCCCGCGTTAACTTTTAAAATTTGAGGGGTTGACCACCCTTATCACTTAGGGGTATGAAAAATAGATAGTAGCCGATTCTCAGACCTACTGAATACGCATATAAAATTTGGTAAAAATCGGTAAAGCCGTTTCGGAGGAGTACGGTAACTAACATTGTGACATGGAAATTTTATATATTAGATTAAATAGAAGTATTAAACGGATTGTATGAAAATCAAGAGTCTGGAAAATTCCAGTAAAAGCGAAATATGGTCCTTATTAAAGCGCGTGACGTCAACTTCGGGGAGTCACAAAAGTTCAGTCAGGCGAATGTTTGCTTTGAAAATTCCATAAATTTCTCTTAAGATGTCGCCCAATTACGCAGTACAACGTATACTGACCTACTTAAGTGGGTATTATATGTGTAATGATAGTAATGTTTCCTGACGTCGCCCGTGTAACTTATGTTTAGAATACAGGCTGGTTTGAAGGCAATCACCGTTGTAGCACAACTGCTAATCAATATAAGAAAGCGAAGATTTTGTTTGTCTTTTTAACACTATTATCTGGATATACCAGTCGGATTTGAAGAATTCTTTTGGGCTTTTATAGGCCTTTTAAAAGGAATTTCAATTTTAGGGCGAGTTAAACTCAGCGAGTGTGAACTCAAATAATCGAGCAAAGCCGCGGCAGCAGCTATGTATAAATTGCGGACTTACTTTGACTATGCACATTACGTGAATAATTAAGTTGTTCTAAAACCATTTAAATGTTTTAGCTTATCTAGGTCGGTGTTTATTGACTTAAACTAGTGCGGCTTCAAAGCCCGCGGTGGCCGAGTTAGTCATAGTGCAAATACTGTGTGCGGTATGAGAGTGGAGTGCAATACGTGATTACTGGTTATAACGAACACATTTATTTAGGACACTGAAATATGCACGATACAGTTGCACTGTTTATATTTTATGAAAAAACAGGCAGGTTGGCAAATATAATAGAGTATTCGATCTTGTTGAGACCAAGCAACTCATGCAGACGCAAGTCTCATTGCCGGTCATTACCCTGCATTTACCCTTTTTTGGAGCTAAGGTGCTTAACCTTAGAGTATACATAATATATAGAGTGCTACTGTCACGCCGCTTCATTGTGCCGTAAGCAGATGCGTTATATAGATATTTATCTATAGTGAAGCGCTGTGAGAGTGACGTTCCATGTGTAATACATTAAAAAAATATTTTAAATTAGGACATTCATGATCATCTTCATCATCAGCCTCTATCCATCCACTGCTAAACATAGTACCCCTTAATAAATACTAAGACAGAAATGTTATTACTTTCTTTTATTTTGCTTCCAGGAATCATTCTTACAAATTGGCACTTGATATTTCACCATTACAACATAAAAACAAATATGATTAAAAGCCTTTGTTTTTTAAAAACTGATTTCGAACGTTTCCAAGACAATTGTTTTGTCTATGTTCATACTTGTGCTTACAGTTCATACTTAATGACGCGCGCTCTATATAATATTATGTATACTCTAAGTGTTTAACGGTCTACAAGCAGGACGATGGTATCCATACAATATATATTTCTCAAAAACATTAGTTCCATAAACATACCCCAATCTCGAAGGTCTTGGTAGGATCGCAGAGCTTATCGACGCAGCCGAAGTGACTGACGCCGGCGTCGACGCAGCAGCCCCGCACGTCGGGCAGTTTGGGCGCCACTGCTACCTTCGTGTTCCTCCTCTTTCCGGGGGTGAGCGTTAGCGTCCTGACAATAATTCAGATTGTAGTTTCGATACTTTTATGCAATACTTGAGAAACATGATCAAAGTAGAATGATCGATCTCTGTGGCTCAGTGGTAAGCGCGTTGGCGCTCAAGCCGGAGGTCGCGGGTTCGAATCACCGCCGCCAGGGAACAAAAATATTTTCTATGTTCGTGGGTCATGGATGTGTATTAAATATGTGTATTATATAATCAAAATCTTAAATATGTATCGCATAAAAGTATTAAATATATTTCCGTTGTCTGGTACCCATAACACAAGTCCTTCGAGAACTTACCACGGGACCAGATTGACGTAGTGTGAAAACGTCCATATATATTATTATAGATATTATTATTATTATCATCCCATTCTATAATCGTAACCGCTAGTAAAAAACTAATAAATGTATGGAAATGAGATGAGAGAAATGAATTACATCGATAACGTCTTAAATGTAATTTCCATACATTTATTAGTTTTCTACTAGCGTTTACGATTATAGAATGGCATCTTGGCTAAACCACCCTGTGCTAAGTTGCATTTTGTCATCGTTGCCTTGAACCAGAAGTGAATGAGTCTTACTGTTGCGTTTCGTGTATTGAAACTAAAAATAAATTCTGCGTCCGTAACGTACATACGTTTCATAAATATCGTACGGTACCTAAGTCTAATAAAGTGTTAAATAAAAAAAATGCTGACCTGAGAAAATACTAGCATTGGATCACAATCTACAAAAGTAACTTCCCCGAATTCAAGCAACACGTTTGTATTGATTTATTCATACCCACTAAAGCGAACATCAGGGCCTGTAGACAAAGTGACATCGCTTTGTAGCCGAAATTCGTTATCGTCTTTGAGATAACGATAATAATTTTATAGCCAATGATAATCAAAGATCGTGACAGTGCAACGGCAACAACTGTCAAGTGTCAACAAAGTTCGACAAGAAGTGTCAAATCGGACCAAAAAATTAAAATTAATATCTATGTAAATAGACCTCATACACACTATAACTCATAAAAATTGTGAAAATGTTCCCTCCATGGCCCACGCCCACGGATAACGAATCAATATCAATAATAAAATAACATAAGTTTGACATAAGTGTTCGATAACCAATTGACAGTTTATGATTTTGTTACGAATTTTAACATTGTCTACCAACTTGCGATAACGATAACGAGTGACATAATTGACGACGGCTTATGTCAATCCCATACATTTTATTCTTTTCGAACTTCGTTATCGTTTTTTTAATGTTACTTTGTCTAAGGCCTCAGATTATTCCAAAACAGTTACCTGATCCCGTAGCTCGGCAGGCTCGACCCGTGAATATTGTACGAGGTCACTGTCACCTCGTACATCGTGAACGGCAGGAGGTCGTTCAGAATTAGGGACGATTTGTTCGCAGGGACTTTTATCACCATCGGCTGGCTAGTCGTTGACGTGTTCTTTAGGGAGCTCTCGGAGTCGTCTTTCAAATGGGCATCGAACGATCTCAAAGCTGTCACATTGACTACGTATTCTGTGACCGAGTCTGCGTTTTGTGTGGGCGGGTCCCAGGATATATTCAGTTGCTTTTCATTCAGAGGTTCCACTTCTACGTCTTCTGGTGGGCTTGGAAGGAGTTCTGCAAGACAAACATTACTATTATGATCGACCCCGACAACGACGAATCGATGTGAATCATGGTCTTTGAGGAATTGGTAGGCATAATGACTCGACTTCATCATCATCATCATCATCAACCTCTATAACACGGAGATTATGCCACATTTTTTTTCTTTTTTTTTCTTTAACGCCGGGAAATGCTCTGATGCATCCCGCGGGGGAGTGGGTCTCCCCACGCGGGTATGTGGGACTCGCTGCGCCCGACAGCTGGTAAGTGGACGCAGCTCTACCCACTAAAACCCGGCGAGTGCCACCAATGCCGCCTTTGGTGAGGTGCCCCGGATCTAGTAAACAAACAGGGCACCTCGACGGCTAGTCAGTCCCGCAAGGGACACCACCTACACAGAGAGGTTGTCCCGCACACAGTACAACCCCTCCCAACGTCGGGACAGTACAATGGGGTGAGGTTCCCATCCTCACCCCTTGCCCCCTGCTCTTATGACCCCTCTTCTTATAAGAGGGGTACAAAGAGCCCCCTTGGCCCAATTAGCTTCGCCCAAGGTGCAGCGGCTCACCCTAGGTTACTGAGCCCCATCGCCACGACAAGGCCTGAACCATGGTGGGGAGATCGTCCCACCTGGTCAATGGCCGACCAACACTTCGACTACCTAAATTTGACTTAATAGATAGATACATTTTTTATCGTTGGATTATATTTTATTGAAATCCAAACTGATAATGAAATGCAAAAATGTCCAAAATACGATCATGTTACGCTATTTTATTTAGCTTCAGTCAGCAGTGGCGAAATTACAATTTTAGGCTGGGAATTTATTGCTGGCTTTTTTACATTTAAACTGTGGTGCAGAAATCTTTTCATTGCTAAGTACCAAAGTGATAGCTATGCTGTCGCGTTTCGAGAGGTTTGTGACTTTCTTGTAACTCATTGGGGGAGATAGAGAAAAGGAGGGCAACGCATCTGTATAACCTCTGGTTGTGCGGATGTCTATGGGCATCGGTAGTCACCACAAGGCTCCGACTGCTCGTTTGCCTTCTTATACCATTAAAATAGTAACCATTCCTTAAGCAATACGACATCTAAAGTAGCTTTAGAATTCATTGTGACATTAGGAAGGACGTACTTATTTCTAATACCACGCACAGTGACGATTTGAATACAATCACAAATGACCTATTTAACACCAAACCCTATAGATTTAAATCTTTTATCTCACCAATCCCTTCGACGATGCAGGCCAAGGTCTTCTCCATGTAGGTGGCGCAGGAGTAGTGCGTCTTTATATTGTCAGTGACGGGCGTGAACTCGCCGCGGCAGACGTCCTGGCAGATGTCTGGCACGTGCTCCTGTACGCAGCATGGCACGTGGTTCCTGCCATCTGCCATGCATCTGGACGGGAATTGTAACATCTATTTTACCAAGGAAGAGATAGAACACTGTCTGCGTGGTCATCTTGCTTATTTTTCCGTCAAACAGGTCAAAATTAAGGATGGGACAGGCAGTGTAATTACTGGCACCGAGACTTACCATCTTATGTCTCAGGATAGGCAACACATAAATGAGTCGCCTGGGCTCGTTCCAGGTAAACTAGTTTATGTTCATAGGCGACGCTGACCACTTACCATCAGGTGGCTCGTTCCAATTCATCTTACATGAAAAATAATATTCCCAACTGCTTCACCCACCACACAAAAAAACCTGAATAAATAACCTATTACTTTTCACAATATGAAACCTAAGAAATATGAAATGCAAGTTCTGAAGTTTGGCGTGTACAAACAAACAACTCTTCACTTTATTATACATGTATAGTAGGTATGTACCTAAATCTATTTCTTACTAAGCTGCACAAATAAACTGAAACGAAAAGAGAGCAAAAAATAATTGATCGATTGTATTGAGATTGCCTGTGCAAGCTGTAGCTGTCTGTGCCTTAGAGTAGGTAATTATAACATTTTTTCATTAACTATAATCACGCAGTAAGTTAGGTAATCGAGCATAAAACCAGATAGAGTAATGTGAACCATAAAATTCCGAAACTGGTCAGTGATTTGCCACTGACTCAATAGCAATTCAACCAACCAGTGATCATAATGTATGTCCCATCGGCCAATCATCCATCAATGGCTATCAGTCGGCGAATCAAAGCGCAGAACCGGCGCAGCATCGCAACACAGATTTGGCAATTTTGTTTAAAATACAAAACACATTTATTTATTCCTCGCTTTTCGTGTTAAGATTGACCTAACAATAATACCTAACTTACGCGTGTGACTGTATCGCAGCTTTTAAATAAAAGTTGTGGTAAAGTAAAAGAAACCCAAAAGCTAATTGAAAAAAAAAACTTACAAAGAAAAAAATACTACCTTAAGTATTAGGCATTCGTATTCCTTAGTTTCGTAAAATATATTATGTTAATACAAACTTGTATTAAATATACATAATAAAATAATTACTTGACAATTGCGGGGAAGTCCGGCTGACAGGCCTCAGGGTCTTGACCGGTTCCTTCCAAGATGGTCTGTATGCTACAGAAGCCCAGACAAGATTTGGTGACGTTGGCGCTGACGCAGCAGTCCGTGTAGTTGTGTGCGATGGCCGTCGCCGACAGGGATGGTGCATTGGCTGAGTAGGAATCTGTCACGTTGTGGTTCTCTGGAGGCGTTAAACCTCTTGATATTACTAAAACAAAGGATAAGGCTATTACTCCAAAGGATTTTACCGGCGAGAGGGTTGCGCTGTGCTGCGCTCCCATCTGCATGGATACCACGATCCTGCTGATTTTTCCCGTAAAACGGTTTTTCTGTATTTCGAAGTGGTCAGGAGAGGCAGTGTAATTACGGTGAGGCTTAGTATCCTAAGGTGAACCCAACACCATGGGCGAAGCCAAATGAACCGAGGGGGCTGCTCTTTGTAGAAGAGGGGACAAAAGAGTAAGAGGGGACAAGGGGCGAGGATGGGAACCTCACCCCATTGCACTGTCACGACGTTGGGAGGGGTTATTCTGTGGTGCGGGACAACCCCTCAATGGAGGTGTCGTTGATCCCTTGAGGGACTGAATAGTTGTCGAGGTGCCTTGTTTGCTCAACAGATCTGAGGCACCTCACTAAAGGCAGCATTGGTGGTACTCGCCGGGTTTTAGTGAGTAGAGCTAAGTCCACCTTACCATCTTTCGAGCGCAGCGAGTCCCACATACCCGCCTGTGGAGTCCCCTGTCCCCCGCGGGATGCCTAAGACACTAGATATTCACTTGGCCCTTGATACACAAGGTCATTCAGTAAAATGATACGATCAACTTTACCATTCAGCCTGTGGAAGCTCCTGACCGGTGGCTCGGTGTTCAGCTCGCACATGTACAGCCCAGCATCAGAAGGCTTCACCGACTTGATGACCAGCGCCCACACGTCGCCGCCCTTGGTGATGCCTGGACCTTGGAGCGGCTCGTCAGCTGAAAATAACTTATATTTAACACATAGCAATAACATACTAAACTACATTATATACTAAACTACATCATAAGATGTAGTTTAGTATGTATAAACATACATACTCCAATCCGACGCCGGGAGGCTGTGTGGTCGATGACTACACGGTGGGCAATCCTCCACTTTAACAAACCATAAGTGAGCCAAATCGGCTCACACTAATCCGATGTAGCATTAGGGCCTTTGGGCCGTTAGCATAGATCATTCCGAAAAAAAAAACTACATTATTCATCTCCTCCAGGTGATTCTATTTTTTCCAGTTTTGCACTCTCTGCACAAAGCCCTACCGGTCACTCTTTGAATTACCCACCAATCTTTTGGTCTCCCTTTATTTCTTTCCCCACTTCACATCCAGTGCATTGTGTGGCACGTTTGGTCCATCGCTTGTCTGTAGCAAAGGCGAAGGCATTTGAAGCTGCTGCTGTTTTTAGTATATATAGCACATACTTATCAAAAAACTATTTAATTTCGTATTCGAAATAGGTCAATAGGTCAATCCTTTAGGCGCAACGAAAAAATCGAGCTTATATTTTTGCACTTTTTAAAGCTATTTTGAAATATTTTAGAGGTGTTTCCATTTGCGGCCAAACATGTATAAAAACCTCTCTGGCTCTAATTTATAAAACTTATAAATAGTTTCATGAAAAAATAATATTTAGTAGATAGGTAATATTTTATAATTCTAGATCAATTTGCAAAATTGTAACGCTACAGTTTAATTAAATAATTTGAAAAAAATAAACTACTTTCATACGCATCGGTTTTTTTAATCATTATTATTTTGAAGTAATTAACTTAAAAATGTTTATAAATTATTAACTAAAGCAGTAATTTAAATAAATGACTATCCAGGTACATACATAGGTATAATTATAGTCAAAATACCTTCTAATATACAGAATCATATTCAAAATATTTATACTCACAATCATCATGCAATACCCTGACTCTCTCGTCTCTCGTGACTCTCACTCCTCCAGCCGTCAGCAGCTGGAGATCTCTCGCTCTCTTCCACAGCACGGGTTTCCCCCTGGCTCCCAACACTACACATGTCAATAGGGCATCCTCCCCACTCTTCACAGCCACCCCCCCAGAGGGTGCCCTCATCCAGGCCTCTTTAGTTCCATCTTTCTGTTCACTGGCAGAACTGACGCCTTCTGCTGTATCTTCCTGGGGATCTGGAAAAAGACATTTGTAAATTAAACTAATTCTTGCGGCTTACTATTTTTTATATTCAATACGTCTTCGATCTTTACAGGAACCAAAGCTGCGAAAAAATGATGTTTACTAGCTGTTGCCCACAGCTTTGCCCGCATTAACTTCGATTTACAGCCGTACCCGGATTGATAATTATTATTTTTATAGCCTACGTTACTCCTTATAATATCAGCTATCTGTCAGTGAAAGTCTCATTAAAATCGGCCCAGCCATTTCATAGATTAGATACAGATAGAGAGAGAGATAGAGAACAAACAGACAGACAAAAATTGTAAAAAATGCTAATTTGGTATTGCATCTTGTACACATCCATATGCATTCAATAAAAAGCGGTTATTTTAATATTACAAACAGACATTCCAATTTTATTTGTCCTTATAGATTACGGATTAATCCACGCGGAATAAGTGAGGCAACAACTTACAACATTAATGAAATGTTAATTAATTAAACGTGTTAGCCGCTTGTGTTTCGAACATCTACACTTTTTTATGTTAGTTGGATAGGCAAACTGGCAAACGTACCACCTGATGGTAAGTGGTCGACGTCGCCCATGAACATAAACTAGTTTACCTGGAACGAGCCCAGGCAACTCATTTATGTGTTGCCTATCCTGAGACATAAGATGTTAAGTCTCGATGCCAGTATTTACACTGCCTGTCTTGCCCTTCTCTCCGAAACACAGCAAAGCTGTTTCACGAGAGAAACAAGCAAGATGGTGGTACCCATGCAGCTGGGAGCGCGGCACAGCGCTTCCCTCCCACCGGACCACACATTATCCTTTTATTACAGTACAAGTCACAGAACATATACATTATCAAAGGAGCCTCGGTCCTCAACTGATAACGATGACGTCGAGAACATTCTCCGGAAAATTATCTTCGATTGAGGTTTATTGAGGACTAAAAGCCAATATGAACATTTCTGATAAAAGTGAATACCGTTTGTGGAAAATTCGTGAATATAAATATGAATATAAAGTTGCGGCTCCTGTGCTAGCGTGGAAATAGTGTAAGAAAGGTTTGTTTTTAAGTAACACTGAATGTATATACTCTGCATTATTATTATCCGTTATTACCGTGTAATAATCGGTCAGTGTTGGACGCGAGTAACAAGGGATCGGTCGTCTTGGTGTTCATTGAAGGAGGCCTATGTACAGCAGTAGAAGGAGGCTGATGATGATGATAATGATGATTATGATGATGATGATAATAATGAAATCTAGATCGCAAATATATCATTTATTATCTGAGACAGTTAATTAGCAGTTAAAATTAAAGTCTTTAGTGTCGAACTAGTGTTTTTAATTAGTTCCTATAATAAAAATGTATTTAAATTTTCTCTTGCAGTTGACTAAAAGAAAGAAAGTATTTACACATTTTGTTTTACAGTTGGCGAAACTGTGGTTCGAGAATATTCCTTTCCTATGATTGTTACGTATGAAACGACCGCCATTAGCAGGCGGACGTCGATGACGTATTGAAAGGACCATGAAAGAGGAAGCCCGTTTGTTGAAATGCATGGCGCAACCGCATAACGCTGGTAATTAACTTGCTTCACTGCGATGAGCACTTTGAACATTTTAGAGGTCATTTTGCAGATAAAATAGAGCATAGGCTCTGCCTGTGGAGGGGGGGGGGGGTATTAATTATGAAATTAAAAATAAAAGGGGAAAAGATCTTACAGAAAAGGTTTGAGTTGTTGTTTTATTACATAAAAAGTATTTTTATGAAAGCACTTGTCCGCCATTATCAAACGCTAATCTGCAGAATTACCTTCTAGTCTGATTTCAGGAAATTCTTTTTTCACGAAAAAAAATAGTTTTCAAGAAAAGTATGTTGTAACTTATTTTGGAAATTAAAGTAAACACTTGAAGGATTTTTAAAACAACTTTTGGGACTGCTAATCTCGCGGGTAACAATTATATTATTATCAAAAAACGTGGCCGAAGTCACAAGCAGCAGCGATTAAATAACAAAACCGCTGTCACTACGGCCACACGTAATCCATTTAAATTCCACAGCTGGCACACGTGACAGGCCAGGATAAAGGAATCAAGGAAAATTGAGCGGCCGCCTCCCGCCACTTATTGAATCAATGTTATATAAAAATGTGCCTCCATTTGGACCTTATGATTTACAAAACGGACCATGTATGGTACACGCTCGGACGCTCGGGTGCGGGTCGCTTATTGGGTATTTTATGGGTTCTTAATATGGCTGCCGGTTTGAGTGTATTTTGTATTTATAATCGACACGGCTGGTAAAGATGTTGATGGCCACTTCACTTTTTTAAATTCTAGTTTTTAAGGATACATGTAGACCGGTGGGAGGAAAGCGCTGTGCCGCGCTCCCGGCTGCATGGGTACCACCATCTTGCTTGATTCTCCCGTGAAACAGCTTTGCTGTGTTTCGGAGAGAAGAGCAAGACAGGCAGTGTAATTACTGGCACCGAGACTTAACATCTTATGTCTCAGGATAGGCAACACATAGATGAGTTGCCTGGGCTTGTTCCAGGTAAACTAGTTTATGTTCATGGGCGACGTCGACCACTTACCATCAGGTGGTACGTTTGCCAGTTTGCATATCCAACTAACATAAAAAAAAATGTATTGTCATCAGTCCTCGATAAATCTATAAAGGTTGAACGAGAGCTGGCCGTTTGAAGTGGGTCAAAATCGCGCCCAAAGAAATAGGTTACAAACATACAAACAAACACACATACAGGTGAAGCTAAAATGCGTGTAATTTAATTTGATATTATTATTCTTATTATTATAATTATATCTTTACTAATAAAACAGCGCTGAAAAGATTGTTAGATAGGCAACACATAAATGAGTTGCCTGGGCTCGTTCTAGGTATACTAGTTTATGTTCATGGGCGACGTCGACCACTTAGCATCAGGTGGCACGTTTGCCAGTTTGCCTATCCAAGTAACATAAAAAAAAGACTCGTTAGCAAATAATTACTTAAATGAACTAGAATAAGTCAAGTTTCGCACCATTGTTTAAGATTTGCGGGGGCAGTAGGGCTCCGTAGCCTAAGGTGATCCCAGCACCTTGGGCGAAGCCAATTGAACGGAGGGAGCTGCTCTTTCTCTTATAAAAAGAGAGGACAAAAGAGCAGTGGGGACAAGGGGAGTGGATGGGGACCTCCCTCCATTGCACTGTCCCGGCGTTGGGAGGGGTTGTTCTGTGGTGCGAGACAATCCCTCTGTGGAGGTGACGTCGGCACCTTGGCGGACTGGCTAGCCATCGGGGTGCCCTGTTTCTCAACAGAACCAAAGATCCCTTGCCTTATTTACATGAAATTTAAAAAATACGTAGACAATGAGATTTGATCTATCATGAATTTTGTGACATGATTCTTCTAAATTTTAAATGTATTATTTTGTTATTAAATGTCCTCCCGTCACCATGGTTGCTGTAAAGTATCCGAAACGTCGGGCTTGTAAAAATCTAAATAAACCGCGATAAAATCCGTAAAATTGTTTCATTTATAATGAGTGAAATTCGCGTAAACATTAGAAAACAATATGTATTATTTTGTGTGAGTATTCATTAATATTGTATATCATTTAATCAGATACTTTTACGAGTAATATTAACTAGGTATTTTATATATTTACCACTGTTTTAGAATACTTCGACATCAAAGAGCCAATATAGAAAATGCCTCGCTCTATTTGAGTATATCGGGACAGACGAACGGACGCGTGTAACGAGAAGCGATGGGCCCGAGAAAGCGCCAGGTATCGTATGACACACCGGTGGCCTGCTTGGGAACGTATCGGGTTTGTTCTACGGTATTTACGATATTTTCCACGAGATATAAAACCTAAGTTCAGTCGTCCAGCAATGACAGCATTGGAATATACGCTCATTGGGACCAGGTGACTTGGGTACCCACCATGGTTCAAGCCATGTCGTGGCAGTGGGGCTAGTCTAAGGCTAGTCTAAGGTGAACCCAGCACCTTAAGCTAAGCAAATTTAGCCAAGAGCTGCTCTTTGTACTCCTCTTATATGAAGAGGGGACATAAGATCAGGGGGACAAGGGGTGAGGACGGGAACCTCACCCCACTGTACTGTCCCGATGTTGTGAGGGGTTGTTCTGTGGTGTGACAACCCTTAATATGGAGTGTGGAGGTGTCAACAGCTTAGAACAACAGTTGTTACAAAATGACACAATAGGATAATTCATTATTGTAAAACAGCCGTTATTGCCGTTTTAATAAAAAATTAAATGTATTATTCAGTACTACCTGTTTTAGCAACCATGTTAATGATCACATAACAACTTAATCACGTTGTCAACAACAAGTATACCTGCTTTTATCCTGAAGAATAAAATATTTTTGTCACTAAAATAATAGTTCTTTCAGTTGACAATAAATTTATTAAATATTTGTAAGAATGTTCGCGCAAAGAGTCAGCCGTGTGTCCGCCAGCTCGTTCTACATAACGGAGGTGCGATACAGAGTTGAAAGGACTCTCAAAAGGAGTCTCTTTCCTCATAAATCCTGATGTTATCTGAATTCTTTGGAGATGTCTCGCCTTTGACATAGGTATGACTTGATTGATATACTAGCAACAAGATGAAGGTCTTAAAGGTGACACAATATCCACTGTCCGCATATAAAATACATTTGTGAAAAATAAAATAATTTTGTCATCAATCATACCTAAAAGTTGGAGGGATGCGTTGTGCCGCGCTCCCGGCTGCATGGGTACCACCATCCTGCTTTTTTCTCCCGTCAAACAGCTTTGTTTTGGAGGGAAGGGCAAGGACTTAACATCTTATGTCTCAGGATAGGCAACAGATGAATGACTTGCCTGGGCTAGTTCCAGGTTAACTAGTTCATGTTCATGGGCGACGTTGACCACTTACCATCAGGTAGCACGTCTGCCAGTTTGCCTATACAACTAACATAAAAAAATGAATAGCGACACTCGCTACACCTGAGGATTAGCCTCTTAGGAGATATAAAATGTATGTAGCTAACATATTCTATTTGAAACATTAATTATAAAAACACTAACTATGTCCCGCGGCTATACCCATCCCCCAATTTGAAAAAATATTTTCAAAATATAGCCAGTTCCTTTTTCCTATTCTAATGATTGGTCTGTCAAATGCAAACTGAATTTTTGAAATCGGATTTTTTATATTTCCCTAGATCCGTTCGTTTAGTTATATAATATACTAGCTGTTGTCCGCAGCTTCGCCCACGTAACTTAGATTTATGATTGTTTTTCTAGCCTATTATATTATGTATATTATAATACTACCCTATAAAATTAAATTTTGTTTAATAATTTCTTGTAATATTAAATCAGATTTTGTTCTCTATTTCATTGGTTTTAATTTTATTTTCGCGGAACGCTATTCTTTTCTAAAATAAGGTACCTGTTCCTTATAACATGAGCTATCTGCCAGTAAAAATCGCGACAAAATTGGTTGCATTTAGTGAGAATCTGTTAATTTGAAATCACAAACAGACACTTCAAGTTTATGTATATATACACTATTTGTAACATACTTGAGATATATTTAAATGTATCATACAAATTGATTGCGATTAGCGGGATCCGAACCCGCGACCTCTGCGTCTAGAACTCTACAATCCGGTCATGAAATTAGGTATAATAAAATCGATATTGAACTGTTAGTATCCGCCAAAAATTGGAATAAAGACCATATCGACAGTAAAAATAAATATCCCATGTACTTATTAAATAATTCATATCAATTCCACGGATAACCAGAAAATCTTACATATTGGATTAAATGTATGGAAAATTACCTCCGAGATCCCCCGGCACATTGTGATATCGGAAAAAATATCAACAGCGGGAAGGTACCTCCTGAACGATTCAGGGAGAATACAACTTGCAAGATAACGACATTGCTTTACCCAATATGCTATATATTATACAATACTTTTACGAGTGTCGTAACGTGGAGACCCGATCATCAGGCTGTATCGTGTATATAGCCTTTTAATGTACCAATATATCTAAACAAATTTGTCTTAATATGTATGGACATAATAATATCTATGGACGCTTTTTACACCACGTCAATCTGGTCCCGTGGTAAGTTCTCGAAGAACTTGTGTTACGGGTACCAGACAACGGTAATATACTTAATATTTTTATACTATACATATTGTATTTAAGATTTTTATTATAAAATACATATATTTAATACACAGGAACACAGAAAACTTTTTTGTTCCCTGGTGGGATTCGAACCCGCAACCTCCGGCTTGAGCGCCAACGCGCTTACCACTGAGCCACAGAGGTCGTCAAAAATATTTGATTGCGATTTTGTATAACGACTTGGAACGTCGTTATAAATTCCAATTTAGTGTCATAGCGTCTTACCCCGAATAAATTGAAATCAATATTTTGTTTTAATGATAGTTGGATAGTAAATTAAACGTTCTTGAAGTTTGTTAATGTTAACTTTTTCATTATTTTTCGAAAAATGCGAATTTTTTAATACATTGTTTATTGGTTTATTGGTTTCATTACTGTTTAACGAGAGAAACAAATAAGACAATTATATTATATGCATCAATGTATAATCGAATTGCTATAGGATCAATTTAAAACCAAATACATTTCTAGTAGATATATCTACGAGAAATGTATTTGGTTGTAAATTTAAAGAGCCGAATTTTAAAGATAACCCTACCTGGATAGAAAACTAGTTGCAAATTATTAGAACATCAAGGTTCGTTTTATAGCCGGTAAATAAATTTATTCAGGGTTGTGGGAGCCCCGACTATTTGAATTTATACACACCGCAGGTATTTTAATAGTACTTTTGACCGCAGCTTCGACTGGAATACAAAAGTTTTATCAAACTCTTAGCTATGTAGAAATACTAAAGAACGAAGGCTGGCTAAGTTATCCTCGACTTTGAACTAAAAGGGCAGTCCTGGATTTTTGTACATTGACTTTCACCTTTTGATCTGACATATTAATGTCACGAAAGGTGAACGGGGCTGTTGAGCCGCCTTATGAGGTCAACGTCGCCTATAAACACGTTTTCGCGGGTCTAGACCTTGTTATGTCAGGAACAAGCTTCCCCCCACCACAGTTCAAGCCTTGTCGTGACGGTGTGGCTCAAAGGCCTAAGGTGAACCCAGCACCTTAGGCGAAGCTAATTGAACCAAGGGAACTGCTCTTTGTACCCCTCTTATAAGAAGAGGGGACTAGGGGCGAGGACGGGAACCTCACCCGCATTTACGTCCCGACGTTGGGAGGGGTTGTTCTGTGGTGCGGGACAACCCCTCTGTGGAGGTGGCGTCGCTCCCCTGAGGGACTGACTATCCGTCGAGGTGCCCTGTTGCTCAACAGATCCGGGGCACCTCACCAAAGGCGGCATTGGTGGCACTCGCCGGGTTTTAGTGGGTAGCTGCGTCCACTTACTATCTTTCGGGCGCAGCGACTCCCACATACCCGCCTGGGGAGACCCACTCCCCCGCGGGATGCCTCAGAACATTTCCCGGCCTTAAAGAAAAAGAAAAGGAACAAGCTACTATTGGCTACGCTACTACGATATTTTTTCCAAGACTTGAATATTTTCACGTAGGTATTTGGTAGACAAATGATACAACTGGCTGCTCGAATAATACTGTCTTTATTTTAGGATAACGTATGATTATATAGGTTTGATGCCAGAGCCAGCCAGAAGTTATATATAGAAGATTATTAATTAACCCTTTGAATCCCAGTGTAATTAGTTCTCCAACTGGGTGCGCTAAGTTGAAACTTGTAACAAACTATTTACCTATCACCTCTATTCGACCAATATTATTATAAATAGAAATAACTCTCCAGTTTTATTAATTCTAGTTCTTGTGACGTCATCCGACTGGGTTTCATATCAATCGTTTTAAGGGTCACAATTTATAATAGGATCCCAGAAAATGTTACAATGTAGTTGGAATAATTAAATTTAAATAAATTGGAACAATTGAATTAAATAATATAATATGTATAATCTATTTCTATGTGACGGAATATCCCAGAAAACTTTAAAGGTATAAGAAATCTCTAATAGAGATAAGTACACCTTGTTTAAAATGTATCAATTGCTTATTATAATTGTGTTAAAATGTGAACAAAAGAATAAATAAATAATATAATAATTAATCTCCGTGCAGTGCAGATCCGTGTTAAATTCGAGTGGCAAGGGATCGGCCGTTCTGGCGTTCATTTAGGGAACTCTCCGTTCAAAAAGTCAAGGAGTCTGGACGGAGCCGATTGCGAAAACGAGTGGTCCGTCAGTGGAAGTAGAGGCTGGAAGAGCCTGGTGCGGGACACCGCGTGTCGACCATCGGTCTAATCCTGAAGCAATGCAATCACTGCAGCAGCAGTGATGACACCACCTTACGGAGTGCCCAACTTGGGCGGAGACAAAGGCGCCCCTTATCACTGAGCGGACCTGTCTGACCTGACACTGCGTGCGCCTCGGTGGAGCCGTAGTATTTAGAAGTATAAATAATTCAACTGTAAATGTGGATAACTGAAATGTATATCCAACAAAAAACGCAAATCGTAAATCATCGCGCCAAGTACACATTCAAAATTTATTAAAAATAAAAAAATGATTTCGATTCTTTACAAAAAAATAATGAAATCCTGAAAAAAAAAACCAAGTACCTGAAATGAATCGAAATAAAAAAGAATACGTTCAAAAAATATAAAAAGAAATTGGTGTACTTGGTGTAAGTATTGCACTTAATAATAATTGATCCGCTTGTTTCAGTTGACGAATATATAAATAACATTTCAACTAGCTTTTAAAAAAAATTAATTTATAAACAAAATAATTTGATGCTTACCGCGTTTACAGATTTATTGAGGTCCCAATATTTCGGCAATGTTTCAATCGCCATGATCACGGAGAGACAAGTTAGTTTAAAACAATATATAATTTCATCAAGTATATAATTCCAATTGGTCCTTACTCCTAACATACCACACGGTTAATGCGCTTGTACCACATCCTAGACACCCGTTTCTATGCCCTAAACTCTAAACCCTTGTAAATCTAATTTTCGACATATTGCTTCATATAAACCAACTCATAGCACTTGCTACTTCATGTACATTTGTTACCTAGTGTAGAAGGTACCTACGTAGTAGATAGAAGCCCCAAAATAAAAAAGTTATTAAATCGCGTTTGTGTGGTGAAAGATATTATTAAATAAAATACTTTACGGAGATACCACACCTTGGGAATAGGGCGTTCCTCTCAGTCATTTTAGGATAACAACATGTATTTTTTTATTAAATATCGGAAAAGATTAGTTAAACTGAGTTTGTTTCCCCGGTTCTTCTCAGTTGACTCGACTTGGAACCGGTGGTAGATTCAATTGACGTTCAAAAATATACTTTATTGGTACTATTTTGAATAAAAAAAAATATTTGATTACAATGAAACAATTTTTATGGATTTTATCGCGGTTTATAAGATTTTTACTATCCCGATGTTTCGGATACTTTGCAGCAATAATGGTCACGGAAGGACTGATTCGATTTTGATAGGTGATGGATTTATATATTTTAGAATGTACACATCAACTAACTTCTACTTTCTACTACGGGCTCAAAATCTCCAATTACGACTGGACATAAAGAAGGCTTAAAAATACAAAGATCCAAGTAACTAACTTAGTTAACTAGAAGTTAGTTAACTAGCACTCAAATGTATATAGTAATAGGTGGTAATAGATAGGCGAGTAAATAAGTACTTAAAACATTAAAAGGCTTTTTATTAGTAGGTAGAGTCATGAAATAAATACGTTAGCATATGCTGGCGATGATGATGATGATAATGAATCAATTAACGACAACTTTTCTAAAAGGTGTTTGATTTTTCACGTTTCAGTCAGCCGGCTAATTGCGGAAAAGTCGTAACAAAATGGCGTCGACAAAGGATTTAAACTCCAAGGTGAATCTGCGCTCTGTGGCGGAAAATTTACAATTTAATTGATATTGTCATTTTATTAAAGTACTTTTAAATTGCGCACTAGCTCTCACCAGTTATATTCTCTTCCTCATAGAATTTCTTTCTACGGATTATATTGTGGTTTAGTGAGACAATCGAACATATAACTGGAATAGAGCGGAAATGTCATGTGTATTGTATGTAGACAAATCTCGCTAAATTTGTACTGCGACGCTGCGCCGGTTCTGCACTCTGATTGGCCGACTGATGGAAATTGTGGACGATTGACTGATGGCACGTATACACAGATCACTTGATTTCTATTACGTCAGTGACAAATCACTGACCAGTTTCGGAATTTTATTCACACTATTCTATCCGGATATGTGCTCGTTGATAAAGACTTTATATTCCTGAAATGTAATGGTGTTCTTAGTATAAGATGACAATATTTAGATGACAAACTTAAAATTATATCGTTAAATAAAGTAAGACCTAACGTAGAGTCACTTTCTCCAATTGAACTGATGCTCTAGAGTCTAGACATACATTGGCAACTACAGAATGCCTAAGAATCGGTCTTCTTTGCTTCCATTCACAAAATTCATGATACTATCATTCCACAGGAGTATGTGAAAAATAAAACTTAGATAGCGCCTTTTGACAAGATGAGCGGTGCGAGATTGCACACTTGTGCTAACACGTACCGAAATACAATTTTGTGATGTGAAAGTGCCAACAAAGGGGCGGCGAGAGGTAATCCCCTCCGCCCTGATCGAGGGTCCCGTGTCGTCGGCGGCCCTGTGTCTGACGTGATATTACCGGGGAGGGATCTTACTTAAATTACACTTAATATAGATGAAATGAAATTGTTTTTACAAATTCTATCTCAGAACCGGTTAAGAAACGGATCAAGCTAATTGTCTTGGGTTTCGACACTATATAATATGTTTGTGATAGCCTTTTTGACGTGACAACGTCTTATAATTCGATGGAGCCGGCTGCAAGAACGAAAAAACTTGACGCATGCGGCGTTACCTCGCTCTGAGGCGTTCCATTTTCTTATGACGTTATCACGTTCAACTATCGTCAGTAAACCGACTTTGCAGACAACTGATTTTTGACGTGACAACGTCTTATAATTTGATGGAGCCGGCTGCAAGAACGAAAAAACATGACGCATGCGGCGTTACCTCACTCTGAGGCGTTCCATTTTCTTATGACGTTATCACGTTCAACTATCGTCAGTAAACCGACTTTACAGACAACCGATTTTTTTATATCGTAGGGAAATTCTTTATGCAGCCAAGATCTTCAGGTACATCCTGACTTTATTTGGGACACCTGGGAACTTCAGACGCTTTTTGAGGGTACCAAATCTGCAAGCAACAGCAACATCATTATTAGCCTTTTTCTGTCCATTGCAGGATATAGGCCTCGTTCAATGAACGCTAAGACTATCGATCTCCCGCCACTCGCATCTAACAAGGACCACCCATTTTCTAGGATCATTATCAAAACTTTATTCCATTTTAATCGTTCATTAGCTTATAAGTATAAATAGGTATTCTTACAAAAAAAATATAATATGATAGAACTTTGTAATAATACGACAATTTTGGTAGAGTAATAGAGGTCGAACAAGTCCTGGGTCCTAATCCTTGTACATAATTCTTAATGTTCCGGCGTAGACCCTAAATAACAAATAGCCTTAAATTCGACCATAAATAAAACGGTTAGCCGTGAATAATCCATTAATTTATAATCCTAGCCATAACTACACCGTATGTTAATTATGCCGACTCCTGTTTTCATTAGATGCTCTAATAAAACTCCCTAAGGGCCCAGGTTAGGGCTACGTCACAGAGCACGCTATAAGCTATCAACTTGGTAATTATATCCTTCACAAGTCATGCAATTAAGTTCTTGTTATAAATTAGTAAATGTCTTTGGTAGAGCCAAAATGAAAGTTAGCTAAAGTTGATAATAGAAATTTGGAATAGCGTGCTTGTAATCTTTTAGTACTCTTTTTGTTTTCTTTACGCCGGGAAAGGTTATGAGGCATCCCACGGGGAGTGGGTCTTCTCAGCCGGGTATGTGGGACTCGCTACGCCCGAAAGGTGGTAAGGTGGACGCAACTCTACCCACTAAAACCCAGCGAGTGCCACCAATACCGCCTTTGGTGAAGTGCTCAGGATCAAATGAGCAAACAGGGCACATCGATGGCAAGTCAGTCCCTCAAGGGACTGACGCCATCTCCACAGAGAGGTTGTCCCGCACAACAGAGCAACCCCTCTCAACGTCGGGACAGTACAATGGAGTGAGGTTTTCTAAAATTTTGTACGGAAACATATTTCCGAATTTCAAAATCACACTCTATATGTAAAATACTAAAGTAAATATTACAATACCCTAAAATCGTAATGAATATGAACATATCGTATGATACGCTTTTCAAAATTCAGCTCAGAATAAAAAAAGGTGTATCGCATTTATTTTTTGTCCCTTTTCATTTATATTTTAGTTCTCGCTTATTGCTCTACCTAGGGGCGAACGTTGCATGTGCCAAAACTGAAATAAGAGGCGAGCTTAGTGTGTTGAAATATTAAATTAAATCTACATTTACGTGTAGTTCTTCTAGCGTAACATCTCTATTAAGGGGCATTCTCGCGGGTTTAAACAGATGAGAAACAGAATAAACAGACAATTTCTTGAGATTAACTAAAGTAGTTCTGAGTATCAGCTATATCGTCACCAATGTATGCTTGACAAATAAATGATGGTAATAGTAATATAATAATAATATCAACCCTTATATCTCCCACTGCTGGGCACGGGACTCCTCCTCGAAATCAGGCGAGGAGGGTGTTGGGCCATAGTTTACCGATGCGCTGCCATAAACATAATGTAGAGCACAAATATCAACATTGAAAACATTGTTCGTCGGGTAAAATCTTTTAGCAAAATAGCATGACTAGTTATCTAGTGCAGAGTAGACAAATCTGGAGGTGTTGTCATTAGTGTAGTAGGTATTCGTGTAGTATTCGTGTAGTATTAGGCAAATTGGCAATCAGTGTGGTCTTCGAGCAAATATTCGTCATACGTAATCCAATAAGCAGTCCAGGTCATAACTGTCGGCTATTTGGCAACTGGATAAGGGCCAAGGAATAAAAGTACTATTCAATCAAATAAAAATCCCTTGTGAAAATTTGTTACTCGATGAACAGTAAATGAACGGGTTTCAATGTTTGTGACTATTGAACGTAGCGTTTGTTTATCTTGGTAAGAGGTTTCTGTGGGAAATGAAAATCATTACGACCGGAATCACTACGAACTGTACGATACGGCCATAAATAATACTATCAATGGACGCTTGTACACCACGTCAATCTGGTCCCGTGGTAAGTTCTTGAAGAACTTGTGTTGCGGTACCAGACAACGGAAATATATTTAACACTTTTATACTATACATATATTTAAGATTTTATTATATAATACACATATTTAATACACATCCATGACCCAGGAACACGGAAAACTTTTTGTTACCTGGCGGGATTCGAATTGTCTTGCTGCCTTGCGAAAATCTCCGGCTTGAACGCCAACGCGTTAACCGTTGAGCCACAGAGGTCGTCAACAGGCCATAAGTAGCCGGAGATTGAAATAGATTGACTGAATATCCGACTACTACCCCATTGGTAACGAGTATCCGGAGATTTAGTAGACGGAATAGATCTACGTCTAGAAGTGGTCAATAGTAACTTAAGAAATATTTCTCCGACTTAATTTGTAACGTTGAGCCGGATATTTGATTAAATTGAATGGATTCCCGTAGTCGTGTCTATACCCGATGGTTAAGTAGATATTGTTAGTTAGGTAGCCAATCATTATTAGAGACCCTTTATCCTAGATCCAATGAAAAAATGTTGCTGATAAGAAAGTAACCAATTATTTGCAATCACAAACAATATAGTAATATCGGAAATCCCGTATGAATGGTCCACACGAGCTGCCGACGTTTGAGGCTGTGGCGAGCGCTCGAGATCCGGATAAGAAATTAAATCTCCTTAGTGACACGGCTTCTTATTCGCTTGTGACCTACATACGGCACTTCAGTTTCTCGATTTGCTACCGAATATAAAAAATACAATCGATTACTTAATCGCTTCTGAAAAAATACAATCGATTACTTAATCGGTTTCTGTAGCAGTGACTGATAAACAACCAAATAGAACTCCAATAAGATATTGTCAGGATACCAGGTATTCTATGATACTGTATGTAGGTAGATTTATAGGAAAATCGATACGATCGATCCCACCACTCAAGTCTGACTGGAACCAGCCACTATACGGAGATCCTACAAGTCGATTTTTCGGCATTTCCTGCCTCTCATGACCACTATAATAATATTATCGCACCTGCCACCTAAGGTATTTCTGAACTGATACGACTTGTCCTTCAAGAGAAGAGCATACTCAGAATTTTGAAAGGCAACGCACCTGGTAATCTTTTGGTGTAGCGGGTGTCTATGCATGTCGCTGTTAATTTTTCATGTTAGTTGGATAGGCAAACTGGCAGATGTGCCACCTGATGGTAAGTGGTCGACGTCACACATGAACATAAACTAGTTTATCTTGAATTAGCCCAGGCAACACATCCATAAAAAAAAAAAAAAAAAAAAAAAAAAGGCAACACATCCATGTGTTGCCTATCCTGAGACGTAAGATGTTAATAAGTGTCGGTGTCAGTAATTACCTACACTGCCTATTTTGCCATTCTCTCCGAAACACAGCAAAGCACTTATAATCAGGTGAACCGACTGTCCGTTTGCCCCCTCTTCTATACATTTCATCACCCCATCTGTTTGAGGTTGACCCGTCCTTATCCCAAACGTAGCACCCACTTTAGACTTGGGACAACTCTTAGCTCACCAGTCACCAGTAAACTTTATTTTACTTGTTGTAATTATCACCAGTTGATCTGCCGTAGTATTTTGAGCTGATCGAGTAACAAACTAAAACAAAGCATCAACTATGTCTGCTGGATCACGAAACTGGGGCCCGTGTGTAGTTCACACGAGAACTGGATCCCCGAAGTTTATTTGCAGACATTTCCCCAAAATGGCGTCTCGGGGCGGGATGATATATTGTTCAATGATTCCTTTCAGATCGCATTACGAGATAGGTTTTAGCTGTATCCAGTAGAAGACGATATTTCTTTTAAATGTAATTAATTAGCTTTCATATTATAAAAAATCTGTTTATATTTTATGATAAAAATGCAAAAATATGTATGTTAGATGTTAGTCCTTTTGAGGACTAAACAAACGGTCGATCAGATTTCTAATCTGTGAAGAAAGTCTTTAATAACTATAACAACTAATACAAATAAATTTAAAAGAACAACTAGGACGTCAGTATTTTGAAAACAGACTATTAAACGATTTAAATTAACAGTAATTGTATTTTGATAACTTTATATTATTTCCCGTTTAAATCGTCTTATGTTTATTGTAGAACTAGCTGGTGCCCACAGCTTCGCCTGCGTTAACTTATCTAAGTTGTTTTTTTATGTTAGTTGGATTGGCAAACTGGCAAACGCGTCACCTGATGGTAAGTGGCCGACGTCGCCCATGAACATAAACTAGTTTACCTGGAATGAGCCCAGGCAACTCATCTATGTGTTGCCTATCCTGAGACGTAAGATGTTAAGTGTCGGTGCCAGTAATTACACTGCCTGTCATGCCCTTCTCTCCGAAACACAGCAAAACTATTTCACGGGAGAAACAAGCAAGATGGTGGTACCCATGCAGCCGGGAGCGCGGCATAGCGCTTCCCTCCCACCGGTAAATCGGGATACGGTTGTATAGATATACAACCGTATCCGGATTGATGATGATTATTTTTATAGCCTATGTCCTAATCCAAGGTATAAGCCATTAACATTTCAACTTTCAGCCAAATCAGTTCAGCCGTTTTGCCGTGAAAGATGAACAGACAACCAAACTTACAAACTTCCTCCTTTATAATATTAGTGAGATTTGTGAAAGTTCATAATTTTGTTGGTTTGTGTGTTATTTTATAATTATTAATTTCCATTTTTAAACAGTTTCAACAATGTATTATTTGTCAGAATCAAATATCTCAACAACTACAATAACATTGAAGGTCCTCGTAAGTTGCAGGCACAGCGGAACTTTGATAAGGCAAATACACAGGCAAGTAGAATTATTTAGACCATAAAAAGGGCTTAGACCCTCCGTAATTGTGAAATGGTTTGGCAAGACGACAATGGCTGTTATCTTGCGACAGATACAAACGGCAGAATTAATTGTAGCGTTATAATAATTTACAGGAGACTGAAATAGCCCAAGAATTGAGATCAAGAAGCAATGAAGCGAAAATGAAGAGCCTTGAACATATTAGCGCTTTCTACAACTCTAAAGCAATATGAAATTTTGCGACAAAAGATGTTCCAGAAATATTGAGAGTTAAATACAAATACATAAAACATACATTAAATACAGCACAAACTCATTTTAAAAAACTAAAAATAACGTATTTTCCCGTTTTATACCTTATTAACATACTTAGTGGGCGAGAAAAACGTATCCCTACCATGATTCAAGCCTTGTCGTGGTGCGGGCGGTAGGGCTCAGTAGCCTAAGGTGAACCCAGCACCTTGGGCGAAGCAAATTGAACCGAGGGGGCTGCTCTTTGTATGCCCCTCTTATAAGACAATTATTTGACAACCTCTGTGGCTCAGTGGTGAGTGCGTTGACGCTCAAGCCGGAGGTTGCGGGTTCGAATCCCGCCAGGGAACAAAAATATTTTCTGTGTTCCTGGGTCATGGATGTGTATTAAATATGTGTATTATATAATAAAAATCTTAAACATATGTATAGTATAACAGTATTAAATATATTTCCGTTGTCTGGTACCCGTACCACAAGTCCTACGAGAACTTACCACGGGACCAGATTGACGTGGTGTGAAAGCGTCCATAGATATTATTATTATTATTATTATTATTATAAGAAGAGGGGAAAAAAGAGCATGGCGACAAGGGGTGAGGATGGGAACCTCACCCCATCACTATCCCGACGTTGGGCGTGGTTGTTCTGCTGCGCGGAATTACCCCTCTGTGGAGGTGGCGTCGGTACCTTGGGGTACTGACTAGCCGTCCAGGTGCTCTGCTGCTCAACAGACCCAGGGCACCTCACTAAAGGTGGCATTGGTGGCACACTTCTGGTGCACCGAGTCCTAGATACCCGCCTGGAAAGTTCCCTCTCTCCCGCGCGATACCTAAGAGCATTTCCCGGCTCAAAAGAAAAAAAAAGAGAAAAGCGTATAGAAAACTGCATATATAGTTTTAATTATTTTTAGAGTGTGTTAAATTCGACAAACTCGTTGAGGTAAGTAGGTATACCATTAATATCCACCCATGATTTTCAAGAGGAAGCTCAGCAGCAGTCAGGGTTGCTTATTTATGCTTGTGCATGCTAACAAGTTCGAATGTAGGTCGAATTTTTCCTTTCCCAACGACCCGGACAAAAAGACGCCATTATACCGTCAATAACTCTCCGGGAAAGTCGGTTAAAGATAGTAAATTAATGGTGATTGTATTCGGATACGATTAATGAAATCCTTTGTTCGGATATTCGGATGATACTTATGCGTATCTTATTATATCGATGTTATTACCGTTTATTGTTTCCGATAAAGATAGTTGTTAAGTATTTAGTAAATATTTACTATCTTTTTTTTTTCTATAACGCCGGAAAATGCTCTGAGGCATCCCGCCTGGGGAGATGGTAAGTGGACGCAGCTCTACCCACTAAAACACGGCGAGTGTCACTAGAATACCGAGGGATCGGTCGTCTTGACGTTTTTTGAAGTAAGCCTATGTTCAGCAGTGGACGGATAGAGGCTGATAATGATGATGATATGTACTAGTCTGCTTCGTTTTCCCAACTTCAGTGCTTATTGGTGTGATGCTAACTGCGATAGTTTCTTGAGAGATAACTTAGTAACATGCTTCTCAACCATTTTCAAACGAACAAACAATGTCTGATGATATGTACTAGTCTGCTTCGTTTTCCCGACTTCAGTGCTTATTGGTGTGATGCTAACTGCGATAGTTTCTTGAGAGATAACTTAGTAACATGCTTCTCAACCATTTTCAAACGAACAAACAATGTCTGATGATATGTACTAGTCTGCTTCGTTTTCCCGACTTCAGTGCTTATTGGTGTGATGCTAACTGCGATAGTTTCTTGAGAGATAACTTAGTAACATGCTTCTCAACCATTTTCAAACGAACAAACAATGTCTGATGATATGTACTACCGACTCCAAAAGTAACAATAATGACGTGGTAAACGCAAAAGTTGTACATTATTAGAAGTACAAGATGATTATTAGTTGTAGACACAAAATTAAAGAAACGTGATTATTTTATTACACTTTAGTTATTTTGTTTTTTGAAGTCGGTTATAATTTTTGTTTAATTTTTTTTATTTCTTAATTTTTAGTGATTCAATAAAGAAAGACATACAGATATATACATTTTGGCATATTTAACCGTATGAAGTTAGCCCAACAAAAGCTGTAAATCGTCGAGGAGTTCCCTCGACTGTCTGTGGTCTCCATCATCAGACCTGTAATGGCACGTATAACCCATATGGGTGCAAAGTTCTCATCGGTATAAATTAATTAAGTCCAATCACAAGGTAGCTACTGTAAACTATTTAGGAGGTCCCTTAACTGAGCTTCGTCTTCATCATCAGACCCCCAATCACAGTCACAACCCATCTAGGTGTAATGTTCTCATCAATACAAATTAATCAAGCCCAAACACAAGGTTACTGCTGTAAATCGTCGAGGAGTTCCCTCGACTGTCTTCCAGCTCCAGCATCAGATTGACTCTAGACCTTCATTAAATTGTAGTGATTTTAAATGCTTATTTAAAAAAATATTAAGCGCACTAGTCGCTCCTACGAATTTTGAAAGTTTTCCTCGATTTCTCTAGGATGCCATCATTAGATCCTGGTTTCCTTATCATGAGACCATTTGGCAAGAATACCCTTTCAAACAAAAAAATAATTTTGAAAATCGGTCCTCAATTGACGGAGAAATCGGTGTACATACATAAAAAAAAATACCGGCCGAGTTGAGAACCTCCTCCTTTTTGTTAAAGTCGGTTAAAAACAAGATCTTAGTACTACTTTAAACGTTATAAAGACTATGTAGACATTGACGACCTCTGTGGCTCAGTGGTTAGGGCGTTGGAGTTCAAGCCGGAGGTAGCAGGTTCGAATCCTGCCAGGGAATAAAAAGTTTTCTATATCTTACTGGGTCATGGATGTGTATTAAATATGTGTATTATATAACAAAAATTCAGATTTTTATTATATATAGAAATATATAATATAGAAATATGTGTATAGTATAAACGTATTAAATATATTTCCGTTGTCTGGTAGTCGTAACACAAGTTCCTCGAGAATTTACCACGGGACCAGATTGACGTGGTGTAAAAAAGCGTCCATATATATTAGATACTAGCTGTTTCCCGCAGCTTCGCCCGCGTTAACTTACATAACTTCACTCCTGTTAGTCACAGCCTTCCTCGATAAATGGGCTATCTAACACTAAAAGAATCTTTCAAATCTGACCAGTAGTTTTTGAGATTAGCGCGTTCAAACAAACAAACTCTTCAGCTTTATATTATTAGTATAGATTAGATTAGATAATATACTGTAAGACTATTTCATAAATGCCATACGAACTAATTTACACGCTTTACAGACTTTTAAACACTGAAACTATGTGACATGCATATTGTGAGACTAAACAGGCTTTATCATAGGTGTTTAATTAAATCGGTTGTTTATGGCGAACTCATAATGAACACCGCAACCCGACGCGACCCGCCCGTCTCACTGTATCATGACACGGGTGGCGGAGTTACGGCTTAATTATTAAGATACATTATAACTAAGCGAGAAATTCCTGAATATAATTGTTGTTTATTATATTGTTTTTTTTATTAATTTGTCAATCGGATATTTTTTAAATTTCGAACTAGTTTAAATAGATCTAACGTGGTTTTAAGATGTGCTACGATAAGTCTACAATTGTGAAAATAATCTGAAGTTCAGTGATTGCCGACGCCTAAATACAAAACACTAGAGAGCAGGTGCGTTGTCAGCCTTAAAAGAGCTGTTCTCTTTGCTCTTTTTCTTTTGTTCTTAATTCTATAAAAAAATAAGTTCTTACCTTCTGATTGGGCGTATGCCAAGGATAAAACAGCCAAAATAAAGTAACACCGGAGCGCCTTCATCTGAAAAGAAAAGAAAAATTAGAATATAACGTTGAAAATGTAAATTATAACTTTTAGGACACGTAAAGTTTAAACATGTAGACTTGATTTTCTAGCAAATGATCGGAGATCAAGTAAATCAAGTCT
Organism: Helleia helle; assembly: GCA_963853865.1. Lineage (NCBI taxonomy): Eukaryota > Metazoa > Arthropoda > Insecta > Lepidoptera > Lycaenidae > Helleia > Helleia helle. The sequence goes on along the minus strand of OY971432.1, from coordinate 16,891,791 downwards.
TAAACAAGACACCTACCCTATCCTTTAGACTTTAGACTCTAAGCTCTAGAGTAAAGTTCGACAGGCCTTTAAAGTCTTTAAAACCACGTTAAATAGTAATTTCGTTTAGTGCTACATGGTTATGGAGGAGCCAGTTAAATACTTAATTTATGGGTTACCAGAGAGCTTTTTTTTATAAAGGCAAAGTTTTTTCATTGTGACGTGAGCAGTTCTAAAAGTCGAGTTATCTAATAAGCAAATTTAAATTTTTATTTAAAAAGACTATTTTTCCTACTTCGTTAATTAAAGGTTGATGAAATTTCTAGAGTATTTTATAACGGCTAATGATTAGTCGTGTACTAGTTTTTTGAGTTTTGAACTCAAAGCTCAAAAATATTTCCAATATTCCGTTTTCCATAACATTCTTAGTGCGCTTTACTACCGGTTTTACGAAATATTTTATTATTTTTCGTTAGCTTAGGCCTAAGAAACACTAAGGCCTATTTCTATCCCGTTCCAACATCCTTATCCAGTCCTTAAATCCTGCCCTTTTCTAGTTGCTCCTAGCTTCCTGAGCCCAGAACAAAAGAGGTTTCGACGTGCTCTCGACTTAAAGCAGGCGGAAGTAATCACTTGGCATCTTATGAGCCTCGAGCTCGTTTTCGACGTTCGAACGAGATTATAAAACCGGCCAAGTGCGAGCCGGATTGTCGTACCGACAAAACAATATATTTGTTATTTTTTACAAAAAATAGAGCAGATCTCTCCTGGCCAATTTTTTTTTACATGATACACAGACCCTAAAATAAAGTTCCACTCTTTTATTGTGAATAGAATTTTGTCTATTATGATCGAAATCCGGGATTTTCATTTTTGTACCGATAAAATTAACTTAAGCTAGAAAAAGAAATATTTTAGCACCAAATGTCCAAACATTAGGCTGTATGTCACTGTAAGCGTTTCCGGCGCTTCTTAATTGTCACATTGACAGATCACTACAGATAATTAAAGTTCAGAAACTCACGAGACGGTGGAGCTATTCGGTATATAACCTCCTTAATGAATCCTGTCAATATTAAGACAATTGTGAACGTACATAATAAAAGCAAACTTTGTTTATTAGAATGTTTCAACAGGGCCCAACTAGGTTTGGTCTTTATTTAATTTCATAAATTATGATTTGAAATTTACAATAAAAAAGTGCGTGCGTACAAAGTACACATGTCAGAAGTGTAACTTAATTGGTAAACTAATTTTTAGATCTCGTTTATATTTATACTAAAGCTTTATATTTCCGAGACTTGCGATGCGACGTTCCCTCTATCGCACTCTCTCTCTCACTCGATCTTTCTCACTCGCTTGCTCCCTACTCTCACTCCACGGCTATGTGCTTCATGCTACGTTCGCCCTTTCCCACTCTTTCTCAATCGGTCTCAATCACTCTCTCCCTCTTCTTGGACAAAAACGTTGCACATTTTCGTGACGTTTCGTCCGTAAAATTTTTACCCAAATGCGCGCAAAAAAGTTTCACTTCAAAAATATTTTTTAAACTTTATCTATCAAACCAATTTTTAATTTGTAACAATTTTCAATCACATCCCTTTTCCAACCACATTCGTATATTTTTAGATATACTCGTTAACTCAATTTAACAAATTAATTGTTCTTATAAACTTCTTACTAGAAAAATAAAACTACAAAAATGTTTTTCTATTTTATTTAACAAGAAGAATTAGCATACTATTACGGCGTTGTCACTCTTGTAGACATTGTGAGTGATGTCCAATCCGTAAAAAAAATATCATCATCCGTCAGGGATAACTAGAAAACTAGAAAATTTTATGACAGTAAATAAAATGGTAGCGTCTATTATTTTAAAATGTACGTATTTTTTAAGAAAACTTCTATTCATTCGATAGCTAATCATAATTGTACGTGTGAATTTTGTTCAGAACCAAGTCAATTAGTCCAAAAGTATAAATAAAATAGAAATTCAAAAGTTTCTCGGCAGTCTGTTAACCTTTTTACGTATCCCCACCATTGTTCAGGCCTTATCGTGGCGGTGGGGCTCAGTAGCTTAAGGTGAACCTTGGGCGAAGCAAATTGAGCCGAGGAGGCTCTTTGTGCCCCTCTTATAAGAAGAGAGGACAAAAGAGCAGACAACTATGGTGGGGAGTCCCACAAACCTGCTAAGGGAGACCCAATCCCCCGGAGGATGCCACAGAGCATTTTCCGGCGTTAAAGAAAAGAAAAAAAAAACCTTTTCACGTATTACGTACTAGCTGTTGCCTGCAGCTTCGCCCACGTTACTCAACTCCTATAAGTCACAGCGTGGTGTTTTATAGCATATAGCCTTCCTCGATAAATAAGCTGTCTAACACTGAAAGAATTTTTTATATCGGACCAGTAGTTCCTGAGATTAGCGCGTTCAAACAAACAAACAAACTCTTCAGCTTTATAATATTAGTATAGATTAGATAGACTACGATAAAATCTGTCTACAGTAAATAGCTGCTGAGCTGATAGGGTTCTGGAGAGGCCAGTTGTGGAACAGCGGAGGGACGATCGACCAACCAGATGTGATCTATCTCCATGCAGTGCTGTCATATTTGGATGCAAGTGGCGTGATATCGAACGTCTTCTTGATAGAGCAGTTGTTGCTGATGATGATACTGATCAAAGTATAAATCTTACTAATATTATAAAGTCGAAAGTTTGTAAGTTTGGTTGTTTGTTGATCTTTCTGAACAACTGAACTTAAATTATGATAGCTTATACCTTTTTTTTTCTTTAACACCGGGAAATGCTCTGAGGCATCCCGCGGGGGAGTGGGTCTCCTCACGCGGGTATGTGGGACTCGCTGCGCCCGACAGCTGGTAAGTGGACGCAGCTCTACCCACTAAAACCCGGAGAGTGCCACCAATGCCGCCTTTGGTGAGACGCCCCGGATCTAGTAAACAAACAGGGCACCTCGACGGCTAGTCAGTCCCACAAGGGACTGACGCCACCTCCACAGAGGGGTTGTCCCGCATCACAGAACAACTCCTCCCAACGTCGGGACAGTACAATGGGGTGAGGTTCCCACCCTCATCCCTTGCCCCCTGCTCTTCTGTCCCCTATTCTTATAAGAGGGGTACAAAGAGCCCCCTCGGCCTAATTCGCTTCGCCCAAGGTGCAGCGGCTCACCCTAGGTTACTGAGCCCCACCGCCACGACAAGGCCTGAACCATGGTGGTGTAAATCTAAGTTAACGCGGGTGAATCTGCGGGCAACAGCTAGTTTGCCGGTGTATGGACAAATCCTTGAGGGTTTTTGTTACACCTTAACAATAAGGAAAATTGTGTCTTCATGTGTCTAGGGGAATTGGGTAAAATGGTCCCGGTAATGAGGACTGATCACCCGTCTGGCCTCGCTGGTTCCCCACCCTTAAATAATAATAAAAAATAATAATCTTCATGTGTCATTAATAAAATAAATAAAAAATTAATAAAGATTAAACTTACAATCATAAAATGTTTAAATTTCAACCCAGTAGTGAAGCATCTATACAAAATGTAACAAAACTCGGAAATAGCTTTATCGGCTTCGGCTCCGTGAAATATAGATTATAACACAATATAATAATATAATACAAATCACTTTCCGATGTAGCTTTTCCCGCCAAATCCATACGTGGCGGGAATGGCATTCTCCATTTTTCTTTATTCCCTCCATATTTCACTCCGGTATTTCCACATTCGCTGAATTATTTATACTAACGTGATAGAAATAAATTTATTTTGTTATCTCTTAGCGGCCATGGATTTAGGCGCTAACGGCCATAAATAATACATTTTTTGAATGGCAGTTTTAGTTTTTAATAGTGAACAAATTACCACAAGTCTTGGTTTATTTTCTATTTCACAAAGTTTCACTTTCTAATAGCAAAAGTGAGATTTTTATTTTATACTTCCATAAGATTTGTTTTCCTTTTACGCCGGGAGATGCTGCGGATGCCGCCGCGGAGGAGTGGAGACTCCCCAGGCGGGTATGCAGGAGTCGCTGCGCCCGAAAGGTGGTAAGGTGGACGCAGCGAGGTAGCGAGTGCCATCAATGGCGCTTTTGGTGAGGTGCCCCAGGCAAACAGGCACCTCGATGACTAGTCAGTCCCTCAAAGAACCGACGCCTCCACAGAGGGGTTGTTCCGCACCACAGAACAACCACTCCCAACGTCGGGACTTTGCACTTTTGTCCCCTCTTCTTATAAGAGGGGTACAAAGAGCAGCTCCCTCGGCTCAATTTATTGCCCAAGGTGCTGGGTTCACCTTAGGTTACTGAGCCTCACCGCCACGACAAGGCTTGAACCGTGGTGGGGATACTTCTATAAGATAATAATAGAGCCACAGAGATAGGTAAATCATCTGGTACTAGCCTTTACTATCTCAAGCGTTGGCTCTCACAAGGAACAATATGCCAGATCTCAGAGCGAGTAGTAGCAGCCCTTTAAACCGGAAATTTCCCTCGTAAAGCAAACTCCTTGTATGACCTAAACCTAATGCAATTCGAATTTCGAACGGGTGAGAACATCCACTAAGCTAAACAGGTTCTTGATAAATCCCATTTAATTCTAATTCCGTTCCACATTAATAATTACGCTGGTATTTTTGCAGGTTATAAAGCATTCCCGTTTGTTTGATGACGTCATAAGCACGCGGTGTAAATAATTAAGGATTCCTGGTCCCCTGAAGGGGCAGGGGTTGTGTTTGCTCAAGTATTAAAGTTGGAAGTTTTCTGAACGCTCCACTGTTTTTAGAATTCCCATTTATGTTTATCATTGATTATTTTGTTTTCTCGCTTTATGCAAAGGTAAAAAGCAAATCGAGAATGACGATTATTATCTGTGAACCAACTGCCAAATCACCAGAACCTCACAGCAATCCCTCCAGAATCTTCTGTTTTTTCTGGAGAGTGCTTGGGTATTTTCAAAGCCATAGATTATATAATACTAGCTAAACTCAAAAATTCAATCATTTTTACTGACTCACTTAGTTCTTTACAAGCCTTAGAAAAAAACCCATTTAAAATTAAGCAACACAACCCCATAATATTTGACACAAGACAATTACTAACAATATGCATAGCAAAACATTACAATATTAAATTTTCTTGGATTCCTGGACATTCTGGAATCCAAGGAAATGTTATAGCAGACGCTCTCGCTAATGAAGCTATTTCATGTGGTGACCTTGTTCCGTATAAGATTTACTGCTCAGACTTGTTATCAATACCTAAACTCGATCTTGATACATGTTGGAAAACGTCATGGGAAAAAAGCAGTAAACAAAAAGGTAATTATTATTACTCTCTTCAGCCTGATATTTTATCAAAACCATGGTTTTTCTCAATGAATTTTAATAGGAGGTGCTCTAGTATCATCTCAAGATTGAGACTTGGCCATACTTGTACACCTGCTCATCTTTCCAAGTTTAAAATTATTAACGACTCTTCTTGTTTGTGTGGTTGTGAAACTGGCGATGTAAATCATTTTTTCTTTTCTTGTCCTTTATATGACCGTTCCGATTTCCTGAAATCCTTACTAGATCATCAAATCCCTTTTCCAACCTCAATTACTTGTCTGTTATTTATAAAAAAATATTACATATATAAAATAATTTCAGATTATATAATTACTTAATAATATAGAAATTTAGGTTTAGTATTTATTTGATGAAAGTCTTGTGTGTCTATAATATAAGTAATATATTTAAATATATGTATAGCTATATAAATTAATATTTCATAATAATATTATTATTATCTTGTCATACATATCCTATATCCTGCCCTGAATGATTCCTAAATTTAACATCTCTCGTCCCTTTATATACATGGAAAAATTTCTCCCGTTTGATAATGGCAAATGTACTACGTACGAGAACTGCCAAAAAAAAAAAAAAAAAAAAAAAAAAAAAAAAAAAACAACCTCACAGCAATTCATATTTGACAGCTTGTCCATAGATAATGCAAAAAAAAAAGACAACGGAAGATCTGATGTTTTGTTGAATCGATTGTTACTGTATTCTTTTTTCGATTCATAATTTTAAAAAATCATATTTAGTCATAATTAATAATATTCTATTAATTATATCGATTGTAGTGTAGTACTCAACCCACAAATACCCCTCGACCCTTATTCCATAACGTCACTAACACGAGTCGATTATTCGATTCGTCATTCAAAATCGATACAATATAGATTTGTTTTAATCAAGACGTAATTGGGCGAGGAACGAGGTGGACGTAAGTAATTACTCCCCGAAGACGATGACATGTTACAAAGGGTCCATTAACTTCCAATCACTAATATTTCTGACAACTGACATAGCCGCCATTTTGAAAGGACTTGTTTTTTATATATTTACTAGTGGCACCGACAGACGTTGTCCTGTACAAAATGTTTTTTTGTGAATTTAAACCATCCTCGAATCCTCTTGAACTCACACAAAAAATTTCATCAAAATCGATCCAGCCGTCTAGAAGGAGTTCAGTGACATACACACACACACAAGAAATATATATATAGATTTATAAATACAAACAAAATATAATATACAAAAGATTGGCATGTTGCACGTGTCATTAAAATAAACTCGAAAGCTGAGACGGAAAACGGCTTTTTTTTTCTTTTTTTTTTCGAATGGATCTATGCAGGGGGTCCGAAGACCTTTAAGCTTCATCGGTTTAGTAAGTGAGCAGATGGCTACACCTAAAATATTACAAACGGGAGGGTTACCTGCGCCGACCGAGATGTCTTTGACCTCACGGCCTCCGGCGTCGGATTGTTACATACGGTGAGACGGCACGCGCCGGCGACGACAGGAGTGCGGCCCAGGCGGACTACCCCCGCCAGGTTGTATCACGAATGATGGCCCGGCAGAAAGCGCCAGCAATACTGGACAACACCCCTTCGGCGAGAGCCGCGACGTCCACCGCATGAAACATGGCGGTTTGTCATTGACATCGAAAAGGGGGAGGACCCCATCAGCCACGCCACCCGGTGGGCGAGGCAATCCGCGCGCGCTGCTATACGAGCAGGATTTAAACTATGGAATCCATGATGGTCGACTTGTTTAACAAAACGAATTTAATAAAGTTACAACGAGGGCCGCCCCTCGTGTTAACAATATTTGAACGGTCGCGCGCGATACCACAAAATTAAATGATAGCTTCGTGCCATCTATAAATAAAATCGCGGTTGATATTGATGTCTCTCTCGGACTCATTTCGGATTCGAACCTACGCTATCGCGGTCGATCCGGATCGATTTATACGTGTGAGGTGTGCGACGTCACTCCGATCCCGGGATCCGAGTGGTGTTCGTGTACCTAGTCCCGACTGTATTGTAAGTTAATGTGATGTGTGGGCGCGTCGCGCGTTACGTCGCGCTTTAATCAGCTGTTGATGTTGTAACAGCTGTGTCGAGTTAAAGCGATTTTATACATATGTAGGTTATAAAATTTAAACTTTGGGAGTGAAGCTCCCGCTGGTCTGCTGTAATTGACGGGGCCCCTCGGTGGGGCCCGGGTGGGTTCAGCGGTGACCACGCGTTAGTAGTCGGGGGTGGGGCGGGAACGAACTTCCTATCTTGGCGGGGACGAGCTTGCGGTGAAGCCGCCTTTGGTTTCGCTACCCTTCTGATCTTCTTGGGAGCTTTGGGACAACCTCGGTAATTGGCGGGATGGCCTACACTGCCACAGAGAACACAGCTAGGTGGCCCGGCGGAAGTGGATACATTGCGGGGACAGTCCGCAGTTCCATGGTCGCCCAGGCACTTGACGCACCTGGGGTGAGCGTTACAGTTGCGGGCGGAGTGCCCGTACAACTGGCAACGGTGGCATTGCCCTACTGCTCCCTTTTTACGCGGGGGCTCGACGATGAGGCCGGTGATGTGGCACACGGCCTTTACGTTGAAAATGGCAAGGCCATTTTCAACGTAAAGTGCCGATGTTAGTGGCAGGATTAAGGACCATTTTGTATAGATGTTTAGTCCTTGGATGGTACATGCGGTGTACCTCCATGACCGGGTAGCCCTGATGGACAAGGTCGGCTTTGATGTCGGCCGTGTCCATGTTCGTGGGCAGTCCTATCTTAACGACCCGGAGGAGCCGCTCGTCCTCCAGGGCGTATGTGTGATAAGCTATTTTCTTCTCCGTAAGGAATGATGTAAGCTTACGGTGGTCATTAATTGTGTCGACTTGGACACGGACTCCTTCAGCGCATGCGCGGGCAGCTTTGAAGGCGAGCTGATTGCCATGAATGGCTTTAGAAATGGTAGCCCATGACCCGGTGTCGTGGACTATGATAGGGGGCGGGGGGCGGCACTTCGGTGGTGCGACGTCCATGTCCTCGTCCTGGGATGCGGAAGCGAGTTGATCGTGCCGCGAAATCTCTGGCTCCGGTGATGCCGGGGAGCTGGATGCCTTGGACTTTTTGCCCTTGGCTTTAGGTTTGTCCTGAGGGGACTTGGGGGACCCTACTTTGGGTGTCTTAGCCGGGGGGGACGCCGGGGATTCCGGGCGATGCCTCCTTTTCTTGTAACGGACTTCTTTGAAGCCGTCATCCTCATAGTAATCATCCTCCGTGGAGCTGCCCTGGTAGGACATCTCCTCGTCTGACGGATTGTGCCAGGAGGTGGTAGGGGCGTTGCGCCATGAGAGCTGGGGGGACGCGTCTTTAATAGACGGTGAAGCGGGGGACAAAGCAGCGATGTGCTCGCGACGGTTTGCGCGGAATAATTCTAAATTTTCATTTAGATCGTCGTATTTTGTGCCTAGGAAGGCCACGAGGGATTTCATACACTCGAGATCAATCTGGTCTGCCATTTTTGGGAATCTAATAATGTGACTAATCCCCCCCACCTGTGTGGGAGGGCGAGTAAACGCGCGACGGCTACCAGGGGTAGCAGAATGAATTTAACTTTCCGTATAACTAACACTATACCAAAGCTAAACTAATCTAATTCGCGCATAAAATTCACGCGGGAAAAATAACTGAACGGGCCCGCCTACTTTACGCGCGAAAAAACGATATAACACTTTCCGGAATAAACTATTAAACGAATAAACGAACGGAGAGCCGCGGGACTCTATGAAACGCACTAAACTGCACTATCCGACACTCTACTCACACAGTGTTGTACCAGGGCTTCAGGGCTTCGGACTTGCTGTGTTTGAGAACGGACACGTCTGCGCGGAATGGCTACCAGTGCAGAACTCGGGAAAACGGCATGACACTGTCTTTTCTTTATTGCATTCCATATTTCAATATAGATTTAGAATAAAATATTTTTTTAAATATTAACTCAGATATCATCACTCCCCACCATGGTTCAAGCCTTGTCGTGGCGGTGGGGATCAGTAGCCTAAGGTGAACCCAGCACCTTGGACGAAGCTAATTGAGCCGTGGGAGCTGCTCTTTGTACCCCTCTTATAAGAAGAGGGGACAAACGAGGGGGCAAGGGGTGAGGATGGGAACCTCAACCTATTGTACTCTCCCGACGTTCGGAGGGCTTGTTCTGTGGTGCTGGACATTCCCTCTGTGGAGGAGGTCCCTTGCGGGACTGACTAGCCATCAAGGTTTTTGCTCATTAGATCCGGGGCACCTCACCAAAGGCGGCACTGGAGGCACTCGTTGGGTTTTGGAGGGTAGAGCTGCGTCCACTTACCATCTTTCGGGCGTAGCGAGTCCCACATACTCGCATGGGGAGACCCACTCCCCAGGTGGGATGCCTTAGACTTTAAAGCATTAATTCCCAGCGTTAAAGAAAAAAAAAACAAAAGATGTCACCTGTGTATGACGAAATTTTACTTTTAATTTTTGTTTTGTTTTATTCTTCATTCGCTTTTCCATTAAAATTGGTTCTCAATGTTTTACCGGAGTATAGCCACCGTGTAAGCAATTACAGAATAAAATTTCTGAACGCGAGGAAAGTCTTCTGGCGGGATATCTTAACAAACCCACTATATTTATGATTCTTTATAATGAGTACAACAGATACTCCTTACGAAGAACATAAATAAAAGCACATGTCGCTTCCGTTTGCGTCTAAAATCTCTTCGTAACATTTTTATTATTTTGTATTTTTTGGCTTTTTCATATTAATTGAATAGACAAATTGACTGATTGATACTATTTTTTATCTTTAACGCCGGGAAATGCTCTGAGGCATCCCGCGAGGTAGTGGGTCTTCCCAGGCGGGTATGTAGAACTCGCTGCGAAAGGTGGTATGTGGACGCAACTCTACCCACTAAAACCCGGCGAATGCCACCAATGCCGCCTTCGGTGAGGTGCCACGGATCTAATGAGCAAACAGGGCACCTCTGCGGCTATTCAGTCCCCCAAGGGACAGATGGCACTTCCACAGCGGGGTTATCCCGCACCACAGAACAATCCCTCCCAACGTCGGGACAGTACTTTGGGGTGTGGTTCCCGTCCTCACCCCTTTCTCCCTGCTCTTTTGTCCCCTCTTCTTTATCGGTCGTCTTGGCGTTCCTTGAGGCCTATGTTCAGCAGTGGACGGATAGGGGCTGATGATGATGATCATGATGATGATGATGATGACGAATAAGAAGTAGAAGAAGATAATGATGATAACCCACCTTGTTGTACTGGGTATCAACCCGTTGTGATGTTCTTTGTCAGCTTTTTAATTGCATACGAGACCTGGAACATAGAAAATATTATGGTTAATTAAAAAGCCAAAACATCGCACCTCCTTTTTTGAGATTGCCTTTTCAGGTATTTCAAGATGCATCCTTGGTATCACGACTACTTTAATTCGACTACGAATGACTTCGCCAGGTCTAGTTTTGTCCGTTAAAGATGTTTTTTTAATGACGAACTGTCGAAACGAATCACCTTGTGTCAGTTATATGTGTCAGTTATATATGTCAGTTATATGTGTCAGTTATATATGTCAGTTATATGTGTCAGTTATATATGTCAGTTATATATGTCAGTTATATGTGTCAGTTATATGTGTCAGTTATATATGTCAGTTATATATGTCAGTTATATGTGTCAGTTATATATGTCAGTTATATGTGTCAGTTATATTAGTCAGTTATATGTGTCAGTTATATATGTCAGTTATATGTGTCAGTTATATATGTCAGTTATATATGTCAGTTATATGTGTCAGTTATATATGTCAGTTATATATGTCAGTTATATATGTCAGTTATATGTGTCAGTTATATATGTCAGTTATATATGTCAGTTATATATGTCAGTTATATGTGTCAGTTATATATGTCAGTTATATGTGTCAGTTATATATGTCAGTTAAATATGTCAGTTATATGTGTCAGTTATATGTGTCAGTCATAAACAAGTAATAAAGATAAAAAAATAAATTTATGAAATAAGGAGGCAACCGAAGCTTTATGGTAAAATCAAAATCAATTTTTTTATTCAAAATAGTACCAACAGAGTATCTTTTTGAACGTCAATTGAGTCTACCACCGGTTCCAAGGCAAGCCCACTGAGAAGAACCGGTGAAACAAATCAGTGGGACTAATCTTTTCAAATAATTTATAACAAATTTTACATGTTCTTATTTTTAAATGCCTGGGAGGAACACCTTATTCCCAAGGTGTGGTATCTTTATATATATATATTTCTTGTGTGCGTGTGTATGTCACTGAACTCCTCCTAGACGGCTGGACCGATTTTGATGAAATTTTTTGTGTGAGTTCAAGGGGATTCGAGGATGGTTTAGATTCACAAAAAATATGTACAGGACAACGTCTGTCGGTGCAACTAGTATTTTATAAAATCTTTTACTTTATAATATTCTTTACTATGTACACAAACGCTCTTTAATAACTTTTTTGATTTTTTTATTGGGAGGTTTTGCACATTTTCTGGGATCCTATTGTAAAAGCGTATACAGTTGCCTTTAAAAGAATTGCTTACTTTCGAAAGTCTAATCATTGGTGCATATAACCTGTGTCTGTTACGTGTATTCCTACTATGAATATCATGTTTTTCCGGACATACAGTAAATAAACTGGGTACCTGGTAGGACTACAGCTAAACAGGATTACGGGAGATGCAAGAAGAATTATATATACATCTCCCGTAGGACAACGCGCTCTATTTGTAATATATACATATTGTATGTGTGCAAATAAAAAATATCATAATAATAACAAACAGAGCACGGGATTACCATACAAATGTTTTATGGCGCTTGTATTGTGTTACAGGGCAGGTGTGTTGAAGTACTCACAACTGCCTGCGTCCGCCATCTTTGTTGATGCGTTTGATATTATTGTAGGAGTTTATATTGATGCTGTAGTGGTTAGACGACAGAGGTCGCGGGTTCGAATCTGAGAGATTTTTAATGATAATTTCCAATATCTGCGTTTGCCCATGCCATATATAAAAAATCCTTAAATATTGTACAAATATTTCAATTTAAATAAAATATTTTAAAAGAATTTCTTTCACCGTAAAGCTTAAAATATGTACTTTAAGTATACGTAAAGCCTTTTAGTCCCTTAGGTTCGAGCTGAGGGACTCAAAAGGGCTTTTCGGGTCAACAAATACTGACGTGAATGGAATTCTGGACTTGTTTGTGTCTCTTGGAATTCAGAATCAAAGGTCTATTTCAATATTTGCTTCATCGTGATAATTATATCGAACTATTTTCCGAATTACACAGTCCTCACGCATACACCTATAAAATATACAAATAATTATTATCAAACTTTATATTAATAACGTAAACTTAAATTATTAATAACATAGGTATAATGTGAAGATCGTAGAAAGTTTATTATTATATATAGCCCGCGTTAACTTAGGTTTACAGCCGTACTCAGATTGATGATGATTATTTTTATAGCCTAAGTTACTCCTTATAAAATCAGCTACCTGTCAGTGAAAGTCCCATCAAAATCGGCCCAGCCGTTTCAGAGATTAGCCGGAACAAACATACAGATAGACAGACAGACAGGCAGACAAAAATTTTGGTATTTGAACCATGTATACATCCATGCATTTAGTAAGAAGTGGTTATTTTAATATTACAAACAGACACTTCAATTTTATTTATCTGTAGGTACGGATAGTAAAAAACACGTTTGATGTATGCATGAAAGACGTAATATGAGAGATTAAAAAAAATCTTAATAGCAAAAGTAGCTACCTACTACGTAGCATGAATTTTATTCGTCCCTTTAAATTTTAGATGAAAATAGTATAAATTATAGTTTAAAAAACTAAAAAACACGCTTTATTATCAAACCGAACGGATGTGTTATCCTGATTATCGTGATCAGGATATTGGAACAAACTTATTAAATTATCTTTGGTCCTTGAAATGTGTGTAAAGTTTCAACGTGACGTCTTAAAGTGAGTGAAAATCATGTTCAAAGTTTCCGTTACATTGTACATACGTCTGAAGCTAGCGTTTTAAAAAGATTGGAAAGTTGTAGTAAAATAGTAGTGTAGTCATCAATTTCATTTCATCAAAAAATGTTTTCACAAATTCTGACTAAATGAAGAAAAAATAAATAGTTCTTTAGTGCATTCATTCAAAATTCGAACATTGAAAAAGTAACAAAAACTAACAGCCAGTCTTGTTTCCAAAATTACTACTACTATTCTCATGTTACCTATTTCCTACAGGAATGATATATCTAGTGGAAACTCAAAGCTCCAGAGCCAACTAACTTCACCATTGTTTAACGGAAATAACTGAGCTCCTAAACTTGCGAACTCGAAGACGTAACCAAAGTTTTGTATCGAAATAGAAGTTATTTCTTGAATGTCTAAATTTTCATTAGAATATCTTTAAATGTAAAGTAAACATATTAACCCTTATACCACTGCTGGGCACGGGTCTCCGACTCGAAATCAGGCGCCGAGGGTTTTTGGGCCATAGTTCACCGATGCGCTGGCCCAATGCGGGTTGGCTAACTTCACACACCTTCAAAGACTTTTAACCTCATCAGGCATGCAGGTTTCCTCACGATGTTGCCTTGACCGGTGAGCAAGCGATGGTCTCATGTTCAGGATGAACGTAGAAATTGAGAAAACCCCATTTCTATGCATAACAGGGGGGGGGGGTCAGCATCGAACCCGGACCTCTCGGCTCAAGAGGCCGCGCCCATACCCACTAGGCCATCGTCGCCCATGTAAAGTAAACGAAACTAAAAATTTATTCCAAAGATAGACGTATCTTTGTTACTGTCAGATATTACTTTTTGTTTCAAAAAGAAGGAGCAGAAGAATCGTACCTTAATTTAAATAATTAATTTTTAAAAATTAATAATAACAAAGAGGAGGCCCCGAGAATAAGATCAGGGAGGATCAGGGGCATTTCACTTAGTACATTTGGTTTTTTGTATGAGATTAGAAAGTCGTTATATTGCGTTAGATGGCGCTATTTTAGAACAATTATAGGTACCTATTTAATACTTAATCGAAATTAAATTCTTTACTTGACAAGTTTGTACAATTAAACTTGAACCAAGTGTTCAATGGTCACACTAAATAATATATTTAGGGAGGCGACATTAATATTTTAATGTTTCTGATTGGTTAATTATCAAATTGAAGAGTTTCAATTGATTGTATTAATATTAGAAATAAATTGCAAATTATAAATATGATTTTGAAAATATGAAAAAGAATATTTGAAAATAATAAATATATATTAAAATTACTAGACTTTTCTGGGCTGAAATTTAAAATAATTTTAAAATCGCCGCGAATATTGGAACATTATATTTTTTTTAGACTGTGCTAACATTTTTGAATTCATTTTTGTTATTACGTAGTATTCCCTAGTTTGTGTTTTTAATTATTCAATCTTGAATGTGCTCTAGTTGTTTTATTTTCTTATCCACTCATGTTTTAAAAAACTATTGTGAGTTGTGACTATGATAATGTAAGAAATTACATGAAGACAGTTTTCTATACGGAAATTAATACAATGCCAATTACATAAAAATCAAAATTGTGATTTCATATGCAATTTGGTTAGTAATTTTTTCACATACATTAGTGGTGCAAAGATATAAATAATATATTAAGTGGACGCAGAAAAGACACAGTGATACAGTAAAAATTTACCTAGTCAATATTTTAATAATAGACGAAAAAATAAAATAATAATTAGTACCTACACATTGTTTTATTTAAAATCCTACATAATAACGTCACGTCAATTTTTGCTATAGGGATACTTATTTGTCTTGCAAATCATTGCAACGGAATAAAGTATTATTCCCATTTTTTTTCATCATTAGCTAAAATTGTTTAAATATCTTATAATATTGCATATATAATGGTCGTGTGATTGACTTTTAGTGCTGTAATATCGTGTTAGATGGCGTTGGCGGCATTATTTTAAGATACGCTGTGTAATGTATTCCATCGCATTGTTTTACACGTTCAATCATAAAGATTTATATGTTTGTCTCTTTCTACGTAACGCCTCAACTTTTGTGTTACACTTGATTTTACTCCTCATAAAATTTCCGTACCGGGCCGTATAACTCAAATCGTTTCTTAAGGAGTAAACTCCAATAAATAACATAAATACAAAATCACATAAGGGCAAGGTTACATAATAAACAAAATAAACTTGAATAACTCTAAAATCCATCTTATGCATATTGTTTTAAATATTTTTGTGTTTATTTTAGCGGGTTTAATATGTGGCTGTATGAAGTACATACAACCCCTCAATGGATGAATGCGCTCAAAGCCGTAACAAAATACTTGAATCGTTAACATTTAAATATTCCAATTACGAATATGAAATATTTTGCTCGCCATTTACGCGAGAAATTTCAATTATTTATAATTTTACAGTTTCCACCCTTGTCTGAATTAAAAGCAGAATGGATATATTTTAAGGGAAATAACTGTCGCACATTTAAAATATATTTATACCATTAGGGTTCACCATGAACATGCGCATGACTACTTATTGTGATCTTATATCGGTATTTGGGGATTAATAAAAAAAAATTCATCCACTGCTTAAGATATGCCTCCCTCAAATATGCCAAGACGACCGATCCCCATGGTCACTCGCATCCAACACGGACTGGCCACCGCACGGAGATCGTCTTCCCTTCTAGTTATTGGCCGACCAACAATTCATCTACCTGAACGCGGCGTCCACTCTTGAACCTTATTGACCAATTGCATTGGCCATCCGTTATAATGGAACATCTTTTACGGATTTATTCCGGTTTATTGAGATTTTTATAGTGTCGGATACTTAACAGCAACCATGGTCACAAGAGGACTGAGGTGTGAGACGTCCTAACGTCTAAACATCTTAACCGCGATAAAATCCGTAAAAGTTTCATTATACTGAGAGAAATTCACGCAAATATTAGAAAACAATGTAATGCTTGATCGTAATATCTGACCGCCAATATGAAGGCACAATGTTCTTTCTTCTACTAAATTAAATAACAATAATATCATGATTCTTATATAAATTCACCACAACTAAAAACAACTTTTTTCACATATTAGAATAAAAATATAAAGAACCACTCTCTCACTAACTAATAGAAAATTTTAATAAAATATATTTTCCATGGATCTTTTCAAAACCAATGCATCTTTTTTAGTAGGAATCCATTTTAAATGGATACAGTCACCATTGAAAAACCCAACCGTTTGGAATAAAATTCTTTAGTGTAAGTGACAAACATACCTGGCGATGTGCCAGACAAAGTTTAGATATAAAAATTGCAATTTATTTCTTTGTAAGTCATAAATTTAACAAACTTAATTCGACCACTGGTTTTTAAAGATAAACGGCTTGAGGCTTAAGCAACGTAATATGCCTAAAGTTTTCCCTGTTACCTATGAAATTGGGTAGGCTCTACCAGATTGGTCGCGACTAACTTCTCCGTGCGTGTAATAAGTTCAAAAAGTGCTACTGTTTTCTCTTTACTTAATGGTATGGAAATAATCACCATAATAACATGAATTAATTATTATTGGAAAATAACCGTTCGGTGAAAAATTATAAAGCACATAATATTGTAGCTTATTTATTTTCTGAAAGCTGAAAGATGAAACATCGCTTGCACATCGGAAAAAATCGTGAGGAAACCTGCATGCTTGATGAGGTTAAAAGTGTGTGTAATTCACTCCGCTTTCAGCCAACCCGTCGGTGAATTAAGGCTCAATGGGTTCCTCGCCTGATTTCGAGGAGGGGATCCGTTGATGATGATGATGATTATGATGATGATGATGGTGATAATGATGATGGAGATGGTGGTTATTGTTTTCTGAATGAGATAGAAGATGACAGAAGCAATCGAATGCCACTTTCGTAACGAAAGGGGAGAGCAGGGTGATGTATTAATATCACCCTTTACACCCATCACATTAACATTATATTTTTAGATGAGATGAAATCTCTGAACTCGCGACACCACACACGAATCGCTGGAGACGCAGTTTGACGTTTATATGACGTGGACTCGCGACACCGCACGTGAGCCGCTGGAGACGCAGTTTGACGTTTGATTTATTTATATAAGATTATTCAATACTTGTTTTGCAAATTATGTTGCTTCTAAATTATCTTATGCGGCTATTTTGTGCGCCGTTTAAATTGTATAGGTTGTCATAATGTTTACAGCCAGTATTATAGGTATTTGAATTTAATTGTTTTGTTTTCACTTCTATCGGCAGTCCCTGTGACTGGTTGGGTTTTTTTTGTCTGGTGCCTTTTCTACCAGTTTGTCTAAATTAACGGCGATAAAATCCATATAGTGCATGCTCTTTTATTACAATTTTTAAAACTTGGACATGTGAGAAATCAATATGAAGGATACATCATACAACTCTATTTTAACAATTTTGAAGCACAAAGAGCAATCAAAGGAAGCTCCGTAAAAGCTTTTAAAAGCTACCCATGTGAATTGGAAACTAAAAATCGGAAACTTCTAATAATATAAACGTAAGAGTTTATCTCTATTAAACGCATTTGAGTAAAAATTAACTCATGTGTAAACTATACCCGTAAAAGTAGGTAGGATTTTTATACTGGTTCTATGTTAGAGTGGGATCAATGTAGTGACTTAATTTGGTTGTTAATAAATTTTACATTGATACAGATAGTCTCACGTGAAGGCTACTGGTTTTATGGGAATATAGTACTTTTTTTCTTTTATGCCGGGAAATGCTCTGAGGCATCCCGCTGGGGAAGGGGGGACTCCCCAGGCGGGTTTGTGGGACTCGCTGTGCCCGAAAGATGATAAGGTGGATGCAGCTCTACCCACTAAAACCCGGCGAGTGCCACAAATGTTATTAAGCAAACAGGGCACCTCGACGGCTAGTCAGTCCCTCAAGGGACCGACACCACCTCCACAGAGGGGTCGTCCCGCACCACAGAACAACCCCTCCCAACGTCTGGACAGTGCAATGGGGTGAGGTTCCCATCCTCGCCCCTTGTCCCTCCTGCTCTTTTGTCCCCTCCACTTATAAGAGGGGTACAATGACCAGCTTCCTGGTAGAAGTTGCTTCGACCAAGTTTCGGCTTAAACTACTGACCCCACCGGCAAGGTTTGGTAGGGAATATATAGTACTTCCCGTATTATTGTGTTATAAGTATAATATATTTTATAATAATATATGATGATAATGTCAAACCAACAGACGGGCTTAACAGATGAAGCATCCAGGGTATTTTTTTTAAATAATTTTACAGTAGCTGACCAGGTGTGATGTGAGAAAAGAAGGCAGCATACCAAATAATTGGACAAGGTTGATAAGATGGCGAGATGTGCCAATCGTAATAGACAGACTTTGAGGCCTTATGAAAATCTTGTGGTAAGTAGCAGCCGTTATTTTAACAATGCATTCCTAAGTAACCAACGCTGACATTAATAAAATTCTAGTTTTAATCTTTTTCTCGAATAACAAAAGGGGTAGTTTTATAATAGAAAGGATCGGATAGGATTTAATTACGAATGGAACTCGTAGTGGAATTAAAAATTCGAATTGGAACAACAGGACGCAATGGTGGATAGAGCATGGAACAAGATGGCCGCCAGTGTGAAAAAAGAAAAGTTTGTGAAAAACTGGCGGGAAACAATGGATTTTTTAAATATAGATATCCCAGGCTGGTTCAGGCTCACATTTGTTCATAAGTGATGTCAAGCATATTTTAACATCAAGTGGTTGGTCTACCAGTTTGGCTATTCTCCTTATTTAAAAAAGTTGCAAAATTTCCATAAAAGTTTTCTATTGAACAGTCCTAACTAAAAAGGTCCCTTTGAAAAAAGACAGCCTTTTGTAAATATTATTATGAAGGGTGAGGCTATCGACATGATTTCCAATATTTGTTCTGTCAATCGAGGTTTTAAGGTGAACCTTCGTCTCGGTGGCAAACATTTGTATACTAAAACATAGGTGTGTGGACGTGTCCTGGAGTTTGATTGGATTTATTTTTTATCTATTACAGATAAACAAAATTGGAGTGTCTGTTTGATATATTAAAATAACCGCTTTTTATTAAATACATATGGATGTATACACGGTACATATAATACCAAAATAGCATTTTTTACAATTTTTGTCTGTTTGTTCCGGCTAATTTCGGAAACGGCTGGCCGATTTTGACGGGACTTGCACTGATAGATAGCTGATGTCTTAAGGAGTAACTTGGGCTATAAAAATAATCATCATCAATCCGTATACGGATGTAAATCTAAGTTGACGCGGGCGAAGCTGCTGGCAACAGCTAGTAGATAAATAAAATTGGAGTGTCTGTTTGTAATATTAAAAAAAAACTTCTTTTTACTAAATGCATATGGACGTATACACGGTACATATTATACCAAAATAGCATTTTTTACAATTTTTGTCTGTCTGTCTGTCTATCTGTTTGTTCCGGCTAATCTCGGAAACGGCTGGGCCGATTTTAACGGAACTTGCACTCACATATAGCGGATGTCTTAAGGAATAACTTAGGCTATAAAAATAATCATCATCAATCCGTATACGGCTGTAAATCTAAGTTGACGCGGGCGTAGCTGCGGGCAACAGCTAGTTTGTAATAAATTTCCAAACAAACTTTCTTCCTGAAGTATGTTTAGTATGCAACCTGCTTTTACGATTTTTTTTAGTTTACATAAGCGAATAGTGAAGCTACCATATTATGCTCTTTGATTTGTACGATGAATCTCTATATACATAATTCTTCTGTACGTGTGTATGTCACTGAACTCCTCCGAAGCTCCTGGACCGATCTTGATGAACTTTTGTGTGTGTTCAAATGGATTCGAGAATGGTTTAGATTCACAAAAAAAAATATTTTTTACAGGACAACCTCTGTCAGTGTCACTCGTATCTATGTAAATGACTAATGTTTATAGACTGTTATTGCCTGTTCCTGTCCCTGTAACATAAATCTTTGCTCAATTAAGATTTTTAAGGGGCTATTTAATGTGATTGCTGATTTTAAGTTTATGGCGAATGTGGTTCTTTAATTTTTACACAACTTCACCGGACCAACCTTACACAGGTTTACCGATTGGTATAGTGTTAAACATAACCTATGGAGACTACTCCGAAATGCTGAGTATATGTGAATCTATGGTCCATCATAGCTGTCTATGGCCTGTGTTACGATAGTACACGGACAACAATGTCGTTATGGTTACGTCAGGCCGGCCATGGCGACAGTTGTGCTCAAACGTTGCATTAACTTCAAACTGTTGTGTAAATGAGAGCCCTTCATACCTTACGATATGTCGTACGAACGATACCTTACGACTTGTACGACGTATGAGGATTTAATACAACTAAACCAAATTATGAGAGTCCTCGTCGGTATACAAAAAATCAAATAAATACCTCATCATGGTAATTTAAAGATACGAATCCTTATTACCTACCATGTGCATTGTGCAACATAATAAGGATTAGCTGTAAAGACTCCGGCATCGGTATAAACTCATGTTTCCAACATTATAATCTTAAAAATATTTCCCGTTTTACCTAAAAATTATTCTATACTATGTACCTACTTATAATTATTAGTACTTAATATTATGTATTTTTTTATGATTTATGAATTCAGTTTTTTCTTTCTTTATTTCTAATATTAATAATACTTAATATTATTATTAATATTATGCTCAACTTTCTTAAATTTATATAAAATAAGCGACTTTTTATCATTTTGTGTGGAACGTTTTGTTCTACCATTATATAAACGTAAGTAAATTCTCTTAATAACTAAGAATAAAGTAAAATATCTTAATTAATAAAATCGTATCGTACTGAGTAAACGGAAAACAAACGAAGCATGTCATGTCCAGTGTGTTATGCATAATTATTTGTAATTGCTAGCAGAAGGTCACATCCAAATACGGTGACCTTAGGTACGGATGAGCAGAGGTCAGCAGGGGATTACCAGCCCCTTATACGGAGTACAACACAAAGGTCAATGTGACCTAGGAAAATTTTATGCAATACCAATTGTTTGAACTGTGCATGCAATGCTGCAGTATTGATGCTGGTGGTTGATTTTAAAGAGCAAAGGGCTTAGGTAGCGTTTCGTTGAGAGGTCCCACACTCCTAATTTTTTTTCGACAGTCCCAAGATTTTACCCGCATAGTTCCCGTTCCCCTGGGATTTTCGGATCTCAAACTATTTTTGTACAAAATTTCATCCAAATCGATTCAGTGGTTTAGGCGTGAAGAAGAGTCAGACAGACAGTCACTTTCGCATTTATAATATTAGTAAGAATGAGTATTCAAATAGGATTATTAAACAGCATTATTTAACTTAATATATTTCTTACAAATCGTGATATAACAATCTTATTGTTTGATCTCATTCAAAATGATTACATAAGTATCCAAAATGTTATTATGAAGATACCCGTATGTTAAATAGTATAAGTATCAAAAACCTTCGTTCTATCTATGCAAAATTACCAGTAATATAAAAAAGTACCCTAGAAAAAAATAGACAATGGCAGCTTTATGGAGTTTCGTATCACAAATGTTTACGAAGATACATGAATGCTAAAGCTTATAAAACGTTCGTTATTAAGTCTGGCCCTGTGTTGTGATTGTACGAAGTTATATCAAAATGTTCTTTATCAAGAGCTATATGCGGAAACCTTCATTAGTATCAAAAATGCAGGCTATGATGTTTTGTTGGTCATGTGCCATTTGCGGCTAGGCCTCTATGGTCGAACGCCATCTGTATTCAGACTTGCCAAGGCCGCCCGCGTGCGTATCATTGTTTAGACCGCAATTATTTATATTGGTCCTTTGTCTTATGTACACCTGAACCTTCTGAAGTGACAGAGAATATATTGGTCCTTTGTTCTATGTGTACCAGAGAGAAGTAACTTCTGTGACAGAGAATATTATATTGGTCCTTTGTGTTATGTACACCTGAACCTTCTGAAGTCACAGAGAATATATTGGTCCTTTGTTCTATGTGTACCAGAGAGAAGAAACTTCTGTGACAGAGAATAAATTGGTCCTTTGTTCTATGTATACCAGAGATAAGAAACTTCTGTGACAGAGAATATATTGGTCCTTTGTTCTATGTGTACCAGAGAGAAGAAACTTCTGTGACAGAGAATATATTGGTCCTTTGTTCTATGTGTACCAGAGAGAAGAAACTTCTGTGACAGAGAATATATTGGTCCTTTGTTCTATGTGTACCAGAGAGAATAAACTTCTGTGACAGAGAATATATTGGTCCTTTGTTCTATGTGTACCAGAGAGAAGAAACTTCCGTGACAGAGAATATATTGGTCCTTTGTTCTATGTGTACCAGAGAGAAGAAACTTCTGTGACAGAGAATATATTGGTCCTTTGTTCTATGTGTACCAGAGAGAAGAAACTTCCGTGACAGAGAATATATTGGTCCTTTGTTCTATCTGTACCAGAGAGAAGAAACTTCTGTGACAGAGAATATATTGGTCCTTTGTTCTATGTGTACCAGAGAGAAGAAACTTCTGTGACAGAGAATATATTGGTCCTTTGTGTTATGTACACCTGAACCTTCTGAAGTGACAGAGAATATATTGGTCCTTTGTTCTATGTATACCAGAGAAAAGAAACTTCTGTGACAGAGAATATATTGGTCCTTTGTCTTATGTTTTGACCTGAGAGAAGAACATTCTCTATGTCAATAGAGAATATATTGGTTATTTCCTTCTCTTTGCACCTGAGAGAACCTTCTGTACTGGCACAGATAATTTATTTACCCTTTGTCTTATGTACACCTCAGAGAAGAACCTCATGATCGAGAATTTTCGTTGAACGGTTACTTTTGGCTCCTCTACTAGATTGCCTACCTTAATCAACCTAAATAAATCTTATCATGGTTTACCCAAGCACTAGCTTTCATACCAAAAAGGAATCATACATTTCGATCCATGTGATATTTATCGCGAAACAAAAAAATAATGTAACATTTCCCTTAATTTTCGAAGTTGGCTAAAAATAAAATAAGAGTTCAACGCTCCATCAGTTATTCAAACAAACATGACCTTTCTGTAGACTAGTTCTGGTCTGTCAACAACCTCCGTTTATTGCTCGCGATTTGTATCTATTTATGTAAATTTTGGCAATAAAACTTATATATTGTTTATCTGGGAAGGAGAGGTGAAGATACATTTGTCGATCATCATCATCAGAATCCGTAAGAGATGAACATATAATAATTAATTAATTATTAACAGAGCTGGTGCGGCTTGTGAAACGGCTGAAAAAGCTAAAGTATGCAAATACAGGCGTCAAGGCTCCGAATATGATTTTATCCCATTTGGTGTCGAGACCCTTGATCCGTGTGGTCTTAGCGCTATAAAGCTTTTTTAGGGAAATAGCAAAAAGGTTAGTCGACATCACAGGAGACCGAAGAGCTGGCAGCTACCTCGGACAAAGATTTAGTCTAGCAATTCAGAGTGTTTTTAATAATATATTTTAGTTTAATGCATAGTTTTTAATGCATCTTTTAATGTTTTAAGTTATTGATATTGATTTTGTTTTGAGTTTTTAATATATTACTGTAGTCATCAATATTAGATTATATAAATATTATGTACATATCCTTAGTCATAATATGAAAAGTTATATTATGAAGATTTTGTATACTTTTATGCATACATAATATTATGTAAAAGCTATTCAAGGATCTAATTAAGAACACTCTGTATACCATTTACGAGAGTAAACTAAATTTTTTCCGTGCGAATACTGAATCATTACAAGATATATAATCGCATAAATAAATAATAAAACAACACACCACGTAGCCTTCCTACGACTTGTATAAATAATTAAAAAAAAGATATTTGGAAATTGGTTATATTAATATGTAGCCATTATGAGTTCAGTGATTCGACGTTAAGTGAAGACAATGACGATTAACTTGAAAGGTAATTCACAATGCGGCATTCTGGATCTTGCAGCACGAAGTTCAGGGGCGAGAGGCACTCGACGAGCAGATACGGGCACGTGTAACATACTTAACGTACAGGGTGCTCGGATTTAGTTCTATTTGAATTTAGTGTAATACCACCAATTGTGCTGTGTTATATTGATATATCTCTATATTATGAATCTGATGCCTGTTATATATATTACATATATATTATATACCTTGCATTTTTTTCAATGTCTCACAATTTTTTAACCCCAAGTTCCAACGAAAATGGGAGCCATAGCGAAGCGAGACAGGAACGTACAGCTTGGCAAAAAAGAGTATGGAAAAAATGAGGGCGCCACTTGCACTTAGGTCTTATCATAATATGGAAAATCAGTAAGATAATTTAATCAAATCGTTAAAAATAAATGTGAAACACTAAGCTTTACTCAAAATCTAGTATTTGTCGGCCAAGTATTGTCAACATCATAGGTTTCCATTTAGTAAAATATTTAGTTCCACCTGTCACCACGTCATACTCTTTTTTGCCAAACTGTATAATAAATGCGAACGTAAAATCAGAAAGTGTTGTGATAAACTGTATAAAAGCCCCAGTGTAAGGTTGAAATCATTTTAATCATGCGTTTAATATAAACAATTTTACAGATATATATTTATTATTATTATAACATTCCTGACGTGCGATATTAAGTTCTCCTAAATGAAAAAACGCTGGTATTAGTTTCATTATAAAATAAAATATTTTGACGGTCAAAAAATATAATCAATTTTATACACATGTGACTATGTCATTGTAGTAAAGATAACGGTTTCTCTAGTGTAGTGGTCAATCTAAAGGTCACCGATTAGATTCCCTGAACGAAGACCAAGGTTTAGGATTAACATAAGTTTCATTAATATATTGCCTTTAACTAGTTTAGTACATTATACAGGGTCTTATAAATCTAGTACGAGGCTTGGTCAACGATGTGTAAAAAAAATATGAGGAAATCCGCATGTTTGTGGTTCGATGCGATATGTAAGCGAGTTTATTGCTTCAGTTCATCACTATGTTAAGCCACATTAGTCTGATGGAATGTTTATAGCCAGATGTTAAAGTTGTTATTATTATGAAGGAACTTTGAAGGATGACAAGAGAGATAATTTGGAAAAATAAACATACGCTGAAAGACATTGAAATGAGTACAGGAGAGAGTTATGTAGATACTTTCTATATAAATAACTTAACCAAATAAGTCTATATTAAACTTGGAAAACATGGAAGTCTTTCAATATTTTTCATTGTAATATACTATATATTACATATATACTATATATGTAATATATTATATTGTAATAACGTATAGAACAAAACAGTAACGCATTGGAAGTACCATGGCATGTACTGAAGAATCATGACATAACGAGGGTACCAAATTTCATAGCAAAAATTTATATCGATTTTAGAGAGTAAGTTATATCTACTAGATATTCTCAGTATGCATTCAATACTGGCCACCTTGTTCTGAATATCAAATCAAATATTTTTTCTTTATTCAAAATAGTACCAACAGAGTATCCTTTTGAACGTCAATTGAGTCTACCACCGGTTCCAAGGCAAGCCCACTGAAAAGAACCGATGAAATAAACTTAGTGGAACGAAATTTTTCAAATATTTTCTACCAAATTTTACATGTTGTTATCCTGAAATGCCTGAGAAGAACGCCCAAGGTGTTCTATAAAATCTTTTACTTTATAATATCCTTTACCACACAAACGCTCTTTAATAACTTTTTGAATTTTTTAATTGGGACGTTTTGAACATTTTCTGGGATCCTATTGTAAAAGCGTTTACAGTTGCCTTTAAAAGAATTGCTTACTTTTGTAAGTCTAATTACTGGTACATCTAGCTTTGGGTACTCGGTATATCTATTCAGATAAATAAAATTAGAGTGTCTGTTTGTAATATTAAAATAACCGATTTTTATTGAATTCATATTGATGTTTACTCGGTGCATATACCAAAATAGCCTTTTTTATAATTTTTGTCTGTCTGTCCGTATGTCTGTCTGTCTGTTTGTTCCGGCTAATCTCTAAAATGGCTGGGCCGATTTTGATGGGACTTTTACTGGCAAATAGCTGATGTTATAAGGAGTAACTTAGGCTATAAAAATAATCATCATTAATCCGCGTAGCGCTGTAAATATAAGTTAACGCAGGCGAAGATGCTATGGATACTAGTCCCTACTATGGATGTCACTTTTACAATAAGTGTAACTAGTATAATAATAATACCAAATAATGGTTGCTGTAAAGAAAACTTTGGGAATGTAAGAAACTTAATAATCCACAAATCCGTAAATAGATGTTTCATTATACTGATTAATAAGTATATCCATTACGACAACATCTATGAATGAATACAATTTGTTACACAACCTGTAGAGTCCTTATAAAGAAGCTTAGCAAGTTTTTAATAATAAGCTGTCACTTTGATTAATTATTTTCAGAGGACAGGGCGTATTTGTCAAAGACCTCTGCTTATTAAAATATAAATTTCAGATAGGTCTGCACTGCTACGACGACTTAAGCCTGGAAGCTCATTGAGAACAAAATAGTTGCTTTCTTTCCGTCAAGATGGCGTAGTCTTGAGACTATTTTTACTGTAGTTTTTATGAAACTTTATAAACAAACTAACGCCGTAGTTACATAGGAAAAAAATATAACAATAAAAATTAAATTAAATAAAACAAAATAAACTCAGTTCAAAGAAACTCATTGCAATAGTTCTAAATCTAGTTATTTCGGGAATAAACTGTTAGTATTCCATGGCATAGCATTCAATATATACATTGAATATGAATAATAAAAAAGAATAATAAAAAGAAACAAAAAAGAACAAAACACATTTTCATGAGTAAAAAACACAAAACTAAGCACAAGTTATTTTACACTCGTAAAAACAATACTTAAGCCTTTTCAATGGGTACTAATAAAAAAATATATCGCAATAAGACCTTGGAGAAGGTACTTTTGACGTTCTCTTGTTTTGACCTCTATATATTATATAAATATTACTTCCTATTTCAAATCTATTTCAAATTATAAATATTTTCAAACAAATCTTTATAAAAACAGATGTGTATAATATTTGAAATTTATAGAACGTCATATTTTGAGAATCCGCCGCCATGCTTATAATAACAACGCTACACTAACCTGCAATCAAGGGAAATGTATAAAATATTTTACGAACATAATTGCTGGCTTTACGACTTTTTCTAATTTCCTTTGCACGACCATTCAAATTAAGATCGGGGGTAAAAAGTGCATTCAAGGCTTTATAAAATACCTTTGATATATACTCTGCGGCAATCCCAACTGTATTTTTCGTAACATAAAGTTGGATTCAGGTTAACTTTAAAATAGGTTGATTCCGTCGACATTTGAAATGAAGTTTTTTATTTTCGAGGTCGTTAAAGCCTGGATTTTCAAGATAATGAGATATTTTGTGGATAGTGTGATATGTGGTCAGAGGTACTATATAACTATGTCATCGTAGTAATGAGGTTTCTAAGAGGTAGTGCCATGCTGCTTTGTATCCGAATTGGGCCGGTACGACTGGGGTCAAGTGACAGCTATGCTGTCGTGTTTCATGCGGTTTGTGAGTTTTTCGGTGGCCCGTTGGGAGGATAGGGCAAAGCATATGCATAATCTGTGGTTTGCGGATGTGTGTGAGCGTAGATATTCGCCAAAAGGCTTGACGACTCGTTTACCCTTCTATGCTATAAAAACGGTCCTCGAGTCTCCTAGAAATAACATGAGGAGAGTCATAGCAAGTTTCTTCGTGATGTTTTAGCGCGACAGATTTGATCTTAAATGAGTTTCATTCATTGTATTTTTTACAGATGTTGTAAAGTTTTCTCCAATCATGATTACGGAGTGGTTGTACGAATGACGACATGAGATGTATCAATGTATCATTTATACCATTAGTTAGGATGTACTCTTAGATTCAACATAATTAAATTATTCTAAGAAATAAAACTTCCTAAGCAAAGCTACGCTATATTTAGACATAGGGACTGAATTACTGTAGATATTATGTTCCTAGGCTCGGCTTAACTTTTTAAATTGCGACAGAAATCACTCTCATGATCACATCCTTTGTCACCTCAAGCGATTACAGAGTATTTTTTATTATTTAAGAACTGATGTTTGAATGTAGAGTCCTAATACCTTTTCTTTTCTTTTGTGCCAAGAAATGCTCTTAGGCAGACTGACCCCGGGCCTGGTGGTATGCAAAAGGCATTTCCCAACGTTAAAAAAAGGCATCCTGCGGGGGATTCCCCAGGCGGACCGTATGTGCACTCGTTGCACCCGAAAGATGGTAAGGTGAACGTAGCTCTAACCACTTCAATTGGCCTCGCCCAAAGTGCTTGGTTCACCTTAGGCTTCTGAGCCCCACAGCCACGACAAGGCTTGAACATTGGTGGGGAACCATACTCAGCCTAATTCCAGACAAGGGATTTCCTTATTCACTACCCGTACACAAATAGGTAGGGGTAGGGAAATAGTGTGTTTGGTACCGGTTGATAATGTTGATTACGGTCGGAGTACAGAAATGTAAGGTGTCAAAACACGACCGTGCGGCACGCGTCATTGAAACGGCATCATGACGAAATATGTTATATGCGGAAATATTGGCCGGTAGTGCGATGATCGATGCGATCGTGATACTGTGTGTATGTTTGAGGGAAGCATTATCATAAAACAAGCATAGGTAGGTATTAGCCTTATCCGAGCACTTTGAATGTCTTTGAATTTGAAACACCGGTTGATGTCTACAACCTTCCTCTTTCTTTTCTCCACCAATTTTATTGGCCCCTAAGAGGAATTTGGGAATTAGGGAATTGTAGTGAAGAAAAACGAGTAGAGAGTAAAGCATACTATATGTTATTCTCAGACTCATTGCAATAAAAGATAAGAGAAGATGGCTGGGAAAAATGAAACCAAGAAAGTACGTTTAAACTGAATATACTGTTAATTGCAATATTCATAAAATATATAAGACCTGTCGAATGGACCACCAAAATGGAATCCGACTGGTGGTTGTAGCGTAAATGTGTAACAAAAAAAAATTCTTTCACATTCATGGATATTATAAAGAATTATGCATAAAACAGTGGACAGATAAGGACTGATGATGATAATAATGACGATACAGTACCCAAACCTTCAACAAACTTCAATATCACCCATCACTTATATTTGATACGTTCAAAAGTTTTTAAACGATCAACGTGATATAATATGTTTATTTCTATCGATCACTGGCATTACGATGCGTTCACGAGGAAGTTTTTTTATTGATCTATCGTTTTCGGCCGTGGTTAATGTTTAATGTGCCGGAATCGATCCAGGACAAGTGTCACGACTAGCTGTTGCCCGCAGCTTCACCCAGATTTACAATTGGATTAAAAAATATTATTTTTATAGCCCATGTCTTGAAAACGGAGCAGTATACTGGTGAAATATATTTTTTCAAATAGGATAATTAGTTTCTTTTTTATATAGGAGAGGGGGCAAACGGACAGATATTTCACCTAGTGGTAAATGATAAGCGACATCCATAGACACCCACTACATTATTAACAGGTGCGTTGCCGGCCTTTCAATTATCTTAACTCAAAAACAGATGCAGAAAAAGGGGGATAACCTTATTATATTAGTAAAGATTAATGAACAGGTGCTAAACTCTCAGATCACATCGCAATTTTTACATAAGTGCAAACAAGTGCAGTGGCGACCACAAGTGAATGATGTGCCTCAAATACTAGAGACCGCTTGTTAGGCTGAATCCCCACAAATATTTAACTATAGTTAGGTTTTAATATATAGACAACAAGCCAAAGGTATAATCAGCGAACTGTCGTTTAATAGATGAACGAGTAAACTTTCATTTCAATCCTATACAGATAAAAAAAACCCAAAAAAGAATACCCAACAGCATTAAACCTATGCTAAAATAAGGAACGAACTGCAGAATCGTTAGGAGTAGTTTACTACTACATAGGCTGCACTAAAAGTATCGGTAATGGAATATTTCCACTGTTCCTGTCATATTAAAATCTTTTTAATTGAAAACTCCTTGGTTTTAAAAATCGAATACCATTTATTTATTTAAAAAAAGATTCTTGTCTTTGTATGTATGTCTGTGTATTTAAAAAAAAGGGCTTGTCACAAGGTCTTGTCAAACTTGTTTCGTCGTTGAGAAAATGGAATTGACTCGAGAAAATTCTAGAGCGATGATTTATTATGACTTTCGAAGTGGTTTAACACAAAAACTGGATACCGCATTTGCTCTGTGAAGACCAAAAAGTGGCTCGCGTTACTTGGTGCATCAGAACTCTCGAAAGATTCCACGCAGGATCCTCAAATGCTGTATACAACATCGTATCAGGTGACGAATCCTAGATATACGCGTACGAACCCGAAACAAAAAACCAGTCACGAGTTTGGGTGACTATTCCTCTTGAGGGACAAAGAACGGTTAATGCAGAATGGTATGCTAGTATTTGTTTGCCACAGGTCGTTTCTGAACTCCGTAAAGAGAACTGCAACCGCCGCATCATCCTCCATCACGACAATGCGAGTTCTCACACCGCACACAGAACAAAAGAGTTTTTAGAGCAAGAAAACATAGAATTATTAGACCATCCGCCGTACAGCTCCGACCTAAGCCCTAATGATTTCTATACTTTCCCTAAAATAAAGAATAAATTGCGTGGTCAGAGATTTTCATCGCCTGAAGAAGCTGTGGACGCCTACAATACGGCCATTTTGGAGACCCCAACTTCCGAATGGAATGGTTGCAATGATTGGTTCCATTGTATGAAAAAATGAGTCAAATTTCGCGGAGAATACTTCGAAAAGCAATAAATACATTTTTAAATAGTAATGTTGTGTCACTTCCTTGATTCCCGAAATTTTCAGTGCCGCCATCGTAGTAGAAGATGCGCTCGCGAAAAATTACAAAAGTTAAAAGATTATTAAGATGCAAGGAAAAAAATTTGAGATAGTGGTCAAGAAAATTTTGGTTACAGAAAACCAAGAATACGAAAAAAGATAGACCAAGCAAATTATTTAAAAAGTTATGTTCAAACTGAGGTAGAAAAAAAAAAGACCAATACTAGCAACAAGCAAACCGAGGTATAAAAAACTAGACCAATACTAGCAAGTACCGAACTAAAGGTAGGAAAAACTAGATTATATCACAAGTCATTGAACAAAATTAGTTTCGGTCAACTTGTATGTCTTGTTATTGGCTCGCAATACCAAGACAAATTCTTCAATTTGCCAGTTAGTTCCCGGGATTAGCGATTTAAATTTTCATATACTTCATTGGTATATCATATTGTTAGTTGGACCTGTATTTTCCACGCTATGTACGTATTTTGTTAATATCTAAACTAGTACAATAAAGAAGAATTTAATTAGTTATTTGATTGCGCTACTAATAACTAGCACGAGAATAAAAAAACATCTTTCTGATAGCTTTTGTTGTTGGGGTTAAAGGTTTTTTGAAGTGAGACTTCTTTGCGCGCATGAGGGTAAATTTTTTACGAATTGTGCAACGTTTTTTTTAAGAAGAGGGAGAGAGTGAATGAGACCGATTGAGAGAGAGTGAGAAAGGGTGAACGTAGCATGATGCACATAGATGGCTCACTCATGGGAGTGGAGTATCCCAGCAAGCGAGTGAGAAAGATCGAGAGAGAAAGAGCGAACGTACCATCGCAAGTCTCGGAAATTTAAAGTTTTGGACTAGTATAAATATAGACGAGATTTAATAATTAGTTTGCCAAATGAATTGTGTACTTTATACGCACGCACTTTTTTTTAAAAGATTTGAGCATTTGACACCAACAAAACCGCGGAGAAAAGTTACTAAAATGGCATTCGACTGCTTCTGTCATCTTCTATCTCATTCAGAAAACAATAACCATCATCATCATCTTCATCAGCATCATCATCTAGTTTTCGTCCCACGGCTGGGCACGGATCCCCTCCTCGAAATCAGGCGAGGAACCCAATGCGGGTTGATGAACTACACACACATTTAAAGACTTTTAATCTCATCAGGCATGCAGGTTTCCTCACAATTTTTTCCGATGAGCAAGCGATGTTTCATCTTTCAGCTCTCAGAAAATAAATAAGCTACAATATGTGATTCTTAATTTGTTACCGAACGGTTATTTTCCAATGATAATCAATTCATGTTGACTAGAAGTTAATTATGTAATCCGGTGTATATTTTGTAACATGATCGTTTTCGAAACCCGTTTTATATTCAAATTGCGTGACTTTATATATCTTATAAAAATTTGTTTTTGCAATGGAGTCAATGATCTTCTGGACATTGACCCAACGAAGATTAGATTTTGACAATCTATTTACCTTTGCGTGGATAGGTAAAAGCCTATTTTGCCGTTTTAGAAAGAACAGTAGGAATGTGTGTAGCTGATACCTAGCATCTTAGCTCGGTGCTCTATACTAGAGACGCGCTGAATGCGTGCAACGAATACGAATGTTCGGCCGAATATTCAGCCCAAAATGTACAGAACCGAATGTTTGATTCAATGAAAGAATAACGATAGTATAGATATTATGTTCAATTTAGAGTTAACATAACCTATAATATAATAAATACTGGAGCAATAAAAAATAAACTTAAAAAAGAAACGCTTAAATCAAAACTCCCTCTAAACCTCAAGAAAAAAGTAATGGACTCATGTTTGCTACCTTGTCTTACATATGGCTGCCAAACATGGATTTAC
Source organism: Helleia helle (assembly GCA_963853865.1). Taxonomy (NCBI): domain Eukaryota; kingdom Metazoa; phylum Arthropoda; class Insecta; order Lepidoptera; family Lycaenidae; genus Helleia; species Helleia helle. The sequence continues at coordinate 16,858,547 of OY971432.1, read as the reverse complement.
AATAACAATAATAACAATACTAAAAATAAAAAACAAGTTTGCCAAAGAGCGATGGAAAGGAGTTTGCTAAACATTCAAAGAAAAGACAGAATAAGAAACACAGAAATAAGAAAAACAACAAAAATAATAGATGCTTTAGAACATTCTCGCAAACTAAAATGGAAATGGGCATGTCATATAGCACGCATGGACAAAGAAAAATGGACACACAGACTAACTATCTGGCAAGGACCACCAACAAACAAAAGAAAAAGAGGTAGACCGAAAGAAAAATGGGTCGAAAGATCATAAGAAAAGCTGGCCCAAACTGGATCACAAAAGCTAAAGACAAGCAGACGTGGAGAAAAATGGAGGAGGCCTTTACCCGTTGAGGGGTCCATATTGATATTAATTTAAATTTAATTAGGATATTTAATTATTTTATATTTTGATATTAATGATTATTATATATTATCGATGGGTCCTATGTATATGGGCCAAAATGCAAAATTACAACTTTACAGGAGAGGCTTCCAAAGTTTAAATTTGCTATAATTGTCGATTGATAAAACCGAAGTTTACGAAACTTTGCTCGTTATCTAAGACTACTATCCTCCTCATTTGCACTACACTATTTTATTTATACATTTATCGGTTATTTTTTTTACGTCACATTGGCCCTTCTACGTCAGTTTTTGTTAAAAATATTTTTGTTTGAAAACACCCTAAAAGGTCCAATGTGCCATATTGGCCATTATACGAGTATTATGCTAAGTAACATAAAGTAAATCTTTATATTATTTTTAACTTATAAAGTCTATCAAAAATTAAAGTAGTTGATATTCCTTAATTAAAATAAAATATATTTAGATAATAAGCTAAATAAGTCACATTGACACTTATACGTTTTACTATTTGCTAACCGGCTAACTTGAGTTTTCAGTTAGACCATTTAAATAATAAATAAATTATAGTTAAAAAAACTAAAAAACACGCATTAATAGCAAACCCAACTAAAAATTTGAAAATATTTTTTAATGGATGAATTAAATGGGTTCACAAACTTATTGTAAAAAAGCGTGGTGCTTGTAACTAAGTTTTATAGTAGTTAAGTAAATAGATAGCGATGAAATATTTTTAATAATGAATATTGAGCACCTCACGCTTTTTTACAATAGGTAATTTTGTTAACCCTTTAACTATAATTTATTTTTTACTTTTTAGTGTCGATTTTTTTAATTAAAAATTTTCTTGATTGAAGGTACTCAACTAATAACAATCACTTTAGAAATGAGTGAGACTAAAATCAACACAAGTGATTGTGAAGTGAACACGCCTTCCTAGCATGTGCTATCCTGATTATCCTTATCAGGATATTGGAAAAATTTTATCAAATTATTGTATTGTCATCGGTCCTCGATAAATCTACAAAGTTTGAACAAAATCTGGTCGTTAGAAGTGAGTCAAAATCAAGTCTAAAGGAGTCGGTTACAAACATACATACAAACATACAGGTGAAGCTATTATAAAGCGTGTAAAAAGTACAATTGTTTTATTCATTTATCGAAATGAAACTTGACTGAGCCTTATAACTACATAATATTATGGACCCATTTTCAATCGTATTGGTGTTCTTTTGAAAAATATACACATTTTTTTAAAATGAGCTGCAGCTGCTATGTACGGAATATCTTAATTTGAAATTAACACAATTATTTAATTTAAATAATGTATAAATAAATGCCTATCCCGAGACACAAGATGTTAAGTCTCTGTGCCAGTAATTACATTGCCTACCACCACTACTATAAAATGTTCATAATAACTGGTATAAAGATGGGATAGTATTTTCACGACATAAATCAAGCAAGTCTTTCTTCTTGGAAAATTGTATTAGTAACAGCTGATTGTAACATATTGCAGAGGAATATCAGTTTGTCTTCGGCAATTGGTCTTCTTGTTCGTACAGGCTGTTGTAAGATTTTAGTATGACTGTCAATAGCATCTTCATCCAAATCATATTTACAGTATAAAACGTATGATCCGTTGCGGCTTAGACCAAAGAATTATGTCCTTCCGGATAATTGAATGTCATCTTATACTTATTAAATTGTAACGCAAAAAGACAATGTAATAAAAATTTATATGATTTATGCACATCACAGTGCGGTGGGCGGCCCAGCTAATTGGTCCAAACTATAAACAAAAGTCGTAAGCGCGGCCCAACTGCCCGCGTATAAATCTCTAAGTACTCTTTGGACCTTGTACGTTTAAATTCATGTCACTTACGCCGTTATACCGTACTAATAAATCGTGTTTCTATGCAGAAATCTTTATTTTTTAATAGTTCACATGATTAATTATATCGATAAGATGCGTTTACCATAAAAAAGTCAAAATGGCCAAATTGTTAGTTTGGCCCTTATACATAGGACCCATCGATATATATAAATGAAATTATTTTATATTAATATTTATAATTTAATTTAATGTTATTAATTGTTATGTTTTATATATGAATGCATATAAAATATCTAACAATAATTCTAAATTAATAATATTATGTTGTATAAGCTAGTCAATATGGAAATAAAGAGGCTATTATTATTATTATGGTATCTACTAAATATGAATAAAATGGTCGTAGACAATATGGACACGTGCAAGCTATTTATTTATATATTGTTCGTTTGTTTTTTTTGCGTAATTATTTTAGTACATAAATATCGGAATTTGCTTAATTACGCCGAAGGTTTTAGTTAATTAATTAGGGAATTCAGGGCGCTATGGGCTTATAAAAATATTTCGGGCTGGGGTTAATGACCCCAGCGGTTAATAATTATAAGGAAGCGGGTATTAATTTATAATTCAGCGAATGAAAATGGCTGTCGTCGCACGTTGAGGTCGTGGTTTCGATTCCAGTCTAGAATAGTATTTACAATAGATGCAACTTAGGTATGTTAGGTAGGTTAGGTAGGGTGAGCCCAGCACCTTGGGCGAAGCTAATTGAGCCGAGGGGGTCTTTGTACCCATCTTATAAGAAGGGAACAAGGGGCGAGGACGGGAACCTCATCCCATTGTACTGTCCTGACAATGGGAGGGGTTGTTCTGTGGTGCGGGACAACCCCTCTGTGGAGGTGGCGTCGTTCCCTTGGGGGACTGACTGGCCGTCGAGATGCCCTGTTTGTTTATTAGATCACCTCACCAAAGGCGGCATTGGTGGAACTCGCCGGGTTTTAGCGGGTAGAGCTGCGTCCACTTACCAGCTTTCGGGCGCAGCGAGTCCCACATACCTGCGTGGGGAGACCCACTCCCCCGCGGGATGCCTCAGTGCATTTCCCGGCGTAAAAGAAAAAAAAAGAAAAAAGAAAGCTTATTAAGATGTAAATTTTTATCAAAATTTATATCATTGCAGTTTTATTTTATAATTTGAAACGCATCCGACTTAAAAAAGTTTTACTAGTAACGTCATCATTATCAGCATCTATCCATCCACTGCTGAACATAGACCTCCCTCAATGAACGTCAGGACGGCCGATCCACTAGTATAACTCTAGGTTATTTCTGTATAACATAAACTTAAATGAATAGTCATCAGTAAGTCAACATGAGCGAAGTTGCGGGTATCATTAATATTTTCAGTATTTTTTACATATTAAACATTGTTTCTCATAACACCAGCTGGCTTAGCTTGTTATGTAATCAAGTGTAAAGCAGTTGATATTGAACTAAAAGCATTTTAAGATGACTACATATCCTCGCCAGGGTCGTTAGAGTGGCCACGTGAGGTTTATTGTTGTATAGTCAATAACTCAATAAAATAAATTGTTTTTGAATCTGTTGATTAAAACGTATAAGTTTTAAGACTAGCGATTAACATAGATTTGTATTGACCCCATCATGGTTCAGGCCTTGACATGGCGGTGGGGCTCAGTAGCCTAGGGTGAGTCCAGCATCTTTGGCGAAGCTAATTGAGCCCAGGGGGCTCTTTGTACCCCTCTTAAAAGAACAAGGGGTGAGGACGGGAACCTCACCCCATTGTACTGTCCCGACGGTGGGAGGGGTTATTCTGTGGTGCGGGACAATCCCTCTGTGGTAGCTTCCGTCCCCTGAGGGGCTGACTAGCCGTCAAGGTTGCCCTGCCCTGTTTGCTCATTATATTCTGGGCACCTCATCAAAGGCGGCATTGGTGGCACTCGCCGGATTTTAGTAGGTAGAGATGTGTCCACAGGGGCGTAGCTCCCGGGGCCGTAGCTCGGGGGCCCCCGACGTGCGTAAGCAAAAATTAATAAAAACTGTTCACTATTCCATTATATATATTGTCCATAGAGACAGAAACTTAGAAAAACTAAAGTCATCATAAATATTTGTGATGCATAAATAAATATTTCTTTTAATTTTATGCAAACATTTTTTTCTTTTATGAGAAATCTTTACCCTTCATAAGGGCCCCCAAACATATTTTTATACGGGACCCCGGCAAGTCACGCTACGCCACTGTGCGTTCACTAGCCAGCTTTCGGACGAAGCGAGTCCCACATACCCGCGTGCGGAAACCCACTCCCCCGCGGGATGCCTCAGAGCATTTCCCGGCGTTAAAGAAAAAAAAGGAAAAAAAACAAGACACCATGCGTGCTTTTTTTTTTTTTTTTGCTTTGGTGAAGTATTGGACGAGGTGAAGATTAAAGTAATGACACATTTGGATGACGAGTACGCCGACGTCCATATCTTACTAATATTATAAACGCGAAAGTTTGTAACAATGTATGGATGTATGTTTGTTACTCTTTCACGCAAAACATACTGAATGAATTTTAATGAAACTTTATAATAACATAATTATTCTAAAGGTAAGTTTAACATAAGTTTAGGATAAAATAATTTATCCCTGTACTTCCACGAGAATGGGAAGTACGCGGGGCGCACCTAGTGTATATATATACCATAGTCATCAATGCACCTAAACACAAGTCCCTACGAGCCTACGGTACTATGTTAAAGTGAGGCAATTTTTACGTAAAATATTACAATTAATTTACAAAATAAATTTAAAGAAGCCATTATCATATAAATTAAGTCTCATTTGGCGTAACACTAGTGTTGACCTTAAGGTATTAATAAGCTAACCTACTTGCAGCCTAGGTCACGGTCAAAAGATAACACACGACACTTACTTACTCTTCAGTTTGTTTGCATGAATACGCTAACATCCGAAACTACAAATCGTATTTGTTATAGCACAATAATTATCCAGGAAGGTATTGAGCATTTTTTTTATTTCTAGGCGGATGAAACCGCGTGAACGGCTAGTACGAAATGTACCTTACGAAAAAGCAAATCAGTACCTAGGTATACAAATCAGTATCTATATACCAGTATATAGATACTGTTTAATTATAGTCGTTGCCCGTGTGTAATTTATTATTGTACAATTTGCATGTATTTGTAATTAGACAGATGACAATGTTGACAACCTTGAGACGCCATTGTTGTTCTGTCACGCATTTTGCCGCCGATTCTCCAATGTCACAAACAATAAGCCAAATATGTCATGTTTCAGGTAATTTTAAATTTCACGGATGCATTAACTTATTTGAGACTAAACAAAAGGAAATAATATGGCTTTTCAGCGTAGACAGAGAATACTAATAATAATAATAGTATTCTCTGTCTACGCTTTTCAGAAATAAATTTATTTTTGACAGTCACGGTGAATTATTATTTCCTTCTTCTTCTTTTGTTATGGCAATTAGTAAAATCATTTTGCCAGTGCTTTTTTTTGCAATGGGCTGGTGCTACTGGCCTTTCGTCTTTTATCAACTATGATCAATAAAGCCAGTGTTTTTGTTATTTAAAAATTGTCTTACTAACATTTTATTCCTTTTTACGTGGATGTAAAAATAATTATCTTATATTTTGATGCTTCCCCGGAATATTGAGGTAAATGTGTAAACAAAAAGTTCGAAATAAAAATTGCTCGTCACAGAATGCGGGTAAAAGTTTAATTTAATAAAATATTTCGTCGGATATATTATTAAATTCACCACATTTTCATTATCCTCTATTATGAGCACATTACTGGGAAAATATTTGTTAACTTCATGAGTAATTAGCACGTTTTATATTTTATAATAAATACTCATTAAATATGAACATTTAGGTGGAGCAAAAATTTATTTTAGATATAATAAATAATATCAATATCAACCCATAAATTTCCCACAGGGTCTCCTCCTCGAAATCAGGCGAGGAGGGTGTTGGGCCATAGTTCACCGAGGCGCTGGCCCAATGCGGGTTGGTGAACTCCACACACCTTCAAAGACTTTTAATCTCATCAGGCGCAGGTTTCTTCACGATGTTTTCCTTCAAATAGTTTTTTTTTTCGTTGAACGCAGTTTATTAAGATTTTTGCATTCTTGAAGTTTCAGATACTTAACAGGAAACGGAATTATGATTAAAACAAGCTATTTATAATGCCTCAAGTAAAAGATTCATTTATAATGAATTAGTTTCATATCCTAAGGTGAACCCAGTTCCTAGGGCGAAGCCAATTGAACTGAGGGAGCTGCTCTTTGTACCCCTTTTATAAGAAGAGGGCACAGAAGAGCAGGAGAGACAAGGGATGAAGATGGAAACCACGATCCATTGCACTAGGTACCCGACGTTGGAAGGGGTTGTTCTGTGATGCGGGACAATCCTTCTGTGCAGGTGGCGTCGGTCCCTTGGGGGCCTGACTAGCCGACGAGATGCCCTGTTGCTCAACAGATCCGGACATTGGTGGCACTCGCCGGGATTAAGTGGATAGAGCTACGTCCGCATTACCACTTTTCGGGCGCAGCGAGTCCCACATACCCGCCTGTGGAGTCCATCCCCCGCGGGATGCCTTAGAGCATTTCCCGGAGCAAAGGAAAAAAAGGGTTTCATATTTACACCTCATATCTCATAGCTGTGTGTATTAGCAATGTGGGCGAACCAAATAAAGGGGCTATGTCATGAGTGTGCGATGTGCCTTATGCGTAGTATTTAATATAATTACAATAAAAAAACGGACAGGAAGACTTACTGCCGGCAGCATTACATAACAGATCATTACAACAAAGGTTTTTATAAAGGTTACTACATTCTAAACTGTAAAAGGGACTTGGTGTTTCTTTTATAACGCTTGTTCAAACAAATATTTTTTAATATTATGTTCTTACATAATATTAAAAATATTTTTTGTACAAGTATGTATCATTCTCTTTCATTGTGTTTGTCATAGGTAAACCAGTATGAACTGTCTAAGAGGTGATTAAAATCTTCAAAATGAATCTAAAGGTAGTTGATACACAATGCAAATGCAAAGCAAGGGTTCCTCTGAGACGCAAGGTAGCACGGAAGCAGGAAGATTCAATGCATAACATCCCATACTTGCATTATCTAAAACAGCTATGCTGATTAGCAGCAGACAAAAACAGAATTAGGGTGGGTTTTCACTGACGCAGTAGAGAAGGACGGATCGTGATTTGTCAATCCAGACAATCTCACTGATTCCACTGCGGATTTTGAATAGTTTAATAAGCTAAATCGCCATCGACTCGTCTCCACTGCGACCAGTTCTGTGTCAGTGGAACCGTACTCTAAAATTGAACGCGGGCGCGTGACACCAAAAATCCCACTGTAAATGACTGTGAATCTGTATCACGATATTTGCTGTAAATTATCGAAAAAAACCGGCAATCAAAATCTTAATAAGGCGCAATATAAACCATAAAAATATCGTCTTATTAAATTAATTAAAATGAACATTGGCTAAACTCTTTCTAAAGAAAGGCAATGTATTTCACTTTCACAAAACAAAACAGTTTAGTTACGAGTACAATAAAAAATTTCTAACAAAAGCTGTGCCAAAATATAACAGACAAGATGGGGAATAAAAAATACAGATAAAAAAACAGCTTATATTAAGCAAATCCACTTTGGCAATTTTAAATGTTCTTTATACTTCGTTTTCATTAAACTTTCCTCAAGAACGGGGCTTCATTACGAATTCATCACATAAACATCATCCCAGATCCTCGAGATATTTTTTATTTAAGCCATCTAGCTGATAAAAAATACTTACAATAAATCCCAGGGCCGTTCTTTTTGTTCTGTAAAAGAGAAAAGAATATTAGCAGTGAAAAAACACTTTTATAAAACTACTTTATATTGTATTCCTTCGCAATGTTGTCATTGTCATATCATGTTTCATTGTCATTTCATTGTATCATCATGTTCATATTGAATAAGTGATATATACGTCTAAAATTATCTAAAACGTCGGGAATGGAATACTAAATTGGACGCCAAGGATTGTAAAAAAACCGACATACAATACTAATTTTGTTCATAAACAGCTCATTTAACATTAACAACTATCCCTTTATTAAATCTAAAAAAGGGATGTGCGCATCTTCCATAAGGATACGGCGTGACCTAATATATCGTATAGAAGTTTTCAGATCGGCTCAGCGGAGATCTCGTTAAGTTTGTATCGGATCAACAATTTTTTTTATCGTTTCGCAATCTTGTGTTACTTTATCATACATTATTTATAAATATGTAGTGTTAAAGTGTGTCTATGGATAATCAGTGCTTTCCGAGTAAAACCGGGGCGGTTAATTGTATATAATAAAATATAAACAAACAATAAAATACGCAGCCTTGGCCGCTATGATTCACTCACTTGTCAATATCAACATGTCTTACATAAATTTACATATACAACATATTCAAATATACACCTTAGTGTAATAACATAAAGATCATATTATAATAACGCGAATCGCGATTATAAATATATATAAAAAGCCCCGCGCACATTATAGCAGATCTTAGTGTTGACAGCTGTCATAAGTTGTCAGCAAAAAATAAAAAAAGAACGAAAATTTCTTTGAGTTAATACTTGATGATGGTATTGGCAAATCCTGGAGGAAGCTAACATTGAAGAAGAAGAAGAAGAAGATGAAGATCATTCGAAAATAATTAATATTTGATCAGCGTCAAGCGACAGCTATGCCGTCGCGTTTCATGTGGTTTGTGAGTTTCCGGTGGCCCATTGGGGGGGATAGGGAGAAGGAGGGCAACGTATGTACATAACCTCTGGATGTGCGGATGTGTATTATGGGCGTCGGTACCATAAGGCGCCGACTGCTCGTTTGCCCCCTTATGACATAAGAAAATCAGCATTGCTTACTAAAAAAGAATAAATAAAAATTACAATATTTATATGTATTTATCTATTCACAGATAATTTTGTCAATAACTCAGCGTATAAGTTACTGGCTGTTGCCTGCAGCTTCGCTCGCGTTACTCAACTCCTATATGTCACAGCGTGATGTTTTATAGCCTTATATCCTTCCCCGATATATATCAAATTGGACCGGTAGTTCCTGAGATTAGCGCGTTCAAACAAACAAACAAACTCTTCAGCTTTATAATATTAGTATAGATTTGCCACAAAGGAAGGAGTCTACAACTGTCAAAAATAAATCCTAATCGTACCACTAAATACACATGTCATAACGTTGGCCGAGCGTCTAGAGTCTAATACTAATAACTCAAGATGTAGCCGTTGATTGTTTGTGTGTCCGTAACAGGCTATTAATTATATTGAGCCTTTGACAGTTCGTGACAAACACTCTGACAGAAGGATTAGCGTGCTCCAGTAATGTTATGTCAATAAACGTCAAGACGGGCTTCATTTGGTAACGTGTTTGATCGTCACTAAGGGAGGGCCATTTTCATAATCTGCTGTGAACTATGACGGGGTGCAAAGAGTTGCAGATTCGAAGCTAGGGCAAAATATTAGAAATGTAGACTGTGCTCACATGTTGCACAGTGCACAATAGAAAGTTATTAATAGGTACATACTTACTTCTATACACAATATTTTTACTTAATTAATAATAATAAAGCCGAGTACGTGAACAAAATTGGCGAGAGATTGGTTCGACTTCCTTCGGGAACTCGTGCATTCTGGTCGCTCGCCAAGGCTGTTCAAGGGAATTTCTGTAAGCCATCCCTACCATATCATCCATACCATATCTGCACATGAGGAATAACTCGTTGGCCCACACCGCGAAGGAGAAGGCCGATCTTCTAGGCTCTCTTTTTGCTTCCAACTTGACTTTGGATGACCAGGGAAAAATACCACCGACGATCCCTAGGTGTAATACCTCAATTCCGGAAATAATTTTTCGACAGAGCTCCGTACGCAAAGCGCTTTTTTCGCTGGACATCCATAAGTCGAGTGGGTCTGACGGCATCCCTCCGTTAGTGCTATTTACTTGTGCTCCTGAGTTGGCACCCGTCCTTACGCGTCTTTTCCGGCACTCTTACTCATTAGGCGTCGTCCCATGCTCGTGGAAGACAGCTTTGGTACACCCGATCCCTAAGAAAGGGGACCGCTCAGACCCGTCGCAACTACAGACCCATAGCCATAACTTCCTTGTTCTCAAAGATTATGTAATAATAATAAAGGTTATATAATCACAACCGACGCCAGGAGGCCGTGTGGTCACAGACTGCACGGTAGGCGGGGGGCAACCCCCTAATTTATAAATCAAAAGTGAGCCGAATGGGCTCACACTAATCCGATGAAGCATTAGGGCCTTCGGGCCATTAGCATAGATCCATCCGAAAAAAAAAAAAAGATTATGGAATCCATAATTAACTGCCAGCTCCGGCGGTATTTGTAGGAGCACCAGCTGATTAGCGATCGCAAATATGGCTTTCAACGGAATCTTTCAGCTGGTGATCTTCTAATATTCCTAACGCAGCGATAGGCGGAGGCAGTTGAGAGCAAGGAGGAAGCGCTGGCGGTTAGTTTGGACATAGCGAAGGCCTTTGATCGGGTGTGGCATAAAGCACTTCTAGCGAAGCTACCATCATATGGGCTTCCCGAGAAATTATGTAAGTGGATCACCAGTTTTTTGGCAGACAGGAGCAACAAGGTCGTTGTCGACGGTGCATGCTCGGACCTCAAGTCTGTTAATGCTGTTGTTCCGCAAGGCTGTGTACTATCTCCAACCTTGTTTCTTCTGCATATCAATGATATGCTGTAAACCAGCGGCATTCATTGTTATGCGGATGACAGCACCGGAGATGCATTATACACTGGCCGTTCTAATATTTCTGGGGAACAAGTCAATGAGTGTCGGAACAAACTTGTGTCTTAAATCGAGTCTCTGTTGACCAAAGTCTCGGAATGGGGACGACTTAACCTGGTCCAATTTAACCCCAACAAGACACAAGTTTGCGCGTTTACCGCCAAAAAATCACCCTTCGTCGTTCCTCTACGACTTGAAGGCACTCCCCTAACTGCCGCAGCCAACATTGGGATACTTGGCGTCGACATATCGAGAGATGTGCAGTTTCGTTGTCATTTGGAAGGAAAGGCTAAACTAGCCTCTAAGAAACTCGGCGTGCTCAGTAGGGCGAAGCAGTATTTCATGCCTTCACACCGCCTTCAATTATACAAGGCGCAGATCCGGCCCCACATGGAATACTGCTCTCACCTCTGGGCTGGAGCGCCTCAATATCAGCTCTCGGCGGCTCGAATCGTCGATGACAATATTATCTCCAATCGGCTTGACTCTTTGGCGCTGCGTAGAGATGTCGGATCGCTCTGCATCTTCTACCGCATCTACCACGGGGAGTGTTCTGAGGAATTGTTTGGATTAATACCTGCGGCAGAATTCCACCACCGGACATCGCGTAAGAATTCCCAATTCCACCCACACCATCTTGATGTCCGGAAATCCACGACATCTCGATTTTTACGGCATTTCCTGCCTCGCACCACAAATAATCAGCTGCCGCCTATGGTATTTCCGAACCGATACGACTTAGGGACCTTCAAGAAAAAAGCATACTCATATCTAAAAGGCCGACAATGCACCTGCTGATCCTCTGGTATAGCGGGTGTCTGTGGATATCGCTATTCACTTACCATCAGGTGAACCGACTTTCCGTTTGCCCCCTCTTCTATAAAAAAAATAAACAATATACTTTTTTACTACATATTTTTATAACATAAAAAAAATTACGCCAAATATGTATTTCAAAAATTTAATGTGATCAAAAGAGATATTTTACGAAAACACGAACTCCTAAAACTCAAAACGGTATTACTTTAAATAGTTTTTCGTCACATTGATTCAACGGACACTTTTGACCTTTTCAATTGACAACATTTCAAAAGAAGTCGCTAAAATAAAAATGTCATTTCTTTATTTTTCAATCCTGATTAGTGATATATATATTTTTATATTTTTTTTCGTTTCTCAATACTGGAGAAAAAAATGGAAAAAAGTATGATGACGTCACTTGTACGGCAGAATAAGGTAATTTTCTCAAACATAATATAGTTTAAAAAGTATAATGGGAATGTCATAATACGATAATCAATAATGTCAAATATGTCATGCTTTCACAACTTTTTATTTTCCGTATTGTTTATTTGTGTTAGAATATTATCTAATGCCGGCTTCAACGACTTCTCTCTGCTCTATTTGTTATTGACGCCTGGATTTATTTGATATTTCTTTAAAAAATGAAATGAATGAAACCTCAACAAGGCGGCATTGGTGGCCATTGCCGGATTTTAGTGAGTAGAGCTGCGTCCACTGCGCTTTCGGGCGCAGCGAGTCCCACATACCCGCGTGGGGAGATCCACTCCCCGGCGGGATGCCTCACCCTCAGAGTATTTCGCGGCGTAAGAGAAAAAAAAGGATTTTACCTATTATTATTATTGTTTTTTTTTTATTAAATTAATTGTTGATTTGATAGATGTCATAGATAACGTATGCATTTTTTCACAAAAAAGTGTAAGCGCCTTTTCACACGTCCCGGTTGCCGGGTAGCCGGCGCTGGGTATCTATTCTGGCAGTGAAGTGTATGGGAGTGTATGGCAGCTTTCACACGTACCGGCATAATTTGCTTACACTTCGCTACCGGATACCCGGAACTGGCTACCGGGACGGGACGTGTGAAAAGGCACTAACACCATTCAGCCGAATAGATAACGTCATTTAGCACGTACGTCTATTTAGAATATGAAGAATTTCAAAAGTTAAAATAAATATCAAAATGAATGCATCTCGATAAAATAAAAAATACGGGTATCCTATTTTTATCTCTATCAATCTACTATCAATCTAGTTTCAGTTAAAATTATAATATAGGGGTATTAAAAAATGAATTAATGTTGTCATTGTTATATACCTATTAATGCGAATTAACAATATTTTGACAAAAATTGTTAAAATTGCTTATACAGAATTTCCCTATAATGAAAAAACATTTTTCAATATAAAATGCCTTAAATTGTGAGAAAAATGTTATGACTAAAAAAAAATATACCTTTCGAATGAAATAAGATCTAATTATGTTTTATTTGTGTAAGCAACATTGTATTATTTGTTGCCACTCTAGTAATATTACGACGAAGTGACAACAACGCAATAATTTATGTTCTTTTATGAATTTCCATTGCGAACAAACATTTACAATGGAAAATCAATAAACACGCGGAATATAAGGTATATATTATGCTATTAAATTGCCAAGGTTGTGTCGTTGGTAGTGATGATGTACTAGCTGATAAATCGGTTTCGTAAGACGTCTGTATTTAAGCCTGACGGGGAATTTGGGTTTTTTATAAAAATTTCACCTTGTTAACATCATTTGCGTGTTGAGACACTCTACCCACTAAAACCTGGTGAGTACCATCAATGCCGGCTTTGGTGAAGTGCCGCGGATCTGTTGAGCAAACAGGGCACCTTGAAGGCTAGTCAGTACCCCAGAGGACCGACGCCTCCTCCACAGAGAGGTTGTCCCGCATCACTGTACAATTCCTCCTAACGTCGAGACAGTATAACGGGGTGAGGTTCTCGACCTTTGCCCCCTGCTCTTTTGTCCCCTCTTCTTATAAGAGGGGTACAAAGAGCTCCCTCGGCTCAATTTGCATTGTCCTAGGTCACGTCACCCTAGATTACTTAGCCCCACCTGGCAAGGCCTGAACCATGGTAAGTATCGTGAGAAACCTGCCTAACCTATTAAAATAAGTTTTTTTATAGAAGAGAAGGTAAAACGGACAGTCAGTTCACCTGATGGTGAGTGATCAGCGACTCCCACAGACACCCGCTACACCAGAGGATGAGCAGGTGCGTTCAAATATGAGTATGCTCTTTTCTTGTAGGTCTCTAAGTCGTGTCGGTTCGGAAATCCCGTAGGTGGCAACTGATTCCTTAATAATATTGTGGTCGTGAACTTTTGTAAGTTCTTTTTTCTTTGCATGGTACACATGCCATAAGTAACATAATGTTTTGCATCATCATCATCAGCCTCTATCCATCCACTGCTGAACATAGGCCTCCCTCAATGAACGCCAAGACGGCCGATCCCTTGCTACTCGCATCCAACATGGAACGGCAACCGCACGGAGATCGTCTTCCCACCTGGTTAATGGCCGACCAACACTTATTAATGTTTTGCTTTTTTTTTCGACCCTGACCCTATGTGGGACTCGCACCTGGGAGTGCCCTACCCGTAAACTGAAACCACTGCGAGCTCCTTCAGCCGCTTTTTGAGGGTCCCGGATCTGCATCACAACAGGATCACCTCAGCGACAGGCTGGCCATACTACTCCTCACAAGGTGGAACTGCCCGACCGCTACTAAACAGTCCCCGCGAAATACTGGGCCCTGGTTCCCATCCTGAACCCGACACGAGCACAGGGACCTTACTGGAGGCGCATTAATTAGCGCCTCCTACGCACCACCGTTCGTCGCTCGCGGGGGGAGGCCTCGTCGGCGGCCTCTCTCGCCGAGAGACCTCCTATTCGAGACATAGTTGAGTTCGTCTCGGCAAGAACCTCCGCCACGAGTTCCCACGGGGAGTCACAAAATACCCTATATTGTTAAAGATCAGGTATTTTCGGATTCCAAAGTGTCTCTGACCTGAGTCTGTCAGGGTATCGAGGGATTTGCCAGGTCCTTCCCATCCAATAAAATAACTAACATTATTGCGCATGGTATAAATTGAACATACAAGTGTTGAAACATTGGTCAAGGCCGCTCTTAAAGCATTCGACATAAATTACCTGTTACATTGTTTAAGAGTGAATCTTCGCTTTACGTTCATATTAATTTTCCGATATATTATCCGATTTACCGATTTATTAAAGGATATTAGAATATTTAGTACGTGAGAGGTATTTTGAATATTCTGTTTTACATGCTATAAAAGGTTTTTTTTGTAAAGAGCAATCTCGACGTCGTTTTACTTAAATTGCGTTCCAATTGAATGTTTTTTATTGTGAATTTTCATTTAATTTTGGCATTTTTCAAATGTTTTTAAAACAAAAGTCGCAGACGATTTTTTTATCTTCAACATTTCTTACTGGCTTTTATTATTTGACGGGTTTAGAGTGTTACAAGTTTGTTGTCTACGAAACAAAAATATTTTTAATTTGAATACTACAAAAACACACATACACGTCTCCGGTTCACACCCCCACTATGGTTCAGGCTTTGACGTGGCGGTGAGGCTCAATAGCCTAGGGTGAGCCCAGCACCTTGGGCGATGCCAATTGAGCTGAGGGGACTCTTTGTACCCTTTGTACCTCTTGTAAGAAGAGGGGATAAAAGAGCAGGGGGCAAGGGGTGAGGACGGGAACGTCACCCCATTGTACTGTCCCGGCGCTGGGAGGGTTGTTCTGTGGTGCGGGACAACCCCTCTGTGGAGGAGGCGTCGGTCCCCTGATGGACTGTCCTGTTTTCTCATTAGATCCGGGGCACCTTATCCGCCTGGAGAGACTCATCCACGAGATGCCTCAGAGCATTTCCCGGCGTTTTAGAAAAAAAAAATATAAACGAACCTGCAATCAGTTCAGTGTCACACTACCACTACACCTAACATCTTTTCCTTTTCCCTATTATATAAAAGTGTGTAAATAAACCTTTGAAAGCTACTCGGTATATAAAGCGGTTCCAGAATGCAATCGGATTCCATACCCACAAATTCGCTTATCGCTGGAACCATGAACTCGAACAGGCTAGCAAATACGCCAGCTATGTTTTCAGTCATGAGGGGGATGAGAGATTAACTATAAACTATATCATTTCACTGTGACTCGTAATCGGAAATATGGTAGTTATGGATTCGAAGGTTAATTATATACTCCAGAAAAAATATATTTTGCAAAGCAAAATATATATGCCCCGGAAAAGTTTGGGTCCGCACGAATAATTCAAAGTGTCATCGCCATGCTATATTTTTTCAATCTGCTTTGCTTTGATCTGGATAAAGGGCAGACAGTTGTCATGACAGCTCACGTTTTAGGATAGGCGTGGGCTAATGACCTGGGCCTAGTACCATAACTTGTTCCACACGAACTCGATGGACCGAGATGGTAGCGTTAAATAGACAACATGTGAGGTAGCGTTTATTTGATAACTGGTAGCGCTAAGTAATATAAAGGCTACACTACATCCATACAGGATTTCCCTGCGATATCAAAAAAATATATATAATGGCTAGCCTAGGAGAACTCGTTATCCCCACAGTAACCTTAGGTACGGATGAACAGAGATCAACAGGGGATTAACAACCCCTTATACGGAGTACAACACAAAGTTTCCAAGGACAATGTGACCTAGGAATAAATTTTATGCAATACCAATTGTTTGAACTGTGTATGCATTTTCTACCGGTGGGAGGGAAGCGCTGTGCTGCGCTCCCGGTTGCATGGGTACCACCATCTTGCTTGTTTCTCCCGTGAAACAGCTTTGCTGTGTTTCGGAGAGAAGGGCAAGACAGGCAGTGTAATTACTGGCACCGAGACTTAACATCTTATGTCTCAGGATAGGCAACACATAAATGAGTTGCCTGGGCTCATTCCAGGTATACTGATTAATGTTCATGGGCGACGTAGACCACTTACCATCAGGTTGCACGTTTGCCAGTTTGCCTATCCAACTAACATAAAATAAAAAATGCTGTAGGATTAATGCTGGTACCTGCCATAGTTCCAGCCTTGTCGTCGCGGTGGGGCTTAGTAGCCTAGGGTGAGCCCAGCACCTTGGGCGAAGCTAATTGAACCGAGGGAGCTGCTCTTTGTAGCACTTTTATAAGAAGAGGAGACAAAAGAGCTGAGTAGCCGTCGAGATTCCCTGTTGCTCAACTGATCCGGAGCACCTCACCAAAGGGTTTTAATAGGGTAGAGCTGCGTCCACCTTACCACCGTTCGGGTGCAGCGAGTCCCTCACATCCACCTGGGGAGTCCCCTCTTCCCCGCGGGATACCTAAGAGCATTTCTCGGAGCAAAATAAGATGGTAGCGTTTAATAAACAACATGTGGGCCAGCTAGCTTAGTAATATAATGAATGGCTAATGTGGGAGAAGTTGTTATATTTTGTAATATAAAAAGGAGCTGTCAACTCTTTTGAAATTTTAATGATTTTTTTTTTTCTTAAGATGACTTCGTCTTAAGTTTGTAATAAATATAGTTAATGATGTATTATAGGTGTAACTCGTAATGATATCCTGTTACAGCGAGTATTAAATACGATAAAGTCATTATCTAAGATATATTACTACGATTATATATATTTTTTAATTTGCCAGATGTAGTGCCATTGCAGCCGAACTGGGCCGGCACGACCGGGGTGGTACCTCGTGCTTACATAACACCGGCGTCAAGTGACAGCTATGTCGCGTTTAGTGCGGTTTGTGAGTTTCCGGTGGCCCGTTGGGGGATAGGGAAAAGGAGGGCGGCGCATCTGCGTGACTTTGGTTGTGCGGATGTGTATGGGCGTCGGCGCCGTGAGGCTCCGGCTGCTTGTGATTGTACCCCTGATAATATAAAAAATAATAATAGACAGTCTTCAAAGGCTCTTATTTT
The DNA here is from genome assembly GCA_963853865.1 of Helleia helle. Lineage (NCBI taxonomy): Eukaryota > Metazoa > Arthropoda > Insecta > Lepidoptera > Lycaenidae > Helleia > Helleia helle. The sequence goes on along the minus strand of OY971432.1, from coordinate 16,840,639 downwards.
TTTCATTCATACAGGTCTCATTTGAAACCAAGAAGATTAGCCCTCGTTGTCTCGTGGACTTTCTGGTGTTGATGGATGATGTAGACCGTGTACAGTTGTCTACAAAAATATATACACATTCCTAAAAATACAGACCTTTTTGTGAATAAGAATTGTCATCATTAGGTTTTTAACTTTTGAATTATTTTCATATTTAAGATAAAACATTTTAAAAACAGTGCAAGGACTCGCCGTGAGAGTGAAGTGAAACTTCTTTGCCAAATTATGCAAGAATAGAGTTTAAAGTTTAGTATCGATGTCGCAATCACTTATACTGACTGTCCGTTTGCCCCCTCTTTTATTAAAAAAAAACTAAGACAGTCGATTAGCTGCAATAAACCGACGTCTTGTCGGACACTTGGACTGGGCTGAGCCGAAAACAGCCGAGCGGACCCGACCGTGTCACCCGACCGTGTCACTCGAACGTTTCACTGTGCCGCCATAACACGAAATCAGTTACACTTCAATTAGTCGTTTTGAACCCATATTATAAAACATGTTAATCTACACGACTATACCACCATATTTGCTTATAATTAACATAGGAAAGCTTGAGTGACTGGGCCATATATCCTAATTTAACCCAAGACTAAGTCGTAGCCCTGGCATTGCGTGGTGACATTGGCGGTTCGCCAATAGATAGTCTGGCGTCACATGCGGCATCAGTTGTGCTTCATCTGAACAATTATTAATCACCAAATAGTGGACGGGTTTGCTAAGGTCGCGGGTTCGATTCCCATCTTTGTAAAATGAATACGTGCGTAAAAAGACATGAATTGTATGAAATTTATATCTTAGCAATATTACTATTGTTCTGCACCAACCGCATCATTAGATTTTACGATCGTCCCACGAAACTATGTAAACTTGTGGTTCGTAAATGTTCACTTATTTATTTCAATATTCATGTCTAATGTTTACAAGAATATTGTAATAAAACTTTTAACGGGTTTCATCCTGAATTATTTCTGATATTTCGGATAATCTCGGCACAACGTTAGCCACATAACATCCATCCGACTATTGGTAATCATCCACATGTCGGCATCGTACGCAACGCATGTCGCACGCAACGCATTTTGTATTCTTTGTATAATTTGGTACTGACTTGAGTCCGATCCGTACGGTACGGATCAGTGGGTACACGCGTATGACTTTACATACAAAGAATACTAAATCCGATGCGCATGACGCTGACATGTGAACGCTTGCCTTAGGGCGTATAAGGTATGTTAATTGAACTAACTTGGAAGGCTAAGGGTAAGGAATTGCCGACAGCTACAACGCTACGGTAGCTGATGTTGATATTGGATGTAAAATGACGTGGACCATAGCGGAATTCCTCACAAATTCGAGTTCCACTTTAATGTGAACACCCCTCGGCTCCTCCACAGTCCTCCACAGTCCTCCACAACCCTCCGCTCCTCTTTACTCCTCCATAAATGAAAACCATGTAGCAGACAGTTCGAATTACTAGATGTAATTACTTCCACAAGTGAAGCGCACACTTCACACTGGAATATAGGTAATATATTACTACAATTTTTGGTTTGCTACCTGATGGTATGTGGTCCGCGTCACGCAAGAACATAAACCTATTCTCCTAGAACTATGAGTAGCCCAGACAACTCATTCATGCCTATCCTTAGACAAGGTGGTAAGTCTCGGTGCCAGTAATTACACTATCTGTCCTACTCTTCTTTCCAGAAACAGTAAAGCGATTTCACGTAGGAAATAAGCTAACTCTTGGTACCCATGCAGAAGGACGCGCGTTACAAGCATCACCCACGACAAGAAGTCAAAAGTTAAGAAATTTTGTAAATGAGAAATATTATAAAATAGAAAATGGCATCTGATTTTTTCACGTCAAGCGTTACAGGACAAAAAGTCAAAAGTTAAGAAATTTTGTAAATGTAAAATATTAAAAATGAGAAAATAACTTCTGATTTTTTTACGCCTAAGTCGGTTATTATTTTTTGATTTTGTCAAAGAAGTAAATCTGTCGAAATTATCATGATCAGTTCTAACAGGTTGTAATCACAAAAAAATGTTCGGAAAAGAGTTCCAAAAAAATTCACAAAAGACCTACTAAGGAGGTCGGATTTTTAAAGTGAAAACTTCTTTAGCATCATTGTGATTTGAAAGTTGATGAAACGAAAAAGCGACAGTAAAAAGAGACGGACATATAAATTCATAAGATTTAACGTGGGAGAAAATGAGATAGGAAGCATTATACAGTGTTTCTTATGATCGTGATTTTTGAAGGTTTAACTTCTACCACGTGTGTATTGCACACATATTTTTTTATGTTCTAGAGGTTTTTTTTTTCAAGAATCCCGCATGATCTACGAAATTAAATTAAACTTACTAAAATAAAAATTAAACTAGCTCTTACAATTTCAGTATCCGTTGCCCTTAACATATTTGCATACGTTCCCCTGTTTGACGTTTGGAGTTAATGAAAACACTTCCTTATCACTATGATGTTGATAACGGACGGATAATAATGAGGATCCACTACAAATGTAAGATGTAAAAAATGGTGTTAAATATATGATTTTAATTATAATGAAACAATTTTTATTGATTTTATCGCGGTTATTAAGATTTTTACAAGCCCGACGTTTCGGATACTTTACAGCAACCATGGTCACTTTTCATTATAATGAGTAAATTCGCGCAAACATTAGAAAACAATATATGATTTTAAGTTAACATGGTTATTTTCATTACTAAAATTATTTAAAACGGGATATTTACCATGTTTTTATATTCGATATTTCGACATTATCTACGAATGTCTTGTTCACGAACACTCATGAATGTCGAAATAGCGAGCTCCGCGAAATAAAAGTGAAAGACATAGTAGGTAAATATGCCGTTTTAAATAATTTTAGTAAGGTGTTATTGTTCCAAACAGTGTGTACCGGATTGAAATTACCGGTAGAATGCTCTGTACCAGTGTTACAAAGGCTGTTTTTTTCTTCCGTGAAACGCCTGTGCTTTAGAAAGAAGGACAGGACCACAGACCTTATTATAACTAGACAGGACAGCAGTGTAATTATTGGCACCGATACTTACCTTCCCGTGGCACGTGTCAGGATGGACAACGCATGGGGTGTCTGAGATAGTCATGGGTGAACTCATTTTCAAATTTACAGCTCTGCCTATTTACCTATTTAATTCAAATTAAAACCCTGAGAAATTACTAGTAAATGTGCCTAACACACACAAACCAACCAGACACTCATTTTCGTGAGACCTGATAAAAGATGATAAAGCATGAGAATGAAAGTCAAAACATGACAAATATCTTCGAATATTTAAGTTCATCGTCAAAATATTTTACAGTAGTGTTATTACAAACATGAAAATGATAGCGGTGAGAATGTTATAAATATAGTAATTTATACCTCTTTAAATGATTCACGGTTTTGCTTGTTCACAGTTTTAAATATTGTAGTTGTTAAGTCGAAGTATTTTAACACACCAATATTTTTTTTCCTTTAGCGCCGGAAATGCTCTGGGCAACCCGCGGGGAGTGGGTCTCCCCACGCGGGTGTGTGGGACTCGCTGCATTCGAAAGCTGGTAAGTGGACGCAGCTCTACCCGCTAAAACCCGGTGAGTGCGACCAATGCCGCCTTTGGTGAGGTGCCCCGGATCTAATAAACAAACAGGGTACCACGACAGCTAGTCAGTCCCCCAAGGGACCGACGCCACCTCCACAGAGGGGTTGTCCCGCACCACAGAACAACCCCTTCCCAACTTCGGGACAGTACAATGGGGTGAGGTTCCCGTCCTCACCTCTTGATCCCTGCTCTTTTTTCCCCTCTTCTTATAAGAGGGGTACAAAGAGCCCCCTTGGCTCAATTAGTTTCGCCCAAGGTGCAGCAGCTCACCCACCGCCACGTCAAGACCTGAACCATGACGGGGTAACACACCAATAATAACATTGATAACTGAATAATATAAGATCACTAGCTGTTGCCCGCAGCCTCTCCCGCGTTAACTTTTGTCAAAAAAAATTAAGGGGTGGACCACGCTTAACATTTAGGGTGATGAAAAATAGATATTGACCGATTCTCAGACCTATTCGATATCCACACAAAATTTCATGAGAATCGGTCGAGTCATTTCGGAGGAGTTTAATTACAAACACCGTGACACGAGAATTTTATATCTTAGACTAGCTGTTGCCCGCATATTCGCCCGCGTTAACTTACTTGACTTCACTCCTGTTAGTCACAGCGTGGTGTTACATAGCCTATACCCTTCCTCGATAAATGGGCTATCTAAAACTGAAAGAATTTATCAAATCGGAACAGTAGTTGGCTGAGATTAGCGCGTTCAAACAAACAAACTCTTCAGCTTTATAATATTAGTATAGATTATAATATTAGTATAGATTATATTATTAGTATAGATTATATTATTAGTATAGATTATCCCACAGGAATAAACATCAACAAAACACGAAAACAAATAACAAACAAACCTTTATATTACAAGCCACGGTTCCCGCTTGAACCTCGGGATAAAAATTATCTAAGACATTTTATATTGAAAGAAATACAATACAATTTGTGTACAGATTTCAGTAAATTTGGATTTTCAAGTTAGCACCCACAAACAAATTCTTTAGATAAAGAAAATTTGTCTAAAGCATGACATATTTGACATTATTGATTATCGTATTATGACATTCATATTATACTTTTTAAACTATATTATGTTTTACTTACCGGTGGGAGGGAAGCGCTGTGCCGCGCTCCCGGCTGCATGGGTAAAATATACCACCATCTTGCTTGTTTCTCCCGTGAAACAGCTTTGCTGTGTTTCGGAGAGAAAGGCAAGACAGGCAGTGTAATTACTGGCATCTTATGTCTTAGGATAGGCAACACATAAATGAGTTGCCTGGGCTCGTTCCAGGTATACTAGTTAATGTTCATGGGTGACGTCGACCACTTACCATCAGGTGGGACGTTTGCCAGTTTGCCTATCCAAATAACATAAAAATAATAATAAAAAATACGAAAATTTCCTGGTTATAAAACTATAGCCACGATATCCATTTTTACATCTCAATTAAAAAGTTGAAACAAAAACATAATATTGTTTTATTTAATAAAGTTCACACGCAGATAACATTAGCCGGGAGCCGCCACCTTTAAACGATTGCTTCCGGAATGTTCTATTGTTTCTCCAATGTCAAGGATGGTCACACAATGGACAGGAAGTGGGCAGAACCATGGACTCGTGGTTTTTATGATCAAAGATATGCTGGTTGTAATAGTTCGCGTAATACAAGGGTTTGAATTTCGTACAGATTTGTGATTTTTGAAGTGTAAACTTCTTTTAACGGGGTACGCATATTTTTAGATGAGATAAAATCTCTAAACTCGCGACACCGCACGCTGGAGACGCAGTTTGACGTTTATATTACGTAGACTCGCAACACCTCACGCGAGCCGCTGGGGACGCAGAAGATTATGTAATATTTGTTATGCTAAATAGGTATGTTGCTTCTAAATTATGTCATGCGGCCATTTTGTGCGCCGTTTAAATTGTATAGGTTGTCATAATCTTTGAATTTAATTGTTTGTTTTCAATTCTATCGGCAGTCCCTGTGACTGGGCTTTTTTTTTATTACGTTACTAGCTGTTGCCTGCAGCTTCGCCCGCGTTAACTTACCTCCTATCAGGCACAGCGTGATATTATATTATAGCCTATAGCCTTCCTCGATAAATGGGTTATCTAACAATAAAAGAATTTTTCAAATCGGACCAGTAGTTCCTGAGATTAGCGCGTTCAAACAAACAAACAAACAAACTCTTCAGCTTTATAATATTAGTATAGATGTTATTCGTATAGGCAACCAGACAGACGAGTCACATGGTAAGTGATCAGCACAATTAACATAAGGTGAAGTAAAGCAGGTGTACCTAAGACCAGCCCAGGAAACTGATTCGCGTATTATCACCCTGAGATATTAAGTCTCGGTGCCAGTAATTACACTTTTTGTCCTGCCCTTCTCTGCGAAATACAACAAGGCTGTTTTACGGACGACATAAGCAAGATCATGGCATTCATGCAGGCGAGAGCGCGGCACAAGCATGGGCTTGCGCAAGGGATGGAGTTGGTGTGGGAGGTATGGCCCTCCCACCGGTAAATATAAATGTGGTCATACGCAGAGGTGGTTCAAATCCTACCAAATCCAGATGCACGGTATCTGTACCGTTTTGAATTTTGAAAATATTTCACTGGTTTGGTTCTTCTCAGTGAGCTCGCTTTGGTACCGGTGGTCAATTTACGTTCAGAGTTACTTTGTTGGTAGTATTTTTAATACAAAATTAAATTCGGTGTTTAGACATGTGTAGCTTTTAGGATTTTTTTAAATTAATTATTTCCTAGTACCCATAACCAGCTTTTTTTACGCCGGGAAATGCTCTGATGCATCCCGCGGGGGAATGGGTCTTCCCACGCGGGTATGTGGGACTCGCTGCGTTCGAAAGCTGGTAAGACGCAGCTCTACCCACTAAAACCCGGCGAGCGCCACCAATGCCGCCTTTGGTGAGGTGCCCCGGATCTAATAAACAAACGGGGCACCTCGACGGCTAGTCAGTCTCGCAATGGACCGACGCCACCTCCACAGAGGGGTTGTCCCGTCACCACAGAACAACCCCTCCCAACGCCGGGACAGTACAATGGGATGAGGTTCAAATCCTCACCCCTTGCCCCCTGCTCTTTTGTCCACTCTTCTTATAAGAGGAGTACAAAGAGCCCCGTCGGCTCAATTAGCTTCGCCCAAGGTGCTGGGCTCACCCTAGGCTACTGAGCCCCACCTCCACGTCAAGGCCTGAACCATGGTGGCAACCCATAACCAGCTTAGCACGCTACTAGTTTAGCATAAACAAATCCTGAAAACCGCAGCACTGATAAACACTTACTCAAACTTATCCAAGTGAAATAGACACGTTGAAGTGCACATGATATTGAAATACCGATGTCCCAAAATGTAATAACGATCGAATTACTTGTTGTGAGAGAATTCTAGAACGTTCATATCGAAAAGCAGCCTTTAGTTTCACAACGCATCATATTAGATGCATATACTATATTATATTGTACATGAATGTAACGTCATCCTTACAAACCCTTGTTATCTCCATCTGCTAGACAAGGGCCTCGTAATGAACGCCAAGATGACGAAAGTAGAGGCTGACCAAGTAGGACTGGCAACCACACGAAGACGAACTACTAATTTCCCGTTAGGTCAAAGTTATACTCAAATCTAGTTTCGTGGTATATTTAATTTGTACAAAAATATAAATAACGGCCCTCATGAGTGACAGCAGGGGTCGTATAAGTTCTCTCAAAGTTTAAAGTCACGAAAATAATAAATAATTGTTGATAACGCAGGAGCAGGCTCCCCAAAAGCAGCTTGTTAATTTTCTTGTAATTCCTTGAAGGTTAACCCTCGTTTATGATTATAGAAAATCATAGCACAAAAAGCTGCCTGCGAGACGTCCATTGTTGCAAACAAAAGACGAGTAAGAGTAATAGATAATCTTTAAACATAAATAATAAAAAAAAAACCCAACCACTTACAAGAACTGCCGATAGAAGTGAAAACAAAATAATTAAATTTCAAATATCTATAATACAGGCTGTAAAAGATTATGACGACCAATGTAAACGGCGCCCAAAATGACCACATGGCATTGACATTTCAGTGTGTTTGACCATTGATTATGTAAACAAATATTCCATAATCTTATATACGTAAATCAAACGTCATATATAAACGCCAAATAGCGTCTCATAACGGTGGTAACGGTGTCGCGAATTCAGAGATTTTATCTCATCTAAAAATATGCGTACCGCGCCTAAAGAAGTTACTTCAAAAACTACATATAGCACGTGGCCAATGATTTATAACAAAGGAGGTTTGTGTTGAAATTAGCCGTCAATTCAAAATAGTATCATGAAAGAAGAGGTTGTATTTATTCTGTGGCTATCAATTTTCGGAACTACCTGGTTATCTGGTACATTGCCCTTAAGCGAACATTTACATTTAGCATGCATTCGTGTCGGAAATAGAACATGCGACTGCTCCAAATAACGACTTCTACCTATACATTATCATATTTTTCATACAAATATACTCTTGGCGAGATTCGAAGACACAACCTTCAAAATGTCGAAACATCAGAGAAAGGACCTAAATACGTGAGATTTTGGATCTGCTCGATACAACACAAAGGGTTACGTCATCGACGCACGCGTCTGCGGAAACGGTGGCACACGACCGAATGAAACACTTTCCTCGCCCGACACCCAGGGCACAGGCTGAAGCGGCTGGTTTATTTTCGCATAAACACGCCATCTTGACGTTCATTGAAAGCTAAGATACTGACTGATAATGATGATGATAATTAGCAAAATTACGTGTCGGAAGCGAGTTGATACGGACTAAGTTATGTTCAGAAAACATTGCTCAGACGCGAGATGATAGGATGCGTAATTAGTCACACGTTACGTTCCGATGTCAAATAAGTAAAAAATACGAAAAATACTTTACGCTAAGTTTTAAGGTAAGCCTGCATACCTATCAGATAAGGAAAATGAATTTAAAAATAGATTTACAAAAATAATTATATATTTGCTCTTAGTGTACTTTGAAGTTTGAACTACACTGATGTATATTAATACCACTGTATGTACCAAGTTGGCACCAGAATTTCTTATTCTATAGCTAGAAAAACCAAGTAATATCTTTTTGCATAATTTATAATCTGTATAAGCCAAATCTCTCGTATCCATATTTAAAAAAAATTGCCGCTTACGCTTTGCACCACATAATGTATATCATTAACAAATGCAGGTAACGCACGGCCGCCTCACGCTACGTTACGTAAAGAAAAAGTATCCACTTTATAATTCATATCCGTCCGTTTGCTACAATCGTTTGAAAATATCGATTTTATTGCTTTGGCTGTCAAGGAGTACTTCCTTGTCATAGCCTGATAACTACGAAAAAAAGATTTTTAAAGTTATCCCAGCTTCATTCTAATGCCTCCTAAGAAATCCCCAATGACAATTAATAATTGAAAAGGAAATGCTTAATTGATAAATAAATAAATATGAAAGAGCATATTCAAGCATTAAATGGAATGTGATGTACAGAATGTTCACTTTAATCTCGTGTCATTTCAGAGTGAAAAGGTAAATTTCTAGAATAATAAATAATATAATACAATTGTCCCATTTTTACGTCCTCATAAAACTCAAAAAGTTTTATTATTAAGTCATTGAAAAGAAAGTAATAACAAAATTATTTAAACGCGATAAAAATAGATACCTACGTCAGAAAACCACCATTACGGAAAAATGAAATTCGCGCCTAAAACGCCTTGTCAGCGGTTTTAACAAAGTCATGATGGCGGACAAATAGAAAATGGCGGGATAATAGCCAGTGTTAATTAATGGAAATTTATTTCATCATTAACGGATTGGTAATTGTTTAATGGTTTAATGGTTTCATTTTGGAAATTTCAATAATTATTATTATTTGTCGATTTCCCTTTTCCATATTCCATTAGCTATTGCCGACGGCTTTGCCCGCGGATTCTGGTTTACAATTTACATACAAACGAAATTACGAAAATGATTATAATGAAGCTAATTTGGCGGGTTTATTTTACAATTTGATTTGAATTACGAATCACGGGAGAACTGAGGTTTTAGATCCTAATGGCCAAAAAAAATAGTATGCATGAAATTTAGTAAATTGCATTTCACATTGTGAATATTGGTTGTTCGCTTAGTAGCGTGTCATTAAAAAATAAAAAAAGGTTTTATACCACAGAAATTTATGGGAATAACTGTTTTATTCCCGTAAAACGATTTTTGTCCTGTGTGACGGTCTATGTGCCAAATTTCATCCAAATTCGTTCAGCCGTTAACGCATGATAGAGTAACAAACCAGCAGACTTTCAAACGTTCCTAATTATTATAATCATGTAAATATATGTATGAGTTACATTCCTAACAATTGCGAAGTTGATCAAGTAGAGTAGGCAAAATGACGTAGTGTTAGGCTTCTGCGCTTATTAAAACTATACCGTTTTGAGTATATTTATACATTAAAAAACTTATGAGGTAAGGAGGAAAAGGATAAACCCCTAATCAGTCTATCGAACCGGTGAAGGAAACATCGTGAGGAAACCTGCACGCCTGATGAGATTAAAAGTCTTTGAAGGTGTGTGAAGTTCACCAACCCGCATTGGGCCAGCGCATCGGTGAACTATAGCTCAAAACCTTCCTCGCCTGAGGAGGATGAGACCCGCGCCCAGCAGTGGGACATATAAGGGTTGATATTAAGTCTATCGACTATCCATATAATCTATCCTTAAATAACGATTAATAATAATGTATTTTTGATGAAGGCCAAAGGCCTAATTACTGACATATCGTGAGGATCAAGGTCAGAATAGATTAGTCTAGAGCCTGGCAAAAAGGTCCTTGGGGGATGGTTCTTAATCATAGGTGACGTTGACCTATCCCCACCAATAAAATGACCTGAACAGCATTAATTATGAACCATCTACTACTGGATAGATCTCTGTTAACAAACGCTAAGATGTCTTGTATCTGATAATTATAGTACTTATGATTTCGATTGTTAGTAATCGAACCACCGTCCTCTCAAAAACTACTCCAAAGATTATTGGCTCATTGCTTCCCATTTCTTTTTATTGTCGTGAGAGCAGCTTACTGTTCAATTGACGCTAATCTTCGCGCGATGTCGATTGTCGACTACTTTCATTGTTCGACTCATACTTATGGATACGTATATACGTTCCATAGTACGACGATCTAAGTTAAACTTACGAACCAACCCTGGCTCTTACCCTGGCTGCCATTTTTCTGTCTATAAATTATTTACTGTAACCTAATTTGCTAGCAAACACAATAAATATTGATCACAATATTCTCTTTCAGTATAATTTCAGAAATAATTGCCTCTACCAAATGTACCGGAAGAACGGCGACAGATCGAAATTATTTTGTGTTTAATTTACGAATAAATCAGCCACGCCAAGGCCACGCCATTTTAGTTTCATCACCTCCATTTTGTTTTCAATTGTTTTACTTTTAAGTAGCTTAATAATCTCTATTTAATATGACGTTATTTTTGAAAAAATACAAATGTGAAAACAAAAATTAATTTAATAACTGACCTTGAAAAGTCACCTTGGTAAAAATTGGTTACCTGAAAAAAACATTAAAAAACCATCATAAATATTCATACAAAATAATATATTTTAATATAATATCTTCTTATTCCTGCACCGAGAATAACCATCTTACGTATCTGTAGAGACTATAGAGTATAGACAATAGAGCTAACAATGCATCAATCATTCGCCTCGACCTAGACCTCGGTGCACTCGTTTTTATTCCTGGACTACAATGACCATTATGTACGATAGTCTGCCAATTTATTTGTCCACTTAACACACAAATTTAGATGAATCCAACAATACATTTACAATGGTAACCATGCAGATGTGCACTGAACTAATATTTAGTTGGATCTACCTAACACGCCTCCGGAAGAAACTGGATGGTAACAATGCAGAATTGCATATTAGACTACTGGACGTATACTCGTATTGCGTAGGTGTTTCCAGACAACTGGTATAACGCTGTACCAACAACCAAATTAATTACATCCTCAATTTGTAATAGAGTGCAACATTGAGACTTTATGATTTGCTCTCAGAAACAGAACCTGGAATCATGGAACTTCATAGTATTATATTATATTATATAGTATAGTAACAACATAAAAGTGTAACCTCTCATTATTGTTTTAAAATTTAGTAAATACTGATGTCGTGTTTATAATAGTTTTAAATGTCTTTCGTGGAAACTTAACTGATTTCCGTACTTTTTTTTTATAATTTTCTAAACTCTTTAGCAACAGTTACCTCGACCGAGTAGTAATTTTATAGTATCGTAAAAAATAGCATTCTATTTTCTCCTGACTGTAATAAATAATACTTAGGTAATATAAAATCAAACCATGCACTAATATAGAATTATATCAGTCTTTAGACAAACGTCGTCATCCCATCCAAAGATTGATCTACAGCTATGTCAAACCCTTGTAACCTTGTTAGCCAACCTTTCTGATTTTTTACGTACGGGTAGCATAAAGGGTATATGGGATGACATCTCTGAACAATAACTCCGTCTTCTAGCTTGTCGTTGAAAAAGTCTATGTCCAACAGTTGAGGATAGTGGACAGCTGACGGTAAATGACCATGAGAATATAATCAATGATCTTCGTTTGACATTTTAAAAACACGATGTTGTCTGACCGTTTTTATTTATTTATTTATATTCGGGAAACAAACAATTTGTAATATCACTCAGAACTATAAATTATTCTTTTAACAATTAATATAATGTAATATTTTTCTTAGTAATATAAATAACATTCTCATTTTAATGCAAATCTTTTCTACTAAGTATATAAATACTTCTTAGAATGCATAAACAAAAAAAACAAATCTTCAAAATGGCGGCGTATATAACGCCATTTTGAAACGGCGGACTTTGTTATTAGAATTTTACAAAGCGCCATAAATGAGAATTAAGGCATTCCTAATTCAGACGATTATCCAATTTCACAATAATTAGTCGCTCCAACTTCGTCATCTTCCTCGACTAATTTCGAGCTTAATAATCCGATTACAGAAACGATTTAGTCGCCGAACTAATTATGATTTTAATCATTGTTTATAGAGATCTCTGGAAGTAGGTATATTTGAGCTCTTTTGTTATAAGTATGTATGTATGTAGTCAACATCACCCATGAATGTACATCTAGGACGCCATATCTTTGAGCTCATAAAGCACTTTCAATGATGAAAGTTAAATTTTCGGCATTTCATGCCACGTACGACGAATATATGGAATGTACTAAATGTACTAATGAACTAAAGCTGCCACCTATAGTGTTTCCGAACCGATACGACTTAGGGACCATCAAGAAAAGAGCATACTCATATCTGAAAGGCCGGCAACGCACCTTCTAATCCTCTGGTTTAGCAGGTGTCTGTGGATGTCGCTTTTACTTACCATCAGGTGAACCAACTGTCCGTTTGCCCCCTCTTCTATATTAAAAAGGTATCATCTCTCCCACTGGCATGGAAGACCATGCCAGTCATGGGAAAGAGATGCCCTGTGTGTCTTCCTCTATTTCAACCTTAGGATTATAAGGAAGTAGATTGAATGCCATATTATATCCAAGGCGAACACATTTAAGGGCTGGTGTGTTTCCAGGCTTTTTTTTTCTTTAATGCCGGGAAATCAGAGCATTTCCCGGCATTAAAGAAAAAAAAAAAAAAGGCATCCAACGAGGGAGTGGGTCTCCCCACGCGGGTTTGTGGGACTCGCTGCGCCCGAAAGCTGGTAAATGGACGCAGCTCTACCCACTAAAACCCGGCGAGTGCCACCAATGCCGCCTTTGGTGAGGTGCTCCGGATCTAATAAACAAACAGGGCACCTCGACGGCTAGTCAGTCCCTCAGGGGACCGACGCCACCTCCACCGAGGGGTTGTCCCGCATCACAGAACAACCCCTCCCAACGTCGGGATAGTACAACAGGGTGAGGTTGCCGTCCTCGCCCCTTGCCCCCTGCTCTTTTGTCCCCTCTTCTTATAAGAGCGGTACAATGAGCCTCCTCGGCTCAATTCGCTTCGCCCAAGGTGCTGGGCTCACCCTAAGCTACTGAGCCCCACCACCACGTCAAGGCCTGAACCATGGTGGGGGGTGTTTCCCGGCTCGCCTATCAAACCGATATTTTAATAATGAAAGCAGTAACCAACGCTTGATACGTTAATACTAAAATATTCTGAAGGTGACCCTGAAGGTCAAATATGTTATAAATTTTTCACAAAATTATGTGTCTTTATAATTTTTACTGTAATATACTGTGGTAACATTAAGTATACTCTTAAATATGGCTTAATTATAGTGTATAATTATTATGCTATAATTCAACTACAGCATAAAGTGTTCCCAATAAATTATCTTTTTTTTGTTGTAAAAACGGCACTCCAGCCAGGTTTCTGTTAGCCATGTATTACATCATTATATGTTACCATGGGCCAAATGGATTCTAGTAGCCATGTATTCCTGTTTCATCATTCAACATCCTCTACCCGTCCACTGCACATAGACCTCCCGCATTGAACGCCAAAACGGCCGATCCCTTGCCACTCGCATCCAACATTCCTGTATCTATGTATCAGAGTTAGCCAGGTTTACAGAAGAATTTTACACGTCGACTATAAAATTAAATTCTCTCTGTCTTTTTTAATTACACGAAAGAATCTCCAACGCTTAATAATGTTAGGCTTAGTACACAAGTTGAGGCGAACTATCAAAACTGTTTAAAATAGGATATTTTCCATGGTTTTACCTGTCTGGGTTGCTCAAGTGTATGTATGTATGTATAGGTGTATATTTCTCCTCCTTTATAGCTGCAATGGTTTAGGGGATCTTAGCTGAAGAGGTTTTTTTATGTCATAGGGAGGCAACCGAGCAATCGGACTACCGACGCTAAAGTTAGGTGTAGGTAGATTCTTAATTGTCAAGACACTGGGTATAATCAAATAATAAGATATATGGAATATGGAAGAATAAATGTCCCAGTCCGGTTTCTTTTTTTCTCATTTTTCAGTCCGGGGCGCTATAATTATACTTGTATTAGCAGCGGCCCGCGATTTCATCCGCGTACTTCCCATTCCCATGGGAGTACGGGGATAAGTTATAGCATATGTGTTATTCTGATGTATAAGCTATGTTATTGTAAAGTTTCATTAAAATCCATTCAGTAGTTTTTGTGTGAAAGAGTATCAAACGTATACAAACTTTTGCGTTTATATTATTACTAGGATTTTTCATACAAATGAACTGAACACTTGGCGAGAACCAAACCCGTGATCACTGGGTGTAGCATCCAGTCACCACTAGACCTAACTAGTCTAATTCCTCCTTGCAAGAGACATGTGACCCAAGCCTTATCCGAGAACCCGCCCTAAGCAGTTAGACGAGGATTATAAACGAGGGGTTCGCTTATGAGAATTTTCAATAAAAGTCCTTTGAAATATTCCACTCCATTATTACACTTTAAAATCTTTTTTGGTAATCATTGACCTCAAAGTATGAGGTCAAGAAATATTTTACAGGGCTAAAATTCGAAGATCGCATTTTTTTTACTTCTATAATAATCAATTCTTCTTTCAAGACACATTTTGTCTAATACCAGCCACGCATTATCGAGAAGACCTTGGCCCATGCCCCAGGTATTGGGGTTGGGATTAGTTATGTTGGGATTGCTAGTAGTTGATTTTTTTCAAACGGGTAAACGAGCAGTTCAAGCCTTTTGGCGATTATCGACACCCATACACACAACCAGAGACTATGCAGAATTCAACTACTTACATATTGTACGTCAACGGGCAGTTTTCCACAATTAAAACTATTAGAAACGATATTTACACGAAGCTCGATATTTCGGCAAAGTCAGCAAACAAGGCATTCAGTAACAAGGCTGGAATATCGAGCCTCTCAAAATGAAAAACTTGGAAACACCAAGTTTTAAATAGTTTTAAGAGATTTCGCTTAAGTTTCAGTGAACGGTTATCTTTTGGTTGCGGACAAAATATTTTGATACGGTATTTAACTTTGAAATTCTTAAAGTTTTAAGTGCAGTTGTCATCTACATTTACACCAGGGATGGAAAACTTTTATTTTCCTTTTTTAACCGACGTCAAAAAAGGAGGAGGTTCTCAATTCGAATGTATGTTTTTAGATCTTTAATGTTAGTTATTCAACTAACGTGAACTTCGTCTTTGTGTGTGTATAAATCTATTTAGCAGTCCTGTAACGAACCGTAAGGAATATAAGGAGGAAGGAATATAAAAATATATAATATAATATATTTTATGGCTTGTTCTGTGGTGCGGAACAACCCCTATGTGGAGGTGGCGTCGGTCCCTCAGGGGACTGACTAGCCGTCGAGGTGCCCTATTGCTCAACAGATCCGGTACACTTCACCAAAGGTGGCATTGGTGGCACACGTTTACAATCTTACAAACCTTACAACCTCAAATGTGGAATGGCAAGAATACTCCAAGCACGCAGGCTCATACATTCCTTTAAACTAGATAACTTCGTCCAACAAGAAATACTATATTTGAATGATCATTTAGGAGACCTCTCGCTCCGTCACACACCACCGGCGGAGGTGCGAGTAGGATAGACACAACTGTACAACAATGACATTATGATAGTAAATGAACAAACATCTTTAACGACCACATCCTGTCCACTTGACTACATCTTTGTTTAACTGTTTTATCCTACTCTTCCGAGAGGTATTGTGTTATTACTAGCGGTTTCACAAGCTTCAAAAATAGAAAAAAAATCGCTGTAAAAGGCTTCATGTAAGCTTTCTTAATTGGCCAGTCAAGAAGAATTTTAAATGATAACTTTCAAATGAAAAATCTTTATGCTCGAAAGTCGTGAAAGAAAAAAGTCTAAAAAAGTCCCGAGATTAACGCCTTGAAACAAACACTTTAGTTTAACGAAACACTCTTCATGGATTTTGTCGCGGTTTATTAAGATTGTGAGCGAAGATGGCCTAGTGGGTATGGGCTTGGCCTCTTGAGTGAGAGTCGAGAGGCCCGGGTTCGATCATGACCCCCCCCCTCCCGTTTCATACATAGAAATGGTGTTTTCTTAATTTTCTTAGTTTTCTACTTGCATCTGAACATGAGACCATCGCTTACTCACCGCTTACAAACCTGCATAAGATGAGATTAATTAGTATTTGAAGGTGTGTGAAGTTCACCAACCCACATTGGGCCAGCGTATCGATGAACTATGGCCCAAAACCCTACTCGCCTGATTTCGAGGAGACCCGTGCCCAGCAGTGGGACATTATAATGGTAAAGGGTTGATATTATAATTAAGATTTTCACATGCTCGACGTTTCGGATACTTTACAGCAATCACGGAAGGACATAAACATTTAAAACAATAAACTTTAGCTTTATATCCCACATCCCTCTTAACTTGCCAACTTGCTTGTTTCTCCCGTGAAACAGCTGTGCTGTGTTTCGGAGAGAAGGGCAAGACAGGCAGTGTAATTACTGGCACCGAGACTTAACATCTTATGTCTCAGGATAGGCAACACATAGATGAGTTGCCTGGGCTCGTTCCAGGTAAACTAGTTTATGTTCATGGGCGACGTCGACCACATACCATCAGGTGGCACGTTTGCCAGTTTGCTTATCCAAGTAAAATAAAAAAATAAAAAAATACTACGGGAAAAAGCTAGAAAATAAATAATAACAGCAACTAGAAACTTTTAAATCATAAACTTTACTTCGTATTGCTAGTGTTCTCGAGAGTTCTGCGAAACTTAATTATTTATCGGCTAAGTTTGAGGATACTTAGCCTCGGTCCATTTATATGAGGTATCGACGAGACATCATCAACAATGCTCATGTAAGACTAGTTAGAATCCCCCCCCCCCCATGGTTCAAGCCTTGTCGTGGCAGTGGGGCTCAGTAGCCTAAAATAAAACCAGCTGATTTGTTTTGACCCCTATTATAAGAGAGGACTAAAGCCCAGGGGGGATAAGGGGAGAGGATGGGAACCTCATTGCACTGTCCTATCGTTGGGAGGGGTTGTTCTGTGGTGCGGTGCCGTCGAGGTACCCTGCTGCTCAACAACTCAACTCCCCAAAGACGACAATGGTGGCACTCACAGGGTTTTAGTGGGTAGAGCTGCATCCACCTTACCATATTTCGGGCGCAGCGAATCCGACATACCGCCTGGGTAGTCCGCCATCCCCCGCGGGATATAAAAAGACCATGAAAGACCAAGACCAAGACCAAGACCACCAACCATCACCATACGATCATAATATTGTGATAATGTATGATGGTATCAATCACTTCTTGATACTTTTGGTAATATATGATAAGCGATATATAGATCACTTCGCTGTGATACCCGAAAATCGCCGAGGGAGCGGGAAAAGTTGGAGAACTTTTGTCAAGTCGTGAAATTCGCTCTCGAGAGACGACCGAACAAAACAAAGCGTTTGCTTCGTGTAAATGGTTGTTATTTGGCCTTTTTCTTTGTCTCACTGACCAACATCTTAAACAGAAGTTACTGGATCATTTTGTACTAGCTGTTGCTCGCAGCTTCGCCCGCGTTAACTTAGGTTTACGGCCGTACGCGGATTGATGATGATTATTTTTGTAGCCTAAGTTACTCCTTAATACATCAGCTATCTGTCAGTGAAAGTCCCTTCAAAATCGGCCCAGCCGTTGCCGAGATTAGCCGGAACAGACAGACAGACAAACAAAAATTGTAAAAAATGCTATTTTGGCATATGTACCGTGTATACGTCAATATGCATTTAGTATAAAGTGGTTATTTTAATATTACAAACAGACACTCCAATTTTATTTATCTGTATAGATGTTATTTACTTCTGTGTGATTTCTTCTGTTTTCGTAATAAATCTATACAGATAAATAAAATTGGAGTGTCTGTTTGTAATATTAAAATAATCGCTTTTTATTCATTGTATATTGATGTATACACGATACATAAACCAAAATACCTCATTTATAATTTTTGTCTGTTGGTCTGTTTGTTCCGGCTAATCTCTAAAACGGCTGGGCCGATTTTGATGGAACTTTCACTGGCAGATAGCTGATGTTATAAGGAGTAACTTAGGCTATAAAAAAATCATCATCAATCCGAGTACGGCTGTAAAGCTACGTTAACGCGGGCGAAGCTGCGGGCAACAGCTAGTGATAAAATAATATTTATTAATAATAACCACACGTTAACCTAGCCCCGTGGTCACATTCGAAACCTTGTATTAGGGGTACTAAAGGGATATAAGAAATTAAATAAACAGCAGTGAGCCATAAAATTCTGAAACTGGTCAGTGATTTGTCACTGATGTAATAGCAATTCAACCAACCAGTTATAGTATGTACGTGCCATCAACCAATCATTCATCAATAACCATTAGGCAGCCAGTCAGAACGCAGAACCGGAGCAACATTGCAGCACAAATTAGGCGGAATTTACTTTCATACAAAACACATAATAGTACCCCTCTATTGGGGTTATATGCTCCATGCCGAAGCAGACGGTTTTTATCATACAAATCAGACGGGTATTCACTATTCATCATATAAATTATTTGCCCTTGACGGGATTCGAACCCGCGTCAGCTGCTTGTGCCCCCCTAACCACTACACCACTCCGTCAAATAAATAAACATACCTTAATTCCAGAATATTATAGAACAATTTTCAAACATTTAAAATAAGAATTCGGGAATATGGCGTCTTAAAAACTGACACAAATTATTGGATGATACATTAAACCTGCTGTCAAAGGGAAGGTCCGACCCTTCTTATGGACCTCATGCTGATGACTGGCGTGTTTATTTTATGAAGAAATAGCGGGTATTGTTCCTAAAAACAATATACGTTGATTGTAGCGGGGGTTTGCTCGCCCCCTTTTTTTAAATATTACCCCTAAACTCGTTAGAAATATGAAGGGTATTAATCAAATAAGGGACATAAAAATGACTCTGATACACACATTCCAGCTTGCTTGCTTGTTTCTCCAGTGAAACAGCTTTGCTGTGTTTCGGAGAAAAGGGCAAGACAGGCAGTGTAATTACTGGCACCAAGACTTAACATCTTATGTCTCAGGATAGGCAACACATAAATGAGTTGCCTGGGATCGTTCCAGGTAAACTAGTTTATATTCATGGGCGACGTCGATCACTAACCATCAGGTGGTACGTTTGCTAGTTTGCCTATCCAACTAACATAAAAAAAAACATTCTAAACAAATCCAACTCGCGACCTTTTCGTGTTGCTAGCGTTCCTACTACCTATACCGGGTGTATTTGGAACGCTTGCGAAAACGAAGAGGTATGATAGTGTTGGCATAGCCTGACATGATTCAAGTGAAAAAAACGCGTTTCTTTTTTTTGTTGCCTTTTTCTTTTTTTTTTTTTTGTATAATCCGGTTTAGTAAACATAATGTTACAGAAATTTGATGATACTGCTTTAAAATAATCGTTTTAAAAAAAATGGCAATGTAATTAGTTTATGGTTCACGCCGGCCAACGAACTGCATCAGCTGACAGAGTTCGCTGTTCGAATTGTATATATACATTGCGGGTTTGCAAAATACATAAGTCCTAAAATTTTCTTAAAAAAACGTTTCTGAGATAAATGGTTAGATGAATTATATAGTATATAAATAGTATATTATTAGGGTTCAATCTTTGCAAGCGTTCAAAATACACCCGGTATAGTTGATTTCCGCGCGTGGCTGCTGTGGTGCTTTTAGTTGCTACTGATAATGATGATGTTTTTGGGGGTTTTAAATTTAGAATATTTCAAGAATTCCAAATTTAAAACTTGTCAAAATAAATTGTGTTGTTGTTATAGGCACGAACTTCTTAACTTAGAGTTTGGAATTGGAAGCTGACTCTGAGAATAGCTTCTTTTCGTCTGCAACTAATCTGCTCTAAATCGATTTCTCGTATAAAATTCGCCAAAACATTAAGTGGCGCATCGGCGAACTTAAGCCTAACCTTCCTCGCCTAATTTCGAGGAAGACCCCTGATTTAGTGGGACGTGTAACAGTTACGGTAATCTTACCATAATGTTAAGCTGTATCTTTAGAAGGAAACTGTGGAATTCCGAAGATATTTTCCTTTCCCGCCATTAAACCATAAATATTCTGGAAACGTTTTACAGCCGCCTAAAGTTTAAGGGTTTTAATTCAAATACGCCAATAAAATTGAGTGCACTCGAACTTGTGTTTGAGGTTCCAGTTGTAAGAGACGAATATATTTTGGAGCCAAAATTTTATTGATGGTTTAAAAATGTGTATTTCTGAAAGAGGTCAAAGGGGGAGTGTATTCACTTTTTAGAGAAGGCTTTTAGTGACCCTAACGATCAACTTCTAACAAGCGATATATTATAATAATAATAATTATTATTATATATAATATATTTTTATAATCTAACGAACGAGCTCAAATTGTTATTAAATTTCATCGTACAACCTTCATATGACATTCGTTAACATCTATCAATCATCATCATCATCAGCAGCTAACTAAACATAAGCCTCCTTCAATGAACTCCAAGACAACTGATCCCTTGCTACTCGCGTACCTAACATAATAAAGCTGAAGAGTTTGTTTATTTGTTTGAACACTCTAACCTCAATAACTCTCAGTCGGAATAGAAAGATATCTATGTAAAGAATCATGTTTATAATTCTTTCAATTTTAGGCCAGATGAAGTCACAGGAACAGCTAGTTCATGCTAGTAACATGGTTATTTAACAAAGCACATTTCACACGACAAAATTCCACAAAAAAACAAAACAATTTACGAATTGCTTTATGTTACAGCCCATCTTCGTTTGGCTTACGAGATTACGGGTGAGGAATGCCCGGCCCAACACGGCGCTAACCGGCCTAATCCGCCTCACATCGGCCCAATACGGCCCAAATCGGCCAAAAGCGGCCCAGCGGTAATATGCAAATTATGGACCACATTATATTCTAGGCCCTCATAATGAACCGCTCCGAATTCTTATCTTGTAACGCTTAAGTTTTGGGATTACGCATCCTGTGCTAACGAAACCCTATATGGCTGTTCAACAATTAGTCTGTGTCATGTGTACCTTTTGAATATGTACACATAATACATTAAATTTTACAGTGTGTGCGTTAACAAATGCGCGAACAGACAGTCGGTTCACCTAGTGGTTAGTGGTAGTTCACACAGTCTAGTAACAAGCCAGTCGATAAAATCAAATTGAATCTACCATTGAAATACAAATATTTGACTGACACATTACTGCATCGGTAGCTGTGTGCCACCGATCTTAGGTGACTTTTTTTATTTACGCCGGGAAATGCTCTGATTTTTATCGATATAAAAAATATAATAAAAAATGTATAATTATTTTCTTTATACCTCGAATAGAATTTGAAATTAATTTTTATACTATGGAACTTCGTTCCTATCTTGTATCCCACGACACTACACGGGTTTATATCATTCTATAACTACACCATCTGGTGGTCAAAAGTGGTAAACGCATGGAGGATATATACTATGTGTATAGTATTTTTTTTTTTGTTTCTTTTTTTCTTGTCTTTGCTGTTGTTTTTTATATTTACCCACGTTGTTAACGCCAGCACAGGATATATAAATGGGAAACATAATATTTTTTCAGTTTTTGTATTTACCAGCTAATAGTGTCAAATATTGGTACAGAACCCTCCGTTGTCGCGCCCGACTCACATTTGGCCGATTTTTTTAAACTCAATAGTCTTATTTCCATTCCTTTGATGAATGTTTGAGTCTTTTGTTCTATTCCCGAACGAAATTCTCTTTGAATACGAATACAGAATGAATAATGAAGACTTTTTAAATAATATTATATTGATTTGTCCATGTTTCGGATGTAAATACTATTTTAAATATTATTCAAATGTAAATTTTTATTATAAAACCGTAATAAACCGTCTAGAAGGTCATTTGTGTAGTCATCGATGGTTAACTACTGATACTGGTTGATATAGTTCAAAGATATTTTTAAATTTCGTAGGTGCTTATTTTACTTCAATTAATAAGAATTCATTTCTAACTGACTTAAAAAATTGCCGGTGGGAGGGAAGCGCTGCGCCGCGCCCCCGGCTGCATGGGTACCACCATCTTGCTTGTTTCTCCCATGAAACAGCTTCGCTGTGTTTCGGAGTGAAGGGCAAGGGCAAGGGTCGTTTGCCAGTTTGCCTATCCAACTAACATAAAAAAAAGTTTTTTTTTCGGAGGGGTCTATGATAATGGCCCGAAGACCCTAATGCTTCATCAGATTAGTGTGAGCCCATTCAGCTCACTTTTGATTTATAAAGTGGGCGGTTGCCCCCCACCTACCGTGCAGTCTGCGACCACACGGCCTCCTGGCGTCGGTTGTGAAAAAAAGAGCATCAATTCGTCTATATGTATTTTTTGTATCTATATGATATGATTTCTCCGCCGATTGTGAATGGATTTCAATGATTCTTTTTTGTTTGAAAGCTGGTGTTTCAAAGTTGGTCCCATATTCGGTTGGAGTCGGTGTCAGCCAAGGTATGTAGGCCTTTCAAACCAATATCTATAGGGTACTTCATAAATTTTGGTAAGAAGCGAGGTCTCACACACAACTGTTAATTTGTTACTTTATTACATTAAATCATGTAAATCAAATCAAATCAAAATATCTTTATTTCGTAGGTAACCACTTGTACACTTGAAATACGTCAAAAAAAGAAGTCAATAAAAAGGTGTAATAAATAAAATATAATAAAAAAATCGTTTGGAATTTGTTTTACGGAACCCTCAACGCGGGTCTGACTCACGCTTGTCTGGTTTTTTTATTGTAACCTTGTGTGGCTACGTGACCGTAGCACATCTACGAATTTTTCAAAAACGCTTCGCTCTTACATCACGTAGCACAACTACGAATTTTTCAAAAACGCCACGCGCTTACATCCTGGATGCCATAAAACATTGATTTTATTGTTCTTTTCTATGTTAGTCGAGACGGTAGATTATAGAATGGTGGTAGAGTAGAAAAGTCTGGATAGTACTTACCGTACTAGACAAAAACCTGTCACCCATCAGCAAGACGATGCCGATATCTGTACTGTCTTTCTAAATACATCAAGATGGTATATTTTGATAGGTGAATTTGCAAACGGGCAAACGAATGACATGATAGTAAGTGGTCAGCGT
This sequence comes from Helleia helle, assembly GCA_963853865.1. Taxonomy (NCBI): domain Eukaryota; kingdom Metazoa; phylum Arthropoda; class Insecta; order Lepidoptera; family Lycaenidae; genus Helleia; species Helleia helle. Next base: position 16,816,663 of record OY971432.1, on the reverse strand, counting down.
CGCCCATTTTATTTTTTTATTTTATTTTATTTTAGTTGGATAGGCAAACTGGCAAACGTACCACCTGATGTTAAGTGGTCGACGTCGCACATGAACATAAACTAGTATACCTGGAACGAGCCCAGGCCTAATGTGTTGCCTATCCTGAGACATAAGATGTTAAGTCTCGGTGCCAGTAATTACACTGCCTGTCTTGCCCTTCTCTCCGAAACACAGCAAAGCTGTTTCACGGGAGAAACAAGCAAGATGGTGGTACCCATGCAGCCGGGAGCGCGGCACAGCGCTTCCCTCCCACCGGTAATGAACTTAAACAACCTGAAACCAGCCTAGGCAACTCATTCGCGTATTACCTATCCTGAGATGTGAGCTATGTCACTGTGCCAGTAATTACACCGCCTGTTTTCCCCTTCTCTTAAAAACTACAGAGCTGTTACGAGAGAGACAAGCAGGATGGTGGTACATATACAGACGGGAGGGTTTAAGCGCGGATCTCCCACAGGTGAATAAAAAAGTCATATTCTACATGGCAAGTTGATACCTTCTAGTTAATTAGTAATATTGTTATGATATAATTTAGGTTATCCTTGGATATCAGAAACTTCTGATCCCAATAATACTTGAGAGTTTCGTATTCCAATTAAGTGTAACCTCCAGAGGACGAGAATATTAGTTTTGGAGGTTCTGTGGCACTATATGTTACCCGCGGCGTCACTTGCAACTTAGATTAACACGTGTGTGTATAAAATTATGTTCATAGGAAAAAACATAGTTTTGGTCTGTAAAGTCGGTTAACGGGTGATAATTTTACATGATAACGTCATTTATTCGTCACAAACCGAACGCTTGGGCCGATCGTGCCTCTCTATTCCTTTTTCCATGCTGTTGCTTGCACGCTTTTTTTCTTTAACGCCGGAAAATGCCCTGAGGCATCCCGCGGGGGAGTGGGTCTCCCCACGCGGGTATGTGGGACTCGCTGCGCCCGAAAGCTGTTAAGTGAACGAAGCTCTACCTACTAAACCCCGGCGAGCGTCACCAATGCCGCCTTTGGTGAGGTGCCCCGGATCTAATGAGTAAACAGGGCTCCTCGACGGCCAGTCAATTCCCCAAGGGACCGCTGGCTCACCCTAGTCTACTGAGCCCCACCGCCACGACAAGGCCTGAACCATGGTGGGGTCGTTTGCACGCTCAGCGCAGGCGGAACGTGACACTTTTTTGCGTGCAGCCGGCATTCATCGATTTATAAGACTTTATCACATCAAAAAAATAAAAAAAACAGGAAAGATTTTTTGAAGTCTTGAAACTGCGGGAAATACAAACACAAAACAACCATTTCTACTGTTGGACGACATTCAGTAACGTCAAGATCACGCTTGCCCAACTTAAACCTCTTATAATCATCACGACGTCTCCAACTTTCTTATTTCCTACTTCACAACAAAATACCTAATGAAATTATAATTTTTCGTTAAATGTTTCAAAAGCTATTACGAAACTTTATTTGACGATAAAAGCATCGAAGTTGTTTAATTACTTAAGTCATGTAAGAGTTGTAAGACCATCAATCACTTTAAAATTAAAGTCAAACAAAAGCTCTCGGAGCTTTAGGTGTAAGCTCCACAAAGAGGTAATTGTTAAGAGCTTTTATTTATGAAGACATTTGTTTTCGTAATGGATTTTTTTGAGAATGGAAAAAACTGACGCTCTCATTTATGAAATTGTTTTTAATTATAATCTTCTAGGGTTCTTCTGGATGAAGGAAAATCTTCTTCCTTCTATCATCTTCTTCTGGAGCAATCAATGTGGCTAATGCCCCATGATTTATTATCATTGTATAATGATATGTCCCTTCAAATGTTTTAGCCCATTAAGTTTTAATTCTGACCTGAAGACCGACCCTAAGTAATTATCGGACACGAGCTCTAGAACCTGAGGGTGTGGAGAAACTTCAGTTTCATTCTTGCCTCTACACCACAGAAAGTGCCTTCCCATAGCGCAAGGATGCGAGGGGTGAAGTGAAGGGATCAGACAGCCCCTGTCAAGCGCCAAATTGTTTTGGCCGAGTAGTATTTTTCAATTTTCACGAACACTTGACATCGTCGTCGTTGCTCAATGTTCTATGTTAGGAAACCCGAGTATCCAACAAGATTAAAAGTCTTGGATAACCACCATTCTCCATTACTTGCTTTTTTATGGCCAAGTTAGCAAACGAGTTGTCGGTGCCCTGTGGTGACTACCGACGCTCATACACATCCGCACAACCAGTAGTTGTTTGTTCGTTGATGCGTTATGACGATAAAGAATCATCATTATCATGGCTATCAGCGTGTTCAGCTTGTCCACTGATGTAACCGTACCACGGGACGACAGATCCCTGTAAACACGCACGGCTACTGAATGGAGATCTAATCTAATTAGAGTTTGAAATACGTTTGAATTGACTTCTATTACCGTATCCCGGGCCGATCCCGGATCTATTACCGGGAGTGAAAACCGCGAATTAGCAGTTCCTGAATCCGGTAATCTGGTGGATATGTTCACCTGGACGTGCCTTAATAATGTTATGAATAAAATGACTAAGCAAAATTACACGAGATTTTGCATTTTTGTAAGGTAACAATTTGATGACGCCCATCATTGTAGATAGAAAAGAACTTAGACCTACTAAGTTCCTATTTATATTAAGACTAGATGTTATGCTCCGATGTTGGTAACACTGCCTCTTTCTTTCCCCACAGCTAAGGCATCAAGCAAGGCTGATGTATGTGTAGGCTTTTATTGCTACAAAAATAATATTGACAATTTCTAACAAAATGTCTAATATTTTAATGACCTTTTGCAAGCATTTTAATGAATGACTCTCTTCGCCTGATTTCGAGTAAAAAACTGGGACTTTAACGTATGAGAACGAATAAATAAGAAAAACTTTATTATCGTTTCTTTTAGTTGACTTATTAGTTGAGTCCTAATTATAATATATCCTATTTAATTAACATTGTCTCTAATTTTTGAAAAACCTCATTTTAGATGCATTGCGTTGCTATCTCTTTCTCCAGGCCACGTCCACGTGTTTAAGTCCAGGGCCGCATCCAATCAATATAACGCAAGCTCGGCTGTTCGCTGTTTGTTCAGGCCCGGCTGAAGCCTATTTGGATAAGTAAGTGCTCGTGTATGTTTGATGTTCTTTCAAATCCGTTCACAAACTTTTAATTTAAATAATTTTGAAATTTTAGTTGCATACTGTTTTAAATAAATTTGAATATTGAAATTATTATTAAAATGGGACTCTCTTTTAGTGATCATGCCTAGTGATAACTTAAAAACTATACAAACTCGGTAAGATCCCATTTATAATTAGACTTTAGTGCTGATATAAGATTGATGTTTTCGTAAGTACTAAACTTAAGCCCGTTGAAGGGCAACAGCATTTCGGATATCAGAACAGAAAGAACTTTAGAATATTTATATAATTTACCAGTGGAAGGTTGTGCCTCATGCCTGTCTCAATTGTAACCATCTTTACTAAGTTTCGGTCAGAAAAGACGCGACAGGCATATTTTCAACCACCGAGACTTAGTCTTTTTCTGTCGTTTTTGACGTGACAACGTCTTATAATTCGATAGAGCCGGCTGCAAGAACGAAAAAAAATCGGTTGTCCGTAAAGTAGGTTTACTGACGATAGTTGAACGTGACAACGTCATAAGAAAATGGAACGCCTCAGAGCGAGGTAACGCCTCATGCGTCATGTTTTTTCGTTCTTGCAGCCGGCTCCATTGAATTATAAGACGTTGTCACGTCAAAAAATCGGTTGTCTATAAAGTCGGTTTACTGACGATAGTTGAACGTGTCAACGTCATAAGAAAATGGAACGCCTCATCGCGAGGTAACGCCGCATGCGTCATGTTTTTTCGTTCGTGCAGCCGGCTCCATTGAATTATAAGACGTTGTCACGTTCAACTATCATCAGTAAACCGACTTTACAGACAACCGATTTTTTTGTTATAGCAGGGAAATGCTTTTTACGCATGTAGCCAGGATCTCGGGTAGATTCTGACCCTATGTGGGACTCGCACCTGGGAGTTCCCTACCCGTAAACTAAAACCATGCGAGCGTCTTAATCCATTTTTTGTGGGTTCCAGATCTGCAGGCAACAGGTTCAGCGGTAGTCTGGCCCCGGTAAAGGCCAGACTACTCCTCGTAAGGAGGACTTCCTGACCGTTAATAAGCAGTCCCCACGACGACGTGCCATACTGCTACCAGGTTCCCATTCTGAAGCCAGGCACGAGCACAGTAGCGTTACTGAAGGCGCAATAAGTAGCGCCTCTTACGCCTCGCTCGTCGCCCATGTGGGGAGGCCTCGTCGGCGGCCTCAGACTTACCATCTTGTCTAATGATAGGCAACACATGAATTAGTTGCCTGAGCTAGTTTCTAAGCTGGTTTATGTTGGAAGCTGACCACTTACCAGACGGTACGTCCGCCATGTTCCCATTAAACTCGCACGAAATCCAGGTTCTGGGTTAATGATTGTGTCCTATTCAAGTTATGTAACGGGGATCCAAACAAATCCGAGCCCACATTAAAACCGCTCGCCTCGTCAGTTATTAACGAACGTACACAAACGCTCCGGATTCAGACGTAAACATGATTTATTCATACTTCTCCAGTTTAATATAGCATTGTTAACTGTACAGTAATGTACAATTTTTGCATTTATCTGAGGATGTTCGGACTAGGCATAGGCAAGTGACATTTCAAAATTATGAAGTAGCTAAAATAAAAATGGCATTTCTTTTTCAATCCTGAGTAGTCATATATATTTTTTATTTTTTTCGCTACTCAATACTGGAAAAATATAAGATGAAAAAAACTTGTAATGACGTCACTTGTACGGCCACAGATATTAAAAATAAGGAGATATGGCGTTTCATTGAAAACAAAGGAGGTTCACGTGTCGTCAGTTTGTCCCCACCACGCTTTGCAACACACATAGCTATTCATAAATCATAACCACTCATAACGTTCTAAAGGATAAAAAATAAACCTTATGTTATCATACACAACGCTCATTCAACATGCACCGTAGAAACGGATCGCTCGGTCTCTTTCTAAACAATCAAATTTAAACCTTATTTATCACTCAAAGTGCTCAATCTTAGTAACAGCGGAACAACGCTCTACCTCTCTTTCTAACCAATCAAATATAAACCTTATTTTATTAAAAATAGTGCTTATTCCTACTTTCACACTCACTTATTACATTTTTTCTGTGTACAATTACGAAGTACGAACAGTGATGTACTAGGTGTGTTGCAAAGTTGTCGATTCTTACATTTATTGTTACCCGTGACGGTATGAAGACTGTATAATATAATTTTGCCATTTATCTCCAGAACTACCAGTCCGATTTTGATGCGGTTTTCAGGGATGAGTTTGAATTTGATTGGTGCATGTTTTTAGATAGGTGTTACGTTGATAGCTCACCAGATGCCACTGCAGTAAACATTGTTGCCATTTTTCTCCAAAACTACTTGTCTAATTATGATGCGGTTTTCAATGATGGGCTTGGATTTGATTAGTGCATGTTAATAGATAGATTTTACAATGACGAATTACCATTGGGCTGCAGCAAAACATTTTTAAACATTTATTTGTGCAAAACCAAAACTATAAGTCCGTTTTGGATGCGGTTTTAAACCCGAACCTATCATAGGTTCGGGTTTAAATATGGTGCATGTTCTAAAATATGTGTTATGGTGACGACTCACCAGGGCCGCCCCCTGGTGAGTCAGTGCAGTAAATGGATTTTGTAGGGTTATTGATTAAGTTTATAGGGAGTTGAATAATATGTTATTGCAACATCTACATCTTCGAGAACCAAAAAGTTACATAGGGAAGTGCTATGAAAACTGATACTCTGTTATTCATATTATGTGCGACACTTTGAGAGATCAGATCTACTGATAAAAGCTTTTTACGATTGTTACAGGAATTCTTTAAATCGGTGGTTTTTGATAATTTTATCCTTTTTGAATTATCGACGTGGGTTTTTTCAAAATTCTTATCTTAGCTTTTTATTGTATTTTTAAGTCTATTATGGTATCCTGAAAGGACAATGCCCAAAAATATATGGAACCCTGTACCATTTTGCTTCACAACCAAACTTGGTTTTTTACAGTCTATAATTATTATATTAGCTCCTATAAAAATTTCTTTGTAAACAAAACCGTGGTTTCGGAGTAATTTGATAAAATCTAAAATAACCTCAAAATCTTCAAAGCACCTTTTTCATTGACATATTGTCATACACGTGCGAACGTTATTGCTCTAAAAACAGAGTAGGGCGCTTAAATTTGTAATAATTTCTAATTAAAGCGTAGGTATTTACTAACCTAATGCTCGTTACCCGCTCGTGGTTACCGTTACCCACAATATTTTTCACAATGGACACTTATGATGATGCTGTTAACTGGAGTAAAAAATAAAACAAAGAGAATGTATTTTATTTTATTCAAACATTCATAAGCATATTATAAGGGGCATATTAGATCATCTAGAGAGTAGACACTTCTAAAGTATGTGTATTTTGATTTCTGGGTATCGAAAATGAACAGTTGATACATCTGTCTCGCCAGTTCATCCAGACGGCCGCGGCACCACGCGTCGCCATATCTCATCAAATATATTACGCAGAAAAAGTTCACAAAATATAAACAAGTTCTGCTTATTAAATAATGCGCACGTTTTCACATTTCGCAAATGCCACAATGACAGATGTCAGAAGAAATGCCGCGGGATATAGGGATGCAGTCGATAAATCGAAGTCTATGAAAAAATCGATTTTGAGTCTTGTAGCAGTACTGAATCGATTTGATGTAATGGATTAGCTTAATTTTACTGTAAATCTAACATACATATTATAGAAAAGGTTATACATGATATGATTATGTAATAATATTATCATAAACTGTTATTAAAGCAAGTAATATGTATTTATAACGATTGCAATAATAATTGCTTTAGTTGAATGAATCGATATTGTTACTATATCGATTCTTTGATATTATGTTTCTAATAATGCACTACATCACTAACCAAACATGGAGGAAACCATATTTAGTAATTTTTATTCTTTAATTTATATTTACAGTTCAAATATTGGATTCCTGGCGTGGAATTACGTTAAAAAATTCGAAAAAGAATTACTATTATACTTTCATTTTGAAGCATGAGACAAATTGGTACCAATTTTGAGCATTCGCCTTTATTGTAGTAATAAAAATAAAATGTACAAACAAGAATGTTTCATTTTTCTTACTTATGTGTGTATGTTTGTACACATTTTTTTTAGTACTATATAGAACAAGCACGTGGATTGATTTTCATGATTTTTTACGTTAATCGACTCGTCTTAATTGTGCAAATGTCACTAAAGATGACGGTAATAAAAATTAATAAGGCGACATCGAGACGTAAAAAGCCCATTTAAAAAGTCTGCGTCTTTTCTTTACAGGCTCGAACATTTCCTCCTCGAAGTGAATTGAGCATATTATGCTATTTTTTGTAAGGAACCAGTTAGATGGCTTTCCTGTAGCGTCAATCCATTTTTTAAGTTTCCATCTTTTGGAAAACTGGAAAGGTACAATTATAGCTAACATTTGCATATGCAAAGCTAAGCTGAAACTGACAAACCGATAAGCAGTAGGCTTTTAAAATATCAATCACGGACTCATTTTTAATAGGTAGGTACAGGCAGGAATACTTATGTTGACTTGTATAATGGCTTGTGTAAGAGAAAGGGGAATCAGTGATAACGTAACGGTTAATAAGATGAAGAACATAAGAAACGGGAAAAAATGTGATACCTACTGATGATAGCAAACATTTGAAGGTGTAGTAAAATATCCAAAACCGTGTAAAGTTGGGCAATAGCTCGAGGCATGCCATAATATTTTTTCAGCCATACCCAAATATATTCTATATATTAAAATTGTGTACTTCCCGATTTCTGATTACACACCATTTAACTAGGTACACTGTAAAATGGTAGAAATTATTAAAAATAACTATTCGTAATATGATTGATAAATATTCAAATTTGGCAATAATTCACATATTATACAATAAAATAGCATATGTACAAAAACGCTTAATTCATAATATACGCTGAACTTATAAAAATATATGATATATAAATAAAATCATACGAGTACAAACACACAAAATATTTAATAAACTGCAAAGAAATGAATCATTCGATAATCGACGTCTTATCGATAGCTTACATCACTGTCTCGTCGCCAAACGATTTAACGATTTTAAAGTAAAATATTGTAAAAATGTAATATTAACATATGATAACAGATTCCATAACTTGTTAAATGTTTGATTTCACTTCTGTTCTTACAAAACACCACTGAACACGACGGAATTGGTATATGTTTTCTCGTTTGCGGGCGACATCATACTGATTTGCGCTGCCGGTCATTTTTGAAATGTATGCCCGATTTGCTCAAGCAGTATATACGCGGACACGCCTCCATACCACTTCTCCTGTTCTTAATATTTCTATGTGTACGGCAGAATAAGGTGAGATTACCTTTGCTAAAATGTTTTTTTTTATGTTAGTTGGATAGGCAAACTGGCAAACGTACCACCTGATGGTAAGTGGTCGACGTCGCCCATGAACATAAACTAGTTTACATGGAACGAGCCCAGCCAACTTATTTATGTGTTGCCTATCCTGAGATATAAGATGTTAAGTCTCAGTGCCAGTAATTACACTGCCTGTCTTGCCCATCTCTCCGAAACACAGCAAAGCTGTTTCACGGGAGAAACAAGCAAGATGGTGGTACCCATGCAGCCGGGAGCGCGGCACAGCGCTTCCCTCCCACCGGTAAGTAAAACATAATATAGTTTCAAAAGAATAATATGAATGTCATAATACGATAATCAATAATGTCAAATATGTCATGCTTTCACAACTTTTTATTTTCCGTATCGTTTATTTGTGTTAGAATATTATCTAATACCGGCTTCAACGACTTCTCTCTGCTCTATTTGTAATCGATATCTGGATTTATTTGATATTTCGCAATAAAATGAATCTGAGTGAACAATATATGAAGGATAGGATCCGTATTGCTGTTTACGTAGACAGAGAATAGTTTTACTCCGTCTACGGTTGTTTACAATACTTGATTTGATAGATGTCATATGCTTTTTTTTCGAGTAACAAAAAAGCTAAAGTGTAAGACCATTCAGCCGATTAAATGACGGCATTTGGCACTTACAGCTTGGCAAAAAATAGTCTGGAAAAAATGAGGGCGCCACTTTCACTTAGGTCTCACCATAATATGGGAAATCAGTAAGAGAATTTTATCAAATCGTTATTAATAAATGTGAAACACTAAAATTTATTCAAAATATAGTATTGTCAACATCATAGGATTCCATTTAGTTAATAGAATCAGGTGTTACCTTGCGGAAATCCATTATATAAGATATTGCACGCATATGCATGCATATAGCACCGCCCTCCTTTCCCACACTGCATATGCGTACACTCGCATGCACCACCACCCCACATGCACCACAACCACAGTAAAAGACCACCACCAAACAATCTACGTACGTTTCGCCCCGACACCGAGGCATCCTTAACGATTACTAATCGTAGAGTCTACATCCTGTGGGAAAGGAGGGCGGTGCTATATGCATGCATATGCGTGCACTCACACATTTGCTGTAAAGACTGCGTTTTTCGCGGGATAATTGCTAATTAATATAATTAATTTAATATCTTGGATTCCATTTAGTAAAATATTTAGTTCCACCTGTCACCAGGTCATACTCTTTTTTGCCAATGTACGTACTGTACGTCTATTTAGAATAGAAAGAATTTCAAAAGATAAAATAAATATCAAAATAAATGAATCTCAAAGAAATAAAAAATACGGGTATCCTATTTTTCAATATAGTTTTATCTAAAACTATAATATGGGAGTGTTAAAACAATGAAATGTTGACAATTTCACAATCTGACATCGCGTCTAACCTTAAAATTCCCGCACACCACCTCGATGTCTAAAAGCCACAACAGTGTGATTGTCAAGGAATCTTGCTTATATGGTGTGGTCGTGCAAGGACCTGCTCTTTTTTGAAAGGTTCTTAAGTAGTATTGGTTAATACGAGAGTTTAATAAAAGTCCAAACTCATATTAAAGGTAACGCACCTGCAAGCTAATGCCTAGAGGAGTCGGTGATCTCTCTTCTTTTTTATGTCATCAGGGGTCAAACGAGCCTCACAGCGCCGATGCCCATACCTCCGCATAACCAAGGCCACGAGGACCCCGGTCGTGCCGGGCCAGTTCGGCTATGCAGCATATAGCACTACCTCTTACTGTGTTACAACACAATGTGAAAAGACTCCGATTAACTTCTCTTCTAAAAAAATGATGAATAATGCGAGGACAGTCTCATGGATGAGTCATCTGCATTCAGAGACAATCATGGGGGTACTCGATCTTAGGTGACGTTGACATCTTAACATGTCTAGTAGATTTATATTATGTGCGTCAAATTTGACAACCTTATTATAACACACACATTAAGGTGCAGCTCCACCGCGGAATGCAGCAGCTCCTACGCACGTGTGTTAAAATGTCAATTGTAAGGAAATGTCAATTAAAACTTAGCGATTGCTTGGGTTGCAGTGGAAAGAATCACATACATTTTCTTGCAAAGTAAAACTAGACAAATATGTGTAGCCTCTCCCTGCGCCACGGTGGACCCGCGCCCTTAGTGCGCGTAGAAACTACGACGTGAATTCCTGTCACAACATTCGCGGAGCTTCGCGGCACTAATGTGGAGCCGGCATATAATATTGGGCCAGATCACAGAAATCTAAATAATATTATTATTTAGATTTCTGTGGGCCAGATCCTACGAATCCTAATACCCTCCTCGCCGATTTTCGAGGAAGGCTCGTTGCTCGATCCTGACCTCGCATCCATATCGTATATTTTTAACCAAAGGCATCAAACAATAAAAAAATAATAAACCTTTGTTATGTAAGAAGGCCGTGACCCGCTAAAGTTAAGGCTCTAATTTTATTACGTGGCGCGATTTGAACACGTAACTGCACGTAATACGGCGCAAAACCGCGTGAATAATATCTGAAGATATATCTTTGGGTGCACTGTAATTGCCTTTGTGTTTGTAGATCATAAAATTGATGTCAATGATGTTTAAAGTTTGCGTTTTCCCAATTTACCTTCGGAAATCTGGGAAAACTATAAATAACTTTAAGACGAATTAATTTTTTATATTATTCGGATAGGAATGGACAGGTGAGCCTTATGATGGTAAGTAGAGTCACTCATACCTTTTTAAATGCTCTTAGGCATCCCGCGGAGGAGGGGGGACTTCCCAGGCGGGTATGTGGGACTCACTGCACCCGAAAGACAGTAAGGTGGACGCAGCTCTACCCACTAAAACCTGGCGAGCGTCACCAATGCCGCCTTTGGTGCCCCGGATCTGTTGAGCAACAGGGTACGCTAGTAAGTCCCCCAAGGGACAGGCGCCAACTCCCAACGTCGGGACGGTGCAGTGGGATAAGGTTCCCACCCTCGCCCCTTGTGCCCCTGCTATTTTGTCCCCTCTTCTTATAAGAGGGTTACAAAGAGGAGCTCATTCAATTCAATTGGCTTCGCCCAAAGTGCTGGATTCACCTTAGGCTACTGAGCCCCACCGTTACTAGGCTTAACCATGGTGGGGTTCCATCTCCTGCTGGACACAGGGATCAATCATATTATATTAAACAATATAATAAGGAAATAAAAACAATAATAATAGAAAATTATTAATTATTATTTATGATACGTGTAATTACTGAAATCATGTGGTAATTATCAATGATTGCCTGCTTCCGATGTAATTGTCGATATTGATTATTCATAAAAAGTTATTTACTGTTATTTTTTACGCATTGATCCTTATAATAATAATATGTATGTAATAATAATATCTATGAACGCTTTCACACCACGTCAATCTGGTCCCGTGGTAAGTTCTCGAAGAACTTGTGTTACGGGTACCAGACAACGGAAATATATTTAATACTTTTATACTATACATATATTTAACATTTTTATTATATAATACACATATTTAATACACACCATGACCCAGGAACACAGAAAATATTTTTGTTCCTTGGCGGGATTCCAACCCGCTACCTCCGGCTTGAGTGCCAACGCCACCACTGAGCCACAGAGGTCGTCTTATGACGGGAGTATTTTAGTTCTAGGAGGTTCGTCATCATCAGTCTCCATCCGTCCACTGCTAAACATAGGCCTCGATTTTCGGGATATTTGTGACTTATTATAAAAGTAGTCAATTGTACAGATCGTCATTAAAACGATAACAACGACTGATGTAGAGTATCCGGAACGTCGGGCTTCTAATAAACCGCGATAAAATCCGTAAAATTATTTCATTATAATGAGTGAAGTTCGCGTAAGCATTAGAAAACAATATGGGTGTTATTATATTTGTTTTTTTTTCCTTTTTGCCAGACTATGCTGTCCTACTGCTGGGCAAAGGCCTCCCCCAAGCTCTTCCATATATCGCGATCTTTCGCCACCGCCGGCAGCCAGCCTGGTATGCGTCTAGGACCTAGGTTATCACGCCATCTTTTTCGGGACCGGCCTCGGCAACGTCGTCCATCTTCTGGCACCCAAAATGTGGTAATATTTGCCCAGCGGTCAAAATGCATTCTGCTGACGTGACCTACCCAGTCCCATTTCAGCTTATCAGCTTTGATGCCCACGTCAGTTATGCCCGTCAATGAGCGCAGTCTGGTGTTTGGCACTCTGTCTGTTCTTTTAATGCCCAAGATACTGCGCTCCATAGCTTTTTGGCGAACCCCGAGACGGAACTTCTGCGACTCGGTCAGTGACCAGGTCTGAGCACCGTAGGTTAGGATGGGGAGGATGCACATTTCGAAAAGCCTTCGCTTCAGGGAGGTTGGTAGGTGTCCCTTCATTAGTCTCTTCATGAACCAGTAGCTTTTCCAGGCGATATCGATGCGGCGATCGATTTCTCTCTCTTGTCTGTTTTCGAAAGAAACTAACTGACCCAAGTAGATGTACTCACCGACATAATATTATTAAATATAATAAACATGATAATATTATATTTGTAAGAGGCAGTGCCATGCTGCTTTGCAGCCCAATCGGGCCCGCACGACTGGGGTGGTACCTGTAGCTCATATAACACCGGCGTCAAGTGACAGCTATGTTGTCGCGTTTCGTGCGGTTTGTGAGTTTCCGGTGGCCCATTGGGGGGGATAGGAAAAAGGAGGGCAACACATCTGCATAACTTTTGGTTGTGCGGATGTTATGGGTGTCGGTAGTCACCATAAGGCTCCGACTGCTTGGCTGCCTCCTGTCGCATAAAAAAAACTAACTGCTGCATTTGAAAAATTCTTTTTACATTTGATAGTCGAATTAATAAGGAAAATTATAGGCCATTTTTTAATATATATTTTTTTTTCATAAATTTACTATTTGATTCTTTATAATACTTGTGTTTATTTGTGAACTATAATTGTATACAAAAGACTCAACATCTTAGCTCTTTTCCCGAGTAATACACGAGACATTGTGTCGAGAGTGAAACAGGCCATTTTCCAGGTAACAGCCAGGTCTAGACAACGTAACTCATTAACCTAAATCCACCTCTTTGTTGATCCCCCTTTATGTTTTGCCCTTTTTCCAAAGACATTTTGTCGTTTGCATTTTCGCTATTTGTAATTGAAATATTTTTACCCGACTACGGGAAAACTTCTTCGATTTTTATGTATCAATCGATTCATAAAAATGGCCCGGGTTATATAGGCTATATTTTAACCGACTTCGAAAATATGCGGTTAGGTTTTTCTTTGTCAGGTCACAATTTTCAAACGTTTTAATTTTTTGTAATACTTAATCCAAATAACATAAAAGTAATTAAATTATTATTTAATGTGGGCGAAGTAGTAGTTCCTGAGATTAGCGTGTTCAAACAAACTCTTCAGTTTTATAATATTAGTAAAGATTTATTCTTACATAAGAGTATCATTAGTAATCGTTAACACATTTTTAAGATACGTTGATTACGAGTGCAGTTAAGTTATCTTAATGTTTGAACATATGAGGTAACGTGTTTGGAGCACCAAGGTGGTGGCACACCAGGTTCCTTTAAACGTCGCCTGGCTGAGGAAAGAAAGAGCTTCTTCGCAAGAAGGTGGGTGGGGATACATATCTACTCGGATATATATTTTATTGATGCCTTTTTCTCTATATCATGGTCATGTCCATAGGTGTTACAGTACCAACCATTTACATAAATAAAAAAACAAACAAAGTATGCAATACCCTTTTTTATTTCATAATGTTTTTGAAAAAAAACAGAAAAGAAAGAAAAGAAAAGAATTTGAAATATAATATCCGTACAACATACGAGGCGTAAGTAAGTTCCGGTTTAATATATTTAAGAAAATGCGAACGGGTGAGTGTGAGATATGGCATAGTTAAAATTTAGACAATTAGTACAATAATCGATATATATTATAAAAATATTAATAACTAACGGGTCCAACAGACGCTATCTTATTCAAAACAAATATTTTGTTTTTGTTTTCAAGCAAATTTTGGTGGGTCAAATTGTGAATCTAAAATATTCGAATCTTATCCTCTTTGTTTAAACAAAATAATCATCAAAATCGGTCCAGCCTTTAAGGAGTTCAGATAAACACGCACAAAAGATTTTGTAAATAAAGATATATATCACACAAAATTTTAGCGCTAGTACAAGTGTGCCAACACCTTTAGTTAGCAATGAATTTTCAATGCCACAGCTAAGTACCGACAGCAAAAACATCGGTAATGGTTTTTCACTTTTTTGCTGACCGTGAAGGTCGGCGCGTCCATCAATTGAAAAACAATCCAGAACAATCGACAGCAAAAAATAACTACACAAAATATATTATGGCTAGACTAGCTTATACCTGAACTTATCAACGCTCACCAAATGATCATCATGAACAGATGCAGGATAAGGTTCGAAGTAGCATGTATCAAGCTATATCCAACATCGACCCCATCATGATTCAGGCCTTGACGTGGCGGTGGGGCTCAGTAGCCTAGGGTGAGCCCAGCACCTTGGGCGAAGCTAATTGAGCCTAGGGGGCTCTTTGTATCCCTCTTATAAGAAGAGGGGACAAGGGGGAGGACGGGAACCTCACCCCATTGTACTGTCCCGATGTTGGTAGGGGTTGTTCTGTGGTGCGGGACAACCCCGCGTCGGTCCCTTGAGGGACTGACTAGCCGTCGAGATACCCTGTTTGCTCGTTAGATCTGGGGCACCTCACCAAAGGCGGCATTGCAGGTACCACTCGCCGTGTTTTAGTGGGTAGAGCTGCGTCCATTTTCTTCGGGCGCAGCGAGTCTCACATACCCGCCTGGGGAGACCCACTCCCCCGCGGGATGCCTCAGAGTATTTCCCGGCGTTACAGAAAAAAAAAGTGATCGCTGACATCCGTCGACTCCTACGAATGGTATGCATATGCGTTGCCGGTCTTAATAAGAAAAATTAAAAAGTGTATATATAAACTTTATTTATCACATTAATTGTCTGCACTTGACAGGATTCGAACCTGAGACTGTACTTTTAACCTGGCAAGTCATCCGTTAAACATTAGTATGGGTGTACGCAAAATTAAAATTATTTCAGCAGTTTAAACGTGATCGAGTAACATACATAACAAAAATACTTTCACTAATATAATATTAATAGTATTATAAATCTAGGTTTTGTATTTTAATTTATTATTACGACATATTATGTTCTAGAAATTATGTTTAAAAGTGCAACGGTCGACACGGTTTGAAAACATTTAAAACAATTATTTCAATGAGTATATTATTATTTGCTAAATAGAATCCTTCATATGAGTATTCATCATCATCATCAGCCTCTATCCATCCACTGCTGAACATAGGCCTCCCTCAATGAACGCCAAGACGACCTTGCCACCCGATCCAACACGAACACCATCATCTTCTAATAAGTATTAAAAAAATAAAATTAATAAAGTAAATTTGTAATAATAAAAATCAAAAACTATAACTTAATATATTATATTATGAAAAAACTTAATTTTGTTTTTGTAATTTCTTTTCAAAAAGCGCTGAACCAATTGCCATAAAATGTATATTGGACCACCTCTGAAATATGACAATTACAAAAAATAATTATCAAAATCCAGTTATAATTAGCGGAGTAATCGCGTAATAAACACAGTCAAATAAAAGTGAATAAAATGATGTAGCGGGTCTCTATGAATGTCGCGTATCACATACCACCATGTTTAACGACTGTCCGTTTGCCTCCTCTTCTAAAAAAATGTCTGTTTGAGCAATACACTATGGCCGTCCAAATACCCTCCTCTCTATTCAAGAGAGCTGTGTCTAGAAATTCAGCAGGTATTCCAGCAGATCATCTACATTGCGTTTGCTAACAAACATATAATACATGATTTTAAGTTAACATGGTTATTTTGAATGAAAAACATGGTAAATAACCCGTTTTAAATAATTTTCGTAATCATATAATACGTTCTATAATATATATTTACTAAACAATTAATATAATGTACTTTCTTTAGTAACATAGTTATAAGAACATTTGTATAATGCATCCATGGTCCGAAATATTATTAGTATTATATAAAATTTTAAATTAACATCTAATTCACCTTGCCTAGATAAACCCTGTGAAGTTTTCCTGGCTGGGTTTTTTTTTATATTACTTTTAGTGTTTTGAACAAATAAATAGATAAAAACACACCTCTCAGCGCCTCTATATGAAATGATAGCTCCCCAAATAACAGTACAATCCCGATACAGCGTAACTATAAGCTATCCCGCGTTACAATTTGGATACCCCATCCCATTCGGCGGAATTTCGGCCGGGATCGGAGTAATTACCGGGATGAGCGTCTGGGGCGCGTTTAGTGGGACATTAATCTAGATTATAATTTGTACTCATCACAGTCTATGAGTTTTTGCGGTGAATACTGGTATTATAAAGGCTAAATATGAGAATGGATGTGTTTTTAGTAAGGAAACATTTTCCTAGCACAATGCTGTACTGGATGAACCATATGGTCCCACATGTGAGACACACAAACTACAAATTTTTGGTTGCAATTTTTTTTTGTCGTATTCCTAGGTTGTGCGATCAAAAATGTTTTCTCTGTGCATCTTTATATATGTCTCCTGCTTGTGCCGTTAATCTTTCTTACTTTTCATTAACTTTGTTAAGAGGTAGTATACTGCTTTGTATCCGAATCGGGCCGGCACGACCGGGGTGGTACCTCTCGTTCACATAACACCGGTGTCAAGTGACAGCTTTCGTGCGGTCTGTGAGTTTCCGGTGGCCAATTGAGGGCAACGCATCTGCATAATCTTTGGTTATGTGGATGTGTAAGATATTTCGTCTTCGATAGTTGCCAAAAGGCTTCGACTGCTCGTTTGCCCTCCTATGATATAAAAAAAACTTTGATTCTTCTGATTAAATTCGTTGCGGGTCACAAGGCAGTTTTAACGTATCCCTCGGATAACGAATCGTATCAAAGGGTCATTCGGTTACCACTGTCGAACCTGGCTACAGTAAAAGAGGCGGGAACGAGTGGGGGGCAGCTCATTTTAAAGAATCAAGACAAGATGACCGTCGATAATTGTTAGGCTCGAATCAGATCTGGGTTCGAGTACGTGCAGACTTAAAAAATGTTTTCTAAATTTCACTATAAAATTAAAAACATTCTCAGAAAACCTGCACGCGCGATGGCTTAGGTATGAAGTTCGCTAACCTAATTCCAGAAAATAACTATGGCCTAATACTGAATTCACGGAGACCGTACTTTTGTCGAGAATATTGCTTGTTTCTCCCGTGAAACAGCTTTGCTGTGTTTCGGAGAGAAGGGCAACACAGGCAGTGTAATTACTGGCACCGAGACTTAACATCTTATGTCTCAAGATAGGCAACACATAGATGAGTTGCCTGGGCTCGTTCCAGGTAAACTAGTTTATGTTCATGGGCGACGTGGACCACTTACCATCAGGTGGTACGTTTGCCAGTTTGCTTATCCAAGTAACATTAAATATATATATATATATATAACACGGAACTAAGTGAACGAGGTGTATAGATAAATATTGAGCAGACAATGGTCGAAGTGTTTGTAAACTTTTGTCTGTTATTGATCGTTGAGAGATGTGTTGGGATTTTATTTCATTGTCAATATTTAATTGATGGTAGATTGAATTAACAGATGGCTGCAGATGAAGATTATTAAGCAAAGCCAACACTGACAGAATTTGCCAGGAAATCTTGGAGTCCTATATCATTTCACTGAGTTTGTTTCGCCAGTTCTTCTCTGAGCTTCGGAACCATTGGTAGACTCCACTTGATTAATAATATTTCTTGTAAAAACAATATTGAATTTTAAAAAAAACTACCATTACTCTTGAGAGGTTATATTTAACGCTAACCAGCAATGAGCTCATAGTTCTTGATTATTTAAAAAAAACGTTTCTACCTGATATTGATTTTTTTTGGCAGATTCTTGCCAGGAAGTCCTTTTTTTTACGCCGGGAAACGCTCTGAGGCATCCCGCCTGGGTAGTGGGTCTCCCCAGGTGGGTATGTGGGACTCGCTGCACTCGAAAGTGACTGAAAATGGTAAATGGACGCAGCTCTACCCACTAAAACCCGGCGAGTGCCGCCAGTGCCGCCAGGGCACCTCGACAGCTAGTCAGTCCCGCAAGGGACCGACGCCACCTGAGGGGTTGTCCCGCACCACAGAACAACCCCTCCCGACGTCGGGACAGTACAATGGGGTGAGGTTCCCATCCTCACCCCTTGCCCCCTGCTCTTTTGTCCCCTCTTCTTATAAGAGGAGTACAAAGAGCCCCCTCGACTCAATTAGCTTCTCCCAAGGTGTTGGGCTCACCCTAGGCTACTGAGCCCCACCGCCACGTCAAGGCCTTAACCATGGTGGGGTGCCAGGAAGTCCTAGAACTTTGTAGTGTAATAGGCGACTAAGCCATGGAAAAAATACACAATTCAGTCATCTACCAGATAGATATAGGTAACAGTTTTTGTGTAGTTTAAGGTAACTTGCGGTAATCTAAAATGCCATGACGATCATTAAATAACGGCTTGTCAGTGGTCAAGCTACTGGACACGCGCATCGATCGCAGGTTCGAATACCGTCAAGTGTAATTTGTAATGTGAATGTTTGCACCGAGTTATGGACTTGTATACAGATATAGACTTAAATTGATTTCCGATACAAGTTCTTGTTGACTTTTTTATGATAGTTGGATAGGTAGAGAAGACGACATGATGGTAAGTGGTCAGCGTCGATGGTGAGTTAACCTGGAACTAGCTCAGACAACTCATTTATCCCCACCATGGTTCAGGCCTTGACGTGGCGGTGGGGCTCAGTAGCCTAGGGTAACCTTGAGCGAAGGTAATTGAACCGCTCTTTGTACCCCTTTTATAAGAATAGTAGGGGACAAGGGTCGAGGACAAGAACCTCACCCCATTGTATCCCGACGTTGGGAGAGGTTGTTCTGTGGTGCGGTACAACCCCTCTATGGAGTTGGTGTCGGTCCCCTGAGGGGCTGACTAGCCGTCGAGGTGCCCTGTCTGCTCATTAGATCCCGGGCACCTCACTAAAGGCGGCATTGGTGGCACTCGCCGGGTTTTAGTGGGTAGAGCTGCGTGAACTGACCAGCTGTCGGGCGCAGCGAGTCCCGCATACCCGCGTGGGGAGACCCACTCCCCCGCGTGATGCCTCAGCGCATTTTCTGTCGTTAAAGAAAAAAAAAGTCAAGCTACTGGACACGCGGATCGATCGCAGGTTTGAATACCGTCAAGTGTAGATAATTAGTATTATGAATGTTTGCACGGGAACAGTTCAACGTGGTGTGATTGTTCGTTGTACTTATTTATTATATCATGTTGGTTGTCTCTTTACATTTATTAGTTTTAAAAACTAGACAAACATTCTAATCTAATTCTACTTTTGAAACGTCTTAAAGAAAAGTATTATTAAATAAAATGATTTTAAATATTGTTTTTTTTTTTAACACCACACAAAATACGTAATATTTATATTAGTATAAATAACCTTGTCTAATAAATCCGCTAAATATTTTTATTTCAAGAATATTCACTTAGAGACACAAGGAAAATATATTTTCAGAAATAAATTACTATAAATTTTAACCTTGTGTATTTTTCAGATATAACCTTGTACGAATAGAATATAAGAAAATATTTACTACGTTCATAATTCTCCAGTAACGAAAATAAATAAAATTATATCTAATATGCCCGCAGCTTCGTCCGTAGATTTACAACCGTACGCGGATTGATGATGATTATTTTTGTAGCCTAAGTTACTCCTTATAATATCAGCTATCTGCCAGTGAAAGTTCCATCAAAATCGGCCTAGCTGTTTCAGAGATTAGCCGGAACAAACAGACAGGTGGACAGAGACAAAAATTGTAAAAATGCTATTTTGATATATGTACCGTGTATAGAGCCATATTATTTATACATTTATTAAAAAGTGGTTATTTTAGTATTACAAACAGACACTTTATTTATCTGTATAGATATAAAATTCTCGTGTCACGGTGTTTGTAATTAAACTCCTCCGAAATGACTCGACCGATTCTCATGAAATTTTGTGTGAATATCAGGTAGATCTGAGAATCGCTCAACATTTACTTTTCATCCCCTTAATGTTAAGGGTGGTCCACCCATTTTTTTTTTTTTGACAAAAGTTTACGCGGGGTAAGCTGCGGAAAACAGCTGCTAGTAATAATATAATATAATAATGAATATCAACACTTATATGTCCCACAGCTGGGCACGGGTCTCCTCCTTGAAATCCGGCGAGGTTTTGTTTTTATTTTATGCCATAGTTCACCGATGCACTGGCCCAATGTAGGTTGGTTACTTCACCAACTTCACACGCCTTCACGATGTTTCCTTCACCGGTGAGCAAGCGATGGACTCATGTTCAGGTGCACGTAGAAATTAAGAAAAACTCATTTCTAGGCATCACAGGAGGGCTTATATCGAACCCGGACCTCTCGGCACTCAAAAGGCCGAGCCCATAGCCCTAGGCCATCGTCGCTCAAAAATGAAATTACTAAGATAAAATTCGAAATTTTAAGTTTTACTGAAAAAGATGTTTCCATCACCATTCTACCTTTTCTATTAAACAATTTGTCAATTTAATAAACAATATTTGTTTTTTTTTTTTTTTGTTATGTTAGTTGGATAGGCAAACTGGCAAACGTAGCACCTGATGGTAAGTGGTCAACGTCGCCCATGAACATAAACTAGTATACCTGGAACGAACCCAGGCAACTTATTTATGTGTTGCCTATCCTGAGATAAGATGTTAAGTCTCGGTGCCAGTAATTACACTGCCTGTCTTGCCCTTTTCTCCGAAACACAGCAAAGCTGTTTCACGGGAGAAACAAGCAAGATGGTGGTACCCATGCAACCGGGAGCGCGGCACAGTGCTTCCCTCCCACCGGTAAATCGGGATACGGTTGTATATCTATACAACCGTATCCGGATTGATGATGATTATTTTTATAGCCTATGTCCTAATCCAAGGTATAAGCCATTAACATTTCAACTTTCAGCCAAATCAGTTCAGCCGTTTTGCCGTGAAAGATGAACAGACAACCAAACTTACAAACTTCCTCCTATATAATATATATATAGAACTAATAAATCGACGTACATACAAAGACCACAGACAAACAGTATAGACGTTACGAAAACGAACCCAGCTTCCGTCTTGAAATTCTTGAGTATTTTTATTGTAAGTGCAAGACGCTCTATCGGTGCATTAATTGTAGCTCTCGTGACAAGATAAGAAGGCCAATTTATTACACGAAATGTTTTAAAGAATAAACGACTTTATTTTTATATTACCTCTGAAAAGACACAAACTAAAAAAATATTGGATGTCATAATTCTTAATATTTTTTTATTAATATCTACAATAACGAAAATAAAATTTTAAATACAAAACATTATATTCATAATTAACAAACCTTTTGTTGGCTGTATAAAATCCTTGCACAATGCACAGATTAAAAAAAACACAACACACGCGACACGGGTATTTTAAATTAAAGGTCAGTTAGATTTGGAACGTCGAACAGTCTGCGCCGTCGGACAGACGCGCGACGACTGATTGCTAGCTCGCGCAATATACACCTAGTTCTCCTTCTAAAGCTAAAAACAATGAATCGTTTGTTTATATCGATAATTGATACAAGGGTACATCGATTAACCTTACGATCGGATAAAATCGATTTTTATGATACAAGTGACATCAACTTTGTTTGCGTACACAAGGTTGGGAGGTGTAGGTAAACACGAGCTGCGAGGTTGGAATCGTTAGCAGATTTTAAAGAAAAACTTTATTCGTTTATTGATCAAGAACGTGGAAATTTAATTATTTAGTACGACAAAGTACTTAATAATTAAATTTCCACGTTCTTGATCAATAAACGAATAAAGTCTCAAGAGCTACTGACCGTTTAACAAATTAACATTAAGAAACTAATAAATAAACCGATTTTCAAGCAAATAATACCTCGATTTACGGATGTCTAATTGCTCTACATTTTTTTTTGTCGCTTAACAAAAAAATAAAGATTCCAGAAATTAACAATTTCAACGTAAAACAATAGGCGTGATGTAAATGAAACATTTTTGTACATTTATAAAATGTAGAGTTGCTCCAGCCTGGGGCGCACGCCTTGTTTTCTCATTTATAAAAGCCGCTAATCCTAAAAAAATATGAAATTTACGGAACAATTTTGAATGTTAGTATATTCCTATAGAAAAATAATACCACCGAGTATGAATTTAAAAGTCGGTTAAAAAAAATACTTTATAAAATTTTAATACATACTTACCAGTTCCTATTTTGAACCTGAGTTCGATAACACCTACCATAATATTATTATGTTGGTTATTCGTTGATCATGTCAAGAGATAAATGAAAACACATAAGTATAGCTGAAGATGGATTTTATCGCGGTTTATTAAGATTTTTACAAGCCCGACGTTTCGGATACTTTACAGCAACCATGGCCACGGGAGGACTGAGGTGACAGATGTCCTAATGTTACAAAGTTATTCGAAACTACCCTATGATACATCAATATTTTAATAAGTCCTCTCTACGCAGAAAGTGCTAACTGCATCTTTAATCTGTGGCATATTATGCATCTATATGTTTTTTATGTTGAAAACCGCGATAAAATCCGTAAAAGTTGTTTCATTATAATGAGTAAAATTCACGTAAATATTAGAATAATAATAATTATAATAATCTATGGACACTTTTACACCACGTCAATCTGGTCCCGTGGTAAGTTCTCGAAGAACTTGTGTTACGGGTACCAGACAACGGAAATATATTTAATAATTTTATATTATACATATATTTAAGATTTTTATTACATAATACACATATTTAATATACGTCCATGACCCAGGAACACAGAAAACTTTTCTGTTCCCTGGATTGCGAACTTTTTTCGAACTTCGAATTTGAGATTCGAACCCGCAACCTCCGGCTTGAGCGCCAACGCGCTAAGACAAAGACTTAGTTATTCCTACGTCTTTGCGCTAACCATTGAGTCACAAAGGTCGCCATTAGAAAACAACATTGTGTGACATTGCTTTTATTTATAGAAGAGGGGGCAAACGGATAGTCGGTTCACCTGATGGTAAGTGAAAAGCGACATCCACAGACACCCGCTACACCAGTGGATTAGCAGGGGCGTTGCCGGCCTTACAGTATGAGCATATTCTTTTCTTGAAGGTCCCTAAGTCGTATCGGTTCGGAAACACCGTAGGTGGGCAGCTAATAACTATCTCCAATTATTATGTTAAGTATGTAAGTATGTTTGTTAACTCACGTAAATGTACTAAAAACGATTTTATCACCAACACTATTGTCCCAGTCCGTCGATGGTTCTACAATTATTACATAAAAGTTAGCCTTTTGTTAAACGCGCTCTAAGATCTATTGTTCTCGAAAGTGAATTGACAAAAAAGTTTTTATCGGCGTTGAATGTTGTAACGTAAGAACAGATTAATAATTTTGTGTGGGCGGACTACAAAGTTTTGTATGTAGCAAAAACCTGCACCACAATAGAAAAAAATGTAATGTGGCTATTTGCGAATTTGACAATC
Source organism: Helleia helle (assembly GCA_963853865.1). Classification (NCBI taxonomy): domain Eukaryota; kingdom Metazoa; phylum Arthropoda; class Insecta; order Lepidoptera; family Lycaenidae; genus Helleia; species Helleia helle. The sequence continues at coordinate 16,792,310 of OY971432.1, read as the reverse complement.
AACATGGTGTTTTATATCAACGAGTCCAACACAATTCTTACTGTAACAGACAAAGGCTTCTTTTTTAACACCGGGAAATACTCTGAGGCATCCCGCGGGGGAGTGGATCTCCCCACGCGGGTATGTGGGACTCGCTGCGCCCGAAAACTGGTAAGTGGACGCAGCACTACCCACTGAAACCCGACGAGTGCCACCGGCATTGGTGAGGTGTCACAGATCTAATAAGCAAACATGGCACCTCGACGGCTAGTCAGTTCCCACAGGACCGACGCCACCTCCACAAAGGGGTTCTCCCGCACCACAGAACAACCCCTCCCAGCGTCGGGACAGTACAATGGGGCGAAGTTTCCATCCTCGCCCCTTGCCCCCCTGCTCTTTTGATCCCTTTTCTTATAAGAAGGGTACAAAGAGTTCACTTGGTTTCGCCTAAGGTACTCGGTTCACCTTAGGCTACTGAGCCCCACCGCCACGACAAGGCTTTAACCATGGTGGGGAGGAATGTATCTCCCCTGGTAGACCTATCCTTCCCATACGAGTACAAGTACAACCACTATATTCACTAAAAAGTTTGGCACTAAAATTCCAAATTCAAAAATTCGAATTGAGAAAATTAAGTTTTAAAAACCTATTTGTATCATCACAGGATAAGCCGAGAGCCTAATCTCAAACAGGTTCGACATAATTTGACAATTCGGGTGCAATCAAATTCAGGTTTTATTTTCGATCTATTTATTGGCGTCGTAACGTGGTCGGTGACCTCAACGGTGCGGGTTCGGTGCTTGGGAAAATCTTGTTTATAATACGCCTTCACAAGTGCGTAGTTTGGTAGACTTTGTTTTTTTCCAATAATAAAATAACAAACATGCCTTTTTTATTTGTGTTATTCGTTGATGCAAATGGAATACAACTTAAATGCTGTTTTGACTGCAATATCGATCTAGTGAACAAGGCATTCGTAGGCAGTGTAGAAAGATCGAGCTACACGAAAAAAATGGTTTAGTTATTAGCAGTTTTAATAGATAAAATGACAATGTTATCTCAAAGTTTTATACATTGAAAAATTGTGGGCTAATATTATATGCGTAGTATAAAAAACAGATTTCAAAGTATGTATTCATTGTAAGTTCTTAAGGACATTGACTAATATTATATGACATGTACGTACAAGCCCGCTAAAACTGTCCAATTTTTTTGGAATCATGAAGAGAACTGCTTCGGAAAGTTATGAACTGCTTGTTATGAAACCGTCCGGAAGATCATCAGCTATTAAGAAATGTGTAGTTTACCGGTCGGAGGGAAGCGCTGTCCGCGCTCCCGGCTGCATGGGTACCACCATTTTGCTTGTTTCTCCCGTGAAACAGCTTTGCTGTGTTTCGGAGAGAAGGGCAGTGTAATTATTGGCACCGAGACTTAACATCTTATGTCTCAAGATAACACATAGATGAGTTGCCTGGGCTCGTTCCGGGTGGGCTGGTTTATGTTCATGGGCGACGACGGCCACTTACCATCAGGTGGTACGTTTGCCAGTTTGCCTATCCAACTAACATTTAAAAAAAGAAGTGACTGTATCCGAGTGTCACGGGATGGATAGGATAAAGCATAGTAAACTGTCCTTTCTGTCACCTCTCACATACTATTTCGAGCTTTAAGGCCAAGGCCCATTCAAAGAAATCTTTCGACCTTTAAGGACGGAAGGCCAACCAAATCCTCTATTTGCAGAGACATGAGTGTGTATATTTAAAAAAAAAATACAAAACCTTGACAGGTTTCCGCATCATATATGCCTACACGCTTCTTTTGTTTCCAAAATGGCCGATTCCCACCACTCGCTTGAATTTCGAACCCCGCTTCACCATTTTCCCGCTTAGGGCGATCTCATACAAGTATTATACTAGGGCTGTAACAAAATCGATTGTACTGTTTGTAACCGAAGTGAAATCGCGTCACGGTACATAAACAAACGAGTCGTCTCACTTGTCGGTTCACCGATTATTATACTATGAAGAATCGATAACGTTTGAACGAAAGATGCACACTCAATTAATTAAGTAAATCAAATTGTCATTAAAACATCTAGTTATTATTTTATATCGATGTAATATGGTATGTTTGCCCGAAAATTAGAGAGGTCGATAATTCTTATATCAATGTCTTGTTGGTATTTTATAGGTTTCATTAATAATTAAAGTACATATCATAACTAGAGATTGTATTAATAATTAATTGGTAAACTAACCAAACCACTAAAAAGTTTTCACTTCAAAAATATGGTTAATGCCGCACATAATTAAACTAGTTCAACAGCTACTAGGTCTCGTTGTGACAGGCGATTCTAACCGGGTCTTATTCAGATTCAAGATGGCTGGTCTGTCCACTAACTACCCTGTCCTTTATTCCACAGCAGAGCCTAGTGGCACGCAGCAGAGCCTAGTGGGCTAGATGAGGAAGAAATTAGTAGACAACAAGCAAACAGTGCCTTAGCTAAGGCGGTGCTAACCGCGCCTAAATGTCTGGCATGCTTGGACAAAGCAGAAATAAACGTTCCGAGAACAACGAAGAAGCTGAAGGCCAGGCAACTTCTATATACATATCCTACTAGGGTGTCTAAGAGCCCCCACCATGGTTCAGGCCTTGAAGTGGCGGTGGGGCTTAGTAGCCTAGTGTGAGCCCAGCACCTTGGGCGAAGCAAATTGAGCCGAGGGAGGTGCTATTTGTACCATTTTTATAAGAAGAGGGGACAAAAGAGCACGGGGACAAGGGACGAATATGGGAACCTCACCCCATTGCACTGTCCCAACGTTGGAAGGGGTCGTTCTGTGGTGCGGGACAACTCCTCTGTAGAGGTGGTGTCCGGTCCCTTAGGGAACTGACTAGCCGACTGACTGACTTTTTTTTATGTTAGTAGTAGTAGTTAGTTTATAGGCATACTGGCAAACGACCCACCTGATGGTAAGTGGTCGACGTCGCCTATGAACATACACTGCCTGTCTTGCCCTTCTCTCCGAAATACAGCAAAACTGTTGCACGGGAGAAACAAGCAAGATGGTGGTACCCAAGCAGCCGGGAGCGCGGCACAGCGCTTCCCTCCCACCGGTATAACTACTCATAATCAATGTCTGCCAGTTGCATATCTAACATGGACCCTAAAAATATAACATTGAGCGAATTCAATAGTAAGCTTATTAATTCTGGGTCTATTTCATTGAACATCAAACACACATCTATCCAATTAGCACTCAAATTTAGACGTTAGGACCTTGGCGATAAGGTGACAAGTCGTTAGCGCCCCCCGACCTTCGGTGTAGGTCATTACCGCCGCGATTTTCGCCCTTTCCGATTTGTTAGCGAGTGTTCGATATACTTGATTAATAGTATCAAGATGGATACACGACTAGATGACTAGAAGACTAGGTGACTAGATTGATCGCTTACTAGATGACTAAATATCCACATGTATATAGTACAAGGAGGGTGATGAGAAATCTTGCGAGAAAGCACAACGGAATCTTTACAATCACAGAATATCCAACATTTTTACTTCCATTACCGAACATAGATTGGATAAACTCTTACTATAAAGCCAAGACATCTAACCCTGACCTTCACATCCAAATAGGACCAGCCTGCACTGAGATCGTCCCATCTCATTGGTCGACCGACCCACCGTCTTTCAGAACTTAGCCGCCCCACCAGAACTATTACTCCACTAGCCATTTGCTAGCCATCAATTCTCCGGCGTATCTGACTAGCTTAGAACTGGCTAAATAATTATGATAACTAGTTGTTCCAGAATAGTTCAGATATACTCCCCACCATGGTTCAAGCCTTGCCGTGGCGGTGGGGCTCAGTAGCCTAAGGTGAACCCAGCACCTTGGGCGAAGCCAATTGAACTGAGGGGCCTGCTCTTTATACCCCTCTTATAAGAAGAGGGGACAAAAGAGCAGGGTGTACAAGGGGAGACAAAAGAGCAGGGAGTACAAGGGGCAAGGATAGGAACCTCACCCCATTGCACTGTCCCGCCGTTGAGATGGTCGTTCTGTGGTGCGGGACAACCCCTCTGTGGAGGTGGCGTTGGTCCTTTGAGTGACAGACTAGCCAACGAGGTGCCCTGTCTCTCAACAGATCCGGGGCACCTTACCAAAGGCGGCATTGATGGCACTTGCCGGGCTTTTAGTAAAATAAATGGTCACTTAAATATGATTTGAAACGGTTATTAATCATTTTTTTTGTTTAACTTGTCTTTACGTTTTATGAATAGTCTAGAATGATTTTTAGAGAAAAAATTTTGAAAAATTCGGAAGTGATAACCCTAAAAGTCAGCTGTTTTGGTAACATTCTACATCGAGGTTGACTGGATTTGGGGCTGAAGTATAGTTAGTTTAGTATTTTTCATCATGGGCAATAATAGGGATGTTCTCATGTTCGAGTGCACATAGAAATTTAGAAAACCCCATTTCTAAGCATCACAGGGGTCAGGATCGAACCCGGACCTCTCACTCAGGAGCCCGAGCCCATACCATCATTTGAACAAAATTTTGAAGTTACATAGCAGGATTAGAACCGGGAACTACATACGCTCCTTATCGCAATAGAACGCAAAAACAAATGATAGATTATTGTTACTTAATCACACAAAAACTGCTGAACTGATTTTGAAGCAAATTGGGTGTTACAACATCGCTACATTTTGTGAATTGGAATAGAAAATAGAGTAAACCGCCTACTGCGACTACTGTTAAAGAATTTAAATGTACGCCATATCTGAGTGTTTCAAACCATTACGCGTATCTTATATCTGTACTAAGAGCTTGTACGTGCCAGTTATTGTTGTGTGTTGTTGTGTTGTGTCGGATGTTATTAATTTGAAAATATACTAGCAATTTAACATTATACATTTTTTTTCTTTAACGCCGGGAAATGCTCTGAGGCATCCCGCGGGGGAGTGGGTCTCCCCGCGCGGGTATGTGGGACTCGCTGCGCCCGACAGCTAAATGGACGCAGCTCTACCCACTAAAACCCGGCGAGTGCCACCAATGCCGCCTTTGGAGAGTAAAAAAAACAAACCGCCCCGGATCTAGTAAACAAACAGGGCACCTCGACGGCTATTCAGTCCCCCAAGGGACCGACGCCACCTCCACAGAGGGGTTGTCCCGCACCACATAACAACCCTCCCAATGTCGGGACGGTAAAATGGGGTGAGGTTCCCATCCTCTCCACTTGTACTACCTGCACTTTTGTCCCCTCTTCTTATAAGAGGGGTACACAGAGCAGGCCCCTCAGTTCAATTGGCTCGCCCAAGGTGCTGGGTTCACCTTAGGCTACTGAGCCCCAGCGCCGCGGCAAGGCTTGAACCATGGTGGGGTGACTGGAGTATATCTGAACTATTCTGGAACAACTAGTTATCATATTGTGACTGATGACCTCAGGGATGGAGGACATAGAAAGAGAACGCATAGCGTTGGCGGTGAGAAGCAATATGCTTGCCCCCTGTTCTTTTGTTCCCTCTTCTTATAGGAGGGATACAAAGAGCCCCCTCGGCTCAATTAGCTTTGCCCAAGGTGCTGGGCTCACCCTAGGCTACTAAGCCTCACCGCCACGTCAAGGACTGAACCATCGTGGGGAATGTTATATTATACTAGATTTTCTGCAGATATTCTACGCCCACCACTCATTACCACCGCTGCTACTCCTGTCATCACCATCGACAGCGGTAGTCAAATGACCTTTGATACGATAAAAATGCCTCCTATAAATCACCATCATCTACAGACAGTAACCATGGCTGGTCATCATCATATATCTCTTTTCCACCAAGGTACACCTCAGCTCACCGTCACAACTCCCTTTGACCCACCATACCATAAAAATATAACTGGTAAAATTGGTGACAATCGAAAGTGGTATATTTTTTATGGTACTACCATTCCGAGCACGTCGCTGGGAGCTGGTGACGGGCGTACCGTTTACGGAGAAAGCCCTAATCGCGTTATATAATCGTGGTCTTATAGTGTTGTGGTGGGAGTGCGTCACAGCGGTCGCGGGTTCGAATTTAGTTGTGTAAGGTCTGTATGAAGTGGTAGGGATCGGCCGTCTTTACATTGAGGAAGGCCTATGTTCAGCAGTTGACGGAGAGAGGATTATGATGATGAAGGTGGTGGTGAGATGGGCGCGACGAGGGATTGGCCGTCTTGGCGTTCATTTAAAACACAACAGTGGATGGAAAACGGTTGATATTAATGATAATGTAGGTAAAACTTGTAGTACATGGCCTCCCAATGGGCCACTGGAATCTCAAAAACCGCACGTAACGCGATAGCATAGCTGTCACTTGACGCCGGTGTTATGTGAGCGAGAGGTACCACCCTCGTCGTGCCGGCCCAATTCGGATTCAAAGCAGCATGACACTATCTCTTACAGATATACCATAAACTGGAAGATAACCTCCGTGCCGTGGCTGGTTTAATACTATCAAATATTATCCTGAAAATTCTTTCATCCAAATCTTCACAAAAAATCTTAACAAGTAAGTGGTAAGTGGTCGACGTCGCCCATGTACATAAACTAGTATACCTGGAACGAGCCCAGGCAACTCATTTATGTGTTTCCCTTCTCTCCGAAACACAGCGAAGCTGTTTCACGGGAGAAACAACCAAGATGGTGGTAACCATGCAGCCGGGAGCGCGGCACAGCGCTTCCCTCCCACCGGTATCAGGACTTATGGTGTTGATTTATTATTCTTTTTCTTTTTTAGTGTGTGAAATCATCTCCTTCCCAAATTGAAAACGTAACAAGCTCGCCTTGCATTTAAAATAAGCCTTGATATTTTCGCCCGGGTATATTTTGTGTCGCACCCAAAACACGTATAAATGAAAACTTTTTAACTTCCAAAATTGAAATTGCCGTTCGATTCATGCCCAGCTTTTTCAGCTAAAATTTGATTTAGTTTTACACTTTTCATTTATCGAAAAAACTACGTTACCAAAAATTGGATTAAACTTGTATTTTCGGGAGGTTTAAAAGTGTTATCCTGCTAGTTTTTAAATATATCAAATAAAGGCAGATTGTGAAAGAGTTGATAATGATGATGATTAAAGGCTAATAAATAAACAAAGGTTTCGTTAGTTTTTTTCGTTAGTGTATATCAATCTAACCGTTCTTGCATTCTTTGGCAAAAATGAAATTACGTTCGTCCAAAATTGCCTATAACATTTCTCAATTTTTTTCATCTGACTGCTAGTTCCGAAGAATAGTTGAAAGAAACAAATGTTCAGCTTTATTATATTAATATAATTTTATATGTGTAGTTTTTATACAAAACCGGTCCATGTTGGATCGGTTGTCTTGGCGTTTATTGAGGGAGGCCTATGTTCAACGGTGGCCTCAATAATGATTAATGTAAAATAAAGTAAGTAATTTGTCAAGAGGAATTTAATTACATAAAAAATAGGAGTGAGCAGGACGAAGAGCGGTATGGTTAGAGAAAGGTAAATAGTTGTTATCTATACTAATATTATAAAGTTAAAAAGTGTGTTTGTTTGAACGCGTTAATCTCAGGAACTACTGGTCCGATTTGAAAAATTCTTTCAGTGTTAGATAGCCCATTTATCGAGGAATTTAATTATAACATCACGCTGTGACTAACAATAATTAATTTTAGTAAGTTAACGCGGGCGAAGCTGCGGGCAACAACTAGTTAAATTATAAATACCAAATATTTTAACATAGAGATTGAAAGATAACTAAAAGCGCATAAACTCCAGATAGTATGTATAATTGGTAATATTTGCTTGTAATTTTGGTGTCAGTGGGCGTATACATACGTGATGTCCATGGCAAAATTGCCACAGCGGCAACATGCGAAAAAAATCGGTTGTCTGTAAAGTCGGTTTACTGACGATAGTTGAACGTGACAACGTCATAAGAAATTGGAACGCCTCAGAGCGAGGTAACGCCGCATGCGTCGTTTTTTCGTTCTTGCTGTCGGCTTCATCGAATTATAAGATGTCACGTCAAAAATACTTGTGATATTAACAATATCCAAACACCCATAGTCGCGCGAGTCCGAAAAAAAAGATAAAATTTTCTATCTTTCTTACGGAGAAGAATCAGAGACCTCTTTCGCTGGCTCCTCTTACACTTTGCTGGTTATGACCCTGTCATACCAGGGTGTAGTAATCACCCCACCATGGTTCAGGCCTTGTCGTGGCGGTGGGGCTCAGTAGCCTAGGGTGAGCCCAGCACCTTTGGCGAAGCCAATTGAGCCGAGGGGGCTCTTTGTACCCCTCTTACAAGAAGAGGGGACAAAAGAGCAGGGGGCAAGGGGTGAGGATGGGAACCTCATCCCATTGTACTGTCCCAACGTTGGGAGGGGTTGTTCTGTGGTGCTGGACAACCCCTCTGTGGAGGTGGCGATGGTCCCTTGTGGGGCTGACTAGCCGTCGAGGTGCCCTGTTAGCTCAACAGATCCGGGGCACCTCACCAAGGCGGCACTGGTGGCACTCACCGGGTTTTAATGGATAGAGCTGCGTCCATTTACCATCTTTCGGGCGCAGCGAGAAAAAAAAAGGGTGTAGTAATCAAGCGGGATAATATTATAGATCGCACGTTCGAATCCCGTCAATAGAGTTCCTACTGGTATCTAGGTTACCCAGGTAGAGTCTAGGAGCCTATGTGGGACTCGCACTTAGGAGTGCACTACCCTAACTAAACCTGCGAGCGCCATCAGCCGCTTATGTTTTGAAGGGCCTGGCTCTGCAGGCGATAGGAACACCTCTAGCGACAGGCTGTACCCGGCAAAGGCACACTACACCACGTAAGGAGGGACTGTCTCGTAACGTCGCAAAGCAGCCCTCGCAACGTTGTGCCTGAACTGGACCATCTTGGCCCAGAACGAGCACAGGGGCGGAACTCGAGGCGCATTACATTATCATCACCTATCTCAACACAAAGCAATAAATTGCTCAGCGTATCTTTCGCCTCGGAAAACCACAGCCATTATAACTAATTAAGATATTACTGTGATGGTACGGGCAGGTACATCTACAATGACGTCACACCACTCGATATAAAACCTTACCTCCTCGATATACAGATCATATAAAACCTATTTTGTTATGACGCAATAAGTTAATATTAAAGAACTTTTTGCGTTGCGTTTACAATAGTATGCACAGAACATGTATTCTTCAAAAACATGTTGATATTCGATTATGGAACGTAACTGGTTTTTTAAGTTAATAAAATAACCGCCAATTTCGATTTAGATTTTTAATATTTGGATTCGAAAATAACAAAATGTCCATCGACCTCAAACCGATTTCGCGCTTTTATAGAAATATAAAATGTATACAGATAAATAACAGCTTTTTTTATTTGCTTGAGTATCATTGGCTATGAATTACGGCTGTTGAGTTTAGGCGTTTTTATTATATTAGTTAATAAGTAAACTGCTGCAAGGACGGGGTGAGTAACCAGCGTCGCCTAATAACACCTCTGTGGCTCAATGGTTATCGCATTGGCGCTCAAGCCAGAGCCAGGTAGCGGGTTCAAATTCCGCCAGGGAACAAAAGGTTTACTCTGTTCCTGGGTAATGGATGTGTATTAAATATGTTTCTATATAATAAAAATCTTAAATATATGTATAGTATAAAAGTATTAAATATATTTCCGTTGTCTGGTACCCATAACGCAAGTTCTTCGAGAACTTACCACGGGACCAGATCGACGTGACATGCCATTGTGCCAGTCCCGCACTTGTTTCCCAAGATAGTTGTAACCAGATTGGCGCAACAGGAAGGCATCGCTTCCAGCTATAAAATAATTGTTATCATTGTCAGCATTATTTTCAACGCAGTCGGACAAAGGTACAAAGTGCAATTTGGCTACTATTTAGTTTTCCTCCATCTAAGTTATGTAAGCTCGCGACTGTACTTGACTTACAACTTAGTTGATGAACGTGTACACTCGCGCAGAACGGTGCTTCGAAAATTTATTATAGTTGAAGAATCGAGGATAAAGATACAATGAGAAAACTTTTTTTCTATTTCTATTTCTGTTTTCTAAAACTGAGAAATTTTATGCAAGTAGGAAAGCTATTTTTAAAAAGGATACAATATGCTAGTTTTAGAATTTGTAAGTTGATTGAGTCAAGCAAAGTGCTAGATGGGGAACCAGATAGATGGTAAGTAATTCTCACCACCACGATACGAGTACACTCTCTAGTTGGATCAGATCCAGGTGAATGGTCTGTGTATTGCGTATTGCTGAGGCGTAAGATACCCGTGTTGCATTGTGTATTGTCGCAAGGAGATTCACTTTTCAGTTATGAGAAGGTTCTTCTTTTTCGTCTAAGTCTCACGACATCGTATCGTAGTGAAAATTGGTACGTACTTTTCATGAAAAAAAAAATATTTGTGTGAAGTTCGTCAACCCTTAACCTAACTTCACACACATAAGGGCTTGTACACGCCTTTTGGGACTGAAAAAAGCCTAGGCTTTAAGAACTAGACTACAGACCTAGATTCTTATATGCATCCTCCACGAGCAAAGTCACTAAAATCATCTAGTCACAACAAATCACTTTTCCCCGCGCCATTACAAGCGTGAGGGCCTGAAGGTCGCTCCAAGCAATGCAGCGCAATCACGACGATTCAATACGCCACCAGCCAGACTCATCTCGACCCTATCCCGCAGGCACAGGGTCGAGACTCGCCCATCACTCGCCCACGCCAAGACTGATCTCCGGAGATTTTAAAACTGTATGAATAATGAAGTCGGAGCATGATATAGCATTAAATAAATTATAATTATTGTACGTACACAACACGTGAGATATATTAAGTGTATAAATGAGATATAAATATTAATGTTCGTTGATCTTGACTTATGATTTATTAAGTTGGTACTCCTGGTGAAGATGGTGATGATGATAATAATTATGACGTTTAATGTGTTACTTGAGATACCTAACATGGCTGCCAAACAAATCATCAATCACAATAAGAAAAATCAAAGACGCTCAGAAAATTAAGTTCATCTTGTCTGTCTTGCTATCATCCTGAAACGCAAGATAAAAATAGGTAGATACCATTTTGTAGATCCAATATTTTAAGATTTATCGGCGAGATATAAAAACCGTTTCATTAAATGGGCCATAAATCGTAAACCGTAAGTTTTACAAAAAAAAAAAGGAAATACATAAAAGATGTGATTTTTTTTCTGTAATAATAGTTTCGATAACTTCTGCCCTAAAGTGCATAGTTTCCGAGATATCGGGCAAAAACTATTTTCTAAGGTGGCGTTTGAAGCTCCGCCTGCATTTTGTGATTTCATGCTTAAAATACCTTCATGAATACCCTTTACCGTATAAAAAAATTGAACAGAAATTTAATGCGAAGTTAATTCTATTTTAGTCTACTATTTCTAATTAATTTACATTTTAATAATTACACTACCTTTATTATTCACTAATCGCAGCACGTCGTACAGAACCCATTTCATTCAATAGAGCTTACGATTTAATTTGCCTACGTTGCTTGACCCAATGTTAAATCTTCACAGAGTCCCGTGGTGTATAAAGAGCCTTGCCCTTTATAAAGAGGTGCTAAAATATCTTAAGTGAACGAGACATATCGACGCGATAATCACGTTAGAATGCACTCAGTGGTAGATTCAATTGACGTTTAAAAAGATACTTTATTGGTACTATTTTGAATAAAAAAAAATGATTTTGATTTTTTTTGACAAGTGGTCTCAAAAGTCTTGTAAATTTTGCAAGAACGAAACCTGTGGCGTTTGTCATTGTTTTCATTCCCCAGGGCCGCCAATTTTTCAATTGGGGGTGGGTAAACGTCGCCCCTAAACAACTTACTCTGAACTGCACTGCCTATCTTAAGATAGGCAGTGCATGAGCAACGACTTAGGTCGTTACAAGAGATGAGGTAAGTTGGTACCTGTAATCCCATCGGTAAACACTATAAGGGACATATCATATTATGGATATACTGACAAAAATGATAGATAAAAAAAGCATTGATAAAAGTAGAGCCGTCTTCGCGCTCATTGAGGGAGACCTTTGTTCAGCAGTAGACGGACAGAGGCTGACGATGACGATGATGAAAAGTAGTGAAAAAGGGTGTCTGAAGTGTATTGAAATACACATTTGGCCACCGCGTAAAGGACTCATATCCTCGCCTTAAATTGTGGCCTTAATTTCAAATTTTAGCTGCGTTTTTACCTACCTTCAAATTAAAAAAAACTTCCCTCTAAAATAATAGTCCAACCACCCTCAATGATTGGTCTATCGAATAATAATAATAATAATGTATTGCTATAATAATAATTATTATAATAATGTAGTCCTCAGACTAAGATTCCCTGTGTTGTGGGTAACCAGTCTCCTTCCAATATAATATATTATGTTCACATTTTTGTTTATTACAAGTTAAAAATATACTGCATCATACATGAATGCAAAAGGCTTTTTTTTTTAAATCCATCAGCTAGCTTACTGTGTTCAAAAAACTAATAATAATAATAATAATAATCTTTATTTCATAATCAGTATACAATGTAATATAAAAGTGGCAGGAGCCTCCTTTTAAGTACCGTGAAACTAGCCAACTTTGCCAATCAAGGTATATTTGCCCTAAATGCAGTTTCTATACAATATCATTACCATATGAAAATATTTTAATTTTATGACAACATTTAGAAGTTTTTTGGAAAGTAGATTATATTTGTGGCAACACTGGGTAACGTAATTATTTTCAAAATCTTTCAGTTGGCTGTTAGAACTTGTCGAATGTGGCATGTGTTTTGGCTGGCAAATTTCTTGATCGAAGATTCCGTAAATGGTTCATCATGGTTAAACCCCAGTTAAGTTTATTTGTCTGTTTACTATAACAATTGTCATTATTCCTCGCAATTGCCAACGATGGACAAAGTTACCATAAACTGTTTAGACTCATACTTGCCAACATTGCCCGTCATTGAAAAGTGCTTAGGGTTGTCATCTTTAGATAGGTACTTTGTTTAATATTTTGCCTTTATACAATGTTTAATGTAAATAATCCTAATAAACTCAAAATGTAATTTTAACTACATTTTGTACATTTGACAATGTCAAATTTATAAATAAAAGTCTTCAACTCTTCATTACATACTTAATAAATAAATGTATGATATTTTATAATCATCCTCAATTCATGTATATCCAACATTAAATTTAAGTGTCTACATAACTTTGGTAAATCCTTAGTACACAATATTGTAAAACTGTAAAATAATGGCCTCAGTTGAGAATAAACCTCTAGGAATGTAAAAACTACGAATACCTATTTACGTGGTATATGTGATAAGTAGGTACTTATAAGAACAATAATTCTGATTACCTTTTTTATTTTAATTTTCAGACAAAACAAACACAAATCTAGAATTAAAAAAATGTAGTTGCAAAATAGGATCTCGCGCATATAAAAACTGTACCGAAGACAGGTGGAAATGATAGCGTGTGAATCAGTTTCTTCAAAACAAATATCATCGAGAGACGCCAAACTACAGTTTGTCATCCCCAGACGTACAATCGTTAATAAAATAAAAAAAGTCTCTATATTCTTATTCACATTTCATAATTTACTAAGATGTGACAACCCTTAACATTTTAAATTGTTATATGGGAAAAAACAAAAATCTCTGGGTAACATTACCCAGTAATTTATTTACAAATACGTATAAACTACATACATCATTTTGAAATCTAAGCCAAGATTGCCACAAATTCTGGTCGAGGTGTTGATGACGTACTTATACCAGTTATATTTTGGTAAAAAATCAACGTGGGCAATGTTGGCTAGAAGTCCAGATTATTTTGCCCGTCATCAACATTGAACAAAATCCTTTTTAAATTCTAACTTATTACAAAATTTGCACAACAAGAACGTGCACAAGTTTACAAAGTTTTTGAAAATGACAAAATATACCTACCTTGCTATACAAAATTCATGTTTTTTTTTTTTTTTTTTTAAATGGGCAAAGTTGGCTAGTTTCACGGTAAAGGAATACCTGTATTAGGAGCCTCCGCTCTTCCTTAAACATGTTATATAACATAATTACATTTACAAAAAAAAACTAAACAAACAAACTCATTAGCTTAATTCTGTTGTCCGTTTTTGGTTGTTTTTGCACGTAGTCTGACGTTTCTAGAAGTTTCTGTCACGGCGGTCAACCGCAAAAAGCGAGTAATTAAATCACTACCTCATTACGAGAGCGTGATGGTAAGTTATGCAGATGAGGCAGATGGCGTGCACTCATCGCGTGCCCTGCTGGTTTCTCTGACCTGACCTTCTGGTATTAAGGGCTCATCATCAGTTCAGTATTCCCTCTTTTTTTTTTGTCATCGCATTTTTTTATGTCATAATAAAGGAGGCAACCGAGCAGTTGGAGCCTTATTGTGACTACCGACGCCCATAGACGTCCACACAACCCAAAGGTGCGTAGCCTTCCTTTTCCCTATCTGCCCAATGGGCCGCAGGAAACTCACAAACCTATCACTTGACGCCGGTGTTTGTGAGCGAGAGGTATCACCCCGGTCGTGCCGGCCCAAGTCGGCTGGATAGCAGCACGGCACTAACTCTTACAAAAATATGTCACCAATTAATTATCAATAATTATAAATATCAATAATATTCCGCCTTTGTGCTGCGACGCTGCGCCGGTTCTGCGCTCTGATTGGCCGACTGATGGCCATTGACGGATGATTGGCCGATGGGACGTACATACAGGTCCCTGGTTGGTTGAATTGCTATTACGTCAGTGACGAATCACTGACCTGTTTCGGAATTTTTTGGCTCACATTACTACTTTATCCGATTATAATATGCTCAATGTTGGTATCTTAGGAACTTATCATTTTTATCATCTGCATCATCCAACGCCTGGCTCTGGCACAGTGAGAGACGATCTGTGGCTAGATTCTGGTAATGGGTGACCTTGACCACTTACTCAGGTGCCTCGTCTGCTAGTTATCATAATCACTGGACAATAAAATAAATGTGTTGTTAATATTATAATGTCTATGGGATAGTCTGTGGGATACAACGTTTCATAAATTAAATACATTTTACACAAGTGCGTATTTGCTCGTAACATGTTGTAGGCGCTTTTATGTTGCCCACATCTCACTGGAATTAATGTTTATGACACGTATCCGTTTCTCCCGCCAAAAGTTGACCTTTTAATTAATTTTGTTTAAATTTCAGATGTTTCATTATATAAACGAGTGCTCTTGGCTGGTCAAAGACGGGGTTTATATTACTATTTTTAAAACTAACTTAATCGTCAGACATCAAATCACCGGAGGGGTCATTTTTATATGATCGTGGTGGAATATTTACAGTTTAGACTTGAGGGAGAAATCAAGGGGATACTGTGGAGAGATTTTTGGTGAAGAGTTTTTATCATCTTATTTTAAAGGGACCACATGATTTTAATCGGTCTTCGTTCGTCAGACCTTAATTAACAATGACCTAGTGAGTGCTTCCCCTTATGAAAAATTTTATATTCTTTATTATTTCCTTTCGTATATCCTTACTAGTCCTTACTATCCTTACTAATATTATAAATGCGAAAGTAACTCTGTCTGTCTGTCTGTCTGTCTGTCTGTCTGTCCGTTCTTCACGCCTAAACCACTGAACAGATTTGGATGAAATTTGGCACAAAGATAGTTTGAAACCCGAGAAAGGACATAGGATAGTTTTATCCCGGATATCCCACGGGAACGGGATTTACGCGGGTAAAACCCTGGGACTGTCTATCTTCTGAACCACGGAACAGATTTGGGTGAAATTTGATATAAAGATAGTTTAAAACTTAACATAGGATATTAAATAGTTTTTATCCTGAAAATCCCTCGGGAAAGGGAACTATGCGGTTAAAACCCTGGGACTGTCTATCTTCTAAGCCACGGAGCAGATTTGGGTGAAATTTGATATGAAAATATTTTGGAACTTAACGTAGGACTGAAAATAGTTCTTATCCTGAAAATTCCACGGGACCGGGAACTATGCGGGTAAAGTCTCAGGACTGTATATCTTTTAAACCACGTACAAGATTTGGGTGAAATTTGATATGAAGATGCTTTGAAACCTAACGTAGGGCAAAAAATTGTTGTTATCCTGAAAATCCCACGAGAAAGGGAACTATGCGGGTAAAACCCTGGGACTGTCTATCTTCTAAGCCATGGAACATATTTGAGTGAAATTTGATATGAAGATACTTGAGAACTTAACGTAGGGCTTAAAATAGTTCTTATTCTGAAAATTCTACGGGACCGGGAACTATGCGGGTAAAGCCTCAGCCTCAGGACTGTATATATTCTAAATCTCGAAACAGATTTGGGTGAAATTCGATATGAAGATGCTTTGAAACCTAACGTAGGACATACAATTGTTGTTGTCCTGAAAATCCCACGGGATCGGGAAGTATGCGGGTAGAACCCCGGGACTGTCTATCTTCTAAACCACGGAACAGATTTGGGTGAAATTTGATATGAAGATACTTTGGAACTTAACGTAGGACTTAAAATAGTTCTTATCCCGAAAATCCCACGTAAACGGGAACTATGCTGGTACGACACCGGGACTATCTATCTTCTAAACCCCGGAACAGATTTGGGTGAAATTGGATGTGAAAATACTTTAAAACCTAACGTAGGACATAAAATATTTCTTATCCTGAAAATCCCACGGGAACGGAAGTTGTGCAGGTAAAACGCCGGGACTGTGTATTTATTAAACCACTGAACCGATTTGAGTAAAATTTGATATGCAGATAGTTTGAGACCCAAGGTAAGATATAAGATGTACAAGTGTAACAAGAAGTTTTTTAAATATGTCAATAGATGGCGTTAACACAAAACGTAGATCACGCTATTGATTACAAGATGCGAATCCTTCGTATTACACGGGTTTATAATGAATACTATTTCCATATATGTGTTACTTACTAATTAATAAAAAAATATATGAATAATAAAAAATATATGTAACATTTCTTTTTCGCAGTTTGTTCGCTGGTGGTTTTTAGTAGTAATTTGAATTAAAATATTGATGTATCGTAAGGTAGTTTGGAAGAACTTTGTAACGCTAGGTCATCTGTCACCTCAGTCCTCCCGTAACCATGGTTGCTGTAAAGTATCCAAAACATCAGGCATGTAAAAAATAAAAATCTTAATAATGAAATCCGTAAAAGTTGTTTCTTTATAATAAATAATATAAATTTTAAACTTTAAAATATATATAAAAAAAACCCTCTAGCGTGCGGACGAAGTCGCGTCTACAATCTATGAAATAATATACGGTACCTACTTACATTTTAAAAAATCATTTTTTGTGTCTATCTGTTTTCAAACTTCGTCAACACAAACAAAACAAAACACAGACAACAAACAAAAGTAGGTACCGTATGTACCTACTTACATTTAAAAAAATCATTTTTTGTGTCTATCTGTTTGTTTCGGTTAATCTTTGAAACGGCTAAGCCGATTTTGACGAGACTTTCACTTAGGCCATAAAAATAATACTCATCAATCTGAACGGCTGTAAATCTAAGCAATCGCGGGCGAAGCTGCGGGCAACAGCTAGTAAATAATAAAAAAGAACAACCGAAATGGTGTTTTATTCAAAAGTTAAACAAGAAACATTCTTATATCCGACTATTGGACGTGTAATGTATATTTTGGCAGAACATTCTCGAAACAATCGCCGGATCGGTAATAAAATCGCATTTTTAAATTCACTCCGCTTGCCAACAGCGCCACCTCACTTATTCAACGGAAACTTATACACCATGGAGTATAGAAGTAAGGAGTACCATCACTACCATCTCTGTCTACGAAAAAGTATTCAATAAAGTGGCGCCACGATAGCAAGAGGGGAGGGGGCACATTTTTAAATGTGAGTGCGCCAAGAAATGAGCGCACACTCATAATTGTATATAGGTATATACCAACCTAAGGTAAGGCGGGTATGTCGACAAATTGACAGACAGACAGACACACAACGAAGTGATCCTACAAGGGTTCCGTATTTTCATCATGAAGAACAGAACCCTAAAATCGACACTTTAATTTATAAGATAGCACCTTTACTTCTTTAATACTCCATGTTACACAAGTATGTTTATGGTGGCGGTAGTCATGGCTACCTTTTGTAGCACGAACGTTACGTTACATGGTATTAACATGAAAAACCTACAAATCTGACATTCGCGTGCGTGTTTATGTAATTTTAGAATTTTAAAGGCGTACATATTCATGAAAAATGACACCACGTTATGGCCTTAAGGGCCCCTTATCTCAAATTGTTGTTTCTAGATCGAGGTGTTTTCATAGAAGTCGTCATTTTAAAATAATAATAAAAAAATAGGGTATAGATCTTTGACTTGGGGATTTTTTTGGATAAAAATACAATATTTAACATTTTACATGATCAAAAAAAAATCTAAAGTAACGTCGATTTTAAAAGCAAATTGAGTAGTATGAGACTTCGGGTAACTCAATTTTAATGAAACTTTTACGTTTAAATTGCTAAACGGGGATGACGTGGAAATGATTGGATAGATCTTTATTATGTCACTTCAAAAATTTTTGAAAAATAAAAAACGATAAAAATGGCTCTCGCGCAACGCACCACGTCGCGCCAGTACCCAGCCGGGCGTCATCGAAGTAGGACCTGTGCCGCTTTTGCTCGTGTCTACGTTGTTATCGCGCATTTTATATTATTACGTCTAAATAAATAAGACGACACAGTGTAAATAATATAGCTACTTAATACTTACTAACAATTGTTGTTCTTAGTTGTAATTAGTTTGCAATACAAAACCTTTAAATAAATAGATACTTGAGTTTGTGTAGTACCTAGTTATTTAATTGAAATGGCGAATAAAAAAAGTAAAATAAGGAAAAATAATCTTAATACAGTTTTATCACAAACTAGCTGTTGCCCGCAGCGTCGCCCGAGTTAACTTAGATATACAACCATATACGCATTGATGATAATTATTTATCTATGGACGGGCGAAGGACTTTATTTTATAATATGTAGTGATTAATACCGTATTTTTGTGAATAGCTTTTACATTACCGCTTTATAATTGGCAATTTTTTAAAGTATTAAAATGGATATAGGTAGTATGTTATATTTAACTAATGTAGACGTATTATGCCATCGCGGACTTTTCAGTACCTATGCATATTTAGGATACACAATTCTACCATACATTGATACAATAATAATTAATTCGGAACCGGGCCCGGCTAAGGTGTATAATAATGTAGTACATTATTTTGATCTATCTGTTAGGGTTCATCCAGCGTTTGCAATGTAAGTGCAAAAAATGTGCTTATTTATAACATCACATCAGAAACTTCTAAAATTATGAGTGTTTATCTACTATATTATGCCTATAACCTATTACCTTCCTCTTGAATTATTCTATCTATTAAAAAAACCGCATCAAAATCCGTTGTGTAGTTTTAAAGATGTAAGCATACATACAGTCAGACGCGGGAAGCGACTTTGCTTTATAGTTTATACTATGTAGTGATGTCTTCTTCCAGAAATTGTTAACACTTGAAGAATTCAATTGTCCGACAATAAAGTAATGAGGAACCTTCATCACAAAATATTTCTGATTTGCAATCATTTCCTAGCCCCCTACCCACAGGGCAGTGTCGTGAGGACTATGGTCTTGACCCTCTTCTCAGAGGAGACCTGTGTCTAACATTAATCGATGATGTATGGGTCGATGAAAATGAACCTGGACCTAGCATACGACAACTAAATTTTGTTGAATTTTAAAACAATTAATAAAGTATAAAAGAATATGTTTGTCTACAATTTTTAATCTCCTACAAGCATTCTTAGTATGATTGATTTTTTCTATAGCTTAGGCCTTAGGGGGACAAACGAGCATTCGGAGCCTTAGATGACTACCGACTCCCATAATAATAATAATATCTAAGGACGTTTTTTGCACCACGTCAATCTGGTCCCGTGGTAAGTTCTCGAAGAACTTGTGTTACGAGTACCAGACAATGGAAATATATTTAATATTTTATACTATACACATATTTAAGGTTTTTTATTTATAATACACATCCAGGAACACAGAAAACTTTTTGTTCCCTGGCGGGATTCGAACCCTCAACCTCCGGCTTGAACGCTAACGCGCTAACCATTGAGCCACAGAGGTCGTCCTCGTAAACATTCACACAAGAGATAATGCAGATGCATTACCTTCCTTTACCCCATCCCCTGCAATGGGACACCGGAAACTCATACACCGCAAGAAACGCGACAGCATAGGTGTCACTTGACGCCATTATCATGTGAACGAGAGGTACCCCTACGGTCGTGCCGGCCCAATTCGGCTGCAAGCAGCATGGCACTACCTTTTAGACCTATGTAGCTAATTCATCCTTCCTAATCCTTACTAATATTATAAATGTGAAAGCATGGATGTTTGTTACGCTTTCACGCGAAAACTACTTAACTGATCATCATGAAACTTTGTACACATATTCTTGGAGGTATTAGAAGTAACATAGGATACTTTTTATTAAAAAAAAAATAAAGAGAGGTGTCAAGGGACACCCGGATGGATCGAAGTTCCTTTCGATTCATTAGTGAAGAAATAAAACTATCTTATCCTGCGCAGACGAAGTCGCTGGCACCAGCTAGTATTTCTATAAATCCAAAACTAGATAACTATAACAACAACAAGATTTTGTTATGCATAATTATTAATTATCACATCTAAGAATAATTCGAGCATAGTCAATCTACTGCATATTCGTATACTGTGGCGTGCTTGCCGGCCGTGGTAGGTCACCGGAGTTCATATAAAGACATCTCCCGCGCAACGCAAGTGCAAAGCGATTCGGTGCGTTAAATACCTATAGTTTTGGGAGAAGGAGCCCTTAAGAACTCGTGTTATAGATACTTAATTCTAGGTTACACAAGTCGCTCATCTTTCCATACAAACGCATAACAGTAATTACTACAAAGTTTGACGTTGAAAACTAAAAATAATATAAATTGATAATGTCGTTATCTATGTCTGTATGTTCCCAAAATCGTAAAAGAATTATACATTTCAAAAATACAAGTATCTTTATTTCGTAGGTAACCACTCGTACACTTGAAATACGTCAAGAAAAGAAGTCAATATAAAGGTGTAGTAATAAAAATAAAAAAAACTCGTTTGGAATGCAGACTCCCCCAAGAAAAGCGAGAAAAAACTTGAGGGTTGCTCTTTTGTCGTCAACATAAAACACATAGTTTATACATAGGTACATCATGTCCCTGCAAAACCTAAACAGTGAATGTCTTATTCCCAAGATGTGGTATCTTCAATAAAATCTTTTATTTCATATTAGCCTTTACCACACAAACGTTCCTCGCAGTTTTCTTAAATTTATTAATGCTAAGATTTTGAACGTTTTCTGGGATCCTATTGTAAAAACGTATACATTGTCCCATAAAAGAATTACTAAATTTATGAAGTCTAAAACAATCTTTTTCGACCTTTTCTGACCAATTCCTGGGGGCTGGGCTTGGCATAAAAAAGCTCGTAGTAGGTGAGCTCGTCGTTCATGTGACGTTGACCACTTACTAAGTGGCACGTTTGTGACTTTGCCTATCCTCCTGGCACTACTTAATATATATAATTAGATAATTTCAACTTGTAATTTCTGGGTTTACTTGTCTGTCTTAACTATGCTGTGTGGTATCCAGAATTCAATATTAATAAATTGTGATAATAACTATTGACTAAGGGCCTGCCATTATTTTTTTAAATATAAAATGTGTTATGTTTGTTATTTTAACGGCTGAAACTGATTTGCATTATATTTCAACTAGGTAGACCGTAGACCAGTATAATAAAAGGAAGTTCTTACAGATTTTATGCTTTATTAATATTTGTATATAACCACAACAGGGTTTATGTAAATGACGACTACAACAAATTAACGGCTTTCGGATTATTTCCTTACAGACAGGCGAACAACGGAATGATCCTAAAAATCATAAAAGTTGGTTCCCGTAAACATTAGGAACCAATATCATCAAGTTGTTAGGGATGTGCCAGCAAAATCGAAATAAGATTCCAAAACTTCTATCTGTATTACAGTATAAATATCACGTGAGAGACACATGCACATAATAAAATAAATAACACTTGGAAATGTTTGTTTCATTATTTAACTTACATAACCTAGTCACCTGTTTTATGTCATCAGGGGGCAAACGAGCAGTAGGAGCCTCACGGCGCCGACGCTCATACACATCCGCACAACCAAGGCTACGCAGATGCACCGCCCTTCTTTTGCCTCTGTCACTTGACGCCGGTGTTATGTGAGCGAGAGGTACCACCCCGGTCGTGCCGGCCCAATTCGGTTGCAATGCAGCATGGCTCTTACTAATAAAAATATTATAAGGAATACCCATAGAAATATAAAAAACGGTCTTATTTCAAATATTTGTGGGTAAACCGAATACAGTGGTAAGCAGATACGCTTCGCGCTTGGGCTTAAACTCTTACGAAATTTTACCAGACGGCCTATCATATACAGGCTTACCATTCGGATAGGCAAAGACCAGGTCACCTTTTTTATCTTCTTTAAGGCCGGGAAATTTTCTGAGACGTCCCGCGGGGAAGTCGGTCTCCCCACACGGGTATGTGGGACTCGTTGTGCCCGAAAGCTAGTAAGTGGACGCAGCTCTACCCACTAAAACCCGGCGAGTGCCACCAATACTGCCATTGGTGAGGTGCCCCGGATCTAATGAGCAAACAGGGCACCTCGACGGCTGACGCCACCTCTACAGAGGGGTTGTCCCGCACTACAGAAAATCCCCTCCCAACGTCAGGATAGTACAATGGGATGAGGTTCCTTTCCTCACCCCTTGCCCCTGCCCTTTTGTCCCCCTCTTCTTATAAGAGGGGTACAAGGAGCCCCCTCGGCTCAATTAGCTTCGCCCAAGGTGCTGGGCTCACCCTAGGCTACTGAGCCCCACCGCCACGTCAAGGCCTAAACCATGGCGAGGAAAGACCATGTCACCTACTACAATTTTAATATAAATTTTACGGATGATACTCCCAGGTCATTTCAAGATAGCAAAATATGAAAATCTTGTAGAATATTCAAAAGATCAGAGAGTTTTTTATCGCATACTCTTCTCAATGGTGAGCCAGTGACTTCAAATCCGAACCGGTGGTAGATTGAACTGACGTTTATTTAGATACTTTATAAGAACTATATTGAATTAAAAAGAAGTACCATTATTACTCTTCCATACAGAATGCCACTGATTAGTCAAAATAAAATATATTTATTTATAATAAGCTGATAGCATCTCTCACAGGTTTTAATTAAAATCTATACTAATATTATAAAGCTGAAGAGTTTGTTTGTTTGTTTGAACGCGCTAATCTCAGGAATTACTGGTCCGATTTGAAAAATTCTTTCAGTGTTATATAGTCCATTTATCGAGGAAGGCTATGGGCTATATTATAACATCTATATGTGACTAACAGGAGTGAAGTTATGCAAGTTCACGCGGGCGAAGCTGCGGGCAACAGCTAATGTTTAATAAAGTATGAAAATATTCTCGTGATGATATTTCTTGCCCGACTCCTGGTATATGCCTATCTATAGCCAATAAAGTGAAGATTAAATCTTTGAATGGCTTCTCAGTCACGAACTCACCATAAATTACCACGCTGACGTCACACTTATATCATTTTCATTATCATTATTATCAGAAAAGTGCGAAGATGCCTTTTACGCCACGCTTGACTGCATCCACCATCATCTTGTTCCTAAAGCGCAGGTAGTGTAATTACCAGCATCGATCAGGTCACAGGTCTACTATCTTGCGCCTCAATAAGAGACAACAAATTCCGCCAAATTTGTGCTGCGTGCGCGCCGGTTCTGCACTCTGATTGGCCGCTTGATGGCTATTGATGGATGATTGGCTGATGGGACGTAAATAGAGGTCACTGGTTGATTGAATTGCTATTACGTCAGAGACATATCACTGACCAGTTTGAAATGTTGTTACTAGCACAGTAATGATTAGTCCTGTATGAAGTCATGTGGTTAACTCGCAGCAGGTCCTCGGCAGGCTGCTGAGTTCTCGTAAATCCACGCTGCGCTTTAACACTATAGTAGAATTCTTTGCAGGATAAAACTTGGGTATAATTTCGGTGTGAGCAACGATGGCCTAGTGGGTATGGGCTCGGCCTCTTGAGTGAGAGCCGAGAGGTCCGGGTTCGAACCTGACCTGTGATGCCTAAAATGGGTTTTTCTTAATTTCTACGTGTATCTGAATTATGAGACCATCGCTTGCTCACCGGTGAAGAAAACATCGTGAGGAAACCTGCATGCCTGATGAGATTAAAAGTCTTCGAAGATGTGTGGAGTTTACCAACCCGTATTGAGCCAGTGCATCGGTGAACTATGGCCCTAAACCCTCCTCCACTGATTTCGAGGAGGAGACCCGTGCCCGGCAGTGAGACATATAAGGGTTGATATTATTATTTATGATTTCTAGACTTCTTCGTCTTCTAGACACCAAGTGGGTGATTCACCTTCCTCCAAGGTCTTATACAATCTTTCGATTCGGTTTCTTTTGCTAAAAAGATGACGTTTTCTTCTTCAGTATCACTTCCTTAACTCGATCTCCTTGTTCCTAAGTCGTAGTAATGTGAGTGCACTGAATCGCGCCCGTTTGTATGAGTGTCATAATTATCCTAGTACAAGATAATGATAATATAATAAATAGACATTCCTGAAAATCTATACTTTTTTATACTATAATACTTTTTTAGTTCATTTTTGCACTTTTGAAAAAAAAATTATTTAAGTTACTATTTTGTAGAGAATAAATTGAAGATTTTTATTTTAAGAGGATACTTCTCAGGAGGACCTCATTAAAAACCCCATTATGGTCACGAAGAAGGCCAGTCCCATCTCATGTAAATGAGAGATTAACACATCAATGAGTTGTCTTTTTTGTGCCGCGGTGTAAAGGTATAACCCCGGTCCTGTAGGGATAGCATGCGTACACGACAAAATTTTGTCTACACCTTTTCTCGTATTACTTATATGTAATAAAACGAGAAAAGGCGTAGACAATATGTTGCCGTGCGCGCATGCTAGCCGCACACTACTGGGTGGGCTCTGGCGCTGTGAGACTCAACGCCACTATGCACTAAAAACACCGCAGGTACCTCGCTGTCTATACCGAGCGGACTGCGACTGGGCGGTCTACCAAGACAGGACTCCTTCACTTAAGAGGGTAACTCTGGCATCCTAGAATTAACCCAAGTACCGCCGGGACTGGAGTCAGGTTCATCGTTACCTCTGGTCCCAGAATGAATGAGTTGCCTAGGCCAGTTCCACGTGAACAGAGATGCCCATGAGCATATCATGGGCATATCTGGCCACTTACCACAGGAATGTATGTATCTCTGCCTATCCAATTAATATAATAAAAATATTATAAGGTAATTAATCCAACTAGAGGGATCAACGTTCTCTATGGTATGGCCAGTCTTAGTTGGATGTTGTGGGGTCTTGGCGTTCTTTAAATAAGACCTTGACAGTGGACCGAAAAACATGAATGGTAATGATGTTAACACATTTTAATTAATAATGACTGTACCCAGCTATACACATAGTTAAGGCTCCCATTTATTTATGACCTCGTAATTACTTTGTAACTTACAACATTAATTAGGGGTCTGTATGTTTTGGGATATCTTAGTACCCCTAACCTTTCCCCCATATCTGGGGCGAGCCAGACATGTCCTAACAATTTATGATACCATTATTATCATCACAGCCAGCGTGTGTCTGTTCACTGCTAGAGCTCTCTTAATGAACGTCAAGACGGCTAAAACTAAACTTACATAATAATCATAAACCAGTTGACTGGTCGAGGCAATGTACACCGATACCTATTATGAGACGTAAGAAGGTAAGTCTCGTAAGGACGCAGCTCTACCCACTTAAATCCGGCGAGTGCCACCAATGCCGCCTTTGGTGCGGTGCCCCGTATCTAATGAGCAAAAAGGGCACCTCGACAACTAGTTAGTCCCTCAAGGGACCGACACCACCTCTAGAGAAGGGTCGTCCCGCAGCACAGAACAACCCCTCCCAACGTTGGGACAGTGCAATGGGGTGAGGTTCCCATCCTCCCCCTTGCCCCTCTGCTCTTTTGTCCCTATATATATATATATATCGCTTATATTAATATATATATATATATATCCGACCGGTTTCGGCCATGGCGACCACTCAAAAGTATCAAGAAGCAGTGATTGATACCATCATACATTATGACAATATTATGATCTTATCATGGTCTTTTTTTTCTTTTACGCCGGGAAATGCTGTAGAGGCATCCCGCCGGGGAGTGGGTCTCCCCAGGTGTATGTGAGCCTCGCTGCAACCGAAAGGTGGTAAGGTGGACGCAGCTCACACAGAACAACCCTTCCTGACGTCGGGACACGTCAAGGCCTAAACCATGGTGGGGTGGTAACTAGTAGACGAGAGCGCGGCACAAGCGTTGATCTCCCACCAGTTCTGTGAAAATCACATGCATTAAGTAGGTAACATCTAAACAAACTAAAATCATCATCATCAGCCTCTATCCGTCCACTGCTAAACATAGGCCTCCCTCAATGAACGCCAAGACGACCGATCCCTCGCCACTCGCATCCAACACGAACCGGTCGACCAACCGAGGATCTATATAACTCAGTGAAACATATATAATCATTATATATATATATATATATATATATATATATTATCAAAGGAGACGGTCCATTTCTGGTCTGGTCTTGTACAGTGTACCATAAATAGAGAAAAAATACATAGATTTCATTAAAAATAAAATAAATTAGTTTAAGAAAGTAATTTATTTACATGCAAAAAATAAAAATATATTTCAAGTTTTTTAACTTGTTGGCAATTCTTAATTATCTTAATAGACTTAATATATGTAGAAGGACTGGGCATACCTACGAAAAATGGTGTAACCTACAACTCAAATCGGCACTTAACATGGCTACCATTGCTAGGGTTTTGAGAGCAAAACCACAAACTATATAGAGAATACTACTATGAAAAGTGCACTCAAGATGGCGGATCAGACAGTCACTTACAGCTGTAAGTTTAAAGAAAGGGGCATCTCCTCTTATTTCCTAACTTCATGGATGATTATTACTTACTATGTCATTTCTGACAAATGACAAACCAAATGATGACAGATGCATATCGAACAATGACATAATTCCTTACATTTGACATATAACACCAAGGAATATACGCCATACGCCATTTTTTTTTTTTAATAATATTTTATGGCCTGGTTACGAGAGCCATACGCCATTTTTTTATACAAGTAGTGTTGCAAATCTTGGAAACATTAAATTATTCTTCCACTGAAATTGAGATGAATTCATAGATATAAACAAATCAAAACTGTTTCAATATTTTCTTTCCTTCATCTCATTACATGTACAAAAGTAGACCAACGTCCCATACAATTTTGGACTGTCTCCTTTATTATCAAAAAACTGAATAAGTATCCATATTGAACATTTTGATCATGTTGAACATTTTGATAATGTTGAACATTTTTATCATGTTGAAAATTTTGATCATGTTGAACATTTTGATAATGTTGAACATTTTTATCATGTTGAACATTTTGATCATGTTGAACATTTTGATAATGTTGAACATTTTTATCATGTTGAACATTTTGATCATGTTGAACATTTTGATAATGTTGAACATTTTTATCATGTTGAACATTTTGATCATGTTGAACATTTCCTACCGCAAGTTGCCTTTGTTTTACAACCTACAAAAGACAGATTATTCACAGACGAGTTGTTCAAAGTTAATAAATCATGAAAATATTTTTATCCCGGCAATATTTGTACCGGTTTAACGGTTATCCGGGCTTAGATGGCGCATCTGAGTCACATTAAGCGTCATACGTTTTATTTATTGTTGTTTTTTATCCATTTTTATCCGTCTTTATCCGGATAATCCGGAAAAGAAATTCCTCGCGCCGTATATTCTAAGCAATAAAAGGATGTAGCTAAGTATATTGTTTGATATTTTAAGGGTTCCGTTCATTAGAATGGCAATTTTTTTTTATATAATAATAATATAATAATTTCCTTTTAGGATCTCTCCGTTGACCGCCTGTCTGACAGACCAAAACCTATAGAGTGTTTCCCATCGAAAAATAATGAAATTTGGCAAGAAGCTAAGTCTCACAGCATAACAATAATAATATCTATGGACGCTTTTACACCACGTCAATCTGGTCCCGTGGTAAGTTCTCGAAGAACTTGTGTTACGGATACCAGACAACGGAAATATATTTAATACTTTTATACTATACATATATTTAAGATTTTTATCATATAATACACATATTTAATATACATCTATGAAAACTTTTGTTCCCTGGCAGAATTCGAACCCGCTACCTCCGGCTAACGCGCTAAACATTGAGCCACACAGGTCGTCATAAGTGAAAGAAAAATGTGAAAACCGTTAATTTGTTGTTACATTACATTAAAATCATTTTTCACGGAACCTTTAGCGCACGATACAAACTCGCTCTTGTCCGATTTTTAATCACCATACACACGATCTGAGCTGGTGAACATAACGAAACCGTAGTGGTTTATCTTAAAACTCGTTAGGCCTGAGACAGTTCAATTTTATTAACATAAATTTTATAAATAATTAATTAAAAATTTATAAATAATTTTCCATAATATTCGTTGTAAAAGTCTGTCCTGAGTCCTGGCCTGCGTGTTAGCTAGAAAGGCAAAAACACAGCAAAGCTTTTGAGAGAAATAAGCAGGATGGAATTCCCAATGTAGAAGAACACGCCGCGCAACCTGCCACCGGCAAAATTATTATTGAAGAGAAACTTCTTTGCGCACATATGGGCCAAATTTTTACGGATGAAACGTCACGAAAATGTGCAACGTTTTTGTCCAAGAAGAGGGAGAGAAAGGGCGAACGTAGCATGAATCACATAGCCATGGAGAAAGAGTAGGGAGCAAGCGAGTGAGAAAGATCGAGAGAAAGATAGAGAGAGAGTGAGAGAGAGAGAGAGAGTGAGATAGAGCGAACGTCGCATTGGTCGCATCGCAAGTCTCAGAAATTTAAAGCTTTAGATTAGTATAAAATATAAACGAGATTTAAAAATTAGTTTGCCAAATAAGTTTCACTTATCACATGTGTACCTACCTTACTTTGTACGCACGCACTTTTTTATTTTCTAACCTAGACTCTTTTTTTTCTCAAAATAAAGTTAACACTAATGAATCAATTAGAATCAAAAGCTATATCCTTCAGTCGACGCAGTACATCGTTAAAATATAACAAAAGCGTCATTCAAAGTGACATATCGACTACACGTCACGTGATGCGATGACGCATTTCATGCATTTTCAGTATCGTTTCCCGCCATTTTCCGCTTGAACTAGGAATAGCGATTGCGTTGATAAATATATGCCGCCATCTTTATTTTAATTTGCAGCGATCGAAATATATCGAAACGTGTCGTTTTTTAGAGAGACTACACAATCATACAGCTTAACTTAAAAAGGACTTAATAAAAACAACAGTAAGAACACGGTTA
This sequence comes from Helleia helle, assembly GCA_963853865.1. Taxonomy (NCBI): domain Eukaryota; kingdom Metazoa; phylum Arthropoda; class Insecta; order Lepidoptera; family Lycaenidae; genus Helleia; species Helleia helle. The sequence continues at coordinate 16,762,563 of OY971432.1, read as the reverse complement.
AGAATAACAATCGTAAAATAGTAGCCTACAATTAATTAACTAGAGATTGTACATTAGCATTATCACTTTTAAAACTGATTGAACTCGATGTTTTAGAGTGCCATGCTGCTTTGCAGCCGAATTGGGCCGGCACGACAGGGGTGGTACCTCTCGCTCACATAACACCGGCGTCAAGTGACAACTATGGTTTCGGATTTCATGCGGTTTGTGAGTTTCCGGTGGTACATTGGGCGGGATAAGGAAAAGGAGGGCAACGCATCTGCATAAATTTTGGTTGTGCGGATATCCATGAGCGTTGGTAGTCACCATAAGGCTCCGACTGCTCGGTTGCCTCTTTATGACATAAAAAAACTAGAAATTATTAATGATTTTTTTGTTTACACTTTGTGAAACTATGTGTGTGTGGTTCAACAGATGTGACAGACACCAGCCTCACGTCCTAGAGTCACGAAATCACAGAATCAAAAAACTCCGCTCTAAATCCATAACGTCAAGCACAACCGATAACCATAAAACTAGTAATATTATCAAGATTACATTTCAAAACGACGATTAATCATAATGACACGATTAAATCGATCTAGAGGCCTATCCCCTCCCCCTCCCCCACCATCATTTGTCAGCGTGACACGGGCGTGACAGATGGTGTGTTATCAAGAGACGGGTATTGGTATAAAACTGTTTACAAGATTGGAACTTTTGTGAGGCAGTGTAAATATGAATTACTAGCTGTTGCCCGCAGCTACGCCCGCGTTAACTTACTCAACTTAAGTACTGTTAGTCACAGCGTGATGTTATATAGCCTACTAGCTGTTGCCCGCAGCTTCGCCCGCGTTTACTTAGATTTACAGCCGTTCGGATTGATGATGATTATTTTTATGGCCAAAGTTACGCCTTATAACCAGCTATCTGCCAGTGAAAGTCTCGTCAAAATCGGCTTAGCCGTTTTATAGATTAACCGGAACAAACAGACAGAAAAAATTGATTTTTTTTTATGTAAGTACCGTATATTATTTCATAGCTTTTACCCGCGACTTCGTCCGCATGTAAGAAATATTTTTTTTTAATCTTATTTTTCGAATAATATGGTTGCAATTTACGGGCTTAGGCGTGAAGAAGAGACAGACAGACAGACAGAGTTACCTTCGCATTCATAATATTAGTAAGGATGAATTATTCTATTAATACATTTTGGATAAATTACTAAAATACGGAAACAGTATTTCATTAAAAACGCGTGCTATACAAAAGTGCGATCCTCATAAAGATCCGCATCTTGTAATAGATAGCGTGATCTACATTTTGTGTTAACGCCATCTATTGACACGTCTAAAAAACTTATTGTTACACTTATACATCTTATCATCTTGGGTCTCAAACTATCTCCATATCAAATTTCACTCAAATCGGTTCAGTTGTTTAACAAATACATAGTCCCGGAGTTTTAGCTGCACAATTCCCGTTCTCGTGGGATTTTCAGAATAACAACTATGTTAAGTCCTACGTTAAGTTCCAAAGTATCTTCAGATCAAATTTCACCCAAATCTGTTCAGTGGTTTTAGAAGATAGACAGTCCCGGGGTTTTACTCGCATAGTTCCCGTTCCCGTGGGATTTTCAGGATAACAACTATTTAATGTCCTACGTCAGGATTTAAAGCATCTTCATATCAAATTTCACCCAAATCCGTTCCGTAGTTTAGATGATAGACAATCGGCAATACTTATAAAATGCGGGTAAAACCCTATTTACCCGCATATTTCCCGTTCCCGTGGAATTTTTAGGATAACAACTATTTTATTTTATATATTTTTATAACCCTACGTTAAGTTTCAAAGTATCTTCATATCAGATTTCACCCAAATCTGTTGCGTGGTTTAGAAGATAGACAGTCCTGAGGTTTTACCCGCATACATAGTTCCCGTTCACGTGGGATTTTCAGGATAAGAATTATTTTATTCCACCAATTCATTAATAGATGGCACTATTATATAAAGCCCTACGTTAAGTTTCAAAGTATCAACATATCAAATTTCACTCAAATTTGTTCCGTGGTTTAGAAGATAGTCAGTCCCCGGATTTTACCCGCATAGTTTACCGTTCCCGTGGGATTTTCAGGATAACAACTATTTTATACCCTACGTTAAGTTCCATAGTATCTTTTTTGTGTGTTATCTATCCTGAGACATAAGATGTTAAGTCTCTGTAAAAAATAAAAATAAATATACATAGATCAATTCGAAAATCATTCGAGTGCCTATAACGGATACGGAACGAGATATATCTCTTTAATTTGTCTTATTTTAGTGATGCTGATTGGAGTATTGTATGGATGCGATACCCTCACAATTTTCCTCTCAGCTGAATAGCTCATTCCGCACAGACGGGGTCGGAGGATGGAGGAGGTAAACGCGATAGGACATGTCCGTAATCAACGCGTTAGGAATTGATACCAAATATATTTTCAAACTTGTCTAAATTAACGTTTGTGAGTTTAGTGGGTTCGAATCCTGCCAACAAATTTTATGATGAAGAATGGTTAGAGTGTATATATAATAATAATATGTTGGGACAACTCCCAACATATTATTATTAACTGCAGTGCATTTGCACACGGCAGTGCAAAGTAGATAGAGCCTGTTCTTATGGTAACCAGACAACTGATACATACCTACATATTTCTAAATACATATTATAGATAAATTACACCCAGACACAGAACAAAATATGATCATGTTCATCACATAAACATTTGTACTGGGTGGGGATCGAACCCACGACTAATTCTGGTTTAGCAGTCAGGGTCACTAACCACTAGACTGCTAGACCAACAGGCCAGTCAAAAAGCTATAAATATTTATCAATTTCTGTAACCGTAGCCCAAGATGTAACGCAATTTAGTTGTAACGTGATCTCCTTGGATTTAGTCGAGGATGACCAGAGCGACACCTCTGGTACTCCCTTTCCATCTTTATATGGACGCAGCTCTACCCACTAAAACCCGGCGAGTGCCACCAATACTGGCTTTGGTGAGGTGCCCGGATCTGTTGAGCAACAGGGCACCCCGACGGCTAGTCAGTCCCTCAAGGGACCGACGCCACCTCCACAAAGGGGTTGTCTCCCACCACAGAACAACCCCTCCCAACGCCTGATCAGTGCAATGAGGTGATGTTCCCATCTTCTTATAAAATTGGTACAAAGAGCAACTCGCTCGGTTCAGTTGGCTTAGCCCAAGGTGCTGGGTTCACCTTAGGCTACTGAGGCCCACCGCCATGACAAGGCTTGAACCTTGGCGGGGACAAGTCGGGACTATATCTTTTTACCTTACTATTGTTGAGTTGTAAAAATTGTAAATACCAATTTCGTTTTGTATATGTTTGTATGTAATATCTGTTAAAATAAAACTTATCCATGCTATTCAATATTTCGAGATACGGCGTGAGAGGTTATTGATCGAAGTCTTTCAGGTGCCTCTTTAATATTGTATACAGTGGATCGCGGATGATAGGGTTTTTAGCTTCGCTGTGTTCAAAAGCGAGCTCTTTTCGTGCAAACTCTATTAATCTGTGTTTGTTTCAAAGTCATAAGATTTTTATTTTATTTTATCGAACCACTAAATATTAGGAGCAACTTTTTAATATTATTTATTTCCAATGATATTATGAAACATGACAAAAATAAGCCGAGCACATTCGACGACAGAGGAAGCGCCTTGCCAGCCGAATTGAGCCTGCACGACCGAGGTGGCAGCTCTCGCTCACATAACACGGGCGTCAAGTGACAGCTATGCTGTCGCGTTTCGCGCGGTCTGTGAGTTTCCGGTGGCCCATTGGGAATATATAATTGGGGGGGGGGGGGGTGATAGAGAGGAGGAGGGCGGTGCATCTGCGTGGCCTAGGTTGTGCGGATGTGTATGGGCGTCGGTGTCGTGAGGCTCTGACTGCTCGTTTGCGAAAAAAAACGTGGTAGATGCGGTAGAAGATGCATAGTGATACGACATCCCTGCGTAGCGCCATAGAGTCAAGCGGATCGGAGAGGACCTTGTCGTCAACGATTCGAGCCGCCCAGCGTTGAACGCGGTCAAATGGAAGGAGCTGATATTGGGGTGCTCCAGTCCAAAGCTAAGAGCAGTATTCCATGTGGGACCGGATCTGCGCCTTGTATAATTGTAGGCAGTGGGAAGGCATGAAATACTGCTTCGCTCTGAGCAAACTGAGTTTTCTAATTTCCCAACGTCGGGACAGTACAATAGGGTACCGCTCTTTTGTCCCCTCTTCTTATAAGAGGGATACAAAGAGCCCCCTCGGCTCAATTCGCTTCGCCCAAGATGCCGCGCTTACCCTAGGCTATTGAGCCCCACCGCCACGACAAGGCCTGAACCATGGTGAGTATTAGCATAAAGCCTAATGCTCATCCCAAAAACCCATTCCTCATAAAGCTTCCCTAAACGTACCAAATAGCAGCTCAGTAAATATTGCCTCACTAAGCTCGCTTCAAATATAATTTATTTGCTCTACATAAACTAGCATCCCTATCCGGTACAGGATAAGGCTTTTACGCTGTTTCCTTTGAAGGCTTTTTCAGGATACATATAAATAACAGTGTACTTTAATTGTAAACAGTCACATATTGTTTTGTTTTTGTTTACCGGTGGGAGGGAAGCGCTGTGCCGCGCTCCCGGCTGCATGGGTACCACCATCTTGCTTGTTTCTCTCGTGAAATAGCTTTGCTGTGTTTCGGAGAGAAGGGCAAGACAGGCAGTGTAATTACTGGCACCGGGACTTAACATCTTATGTCTCAGGATAGGCAACACATAAATGAGTTGCCTGGGCTCGTTCCAGGTAAACTGGTTTATGTTCATGGGCGACGTCGACCACTTACCATCAGGTGGCACGTTTTCCAGTTTGCCTATCCAACTAACATAATTAAAAAAAAAATGTTTTCTAATGTTACGCGAATTTGCTTCTCGCTGGATGATCCAGACATCGTTGCCGATTCTGTCGCCGAGGTGGTGCTGCAAGCCATGGAGCTTTTTATTCCAAGCTCTTCAGTGCCTATAGGTGGCAAATCCCAGCCCTGGTTTGGTCAAACTTGTAAGATGGCTGCACGCCACAAGCGGTTAAGCTACCGAGCCTGGGCCAATGCATCGATGTCACAGGATGTAAAGACCAGCGCATTAAAAAAGGAGTATAACTTTGCCTCCAGGTCCTTCAAAAGAGCTATTGCTCAGGCAAAAGCGGTGTACGTGAACAGAATTGGCGAGAGATTGGTTCAACTTCCTTCGGGAACTCGTGCATTCTGGTCGCTCGCCAAGGCTGTTCAAGGGAATTTTTGTAAGCCATCCCTACCATCTTTGCACATGAGGAACGACTCGTTGGCCCACACCGCGAAGGAGAAGGCCGATCTTCTCGGCTCTCTTTTTGCTTCCAACTCGACTTTGGATGACCAGGGAAAAATACCACCGACGATCCCTCGGTGTGATACCTCAATGCCGGAAATAATTTTTCGACAGAGCTCCGTACGTAAAGCGCTTTTTTCTCTGGACATCCATAAGTCGAGTGGGCCTGACGGCATCCCTCCGTTAGTGCTACGTACTTGTGCTCCTGAGTTGGCACCCGTCCTTACGCGTCTTTTTCGGCACTCATACTCATTAGGCGTCGTCCCATGCTCGTGGAAGACAGCTTTCGTACACCCGATCCCTAAGAAAGGGGACCGCTCAGACCCGTCCAACTACAGACCAATAGCCATAACTTCCTTGTTCTCAAAGATTATGGAATCCATAATTAACTACCAGCTCCGGCGGTATTTGGAGGAGCACCAGCTGATTAGCGATCGCCAATATGGCTTTCAACGGAATCGTTCAGCTGGTGATCTTCTAATATTCCTAACGCATCGATGGGCGGAGGCAGTTGAGAGCAAGGGGGAAGCACTGGCGGTTAGTTTGGACATAGCGAAGGCCTTTGATCCTTATACACTGGCCGCTCTAATATTTCTCGGGAACAAGTCGATGAGTGTCGGAACAAACTTGTGTCTGAAATCGAGTCTATGTTGACCAAAGTCTCGGAATGGGGACGACTTAACCTGGTCCAATTTAACCCCAACAAGACACAAGTTTGCGCGTTTACCGCCAAAAAGTCACCCTTCGTCGTTCCTCTACGATTTGAAGGCACTCCCCTAACTGCCGCAGCCAGCATTGGGATACTTGGCGTCGACATATCGAGAGATGTGCAGTTTCGTGGTCATTTGGAAGGAAAGGCTAAACTAGCCTCTAAGAAACTTGGCGTGCTCAATAGGGCGAAGCAATATTTCATGCCTTCACACCGCCTTCAATTATACAAGGCGCAGATCCGGCCTCACATGGAATACTGCTCTCACCTCTGGGCTGGAGCGCCCCAATATCAGCTCCTTCCATTTGACCGCGTCCAACGCCGGGCGGCTCGAATCGTCGATGATTATGTGATCTCCAATCGGCTTGATCCCTTGGCGTTGCGTAGAGATGTCGGATCGCTCTGCATCTTCTACCGCATCTACCACGGGGAGTGTTCTGAGGAATTGTTCGGATTAATACCTGCGGCAGAATTCCACCACCGCACATCGCGGAAGAATTCCAAATTTCACACACACCATCTTGATGTCCGGAAATCCACAACATCTAGATTTTTACGGCATTTCCTGCCTCGCACTACAAATATATGGAATCAGCTGCCACCTATGGTGTTTCCGAACCGATACGACTTAGGGACCTTCAAGAAAAGAGCATACTCACATCTAAAAAAAAAAAAATTTCACTGACAGTTGCTGTAACGTATCGGAAATGTCGGACATCTAAAAATCTTAATTAAGGCGACGCATTGTTAAACAATAATTCTAATACCGGACACGAAGGTGTTGACGGTCCTGAGCGGGGTGAGGTTCTCCATATGCGCGCGAGGTTATAACTAAAGGTCAAACGACAAAATAGTTTATTTTATTTTATTGGAATAAGAAATTCCTTCTATAATTTTAAAGAACACAATATATGGACTCATCTAAGAAGAAAGTTAACAGGCTTAAACCGGACCCGTTTGCCCATAAGATGTGAATCTGTTTTTAATAAGAGGTATGTTTGATATTTTTTTCTCTGTTACAAAAGTTACCTAATCAAGTTTTGAAAACTAATAAAATAAGGTTTTTATCTTGAACTATTAGGTCACTAAACAATGTTTTCATTCGTTTTGGTATTACTGAAATAAATTGAACTGAAATAAACAGTGAGGTTTTCGTGGCTGGGTTTTTTTTGAAAAATAAATTGTACTTGTTGCTTTGAACAGATAAAAAAAAATAGAAATTATTGACTCCAAAATTTCCAATGCGTCCTTGTTCGCCGTGCGTCCGTCCCGTTCCTTATATAAAACGAACCGTACGGTTTTAGCCCTTTATGTCACTAGTTGATGCCAGCTTCTTCCGAATTCACGTAGATCTACTACTACGCACATAGACTTACGCACAATCAAAGGTTATGCGTTGCCTTTTTTTTCCCTATCCCCCCCTTCCCTGAAATTCATAAACCGCACGTAACTCGACAGCACAGCTGTCACTTTACGCCGATGTTATGTGAGCGAGAGGTATAACTGATAATGGATAATGGTATAAATAATAATAAATTTGGAATCTGATGATTAGTTTCGAAGATTTTGGAAGACGAAGACTTCCTACAAACTTAAAAATATTACCTCTTTATTGTATAAAGCGTAGTGTTTATATACTCTTTGTGTATCGGTATAATAATGTTTTACAAGCAGCTTTAGGAGACAGTATTCCTCCCATCATGGTTCAGGTCTTGTCGTGGCGGTGGGGCTCAGTAGCCTAAGGTCAACCCAGCACCTTGGACGAAGCTAATTGAGCCGAGTAGCTGCCCTTTGTACCCCTCTTATAAGAGGGGAGAAAAGACCAGGGGGATAAGAGGCGAGGATGGGAACCTCACCCCATTGTATTGTCCCGATGTTGGGAGGAGTTTCTTTATCGTGCGGGACAACCCCTCTGTGGAGGTGGCGTCGGTCCCTTGAGGGACTGGGTGGTGTCGGTCCCTTTAGGGACTTACTAGCGGCATTGGTGGCACTCGCCGGGTTTAATTAGGTAGAACTGCATTCAATTACCACCTTTCGGGCGCAGCGAGTCCCACATACCCGCCTGGGGAGACCCACTCCCCCGCGCGATGTCTCAGAGCTTGTCCCGGTGTAAAAAAAGGCAGTATTCCTCCGAGACTTACCATCCTGATAAGCATTAACGTATATTATTCAGTAATCCCTTACCATCAGGTGTCTCATTTGCGTTGTCACTAAAAGAAACTTAACTTTTAATCTTATTATTGCCCGAATTAATTAAGAAATGAAGTAGATAACAATCTTTAATGAACAAAACAAAACATTCAGGCTCGTCCATTAATGCGATTGTATCAAAATCTTTAGTCGCCAAAGTTTTTATTTAACAATAAAGCATGTTTAAGACCTTTTTGTTTAACTGAGAGGTTTTGAATTTCCTTATTTTGACCTTATTTGTAAGATTAAAAATTGAGCCTTGCCTATTTGCTGTTTTTTAACTATCTGAAACGAAATGATCAATGCTAATAAAGCTCTAAAAAATATTTTATTGTAATGTAGGAAATTTGCAAAAATATGATGTGTCAAACTTTATTTAAATATAATTAGGCATTAGAGGCGAGAAACATTCTCTATGTTATTTTTTCTTATATTTCTCAATATAAGAAAAAAAGAGCCGACAAAAGATGCCTCTAGAGTTTAGACGGTGCTAAAAACTTATAGTAGGTGATAGGGACGAGTTGTCCCTTACCGGAAAGACTTATAATTTTGCAGAACTTATGATCGTACGTTTCAGGATAGGCAACATATCTAGGCTTGTCCTTGGGTCACGTTCAAAAGTGACAAATTGTCTGCGATTTTATGTATCTTACTTACATGAAAAAGAAAACTAAAAACTTTGGAAGATAGTTACTAAAGAATTAAGAAAAGAATTTGCATAGTAAATGAGCGGCGATGGCCTAGTAGGTATGGGCTCGGCTTTTTGAGAGAGAGCCGAGAGGTCCGGGTTCGATCCTGACCCCCTCCCCCTGTGATGCCTAGAAATGGGTTTTTCTAAATTTCTACGTGCACCTGAACATGAGACCATCGCTTGCTCACCAGTGAAGAAAACATCGTGAGGAAACCTGCATGCCCGATGAAATTCAAAGTCATTAATTGAAGGTGTGTGAACTGTGAAGTTCACCAACCCGCATTGGGCCAGCGCATCGGTGAACTATGGCCCAAAAAACCCTCCTCGCTAGATTTCGAGGAGGAGACCCGTGCCCAATAGTGGGACATATAAGGGTTGATATTATTATATATTATAATATATAGTAAATAAAATGTCTACATTACCTTTATTTGATTGGAAACGAAACTCGATAAAACCATCTTGGCTAATAAATTACTAAAGCCAATAAAATACAATCGCCTGAAATTTTACTATAGCAATTTGTTTCATCGGAAAAACCAATGGCTGTACTATTGCTATTTAAATTTTACAGGCGTAACTTATATCTAGTATGTGCTGCTTTTTTGGAATTAGGTAATTGAAGCAAAATATATCTTTCATTTTTTTTAATTTACTAAATTTGGCTACCTATCTAAATCTAAGAAGAACACAACGGCTGTATTACCGGCATTGAATACCGGTGGAGATCTCCTCGTGTCCAGCCATCTTCGCCAGGAGTCACCTTGCAATTGCATCTCTACCGTGCAAATACGCTATCGGATCGTGGGTCAGCTGAAGAAAAATTTCGGCTATAAAATAAGGTACCTCTACAGCATCTTATTTCGAACCGTATCTAAATCAGGTCGCATCGTGGGTCCTGCCACTTTTATTATATATTTTTTATTTATAATAATAATAATATAGCCTTTTATTCAGATCTTATGGAAATTAAAACTTAATTTAAACTTACAAAGTAAAAAAAACTAATAATAATAACAATAGACTCTTAAATTAAATAAAGTATTTAAACTAATATTTGTTGCTTAGTTATCTTTCCTAGATCTGTTTGCCAGTAGGCAAAGGCCTCCTCCAACCTTTTCCATTCTTTTCGCTCACGGGCCACTCTGTTCCACATGACTCCAGCGACTTGTCGAATGTCATCATCCCACCTTTTCTGCGGTCTACCTCTCTTCCTATTGCCTTCTCGGGGGTACCACTGTGACACTTTTCTACTCCATTTGTCGTGACCTCTTATCACGTGGCCAGCCCATCTCCATTTTAATCTTTTAATTTTGTTTGTTACGTCTGTAGTTTTTGTTTTATTTCTGATGAGCAAGTTTCGCAATTTGTCAGACTTTTTGACATTTAGCATACTCCTTTCCATTGTATATTGACACGATGCTAATTTGTACAATAGTTCCTGATTTAAAGCCCATGTTTGACAGCCGTACGTAAGAACTGGTGATACGCAGCTGTCAAACAATTTACTTTTTATGTTTATATGAAGGTTTTTGTTTTTAATAGCCTCTCTCAAGCTCCAGTATCTCTTCCAGCCATTTGTAATTCTTCTGTCAACTTCCTTTCGCATATGTTTTTTTTGAGTTATTAGTTGGCCTAGATATATGTATTCGTCAGTATAATCAATTACAGTGTTCGCTAATTCTACAGTATGTTTGTGTCCATTTGTCATCACTCTAGTTTTTAGTGGATTCAGAGTCAAACCTACTTTCTCACTTTCAGTCGCCAGTTCTTTTAGCATTTTACTTATGTCTTTTGATGTGTTTGCTAATAATACTATATCATCAGCGAATCTCAAATGTGACGACATTGTGCCATCTACATTTATCCCGAGATGTTCCCAATCAAGTCTTCTAAAGATTGATATCACTAACACTGCAGAAAATAATTTCGGAGATAGGGGGTCTCCCTGTCTGACGTCTTTTTCTACTCTGAAAGAGGCGCTTTTCTTCTCTAATTGGATTCTCGCGGTACTGCGACTGTATATGTTTTTTATTAAACTAATGTATTTGTTCGATTCCTTGATCTTGTAATGCCTCCCATATTTTTTCATGTAATAGAGAATCGAATGATTTTTTGTAGTCAATATATGCAAGGTAATTTATGTTAGCTGGTATTCTTTATATTTCTCTAAAACTTGACGCACTACGTGGATGTGGTCTATTTCCGAATAGTTTTTACGAAATCCTGCTTGCTCTATTGGCTGGTGTTCGTCTAGAGTTTTTTCAATACGTTTTAAGATGATCTTAGCAAAAATCTTATATATATTGGACATGAGGCTGATGGGGCGATAGTTTCCTATATCATATTTATCCCCTTTCTTATACAATAGTATGATGTTAGACTCTGTCCATTGCTGGGGAATAATTTCGGTGTTTATGATATCATTGAACATATCCGTCAGGACAGGTATCAGGATCTCCTTGCTTTGTATTAGAATTTAATTGCTTATGCCGTCGGGTCCGGATGCTTTGTCTTCCTTTTGGGTATCAATTGCGTTCCTGACTTCATTATAGAGGATATTTGGAATATTCGATATTTCCACCAGTTCGATTTCGCCTTGCGTAGTATTGTTTCCATAAAGTTTTTTATAATATGATGTAGCTGTTTCTAGTATGTGTGTTCTATGGTGTTTCCATTTTCCAAGGTCATCTTTAATTTTTACAATCCAATTCTTAGTGTTTGTCATTTCCTTCAGTGCTTTTTTAGTTCCACCTGTACTGAGTATATATTTTTCTATCGTTTTCATCCTCCATTCTTTTCTATCTTTTCTTATGTTTTCGTTTATTTCTTTGCTAACTTTGGCGAGTTTCTTTCTTCTGTTTTGAATATTTCTTGCGCTGAGAAGGTGATTTCTTTCTTCTAATAGGTTTTGTTGTTGATAGCATTTTTTTTGTATCCATTTTTGTGTTAATTATGTGTTTTGTCTGGTTTTTAATAATATTTTCTATGCTATTGTATTTTTCTTGGACTCCTAGTTTAGTAGAGTTTTCTTTGAAGTTTGCAAATTCATCCTTCAGGGCGATTGTTATTTGTTCTATTTGCTGTTTGCTGAGTTTTATGTAACCCGAGTATTGTCTTGCTCGGGGTTTCTTTGGTGGGCTTGTTTTTAGTTCAGCTCTGATTAGCCTGTGATTGGTATTAAAGTTGAATCTTTTAATGACGGCAAAGTTTGTAAAATACTGGTTTCTGTTTGTCATAATAAAATCGATTTCGTTTTTTGTTCTACCATCAGGCGAGACCCATGTCCACATGCTTTTTCTGTTTTTCTTATACTTAGTATTTAAGATTGTTAGGTTATTTTCTAGTGCAAAGTTCGTAATTTTTCGACATTTCGACTTATGATCTTGTTGCTATACGAGAATGGTCCTAGTATTTTGTTTTCTCCTGGGCGTCTTGCTCCAATTTGTCCATTGTAATCTCCCATTACAATAAGATTTTTATGTGTATGTTTCTGAATCGCCTCGTTAAGATCGTGGTAGAAGTTGTTTATAGTTTCTAAATTTGATTGCTCTGTAGGTGAATACACCTGTACAATAGACCATGAGTCCTTATATCCCGGTAGTTTCACAATCATAATCGCTATGCGCTCTGAGATTCCTATGAATTCTTCAACATACTTCGTTATATGGGTGAATCAACTATTTTCTGTATCGAATCAACTTTTTTGATAAAATTAAAATATTTTATTTTAATAACTTTCTAGTCTTGATACTGGTAGATAAATAATTGAGGTTTATGAATTTATAACGAGCATCGCACTTTTGTGAATTTAGCAATTGTTTTTAAACAAAAACTGAGAACTCGCTACTTAAAACGTCTCTTGGGTAACATATACGAATTTCTATGAAACAACACCAAATAGGAAATGTTTTGTATTTAAATTCTTAAAAAAAGCGTGTCTCCTGGGTCACAATGTAACAAACCAGAACCAATTTTCATGATAATATTTTGTTCAAGCTTATGCAAAAGAAAATAATAATATGGACTATATTTCCGTTAAATCTTTTAAATTAGTCTAAAATTAAAATAAGATTTTTTTTTTAAACGATTAAACGAAAGATATAACAGTCATGGAATATGGGGACAATCATGTCACCCAGGAGACAAACATTGTGACTCGAGAGACTTTGAGATGGTAACTGAGCATACAATGGTTAGTATTTACCTAAAGTAAAATAAAATAACGTCAATAAACATCAAAATCTTAACGATAACAATCAGTCTCAAATTATCTTTTATAGTCTCATTCATCACAATGAAATTCTAATAGCGTATAATACCTTCAATCATACCATCATACTCGTCAGATGTTTCAGGTGTTTTATAAATATTTTGCTACCAGCGTTTGTTACTAGGCTTGCTTACGTCCAATAATCCCATATTTCTTTAGCGGAGACATCTGCCTAGAGACTTTGTAGTTACTCAATGGTAAACTTCATCGGAACTTACAGGATAATCGATCGAGGAGAAGGATCGAGTTTCGGACTTCCCAACACACTTCCCAAAATTATATTCAAAGTTTCCTATCAACTCATGCACATTTTCATGGTTTCTGGCATTCTCTGCACTTGTATTAAAGTTATAAATATTTGTGTCTTGCTCTGCTGGGTCTCTTTCAGCCACAAGGGGGAGGGCGATATATTTTTTTAGCGACAGACAATCGCAAAAGCCTCTGCTACAGAAACAGCTCATGTGTCTGTGTTTAAGTTCTCCTCGACTGGTACTATATATTTTGTGGACATCTTTCGTGCCAGGTAGGGGCTGGATTTTGGTATTTATTTAGAAAAAGTCTTCTATATTTTTGGACAAAATTAAATGAACCTTTATTTTGCTCAAGTTCTTCATCACTGTATAAAAATTATCTGCACAGGAAATCCCTTCATCTCTAGCTACTAAGTCATCCGCAGTTCTTTTCAGATAACCTCAATACCATCTGCTAGCCCCTTGCCATGACTAGCTTCGAAGTATGACCAGGTCATTCCTTTAAACCCGTGGTCAAATAATGCAGTAGAAGCGAGGTAAAAGTTTTGTTTTTGCCGATATTGATTAAAATGACCATATGCAAAGAAGTGTATTACAGAAATATCGGTTTAGTTTGTTTAATTTGCTACGAAAGATAGAAATTTCTCTTGAGTCACAAAAATTTTCTCTTGGGTCACGATTTTAGTGACCCAGTGGACCGTGACCCCTGAGAAATTATATCATTCTTTCAATAATTTGTTGAAAAACTGGTCAAAAAACAACAAAACATTCAATTAATGGGAAATTAAGATCTTAGTTCTAACTAATATAGTGCGATTTATAATAAAAAACACTTAAGCTTAGTTAAAATTTGACGTGAGCCAGCAGACATAATAAACACACGCAGCGTCTTCCAGAGTCACGAACGAAATGGCCGAGCCGCGTGAACATCACATTAGTGGCGGACGCGATCATACGATATTCAGATTCTTTACGTATTGGTAAAGTCCTTGATTACCCGTTTTTCTAGCACTTAGGAGCAATCTACATGTGTGACCCAGTAGACGTGCAAATTTCGTTTATCGTGGGGACAAAAATTGTAACTTGGATATTTATTCGTTAATTAAATTTGTGTACTCCTAGATGAAGATCGCCAATAAAGAAATATTTTAGTAAATAATTTCCATTAAAGTTTAGTATCTTCAATCAAATTTTTCAAACTATGGTTAAATATCACACCCCATAACGCTTGAGGGACAGCAAAGTTTTGTATGACAACACCAAATTGTCCACTGGGTCACGATTTTTTTCGTTCCTGTGAAAGTGTAATTTTTGGGTATATGTGACGTGAAAATATTGATTAAGTATCTGAATAACCAAAAGTATGAGTAAAACTACTAGATCTTCATAGATCATTTGATTTGAGGTATTAATATCCTAGGGACACGTGCTGACAGAAAAAAGTTGATCCACCCATATATTCCTTAATAATAAATCCTACCCCGTGGTGGCTTCGTGTTTCTCCTAAATGATATAGTAGGTAGTCTGGATGAGAAATAATACTTTCGCCCATTCTTCTCACTTCGCTCAGGCCAACTATGTCCCATTTGATTTGTTTTAGCGCGTATGTTAATTCCGTAAGATTTTCTTCGTTTCTCAGGGTAAGTACATTTAGGGATGCGATATATATTACTGATTTTTGGTGATTTTTATCTGTTAGTGTTGGAGGGTTGTGGTCTCTGTCCCCCACGAGGACCAGTCGGCTTGGGGGAGATATTTTTTTTTATTATATATTTTATATATTACACCATATTTTTTACAAAAAAAACCAAACTCAATTTCATCTCGCAAAAATGTAATTAAAAATCAATATGTTTATTGACATGTATACATGGATCTAGTATACATTTATCTGGACGCTACACTACTTCTACTTGATGACTATACATTTTTATCAAAAATAATAATTTGCTACTTGGACAAACTAGGTAAAGTATTATAAAAATCTTCACCAGCACACAAAATCTCTTTTACTGTTATTTTTCTTAAAACATTAAAATTTAATTTAGTCTTTCGTCCTCACCAACGCTACGTGATCTATATTATGATAAAATATTCACAGAAACAATAAAGCCAAAACAAAAGCTATATTTTAGGGTCCCGTGGGATTTTCAACCACAACTATATCACAAAGGACAAAATCATAAGTAAAATATTGAAATTAAAAGGCATGCTAATTAATAGATACACTCTGTATAAAATCCAGATAATATTTTCAATACTAATTAAAAAAAAAATATTATTTATTTGAACGCACTTGTCTACTGTTGTACAATTGTTAAATGCTAGTCATTTAAAAGGATGGTCAGAAGCAAAAGGTTTTATTTTTTTTGTTCTAGAGCAGTGGTTCTTAACTGGTGGTCCGCGGACCACTCGTGGTCCCTGGAGGCATTCCAGGTGGTCCGCGAAGCCATCTGTCGACGCTTCTGATACATAAAAACAAGCATTGAAATCGGTTGGTCGGCTCCTTAAGCGGTACACACAGAAAATCATTCTTTACGGATTAGTTTTTTTTACAATTTAGCAATATTTTAACACACAAAATGACCTCAAAGTTCTAAGGAAGCATTCCAATTAGTCAATAGAGTACAACGTGGTCATTATACGACTTCAGTGATGGTTTGGTGGGGTGTTAACTATGAAGGGACCGCCAGATTTATGCTCATTTTTGGAGAGAATTTTTCCATGGAAAGAGTGCGTGTGCTTCTATTGATGTTTGGCCTCTTAAAGTTTAAAGGACTGTATTGCATATTTTTAAATGGTTTTATATTAATGTATTAAACTAATAACACACTATTAATAAATGTCACGTGCAATTGAAAAAATGTTTTTTTTTTCTTTGTAACAATATTTAGGGCAAGACTATGTATAATACCAAAAACCAACTGGGTGGTCCCCGGCAAGACAAATATTAGGTAAAATGGTCCCTCATGACCATGGTTAAGAACCACTGTTCTAGAGGAATGTATTTTATTTATTATTGAGTAGCTGAAAGCTAAATGCTTTTGTGTCTAACTATAAAACACCTTCGTTACTTCTGCCAATAAAACATTATAATATGTTAGTTTTTCCATTGTGTGCCGGTCCCCTGGTAGTATTTCACGTGGCACACGCCATCTTGCGAGGAGCCTGCACGCTGGCGCTCGGTCGTTAGCGTCATACTAATGCTATTTATTCGCAGTTACATCTTACTGAAACACACAGCCTACTGGATATGCTTCCAGAAGCATCTAAGATCCTAATGGCCCTTGACCGACTTTTAAAAAAGGAGGACGATCTCAATTCAGATGGTTGTATGTTTAAAAAAAAACGAGTCGATTGAAACGATTGAATAATCTGTCCTGAAAAGGACATCGTGGTTGAATTGAAACGGTAATTATTTACTCTGAAAAGGGCATCATAGTCGGATTAAAACAATGATTTGTTTTATTGAAACAAAAAATCCGTCGTATTGTGGGACACCCGATAAGACGAAGTTCCTTATTATAAAAAAAAAAACTAAAGAGCGGTGTCAAGGGACACCAGGATGGAACGTAGTTCCTTTCGATTAATTAGTGAAGACTTATTAATAAAACACATTAACAACAATTTTTGCACGTCAAATTAAGTCAACTGTAGGTACGTGGAATGTGTTATAATGAAAACTACTTACATATCTAATTTTTCAAACATGTTTAAATTGTATAATTCTTAAAGCATTTAGGTAAATCTGCCAATAGATGGCGTGGTACATATGTATAATTATTTAAAGTTTACATAAAACTACCAATAGATGGCGTGGTACATTTATATGTAATTATTAAACGTTACCGTGAATTTACCAATAGATGGCGTTGTTTAGTAATTGCATCGCGCTATTGGTGACATGATGTTATTCGAGAAGGTTTCAAACTTTTATACACACACACTATAGCAAAAAGTGTAGTGCCAACTTTTTGTCTTAATTTTTTCCGTCTAGCCCCCTTTCGTAACGCGCGATAAGGAACTACGTTCCAATAAAAAAAGACACAAAGAAAAGAAAACAGAAGAACCATACATATAGTTCAACATAAGCTAAACTACATGATTAAGTCGACGCATTGTTAAACAATATTTCTAATTTCGGACACGCACCAGAGGGGCTGAGCGTCCTGAGCGGGCCAGGCTCTCCGCACGAGGTTATAACTAAAGCACGTAAACTACATTGCGTTAAAAACAATAATTGGAGAAATTCCTTCTAAAATTTTAAAGAACATGTACATAGACTCATCTACGACGAAAGTTAAAATGCAACCGGTCCCGTTTGCCCATAAGATGTGAATATTTTTTTTAAAAGAGGTATGTTGGATTTTTTTTTGTCTGTTACAAAAGTTACCTAATCATGTATTGAAAACTAAAAAATAATGTTTTTATCATGAAATATTGGGTCACCAACTTATATTTTCATTGGTTTTGGAATTACTGAAATAAATTGAAATAATTGACGCCAACGTATATGAGTGACCTTTTTAAGTATTTTTATTTGTAGAAGAGGGGGAAAACGGACAGTCGGTTCACCTGATGGTAAGTGAAAAGCGACATCCACCGACACCCGCTATACCAGAGGATCAGCAGGTGCGTTACCGGCCTTTTAGATATGAGTATGCTCTTTTCTTGAAGGTCCCTAAGTCGTATTGGTTCGGAAACACCATAGGTGGCAGCTGATTCCATATATTTGTGGTGCGAGGCAGGAAATGCCGTAACAAATAACAACCTAAATGGCTGCTCATCATCATCAGCCTATTTGTGTCCACCACTGGAGGCATTTTTCCAATGAATTTCAACATGACCGCCATCATCTCACTCGCATCAAAATAGCACCAGACAATTTATTACTCCTTTCCAACTAACAAAATGTAATTTAATTTAAAAAAAAATATTTAAAGAATAAGAAAAAAAAGAGAATTTTAATTAAAAATTAAGGAAATTCATCGCGTCACAATTGAATGAAACTGAATTATAAATTCGGTGAAAGAACCTTTTACATTTAAAGTTTTTGAATTTAAACTTCTTTGGGTTTCAAAATTAAAATAACAAAGGCATTTCGGGTTGGTTATATTTGCCCAAAAGTCCAGAAAAGAGTAACCTACCTATACATAATACTAAACTTTACTGTGGCTTTAATTTCGTGAAATAACGGAGTGTACCTACCAAAAACATTTTGTTTAAAATAGCGATACAGATTCAAAAGGATGTATGTGTTTCATCATCATCATCAGCCTCTATCCGTCTACTGCTGAACATAGACCTGAGTCCATCAATGAACGCCAAGACGGCCGATCCCTTGCCACTCACATCCAAGAGATCGTCTCGTAGTTTGAGTATGTTTTGCGTATGTTGTTCTCTTCTCCCTTAACTTCGATTTACTATAGTTTGATAGGCACTAGCCTATCTACCACTTTATGACATAACAAGTTTATCCCGGACTAGCCCAGGCAATACATTCATTGCGTCGTAAACGCAAACCCCTCACCTTCCGTCTAACACAGGTGCTCACCGGGCATGGCTGCTTCGGTGAGTACCTGTGCCGGACGGCCCAAAAGGAGCCGGCAACTGTATGTCACGATTGTGGCGCGGCGGTGGACTCGGCCCAGCACACTCTAGAGGTGTGCCCGAGATGGGCGGCGCTGCGTCGCGATCTGACGTCAGTTATCGGAGGGGACTTGTCTTTGCCGTGTCCTGGACGGCGATGGTCTCCTTCTGTGAGGCAGTAATGTCCCAGAAGGAGGCCGATGAGCGGGTGAGAGAGGAGGCCGCCGACGAGGCCTCCTCCCGCAGGCGACAAACAGGGGTGCGTAGGAGGCGCTACTTAATGCGCTTCCAGTAACGCCCCTGTGCTCGTGTCGGGCCGAGGTTAGGGTTAACCTGGGTCCAGATAGGCACGACGTCGTCGGGGACTGCTAAAAGTATCGTGAAAACGAACGGCCGAGCAGTCCCCCCTTTCGAGGAGGAGTCTGGTCTCTCGCCGGGGCCAGCCAGTCGCCAAGGGTCCTGTGTTGTTGTAAGATCCGGGTCCCTCAAAAGGCGGCGGTGGGCGCTTGCAGCGGTTTTAGTGGGTAACGACACTGCCCAAGTGCGAACCCCACACACGGCTAGGTTTAAAACCAACCCCGGTCCTAGCTATGGTTTGGGCTGCAAATTTCCGCTGCAGAACAAAAAAAAAAAAAAAAAGGCAATACATTCATGCGTTGCCTATCCTGAGATATAACATGAATCTCGTTGTCATTAATTGCACTGGATGCCATGCTTATCTTTCCGAAAACTGCTTTCCCGTGTTTAAGAACTACAAATCAGCATAGTTATGGAAGACATAAGAAGAGAGGTTCTAAATTTCACTTTCACCATCTCGAAGTTCAGAAATCCACAGCAACTCGATCGTTACGGCATTTCCCGTCTCACACGACAAATATATGGAATCAGCTGCCACCTATGGTGTTTCCGAACCGATACGACTTAGGGACCTTCAAGAAAAGAGCATATTATATATATTTGATGATTACAAATGATATATATATTTGAAAGGCCGCCAACTCACCTGCTATTCCTCTGGTGTAGCAGGTGTCAGTGTATGTCGCTTTCACTTACCAGCAGGTGAACCGACTGTCTGTTTGCCCCTTCTTATATAAAAAAAACTTGTCAAAGAGGCACGCTATCACTGATAAAATATAATCTCACATCGCATGGGCCGTATCTAGTTACTATATGTGTGTGTGAAAATTTCCAACAATGTAGATGTCAAAATAGCAGTATAAATTCATAAGGCGGGTCACACCATTACATGTACAATGTTCTGGAGTAAACTCGAAAATACGGAGCCCGTTACAGGAATTCGTGTTTAAAAGGTATGTTATAACTTTATACTAAAAATGCGAAAAACTTTGTAAATAGTTTTCTATGAATTCGCAAATACTGGTTAAAAGATTTTGAAGAAACTACAATGTGAAAAAAGCAGAATTCCTGGCACAGGTTAAATAATCTGAAATAACAAAACGGACGGATTAATACGGATTCAATTTGGGGATGTATCTGAATGGCTTAGCAAAAACAACAAAAAACTTTCTTGAGATCTTATACGAGGAAATTCCTCCAACGATAATATTGTTTTTCGAGAATAGTAATTACAATTAATAGTGACTTGTACTACATGATCTACGATACAGATTTGGTGTAAAGAAAAACTTGTTTGAGACACATATGACGTTTAATTTAAAAAAGCTTCAGGGTTAGGCTTGATGCCCTGGGTCAATTCTACTATACCTAGTTTTCAATTATAATACTAGGATTACATGAAGCGGCAGGTGGCGCGATGTTTACGGAAAATTGGAAAATAAATAACAACGGAAGCGTTCCAATCTATTGCTTTTGCGTTTTAGTTGGAAAACCCGGGGCTCGCCAAGGATTATAAGACTTGGGATGGAAAATAGACCAGGTGGGTCAGTCAATCAGGTCTAATATTTCCTGGGATAGGGATCGCAAAGTGGGATAACTTCCTGGCAATTTAACAGGTAAAAATTTGAGGGGGTCCTAATTGATTTAGATGTTTATTAATCTCAAACAATTAACGTTTGCATGTTTTATTTATTTGCGCTAGAATAGTGCCGAAGCCTTTAAAAATGATAAAAAGTGGAAGAAAATGAGAGTACAATGAAACTTATTGGAAAAGGAAGAGTATATAACAAAAAGGGAAGTAAAAATAAGTTACGGACGATCTGAGGACGGAAAAGTGGAAGGGGTAAGGGTACAAAAAGGTTTATCTCGATTTCTGGTAAAACTACAACAAGTCCTATGGAAAAAAGTTGACAGGCAAAATTGTAGGTAATAAAAAGATCTACAACTTTCGCATTTGCACTTTTTTCACATAACTTCAAAATTTATGTGCAAAATTTCAAATAACCTAGTTTTTGGTTTCTTATTTTAATTTTTTCCAGACAAAAATTTTTACACACGAAATTTGACGAAAACTTGCATTTTTTTATATCCTAAACATATTTTTCAATCGAAAATTCTACCGTCAAAATAGCAGCTTTTTTCAAAAAGTCGGTGTGCTTTCTGTTCGTTGAAATCTGTACTTTCCGATGGTGTAAAAGAGTATACCTACATCATACATGGTAAATTTTCTCTTCAAATGAAATAAAACGAGTATGATATCAGAGAGAATAAGGCCCAGACCGTACCTAACTAGCTAACTATAACCGGTCTATACCTACTGCTTACAGAAT
This sequence comes from Helleia helle, assembly GCA_963853865.1. Classification (NCBI taxonomy): domain Eukaryota; kingdom Metazoa; phylum Arthropoda; class Insecta; order Lepidoptera; family Lycaenidae; genus Helleia; species Helleia helle. The sequence goes on along the minus strand of OY971432.1, from coordinate 16,740,777 downwards.
ATTTCATAGATATGAGACCTCTTTCTTTAACTATTGGGATTCGAGCGATTGAAAGAAGAAATGGTCTCTGAAATATCATTACTATGCTTCTTAGCTTTCTTATGGGGTCCCATGCTTTACCACGGCCTCAGACGCTTTACATACACCTTTAGATAATATAATTGCGAACTTTAGACCTGTTGGTCAATTACGTATAATAAAACGCTCTACAGTTGTATTTTTGAATTCTTGAAACCTTAATAAAGACAGTGATGAGGAGCGACACTCTAGAATGTAATAATATGTAACAAGTCATTATATACGCATGGTAACGTACAGAGCTGTCTACATACTGTATAAATTGTCTAGAACCCTAGATTCAAAGGGTTATTGTATTTAAATTGCTTTCCTCCTCCGACATACCCTGAACAATTTACGAACCAAAGAGGGTTTTCGCTCCAAAAACGATGACTCTAGTCTACGGAGTAAAACGTTTAATATATGAGATGACGATCATGCAGTGGACGATCCACATTGGAAAAGAAATAAAAAAGAAAGAAAAAAGAAAGGAAAAGGCACCTTAATGACTTATTGATAAATTTTTAAGTTATTTTTTCCTGTTTCTAGTTGTGATTGTAGCAAAGTAAGAAGCAATAGCTGGGTCAAAGAATGTTTTATATGTTAGTTGAATAGACAAACTGATATACGTACTCAGTCATGCCCTATTCTTCTGAAGAGAAACAGTTACTTCTTTTTTACGAAAAAAAAACTAAAAAGTAAGAAAATAATTATATTTTTTGAAGACGGTTCTTATTTTTTTTTATTTTTATATCTCAATTTTTTATGAATCTAAAATTCGATTACTTATTTTATTTGTCCGCATATATGGGCAGACATTTGGGCAGACATAGGCGTCTCTAATATTAGACAGCGTCGTTTTAATGAGAAGAACAAAGAAATCAAAATGAAAGGTTAAAAACCCTTACCCTTTCACACAATTTAATACATACACAATCAATAAGAAAAACCAATTAAGAAGTGTGTATATATTAAAAATAGTATACTTACATGTAATTGATAGCAATCACGACAAATTTACTGTCATTTATTAAATAATACCATTATACATCACCAAAGATCTTCATCAGAACGTCACCAAATTGAAAGGATATTATGATAACATCGGAATACCAGGTCACGTCTTGATCAACTTTATTTGGGACTACATTGGAAACACCAGCTGGCCTAGCATGAGCGCCACGACAAAAAAAAACTACCCCTTTTCTCGTATTATCTCTCTGTCTACAGTAGCTAACATGCGTTTTCAATATTAAGGACAAGATAAAATAATTTAAACTTAAGGGCCCCTTATCCCAAATTGTTGTTTCTAGATCGAGGTGTTTTCATAGAAGTCGTCATTTTAAAATAATAATAAAAAATAGGGTATAGATACATCTTTGATCTAGGGATTTTTTTGGATAAAAATACAATATTTAACATTTTACATGATCAAAAAAAATTCTAAAGTAACGTCGATTTTAAAAGCAAATTGAGTAGTATGAGACTTCGGGTAACTCAATTTTAATGAAACTTTTACGTTTAAATTGCTAAACGGGGATGACGTGGAAATAATTGGATAGATCTTTATTATGTCACTTCAAAAATTTTTGAAAAATAAAAATACTATAAAAATGGCCCTCGCGCATCGCACCACGTCGCGCCAGTACCCAGCCGGGCGTCATTGAAGTAGGACCTATGCCGCTTTTGCTCGTGAGTCTCGTGACTACGTTGTTACCGCGCATTTTATATTATTACGTCTAAATAAATAAGACGACACAGTGTAAATAATATAGCTACTTAATACTTACTAACAATTGTTGTTCTTAGTTGTAATTAGTTTGCAATACAAAACCTTTAAATAAATAGATACTTGAGTTTGTGTAGTACCTAGTTATTTAATTGAAATGGCGAATAAAAAAAGTAAAATAAGGAAAAAGAATCTTAATACAGTTTTATCACAAACTAGCTGTTGCCCGCAGCTTCGCCCGCGTTATCTTAGTTATACAACCATATTTTTTATCTATGGCTTTATTTTATAATATTATGTAATGATTAATACCGTATTTTTGTGAATAGCTTTTACATTACCGCTTTATAATTGGCAATTTTTTAAAGTATTATAATGGATATAGGAAGTATGTTATATTTAACTAATGTAGACATATTATGCCATCGCGGACTTTTCAGTATGCATATTTAGGATACACAATTCTACCATACATTGATAAAATAATAATTAATTCGGAACCGGGCCCGGCTAAGGTGTATAATAATGTAGTACATTATTTTGATCTATCTGTTAGGGTTCATCCAGCGTTTGCAATGTAAGTGCAAAAAATGTGCTTATTTATGCCATCACATCAGAAACTTCTAAAATTATGAGTGTTTATCTACTATATTATGCATGTACCTATTACCTTCCTCTTGAATAATTCTATCTATTAAAAAAACCGCATCAAAATCCGTTGTGTAGTTTTAAAGATGTAAGCATACATACAGTCAGACGCGGGAAGCGACTTTGCTTTATAGTTTATACTATGTAGTGATGTCTTCTTCCAGAAATTGTTAACACTTTAAGAATTCAAATTGTCCGACAATAAAGAAAATGAGGAACCTTCATCACAAAATATTTCTGATTTGCAATCATTTCCTAGCCCCCTCCCTACCCACAGGGCAGTGTCGTGAGGGCTATGGCCTTGACCCTCTTCTCAGAGGAGACCCGTGTCTAACATTAATCGATGATGTATGGGTCGATGAAAATGAACCTGGACCTAGCATACGACAACAAAATTTTATTGAATTTTAAAACAATTAATATAGTATAAAAGAATATGTTTGTCTACAATTTTTTAATCTCCTACAAGCATTCTTAGAATGATTGATTTTTTTTATAGCTTAGGCCTTAGGGGGACAAACGAGCATTCGGAGCCTTAGATGACTACCGACTCCCATAATAATATTAATATCTAAGGACGCTTTTTGCACCACGTCAATCTGGTGCCGTGGTAAGTTCTCGAAGAACTTGTGTTACGAGTACCAGACAATGGAAATATATTTAATATTTTATACTATACACATATTTAAGGTTTTTTATTTATAATACACATATTTAATACACATCCATGAACCAGGAACACAGAAAACTTTTTGTTCCCTGGCGGGATTCGAACCCGCAACCTCCGGCTTGAACGCTAACGCGCTAACCATTGGGCCATAGAGGTCGTCCTCGTAAACATTCACACAAGAGATAATGCAGATGCATTACCCTCCTTTACCCCATCCCCTGCAATGGGACACCGGAAACTCATATACCGCAAGAAACGCGACAGCATAGGTGTCACTTGATGCCATTATCATGTGTTCGAGAGGTACCCCTACGGTCGTGCCGGCCCAATTCGGCTGCAAGCAGCATGGCACTACCTTTTAGACCTATGTAGCTAATTCATCCTTCCTAATCCTTACTAATATTATAAATGTGAAAGCATGGATGTTTGTTAAGCTTTCACGCGAAAACTACTTAACCGATCATCATGAAACTTTGTACACATATTCTTGGAGGTATTAGAAGTAACATAGGATACTTTTTATTTAAAAAAAAACTAAAGAGAGGTGTCAAGGGACACCCGGATGGATCGAAGTTCCTTTCGATTAATTAGTGAAGAAATAAAACTATCTTATCCTGCGCAGACGAAGTCGCTGGCACCAGCTAGTATTTCTATAAATCCAAAACTAGATAACTATAACAACAACAAGATTTTGTTAGACATAATTATTAATTATCACATCTAAGAATAATTCGAGATGTCAATCTACTGCATATTCGTATACTGTGGCGTGCTTGCCGGCCGTGGTAGGTCACCGGAGTTCATATAAAGACATCTCCCGCGCAACGCAAGTGCAAAGCGATTCGGTGCGTTAAATACCTATAGTTTTGGGAGAAGGGGCCCTTAAGAACTCGTGTTATAGATACTTAATTCTAGGTTACACAAGTCGCTCATCTTTCCATACAAACGCATAACAGTAACTACTACTTGTATACCGCGGCGTGTCCCTACTATAATTATATTTTTTCAATATACGAAGAGTGTTCTCGTAGTAGCACTCTTCGTATTACGCTAACGGGTAATAGAGAAACTAGTATGTAGACATTCTCTCTCTTTCCCTCCCTCTCTTGTCAATAGATATTTCGTACGCATGCTAGCCTTGCAGCTTTCAAATAAAAAAAGAATAATCGGAGGCGGAGCAATCGTAGAACAAACATACAAAAAGAACACATACAGACGAATTGAGAACCACCTCCTTTTTGAAGTCAGTTAAGAATATAAGCGGAATCGTGAATCAATAATCATGCAAAAATAATAATAAAATAATTCAAGCGAATAAATAAAATATTTAAACAGGCGCTCGTCATGGCGCATCTGTCCCACTGGTAAAATATGTTTAATAATAGATTTTATTCAATTGAATTAAGGTGGTATAATAATATATCCTACGGCATTTTGCTTTGGGGACATGCCGCTGATGTCAATACAATTTTCATACTGCAGAAGCGGGCTATACGGGCTATCTACTGTCTGGGTCCCAGAATATCATTAAGAGAGAAATTTAAAGAAATAGACATTTTGACTGTAGCATCTCAATACATTTTTGTAAACGTGATGTATGTTCGCAAAAATATAAATGAATTTGTAAAAAAATGCGATAATCACAATAAAAATACAAGGAACAAACATAAACTTGTTGTGCCATATTTTAGGCTACATAAGGTCAGTAATTCTTTTATGGGTCAATGTATACGCTTCTACAATAGGATCCCAGAAAACGTTCAAAACCTATCGATAAATAAATTTAAAAAAACTGTTAAAGAACGTTTGTGTGGTAAAGGATACTACAAAATAAAAGAATTTATTGAAGATACCACACCTTGGGAATAAGGCGTTTCCTACATGGCTTCTATGTATAATTATATCATATTATGTACCTATATTGTATAATATTGAAAAGATTAGTTTCACTGAGTTTGTTTCGCCGGTTCTTCTCAGTGGACTAGTTTTGGAACCGGTAGTAGAGTCATTTGACGTTCAATAAGCTACTTTGACGTACAACATTGAATAAAAATATTTTTATTTATTTATTTATTTTTATCATGTGCTTATGAGCTATGGACAGCATCACATATTTTCATAAATATATTTTGTACAGATCATACCCGATATAATATGACAACACTTTTTGTTCCTGAACATCTATTACAAGATTGTTTTAATATAAGTACCATTTTTATCGCCTTACCATCGCTGTGTTAAGCATTTTTTCAATTTCCGAACATTTTTGTTCACAAAATCCTAGTTTCGATGATTTTTATGTCTGAACATCGTGTTGTAACCAGGTACGTCAATCGCGTTCAAAAGACTTTATGGAAAGGTACAAATTGGGCTGCCTTTGGTCCAACGCACAAACTTCATGATTACTAGTTATTACGCGCGTTTTCGTTCTGGTTTTAATGATTTACTATGTAGTTATATATTATTTAACAATCACACCACGTTAACCTAGCGCGTGGTAAATTCGTAAGCGTGTAACCTGTGTTACGGGTACTAGGAGCGGAAATAAAAAGAAATTTATATCATATAATAATACTCGGTACAGACATTAATCATACAAATTAATTATCTCCACATAGTGGGATTCAAACCCATGACCGCTGCGTAAAAAGTCCAGTACCCTGACCACTCGACCAGTCGGCCATTTTAGCTTTACCACTATCTCAGTTTTATGATCATTAGAAAGGATAAACGGCAAGTAATCCTAACTGCATGTGCCCAGAAGTAGTTCTAAACTATGCCAGAAGAGGTGACTCATTTAAACTTTACTTACCCTGAGACAGTCAGGGCCGTCTTTCCCATTGGGCACTCTGGGCAGGTGCCCAGCGCCCCGTAATCCACGGGGCCCCATTATAACTATCATAATATGATTGAGTACCATTATTTTTATTAATTTTTAATTTTTATTATTTTAGTCCAAAAATCAGGCTCACAGATCTCACAATTGTTGCTTTCGTCAGGGGCCCCATTATCCTAGTGCCCGGGGCCCCCAGAGGGCAAGGAACTTACGTTTTGAATAATCTAATTAAAAATATTAGTTTGCTCGATTTTCACGAGTTATCGTTCTACTTGCACTTTATTTTATTTTTAAGTTCGTAATAATAAAATGACCACTATTTTGATGTTAAAAATCAATGTTAAATTATGTACAAGGCCGACTCGAGGCTAGAAAAGCAATATCCGTTTTGAACCAATCACGTCGCGTTGACCACCGGCGTCCACAGGATATGAACTGACAAGGCTCAACCTCAAAACTGGACAGAAATCTCACCAGAATCTTCTCTCTTTAAACAGTGTTGCATTCCTCAAAATGATAAAAAAGTGATTTATTTAATTCCTTGCTTACATAAATATACTTTAATACGGAACCCTCAGCGCGAGTCAGACTGGCATTTGTCTATTTTTAACCGACTTCAAAAAAAAAGGAGGTTCTCAATTCGTCTGTATGTTTTTTTTTTTTTTTTTTTTTTTGTATGTATGTGACACGATATCTCCGCCGTTTGTGAATGGATTTCGATGGTTATTTTTTTTCCAATTTGGTCCCATATTAATTTTATTAAGATCTGACAAGCCGTTTTTTAGTTATTCCCAATAATGCCTATTTGGTTGGTTTTGTTTACCTTGATGATATGATTTTTTTATTACGTGTCGATGTAACAATTGTATAGGATGCTTTGGTAGCACACCATAGTATGTCGCGGTCATCGTAATCATCATCATCATCACCATCACCATCATCATCATCATCATCCTTTATCCATCCACTGCTGAACATGCCTCCTTCAATGAACGCCAAGACGACGAATTTCGGAATCACTAAAAATTAAGAAATAAAAACATTTTACAAAAAATTAAAACCGACTTCAAAAATACTAAACTAAAAAGTAATAAAATAACAGTTTCTTTAATGTTTGTGCTTACAACATATAATCAACTTAATCTTGTACTAATGTACAAACTTTGCGTTTACCACGTCATTTTAGTTACTTTTGGAGTGTCGTATTTGTTGCTGTACATTACCTACCTACCTACCTTGGCTGACACCGACTCCAAAAGTAACTATAATGACGTGGTAAACGCAAAGTTTGTACATTAGTAGAAGATTAAGTTGATTATATGTTGTAAGCACAAACATTAAAGAAACTGTTATTTTATTACTCTTTAGTTTAGTATTTTTGAAGTCGGTTTTAATTTTTTGTAAAATGTTTTTTTTAAAGCAAATTTCCTGATGGTTCACTTGGTAAGTTGTCAATGTCGCTAAAACTGTATGTGTGTTTGTGTAACATAAGCAGCGCCCCACGGTTTCACTTTGAATATGACTGTTAAATTATACCGGTGGGAGGGAAGCGCTGTGCCGCGCCCCCGCCTGCATGGGTACCATCATCTTGCTTGTTTCTCCCGTGAAACAGCTTCACTGTGTTTTACGGAGAGAAGGGCAAGACAGGCAGTGTAATTACTGGCACCGAGACTTAACATCGTATGTCTCAGGATAGGCAACACATCCGCACCATGGTTCAGGCCTTGACGTGGTGGTGGGGCTCAGTAGCCTAGGTGAGCCCAGCACCTTGGGCGAAGCCAATTGAGCCGAGGGGGCTCTTTGTACCCCTCTCATAAGAAGAAGGGACAAAAGAGCAGGGGGCAAGAGGTGAGGATGGGAACCTCACTCCATTGTAGTGTCAAACCTTATAAAAAAATTAAATCGGAAATTTAGTGCGAGGTTGAATTCTATTTTCACTATACTACTATGCCTATATTCAAATTGTCCTGACTTTGTTTTCGAAACACAAGTATTTAATGGATAAATGTGCCGTACACCTACTAGCTACAGGATGCCACATAAAATACGAGAGAGTATCCTCTCCACAGACAGACATATACTATCGAGGGCCCTCTTAAGGAAAACGCAGAGTTGCCGAAGCTCTGCGCCACTCTCTCGACCTCACAGGAATGACAAGTCGATACGTGTAGCCAGTTCGGTTGCAGGAGTCTTTCGCATGTTAGGGCTATGCCACGAATGCCTGACGGAGACCCCATTCCGAGTTTCAAGAGAAGTTTTCCTTCTCCAGGACCCTGATGGTTTTGGGCCAGGTTTATCCCTCGGTCACCTTTTACGACCCCCACGAGAAGGAATGGGGCGGTGCTATTCTACTCTGTCGTCATCACACGGCCAACGTAATATAAAATACACCCCATCAATAGAACAGGACATTAAGGTGTGGAAAAATACTCACAAACGGACCCCCAAGCATGTTTTATCAGATCAATTCCACCCGGACAAGTTTATTAGACGAAACAATGGAATAGGATGTTAACGCAAGTATAAATCTGACGCGAGAAGGGACAGTATTTCAGTAAGACATTCCGGTTACAAGACAGAAGCCCGTGATAAAATTGGATGTGTCCATCCCTATATTTATTGCGGACGATCCGAAAATAAGGGCGAAATGGACATTAGGACATAGAATAAGTTATGCAGGAAGAGCCTTCTTTATATCTGTAATTATATCATTGTAAGTTTAACATTTGCTTACTACATTTACTACATTTAAGTTTCGGTTTTAAATATTGGTATGTATATTTCCATTTCGTTTTTCTCATTAAGTTAAGCTAAATGTGCCTTTAGAACAGAACGGACAAGAACAGAAACCCAGAAACCATCGCTTGAATTCATCTTAAATTTCTCTCTTCTTCCATCTCCACTCCACTCCTCTCATCTTCTCTTCTCTCCTCTCCTATAAGTTAATTTATATTAAATAGTGAAAAATATATACTTTCCATTCTAGTTATTACATTTTAGTTCATTGGTCAGAAGAATTCGCTAATTGCATGTGTCAATCTTCCGCGAACAGCTTTGCTTTTCAAAAAAATTAGCGTTAAAATGATAAAGTACTTATCTTGAATTAACTAAAATCGCGCCAATAGAAACGAAAATGAAAACGAAAACGCGCCACATAAAAAATATGTAAAATTTCAAGTTAATCTTTCTGCTACTGTGTAAGTTTAGCAGTGAGGTGCAAGCAAACAATCAGTACATTTGATTAAATGTATTATGTATCACTAGCTGTTGCCTGCAGCTTCGCTCGCGTTAACTTAGATTCTGTAACTAGCTCTTGCCTGCGGCTGTACCGCATACGGATTGATAGTGATTATTTTTATATCCTAAGTTATTCTTCAAATCATCAGCTATCTTTCAGTGAAAGTACCGTCAAAATCGCCTCAGCTGTTTCCGAGAGTAACCGGAATAAACAGACAGGCAAAAATTTTAAAAAGTGCTATTTTGGAATATGTACGTGTATACATCCACGTGCATTTAGTTAAAAAGTGATTATTGTAATATTACAAACAGTTTTATTCCAATTTTATTTATCTGTATAGATAAACCGATGAAGATAACAATTTAAGTAGGACAAAAACTTGAAATTTACTTAAAACATTGCAATAAGTAGGTTCTAGGTGTCTGATAAGTCTTATCCTCTATCTTGGATCAGAATGTAATAAATTATTCAAAGCCAATTTTCGGCTCGACATATTACATAGATCCACTTTGTTGTACAATTCACATCACACGGTGATTAGAAATTCATGAACAGTTTTACACGTTACAGGCTTAGACGGTGTGAACTAATCTATACTATAATATAATAAAGAGGTTTGTAAACTTGGATGTCAGAGGTAATCTACGAAGCTACTTTTAAAAAATACTTCTAAAGCTATCATTGCTACGTAATCATTGAGTGGCAATAATTTATATAAAATAGCTGTTGCCCGCAGCTTCGCCTGCGTTTACTTAGATTCACAGCCCTTCGGATTGATAATGATTATTTTCATGGCCAAAGTTACACCTTATAACATCAGCTGAATCTATAAAATCTACCAGTGAAAGACTCGTCAAAATCGGCTTAGCCGTTTGAGAGATTAACCGGAACAAACAGACAGACAAAAATTGTTTTTTTTAATGTAAGTACCGTATATCATTTCATAGCTTTTACCCGCGACTTCATCGGCATGTAAGAAGTATTGTTTTAAATCTTATAAATACCTAAATATGGTTCCAATTTACAAACTATCATAATTTAAAGAATACTATTAACTTCCACTGTAAGGCCCGATAGTATTTTCATTTTTATTATATTTAAATAACTTTTTCGGATTTTATCGCCGTTTATTAAGATTTTTACATACCCGACGTTTCGGATACTATACAGCAACCACAAACAAAAATGGGAAGATTGAGGTGTCAGTCGTTCTAACGTTATAAAGTTATTCGAAACTATCCTATGATACATCAATATTTTAATTCAAATGAGTACCCACTACCAGCAAAAAAAACTACGAAAAAGAAATGTTATATTTTTTATTCATATATTTTATTATTATATTATATAAGTATTCCTTTCTTATAATATCATGAATTCTATTAAAAAAATATTTTGGATAAATTACTAATATAATATGGAAACAGTATTCATTAAAAACGCGTGCAATCCTCATAAGGTTCACATCTTGTAATAGATAGCGTGATCTACATTTTTTGTTAACGCCATCTATTGACACAGTTAAAAACTCCTTGTTACACTTATACATCTAATATCTTACCTTGGGTCTCAAACTATCTCCATATCAACTTTCACTCAAATCAGTTCAGTGGCTTAACAAATAAACAGTCCCTGCGTTTTAGCTGCAGAGCTCCCGTTTCCGTGGGATTTTCAGGATAACAACTATTTTAAGTCCTAAGTTAAGTTGCAAAGTATATTCATATCAAATTTCACTCAAATCTGTTCTGTGGCTTATAAGATAGACAGTCCTGGTGTTTTACCCGCATAGTTCCCGTTCCCGTGGGATTTTCAGGATAAGAACTATTGTAAGTCCTATGTTTAGTTTCAAAGTAACTTCATATCAAATTTCACCCAAATCTGTTCCGTGGCTTAGAAGATAGACAGTCCCGGGGTTTTACCCACATAGTTCCCGTTCCCGTGGGATTTTCAGGATACAAACTATTTTAAGTCCTATGTTAAGTTTCAAAGTATTTTCATTTTTAATTTCACCCAAATCTGTTACGTGGTTTAGAAGATAGTCAGTCCCGGGGTATTACCCGCACAAGTCCTGTTCCCGTAAGATTTTCAGGATAAAAACAATTTTATGTCCTGTGTTAGGTTTCAAAGTATCTTCATCTCAAATTTCACCCAAATCTGTTCAGCGGTTTAGGCTTGAAGAAGAGACCGACAGACTGACAGACAGAGAGTTACTTTCGCATTTATAATATTATATATTAGTAAGCATAAAAAATATTAGTAAGGATAAGGATTTGTCATCAAATTTTTTTATGAAAAAGAATACCAATGAAATACCTTTTTGAACGTCAATTGAATCTACCACCGTTTCCAAGGCGAGCCCACTGAGAGGAATCGGCGAAACAAACTCAGTGGAACTTGATTTCAAGGACTTTAAAATTGTGTCCAAATTGAGGACGTGCAATAGTTGTCTTTCAATTTCATTTTCAATATCATAAAATTTGATCCATAATTCGTTTCACTGGATTTTAATGTAGGGTTATTTTATAAATTGCTATTTAAATAACTAGCTCATTTTAAACAAACTAAACTCTTATGTATATGAATACTAGCTGCTCGTTCCGGCTATGCCCCGTGCATTAATTCTTTATATTTCAACCAATTTATTTATAACCTTGACAAATGATAGGTAAAACCCTTCTTACCAATCTGGGCGGGTCACCTTACCACGAGAAACAAGGCCCAGCTGCGCTCGGCGCAGCGGGTCATCGCGGTAAGAGTGATCCGGGGGTACCGTACAGTATCGTGGGTGGCAGCCACTGCCCTGGCCGGTGACCCCCCTTGGGAACTCGTGGCGGAGGTTTTTGCCGAGACGCACTCCTATGTCTCGGATAGGAGGTCTCTTGGTGAGAGTCTTACGTTGGACGGGATCCTTCGGGTTCGCTGACTAGGGCAAGAGGCGTTAATGAGAAGGTGGGGGAGGACCTGGCGCAACAGCCGTACGGCAAAAGCCTAACGGTTGCTCTGCGTCCGGTGGTGGATGCGCCGTAAGCGCAAACCCCTCACCTTCCGTCTGACACAGGTGCTCACTGGGCATGGTTGCTTTGGTGAGTACCTGTTCCGGACGGCGCGCAGGGAGCCGTTGACAGTGTGTCACGATTGTGGCGCGGCGGTGGACTCGGCCCAGCACACCCTCGAGGTGTGCCCGAGATGGGCGGCGCTGCGTTATGATCGCATCGTCGGTCATCGGAGGGGACTTGTCTCTGCCGAGTCCTGGACGGCAATGGTTTCCTTCTGCGAGGCAATAATGTCCCAGAAGGAGGCCGACGGGTGAGAGAGGAGGCCGCCGACGAGGCCTCCCCCCGTGGGCGACGAACGGGGGTGCGCAGGAGGCGCTACTTAATGCGCCTCCAGTAACGCCCCTGTGCTCGTGTCGGGTTCAGGATGGGAACCTGAGCCCAGTATGACACGACGTCGCGGGGACTGCCTAAGCAGCCGGGTAGTCCCCCCCTTAAGAGGAGTAGTCTGGCCTTCGCCGGGGCCAGCCTGTCGCTGAGGTGATCCTGTTGAATGCCTATCCGGGACCCTCATAATGCGGCTGAAGGCACTCGCAGTGGTTTTAGTTTACGGGTAGGGCACTCCCAGGTGCGAGTCCCACATAGGGTCAGGATCTACCCGAGATCCTGGCTACATGCGTAAAAAGCATTTCCCTGCGATAACAAAAAAAAAAAAGGTAAAACCCTTCTATATATAAATAGGAGCTATGACTATTTATTAATTAAACTATTTATGACTATTCATTAATCACTAAATCTATTGATGAAGACCGCATAAAATTTTGTTCAGCAGTTTTAAGTTTATCGCGAACAGACGGACAGACGCGGCGGAGGACTTTGTTTTATAATAATATGCAGTGATGTAACAATAATTGAGAGGTTCAGTACCTATCGGACTTTTAAGTTCAATTTTAGGCATGATAGGAGCTATGACTATTTACAACTAGCTGTATCTATCTAATGGATTTTTCCGCCTGGTTATAAGTATATTTATATGTGTTAAAACCTCGTAAGATATGGAAATTAAACAAGGTAGTTGTATTAAAATAAATGTTTAAAATTTTAAACTAGCTGTTGTCCGCAAATTCACCCCCCATTAACTTAAATTTACAGCCGTATTTGGAGTGATGATGATTATTTTTGTAGCCTCCTCACTTCTTATAACATCAACTATCTGCCAGTGAAAGTCCTGTCAAAATCTGTCCAGCCATTTTAGTGATTAGCCGTAACAAACAGACAAACAATTGTAAAAAATGTTATTGTAGTATAATATGTATTATGTCCTACCGTGTTTACATCCATATGCATTTAGTAAAAACGGTTATTTTAATATTACAAACAGACACTCCAATTTTATTTATCTGTATAGATTCTTAGAGCTGTATCGAGCCTATTCGAAACAATTTTTCAAACAATTTTTTTTTTATAGAAGAGGGGGAAAACGGACAGTCGATTCACCTGATGGTAAGTGAATAGCGACATCCACAGACACCCGCTATACCAGGAGATCAGCGGGTGCATTGCCCTATTGAGCACGCCAAGTTTCTTAGAGGCTAGTTTAGCCTTTCCTTCCAAATGACCACGAAACTGCACATCTCTCGATATGTCGACGCCAAGTATCCCAATGCTGGCTGCGGCAGTTAGGGGAGTGCCTTCAAATCGTAGAGGAACGACGAAGGGTGATTTTTAGGCTGTAAACACGCAAACTTGTGTCTTGTTGGGGTTAAATTGGACTAGGTTAAGTCGTCCCCATTCCGAGACTTCGGTCAACAGAGACTCGATTTCAGACACAAGTTTGTTCCGACACTCATCGACTTGTTAACTTGTTCCCGAGAAATATTAGAGCGGCCAGTGTATAAGGCATCTTCAGTGCTGTCATCCGCATAACAATAAATGCCGTAGGTTTGCAGCATATCATTGATATGCAGAAGAAACAAGGTTGGAGATAGTCCATATGCACAAACCCGGCGAGTGCCACCAAAGCCGCCTTGGTGAGGTGCCCCGGATCTTTTAAGCTAACAGGGCACCTCGACGGCTAGTCAGTCCCGCAAGGGACCGACGCCACCTCCACAGAGGAGTTACCCCGCACCACAGAACAACCCCTCCCAACGTCGGGACAGTACAATGGGGTGAGGTTCCCATCCTCACCCCTTCTTATAAGAGGGGTACAAAGAGCCCCCTCGGCTCAATTAGCTTCGCCCAAGGTGCTGGGCTCACCCTAGGCTACTGAGCCCCACCGCCACGACATGGCTTGAACCGTGGTGGGGATAGATTCGTAGAGCTGTATCGAGTCTATTCGAAACAATTTTTAAAACAAATAACAGAGTTCCACTTATATTTCGAAATTACAAACGAATATCAAAATTTTACTAATTGATATACATAGGCCGCACTAAAAGTTTCCGGAACTGGCCAGTTACATAAATATTTAAATAGGTATTTAAACATTGGAAAATAGAACTCTTTAACTGTAGAATGCAGTTTCTTTTATAAGATTGTCATTTTTTTTTACATTATGGCGCCACGCCAAATTGCGTGTTAACATAATAACATGGATTTAACTCAGGAAAATTTTCGTAGTATGATTTTCTACGATTTTACGCCGGCTCCGTCTGAACTATGAGTCGAGTGTGCGAGCGAGAACGCGAAACAAGCGATAGAGAGGCACGATCGGCCTAAGCGTTTGACTTGTGACGCATAATGACGTTTACAGACAAAACATAGGTTTTTGTATCGTGTAGTATTCCGATGTCCAGAAGTCCAGCCGTCCGGCGGTGACGGCGCGGCGCTGCAATTAACTCTCTTGTAATTAATTGCTTTTAAGCGGATATTGATGGCTAAACGATCAGAACTCTTTTAAATTACATTTTGGACATTCCTACTTCTATTTTACGAGACAGAAAAAAAGTTTTGCCTACAATTGCTTGAAATAGTATTCCACTTTGGTTGTACGAGATTCAATAGAAAAATTACGTAATAAGTATTATTAATATAATACGTAATCTTTCATATTCTGATCACTATAAAGGAAAGAAGTAAAGTAACTAGCAGCTACCCGCAGCTGCGCCCGGGTTAACTTAGATTTAATATAAATAACGAATAACGCCAAGAAGGCCGATCCCCTTGCCTTGAGATCGTCTTCCCACCTGGTCAATGGCCGACCAACACTTTGTCTACTTAAACGCGGCCTCCACTCTTGAACCTTATTGCCCCATCGGCCATCCGTTCTCCTGAGTGTGTGACCAGCCCACTCTTTGCGTGATATCGGTTACCTTAGTTCTCTGGCGGATGTCTTCGTTTCGAATCCTATCTATTAAATAATTACCCAGCATAGGACGCTCCATAGCACGTTGAACTACGGTACTTACGGACCAGTCGTAAATTTAGAGGCCACGTTGCAGCCCCGTAGGTCATCACGGGGAGAATGCATTGGTCCTATAGGATCAATGCATTCTCATAGATGCCCCTCGAAGCCGATAAGAGGATATATCCTCTTATCTCTCTCATCGGACATAATAACGAATAATGAATAACGAATAACGAATAACGAATAACGAATAACGAATGACGAATAATGAATAACGAATAACGAATAGCGAATAGCACATAGCAAATAGCACATAGTGAATTAGCAAATAACGAATAACATGTTAAATTCAACTGTAACCCCATATCATAGAGACCTTACTTTAATACCATATCGCCTCTATAAACTAAATAATATATGATGATGGATTAAACCGTCGACACTGCACGAAACTAATTTATGATACCCTAGAATACAACAACAACAATAGAATTATAATAAAACATTTTTTTACGGATTTTATCGCGGTTTATTAAATATTTTACAAGCCCGACGTTTCGGATACTTTACAGCAACCATGGTCACGGGAGGACTGAGGTGTCATACGTCCTATCATTACAAAGTTATTCGAAACTACCCTATGATACATCAATATTTTGGTCAGTCCTATCTACGCAGAAAGTGCTAACTGTATCTTTAATCTGTGATATATTATGCTTGGATTTTGATTTGATAATTTTAATAATGGGATCCCAAGCAGGTGGTAGAAGCCAGCCATCTTCTCTATTGAAATAAATGTTTTTTAATTTCAATAGCCTCACGGATCATCCTTGGTTGGAATCTATGTTCTTTTGCGAGGACTTGTGGTTTATCAAATCTAATATTATGGCGAGCTTTGTCAAGACTATGTTCACAGATGGCAGACTTAGTGTAGCGACGGTGTTTTAAATCAGCTATATGTTCTTTCACGCGAGTTTTAATAGATCTTTTAGTTTGGCCTATATAGGAGAGACCACAGTCACAATCAAGCTTGTATACTATGTGTAAAAAATTTAATAAACCGCGATAAAATCCGTAAAAAATTGTTTTATTATAATGAGTGAAATTCGCGTAAACATTAGAAAACAATATATAAACAACAATAGAAACTTAAGTTTCTGGAAACGTACTGCTGACTCCGCTTCAGGTGTCCCGGCCAGCGAAGACAGAATGCGCATCATTTTTGCCTCATACTTCGAGCAAGTCAATTACTTGTAAATTAGATTTTAATTGTAAGTTAGTTAATAAAGTATTCATTTTAAATTGGTTTTTTTTTTTTAGAGAATTAGGCGCCGTAAATTTAATTAACAGATAGCATGTAACAGATAACAGGCAACAGATAACAGGCAACAGGCAACAGGCAACAGGTAACAGATAACTGATAACAGGTAACAGGTAACAGATAACTGATAACAGGTAACAGATAAATAAATTCTAACAATAGAATGTCGGATTAAATAAAATTCATTGCGTACTTACAACATTTTTTAGGTATTAAAATTTTAATCACTTTTAAATACAGTAAAACGTCTGTCAGATCGCTGGTATAGTTACAAGTGTTATGGTAAAAACATGGCAGTCTGAAAGTAATTTGTAGCGTTATTCCTAGAATAAAGAGCATTTGATTTTGAAGAAATTCCCTTAATATTAAAAACGTCGCACGAAGCCTGGCAGATGCGATACATGTTTTTATAATATTATCTTATAAGCATTCTAATATAAAATAGATTGTGAAAAAGTTTCTCATATGTACCAGATGTCTAGCAGCCCTTTAAGAATAAGCAGCATATGAAAAATCTAACAATTTTTGTAAGAGGTAGTGCCATGCTGCTTTGCAGCAGAATTGGGCTGGCACGACCGGGGTGGTACCTCTCGCTCACGGAAGGACAGCGTAAAGTGACAGCTAAGCTGTTTAGGCCATTAGGGGGGATTGGGGAAAGGAGGGCAACAGAGCTGCATAATCTTTGGTTGTGCGGATGTGTATAATGGGCGTCGATATTCGCCAAAAGGCTTCGACAGCCTGTTTACTATAAAAAAAACACATTTTTTGAGCGAAATCTTTAGGGTTTTTAGTAATAGATAATCTTATAAATGATATTCCAATATGTTAATTACTACTTCTATGGCCTTTCCCTTTCTCTTTTAGAATCCCGGTTACGTCTCGTTCTTGTTCTCATTCTGTTTTGTACATAAGATTGATAAAAGACATACTAACAACCACGTAATAAGCTCTTTATTTTCAGAGCCAGCGACCCTCTGGTCTTCTCAAGTCGTTTGTATACCAAACAACAATCATAACAAGCTATCTGAAATGAGATATTCGATGGATGTTCTAGAATTTTTTCGGAATGTGATAAATTCCAGTTCGGCGATAAGTCAGTAGTAATTGCTACGATGATTGGTTTTTAACAGATATTGATGGCTGGTACGGTTTTAAAATTACTTTCTCAGTACACGTTCTAATCGAATGATTATGACAACTAATATTATTAGTTAGTTTTTTGAAGAAAACACTTCTTTAGGCATGTTGAGCACTTTTTGGGTGAACGAAATCATGGCACTCGCGACCGAACGCTTCCAATGTGACATTTATGACGTCATAATTCTAAGTTATAGTTTTTACTTCTATCGGCAGTCTCCATAACTGCCATTTTTTTCTTGAAAGTAACATATTGTGAATTATTTGCTAAAAGGCCAGTATGACGCGTCCCCATCATGGTTCAAGCCTTCTCGTAGCGGCTCAGTAGCCTAAGATGAACCCAGCACCTTAGGCGAAGCGAATTGAACCGAGGGGGCTGCTCTATGTATTTTGTCCCTTCTTATAAGAAGAGGGGACTAACGAGTAGGGGGGAGGATGGGTACCTCACCCCATTGCACTGTTCCGACGTTCGAAGTGGTTGTTCTGTGGTGCAGAACAACCCCTCTGTGGAGGTGGTGTCGGTCCCTTGGGAGACTGATTAATCGTCGAAGTACCCTGTTGCTCAACAGATCCGAGGCACCTCACCAAAGGTAGTATTGTTGACACTTGCAAGGTAACAATGGGTATTCGACACAATTATGTGCCGTAAAGGCGTTTCCCCGTGTTAATAAAAAAAACGTGTGAGGCGCTTAGAGCCGTGTTCTCTAAAAAGGAGATCTCTTTTAGGATCTAGGAATTTAACGACTAATTCAAAGTGAATTTGTTTACGTTCGTGGGTGACATTGATCTCTTCCCATAAAATTATCCATCTCACATGACGTGGCATGAACCCCTAATCCCTACCCACCGCCCTAGGTGTCTTCGCCGCCTGCAGTGTCCAGGATCTGTCAGCAATAGGGCACATAGGAGGCAGGAGCTACACCTTCCTGCAGCTTGCAAGGCTTATCCAGTTTTAGATGAATATGGCCGCAGACATCAGAACGATCATGAGCAAATGATGAACTGCTCCAGAAAAGAGCCTACTCAGTCCAAGATTACATCTATGGGCATCAATAATAATTTTCCATCAGCTGAATCGACTGCCTATATCCATTACTAGCTTATGAACGCAGCTTCGCCCGCGTTACTCAACTCCTATAAGTCACAACGTGATGTTATATCGCCTATAGCCTTTCTCGGTAAATGGGCTATCTAAAACAGAAAGAATTTTTCAAATTGGACCAGTAGTTCCTGAGATTAGCGCGTTCAAACTATACATAACTATACATATATAACAAACTATATATTATAATATTAGTATATAGCAAGTATATAGATATAAAGAATCATACCATAAACACGAAACCGCCAAAAAATCACCCTTCGTCGTTCCTCCACGATTTGAAGGCCCTCCCCTAACTGCCGCAGCCAGCATTGGGATACTTGGCGTCGACATATCGAGAGATGTGCAGTTTCGTGGTCATTTGGAAGGAAAGGCTAAACTAGCCTCTAAGAAACTTGGCGTGCTCAATAGGGCGAAGCAGTATTTCATGCCTTCACACCGCCTTCAATTA
Organism: Helleia helle; assembly: GCA_963853865.1. NCBI lineage: Eukaryota > Metazoa > Arthropoda > Insecta > Lepidoptera > Lycaenidae > Helleia > Helleia helle. The sequence goes on along the minus strand of OY971432.1, from coordinate 16,721,249 downwards.
TACAAGGCGCAGATCCGGCCTCACATGGAATACTGCTCTCACCTCTGGGCTGGAGCGCCCCAATATCAGCTCCTTCCATTTTACCGCGTCCAACGCCGGGCGGCTCGAATCGTTGATGATAATGTGATCTCCAATCGGCTTGATCCCTTGGCGCTGCGTAGAGATGTCGGATCGCTCTGCATCTTCTACCGCATCTACCACGGGGAGTGTTCTGAGGAATTGTTCGGATTAATACCTGCGGCAGAATTCCACCACCGGACATCGCGGAAGAATTCCAAATTTCACCCACACCATCTTGATGTCCGGAAATCCACAACATCTAGATTTTTACGGCATTTCCTGCCTCGCACTACAAATATATGGAATCAGTTGCCACCTACGGTGTTTCCGAACCGATACGACTTAGGGACCTTCAAGAAAAGAGCATACTCACATCTAAAAGGCCGGCAACGCACCTGCTGATCTCCTGGTATAGCGGGTGTCTGTGGATGTCGCTATTCACTTACCATCAGGTGAACCGACTGTCCGTTTGCCCCCTCTTCTATAAAAAAAAAAAAAAAACACGACACAGATCGTAGATATAAATAATTATCAAAATGATACATAATAAAGTAGGTTTCATATGTATCGATGGTAATCTTTATCCAAACCACATGTACTTTATTATAACCAACTAGTTCTCGTTATCATGCTTAACAGGAAGGTCAATATTCTTGTCCTAGGACTCACAGCTCTTCTAGTTCTGTGTACATGTGAAAAGGTAATCTATACTATATAAAGCTGAAGAGTTTGTTTGTTTAGTTGAACGAATCTCAGGAACTACTGGTTCGAATTAAATCGTTATTTTTATGTCAAATAGTCAGTTTATCGAGGAAGGTTAGAAGTTAAATACGGTCAACAGGAGCTGAGCATTAATGAAAAATGTGCCAAAAACGTGGGAAAAAATCCTTGGAGACCTTTTGTTGCGTGCGCTGCGTAAACGGTTTAAATTACGTAATAATTATTATGTAAGACGGAATTGTACCCCTTTAAATACTAAAAGATCCTCCGGGACTAGAATAGAGATGGGGGTCCCACAGGGGTCCAATCTAGGTCCATTTCTTTTTCTAGTTTATATTAATGATTTACCTTACTTAGTTAAAGATAATCAAGAGGTAGTGTTTTTGCTGATGATACTTCACTTATTTTTAAATCAAACGAGAGGAAACAAAAGGAGACGTTTTATTATAATGAGTGAAATTCGCGTAAACATTAGAAAACAATATGAGAGGAAATGAATTATGACGAGGTCAAAAACACACTTTCTAGGATGGTACATTGGTTTAGCGCCCGTTTAGCTTTAATAACATAAAACTAAAGGTATATAGTTTTCTTTGCCAAATGTTAAGCAAAAGCAAACCAATGTACTATTAGACAATGAGAACTTGGAACTAGTGGAGTTTTCCTACGAATAACTCTAGATTTTCTGCTACAGTGGGCAGCCCTAGCTAAATTGGCAAATAGACTCAATTCAGCAGCATATGCAGTGAGATAAATAAGACAGTGTGGGGATCTTGCATAGGTGTGCGAATGATGACGCGTGCAAGATGTATTTGTGTGTGTGACGAATGTGTGATATGGTTTTAAGTTTAATGCAATAAACAGTTGGCATCTAGCATCCAAGCATTTCACTTGTGTCCCAACTCCTGCTATCTGCGAAGAGGCCAGTCATAAATAGTACTACATAGTACTCTACAGTGGTGACCCCGACGTGATATGATCACGCAACCTTCTGATAAAGAGGCGCCAGGAATATTGTGGGGATCTTGCATAGGTGTGCGAATGATGACGCGTGCAAGATGTATTTGTGTGTGTGACGTATGTGTGATATAGTTTTAAGTTTAATGCAATAAACAGTTGGCATCTAGCATCGAAGCATTTCACTCGTGTCCCAACTCCTGCTACCTGCGAAGAGGCCAGTCATAAATAGTACTACATAGTACTCCACAACAGTTTACTGATGAAGATACAGCGCGAATAGTATATTTTAGTTACTTTCATAGCATTGTGTCTTAGGGTATACTTTTATGGGAAATGCTGCCGCCATATTATAGGCGCTGTCCGGATGTTGTATCACATCCGGAGAAAGCATGAAGAAACAGCAAATTCTGTGTTCAAAGATGTGCTAAAATTTTTATAGAAATGTTCTCACTTTTTGCTTATAACTTCTGTAATTTTAAATTTAGGACAAAAAGTAATATGAACAAATTTGTAGGCAAAGCGATTTGCTACAAATTATGTCTTCAAACTTTTTTGTAGGACGCATAGTTTCCGAGATATCGCGAAAAAGGTGCTTGCACTCCTTTTTCCAAGATGGCCGCTGGGGGACAAGGGCGGCAACCCCACAAACTTGGGGTTAAACTTCTATTGACACATTGACCCACACATGTCCCCAAAATAAAATTGCGTCCTCTAAAAAATGTAAAGCTCATGTAATATTTCAATAAACTAATACACTTTTAAAGTACTTCAGGGGCTACCTGTCTTGTCTGTCTGTTTTCCAAACCACCATTTCTAGACTCAACGTCAACTCAACGGTAGGGCATATGGATTAGTCTGGACAAAGCACCATAAAAGCTCCCGTATAAACTCGTTTATGTTCATGGTAATCACATACAAACTATCACCTTCCAGAGGCCCCAGCTAGTGTTGGAGCACCCTAACGTGACGTACGTAAACCCCAGATACTTGGACAACCTGACGCTCACCTGCCGCCGCTACAGTCGGAGGGACCCACGGCGCTACCTCAGCATATACGCCAAGACGTACAAAGCCTTCGACAATAATTATTCTGTAAGCATTACAATAATAGCATATGAATAATGAATACACACTATAACTATACGTAATTAAAAAGAAATAAAATTGCTTGATCTTGAAATCGCAAGTTAACGAATGTTCATTGTTTACTGATGAGGAGTATGCTGTAATTCGCGATGACGTCTGCATGGGTACCACCCGTGGGCGCCACCATTCGGATTAAGTTGCGGCTCCACCGTGGCGCACGCTGAGGCTACGCATGTGTGTTAAAATATCATTTGCAAGAAAATGACAATTAATGCTTAGCGTGTTCGTGGGTTGCAGTGGTAAAATAATAACATTTCCTTGCAAAGCGAAACTTGTCAAACGTTCGTAGCCTCTCCGTGCGCCGTGGTGGAGACGCGCCATTATGTCCTTTGCTGCAATGTTTCGGAAAGACGGGCAGACCAGGCAGTGTAATTACTGGCATTGAAATTACCATTTGCGTTCATGGGTGACGCTAACCACTTACCATTAGGTGATTCGTAAAAAACTTATGCCTGGGATAAATTAAAACGGGAATATTTCCCATTTCATGCTTAATCTCGTATCTATCCTCGATAAAACAACATTGTTATAGATTTACTTCAACTTCTACGAGCTACTCTCCAACGTGTACAAGCCGAGCTTCGTGACCCTCCATTTTGACAACTACTGCGACATGGTGGAGAAAGATACCTTCTTTGGCTCCTCCCTCAACGCCGCGTACATCAGGAGCACGCCTGAGGAGAAAAGGATAAAGGAAATAAAATGCCCCATCCCACCTGTGAGTATTAAAAGTTCATTGTTGGTTTTGATTTCAGTATCTGTTCTCTGTTCTTTGCAACAGAACGAAGCTGGAAAAATAGGTAGAAATCCTAATAGTCGAATCAAGTTAACAAGACGTTTATGTGTAATTATTAAATAGTTTTGGATGAAGGGGAAAAGTGGCTTCAAATGGTTAGCTAGAGACGCTCCTACAAGTCTAGATTTCTAGCATGCTTTTTAAATTTTTTCACGCACCAGACTTTTTCGACATGCTCACAAGCAATCGTGTAGAAGAAAAGTTTGTAATATATTTAAGTGGCACAGCCTGTATATAGAGATCGCTAATCAGCTTGAAACCCTCATGACCCATGGCCTTATATCATAAATGAAAATTATCGACTGATTTCAATAAGACATAGTCAATAGTGGTAGAAGGATGTATAAAATATCATTTTGGTGGTTTTTGGTTCATACAACGCCCTCGTCTGATTTCGAGGAAGAGATCCATATTGTGAGCTGAAATATCGATAATTTCAGGGTGAATACATGTTCGAGAACATCACGATACCGTACACGCCGCTGTTCAAACGCTTCCCGTTCGCCAACGGAAGGATCTTCATCAATGTCACCGATAACAAGGATATTGTCACCTCGTTCTATATTGATATGGCTATTAAATAACTTGTATGTAGCTTCAATTAATAAAATGTCTAGTAGTCAATTTTTTTTATTGAGCTACAAAGACCGTTTGGTTGGTCATCGCCAGATCTAGTGACAAACATAGTTAAATATCCCATTTTATACATCTTTAATACTATTATTTTTCTGACTAATTCTTCAGTATCGTTTTAATGTCTTCGAGAGTTCACTACGTTAATTTTTAAAGTAAAATTCTCGGTTTTTTCAATCTATAAAGGTAAATTATAATTCGAGCTTAGTGGACATGAAAAAGCGTCTGTTCGACGACTCATCACCATTTTTATAATACCTTAATATTGTGCATAATATTATACATCAAAAAACCATCTCTACTATATCAATATAAAAGTTAAAAACAACAGGGCATTTATATGACCCTTGGGGAAGTCCATTGCGATACTGTTCGGAAGCCATTTAATATATAAAAAGGCTATTATTTAAACATGATTTTACTTAATTTAAAGCAAATTATTTAGCAATTTAAAATAGATTTAGCTACATCAATTATTTTGCAATGCGATTGCGACCACGTACACGAGGTAATAGAGATAATGCAATAAACGGTACTCGGCTATCCGTGCTGAAAACCGTCCCAAACCCCTACAAATATCTGAAAACTGATTTGTTTCCCCACACTAGTATCAAATTTTTGCCTTTATGTATATTTGTATGTATCCATCTTGTGCTGGATAAAAATGGCTAAATGCTATTGAACGTTATTACAGAATCATGTTGGGACGTTTAGAATTAATATTTATGTTAATAAAACCAGGTGGGAAGACGATGATCTCCGTGCGGTGCCCGGTCCATGTTGGATGCGAGTGGTAAGGGATCGGCTGTCTTGGCGTTGGCTGATGATGATGATAATAATAATAAAACAACTTTTACGGATTTTATGGCGGTTTATTAAGTATTTTACATGCCCGCTGTTTCGGTTACTTTACACTTTTAAGCATCCATGATCACGGGAGGACAGAGGCACTATGGTGTCAGACGTTCTAACACTACTACATCAGTATTTTGATGCAGGCTTAGAATAATAACACTATAGAAACCAAGTCCGCGCGCCCATTTTGAAGCACCTTTGATGGAGCCAATAATGCCTCCAAACGCCGGCCCGCTCCGTAGTCTTCAATGTCAAAGTGAGTCGAAAGTGTCTCACGAAAATAAATATTACGACGATTTGTGTAGTTAAAATGTATCACAATACATCTGAATAACAAAATAAATGTAATAACATCACTTTTCACAGGAAATCTTTCAATATTTCGTAGTATTTTAATTTTGAGCGACGAGTGAGTTGGGTATGGGCTCGGCCTCTTGAGTGTCACATCTGTGTTCGATCATGACATGAGACCATCCCATACTCTCCGGTGAAGAAAAACCTGCATGCCTTTGAAGGTGTGTAAAGTTCACCAACCCGCATTAGGCCAGCACATCGGTGAACACCCTCTTTGCCTGATTTCGAGAAGCCCATCAGTGGCACATATACCTAAGTTTTGGTATTATCATTAAGTATATTATTTGAATTTTAATTGGTTTTTGTGCAATTTGACTTGATTGGATTAAAGTTAGTTTTATCCGAGTTTTCAGAGCTTGCATGTCATGCATTATTTGTTGAATTTTAGCTTACTCCAGTCCGTCCAAGTTAAATCACCCCTACTGGGAATGGAGGGACATTCTTTTGGTTGCATATTTTATGTCTTACTGTGGCCTAGTACTCTGTAGCAGATAATAATGATTTCTTTTGGCCTTAACTTTTTATCCAAATTGTATCATCACTACATAGTCGCTTTCTCTGTCCCTATGTCCCTTTGTATGCTTAAATCTTTAAAACTACGGATTTTGATGCGGTTTTTTTTATTAGATAGATTGATTCGAGAGGACGGTTTATATGTATAATAACATCCATTAAATAATGGATAAATACTGTTATTTTTGAGATTTCTAATGTGATGTCGTAAATAAACACATTTTTTGCACTTACATTACAAACGCTGAATGAACACTAACAGATAGATCAAAATTATGTACTACATTATTGTACACCTTAGAAAGATCTACAAAAAAGTCCGCAATGGCATATGTGTATCTCTTAAGGATAACATACTATATCCATTTTAATACTTAAAAAATGGGCAATTATAAAAGGTAGTTGGAAAGCTATTTACACAAATGTGATATTAATCCTTATCATTTTAAATATATTAGTTAGATTGAGCATTTGATGAAGTATGTTTTTCCCGTTTACACCATGCAAATTAAATGCATATCTTAGAAGATATAGCAAAATCAAAATAATGCGACACCGTGATTTCGACCGAGCCGCGCGAGCCGGGCGCTCCGAGATGCCGCGCCTCGCGCCCGAGCCGGGCCGAGCCCCGGTTCCGAAAGTTAGGATAATAATTATTATTGTATCAATGTAATATGGTAGAATTGTGTATCCTAAATATGCCTACTGAAAAGTCCGCGATGGCATAATATTTCTATATTATGTTAAATATAACATACTACCTATATCCATTTTAATACTTTAAAAATTGGCAATCTTAAAGCGGTAATGCAAAAGCTATTTACAAAAATACGGTATTAATCACTTCTTTTATAAAATAAAGTCCTTCGCCCGTCCATAGATAAATAATCATCATCAATCCGTGTACGACTGTACATCTAAGTTAACGCGGGCGAAGCTGCGGGCAACAGCTAGTAAATTATAATTAAAGGCATAAAAGAACCACTTAATTTTTTTTTCATTGAAAAGTTACATTTGGGGTTGCGTTTGTCAGAGGACGCAATTTTATTTTTAAAATATGAATGGGTGATATGAATAGTGTAAAGTTAAATCCAAGTTTGTGGGGTTGCTAATTGCAACTGTCCTATGGTCGCCATCTTGGAAAAAGAGGTTCAAATGGTTTTGACGGTTTATCTGCCAAACTATGAGGTCTCATACAAAAATTACACCAATTTTTTTGTTGCAAATAAATTATCTACAACTTTGCAGGAGCTCCCTTCATATCTAAAAAATAAAATTGCGTCCTCTGATAACGCGCAAGCGCAAAAAAATGTAACATTTCAATAGACTACTTATCACTAATCAATCAATTTTCTACAATTTTCAACTAGCCCGATTTGAACAATAACGAGAAAGTCCATCGCAGCGTTCATACACGTTGGTAAAAAAACCACAGTGTAATAATCATATTTTATTATGTTTAATGGATTTTTAATAATTATTATTCAGGAACTTTTCATCTGTCAGATTTTAATCTGTCTGTCTGCGAGTCTGTCAGTTTTAGTCAAAATGTGGAGCTGGAAGGTGAGGGTTTTGTTCTGCGGCTTCTCGTGTTATTGTATAGCCATAATATCCAAATGTTCCTGCGAAAAGGTAATGTTTATGAGTAAGGTAACAATTTACGAGTCATCAGTCAGTCGCCGAAATGTATGAACGCACATAACTTCGGAACCATTGCAACATATTAGATAATTTTTTTTTGTTGTGTTGGTTATCGTTAGGGCAAGGTTTGTATAAAAAATTATGATGACGCTTTTAGGTAAGTGCAGGTCAACGTTTGCCAGGTTCATTTATGCACTGATGGATGATTTTGCCGATGGGACCTACACATATATGACTGGTTAGTTGCATTGCTATTACGTCAATGGCAACTCACTGACCAGTTTCGGAATTCTATGGCTTACATTACTGCAATCGGTCACCCTGAAGTTGTCATTCAATGCCTTTATAATACTCTTTACCACATCACCGAAGAAACGCTGGTACCACAAAAGAGTAGAATTCATTCCACATCACGAACGTGAATTATCGTAATATTAGAATCGAACACTATCAAATCAATTTGACACAAATTCATTTCATGTGTTCTTTTTTAGAGAGTACAATTAGTCCTTGAGCATCCTACCGTTACGTACCTCAACAACACGTACATAAGCAACCTCACCGTCGTCTCCAAACGGTACAGCAGGAGAGATCAAAACAGGTACATAAACCTGTACGTTGTTACAAGGAAACCGTTTGACAGAAGTTACTCCGTAAGCTATGTTGTTATTTTTAATTCAAACTGTCAGACAAACAACGTGAACGCCTCCTCCACACAGGAGTTGTCCAGCAACACAGAACCCTCTCAACGTCGGAACAGTGCAATGGGGTGAGGTTCCCGTCCTTGCCCCTTGTCAACCCCTGCTCTTTTGTCCCCGCTTCTTGTATTTTAAGAGGAGAAAAAAGAGCAGTTTCCTAGGTTCAATCGGTTTCGTCCAACGTACTGGGTTCACCTTGGCTACTGAGCCCCACCGCTACGACAAGGCTCGAACCATGGTGGGGAACATAACGTATCTAACGACCAAGTTTCGCCGCCCACAGACGCCTACTTGAATGTGTACGCGTCGCCTATATTTTCAATATTGCAGGATTAAGAAAGGATTGAAATTAAGGATAGCAGTGTTGTAAAAGGATACGGATTCGGGGTTGCTCTTTAAGGCATGTTGAGGATCGTAAAATACCGCATAAACTAAAGCTTCGTTAAATGTATGTAGAAATAAATATGTCCTTAAAATACCCTATAGGCAGCTTCAGTTGTGTAGCAAAAATGCTTTTTGTATGTCAATAACAATATATTATAATAAACTCCCGGACTATTTTAAGGACTATGTACTGAAAAAGTTTAAGCGACATCTTTATTTATGGCTCTTAGATAAAATGTAATTACGACATAAAGGAATTTTTAGACGACAAGTTGCAAATCTCAATTATTATTATTAATTTATGTTTTGTTAATGTATTTAGCTTTTCGTAAAATGTATTTATGTGAATGTGAATTTCGAGTGACATTTTATTTATTATTTTTAACTTATATAACACTGTGTAGTTCTATATGACTTCCATAAAAATTGACACAAGCTAACAGTATGGACATGAATAAAATAAACAATATGGAATAATAATTAATTAATAATTATTGTGGGATGTGTTTTGTAATAATATCATATGTACTATCAATTTGCACGCTGTACGGCAGAATACGCGATCATTAAAACGATATAATATCAACCTTTTATGTACCGTATTTTTATGCAAATAAATAAATTTGAATTAGAATTCGCTTATATGAAAACACCATCAAGCTATGAGGTCATTTAGAATTATGCGACTCTGCAATTAATGTCTTTAGGCTAATTTTGTTTGTTTTGACGTCCGGTTATATTGATTTTTAGCTACGACGGCATTTCTATTTCCAAGAAGTTTATTGGTAACATCGAGCATAAAACTGGAATAGAGAGGTAATGTATGAAAAGAAAGTCTGCCAAAGTGCTGCGACGCTGCGCCGGTTTTGCGCTCTGATTGGCCGACTGATGGCCGATAGGACGTACATACAGATCACTGATTGGTTTAATTGCTATTACGTCAGTGACGTCAGTTTCGGGCCTTTATGGCTCATATTGCTACTCTATCCAGTAATATGCTCGATGATCGGTAACATCCAATTGCTTGTAGATATATCTTAAGTTATGTAAGAACTGGTTTTAATATTGAGTGTCAATATAATTCATTAATAAGGTTTATTTATAGAAGACACAGATTCTCTTTGGTTTCATTGATTTTATTATCGGTAACAATTTTCAATTCCTGTGGGATCCAACAGTAATGAAATTTTACCAACAAGCTTTTTGAGATTTTTTGTATGAGCTTTAATAATAATCTTTCCTTCTTTGATATTTTATTATTTCACATATTTTGATATTTTTTTTAGATTTACTTCAATTTTTTCGAGCTGCTCTCAAATGTGTACAAGCCGAGTTTCGTGACCCTCCACTTCGATAACTTCTGCGATATGATAGAAAAAGACACGTTTATTGGTTCCACAATAGTTGCCGCGTATTTAAAAAGTACGCCAAAAGATATGCTTGTGACAAGTTTAAAATGTCCCTTTCCACCAGTAAGTGTATAATAAATTTTACTATTTTATAAAAGACGGTAAACGGATAGTCGATTAACCTGGTGAGTAGTGGCAATCAAAGACACCCACAGACACTCGCTACACCAGAGAGCGTTGGCGCAGGTGCGTTGCTGACGTTTCAAATATGGGTATGCTCTTTTCTACTATATAGTCTAAAAATGGATTTTCGCTTATCCTATTAATCATATTAAAGTGAAATAGAATACTCTCATGTTGTAATATTTTCTAATTTTTAAATGAAATGAGTGCTACGTAACGTACCCGATACAGCTCCCGTATCGGGTACGTAATTATTTATAGTTTATGTAAATAAATATACCTTCATATTATATTTTTATTTTGTCATAGTAATGAAGAAGAAATTGATTATGCTTAATTAATATTATAATATTTAGTATGCGTTTTTAAATTTGTTTTATTTGCGTTGCAGGGAGTGTACATCTACGAGAATATAACCATTCCATATAACCCTATTCTGAAACGTTTTCCATTCATCAACGGACGAATCTTTGTTAACATCACATGCAATAAAAGGGACGTAGTTAGTACCTTGTTCGTTGATATGGCCATCAAATGAAATGTGATTTTGAAATAAAAGACAGCATACTATTATTAAAAAACAAACCTAAATTATTAAAAAAGCCTATCCTTTCTTTTAATCAATACTCCATACTTCTAGTTCTTACAAAGAATCTTAATATATGTTGTACTTCATAGCCAACATTGACTAGCGTCATTATTATCTGGTTTCTTCCATCCACTGCCGTTTCTTCCATACAGCTCTACAGCTCTGATAATTAATGCCATGCTGCTCTGCAGCCGAATTGGGCGTCAAGTGACAGCTATGTTGTCGCGTTTTGTGAGTTTCAGGCGGCCCATTGGGGGGATAGGGCAAAGGAGGGCAACACATCTGCATACTCTCATATTGTGTGGATATGAATGGGCGTCGATAGTCGCCAAAAAGCTTTGACTGCTCGTTCGCACTCCTAAGCTATAAAAAAACATGCATTGCACATGAGCCATTGCATACTAGTTTCTTCTTGTACTAAATCTGATAGCCTATTGGGAGACAAGAGATTAAACCTTTAATTCTATTCTTATCTATTATCCATATCGCAGAAAAAGTGTTTGGCGAATGTAATAGCTAAAAAAAAAGACAAAGCACTTCCCCATTGGAAAAATATTTTCGAATTTTTGTGCTTTTTGGGATAAACATTATTAAATGTACCGTATGTACCGTATGTAGCTTTAAGGCAGAAAAAATATTTAAAATATTTGAAGAACGTAAAAATAAGATTTGCCTTGGCTTCAGGTCTTAGGGGAATTTCAATTTGCTTTCGTTAATAAACCTTCTAGACTCTAATATTTAGAGACATGGTTCACAAACTTGCTATCACAATTTGGATTTCTCTTTGAAAAGGACAAGGCCGCGTATGAGAGTAAAACATTATTTCAAAATGTAAAACTATTATGTAAAAATATATGTGCCTTTGAAACATAATTATGAATATAAACACAAGATTGTGCAGTTCACGGTGGGATGAGCACAAATAACGAAGTCGCACTGCAGGTGGTCTAGACAAAGAATCCTATTAAGATGTGTCATCACGACTATGTTTAATAGACCAGACTGTCTAAAGTCTAGCTCTTTAATTATAAATATTAGAGGAGTTTTTTTTTAACGCCGGGAAATGCTCCGAGGCATCCCGTGGGGGAGTGGGTCTCCCCAGGCGGGAATGTGGGACTCGCTGCGCCCGAAAGATGGTAAGTGGACGCAGCTCTACCCACTAAAACCCGGCGAGTGCCACCAATGCCGCCATTGGTGAGGTGCCCCGGATCTAATGAGCAAACAGGGCACCTCGACGGCTAGTCAGTCCCCCAAAGGATTGACTCCACCTCTAAAGAGATGTTGTCCCGCACCACAGAACAACTCCTTCTAACGTCGGGACAGTACAATGAGGTGAGGTTCCCGTCCTCGCCTCTTGCCCTTGCTCTTTTGTCACCTCTTCTTATAAGAGGGGTACAAAGAGCCCCCTTGGCTCAATTAGCAAGGTGCTAGGCTCACCCTAGGCTACTGAGCCCCACCGCCACGCCAAGGCCTGAACCATGGTGGGGAATATTAGAGGAGCTAGATTATACTATACTATCTAGGTAAGCTCCGTGGTTCTGATCGTGCTGATGCAACACAAGTTAGAAATATACTTTGGCTAAGCATCTAGTAATGGAAAAAGTATTTACATTATATATTTGTATATAATAATGTTAATATATAATATGATATAATGTTGGTTCCTAAACGTTATGTAAAACCGTCGACTATCTCCAAAGACAAACAACAACATAAGAATTTCCGCCGGGTTTTTCAAGACGTCTCAGATACAAAAAAGAACTGATTTTGTCCCGGTTCTTCTCGTGATCCAACAAATAGAAAATTTAAAAAAAATCGTGAAAAAATTATTCAATTCAGATTTATTTTCATTATCCTCCTCCTCGAGTCGTGTTCCTCATTGCTGAGGGTCGTGATTACTCCGCTCCTGGAGTACTTTTGTCTTAACGGTGTTCCACCACTTATGCCTATCCTTGGTGTCGTGGAGTGCGGCGAGTCCAAAATTGTGCGCATTTGGTTTGACCATCTCAACGGTCCACGACCCCTTGGGCGTTTGCCGTATTATATGCCGTATTTTCATCATAATCAAAGACACCGTATTAAAAGTAAGTACAAAAAGTTGATTTTGGAACGCAAAAATTCTAAAGTTCGAAACCAAATATTAACTATGCATTGATATAGTGTAAATTGAAGCGGTTTGCCCATGCTCGGGTTGATTTAGAGAGGCCTGTGATATTTCTTATTAATACACTGCTTACCGAAGTATGCAAGATCAGAAGCAATCAAATAAGCCGCTTTTGCTCAACACAACACGGTGTATATTTCCACGTGCTAAGAATTTGGACTAAATTTGCACTAAAGAAATGACACCCATTACTCATAGTTTCGGGGGCAATAAATTTGATCCTCTCGCTACACCGTCTGTTTTCTCTAAACATTTGTATACAAGCAATAAATAATATCGGGATAGATTAGGAACTGGGATAAAAAATATATTTTAGGGATGTGATTTGTGTGACTTGCGAGTGATATTTTTTATCCTCGAAGCAGCAGCATAAGACTCGCCCTAGGGGCAGTAGCGGCATAGGAGCGGCAGATTTCAGACGGCGCTTCCTCTCTTAGCAGGCTGAGGCTAGGGTGGTAGATTTAGCAACGGGAAATTTGGGAAGAAATTGTTTTTTTGCTACCGCGTGGAAATGTAAGACTTGCATGTCGGTTTAATAATAAAAAGGTAATTTTACAACTTACACTTTGTGAATTATTTTCCTGAAGTTACTGACAGGTGACTATGACGAGATTAATAAAAGGACGATATAATGCGTAAAAGCTATATCGTTTGATAATATTACAGTAATATTTCAGGGGAAATTTTGCGCCTAGATTGCTCGAAACTTATTAGAGCCATTTTGTTTTTAATTTCAAACTTACACTTAAAACAAAAGGTAATCATAAGAACAATGCACTGTAAGAAGTAATCGGCGGAGTGAAAACTCCTTTGACTTGAAACAAAAGACAAAGCAGGAGGAATGGAGGAATGGCAAGTACAGGTTCACCTTTCTCAAAATACTACTCACAGAATGTTGCATTTTGGAGATTTTTGCTACCGTCGGTGGACTGACCATATTGATACAAATGTTGTATTTAGCAGTGTACGCATCCAGACTATGTATAAATTTAGATAGGCAAAAAAGACGTGTTAATTTTAAAGTGATCAGCATCGCCCATAAATATACTTATATTTCACCTGGATGTGTTTGTATAGTTTACCTGTGAATAACCCAGGCAACAAAATCAAAATCAATATTTTTTATTCAAAATAAGTACCAACAGAATATCTTTTTGAACGTCAATTGAATCTACTACCGGTTCCAAGGCAAGCCCGCTGTCTGCGTGACGTGAAGCGCTGCGTGAAGTGTCAAATGTTTTATAACTTTACTATGAATGTCACTTTTTTTACAGAAATCAAATAAGTACATGCGTTGCCTATACGACGACGTAAGTACGTAAATTATACTTTTAGAGTATAATATATTTATTTTTTGTGCGTATGTGTATGTATGTCACTGAACACTGAAATGGCTGGATCGATTTCGATGAATATTTTTGCGTGTTATCATTAAAATTCGAAAATGGTTTGGATTCACAATTCAGTCCACCACAAAATGTTTTATACAGGATAACGTCTTACAGATCCGCTAGTTACATATATTTCTTTATAAGCAGCTGAAAAAGTTAAAAAATGCAAATATAGGGGTCTAGGCTCCGAATATGATTTTGTCCCATTCGGCGTCGAGACCCTTGGTCCGTGGGGTCCTAGCGCTTTAAGGCTCTTTAAGGAAATAACAAAAAGGTTAGTCGACATCACAGGAGACCGAAGAGCTGGCAGCTACCTCGGACAAAGAATTAGTCTAGCAATTCAAAGGGGGAACGCTGCCAGTATCTTCGGGACCTTGCCTAAAGGGACTCCTTTTTATTAATATACTTAAGTTATTATATTATATTTTTTAAGGTTTTTAGTTTTAGTTTCCTTATAAAGTGTTGATATTTCTTCTTACTTCTTCACATTGAAGCAATCAAATCCTTTGTGTATTTAAGCTTCAATAAAATACCTACGAGAACGGAACTATTCTAGTGCATGGTAACTAGTGTATGGTATAATCAAACTGAAGTCGTACGAGTCCACAAAAGCGTGGATGTGAATAGCTCTGTTTAATGAAACGCTTTGTACGGAATGTTTAGACGAAGTTGGATGGCTTGTTATTAGTACATCATCATCAGTACCCAGCCAATCGAAAAAGAACCAGAATTTTAGGAAACCCCTAAACGATTGATTTACAAACCACAAAGTAATTTACGTTTAGATAAACGAAGTGTTGTTGCGGTGGCTGGTCCGTGTTGGATTGCAAGGGATTGGCCGTCTTGGCGTTCATTGAAGGAGACCAGTGGACAGATAGACGCTTATGATGATTATGATGATAGGAGCTAACAAAAATATAAAAATGTCGGATCTTCAATTTTACTTATCATTAAGATCAAAAATTTAAATTTGGAAGGTCTAATTGACCTTCCAAATTTAAAAAAAACCGCATATTATATGCCGCGTCCGCGTCTTAGTAGCTACAAGCAAACTTTTATGTTACATACATGGATAGGCTAACTGGCAGACGTGCTACATGATGGTGAGTGGTCAGCGTCGCCCATGAACATAAACTAGTTTACCTGGAGTAGAGTAATAGAGTGGAGCTTATGTGTTGCCTATCCTGAGACATAAGTACTTGGTACCCATGCAAACTCTTCCACCGGTACATTAGTACTTACAAACATTCATAATATACTGTGTACTTCTCTGCACGGTCCTTCAGAAATATAATTTAGAAAATCCTTCGCTTTAACTGATCCTTGAAAGTTAACAAACCAACAACTCGTGTAATATTTTGTGCAAAACCCACGTGTTTAAAGTTATTTAAATGCACCGCATGTATTTGCATCACAAAACATTGAATACGCCAAAGCTCGACTCTAGTACAAATAAAATTTGTTTTCATGAATCGCTGATGAGGCACAGTCAATAGTAGTCCTTTGAGGATAAATGCACGCCTAAACATACGTTTCATATATAGAGAATTGGCTTTGTACATCAACATACAAATTCCATGGAGATGCACGTTTAAATCCGGCCCATTTTTATTCGATGTATAAAAACAGCAATCGTTGACGTGTAGGTCACAAACATCTGCTCCTCGGTTTGCTACCGACGCCTGACAGGGGTAACATTGGTCAGACACCAAAACGCCTGTTTCAACTGTACGGTTGCCAACAAGCCATCGTGCCGTGATATTGGTGATATTCGAGCAGTGAAGACGTGTCAGCACAAACTTGTTTTTTTGTTAAAGATAACATTACAGTTGTATATACAATGGTATGGAACCCTCCCCACCAAGGTTCAAGCCTTGTCGTGGCGGTGGGGCTCAGTAGCCTAGGGTGAGCCCAGCATCTTGGGCGAAGCTAATTGAGCCGAGGGGGCTCTTTGTACCCCTCTTTTAATAAGATGGGACAAAAGAGCAGGAGACAAGGGGCGAGGATGGGAACCTCACCCCATTGTACTTACTCGACGTTGGGAGGGGTTGTTCTGTGGTGCTGGACAACCCCTCTCTGAAGGTGGTGGTGAGGGACTGGCTCGCCGTCGTGGTGCCCTGTTTACTCAACAGATCCGGGGCACCTCACCAAAGGCGGCATTGGTGGCACTCGCCGGGTTTTAGTGGGTAGACTTACGTCCACTTACCATCTTTCGGGCCCAGCGAGTCCCACACACCCGCCTGGGGAGAACCATTCGCCCGTGGGATGCCTCAGAGCATTTCCCGGTGTAAAAGGAAAAAAAATGGAACCCTAAAATATATGCTCTTCAGTCTCTCTATATTCTAGAAACCGCTATGTTTGTAAAGAAAAATAGTAACTTATTTACACTTAAAAGAAACATTATAGAGCGCAATAGAAGAGATAACATGAAACTACATTTGGCAGATCGTAAAACAGTAGGTACAGCTTGGCAAAAAAGAGTATGGAAAAAATGAGGGCGCCACTTTCACTTAGGTCTCATCATAATATGGAAAATCAGCAAGAAAATTTAATCAAATTGTTAAAAATAAATGTGAAACACTAAGCTTTACTCAAAATCTAGTATTTGTCGGCCAAGTATTGTCAACATCATAGGTTTCCATTTAGTAAAATATTTAGTTCCACCTGTCACCACGTCATATTCTTTTTTGGCAAGCTGTAATTGATTCAAAAAAGCGTAATTTGTATAGCTCCAAAAAAAATAACAAGCTGTCAAAAATTGGAAGTATTTAAATGCAGATCTTTTTAAGAAGAAATAAATAATTTACTATTAGATCGAGTTTATTATGATATTAAAGATTATTTTAATGATAAATTGTAAACTATAATTTCAATTTTTTTTTTACTTATCATAATTATTATTTTTCTAGAATTTCTATGCCGTAACTAGTAAAACATGACTGTGCTTTAATTTGATATCACCAAACATTGTAAAATACTAATCTTTACAAATAAAATATCTTTATCCCTCCATCCGCGAGTCTTACTCGCATGTGGCCGGTGTTTCTGACATGCTGCCATTTGTGCGAGCGACCCATACGATGGGGCATTCACAGGGGCTGACATATTCGCCACTCGGGATTGCAAGTTGCCATTCGCAACCGCCAACTACATGGTCAGAGCAAATTAGACACCCTTTATTCTCCCTTGGTAAGTAGAGCCATAGATTATACACTTATACTGGAAGGTAGAGCAGCTCTTATGCCCAATGATTTTGGAAAATCCAGCGACAGCGGTAGCAAACAATGTCCACAAGGTTGGAAAATAACAAGGTCTCCTCTGCCAGGCGTCGGTTGGAGACAGTGTAGCCCGCCATTACATAGTACCAACTATTACTTACGTTAGAATTTAATGTTTATTACTATTACTATAAATTCTTAAATTAATCCGTTGCTGGACTAAAATATGATGGCATGCATTAGTGTCGGGTGTCAGGTGTACAGGGGTACCACCTGCTCATTATCCCGGTGGGAGGGAAGCGCTGTGCCGCGCTCCCGGCCGCATGGGTACCACCATCTTGCTTGTTTCTCCGTGAAACAGCTTTGCTGTGTTTCGGAGAGAAGGGCAAGACAGGCAGTGTAATTACTGGCACCAAGACTTAACATCTTATGTCTCAGGATAGGCAACACATAGATGAGTTGCTTGGGCTCGTTCCAGGTAAACTAGTTTATGTTCTTGGGCGACGTCGACCTTACCATTGCTGTGTTAAGTGTTTGTGAACAACAAAACTGGCACCAAGTTCTACCCTGCATATCGATCATGAATGATTATCTTGGGACACAATAATTGTTGTTAAATTTTCTTGTCAAATGATCGCTTTCTAGGTTGTTCGTCCACCAGTTTTTCTATCTTCTATTTACATAAAAAATAGATTAAAATCATGGTCATTTTACTATTAAAACGAATAGACTCCTAAATAAGGCATTCGAAGGTAATGTTGAATCATTGAGCTCCCTGTGTAGATTTTCATTGTTTAGAATTTAGATTCTGAAATGTAATGTTAAATAAATTACCGATCATTTGAAACAAATTCACTTATTTCAAATCGAAATGTCCACGAGATAACTCGTCAACAAGCTATAAAACTTTCTCCTCTTTCCGTTCCGTTACCAAAGTTAAATCACGTGTCTACAGTTTCTGACACTTTTTAAATATAAAAAATATAAAAACCGTTTAAAACTGTACTTAGCAATGAATAGAATTATTGGTTTCTTTTAGGGTCCCGTTCCTCAAAATGACAAAACAGAGAGCCCATAAGATACGTTGTACGTCTGTCTGTCTGCCTTTTTTTTGAAATGAAAACTTCTTTAGGCGCGGTACGCATATTTTTGGATGAGATAAAATGTCTGGATTCGCGACACCGTTTCCACCGTTATGAGACGCTATTTGACGTTTATATGACATTTGATTTATTTATATAAGATTATGCAATATTCTTCTTCTTCTTCTATAAATGGACTCCCATAGAAATTCCCAAAGTCAGAGTGCCTGCAATATTTGTTTACATAACCAATCGTCAAACACACTGAAATGTCAATGTCATGCAGCCACATTGAACCGGCGAAACAAACTCAGTGAAACTAACTGTATTATATACATAATCTTTTATATATATATATTTCTTGTGTGCGTGTGTATGTCACTGAACTCCTCCTAGACGGCTGGACCGATTTTGATGAAATTTTTTGTGTGAGTTCAAGGGGATTCGAGGATGGTTTAGATTCACAAAAAAAAATATTTTGTACAGTACAACGTCTGTCGGTGCCACTAGTAATATGTAATTTTGTAAAATACCCGCTTAAAACTTGCAACTCCACACGTGCGCAGAGGGGAAGTACCTTTTTGTTTCTCAGTTAATGTTCGACGTTCATAATATAAACATAGATACATCTTTAAAAACAGTAAACTATAAGTCATCAATAGACTGTAACTTTTAAGAGATAGTTAGGTAGGTAGGTAGGTTGAGCCGGCACGACCGGGTGGTACCTCTCGCTCACATAACACCGGCGTCAAGTAACAGCTATGCTGTAACATATTTAAAATATGTTACACGAAAATGCATACTGATTCAATTGAAACTAGGCGGCTCATGATAGGCCATAAGGTCTGACGTCACTACGAACATTCTGGTCGCTCGGGGGACGTGGGTCGTGAGTTCGTGAGTTCGTGACTCGTGAAGTATCGGTGGCCCGCTCCTGACCAGCAAACCGTGTACACGTAAATTAGTTAATTTGTAGTGGATGAGTCTTTGATGGATTAATCCTTTTCTGATATTTAGAATAGCCTTGTTTTGTGTAATAGCTATCTTTAATTAAATCATTACTTTTTTTTTAAAGAAAAATATAAATTTTAGTTTATTATCCGAACTGTTGTTTGATATAATAATAATAATAATAATATAATAATAATATCTATGGACGCTTTCACACACGTTAATCTGGTCCCGTGGTAAGTTCTCGAAGAACTTGTGTTACGGGTACCAGACAACGGAAATATATTTAATACTTTTATACTACACATAATATATTATTTAAGATTTTTATTATATAATACACATATTTAATACACATCCATGACCCAGGAACACAGAAAATATTTTTGTTCCCTGACGGGATTCGAACCCGCAACCTCCGGCTTGAGCGCCAACGCGCTTACCACTGAGCCACAGAGGTCGGTGTGATATAAAGGTACAATATAATATATTGGATTAAATTCTTTTGTTGTATAACCTCGTAATCGAGTGTACGTATTAAATTAAACTTTGCATAAAAAAATGTGTGTTAACAAATGACTTGTATTTTTACGGGCCATTTCCATGTCAATCCCTGGACCTTAGGGGTTGACTGTGGAAAGGCTCATACTTTTGTGTGGACGTTCCAGGGTCCTCGGCGTGGCGGTGACAGTGAAAGATCGAAGCTGACCGTGCCACGTGGCTCTGTTAACCCCACTACCGGGACCACTACCGGACCCACTAGCCTGGCCCGCAACCTGGCCCTCTAACCTGGCCTACTGCCCTGGACCACCTCACTGTTCCAGACCATTATTCCGGACATCTCTGATCCTGGCGTGGGGTATCGGAAGCGCTGTTCCTCGGCATCAACCCGGAATCACCACGTTAAGTGACCCACATCACTATCTTAGTCAACTCCCCACAAATGCTAGAAATGTATAAGTAATTTTTTTTCGGAACCACACCTACTTAAAATATTAATTTTTTTCTAAATTTCTGAACCTCTTTTGTAATAGTCGGCTAGACATATTTTTATTATATAATTTAAAACTCTCTTGGAAATAAACACGTAAGAACTAACAAGTATATTACTATACACTTGAAACGTCACAATGCTGTTGCGTTTCGTGCGGTTTGTGAGTTTCCAGTGGCCCATTGGGGGCGATAGGGAGAAGAAGAGCAACGCATCTGCATATTCTCTGGTTGTGCGGATATGTATAGGCGTCGATAGTCGCCAAAAGGCTCCGAGTTTTGACTGCTCGTTTACCCTCAGCTATAAAAAAATAGATTATATCATGAAAATTTATTGTATAAGCTTATAGAACTGACTGGCCGCCATTTCCTTGATCTCCATGTCGAAGTGAAAGGACAACACTCGCTTGTTCGTATCGTCGGTTATATTCCAAACTGTCCTGCCTTGTGTAAACGACACATGCCTATATCTAAATAGGATCAAAGAATAATTTGCCTGCCACTGGTTGGTGCCATCTGTATTTTTTTTTTAAATAATATTAGGTCTTTACCTATGAAATTGCCGTTTTGTATGAAAAAATTTGTATTAATCGAAGTAATCACCCATGTAATCAATGCCAACGCAGTTTATTGATGCCCTTCTTAAAGAAATCAGCTGGACGGGAGACAACAAATTCTTCAAATGCATTTTGCACTGCCTCTCGGGTATTGAAGTTTTTTCCCGCCAAGAAATTATCCAAATTCTGGAAAAAGTAGTAAGTCTGTAGGCGCAAGGTCTGGTGAGTAGGGCGGATGACGGAGAGCTTCCAACATCAGTTCTTGCAACTTGGAGGCCGTCTGCTGTGCAGTATGAGGTTGCGCGTTGTCGTGCAGGAGCAGTGGAGACGAGCGATTGACCAATGCTGGTTGGAGATGTGCTAGCTTCTCCATCATTGTGTTCAGTTTTTCACGGTACGCATCTGCAGTAATGCTCATCCCGTTTGGTAAGAAGCTGTGATGATTCACACCGGCGCTAGACCACCAAACAGTGACCATCACTTTTCTAGGGGTAAAGTTTTCGTTTAGGGCATTGTTTAGGTGCTGAACCAGGATTCAACCAACTTGCTGAGCGCTTGCGGTTATCAAACAGAGTCCATTTTTCATCGCAGGTAACAATGCGGTTCAAAATTTTTTCATTTGTGTGTCTGTTGAGCAAGGCACGTCTCGACGCGTACTTCGCGCTAGCGATCATTGAGTTCGTGGGGCACCCATTTGTCAAGCTTTTTTACCAATATTGTTTTGACGCTAACGTCGAAAGCTGCTGCTAATTCAGCCGTAGATTGTGTATCATTAGCTTCCCTAATCGCCTTTAATTCGTCATTGTCGACCAAAGTCTTCGAACGACCGCGAGGTTCATTTTTTAGGTCGAAATTTCCAGAACGGAAGCGAGCAAACCAATAACAGGTGGTGCGTTGGTTTGTAGTGTTAGCTCCGTAAACGTCGTTCATGTTGCGTGCCGCTTGTGCCGCGTTGCTGCCACGACGGTACTCATATTCCATAATTACTTGAATTTTTAACGTATTCATGATGACGAAAAAAATTGAAATGTGATGAAAATGTACCACTAATCAATAAACAAATTACTACTTTTGGAAAAAGAATTCCATGTTTTTAAAATAAAATTAATTTGAAATTAGAATTCTTAGCCAAACAAAAATTATTTTGATTTGAAATGGCCAGTACTACAGAACGGCAATTTCATAGGTAAAGATATATTATATAACGAACGATGGAATAAAATTAAGAAATGGCAGCCATATCGTTTTCTTTCTTGGAATTCGAGTTGGTTTCGCTGCCAACGAGCTAATAGATTTCACATGAAAATGTTTAAAATTTTTTTTTTAATGGCAACAAATATATTATATGGGTATAATTATTTTTTAGCAGTAATTTTGATGGCAATCTTAATTCTTCGATCGAGATTTTAAAAAGTTAAAACAAACTGGCAACAATTATTAATTGCGCAATAATAATAATAATAAACTTTAATAAGTTATATTTTATTAGATATTCCTAAAATATCCTAATAAACAATTACTAGAATATTGTAGGAATAATTTTAGTTGACATACATTCTTATGCGTATCGAAAGCGGGGCGGCCGCGCGAGCATTGCCCAACCGCAGCAAGCCTATGTTTTGGCTCGCGAGCCTTTTTTAGCGCACAAGTCGGGTAGTGTTCATTTAGTGCGTGGCAATTATGGATGTTGTACGTTGGCAACGTGACACTTTTTTTTTTTTTTTATCTTTTACGCCGGGAAATGCTCTAAGGCATCCCGCCTGGGGAGTGGGTCTCCCCAGGTGGGTATGTGGGACTCGCTGCGCCCGAAAGATGGTAAATGGACGCAGCTCTACCCACTAAAACCCGGCGAGTGCCACCAGTGCCGCCTTGGTGAGGTGCCCCGGATATGTTAAGCTAACAGGGCACCTCGACGGCTAGTCAGCCCCGCAAGGGACCGACGCCACCTCCACAGAGGGGCTGTCCCGCACCACAGAACAGCCCCTCCCAACGTCGGGACAGTACAATGGGGTGAGGTTCCCATCCTCACCCCTTTCTCCCTGCTCTTTTGTCCC
This sequence comes from Helleia helle, assembly GCA_963853865.1. Lineage (NCBI taxonomy): Eukaryota > Metazoa > Arthropoda > Insecta > Lepidoptera > Lycaenidae > Helleia > Helleia helle. The sequence goes on along the minus strand of OY971432.1, from coordinate 16,697,961 downwards.
CTCTTCTTATAAGAGGGGTACAAAGAGCCCCCTCGGCTCAATTGGCTTCGCCCAAGGTGCTAGGCTCACTCTAGGCTACTGAGCCCCACCGCCACGACAAGGCCTGAACCATGGTGGGGTGGCAACGTGCAACTACTTTTATCATTATTAATTCTCTTTTTGACAAGAGACCGAAGCAAAAAGTCCGTTGATGGATGAAAAAAATATATGAATAGAATGCTTCTTCTTGATCGTTACACTCTTGAAAACTCTGTCTCTTGACCACAACCACTCGGTTGTGGTCGTCACTTCAGGGGTTGGTGACGCGCTCTACTATTCGTCGCCAAACATCGCGAACAGCCGCCTTTACATAATGCTACATGGTAGTAAAAGATTAATGGAAGACATGAGATACGAAGCTGTTGATGTTACAATAAAAAAAATCACAAGAATGTCCTTTAGGACATTCTTGTGATTTTTTTGGGGTGTTCACCCTTTCACCGCCGTTAATTTAATCGTCCACGACAGCTAAAGAACAATAAATAAATGACACAATGCCCAAATCTTTCAACTTTCACAAAACAAAACAAAAAATCTTACCGCTAAAAGGGGGCAAATTAATAAAAATTTTAACTGAGTTGCTTTGATAATTTTCGCAAATATGTTGTCTTCGTCGACAAAATCGCACCACTTGGAATGCACCTCGAATATACTTCTCTGGTGTACAAAGGACATTAGCGGAAATACATAAATATGTACCTGAAAACAAAAAATACAATTTGCCGTCAAAATGTATGAGTACAATACTGAACAATATAATGGTGGCGCTAGTGGGCTTGTACACTAGCGCCACCATTATATTATTCCACCTGAAAAGTAATTTTGAACTTTTTACCGTATACGAATTATCCACCGGTTTCTTTAGAGTTCCAAGCATGGTCATATAATACAATGGATTCTTGCGAGTGCAGCGTCTCGTCACAAAAGTGATGTTGTCTATGAAATTAGGGTCATTGTAGTCAACCTGTAGCCTCTGGTATTCCATGTATGGAATCTGCGGTATTAAGTAAATAGATATTTATGATTCCTCATACCCCTACATCAAAGTAATTTACGGATTATCAGCCTGTAACGCTTTACTCTAAGTGCACTAAGCTATCCTTACCGACTCTCATTGTAAGATTAAAAGAAAAACATCTGTCACGGGTAGTAGGGACACAAAATAAATTTAAGGTAGATATATATATAAGTGCATATCAACACTTCACCCAGGGTGGACACGCGTAAACTAGACACCTGAGCACAATAGTTTAAGCTCAGATCAACTAGTGTGTATTAGCACCTTTTGTGGCAAAGCAGCTTTGCTATATTACAGAGAGGGACAATACCTTCAAGCATATAACCGGAAAGACTAGTTATGTGAGCCATAAAATTCCGAAACTGGTCAGTGATTTGTCACTGACGTAATAGCAATTCAACGAACCAGTGATCTGTATGTACGTCCAATCGGCCAATCATCCATCGATGACCATCAGTCGGCCAATCAGAGCGCAGAACCGACGCAGCGTCGCAGCACAAAGTCGAAATTTGTTTTCATACAAAACGCATAACATTACCGCTTTATTGTATACTCCGGTCATATGCTCGATAGACAAGCCTACTACTAAGATGTGCTAGGGGGCTAAATGTGTATTTTTTCCTACTAATTAAGTTATTAAATAATGCTGTTAAGTTTTGACTGGTCATTTGACCACAAACAATAGATGACCACACAAAGTCAATTAGTGAAAAAAAAACGCATTGGCTTCGTGTGACCCGGCTGCCAGTTTATTATATTATGTGAAGTATAAAATAAAAAATAAGAATCACCTTTTCATAAGCACACCAAATGTCCATTGCAAACACAATTAAAACAAATACGCGTACCAACATCATAACATTCACATAATATGAAGCAAAAATATAAAATAATTTTAATAATGTCACATTCGAGAATAAATAGGAATGATTTGAATATAACTATGTAGTTCCGTGACATTTGAAATATGAATGCTTGTTAAAAAGCTATCTTATGTTGTATTTAATAGTTCATATCATACCTGATGGCTTATCAGTCTTGTGCCATTAAAAATCACTAGCTGTTTCCCGCAGCTTTGCCATTATATACACAATTTTTATATACAAGTTTAACGGTGGGAGGGAAGCGCTGTGCCGCTCTCCCGGCTGCATGGGTACCACCGTTTTGATTGCTTCTCCCGTGAAACAGCTTTGCTGTGTTTCGGAGAGAAGGACAAGACAGGCAGTGTAATTACTGGCACCGAGACTTAACATTTTATGTCTCAGGATAGACAATACATGACTGAGTTGCCTTTTTTTTTACGCCGGGAAATAGGCGGGTATGTGGAACTCGCTGCGCCTGAAAGCTGGTAAGCCGCCACGACAAGACCTGAACCATGGTGGGGACACTCATATTAACCTGTAAGAATAAATAACTAAAATCAATTTCAGTTTGGGGAAAACTGCTTTATTTATTACACGTCGAGAGTAGAGCACAGCTTCGCGTGGCTTGCAATGGTGAATGTGGTGCATTCCAAGGGTTGCTAATTTGTGGGACTTATCCAAAGCATAATCGACTGTTTTACGTGTCACTGCTAGAAATGAGTCTCTTCGTAATCAGGCGAAAGGAATATTAATAAAATAAAAATCTTAAATATATGTATAGTATAAAAGTATTAAATATATTTCCGTTGTCTGGTACCCGTAACACAAGTTCTTCGAGAACTTACCACGGGACCATATTGACGCGGCGTAAAAGCGTCCATAGATATTATTTTAAATAAAAAATATCTTATAGCATACAGGAATTTACTGGACATCAATCATTCAAAAGTCTTGCAATGAGGGCGAATTTAAATAAATCTTTTTTTTTATGTTAGTTGGATAGGAAAACTGGCAAACGCGCCAGTGGTCGACGTCGCCCATGAACATAAACTAGTTTACACTCACAGCGGGGTGGTACCTCTCGCTATACCGGCGTGAAGTGACAGGTAGGTAAATGAGTTTCCGGTGGCCGTTGGGGGATAGGGAAAAGGATGGCAACGCATCTGCATAATCTCTGGTTGTGCGAATGTCTATGGGCGTCGATAGTCGCCATAACGCTCCGACTGCTCGGTTGCCTCCTACGCCATAAAAATGCACTACGAGTATAATGAACTATATAAACATAAATGTATAGTTATAATAATCATTGTTATCGGTAATCTATTCTGTGTATCACGTTAGGTGTATAATTACACGGTATGTGGTTTATTACATTTGGTTGAATTCAGACTAATTCCGGTCTAAATTGTTAATATCCTACGGTGTTAGATTGAAAAACCTTGACAGTCTAATAATTTTTCACAAAATGAATAATAACAATGCTGTCCAGTAATTTCCTGTATCATAAATCAAAAATCAAAATCAAATTTTTTTTATTCAAAATAGTACTAATACAGTATATTTTTGAACGTCAATTGAATCTATCACCGGTTCCAAGGTAAGCCCACTGAGAAGAACCGGCGAAACAAACTCAGTGGAACTAATCTTTTCAAATAATATATATTAATAACAATTTTAACATCTTATCTTGAAATGCCCGGGAGGAACGCCTTATTCCCAGGGTGTGGTATCTTCCATGAAATCTTTACTATCATCATCATCATCGTCATCATCAGCCTCTATGTGTCCTGATACAAATAAAATATTTATTTAAATTCGCCGTCATTGCGAGACTTTGGCGAACAGAGACTCGATTTCAGACACAAGTTTGTTCCGACACTTATCGCAGGGTGCTGTCATCTGCATACCGCAGCATAGCATGTGATATTTATATGCAGAAGAAACAAGGTAAGAGACAGTAATATCAGCCTTGGGGAACACCAGCATTTACAGATTTGAGGTCCGAGCATTCACCGTCGACATTGAGCTTGAAGTTTCTGCCAAACAACTGATGGTCTTTTTACATAATTTCTCGGGAAGCCCATAGAATGGTAGGTTCGTTAGAAGCGCTTCATGCGAGACCCAATTAGAGGCCTTCGTTAGGTCCATACTAACCACTAGCGCTTCCCCTTTGCTCTGAACTGTTTCTAACCATCGCTGTGTTCAGAAGATTAGAAGATCACCAGTGGAGCGATTTCTTTGAAAGCCATATTTTGATCGCTAATCAGCTGCTGCTGCTCCCCTAAATACTGCCGGAGCTGGCAGTCAATTATGGATTCCATAATCTTAGAGAACAAGGAAGTTTTTTTTACGTTAGTTGGATAGGCAAACTGGCAAACGTGCCACCTGATGGTAAGTGGTCGACGTCGCCCATGAACATAAACTAGCTTACCTAGAACTAACCCAGGCAACTCATCTATGTGTTGCCTATCCTGAGACATAAGATGTTAAGTCTCGTGCCAGTAATTACACTGCCTGTCTTGCCCTTCTCTCCGAAACTCAGCAAAGCTGTTTCACGGGAGAAACAAACAAGCAACAAGGAAGTTATAGCTTTCGATCTATAGTTGGACAGGTTTGAGCAGACAACAATAGTCTAGTCGACAAGTTGAAAATGGTACAAAATAGAGATACTGCTCTAAAAATTATGTGCGATAGCTCATTGGATCCGGAATGAAGCCTAGAAAAATGTGCTAAAAGCATGTATTAGCACATAATTATAGTTTTAAAAAAAAACTAAAAAACACGCTTTAATAGCAAACCGAACTATAAATTTGAAAATAATTTTTTATAGAAGAATTAAATGGGTTAACAAAATAAATAAATGATATTACTTATTGTAAAAAAGCGTGAGGTGCTCGATATTCATTGTTAAAAATATTTCATCGGTATCTATTTTTTTTTTTAAAGTAAAGTTAGTATAAAAACTTAGTTACAAGCACCACGCTTTTTTACAATAAGTAATATCATTTATTTATTTTGCTAACCCATTTAATTCTTCTATTAAAAATTATTTTCAAATTTATAGTTCGGTTTGCTATTAAAGCGTGTTTTTTAGTTTTTTTTTTAAACTATAATTTATTTTTTACTTTTTGGTGTCAATTTTTTTTTAAAGATTTTATTAATTTAAAGTACTCAACTAATGGCAATCACTTTAGAAATGAGTGAGAGACTAAAAACAACACAAGTGATGTGTTGCGCGCCTTATGCCTTCCTAGCATGTGCTATCCTGATTATCCTGATCAGGATATTGGAATAATTTTATCAAATTATTGTATTGTCATCGGTCCTCGATAAATCTACAAAGTTTGAATAAAATCTGGCCGTTTAAAGTGGGTCAAAATCGCGCCCAAAGAAGTCGGTTACAAACAAACATACAAACATACAAACATACAAACATACAGGTGAAGCTAATAAAAAGCGTGTAAAAAATTGCAAAATTTATAAACAATTGAAGATGAAAAAAAATGGCATTTCGTTTTCTGCCAATATTTCATAAATTATTAATATTTAAGAAATTTCAAAAAAAAAGATTCTAAAAGAGGAGGAAATTTCCAATAAAAAACTCCTTACTCCCGGAACTCTATCTCCATTATTTATAAATTTAATTTAACGCTGAAAATAGGTCTGCGCACGACATTTTTAGGTTGCACGCGTGGCGTCAAAAGCGAGTACGGCACATTAATTAATTTATTTAAGGTATTGATTTTTTTTTTTAATTTGAAAAAAATATGGTGTGTTCTATACTATAAATAATTTATTCCCGTTAGAAATTTTACTTAAAGAAAAACTGAAAAATTCAAGTAATGTCTTCAAGTACAAAAAATTATTATAAACAATTAGTATTTTTTAAATTTTTATGGCATGATCTTATTAATTATGTATATAAAAAGGCTTTACGAAGCGAAAAAATTTTGCGAGAATTATTAAAACATTTCTTTTTTTCATTTACAATTGAGACGGAAGTTCGAGAAAATTTTGTTAGTTAACAATAGTTTAACTTGTTGAAAAATTAACTTTAAGTAAAATTTGTAACGGGAATAAATTATTTATTGTGTTCAGAACACACCATAATTTTTTCAAATTTAAAAAAAATATATTCAATACCTTAAATAAATTAATTAATGTGCCGTACTCGCTTTTGACGCCACGCGCGTTGACAACCTAAAAATGTCGTGGCAGACCTATTTTCAGCGTTAAATTAAAATTATAAATAATGGAGATAGAGTTCCGGAAGTGAGGAGTTTCTTATTGGAAATTTCCTCCTGTTTTAGAATCATTTTTTTTTATTTCTTAAATATTAATAATTTATGAAATATTGGCAGAAAACGAAATGCCATTTTTTTTCATCTTCAATTGTTTATAAATTTTGCAATTTTTTATGTACTAATACACGCTTTTAGCACATTTTTCTAGGCTTCATTCCGGATCCAATGAGCTATCGCACATAATTTTTAGAGCAGTATCTCTATTTTAGACCATTTTCAACTTGTTGACTAGACTACAAGGCAGAAAAGGTACCGAGAGTTACTAACTTACATCTCAGGATAGGCAACGAATAAATTGTCTTTTGAGTATGTTAATCAAAGGCGACGGTGAACAGTAATTAAAAGTAAGCCTGCAAGTTTGCCTTTATACTGTAATTAAACTAAGTATGTAGTATTGGATGCGAGTAGCAAGGGATCGGCCGTCTTGGCGTTCATTGAGGGAGGCCTATGTTCAGCAGTGGACGGATAGAGGCTGATGATGATGATGATCAGCTACCAGTTCAATTGAAAAATGATATTCGTTTGATAAAAAGTATTGGTAATGGTCTTTGGCTATTTATATTTGAGGAAAGTTTATTTTCTATTTCAGAGTTGGTAGTTCTGTAAACTGAATGTGATGTAAATGAAAGTAATATTTTCAATATAACATGTATTTATTTTACACAGAGTTCTTGTATTTATAGAATTTGTCGGCATCCATTTCCTTCACTTGTAAGTCCATGTATCCAGAGAAGATTATTTTGTCGCTCGGATTGGTAATGTTTAAAAACAGGCGTCCTTGTTTGAACGGTAAAGCTCTTAAATAGTTACCATACGGCGGCGTCAAGTTGCCCAAGACATGCGGTCCCTGGATCGCAGTAAAACATTCATTGGAACTATAATATCAAAACAATTCAAATCAAAATACCTATCTTTATTCCGTAGGTATCAACTTTTACATTTGAAATACGTCAAAGAATAAAAACAGAATAATAATTATTAGTATTATAAGTTTCGGTGTCGCCCGCAGCTTCGTCCGCCAAAATTTAGGCAGAATGATGACTTGTGCAGACTGTAACTCAGTCCCCACCATGGTTCAGGCCTTAACGTGGCGGTGGGGCTCAGTAGCCTAGGGTGAGCCCAGCATCCTGGGCGAAGCTAACTGAGCCGAGGGGGCTCTTTGTATCCCTCTTATAAGAAGAGGGGACAAAAGAGGGCCGAGGATGGGAACCTCACCCCATTGTACTGTCCCGACGTTGGGAGGGGTTGTTCTGTGGTGCGGGACAACCCCTCTGTGGAGGTGGCCTCGGTCCCTGGCGGGACTGACTAGCCGTCGAGGTGCCCCGGGGCAACTCACCAAAGGCGGCACTGGTGGCACTCGCCGGGTTTTAGTGGGTAAAGCTGCATCCACTTACCATCTTTCGGGCGCAGCAAGTCCCACATACCCACCTGGGGAGACCCACCCCCCGCAAAAAAAAAAGACTAACTCAGTAATAATGTGGCGTTATACTGGTGAAAGAATTTGTTAATGGGATGAGTAGTTTCAACGACCTACATCGAAATATAAAACATTACTTCTTTATAATCTCTGTATATGTCGCAGGGAAATGAGGATATCAGTGATTTCACGAAATCCCTAGGGATATCACGAAATCCCGGCAGATGTTGAATATTCTTATTTACGACGTCTTCTTACTAAACAAATCTAGTGATATGACAAAATACTAATATAAAATTAATATGTCGTTTCACTCAACAAAATCTGGTGAAATGTCAGAAAAGTATATAATTACTGCCGAATAAAACCCCCCCACCACGTCAAGGCCTTAACCATAGTGGGGATTATTACACCTTGACTTAACTTATTATAAAACCTTTTTTTCGCCGGGAAATGCTCTTAGGCATCCCATCATAGGGTAAGTGGACGCAGCTCGACCCACTAAACCCGTCGTTAGGTTCCCGTCCTCGCCCCTTGCCCCCTGCTCTTTTGTCCCCTCTTCTTATAAGAGGGGTACAAAGAGTCCTCTCGACTCAATTAGCTTCGCCCAAGGTGCTGGGTTCACCCTAGGCTACTGAGCTCCACCGCCCGACAAGGCCTGAACCATGGTGGGGAGATATATTAGAATACCGAATACTTACTCGGTTTACTCGTCTCTAGCCCTTAAACAAGGCCCATAGTCTTATGTTCACTGTCTGGACCAGAATATTAGTACAGATAAGATTATTATCTTAAATTACTTATTTTAGTTTTAACTTACCGGTGCAAGCGGGCAGGTCCATATCTGTGAGTAATTTCGGACCGACTTGAGAGCTTGTCCGAGCAATATGTTCTCCTTTAATGCGTCACAATAGTTGCGGCTAAATTCGACGAAACTCCGTTTGTAAACGTTAGACAACAGCTCGTAGAAATAAAGGTGAAGCTGAAATCGTTAAGTTATTAACTACGTACTACTAGTAATATACAGGGTGTGTCGTAAATAGTGGTCCAACGTTAAGTCAATTATAGTACAGGTATTCACCTATCACATTATTTTTTTTAAACCATTTTTAGCCATTGGTTTTGGAATTATCATTTATTTTTTCAATATTTGCCAAAAATCAATAAATACTTTACTAATGTGACTGTAACTTTTACAAATGACATTATTTTTCAAGTCTGTTTTTTGTATTGCACGGGTGAATAATAGTACTAGCGAATGCAATTTTTACGAATGCGAAAATTAAAACAAAAATGTAAGCTCTAAACAAAAAAAAAGAAATTAAAAATTCTAAAATTTTAATCCTTGCTTTTAACAAATCATCCAAATTTAGATATGAGTGGTGTAAAAAAAATGTGCTACGCAGTCCGTGCCCATTATTTTAAAAACTTGTCCATTTACTGTAGTTTAAAAAATAAATAGAATTATTGTTGCACTTTACATGTTAAAAAACCCAAATATTGCATTTAACTACAAAATGGCTTAGGTATTAAAAATGCAATAATTACATTTATCGCTATGGCCAAGACATTTGGACCCTATTGGAAGTTCTGCGTGCTGCTATTCCACGAACTGATGTAGTGGGGTCTTCGTTGATGCATTCCAATACCACGTTGTCATTGTAGACCCCTGGTCTTCCTTTGCTTCTTCCACCCAAGCCACTGCCAAGTATCCGTCCCTCGGAATATGCGGTGTGAATTCTTCCGAATACACAGTGATCAGGATGTCGACGATCTGGATATCTTTCCGCGTAAAGTCTAGCTGCCGCTCTGCCATTGCCTCTGCATTCACCGTAAATAAAATGCATGTCAGCATATTCACGCGGTTCATACTGAGAGCGAGAGAGATTTGCATTCAGAGACATCGTGAAGTTACAATTATGTGAGCAATGTCGTAAACTTAACACTAAATCCAAACAGAAGGCAAATCAGAGTCCAGTAAGAGAGCAGAAAATCACAATGTCGTAAGCTTCACAAACAACTAAGTCCAAACAGAAGGCAAATCAGAGTCCAGTAAGAGAGAGCAGAAAATCACAAATAAACGGCGTAAAAACGGACAAACAGTAGCAGCTAAAGTGACGTACGAGATCGCACTGAAGGGTTCGTTTAATTCTGATCGATCGTAGATCCCTCCTACAATCTGTCTCTTTTATCCCTTTTGTAACATTTAGTTCTTCCGTTTCACGCTTTTGTTAGAGCTACTACACGTTTCAACGAGTCTTTCGTTATTATCAGGTTCCAAGAATTTCTGCCATTTTTTACCTGAGACGTGTTTGCGGTCGTAAAACTATTGTAAATGAGTTGCTAAATGCTTTAATGTGGTTATAAGTTAGGAATGATGTAAGAAACTACTAAGTCTATTTCTTTGTAATGAAGCCATTTTGTAGATAAATGCAATATTTTTGTTTTCTTGTATCATGTGCACCTAACATTTTTTTTTTAAACTACAGTAAATGGACAAGTTTTTAAAATAATGGGCACCGACTGCGTATATTTTTTTTTACACCACTAATATCTAAATTTGGATGATTTGTTAAAAGCAAGGATTAAAATTTCAGATTTTTTTTTTCTTTAGAGCTTACGTTTTTGTTTTAAATTGCAATTGCTAGTACTATTATTCACCCGTGCAATACAAAAAAAATAATGTCATTTGTCAAAGTTACAGTCACATTAGTAAAGTATTTATTGATTTTTGGCAAATATCGAAAAAATAATGATAATTCCAAAACCAATGGCTAAAAATGGTTTAAAAAAAATATGTGATAGGTAAGGTACTATAATTGACGTTGGACCACTATTTACGAACCACCCTGTAGTTCAATGACTAAAACAAGTTAAATATTTGATTATAATAATAATAATATCTATGGACACTTTCTGGTCCCGTGGTAAGTTCTCGAAGAACTTGTGTTACGGGTACCAGACAAGGGAAATATATTTAATACTTTTAAACTATACATATATTTAACATTTTTATTATATAATACACATATTTAATACACATCCATGACCCAGGAACACATAAAATATTTTTGTTCCCTGGCGGGATTCGAACCCGCTACCTCCGGCTTGAGCGCCAACGCGCTTACCACTGAGCCATAGAGGCCGTCAATTTCAATTCATTGGCAGATAGGTGATATAGTAAGAAGTAAGTTAGGTTACAAAAATAATCATCATAACTCCAGCTGTTTCAGAGATTAGCCGGAACAAACAGACAGACAAACAAATAAAAAAAATTGTTGATGTAAGCATCGTATAATATACTTTCATATGCATTTAATGAAAAGCTGTAAATTTGAAATAATAAACAGACACTTTAATTTTATTTATTTAGGTACGTATATTTATTATTATTATTATATTTTCTACATTAATAATTATCATCTATATAAAAATACCACCAGTGTTTTCGTAAAACATTAGTGCTGTGTTTCAGACAAAGCCCTTTCTTTCTGAAGCTCAGCTGCGAGCACTTTAAGGCTGCGGGCAACAGCTAGTGTGTCATAGATACATAAAATAAACACTGTGGTAATACTGTGGGAAAAAAATATTGAATTTCAATGAAAAAAAAGATGATTTATTTCACGAAAGCGGGTGGGCCTTACTTGTAGTTGTGATGCGACAGACGTGCGTTCTTGTATACGTAACTACAGGGAGCCTATCAGCACAGCGTAAGGAACAACAGTGGGACAAAGCGTTTGAAGTCACGCGAAATGCCGCTTTTGTGTAAACAAGCATTCGTCATTGCTGCAGGGTTGTCACAATATCTACATACATTTTATATCATCCGTACTACACTTGTTTATTCGTAGTGTATGTGTATATAGAGTACCAGAAATAAAAATATTGGAGTATATCTTATCTTATCTATATACAGGGTGTCCCGTAAGTAGTGGACCAACGGGGTGTGGGTGAAAGGGGGAACTATTATACTATTATATATTATATAAAAAATTCGTGTCACGATGTATGTTCCCGATAAATGCGATAAAATTTATCTCAATATTTGTTATTGCATATTAAATGTTTATATTTTGTTACTGTGTGCAGATGTCAAATTCTCAAGATGATGTCAAATCCAAAAATCATTTAGACAGAAAGATGACGTATTAGACCTTCATTATTAATTGACGACCTATGTACCTCAATGGTAAGCGCGTTGACGCTCAAGCCGGAGGATGATGACAATTTTATAGTGTAAATATGTTACTCAGTGTAAAGATCGGATGAGAACTTCCGAAGTGGGTTACGTTTGTGTCTTGTGAGTTTTGAATTTAGATGTAGGATTTTTTGGAACGTAACTACGTAAGGAACTCCTTATCGCGCGTTGCGAAAGGGGGCTAGACGGAAAAAATAAAGACGAAAAGTTGGCACGACACTTTTCGCTATAGTGTGTGAGTATTTATACACACATGAGTGTGTGTGTGTGTGTGTTTATTATATTATAAAAGTTTGAAACATATTCTATTGGCAGATTTACATAAATGCTTTAAGAATTATACAATTTAAACATGTTTGAAAAATTAGATATGTAAGTAGTTTTCAATATAACACATTCCACGTACCTACCTACAGTTGACTTAATTTGACTTGCAAAAATTGTTGGTAATGTGTTTTATTAATAGGCCTTTACCTTTTTTTAAGACGAAAAGTTGTAACGACACTTTTTGCTATAGTTGTAAGCCGTGCGGCGTGCGGGTGTTTCTCTATCTGTCTCTCTCTCACATTGTGTATGTATGTGTGAGTGTGTTTGTGTGTGTGTGTGTGCATGTGTGTGTATGTACTTTTTTTTTGTTTGTTATTACAATTCCTTCAGTAATTAATCGAAAGGAACTTCGTTCCATCCGGGTGTCCCTTGACACCTCTCTTTTTTTTCTTTTTTTTTCTTTTTATATTAATAATTTAAATTCTAACCTTGTATGAGTTGTTAAAATATTGAATAACATTAAATACCGCAGTAAAAAAATATAAAGGATTTTGACGACTGTAACGTCGCGTAAAAAAATTAACACGATCTAGATAATTCTGGTCATTGTAGACGGCAGTGGCGCGCTGACACTCCATGTACGCCATCTGAGGGTTTTATCAAAATAGGGAATTATCAAAAATTATCTTCTAGAATAGTCTGTTGAGATCTAGAACGGACAAAATTGACAAATGGAAAACCTGTGTGTGAGACGATCAAAACACCGTAACTTTAGCAGATCGTGGGAATAAGTCGTTTTCAACGAGACATTGTTTTATTTGAATACAAACAAAATTTAAGAGATTTCTACTTTTGTTTCGTCCGTTCATATCTGTGGTGGTAGATTAAACTGACGTTTTATACGCTACGTCACATAAAAATAACTTTTAGATTTTTCTTTTGCTTTTTTATTACGTTTTTTTTTTTGACAAAAGAGCAACCCCTAAGATTTTTCTCGATTTTTTAAGGGGAGCCTGCATTCCAATGTTTTTTTACCACCATTTTTATTGGTTATTTTTTTACGTGTACAAGTTTGTTTCCTACGCAAACACATAATTTGATTTGAGACAAAAAAAATGCTGGTCATTTGGACCTGAGCTGTCCATGTACAATGTACATGTCAGAACATTTTCTAGGTTAGTCACTCTTCCCCGTCTTTGTCCTGCTGGATGACAGTTAAAAATGGTTAATTGTCGACGCCCAAAATCAAAAACGACTTTTTGTTTATAGGTATATTTGTCAAACGTACTTAAATGGATTAGTCCCAGTGCGAAAGTGTTTTCTATATTTTTATGTATACATTTAATTATGAGGCTTAGTTAAGACCATCTCCAGGAGTGGATGGTGGAGGGTTTGTTCTGTGGTGCGGGACAACCCCTCTGTGGAGGTAGTAGAGGCCGTCGAGGTGACCTGTTTGCTCATTAGATCCGGGGCTCCTCACCAAAGGCGGCATTGATGGCACTCGCCGGGATTTAGTGGGTAGAACTGCGTCCACTTACCAACTTTAGGGCGCAGCGAGTCCCACATACCCACCGGGGGAGACCCACTCCCGCGCGGGATGCCTCAGAGCATTTTCCAGTATTAAAGAAAAAAAAAACAAAAGGAGTGGATGGTACTAGTTGATGCGAATGGGAGGCAGTCTTAACGTTCATTGAAAGTAATCTTGCTAAATATAAGTTAGTTCTTTATAAGAAATCCAAAAACATCACCTTTTCATTAACACTTTGATGTATGACAAGCGAGATAACGAAAATAATAAATATTATATATTTTACGAACATTTTATGTACAAACTGTATTTTATGTGAAAAAAAACAAACACGGATATTGGAAATAATACCTTTACAAACAAACACTACATAAAAATAATTTATTTATTTAAAATGTTTGCAATTTATACAAATTGTTATTCTATTATAATACACACAATCGTTTTTATCTAATCCATTAATCTTTTAGCACTAATTTACAAAAAAAATATATGTTATGTGCTGAGCATCGCTCAGGCCCGATACCCTCTTCTCAGGCCTGAGGACCTCCGCGTCCTCCGCTAAGATCTCCTTTAAACGAGCGGCGAGGGCATCCGCTTTCTCGCCGCTCGTGGACCCGGAAACCTCGATCAGGCGCGCCCCGGTCGCCGATTGGCGAATCCGGAGCGGGCCGATGCCCAGCTCCGCCAAGTCAATGCTATTCTCGGCTTTTAATAGGGCTGAGCGATACGTCGCCCCCTTGGCCACTGCCTCCGGCCGTAACTTAAGGATTACGACCGTGGAGCGGGTGAGCGATTATTTGGGCTTTGCCTTCGCCTCCTTTTGTGCTGGCGACACAGACGCCGCCGGTGTTTTCGTCGCCGGCGCTGAAGTCGTCGGTCTCTTCGGTGCCGATTTTCGGCGCACAACCTCCGTCCACGTTTCAGCCGGCTCTTGTGGGGTCTTGGCCCTCTCCTCCTGCCTCCTTTGAGAAGCCGATCCTTTTGAGGTGGAGGGACCGAACGCCGTCCACTCCGCCTCCTGGGCTTTCCCCTTGCCCTTGCTCTTTCCCTTCCGACTTTCCGGTTAGTCCCAGAATCACATCTAAATTAGCTTCAGCCGCCACCTTCAATTCTTCGGCCCCAAGCTTTTCCGCCTCGATCTCAACAGGGGTCAGTTCCCCATTTCACCCGACCTCTTTGGGCTTATTGAAGGCCCGTTTGCTTAGAGCCGCCTCAAAGTCTTCTTCTCGCTCTTTCTCCGCCCTTTCCCTAAGCGCCGCTCGTGAGTGGGAAAGAGAAATCGCCTTCCCACGCTTCGGTGGAAACGTGTTTTTCGGCACCTCACCTCCCGTCTCGGTGTCTGAGCCCGAACCGCCCGCCGCTTCTGCCCCAGCTCCCACTCAGACATGGACGGTATTGACTCAGTCCCAAGGAACTCGTCCAGGGTTACCCCCTCACGAGCGACCGATTGGCGCGTCACACGCCCTAATACCGACGACGTCTTCCCAAGCTTGACATCCTCCCCTACTCCTACACTCCTCCTCCTCGCTCCTACGATCATCATTCTCCAAATCACGTGCTTCATCGTCCGTTGTGAATGCAGAGTCGTTGTTGCGAGAGTTCGGGATAACCGAACCCTCGAAGCAGTTTGTGCCCAAGTAGTACGTGGGGCAGACCTCCGCCGATTCCGGCGTGGTGCGGGATTCCCCCTTTCGGGGACCCGCCGGGGGACTATTTTCAATGCTGCTTTGTTCCATATTTGAAAATTCCAACTCATTAGGGTTGAGCAAAACACGTAATCAACTCAAAAACGTGGTGCGCTAGGGACTGGAGACCTTCCAGTCATTCATCCCCTCGCCGCGCACTAGCTTATTTTGGGATAAGGGTAATTTTTTATAGAGGTTTTCTTCCTCGCGGTCCCCAATCCAACGTGGAATGGCGACCACCACCCTCGATCCTATGGACCGGGGAGCGGCTTGGCCGGCAGTGGCCAGAACCAACTGCCGCCCGAGTTCTGATTAGTCGCCCAAGGTGCTGGATTGCACCCCAGGCTTAAGCCCCACCGCCGCGACAAGGCTCATATCCATGGTGGGGACTCTGTGCACGACCTGCTTCAACTATAAGCATACTATTTTTAGTAGTTACTCGTCATTTTAGAAGCATTCCGAAAAAAAATACATGCATACTATAAAATACTATCTACATCATCACACATATCATACACACACACAAAAATATCAGGTACTAAAATAAAATACTTAATTTAAAAGGAAAAAAAGAAAAAAAATACTCAGAGCTACAAAAAAATGATGTAAATATTGTGACAACCCTAGAGGAATAAAGAATTTTAAAACAAAAACGATATTTCGCGTGACTTCAAACGCGTTGAACCACTGTATGTATTTACACTGTGGTACAATATATGCAAAGAAAATAAACTGTTTATGGCTGTTTCCTCAATCTCACTAAAGCTTTTGACCTGGTGTCTTATAAAATATTATGGCGAAAGCTAAAAGCTACTGGAATGCCTAAGGAGTTAGTCAATCTTTTTAAGCACTGGTATGATAACCAGGAGAATTTTGTAAGATGGGGGAAAAGGACGTCGGACTCATACAGGTGTGGCATGTGGTGTGAGACAGGGCGGCTTAAGGTGACGCCTCCCCCATCATGGTTCAGGCCTTGTCGTGGCGGTGGGGCTTAGTAGCCTAAGGTGTGCCCAGCACCTTGGGCGAAGCTAATTGAACCAAGGGGGCTCTTTGTAGTAGTGAAGCCAAACTGGTAGGCACTGAGGTTCGGACCTGTCTCCTCTAGGTGATCGACGATACGGGCAGCTGCGATCCGCTCCAGCAGCTTGCCCGCCTCGTCGAGCAGCACGATCGGTCGGTATGCTGACGGCAAGTCGACCGGTCGTCCCTCCTTCCGGATCAGGGTCAGCTTCCCCTTCTTCCACGCCGTGGGAAACTGACCCTGCGCCAGACAAGCGCTAAAAAGGCGCTTCGCCTGTGACCGGAGCGGGCCAAGGGCCAGAACCAAGGCCCGCCCGGGAACACCATCTGGACCCGGGGCGGTATTGCGCGCCCTCATGCGCGCTAACGCTGCGTCCAGCTCCGTCTCTGACACCTCCGGAGCCTCGTCGTTAGGCGGCTCACCGCCTGATGGAGCCATAGGAGGGGATGTGTGCTCTCCTCGGCCGGGGAATAGGGCCGGAACTATTCGGGCCACGAGATCAGGCTCGAGACTCTCCGTCAGGGGAGGGGCACAGGGGCGCAATTTGTTGCGAACCATCCTGTACGGCCTCCCCCACGGGTCTCTGTCCAGAGACGCAAGCATTTCCTCGTTGGCAGCTTCCTTAGCTCGGCCTATGGCAGTCCTCAGCTCCCCGGCGGCGGCTCTGTAGATGTCATAGAGCCGCCCCTCCTCCACCTCGTCACGGCGCCTTCGCCTGTGACTCCGGGTGTACCGGCGTCTTGCCGCAACGCAACTCCTACGCAGCTCAGCGAGCTCCTCCGACCACCAGTACACCCTCCTGCGTTGCGGGGGCCGCCGACTTATCCTCGGCATAGCCGCGTCGCACACCTGCGCCATCGCGGTGACCATGCGGTCGGTCCCTCCGTCCACCTCGATTGAGGCCGTGCCACCGTCCATGCACCAGGCCTGAACCAGGGCTGCCTCGAGGAGGGCCTCTTTGTCCATCCTCCTCAAGGCCCAACGTGGGCCGCACTCCGCAACCAAGTCACGGCTTTGGGAGGTGGTGGCGTTGCTGTACCGGAACCGGATGTACCGGTGGTCCGACAGCGTCTCGCACTCCAACACCTCCCAGCCTTGTACGCGGCGAGCAAGAGCGGCATCGGCGAAGGTCACATCGACGACACTGCCGCCCTGCCTCCTCACGCACGTGTGCCTCGACCCCACGTTGAGGACTTCTAGCCCAGCCTCGACCGACCAGTCCTCCAGCTCCGCGCCGCGCACGTCGGTGCGCCGAGAACCCCACGCCTTAGATTTTGCGTTAAGGTCCCCGGCGATGAGGACGTGATCAAGGTGAGGCCGCCCAACCACAGAGCCGACCCGTGCTAGAAACTGCTCAAAGTCGGCAAGGCTCCGGTTGGGCGAGAAATACACCCCGATTACGAGTACGCGGCCGATCTCCACAGCCACATACCCACGCCCTCTCTCCACAGCCCTGAACGGAGGCGAACCGTTCAGGCTGGCGATGGCCACCAGGCCATCCTCGTCCCCTACCCAATTTGGAGAGTTGGGGACGCGGTACGGCTCGGCGACTACGGCCACCTGCACTGACCACTCCGCCAGAGCCTAACAGAACAAGTCTTGGGCTCTGGCGCAGTGATTGAGGTTCCCCTGTAGCACTTGGGTGTGGTGTGCCATCACTCCAAGGCCATGGGAACCTCCTCGCCCAGAACCGCGAAGCTGTTTGCAGTCGGGATAATGGGCTGCGAAGGGGGACAAGGGCCCTCCCTAAGCTGTTCGCCTATTCGCTTGCGCCCCGCCTGGCCACGGCGCGGAGCGACGCACGCACGTAGCCCCTTTTCAGAGCATACAGCACACTTAGGGACGGCCGCAGCCCAGTCCTTGGCCTTGTGCCCCGCTTCCCCACAGCGGAAGCAAAGGCCACTCCGGTCTACTGCGGAGGAGCAGACGGCCGCCATGTGCCCCCGCTCTTGGCAGCGGAAGCACCTTAGCGGGCGGGCGTCAAACAGTCGGAACTGCGCTGACACCCAGCCCACCAATAGCCTGCCCCTCTCTACAATCGCCTTTGCCGCCAGGACAGGACAAAGGACGATCGCCGACCCCAGTCCCGTGGGGCTGCGGCCGATTTCGCCGGACTTTACTTATTCCGGGGGGCAGTCTCCTGCCGTCGCTACTGCAGCCACAACGTCGGCCTTCGTGACCGAGTCATCCAGGCCCGAGACGCGCACGCTTACACATCTGGTAGGCCTGGAGACACGGACTACATGCTCCCCGACTACCTCCCGGATCTTTTGAGCCAGGCAGTCTGCCTTTTCACCTGTGGCTGCACCTGGCAGTATTAGGAGGCGACCACCGGTGGCTGCCTTTCTGCAGCGGAGGGGCCCTATGTCGAGGTCGGGAAGGCGAATCGCTGATTTCGCCTTTCCTATTATATCTGCATACGTCAGACCCCTTTCCGCTGCGGCCGGCTGCAGCTGCAGCACCACAACCGATGAATTGGGCGCTCGGAGCTTCGGTGGTCCCTTTTTAACCAGAGCCGTGTTGTCCTTCTGACCCTTGGCGGCCTTCTTCTTTTTGGTGACCGTAGTCCACCCGTCGCCTTTCGCAGACTGCGCGGTCTTCCCACCTTGGGAGCCAGCCTTCAACGCTGTTTTCTTCTTTGCCGCCTTTTTAGGGGCGGCCGAAGACCCTGGGTTTGCCGGTGGCATCAGCGTCGTCAATGCCAGGGGTGTCCCCTTCCTCAGCGCTTTTTTGGAGGTGCCTGACGGGCCCGGATTCGCAGTCGGGGCTGACGTTGCCGCCGCCGCCCTTCGGTCCGCCGCGAGAGGCGGGCGCAGCCGCGGCTCGGGCAGGAGTCGTGACTCCAAGCCTTCTAGCCGGGCGTTTAAGCGCGCGCTTGAGAGCGCCACCGCCTCTCGCATCGCCTTTTCAACGAGCTCCTCCAGATTTGTGGGGAGGGATGGCGCCGATGCAGTCTTATTAGCGGCCGGTTGCTGGCGGAAGGAGGCGAGCTCGCTTCGAAGCGTCGCCAGCTCCCCCCGCAGCTCTTCCACCTCCCTTGTCAGCCTGGTGTTGGCCATCTCCAGGGCCCTCGTTTCCGACGAGGACGTACGGTCCAGGAGCGTCACCGTCGCTCCCTTGATCACGTCCGTAGCGTCTTTGAGGGCGCGCGCCATTGTGCCCTTCAAATGCTTCGACTTATTTCGGACCCCTGTGATGGTCTCGAGGGCCTTAGAAATCGAAGCACCCAGTGCGCTCACCGTTTCTATATTAGTCATATTGGCAGCTGCCTCAGATCCCGACGACTCCGACAAGTGGTGCGGCCGTATGCTTCGCGCGTTCACTGAAACGCTGTGCTCCGCCTCAGCCTCCATCGCCACCCGCTCCTACGTAGTGGCCTGTTGTTGGTGGCCTGCCTCTTCCTCGCATTGTGGGTGGCGTCTTACGGAACGCATGGGTGTTCCCTTTCGTAGTCACCTCACTTTCTGCCTCATCTTCCGACGATGTTAGTCGGGTCCTCTTCTTGAGAGCCAAGCGCATCGATCTCCGGCTGACAGTAGAGTCACTCGCGCTCATGACCTCTACTTCATTTCTTTCCAATTCGCGTGCATCGTTGTCCGGTGTGGTTGCAAGGTCGTTTTTGCGAGAGTCCGGAATATCCGAACCCTCGGAGCAGGTTGTGCCCCCCCCGTAGTACGTGGGGCAGACCTCCGCCGATATCGACGTGGTGCGGGATTCCCCCTTTCGAGGACCCGCCCGGGGACTATTTTCAATGCTGCTATCCATTTTTGAAAATTCTACTCATTAGGGTTGAGCAAAACCCGTAGCCAACTCAAAAAACGTGGTGCGCTAGGGACTGGAGACCCTCCAGCCATTCATCCCCTCGCCACGCACTAGCTTATCTTGGGATTAGGGTATTTTTTTATAGAGGGTTTCTTCCTCGCGGTCTCCATCCCGACGTGGGATGGCGACCACCACCCCCGGCCCTATGGACCGGGGAGCGGCTCGGCCGGCAGTGGCCAGAACCAACTGCCGCCCGGGATCCGATTGGTTGCCCAAGGTGCTGGATTGCACCCCAGGCTTAAGCCCCACCGCCGCGACAAGGCTCAGATCTATGGTGGGGAAAAGAATTACTCTATCTCAACCTAATCCAGACACAAACGGAAAACAAGAATCCTATAATTATACATATAGAGATATATTACTAGGAGAAAATAATGTAAATGAAACAGAAAAAGAAATAAATTGCGAAAATAAAGATTCTGCTACACATGTATCAAATAAAAATAAAAAAACGACAAAATAGCCCAAAAATAAATATTCAACAAGTCCAAATATTGAAGAAATAAGACAAGACAATGAAATAGAGGAAGATGGGGAGAAAGAGAAAGAAGAAGAAGACATGCTTGAGAGATGTGAGACAAGTTCATCGGGGGAAACAAAAAATAAAAATAAAAAGGGGTTCTTTGCAAGGGCCAAAATTATTGCCTTAAAAGTAAAAGAAATATCAGTGACGGACAGATCATTTGAAGAAAAAGTTTGTCTTTGTATACAATTCGTCTTCAAAGAAGTCATGTCATATTTAAGTGAGAACTTTATGGGTGGAGATATAATTAATTTTTTATTCAAGAATAATGGCTAAACACAATTTTAATATAAATATACTACAATGGAATGCACAAAGTTTAAAACCGAAAATATCTAATTTTGAAATTCTACTTAATAGAGAGAAAATACATCTAGCTGTAGTTAGTGAAACGTGGCTGGAACCAAACTCTTATATAAATCTGTCGGGATATAAAGTATATAGACTAGATAGGTCAGACGGTTATGGTGGTGTCACTATCATTTGTCATAATTCCTTGCAAACATTTAAGATTCCTTGTCCTGTTAGTAATTCTGGTATAGAGATTATTGCTATTAAAATTTTAAATTGTAAGCTTTTACATAATATCGTCTCTATACAGGGTCTGTCGTAAATAATGGATAATCCTATAAGTGGAGGTAACCCCGATGTCAGGCTACAATAAAATCTAGTTTTTACATCAGTTTTGCCAACAGTGTAAAAATGATGCATACTTTTAGTTTTTTTCTACATTTTTGCTCCTTTGATCATTCAATCGGTTGCCATTTCTTTAAAATTTGGTATTTTTGTGTATTTTTTTGGCATCGTACTCCTAAAGACTTGTTTTATTAAATTTAATTACATTTATAGCCGTTGTTATCGTAAAATATTATTAAAACTAACATTTTAAGTAATTTTTTCCGTTTTTTTTGTAATTACTTGTAGTTTTGACCCTTGATTGTGAAAAAACATATGGTCGCAATCGAACCGGATCACTTATTACTATTCACCGATCGACTGGCCAGGACCGTGGGATAAAACTCCATTGTACAATAGCATTGAATAGCAAACTGTGTAGTGTGTCGTCTTCAACAATTTTCTTTATGAAGATATTATAAATCGCAACTTATAATTTAGAGAAGCTACATAGAAGATTTATAATGACTACTTCAGCTAACTCGAAGCAACAGCAACTTCTTTTTATGCTAGAAGATTGTGCTAATTCATTACGGAAGACACAAGTTAACCTAAAAAAATGTCCGAAAGCACGTTTAACTAAAGGTTATTTAGAAACACGAATGAAGATAGTTGATGATTATTGGACTTCGTTTAAACGTTCTCACGACGAATTAATATTAATAACACCTAAGGAACAAAGACAAACATTAAGTTATTTTTCAAGTGACGAGTTTTTTCTATGCGAGGACATTTACAACGTGCTACTAGGTGACTTGAAAGACATGCATGCTGCGTTAGTGGAACCTTCGCCTTCAGCTGATACATTTAACAACTCATGTGGACATTTTAATCATAACATCGCTCAAT
Source organism: Helleia helle (assembly GCA_963853865.1). Classification (NCBI taxonomy): domain Eukaryota; kingdom Metazoa; phylum Arthropoda; class Insecta; order Lepidoptera; family Lycaenidae; genus Helleia; species Helleia helle. The sequence goes on along the minus strand of OY971432.1, from coordinate 16,675,749 downwards.
TACCAAAAATAAATTTACCAATCTTTAATGGTTCTTATGAAGGATGGCCGACTTTCTGTGATTTGTTTACGTCATTGGTACGAGAGAATTCAGCATTAAGTGATGTTCAGAAATTACACTACTTGAAAACCAGTGTTACAGGTGATGCAGAGAATTTATTAAAGCATATACAGGTGACAGCAAATAATTATTTGAGCGCGTGGCACCTTTTGAGCAAAAGGTATGGGAATAAACGATTAATACTAAATAATATCATGAAAAGATTATTTAATCAAAGAAAAATGACCATTCAATCGTCAAATCAATTAAAAAATCTATTAGATGTAACCACAGAATTCTTAAATAATCTAGAAAATTTAAAAATTAATTTGGAAAATTGGGACCCGATTATTATATATCTTGTGGTACAAAAACCAGACCCAGAGACTCACAAGAGCTGGGAAGAATGTGCCCATAGAGATGACCCTGAAGTTATACCTACATGGAAGGAATTTAAAGAATTTTTGGATGTTAAGTTCCGCACGCTCGAGCTGGTCACTGCAAATACACCACGAGAGGTTAGGCAAATCAAGGAAAGGTCACTACATATATCAACACCTGTCACACATAAAACTTGTATACTATGTACTGAAAATCACAGTTTATGTCATTGTAAACAATTTATTAAAATGCAACCTAAGGAGAGAAGTGAGTATGTTATGAATAAACAATTATGTTTTAACTGTCTAGCAGCAGGACATATAGTATCTAGATGTAATGTTCCAGTGTCCTGTCAGATATGTCGCAAGCGCCATCATTCATTGCTGCATGTAAACAAAGAAGCTGCGGCTATACAACATGTAGTAAAGAAGGAAGAAGTACAAGCTAATACAATGATGGTATCCCACTATACAACTAGACAGAATACAGCACTTTTAGCGACTGCGCTGGTAGAAGCAATCAGTGAAGAAGGTCATACAGTTCTACTGCGAGCGCTAATTGACCAAGGTTCTCAAGCAACATTTATTAATGAGAAGGCGGCTCAGCTACTGAAATTAAAAAGACAATCAGTCAATGGAAGTGTCATAGGAGTGGGGTCAATGAGGACCGGAATAAAACATGTGGTTCAGCTAAAATTAAGATCACTTTGGGACTCTCAATATAGTTTAAATGTTCAAGCCTATGTGATGACAAAACAACTGACCACAATGATGCCCACTAAATTGATACCAAATCAATTATGGCCTCATCTTAAAGACCTGAATCTAGCTGATCCAAGTTACTTTAAGCCAGGTTCCATAGATATGCTGTTGGGAGTTAAAGAATATGTTCAAATAATACAACAAGATTTAATCAAGGGTCCACCAGGAACACCATGTGCACAAAACACTAAATTGGGTTGGATTCTATTTGGAGACATATTATGTAGTCAACCAACGGAGAACACTTATTTTGTGATGCATCACGAGATTGATGTAGATGAAATATGGAAGTCGATCTGGGAACTCAAAGATGATAATGAGAGACAATTAATTAAAGAAGAAAAAATTTGTGAGAACATATATCAGGAGACAACAACTAGAAATAAAGAAGGGAGATATGTAGTCAAATTACCTTTTAAAACATACAGTCCACAATCACCCGACGGAGATACAAAAGAGATAGCTAAACAAAGATACTTACAACTGGAACGTAGATTCAACAAATCGCCCGACCTGAAAAGGGCTTACACAGATGTCATTAAGGATGACATAGAACAAGGGCACATAGAAATTATACCAAAGGATGAAAGAGAAACAAAAAAATGTGTATACTTACCTCACCATGCGGTCATTCGCCATGATAAAGAAACATCACGAACACGAGTGGTTTTTGACGCCTCCTGTAAAGGAAAAAACAACATTTCATTAAACGATGAGTTATTTGTAGATCCGCAATTGCAGGAAGATTTAAGATACCTTTTGACCCGATGGCGAATGAAACGTATTTGCTATGTGGCTGACATTCGACAAATGTACAGACAGATACTGGTAACAAAAGAGGATGCTGACTATCAACGAATCTTCTGGAAACCAGATGATAGTGATGAATTGCAAGAATTTCGCATCTTGTGGGTTACTTTTGGTACAGCCCCTGCACCATATCTGGCAGTCAAAACGTTACATCAATTAGCAATGGATGAAGGAGTCGAAAAACCAAAGTGTGAGCATAGCATAAAGAATAATTTTTAAATGGATGATTGGTTAGATGGAGCTGATGATGTAAGAGAAGCTATATCATTAGCTAAAGATGTCACAAACATATTGTACAAGGGTGGTTTTCAACTAACTAAATGGGCATCTAATGACATTGAATTTATGAAGTCCATTGAAGAGGAGAAAAGATCAAATGGTGCGCAGATAAATCTAAACTTAGATGGAACAATTAAAACATTGGGAATTGTATGGAACTTAAAGACTGACTCGTTTCAATATAATCTCAGTTTACCTATGTCCATGAGTACAATCACAAAACGAAATATTTTATCAGATGTCCAGAAATTATTTGATCCTCTTGGATGGATAGCACCTAGCATAATCATGGCAAAAATATTAATACAAAGGTTATGGGTCAAAAGACTTGAATGGGATGAGAAAGTAAACAATTCAATAGAACAAGAATGGCGAAAGATCAAAGCAGATTTTATTAATGTAAACAACATTCAAATTAAGAGATGGCTTGGAACAACAAATCAAAATCTAGACAAAATACAAATCCACGGATTCTGTGACGCATCTATACGAGCGTATGCAGCAGTGGTTTACATAAGAACAGAAAGCTTAGACGGTGGAGTAAAAACAAAACTTGTTGCGGCTAGAACAAGAGTTGCACCTTTAAAAACAGTATCTTTGCCACGTCTAGAGCTATTTGGTGCTTTACTGCTTGCAAAGTTATTAAAACAAATTAAAATTTCAATGAAAATAAACATATCTGAAATATATGCATGGACAGATTCAACAATTGTCATTGCATGGCTTACTGGTGAGCCAAATCGATGGAAGCCCTTTGTGGCTAATCGTGTAGTAGAAATTGTAGAGACATTTAGTGCTAAAAACTGGTACCATGTACAGTCACATGAGAATCCCGCTGACATAGCTGCAAGGGGACGGCTACTTTCAGAACTGCAGCAATGTGACTTATGGTGGAGTGGTCCAGCATGGTTAGCTGAAAAAGAAATAAATATTAATAAACATCCAGTGATTAATACAGATCTAGAAATGAAAACAACAAAGATTAATACTTACCTTGTAACTGAAGAATCTGAAAGGGAAGAAGAATTTTTAATATCACAATTTGAAAAATATGATAATCTACTTGAACTTATAAGATGTATCACTTATTGCAAAAGGTTTATTAAATTTAAAAAGGATAATTATAACATGAAAGATATTGAAACAAAGGAGTTAGAAGACTCTTTGAATATTTGTATTAAAAGGGTACAAGAACAGGACTTTAAAGAAGATATTGAAAGATTAAAACAAAACCGACAAGTAACAAATAAGAGTTCTATAAGATCACTTAACCCCTATCTCGATGAAAATAACATCCTCAGGGTGGGCGGTCGCTTAAGACATGCAAACTTATCAGCTGAAAGAAAGAATCCTATTATACTAGGAAATACAAACGCATTAACATCTCTTATTGTTGCGGATGCACATACTAAAACTCTTCACGGAGGGGTTCAATTGATGCTTTGTCATCTACGGTCCAAGTACTGGATTATTAAGGCAAAATCTATAGTAAAGAAACACATTCACACATGTCTTTTGTGTGCTCGATTAAGGGCAAAAACAAAGACCCAGTTAATCGGAGACTTACCCAAACAGAGGGTTACTCCAACTAGACCATTCCTGCATAGTGGTGTTGATTTTGCAGGTCCTTTTCAAACATTGATTTCTAAAGGTCGAGGAAATAAAACAGTCAAGACTTATGTAGCAATATTTATTTGCATGTCTACCAAGGCAATCCATATTGAGTTAGTCGGAGATCTCACATCAGGAGCCTTCATAGCAGCTTTTAGTCGATTTGTATCTAGAAGAGGAAAATGTTCTCACCTCTGGAGTGATCAAGGAAGGAACTTTATCGATGCGGATAAGCAGCTTCAAGATGCCTGGAAAGAAGCAAATTTTCAGTTATCAAGGGATATAGCTCAGACACTAGCGGCAGATGGTACACAGTGGCACTACATACCTGCATACAGCCCTCATCATGGTGGTCTATGGGAGGCTGGTGTAAAATCCATCAAATACCATTTAAAGAGAATTATAACCACTAACCTGACATTCGAAGAAATGAACATAGTCCTATGTCAGATAGAAGCTTGTTTAAATTCACGACCGTTGTGCCCGTTGGACGACAATGATCCTGATAGCATAAATCCACTTACCCCTGGACATTTTTTAATTGGAGAAGCACCGATTACCATTCCATCACCTGATGTAAAAGATATTAAAATAACTTACCTGACACGTTGGCAGCACACACAGAAACTAGTAAGAGATTTTTGGCGTCGATGGCAAGACGAATATTTATCAAGGTTACAACAACGCACTAAGTGGTTAAAAAAAGAGCAAGAACTTAACATAGGAGATATCGTTTTAATAAAAATAGACAATCTACCACCTGGAAAATGCTCCTAAGGTAGAATTGTAGATAAACATGCCGGCGCGGACGGTTTGACTAGAGTGTACAGTGTCAAAATTAGTAGTAGTGAAACAAAGAGACCTATTACAAAGTTATGTAAACTGCCCATAGATTGCTCATAAGTGTTACTTAAATTATGTTTTTTTTTATAATCTTTTTAGAAAAACTTGTTATCTTGTACAAATCTACTTGTTTAATTGCCAAAAACAATTGTTGCAATGATATATTACTTCTTTATCTTGTTTTGGATATAGTTCAAATTTAGTTGTCTACAAGCACTTATAATTTTATTGTATTTATTTTATTTGTATTGTATTCTTGTCATTTTGTAAAAAGGTCTAAACAGCCCTTTTTGGTGGGCGGCATGTTGTGGAAAATATACAAGGAGTAGGGCAACACTGGTAGAGTTTATATTTAATGTGAAGTGTGAACAGTCGCAAAATAAACGTTAAATAGAACGCACGCATTTTTATTGAAGCAAAGTAAGGCCAAGCAAATTTCAAACTTAAGTACATCAACAACCGTTTTTGCTTTCTTACTGGACTTTGATTTGCCTTCTGTTTTGAACTTGTTAACGTGTGACCCTGACAACTGTGCTCTATTAACGGACTTTGAGTTTGCTTTTGTTTATTTGTGGGAGTAATGCCTCAACAATACACTCCGGCCGAATATGCAAACATGCATTTCATTTACGGTGAATGCAACGGCAACGCTACTAGAGCAGCTGCAGTTTATCGTGAAAGATACCCAAATGCTCGGCATCCCGACTACAGAGTGTTCATTAGGGTGCACAATGCATTCTCAGAAGGAAGATTTCCTGGCAGCGGTATTGGCGGAGCCAGAGAAGGACGACCTCAACGACACAATCCAGCTGAAGTGTTGGAATTAGTGGAGGAAGACCCTGGTACGTCCATAAGTGCCATTTCGCGTCGTACTGGTATACCTAAAAAATCAGTGCACCGAATTTTAAAAAGGCACGAACTCTACCCTTATCATTACCAAAGGGTTCAAACATTATTGCCAAGGGAATCGGAATTAAGAGTTACATTTTGTCGTTCAATGCTACGAAAAATTAGAGAAAATCCAAATTTCTTTAACAAAATTTTATGGAGTGACGAGTCAACGTGCCGAAAAGATGGATTTTTGAATCTCCATAACTTACACAGCTGGCAGCTACGAAACCCCAGACTGATACGCGCCGACAGATCGCAGTATCAATTTAAAATTAATTTATGGACTGGTATTATTGGCGTCATCATCAACCCACGTGGATGGAAGGAGAGATGAATTACCAACGCCGTCTACTAGTCGGGAAGAAGAAAATGAACCGGTTGTAAAGAGACGCTTATACACATTGGAGGTTCTTGGCATGTGGAACCTGGTGAGAATAGGACGGGAGCTGGGTACAAAGGAGCAGTGCGTGGCGTTCGCTGAAGAGCAGGGTCTTATTCTGGCCCAAAAGATGTGTAGGGTGCACAAAAAGTTCATGAGTATCGATACCTCATGTAATAAGACTTTGTTTGTTATCGAGGTGGCTGCCAGACCACATATATATACATGTGAAACCTGGCCGAGATTATACAATGTCTGAAGACCAAAGAAATAATTGAAAACAGCAAAAAAGAAGTGCGTAACTTTTGCTACAGAGCAACCGTATATCCAAAACAAAAGCAACCTGGTTTAGAAACATAAAGAAAAACTGTACATAATTTCTACCACATGTACTATGACTCCTGTGTCTATTGTAAAGCATGTTAACAGACATCTATATACGGCTAAACTGTATGTCAAAATATGAAGATTTATTTTATTGGGACATAACTTATATATATAAACACATGTTTAAAACCAAATATACATGTGAAACCAGGCCAAGATTATAAGAGGTCTGAAAACCAGAGAAATAATTGAAAACAACAAAAAAGAAAAGCACATGTTTTTAACCATATATACATGTTATATATATATATCGATACTTCATGCAACAAGACTGTGTGGGCTTTTATTTGTTATCGAGAAGGCTGCTCGGATAGGTTCTGCATACCCAGATCAAAGTCCAGTTTGATAATATAGGTATGTACTTCAAAATGCATTATAAAAAGTTTATTTAGTTAATAGTTTGTAATTTATTTATTATTTAACTTGATAAAAGGAAATTCAAGATTGTTTATGTTTGTAATTTATATTATATATAATACATAGTTATATAAGTTACTTTAAGATAGATAGATAGATAGCTAGATAAGAGCAAATTTAGTTTTAAAAATTTAGGAAAAAATATATATAATTAAGGTAATATCATAATACATGTATTGTGTTTAATATCTACTAAGTAATCTTTTTTTTTATTAAGTATATAATGTTGTTTTATATGTATTGTGTGTGTATGTATATGTGATAGTTTATTAATATTTATTTATCAAATAAGGTTATTTACTTTTTATTTTTTTATAGGGAGGCGAGTGGAAGGATGCTGAGTCATCGGCCTGATAGAGTCGGAGGAGTCTGCTGGGAGGTGTGTTTGCTGTGTGTGTGCTTGGAGGCTAGGACGGATGAAGTTATGGGTAAGTGAAATTGTTTTTTTGGTTTTAATTGATAGGAATATCAAAATGGTCACAGAACCGAATCAGCCTACTCCAAATTGGATAGGTTAGGTTAGAGTATATTTATTGCGCGCGAGCCGAGCGAAACGTGCCGCGGCAGCGGCCAGCGAAGCGCCAGATCCGACTGTTTTGAAATTCATTACATTTTGGTTTTAATTGATAGGAATATTAAAATGGTCACAGAACCGAATCAGCCTACCCCAAATTGGATAGGTTAGGTTAGAGTATATTTATTGCGCGCGAGCCGAGCGAAGCGTGCCGCGGCAGCGGCCGGCGAAGCGCCAGATCCGACTGTTTTGAAATTCATTATATAAGATTATTTACTTATTACTTTTGTATAGGGAGGCGAGTGGAAGGATGCTGGGTCCTCGGCCTGATTGCGTCGGAGGAGTCTGCTGGGAGGTGTTTGCAGTGTGTGTGCTTGGAGGCTAGGAGACGATGAAATTAAGTAATAAAAAAATTATTAAGTAAGTGAAATTGTTTATCGGTTATTAGGGAAGGTTTACCCCTGGTACCACTCTCCCCCCGCGGAGACGCTTAGTTTAGGAGATATTTCAGTTTTTTTAAGATAGTCTAGTGATGTAGGAGTTAAGAGGGTAATTCTTGTCGTCTTCCCTCTCTCTCTCTCAAGTCCTATATCACTTGACAAATTTCTTAAGAAAAACTGAAATATCTCCTAAACTAAGCGTTTCCGCGGGGGGGGAGTGGTACCAGGACACCCTCCCTTACCCCCCTCCCCGCCCCTACCCCCTCCCCCCTCCCCCTGCTCCCGATTTCTAATGCAACCCCCTTCTAGCTTCCGTCAATCAGTATCGGCAAATGTGCAAAGGTAATAATATTATGCTTGAGCCTAAAAAAAGAAAAACATTAAAATTATTCATAAGCAGTCATGGTTGATGAATTTTAAGTAATCAAATCTGGTCAATATAATTTCTATAATTCACTAGTTACATATAAAATGTATGTAATTTCTATGTAGGTACTATTGTTTTATTTGATAGCTTCTCAACTAAAATTAGACAACTAATTAAAAAATACAACATACATACCAATCGCGGAGCGGTCCATAGCTGTATGCAGTGAATTAGTATTTTTTCGGTTTCTAATATTAATTTTATTATTAATGTTTAAAATAAAATAATAATTATCTTTTTTGTCAACTTGTCACTTGTCAGTTGTGGAACTGCCACAGACAATTACAAATATCACAATTCACAATAGCCAATATACAGCTCTCAGCAAGTTGCCATATTTAAATTTCGAATTACCCTTACCGAAAGTGTCGAAAGATTATATTATTTTTTCTTTGATGATTAAATTATTAATAATTTGTGTTTAGGTAAAATAGCAGCAACTTTAAAAATTACCTTCATTCCCGTGTATTATTAAGTGTATGTGGACCTATATTTTATAATGCATAATATTATAATATATTTATAGGAAATATATTGATTATGGTTCCTAAAGATATACAGCTTGGCAAAAAAGAGTATGATGTGGTGACAGGTGGAACTAAATATTTTACTAAATGGAAATATATGATGTTGACAATACTTGGCCAACAAAATATACTAGATTTTGAGTAAAGCAGTTAAAAGTTAGCAGAGTAAAAATTTTTAACGATTTGATTAAATTATCTTACTGATTTTCCATATTACGATGAGACTTAAGTGTAAGTGGCGCCCTCATTTTTTCCATACTCTTTTTTGCCAAGCTGTACTAACATGTTTTTATGAATTGTATTAAGTTACTTATATAATAATTATAGAATAGAATAGAATAATTATTTATTTGCCAGAATATGGTGTACATAGGTTTTCATATTTCACAGGTTCTCATATTCTACATGTCAGTGTGCAAACAATATTTGATAAGTCATTTTTTTTTAAATAATAATAATAAATTAAAATATAATAACATGCAAAGTCACACAGTTAAATATCATCATCATCATACAATTTTATATTACAGTTAGATATTATCTAATTAATTTCATTATCAAGTAAATATTCATTTATTGAATAGTACAATTTGCTCATAAGTAATTTAAATAAGTCATTTTGAAACTTTTTCCCACAAAGATTTTTTAAATTTAATGGTAATTTATTGTATATGGAAATGGCCATACAATAAGCATTTTTACTATATAAATTTATTCGCTGGTGAGGTATTATCAGCTTATACTTATCTCTGCAACTCCTAGTGGTCGAGTCTGATTTTTTTGTAAAAAAGGAATCTATGTTATTGTGAACAAATTTGCAAACTTCAAATATATAAAGGCTAGGAAGAGGCAATATTTTGTGTTGTGCAAACAAGGGCTTGCAACTATCCCGATAGCTAGCATTACACAGACACCTTATATACTTTTTTTGAATTCGGAATACTCTTATAGTGTCTACAGAGTTTCCCCATATTAATAGGCCATATCTCAAGATGGACGCAACATATCCATGGTAAGCTACGAATGCCGCTTTAGTTGATACCGCTTGCTTTATATTTTTTAGTACAAACATATATTTATCTAATTTATGACATATATTATTTATGTGTTCCTTCCAATTACAAAGGTGGTCTACTGTTATGCCTAGGAATAAAGTTGATTCTACTTCTTTGATAATTGTATCATTGTAGGTAATACTTATTTTTTGGTTTACAGTTTTTCGTGTTTTGAAACTAATAATTTTTGTTTTATTTATATTAATATTTAGATTATTGCATTCTAGCCATTCTACTGCGTTTTTTAAGGTGTTATTTATTTCTGTTTCATCGTGATATTTACTTTTTTTATAATAAAACTTAATACATTATATTTTAAATTACTTAATATTAAAAGAGGAAAATTGTTAAAAGTAGTTGCCGTTGCTAATAAAATAAGAAGTTTATTATAATTGGACTGGATATAAAGTGGACTGTATATTTTTTTTCAATTGTTTTCTAATGTTTACGTGAATTTCACTCATTATAATGAAATAACTTATCCTTACGGATTTTATCGCGCTTTATTAAGATTTAAATACATCTTCAATCTTTCGGATACTTTTCATCAACCATGGCCACGGGAGGACTGAATATGCGAAATCTGAATTAATGTTGGAAATGTTAACCAAAAATAGTGTTTAGGGTTCCGTAGCCAAACGGCTAAAACGGAACCCTTATAGATTTGACGACCTCTTTGGCTCAGTGGTAAGCCCGTTGGCGCTCAAGCCGGAGGTTGCGGGTTCGAATCCCGCCAGGGAACAAAAATATTTTCTGTGTTCCTGGCTCATGGATGTGTATTAAATATGTGTATTATAAAATAAAAATCTTAAATATAATATATATTTCAGATTTTTTAAGACTTTTATACTATACATATTATGTACGTATAGTATAAAAGTATTAAATATATTTCCGTTGTCTGTTGCCCATAACACAAGTTCTTCGAGAACTTACCACGGGACCAGATTGACGTGGTATGAAAGCGTCCGTAGATACTATTATTATTATAGATTCGTCATGTCTGTCTGTCTGTCCGTCCGTATGTCACAGCCAATTTTTTCCGAAACTATAAGATCTATACTGTTGTAACTTGGTAAGTAGATGTATTCTATAAACCGCATTAAGATTTTTACACAAAAGTAGAAAAAAAAACAATAAATTTTGGGGGTCCCCATACTTAAAACTGAATATATTTTTTTCGTCAAACCCATACGTGTGGGGTATCTATGGATAGGTCTTCAAAAATGATATTGAGGTTTCTAATACCATTTTTTTTCTAAACTGAATAGTTTGCGCGAGACCCCCTGTAACTTCTAAAATAATAGAATGATAAAGCTAAAAAAAATATATGATGTACCATGTAAACTTCCACCGAAAATTGGTTTGAACGAGATATAGTAAGTCGTTTTTATTAATACGTCATAAATCGTAAACCGCAATTTACCTTTCATTCAATCAACTCAAATATTAAAAAAAAACATTTTTTCAAAATAAACCATATTTTTTGTTAAAGTGTCTTATGTTGTAAATTATGTAATGGTACGGAACCCTTCGTGCGCAAGTCCGACTAGCACTTGGCCGGTTTTTATATTTTGGTTTGTCAAAAAAATAATCTAGTTGGTTGTCTGTAAAGTCGGTTTACGGACGATAGTTTTAAGTGATAACGTCATAAAGAAACATTGATGAAAATTAATTAGGTACCTTTTTTGCCGCTGTTTTGAGATAGACAGTTAATTGAAGTGAATAAAATAAAATTAAACTGAAAATTATGGAGGAAATTAATTACTTCTTATTAAATTATAGAAATAAGCACAAACACACAAAACACGTTGTTGCGTATTAATATTTGTTATAATGGTATCCAAGCCAACGCTTGTGCGTCTATCTAACAGCGGAACGGGATACTTTTTCGTGCGCGCTACCGGAGTTCATCAATTTATAAGACGTTATCACGTCAAAAAATACTTACAGTATAACATTATATACTATTTAATTCCCATAATATTGGTACATCATAGACTTGGCAATACTCAATGTAATAATGTTCAAAAATAATGTTCAAAAGTTTTACAAGTGTCCATGAGATTGTAAGGGTTGTGTTCTTGATTGTAAAATAAACCATTAATTTTAGTTTAAGTGGCGTCCATGATAATTTTTAGGCCAATTTGACCAATGTCCTTTGTACAACTTTGTATATAGATCTGGCTGTGTTCCTACTACTAATTGTACCAATATCTAAACATAATAGTGATCCAAATTCTAAACTTAGACCTATAGCATTAATTTCCTGTTTATGTAAAAAATTTCATTTATTACTGGCTAAACGTTTGGAGTGGTTCATTGAATATAACAAAATGTCGTCATCAAGCACAGTGGGATTTAGGAGAGGTCAATCTTGTCTCGACTGTTTGATTCGCCTGGTTTCGAGTGTCCAACTCGGTTTCTCACAAAATATTCCAACCATAGCTTGCTTTTTAGACAGCTTATAAGAGGGAGCTTATAATAATGTGTCAATCATAAAAGACATATCTATTTTAGACGAATTAAATGGCGGAAAGAAAATGTGTTCGTATCTATGGGAATATTTAAAAGAGAGGCATCTTCAAATTAAGTGTGAAGAAAGCAATAACGTTTTGACCAGATGGACTAACAAGGGACTATCCCAGGGCGATCCCTTATCACCTTTACTCTTTAACATTGTCACTATCGAGATTTGTCAACAGATAAACCAAGTGTATATAAATCAATACGCAGATGACTTTGTTATTTTTGCCAAACACAATAATATTGAGGATAGTGTCTCAAGCTTACAAAGATCGATTAATTGTTTAGTTAAAATATTAGAACAGCTTGGGCTAGAACTTTCAGCTCATAAATGTAAATACGTTGTTTATAGCAGGGCTCGCAGAAGTCCACAAGTACACATTTATGTTAGGGAATCATTACTTAATTCAACCGATAATATAAAATATTTGGGTTTTTGGTTAGACAGATCTCTGAGATGGTCTAAACATATAAATGAAATTTATGAAAAGTCTTGTTTTTTAAATGTGTTGAAAGTTTTGGTGGGGTCTAATTACACACAGGGTACACACCCTTTTCATATTCGTAGAATTTACATTGCTCTTGTGAGAAGCCGGTTGGACTATGGAAGCTACCTCTACAAAATACAAAACCAGGCTCTTAGAGTAATAGGCGGTTTTATAAAGTCCACTCCAATACACATTATGGAAAGTGAAATATGCATTCCACCTTTGAGGACAAGGAGATTATATTTGTGCTATAAATATTGTTTAAAAGTTAAGTCTTTCTCGAATAGTATGAATACTCACATATTTGATAAACTTTATAGTTTTCTTGGTAATACATTTTGGTTACATAAAAAGAAGCCATTGCCAGCAGTGTGTTATAATGAAATCAAACAAGATATTATGTCTTCATCATATCCGCTTGAAATGTTTACTTTGGATACGTGGGTCTCCAACATTAATTTAAAAGCCATAATTCATAGTACATTGGATAGTATAACAGGATCTAAATCGCAGTACCCGAACCATCATACTTTAAAATGTGAGGTAATTCAAGAAATACAGCGTAAATATACTGGGTATCACGTAATTTATACTGATGCATCTAAATCAACACTTGGTCTCGGTACTGCGTATTATGATCCGACATATAAAAATTATAAGTTACACAAAATAAAAACTCAATGTGTATCTATCATGACTGCTGAACTCTTTGCTATATCACAGGCGTTATGCTATGCTTCTAGTTTAGATGTCCGTAAAATAGTAATCCTTACTGATAGTAAAAGAGCTTTCTAATGTTTACGCGAATTTCACTCATTATAATAAAACAATTTTTTTTTTTTTTTTTACGGATTTTATCGCGGTTTATTAAGATTTTTACAAGCCCGACGTTTCGGATACTTTACAGCAACCATGGTCACGGGAGGACTGAGGTGTCATACGTCCTATTATTACAAAGTTATTCGAAACTACCCTATGATACATCAATATTTTGGTCAGTCCTATCTACGCAGAAAGTGCTAACTGTATCTTTAATCTGTGACATATTATGCTTGGATTTTGATTTGATAATTTTAATAATGGGATCCCAAGCAGGTGGTAGAAGCCAGCCATCTTCTCTATTGAAATTAGGATGTTTTTTAATTTCAATAGCCTCACGGATCATCCTTGGTTGGAATCTGTGTTCTTTTGCGAGGACTTGTGGTTTATCAAATCTGATATAATGGCGAGCTTTGTCAAGACTATGTTCACAGATGGCAGACTTAGTGTAGCGACGGTGTTTTAAATCAGCTATATGTTCTTTCACGCGAGTTTTAATAGATCTTTTAGTTTGGCCTATATAGGAGAGACCACAGTCACAATCAAGCTTGTATACTCCTGCATCTTGTAAGGGTATATGACACTTGACAGATGGTAAGAATTGACTTATCTTTTTTGGCGGCTTGAAATAAGTTTTTATAGAAGCTCGCTTTAGGATGAAGCCAATCTTGTCAGTGACGCCTTTAATAAACGGGAGAACTGCAGGTACTCGCTCGACGGTGGTTGGTTTCACACGTTCACTGTGATGGAGACGCGGTACCCGAAGCTTGTTGTCACGCAGTACTTGCTTGACATGTTGAAGTTCGGTCTCCAGGTGTTGCTCATCACAGATCCCTTGTGCTCTCTGAAACAAAGATTTACCCACGGTAGCTAACTGTGTTGGATGGTGGTGAGATTCGCCGTTTAGGTACTTATCCGTATGGGTATGCTTCCTATACACTGTGTGGCTTAAGGTATTGTTGGGATTACGGATAACTAATACATCTAAGAAGGCTAGAGAATTATTTTCTTCTAATTCCATTGTGAATTGAATTTTGGAATTAATGGAATTAAGATGGTCTAAGAATATGGTTACTTTATCAGATCACCTCAGTCCTCCCGTGACCATGGTTGCTGTAAAGTATCCGAAACGTCGGGCTTGTAAAAATCTTAATAAACCGCGATAAAATCCGTAAAAAAAAAAAAATTGTTTTATTATAATGAGTAAAAGAGCTCTTCTACATATTGTTCGGTGCGTCTTTGGATATTGAGGAATGTCTACTGCATACAATATACTTTACAATGCCTATGAGCCTGAACGGCGAAGTACTCCCTTTGCCTGCGCTTGCACTTGCACAGCAGGGGGCGCGGGGGTGGACGGGCGGGTGAAAACTGCCGTATAACGTAACCTTAAATGCACATAGTAAGAGGTAGTTCCATTTTTTTTTTTGGTGGATAGGCAAACTGGCAAACGTGCCACCTGATGGAAAGTGGCTGACGTCGCCCATGAACATAAACCAGCCCACCCGGAACGAGACCAGGCAACTCATCTATGTGTTGCCTATCCTGAGACATAAGATGTTAAATCCCGGTGCCAGTAATTACACTGCCTGTCTTGCCCTTCTCTCCGAAACACAGCAATGCTATTTCACGGGAGAAACAAGCAAGATGGTGGTACACATGCAGCCGGGAGCGCGGCACAGCGGGGTGGTACCTCTCGCTATTACGGCGTGAAGTGCCAGCTAGCTAAATGAGTTTCCGGTGGCCCATTGGGGGATAGGGAAAAGGATGGCAACGCATCTGCATAATCTCTGGTTGTGCGAATGTCTATGGGCGTCGATAGTCGCCATAACGCTCCGACTGCTCGGTTGCCTCCTACGCCATAAAAATGCACTACGAGTATAATGAACTATATAAACATAAATGTATAGTTATAATAATCATTGTTATCGGTAATCTATTCTGTGTATCACGTTAAGTGTATAATTACACGGTATGTGGTTTATTACATTTGGTTGAATTCAGACTAATTCCGGTCTAAATTGTTAACATCCTACGGCGTTAGATTGAAAAACCTTGACAGTCTAATAATTTTTCACAAAATGAATAATAACAATAATTGCTGTCCAGTAATTTCCTGTATCATAATCATCATCATCATCAGCCTCTATGTGTCCTGATACAAATAAAATATTTATTTAAATTCGCCGTCATTGCGAGACTTTGGCGAACAGAGACTCGATTTCAGACACAAGTTTGTTCCGACACTTATCGACTTCCCGATGAATATTAGATCGACATATTGTGTATAAGGCATAAGCAGGGTGCTGTCGTCTGTATACCGCAGCATAGCATGTGATATTTATATGCAGAAGAAATAAGGTAAGAGACAGTAATATCAGCCTTGCGGAACACCAGCATTTACAGATTTGAGATCCGAGCATTCACCGTCGACATTGAGCTTGAAATTCCTTTTTTTTTTTCGAGGAGGAAAATCTTCAAAAAGATCGTCTGAACTCCGCTGGAGCACAGAGTCGGGGTATGTGGTGATTTTTACCCACTAAAAACCTCATCGGTGATCTTTCTAAGCGCTTGCTGGGGAGTACTGGGATCTCGGTAAGAACAACGCCAGGAGTCCCACCACGCTATGCCGTAGCACATCCCAGTCTAGTGAACTAGACAGTTGTGATCGCGAAATGGGATCACTCCATTTCGTTACCATCCGCGGGTTGCAAAGATGTTTTATCTTGGTTAGACAAAAGCCCCATAGTGCCTACCTGCAACCATATTTACCTATCGGGATGTTCTGACTCCTCTACGACTTCGCCTACGATCCAGATTAGTCCCCTCTCGGGAGCTTGAAATTCCTGCCTAACAAATGGTGGTCTATTTACATAATTTCTCGGGAAGCCCATAGAATGGTAGGTTCGTTAGAAGCGCTTTATGCGAGACCCAATTAGAGGCCTTCGTTATGTTCATACTAACCACTAGCGCTTCCCCTTTGCTCTGAACTGCTTCTACCCATCGCTGTGTTCAGAAGATTAGATGATCACCAGCGGAGCGATTTCTTTGAAAGCCATATTTTGATCGCTAATCAGCTGCTGCTGCTCCTCTAAATACTGCCGGAGCTGGCAGTTAATTGTGGATTCCATAGTCTTAGAGAACAAGGAAGTTTTTTTTTACGTTAGTTGGATAGGCAAACTGGCAATCGTGCCACCTGATGGTAAGTGGTCGACGTCGCCCATGAACACAACCTAGTTTACCTGGAACGAGCCCAGGCAACTCATCTATGTGTTGCCTATCCTGAGACATAAGATGTTAAATCTCGGTGCCAGTCATAACACTGCCTGTCTTGCCCTTCTCTCCGAAACTCAGCAAAGATGTTTTACGGGAGAAACAGGCAAACAACAAGGAAGTTATAGCTATCGATCTATAGTTGGACAGGTTTGAGCAGACAACAAGGCAGAAAAGGCACCGAGAGTTACTAACTTACGTCTCAGGATAGGCAACGAATAAATTGTCTTTTGAGTATGTTAATCAAAGGCGACGGTGAACAGTAATTAAAAGTAAGCCTGCAAGTTTGCCTTTATACTGTAATTAAACTAAGTATAAAAGTAATTAGTATATTGGATGCGAGTAGCAAGGGATCGGCCGTCTTGGCGTTCATTGATGGAGGCCTATGTTCAGCAGTGGACGGATAGAGGCTGATGATGATGATGATGATGATGATCATCAGCTACCAGTTCAATTGAAAAATGATATTCGTTTGATAAAAAGTTTTTGGTAATGGTTTTTGGCTATTTATATTTGAGGAAAGTTTATTTTCTATTTCAGAGTTGGTAAACCAGGTACAGTTAATTCTGTAAACTGAATATGACGTGAATGAAAGTAATCTTTTCAATATAACATGAATTTATTTTACACAGGGTTCTTGTATTTAAAGAATTTGTCGGCATCCATTTCCTTCAGTTGTAAGTCCATGTTACCAGCGAAGATTATTTTGTCGCTCGGATTGGTAATGTTTAAAAACAGGCGTCCTTGTTTGAACGGTACAGCTCTTAAATAGTTACCATACGGCGGCGTCAAGTTGCCCAAGACATGCGGTCCCTGCATCGCAGTAAAACATTAATTAGAACTATAATATCAAAACAATTCAAATCAAAATACCTATCTTTATTTCGTAGGTATCAACTTTTACATTTGAAATACGTCAAAGAATAAAAACAGAATAATAATTATTAGTATTATAAGTTTAAGTGTCGCCCGCAGCTTCGTCCGCCAAAATTTAGGCAGAATGATGACTTGTGCAGACTGTAACTCAGTCCCCACCATGGTTCAGGCCTTGACGTGGCGGTGGGGCTCAGTAGCCTAGGGTGAGCCCAGCACCCTGGGCGAAGCTAATTGAGCCGAGGGGGCTCTTTGTATCCCGCTTATAAGAAGAGGGGACACAAGAGGGGCGAGGATAGGAACCTCACCCCATTGTACTGTTCCGACGTTGGGAGGGGTTGTTCTGTGGTGCGGGACAACCCCTCTGTGGAGGTGGCGTCGGTCCCTGTCGGGACTGACTAGCCGTCGAGGTGCCCTGTTAGCTTAACAGATCCGGGGCAACTCACCAAAGGCGGCACTGGTGGCACTCGCCGGGTTTTAGTGGGTAAAGCTGCGTCCACTTACCATCTTTCGGGCGCAGCAAGTCCCACATACCCGCGCGGGGAGACCCCCCCATCTGCAAAAAAAAAAGACTAACTCAGTAACAATGTGGAGTTATACCGTTGAAAGAATTTTTAATGGGATGAGTAGTTTCAACGACCTACATCGAAATATAAAACATTACTTCTTTATAATCTCTGTATATGTCGCAGGAAAATTTTTGTGGCAAATTATACAATTGAAAACAATATTTTAAACGTACTTGGCGCGCGTCATTGAGTACCCCAAATTTTTTCATGGCTAATCTAGAGCTAGGGTAATATTATTCTGTGATCTACAGCCAGGAAATTGGTATGGAAAAGGAGTATAAAAACAACAATTGTTGCAACCCTTCTACGCCATGTAGTTGGCCTCACTAATGATTATTTTGATGTCTTCAATCAAATCTATTAGAATTAAAATTCAAGCTCGTACCCATTTCTTTATATATTTCTTATTCCTATTACATTTATACTCATATGAATATGACGCTTTCTTGCCTTTTAATTGAATCAAGAAATAAGGAAATGATTTTATTACTAGTAAAGTAAAGTACCCAGTAACTGCTCAGAACCACCTTTCCACTCTTTTTATTTGTATATCTGCATTTTTGAATATAGATATACAAATGCAGAGAGTGGGCAGGTACTGGTTCCTGAGCAGCTACTGGGTACTTTACCTTATATAATGTTTATTAAATTGTTTTTGAAAATTATAACATTAATGAATGCTTGAGGAACACAAACTTCTCGAACTGATAGTTGACATTAATAATTTATCTTAGTGATATTGTGAAGCCATTTACAATACATCGAAAATGACGCGCGCCAAGTACGTTTAAAAAATTGTTTTCAATTGTATAATTTGCCACAAAAAAATTGCAATTATTGAAAATCACAATGATTACTTTTTTTTAATTTATATTTTTTTGTAGAGTGCAAATTTTTCTTTTTTTTTGTAAATATACTACACCAATTGTTTTTTCAATTTTCACAGTTTTTAATGAGTGTTTCTTTTAATCCGAGAGGTTTTGTGTACTTGGTTTTTTTATTTCATATTTTTTGTAAAGATTAGTTTATTTTTTTATTTTTGCTATACGTGCATATAGTTAGACGTGTACTTGGCGCGACATTTTACAGTGAAACTGTTTTTTGTGGGATATCTCTTTTTTTTGTAAAGCATATATTAATTAACATAATTACATTTTAAATATTTTAATATTTTAAATATTTATACTTCTTGAGTAATTCATTTCAAATATTTTAAACTTAAACTTCTTGAGTAATTCATCAAAATTTTTATTCATAAATTTTCTCAAATAATTTAATAATAAAAGAGGTTAGTACTATTACAATACTTTTACTTTAAATGACGCTTGTGACTGACCAGTGACCAATGCAACATCGTCATATTTTTTTTAATGTTATTTTGATTTTCAAAAATAACATAGAGCCTGCGTTCCTGTTATTCCTCCTGTTTAAATATTTAGAGTGTAAAAGGGAAAGTTAGATACCAGATGGCGCAACATGCAACTTGACCGGCAGTTCAAATCAATAATTAAATTAAAGTAAAATATTATATTTGCTTATTAGTAAATCATGTAATAATAAGCTCAAATATGTAATTAAAAAAATTAATACTTTTGTTCTTGTCCAATATATGATTCATTATTATTTACCCTAAATTTATTCTGAAGGCACACTACCATGCCTTCTGAATAAAAAAAAATTCAAAACTTTAGATGTATTACTTTCTTTATTGTTTTCTTAAGAATAATTCAAATCCAACTCCATACGAAGAAAGTCATAAATTTACTTGATACCAATACTTACTATTATGTTTATTGTCCTTTAAGACCTTTAAATATTCTCCTTTCCAGAAGCTAAATAAATGTAAAACAGTAAGGAAATAACTTCAAATGAAAATAATTAAAATTAAGAAATACTACACACATAATGTCTCGCAATTTTTGTTTACAACCAGCTCTTTTCCGCTTAAAGTTTTTTTTATTGCACGGTCTGTGACAATGGGAAAACAAATTGTATTGACAATAATAAAAGTATGACAAGTCAGAAATTTGAAGTTAAATTACTTACATAATATCATAATCAATACTGAAATTAACTTGTCTGTCTCTATTTGATTATTGGAACAAATATAAGTCATCAACATATAATGCTATAACAATTTTTACATCATTATTCATTTTTGTAAAAACACATGGCTCTATACGACTCCTTTTAAAACCTAACTCACATAAACATTGCTCCACTCTCTAATACCATGATCTAGATGACTGCTTTAAACCATAAATTACTTTGTTTAACAATCTTATTCTTATTTGAATCACAATTAATAACTAGTTGAACCTTATAAATGTCCTCTTTAAGAAAACCATTTAAGAATGCTGTTTTAACATCTAAATGAGTGACATCTAAATTTAACTGAACAGATAGTGCGAACAATAATTTCAAAGTAGAAATGTCTGACATCTGGTGAGAAAGTCTATTCATAATCAATACCAGGCCTCTGTGTAACCTTGCCCTTAGCCACTAAACATGCTCTGTAACACACACTATTATCACTATTTAATTTCCTTTTATATACCCACCTGCACTGTACTAAAGTTTAATCAAAAGGTAATTCACTCACAGGAACCCATGCATCATTTTCTTCAAAAGCTTGCATGCAGCTTTTCCTCTATTGCCTCAATCCACTTGTCTCTTTCTGGGCTCTCCAGAGCTTCATGGACACAGACTGGATCATTAGTAACATTTGGACTCAACGTTGTACATAGATTTGGAAATCTATAACGCTCTGGCAGCTTTTTGATTCACTTAATTTGGGTCCCCCTTTACTAAAAGTAAATGGTACTGGTTCCTCATTTTCTTCTTCAGATTGCTGTCTGTGTATGATATTCCCGTAACTGCTCCATCTTTCATTTTATTCTGGTCAATTATATTCAAATGGCCAATCTCCTATGACACTCTTCACTAATTACTGTTGAAGTAGGAGTAAAAAAACATTGTTTATGTTCCATGACCAACTTATAAACACCATCTTCTTGGTTTGCTACAGCCACCAAACTGTTTTTTCTATTGTAAACATAACAGCATTTCTCCGTTAACTCCACATTGTTTCCATTCTTGATAAGTTGACTAATGTAAATCAATCAATTGGCTATAGTAGAGTATAGCAAAAATTTAATACCAATTTAATTGGTAGGAGATGAAGTCAAGAAACAAACTCCAGCGGCATTTATTATGTGGTTATGTCTAATTTTTAGAGTTTTGACCGAATAAAATCGGTTGAAACTAAATAAAATAATACATTAAAATCACATTAAAGCACCACAAATATATAGATAGAGATAGTACATCTCTCTTTGTTAAATAATTTTGTTATTTCTCGAAAAATAATTAGACTGTATTGTCATTTTTCTTTCCAATTGGCATTTTCTGTTGGAACCGGCTAAGACCTGAGGCCATGCTGCCATATCTGTTGTGTTAACAAAAATTTCTTGTCTGTGCTTTGGAGAAACGGCGGAAAATGCCAAAAAGCGCGGCTCTGCCCCTCTAGCACCCATCAATCAACTATCACTTCCCATTCTATTCACCCAGAACAGTTCACCATAATATTCGCCAACGAATCACATTACATATTACACAGATTATGTTTTAAAAACAAACACTATAGAAAACCATCAGAACAGTCCTACAATAGAAAACCACTCCAGAACAGTTCTCCACAATATTCGCCAACCAATCACAATATATACAGTTTTTAAAACAAACACTAGTAAATCACTCAGAATGAACAAAACACAAAATAACAATTAATTAACGGGAAACTGGGAAGAAACGAAGAAGATTGAGCTCTTAACAGAAACGAATATATGAAACAAAAGACGTTTATCAAATAAAAAATACGACAGAAAAAATATATTATACGAAAGACGTTTATCAAATATAAAATATGACAGAAAAAATAAATAAAAATAAGCTATAGAGAATACAAGAAAAAAACGAAATACTTAATTTTCCTCTAGCCTTTGCCTGTTCCGATAGGATAAAACTAAAAAACAAGCAACCAACTTCGATGTCAAAACTCAAAATTCTCACTGTAACGTCATATAAAATATTTTCTCTAAACCTCTAAAACGGCGCAAGCAATAATTTTCATGTTTGAAATGTATTAAATAATTGCTGAGACCCAATAATTTTTTGTAATATGTGTAAAATTCGTAAAAAGAAACTTATTAAAAATAGTGTGAAGTCTTAGTGTTTTGGCAATAATAACAAAATAAAACCCCAAAAATTTTTTGTTATGTTTTGGAGGTTATGTTTACATATGTCTCGAGAATATATACAGTGCCTCACGCCAAACTACTTGGATGTGTTCTTGGCCCTAGACACTAACGTGTCTCCTGATAGATAAGATTATTCTCTTAAATTACTTATGTATTTTAGTTTTAACTTACCGGTGCAAGCGGGCAGGTCCATATCTGTGAGTAATTACGGACCGACTTGAGAGCTTGTCCGAGCAATATGTTCTCCTTTAATGCGTCACAATAGTGGCAGCTAAATTCGACAAAACTCCGTTTGTAAACGTTAGACAACAGCTCGTAGAAGTAAAAGTGTAACTGAAACCATTAAGTTATTAACTAAAACAAAAAAAAATCGGTTGTCTGTAAAGTCGGTTTACTGACAATAGTTGAACGTGACAATGTCATAGGAACGCCTCAGAGCGAGGTAACGCCGCATGAGTCATGTTTTTTCGTGCGTGCAGCCGGCTCCATCGAATTATAAGACGTTGTCACGTCAATTATAAAACACATGATTAGAACCTAGCGCGAAGAAATGAGGTTTGGCATAGTCATTTTTTATGCTAGCCGGATTGATAATGGATCCTATGGCTATCCTCTTTTGAGACATGAGACGATCAGTCTCGATGCCTGTAACTATACTGCCGGTCTTCCTGTTTCCGAAAGAAAGTGCTCTGTCTGAAACACAGCACTAATGTTTTACGAAAACACTGGTGGTATTTTTATATCTAAGATGAGAATTATTAATGTAGAAAATTTAAATATAATAATAAATATACGTACCTAAATAAATACATTTAAAGTGTCTGTTTATTATTTCAAATTTACAGCTTTTCATTAAATGCATATGAAAGTATATTATACGATGCTTACATCAACAATTTTTTTTATTTGTTTGTCTGTCTGTTTGTTCCGGCTTATCTCTGAAACAGCTGGACCGATTTTCATAATAATTAAAATCCTTTTCACAAAGTACTCACTTTATTTTACATGTCTCCGGTACAAACCATTACTCTCATATATTATATTTAACCACAGAAATCTAAATAATAAGACAATAGAAGTCGCAAAGACGCATGACCTTATCGCCGCGCATGTGACTTATAGATCACAAGTGCGCTCGGAGCGTTTGTGTCAGTCATCAGTATTGTTTCGGATGCCGAGACTTAAATATGATGTTTTGCAGCATGTCCAGCTGCGGAAATTCTTCCACAACTTGTAATTTTTCAAATAAAGGGATAACATTTCATAAGTAAGTACTTTATTTTTAAAATTATGTTGTATTTTGATGAAATATACACAAATAAAATTATTCATCACCAGTACTAAAATTATCGCAGTAATAGAAATGTTTTCAAATTTCAAAAACCATTGATACTAATGCTTGTTCATGTCTACGATTACAACTAGTAAAAGCAGCAATGGAATTATAGACAAGCGCAATAAACAGTACCGCCGCGTGCGTGCACTTCTAGGAATACGGCCGCATGTATTGAAGGCGAATGAGTGATGTGCCACTACTATTTTGTATAGATAATTATTATTTGTGGCTTACTTAGTTTTACCAAAATGGGAATGAAATGTGATTTTTCGTAAAATATATATTTACTTATCTTCTATACACAAATATTTTCTGTGTTCCTGGGTCATGGATGTGTATTAAATATGTGTATAATATAATAAAAATCTTAAATATATGTATAGTATAAAAATGTTAAATATATTTCCGTTGTCTGGTACCCCTAACACAAGTTCTTCGAGAACTTACCACGGGACCAGATTGACGTGGTGTGAAAGCGTCCATAGATATTATATTATTTTTATTATAATACATGCGTAATATAGTAGATAAACACTGAAATTGGTGTGTGTGTGCGCGTATGTGTGTGTGTGTGTGTGTGTGTGTGTGTGTGTGTGTGTGTGCGTGCGTATGTATGCGTGCGTGCATGTGTGCATGCGTGCGTAAGCGTTTGCAACCATATCGTTAATTCATTTTTAAACTCAAGATTTTTCATACATATTTAATTTATAGTTTATTTTATTATACAAGCTAGAAGCGCGTATAACATTGTAATCATATTATTATTTATGTTTCTGTTTACAGCTTGGCAAAAAAGAGTATGACGTGGGGACAGGTGGAACTAAATATTTTACTAAATGGAAACCTATGATGTTGACAATACTTGGCCAACAAATACTAGATTTTGAGTAAAGCTTAGTGTTTCACATTTATTTTTAACGATTTGATTAAATTATCTTGCTGATTTTCCATATTATGATGAGACCTAAGTGAAAGTGGCGCCCTCATTTTTTCCATACTCTTTTTTGCCAAGCTATACTTTTAACAATGCTATTATTTCAGGTTTCCAAAAAGATGCACATATTATGCTTTTTTATGTTAGTTGGATAGGCAAATTGGGAAACGTGCCACCTGGTGGTAAGTGGTCGACGTTGCTCATGAACATAAACCAGTTTACCTGGAACGAGCCCAGGCAACTCATTTATGTGTTGCCTATCCTGAGACACAAGATGTTAAGTCTCGGTGCCAGTAATTACACTGCCTGTCTTGCCCTTCTCTCCGAAACACAGCAAAGCTGTTTCACGGAAGTAACAAGCAAGATGGTGGTACCCATGCAGCCGGGAGTGCGGCACAGCGCTTCCCTCCCACCGGCTATTGGAAAAAGAAATTGGTTTCCGCAAGCCTAGTAATAAGTAATAATTATAAAATAAAATAAATAATAAAAGAAAATCGTTTATTCTCGGGCACTATATGGCCCATAGATATGATATACCTTACACACTAACATATAATATATTATATTATATTTGTGTTAGTATAAAACCTTAAAATTATGTTAGTAAACTTCCTATCGCTACGCCTTCGTGCGTTCCGGTGGTACTGTTCCGCGGAAGCGACGGAACACCACATCCTGATGCCAGAAGTTTTTTCGTAAAACTTCATGCAGGTAGAATGTCGGTATTCGCACCACAAACGCCTTGAAATTGACGTTGCGGCGCGACTCCAGCTCCTGCACCCTCAGACAGTACTTCAACCTCCGGCACACGTATTCCGCGATGTTCTCCGCCTTTGTCGTGTAATGAAGGCAGGAGATATACACCGGCGTTTTCGGTTTGGCGGCGCGCACGAGCAGATTGGGTTCCAGTGGGGCTTTGCCGCAGCGATTCTGGACGGTTCTGGGATGGCGCCTCTTCCTCTTTACCACCTCAAAACCATCTTCATCCCGACGTGGCGCCTGAGCAGGAGGCGCGTGCGGTGGAGCGTTTATAAGAGAGCCTTCAATATTTGAATTATTAGGCATTTTCACTTATATTATATTTAATCAAATATAATATAATTATAATTAATTTATTAAAATATAATATAAAATTTAAATTAATAAATGAAAAAAGAAATATACTTACCCTTAACCTTTTATTGTATTCCCTTTTCTCTTTAATAAAACGTCAAAAAGTGCGTCGCTTAATGAAACAGTTACCTCACCAACAATCAGTAGTTACCGAACAAAAACAACGTCGCCCAACGGAAAGTTATCGATATGAACGTTGCACTGCACTATTCATAAGTGTTCATGGATATAATTGGTCAGAGTGGCCACACCTCCTGATACTTTGGTTGTTCATAAAATATTGCTTAATACCATAGGCTTAAAGTTTAATTTTTATTGCATCAACGCTAGTGACATGTGTAGGCGTAATTGTGTATTTATTGTTTGTCTATGTGTTGGTAGTTGTGATCCGGCGACACGCGTTCCGGTAATAAAAGACAGTAGATAGCATTTCTATTGTCTTATTATTTAGATTTCTGTGTATTTAACATATTACATAATCCTTGTCTTTATATCATTTCCTTATACTTGCATAATATTAAATATTACATCGTACTGCCTGAGGCAGTACTATCCACACCGACAATCGGTCACTCAAGAGCCCTTCATCATTCCCTACCACAGATTTTATAATATTTCGCCCCGCCAGGCGCCACAAACGAACTTACAACTACCTACACTAACAAAATTATTAATTGGCGGCTCTCCGCCTGAAGGAGCCATAGGCGGGGGCTCACGCTCTTCCCGACCGGGGAACAGGGCCGGTACTATCCTGGCCACGAGGTCGGGCTGGAGACTCTCCGTCAAGGGAGGGGCGCAGTTTATTGCGTACCATCCTGTACGGCCTCCCCCACGGGTCTCGGTCCAGAGTCTCCAGCATCTCCTCACGGGCAGCCTCTTTAGCTCGTCCTATGGCCGCTTTCAGTTCTCCGGCGGCGGCTCTATAGATGTCGTAAAGCCGCCCCTCTTCTGCTTCATTACGGCGTCTTCGCCTCCGACTCCGGGTGTACTGGCGTCTCGCTGCCATGCAAGTCCTGCGCAACTCCGCGAGCTCATCCGACCACCAGTACACACTACTGCGTCGCGGGGGCCGCCGACCGATCCTAGGCATGGCGGCATCGCACACCTGTGACATCGCAGCGACCATGCGGTCGGTCTCCTCTTCCACCTCGGTAGGGACTGTGCGATGGTCCATGCCCCAGGCCTGCACCAAGGCCACCTCGAGGAGGGCCTCTCTATCCATCCTCCTCAACGCCCAACGTGGGCCGCACTCCGAGTCTCAGCCACGGCTTGGGGAGGGGGAGGAGCCGCCATACCGGAACCGGATGTACCGGTGGTCTGACAGCGTCTCGCACTCCAGCACCTCCCAGCCTTGCACGCGGCTAATAATGAGGCTCCTGATGGTGATGAGTTGTTGGATTCATTTATTTATTAGGGATAATTTAATCATCTTTTCCTGGCCTATTATTAAAATAAACTATTTTTTGTTTAGTTTTTTTTTTTACTTATTTAGTCGTGGAGATCATTTATTAATCTTTGGGATAAGTATATTATTATATTTCTTTTTTATAAATCTTATATTTTTAAATGAGCAATTCTTGTATATATATATATCTAATATATAAAATTTCCATGTCACAATGTTAGTTACCGTACTCCTCCGAAACGGCTTTACCGATTTTACCAAATTTTATATGCGTATTCAGTAGGTCTGAGAATCGGCTACTATCTATTTTATCATACCCCTAAGTGATAAGGGTGGTCAACCCCTCAAATTTTAAAAGTTAACGCGGGCGAAGCTGCGGACGACAGCTAGTATATATATATATATATATATATATATATATATACCTAGATAAATGTCGAATAATCTAACCTAGATCTAAACCTAGATTAATCTTCAACCAACACTTGACCAATATTTGAATTTTAAAATAAATCTCTAAGCAGTAATAAAGGCTAAAGGCAAC
Organism: Helleia helle; assembly: GCA_963853865.1. NCBI lineage: Eukaryota > Metazoa > Arthropoda > Insecta > Lepidoptera > Lycaenidae > Helleia > Helleia helle. The sequence continues at coordinate 16,647,849 of OY971432.1, read as the reverse complement.
CTTTGAAATTTTCTTTCCAATATATATACAAAATAAATTAAGACTGGACCACGAACATAACGACAACCCTTACGCAACAACTTTTTTCCCATTGCGATGTAACTGCTAACTGTAACTGTCAACGCCATCTACTTTATTTAATACGAATTTATTTAACATGTAAGAATTGAAATCATATCCATACTATTAGCGCCATCTAGTTGAATAGTATGCTAGACACTGTTTTTGTAATGTTTTACTTTCCCTTGGGAATTCGGCACTTTTATGGGAATACATTGTTTGAATACAACGATAACATAAGGTATCAGCAAATTAAGTTCATAAGTTGTTGTATGCAAAGCTGTTTAATTAACTAGTTACAGTTCTTTAACTATCCCACGGGAAGTCTTTAATTTACCCGGATCAAAAGTATCCTATATGTTGACCAGGGATATAAGCTACCACCATACAAAATTTCATTTAAATCAGTCCAGTCGTTTCGCAGATTAGCCATTACAAACAGACAGACAAACAGAGAAAAAAAATCGAAAAAAATCCAAAATAGATCAGTCAGGGGGATGTAAGAAATGAATATATTCATTTCTTACATCCCCCTGACTCGGTTTTTAGTATTTTTTTCATTGTACAGAAATTAGACCTCTACAGATTTATTATGTGTATAGTATATGGATGTGTTATAAAAATAGCTTGTAAAAGTTGTTGCCCGCAGTTTCGCCCGTTGCAACTTAGATTTCCATCCATTTCCGAACTGGTGATGACTATTTTTATAGTGTATATTATGTTACTCAGTGTAAAGATCGGATGATAACTTCCAAAGTGGCTAACGTTTGTGACTTTTGAATTTAGATGTAAGATATATTTTTTCTTTTTATATTAATAATTTAAATTCTAACCTTGTATGAGTTGTTCATATATTGAAAAACATTAAATACCGCAGTAAAAAAATATAACGGATTTTGTCTACTGTAACGTCTCGCAAAAAATTTCACAGTATCTAGATAATTCTGGTCACTGTAGACGGCAGTGGCGCGCTGACACTCCATGTACGCCATCTGACGGTTTTATCAAAATAGGGAATTATCAAAAATTATCTTCTAGAATAGTCTGTTGAGATCTAGAACGGACAAAATTGACAAACGGAAAATCTGTGTGTGAGACGATCAAAACACCGTAACTTTAGAAGATCGTGGGAATAAGTCGTTTTCAACGAGACATTGTTTTATTTGAATACAAACAAAATTTAAGAGATTTCTACTTTTGTTTCGTCCGTTCATATCTGTGGTGGTAGATTCAACTGACGTTTTATACGCTACGTCACATAAAAATAACTAACTTTGAGATTTTTTTAGAGAGGGAGAGTAAGTCCCACATACCCGCATGGGGAGACCACTCACACGCGGGATGCCTCAGAGCATTTCCCGGCGTTAAAGAAAAAAAAACAAAAAGAGTAGGTACTAGTTGATGCGAATGGGAGGCCGTTTGGCGTTCATTGAAGGTAATCTACTGCCACTTAATGCTAAATATAAGTTAATTCTTTAAAAGAAATCCAAAAACATCACCTTTTCATTAACACTTTGATGTATTACAAGCGAGATAACGAAAATAATAAATATTATATATTTTACGAACATTTTAATGTACAAACGTGAAAAAAATCAAACACGGATATTGAAAATAATACCTTTACAAACAAAACACTACATAAAAATAATTTGTTTATTTAAAATATTGCACTTTATACAAATTGTTTCTATTATAATCACACACAATCGTTTTTATCTAATCCATTAATCTTTTAGCACTAATTTACAAAAAAAAATGGGTTCCCTATTATGTTATGTGCTGACCATACACGCAATAATACTGAGTATAGAATTGTTTGGGATTTGGGAAAACGATCACGGGAGGAGACGACTTAACGCTCGTGCAGTTCCGAGCAACCTCGGGACGAGACGCCGGAAATGTTCTCGGAAGTTCCATCGACTGTCGAGGACGAGGCCCAGGTACTTCATAGTCGGATCGACAGCGATGGAAGTTCCCCCTACAACAAGGCAAGATCCGGGTGGAGGGCCTCGCCGGGGCCCGTGGAAGCATATTCCTGGCGCATATACGCCACCACCTGGGCGACTCCAGCTACCGCCAGAATGCGTGCCTCCGAAAAGGTACCTCCGCGCGCAGTGACGACGGTGTCGTCAGCGTAACACGTAACGCCGACGCCCGACAAGTTCGTGCTGCGGAGGACCCAATCGTAGCCGATGTTCCACAAGAGTGGGCCTAAGACAGACCCCTGTGGAACACCGCACGCCACTCTCGTCGTCACCCAGCCACCGGCTGTGGGGTACGCGACGCACCTACCAGACAGGTAATCTCTTACCAGTCTGCGCAGATACGTCGGCACGCCGTGGTACCTCAGCGCCTCCAGGATTGAAGGTTGTGTTGAAGGCGTTGGCGATGTCAATAGACACCGCCAAAAGCACCTCTCCCCCCTCGACTGCCTCATCGGCAAGGGCCCACACCCTGGCTAGAGCGTCCAGGGTGGACCTGCCCCGCCGGAAGCCAAACTGGTAGGCACTGAGGTTCGAGTCTGTCTCCTCCATGTGATAGACGATACGGGCAGCTGCGAACCGCTCCAGCAGCTTGCCCACCTCATCAAGTAGGACGATCGGTCGGTACGCCGACGGCGAGTCAACCGGTCGTCCCTTCTTCCGGAGCAGGGTAAGCCTGCCCTTTTTCCGCTATTTTGCCGTTTTTAGTGTGCTCCATCGTGAGGACCTGAAGGAAATATAAATTTGATTCGTGAATTGTACGCTACCATTGCAAAAGCAAGTAAAGTGACCAAGCGAGTACATTTGGCTACGAGGATATATAAAAACACGTTGACACGTATCCGACACGCACTCGGAGAGAAATGCAGAGATTATCGGAATTGAAGAGGTTTTCTGATTCAGATTGGTTTTTTTTCATTTAATCTCTGTAAATAAATTTAATTAAAAGAAAACTTTTTGTCCACCCTGCCTTACTAGTTTGAATTGACAGCTATGACGTCACAATATGGCGCTAAGTCAGTCCTATTCTCATTTAAAACGCATAGTATTACAGTAATTCTGCCATGATGGCATAATTCGTTTGACTAAATATACTACTTAAACTGAAAAAGGTGTTATTTATTTTGCTATTACATTTTTTAATTTATTTGTAACTAGCTGCTGCCCGCAGCTTTGCCCGCGTTTACATATATTTACAGCCGTTCGGATTGATGATAATTATTTTTATGGCCAAAGTTACGCCTTATAACATCAGCTATCTGCCAGTGAAAGCCTCGTCAAAATCGGCTTAGCCGTTTCAGAGACTAAACGGAACAAACAGACGGACAAAAATTGTGTTTTTTATGTAAGTACCGTATACATATTATTTCATAGCTTTTACCCGCGACTTCGTCCGCATGTAAGAAGTATTGTTTTAAATCTTATTTTTCAAATAATACGGTTCCAATTAAAAGACTAAGTATTATAATTTAAAGAATTCTATTAACTTCCACTGTAAGGTTCGATAGTACGTTTTTATAAAATAAGTATATTTATTTAATTTAGAAGTACAATTTTAGTATATTATAATAACTTTTACGGATTTTATCGCCGTTTATTAAGATTCTTACATGCCCGACGTTTCGGATACTTTACAGCAACTATGGTCATGGAAGGATTGAGGTCAGACGTCCTAACGTTACAAAGTTATTCGAAACTACCCTATGATACATCGATATTTTAATTCAAATTAGTACCTACGACCAGCAACAAAAAAAACTACGAAAAAGAAATGTTACATTATTTTTTCTTCATATATTTTATTATCATATATAAGTATTCCTTTTTTATAATATCAGGAATTCTATTAATAAATCATTTTGGATAAATTGGTAATACATGATATATGGAAACAGTATTCATTAAAAACGCGTGCAATAATACAAAGGTGCGATCTTCATAAGGATTCGCATCTTGTAACAGATAGCGTGATCTACATTTTGTGTTAACGCCATCTATTGACACATCTAAAAACCTTCTTGTTACACTTATACATATTATGGGTCTCAAACTAACTCCATATCAAATTTCACTCAAATCGGTTCAGTGGCTTAACAAATATACAGTCTCGGCGTTTTAGCTGCACAACTCTCGTTTCAGTGGGATTTTGAGGATAACAACTATTTTAAGTCCTACGTTAAGTTCCAAAGTATCTTCATATAAATTTCACCCAAATCTATTTCATGGCTTAGAAGATAGACAGTCCCGTGGTTTTACCTGCCTAGTTCCTATTCCCGTTGGATTTTCAGGATAATAACTATTTTATACCCTACGTTGAGTTTCAAAGTATCTTCATATCAAATTTCACCCAAATCTGTTCCGTGGTTTAGAAGATAAACAGTGACGGGGTTTTACCCGCATAGTTTTCGTTCCCGTGGGATTTTGAGGATAAAAACTATTTTAAGTCCGAAGTTAAGTTCCAAAGTATTTTCATATTAAATTTCACCCAAATCTGTTCCGTGGTTTAGAAGATAAACAGTCACGGGGTTTTACCCGCATAGTTTTCGTTCCCGTGGGATTTTGAGGATAACAACTAATTTAAGTCCGAAGTTAAGTTCCAAAGTATTTTCATATTAAATTTCACCCAAATCTGTTCCGTGGTTTAGAAGATAAACAGTCACGGGGTTTTTACCCGCATAGTTTTCGTTCCCGTGGGATTTTGAGGATAACAACTATTTTAAGTCCGAAGTTAAGTTCCAAAGTATTTTCATATTAAATTTGACCCAAATCTGTTCCGTGGTTTAGAAGATAAACAGTCACGGGGTTTGACCCGCATAGTTTTCGTTCCCGTGGGATTTTGAGGATAACAACAATTTAAGTCCGAAGTTAAGTTCCAAAGTATTTTCATATTAAATTTTACCCAAATCTGTTCCGTGGTTTAGAAGATAGACAGTCCTGGGGTTTTACCAGTATAGCTCCCGTTCCCGTGGGATTTTGAGGATAACAACTATTTTAAGTCCGAAGTTAAGTTCCAAAGTATTTTCATATTAAATTTCACCCAAATCTGTTCCGTGGTTTAGAAGATAAACAGTCACGCGGTTTTGCCCGCATAGTTTTCGTTCCCGTGGGATTTTGAGGAGAACAACTATTTTAAGTCCGAAGTTAAGTTTCAAAGTATTTTCATATTAAATTTCACCCAAATCTGTTTCGTGGTTTAGAAGATAAACAGTCACGGGGTTTTACCCGCATAGTTTTCGTTCCCGTGGGATTTTGAGGATAACAACTATTTTAAGTCCGAAGTTAAGTTCCAAAGTATTTTCATATTAAATTTCACCCAAATCTGTTCCGTGGTTTAGAAGATAAACAGTCACGGTGTTTTACCCGCATAGTTTTCCTTCCCGTGGGATTTTGAGGATAACAACTATTTAAGTCCGAAGTTAAGTTCCAAAGTATTTTCATATTAAATTTCACCCAAATCTGTTCCGTGGCTTAGAAGATAGACAGTCCTGGGGTTTTACCAGTATAGCTCCCGTTCCCATGGGATATTCGGGATAAAAACTATCCTATGTCCTTTCTCGGGTTTCAAACTTTCTTTGCGCCAAATTTCATCCAAATCTGTTCAGCGGCTTAGGCGTGAAGAAGAGACAGACAGACAGACAGATAGACAGACAGACAGAGTTACTTTCGCATTTATAATATTATTAAGGACTAGTAAGGATGTAACACATGTTTAACACTATGTTTGAAAGTGTGCCAGCCGTGCTGCTGCTTCTATAGATAGTGACAACAGCTGACAGCTTTATTCTGTTTTATTTGTCACCAGTGTTGCAAAATTTTCCGATTTATCGGGACATCTACCGATTTTGGTCACTGTCTCCCGATATCCCGATTTAGCCGTCCTATCTCCCAATTTTTTTAATTTTCAACTACTTTAAAATAATTTTCATACTTATAAAAAATAGAAAATAATACTCTTAATAAGGTAACACGAAAATAAACCTGTAATACAAAATCAATGCACGGGGATTCGTCTCAAAAATAATTCGTTGAAAGATTTGGGGGCTCTCTATCCAGAAAATATGAAAAAAGATCAATAGACAGAGATCAATGATTATCAAAAAACGTGTGTCAAACACGTTTGCTTCGTAATACGAAATTAATAAATTAATAGAGTCACTCAGTGAAAAAAGCAGAAGAAATTTGGACAAACGTGAGTAGCATATAATGTGTTGATTCGTGAGCCACGCATGGTTGAAAACGTTTGTTCTTTTGTTTTCAAAGTTTTGAGTTTGCACATTCATCTGAAAATGTAAAAACGATATTTTCATCCATAAATTTTATAAAAAAATAAACGATGGAATCACAGACATATAAGAGAAGCAGACCGAACATGACAGCTACAAAACCGAGGCAACTATCAACACAGACACACTTACACACACATAAAAAATGGCATGGGCCGTATTCAGTACTTAATAATTATAAAATTACAAGACGGATTATCTTATTTAGAAAAATGCATTGCAATTCCATTGTTAAAACTCGAGAACGGCTGGACGAATTTCGATAATTTTAGTCTTAGAATAATCGTATCAGTACTAGGAAGTTATATACGATGAGAAATTTCGGAAAATGTTAGCACTTAAAAAGTGAGAAATATTGGAAAAGGTGTATGTAGATGTAGGTTGTAAATGTAGGACTAGGTTAGATTTAGTTTTAGTTATTTATTTATTCCAAGTCATAGTTGAGACAGAACAACGTATCGGGACAGCTAGTAATAATACTAATATAAAGACGAAAATATTTTGTAAGTTTGGCATGTTTGTTGCCCTTTTATGGCAAAACGGCTGAACCGATTTGCCTGGAAGTTAAAATGGTGGTGGCTTATATCCCGAATTAGGACTTAGGCTATAAAAAGAATCATAATCGTTCCGGATACGGTTGTGAAATTAAGTTAACGCAGACGAAGCTGCGGGCACCAGCTAATTTATAAATACGGAGATTGGAGTTGGAAAATAAAATGAAACCAAAAATAATTTACGAATCATTTATTTTTAAAAGATATATATTTTTTTAATAAAATCGTTCAGTATTATTAGTAAGTTTAATTTGCATCGTTTTTACACCTTAGTTGTACGTAAAACTTAATAACTGATTAATAAATGCAAGTGATTATAATCATGATCTTTATTTTGCGAAACAAATGTCATAATTTAATTAACTTTCAATTTTTTTTTTCAAAATGCCTTTATTTCCTTCGTTTTAAGCTTAATTGTGCTTCTCAACTTCATTATTTCCTTTTGAAGATTCTTTATTCTAATAGGTTGCTCCTTAGCAGTTGTCGCTAAGGCAGATTAGCTTTCGTCTATCTGCAAATATACATGTTGATAAGTAGTAAGGCCAGTAAAAAAATAATTACCTGTAATGTAACCTTCAATTGCCATTCGTAAAATCATCAGATGTAAAATTTTGACATAAGGAGTACCGGTGGGAGGGAAGCGCTGTGCCGCGCTCTCGGCTGCATGGGTACCACCATCTTGCTTGTTTCTCCCGTGAAACAGCTTTGCTGTGTTTCGGAGAGAAGGGCAAGACAGGCAGTGTAATTACTGGCACCGATACTTAACATCTTATGTCTCAGGATAGGCAACACATAAATGAGTTATAGTAAAAATAATAAAATAAGTGATAAATTCATCACCGGGATCATCTACAGTTACCATTTACCAACTACTATACTTAACATATTAACTGCCGTAGCCATATAGTAGGTACACGTACCCCAAGACGTCCAATGAAGTTTTACTATCTTTGGAATAGTATATTTTTCGGCAAATACAAAAATAAATGCCTGTAGGCATAGGTAGAAGATTTTGCAATATTCAGTACTCGTCTTGTGACCACTTTATACTTTTTATAAAGTTTTAATGTGGTGATTACACATAGCACATTATGAAATTAAAATCATACCTCTCGCAACAGTAAATCAAAAATTGTTGGAATTGCTCCATTAAAACCACTTTTATCTATATTACGACCGTCAAAATGTTTTGAACATAAGACAAGATTTGTGGGCTGCCAATTTGTCATGTTCATTTTTGCCAACCAGGAATTTCACAAGTGCACATCATTTGGAAACCTGAAAAGAAGTAAATGTATCATTCAAGAATGTTTGTGTACCTATTATTAGTTTAACCAAGTATCTTTATTAAAAATAAATTAGGCACTCTTAATACATCGAAAGTTACCTTTTCTCGCTTAACCTAAGCCATTAAAATAAAATAAATCTAATAAAATATTTAAAGTAAATCTAAATCTGACCCCTGTAAATAACTAAAGTACCAAAACTGTCAAACAGGATTTCAGGGAAGTAAAATATTGTATTATTTAAATAAACTTAGATGAATTTGCTGGGTATCATACGTATTCCTAAAATATACACGTTAATTTTTAATGTTTAATGTTTATATTTAGCTAAATTAAATATGAATAGTAACATATTAAACAAAACATTTTTCACGACGTTATTTTGCTTCACAATACTTACTTAGGAAATATTATTACAGGTGTTTTATTTTATGTAGCACTACTACACCGTGGGGCACTGCACTTAACCATATTTATCCCGTCTTATTTTTACAATTCACATATTAATATTTAATATTTTTATGAAACAAAAACACTTGAGCGAATTTGTTATGACGCCATTTGTCATCTATCGTCATCTATCAATATGGCGGATGGCTTCACTTTCTGTTTTGTCTATGTATGTGTCTGTGTTACTACATTGAAAGACAAAGAAAGGTGGATTTAGAGTTCAGACAAATGAGAACGAGATGGAGTTATTGCGTATTACTGTCAATGTGTTTGTGATAATTGTGTTTGGTCTGCTTCTCTTATATGTCTGTGGATGGAATGCATTATTGACATAAAATACTTTTGTTTAATTCGGAATAAAAATCTCTCGATTTCCAAGTGCCAAATCTAACGATTTTCAATTTTACACTTTTGCAACACTGTTTGTCACTTGACACCTACTTGACACCATAGACATACCTACGAAAAAAGGTGTATACCTACAACTCAAATTGGCACTTAACATGGCTACCATTGCTAGGGTTTTGACAGCAAAACACAAACAATATAGAGGATACTACTATGAAAAGGGCACTCAAGATGGCGGATCAAGCACTCACTTACAGCTGTCAGTTTAAAGAAAGAGGCAACTCCTCATAATTCCTAACTTCATGGTTTTACTCCAGCTATTATTGTTCTCAGTTCTGTGTTTGACACTTGACAGTTTTCAAAATCATAAAAATGGAAATATGCTATTTTTACTTAGCTATTTTTAAATAAACAAACATTGTATTAAAATATGAACAGGGGGAGAAATACGCACCTATTTGATTTATACTGGGAAGATATTTTGGTGGCACATGTAATGCCATATCTTAATATTCGTGAGTGCTTCAACTTTCGCTGTGTTTCAAAAGCTTGCTTACAAATTGTTTATATACATTTGTCTAAATTAAAAGCACTGAAACTTCAAAATAAAGAAATTTCGTCAGAGACATTTAATGTAAGTTCTGAGATAAATATAAAATGCTATATGGATACAGTAAAATAAATATTCAATGTTTTATTTTTGGATTATAGGTATTTGTGACTTCGTGTACCAAGCTTACACTGCTGAATCTAAGTCGATGTCTAAAACTGACAGATGCTCAAATCATCCCTCTATTCAAAAGAAACCCAGACCTTAGGAACATTAATTTGAGTCAGTGTAAAAACCTAACATCAAAATGCTTACAGCCAGTTATCTTGTATTGTCAAAATTTACGCGTTTTAAATTTATCCCGATGCTTATGGTTGACAACAGGGGCGATGGAGGCATTGGCCTTGCATCAGAATCACTTAGAGGATGTAGACCTGGCCTACTGCTTGACAATATCTGAGAGTTGTGTTATCATATTTATAAAGAAGTTTAAAACATTAAAAACTTTAAATTTGGAGGGCAACCGACAGATAACAGATAAATGTCTATACACTCTATCTAAATACAGTAAGTCACTGAAACTTCTTAATTTGGGAGGTTGCTGTGAAATAACTGACCGTGGAGTAAGGTAATATATAATTCTTTATACCATTTACTTTATTTTTTGGTATAAAATATAATAAGGCACACAGAAAGCAGCCATTAGTTTGATGACATCTAACAATTTCCTTTTGCCAAACATGGCCTACACTCCAGGACCCTGTTGGTCTACTGGCCAACAGTTCTTTGGTATATGCAAATGTCCCACTGCCACGCTGTATTGCTTAATTGATGTGCTATTAATGATAATATTTAAAATTATGATGTAAATTAGACTTAGCGAGTTTATTAAACTACAAATAGAAGTAAACTACAAATAGGCTTTTGTTGCCATACTGCAGTAGATTCAATTGTAACATTTTAGTGGAAATGTTGTATTTTGTGCTGTATTTAATTTTCTATCTACCTTTGAAGTATGTTCAAATAGTAGTATAGAGTATTTCTCAAATATCTATTTTTAATCAACTTCAAAAAAGAGGAGGTTCTCAATTCGTCTGTATGTTTTTTTTTTATATTTCAGATCTCTAGCCTTACACTGTTCATCATTAGAAGGGCTCAGTATAAAAGGATGTACAAAAGTGACAGAGAACAGTCTGAACCTTATGCGGGATAGAGTGCACATTGATAGAAGACCCACTCAGCCAGTGCCGGTACCAGTTTTTGTACAAATATAATAAGAAAATAAGCTGTGTTGCAGAAGTAATGTAAAATATAATTTATTCTGACCAAACTCAAAGATAATCACAAGTATCTACATTCTTACATACAATCAAAATAATTTATGACCGAAAATAATAGTAAGGATTGTAGTGGATATTAATGATATTTCCTGGTTTAATCTTTTTGACGTGACAATGTCAACAACAACGTTATAATTCGATGGAGCCGGCTGCACGCACGAAAAAACATGACTCATGCGGCGTTACCTTGCTCTGAGGCATTCCATTTTCTTATGACGTTGTCATGTTCAACTATCGTCAGTAAACCGACTTTACAGACAACTGATTTTTTTTGCTTTTACCATATCCCACATGAATACCTCCCTAAGTTAACCCCTTTTCAGAATGTGCAACGTTTTTGTCCAAGAAGAGGGAGAGAGTGAGAAAGGGCGAACGTAGCATGAAGCACATAGCCATGGAGTGAGAGTTGGGAGCAAGCAAGTGAGAAAGATCGAGAGAGAGAGTGAGATATGGCGAACGTCGCATCGCAAGTCTCGGAAATTTAAAGCTAGATATTAGTATAAATATAAACGAGATTTGAAAATTAGTTTGCCAAATAAGTTTCACTTCTGACATATTGTGTTCTTTTTGTTTGTTATCTTTCTACTTTGACACCTTTCTACTTTATTTATTTATTTCATTCTATTTCTACCTATTTCCTTACATCAGAACCAGTAATGATTTTGTGGTCAATGTAGGTAGTTGAATTTCTCTTAATAACTTTGTTATGTACAATTTTTCCTCCATTATTACCCTATACATAAGAACTTAATACTTGGTCATTGTCGAATGAGAGCTAATAAGATGTGAATATTTGTGATTATCGTTGAGTGGTTGGAATAGGGATGTATTTATGGTTGTGTTTAAATAGAAAAGTGAATTAAAATAAAAATTGAAAAAGTTTGATGCGCAGATTATTTGTGAGAGTCAGCCCTAAGTAGTGTTCAGGATGTCGTCTTGATGCTTGACTTTGAGAGCTAGACACGGCTTGTTTTTTAATGCGCCTATTTTGAGATGAAATATAAGGATTTAAATGTGAAATTTTATTTGCTTTTTGTAAGATGAAATTAAGAACTAAATCACTTAAATTAAAAGTGATGATAAACCATTGTTTTTACCACGCTTTTATTAGCTTGGATTGTATGTATGTATTATTCCAAAAAGCTACTTAAACTTAGAATTAATGCCATATACTGATGAGCATAAATTGTTTTAAGTGAATGCTAAACATTCCTGCCCAAGAGGGTTAGCACGATGTAAGCTTTATTGTAACAACGAAGTGACGTCACACGGTTGAAAGTAACCAATGACGCGTCACGCGATGCAGTGACGACATTCCGTACCGTTATTACCTTTATGCAATGCAAGGGATTCTCTTGGTGCCACAAAATGTGTTATGTGTTCTTCTTGTGATATGTATATTTTCAGTGGCGGATTTACACGGCTGTAATTTTTTTGCTGGACTTTTTGAAGTAAAACTTCTTTAGGCGAGACTAGAGGGTAATTCAGACTTTCTGACGGATGTAACGCTCAGTATTCTGTATTCAAAAATAGTAACACATTGGTCGTGAGTATTTGTCCTATGCTCCACGCTTCTTCACTTAAAGCCAACTAGTGGCAAAGATCATAGCAATAAATTAGGATAATTTATTTCTATATTCTTTTCAAACGGATGCAATGTGAATAGCAAAGTAAATAAAAATTCAAAGGTTTTAAAATAAAAAAATCTGATAATAATTTGACCTGTAAAAAACCTGTTCACTTTTTGAAGTACTTATAACTTCTTTAGGCGGGACTAGAAGGAGAACTCAGATTTTTATGAAATTTTACTTCAATCGCGCGTAAAGATTTGGAACTTTGTTATGCCAAATGTACAATGACAATAAGTGACGGAAAAGTTAGTAAGGGGTAGTGCCATGCTGCTTTGCAGCCGAATTGGGCCGGCGGTGATACTTCTCGCTCACATAATACCGTCAAGTGGCAGCTATGCTGTCCTGTGGTCCATTGGGAGGATAGGGAAAAGGAGGGCAACACATCTGCATAATCTTTTGTTGTGCGGATGTGTATGGGCGTCGATAGTCACCTAACGACTTCGACTACTCGTTTGCCCCCCCTATGCTATAAAAAAGTAATCGGCAAAAATTTTTGCAGACTTGAAATATTATAAAACCGTCATGCAGAAATCGATTTCATTTCAAAAAAAATCGTCGTCTTTGCCGCCCTAGGCTCAAGCCTACTCAACCTGCTTGTAAATCCGCCACTGTATATTTTTGACTTTACCACTGCAAGCGTAAAAAACCTTTCTCTCCCATTTAAATATTACATGGGCATCTTGTGTTTCTAGGCTTTATTTACTACGCTGTTTGTTATTAAACCTTTTCTTATCTTGATGCCATCTTTATAGATAATCCGTAAAATTAGCTTAGTAACAACATTGTTTCCTAATGTTTACGCGAATTTCACTCATTATAATGAAACAATTTTTACGGATTTTATCGTGGTTCACTAAGATTTGCTTGTCTTGATAAATCTCGCCATTATATTAGATTTGACAAACCACAAGTCCTATCAAAAGAACACCGATTCCAACCAATAATGATCCGTGAGGCTATCGAAATTAAAAAAAACATCCTAATTTCAATAGAGAAGATGGCTGGCTCTTACCACCTGCTTGGGATCTCATTAATAAAATTATCAAATAAAAATCCAAGCATAATATGTCACAGATTTAAGATACAGTTAGCACTTTCTGCGTAGATACGACTAACCAAAATATTGATGTATCTTGTATTGATGGGCTTGTAAAAATCTTAATAAACCGCGATAAAATCCGTAAAAAATGTTTTATTATAATTAGTAACAACATGTTGAAATAGACGCCAATGTTATAAGTGTTGTTATTACCGCGCTAACATTAAGACTACCAACTTTATTGCGATAGTAGCAAATATGTGGTCATTTCTAGTCTGTATAATATTTAGGTATTTAATTATTTTAATTCAACACGGGAGCTGTACAAAATTAAATCGTATCCTAAAGGAGTTTGATGTATTTGCTGACTGTACCAAAGATATACCAAAAAAATAAGAGGTAACGCGAATATGCATAAAATTTATTGAATTCTACAATTTAGTAGTTAGTGTTGCACCCTTGTTTTCCCCGATAGCTACTGAACAAGCAATAATTTTACTCGCCCGGGCTGAAGTTAGCCTTAAGTGACATCGCAAAGTTAAGTTTTGTTTATTACCTACTAGATGGCGTTTTAAGTAATTCCATGCAAAATCGTCACACGCATTGCTATCGGAAGATCTTTTAAGTGCTAATAAGTAATAACCATGCATGGAGTATAGAAGTAAGAAGAACCAACCAAACTCAAAGTAGCCGAAAATTCTATAGTCTATGGCCGCAAACAACAGTCGCAAAAACCGTCCACGATGGCGTGTAGCATGTGGAAGGATTGTTTGTATATAATATATTATGTAGTGTGCGTAATTTCTTAGCGCGCACACGTTTAAAAATCCTTTCACTTGATACCTGTGGCGCCACCTGTAATTTGATCATAATCTGTCGCAACTCGCGCATCTGCTTCATTTGTCACTTCGAAGGACACTTCATACACAGAGACGCTTCTTCTTACTCAATACTTCATGCTAATTGCTACGATTTATTTTTGTACATTTCGCATAAAGCTTATTTATGTTGATGTTCTCCTAAAATACTTATTTATATTTTTTAAAAATCTATCGAAAAACAAATACTAAAATTGTAAATTTTATATAAGATTGTTTCCTAGAATATGGTTCGCTCTAATATATATATAGATGTATTTGGATGTTATTAAATACAAACTATTATATTTTTATGTTTTATATTTGGTTGTAACGGGTCGTCGTAATTATTAACCTTTTCCGTCCAATGAATTCCATTTTATTTATGTTTGTGGCGTTCCTTGTAAGAAGCAATTGCCTCTTGCTTGATAAATTAACAAAATTGCAACTGCTAGACTAGACCAAACTGACGTCAGATGTATTTTTTTGTTATCTATCACGAAGTCTGATACGGCAAGACTTTGTACATACATGAATGAGTTCAAAATCTACTATTGTATAACCAGAGATAAACTGGAACCCACTGGTTCTCAGTAGCCTAAGGTGAGCCCAGCATCTTGGGCGAAGCAAATTGAGCCGTGGGAGCTGCTCTTTGTACCCCTCTTATAAGAAGAGGAGACAAAAGAGCAAAGGGGCGAGGAGGGAAACCGCAGCCCATTTTACTGTCCCGACGGTGGGTTGGTCTGTGGTGCGGAACAACCTCTCTGTGGAGGTGGCGTCGGTCCCTTGAGGGACTGACTAGCTACCGAGGTGCCCCGTTTGTTCAACAGATCCGGGGCACCTTACCAAAGGCGTCATTGGTAGCACGAAAGAAAAAAAAGACTGGAAACTCGAATAAAATATATGTAAGTGGTACCTAACGCCATCTAGTTGTTTGGATATGGAACTAAAAGCTATACCTTGCTAAATGTTTATTATTAACTAGTTGTTGCCTGCAGCTTCGCCCGCGTGACTCAATTTCTATTAGTCACATCGTGATGGTATATATACCATATATATATACCATCACATATATAGGCTATAGCCTTCCTCGATAAATGGGCTGTCTAACACTGAAAGAATTTTTCAAATCGGACCAGTAGTTCCTGAGATTAGCGCGCTCAAACAAACAAACAAACTCTTCAGCTTTATAATATTAGTATAGATTTATCAGGGTATCATACGCGCACGAGATGAATACAATTGCGGCCTGTAACATTTTTTGTGTAAAAAATTGCCTCATTACCTACCGTGTTTTATTTTCTATGATGCTAATTAATTCGATAAGTAATGAGGTATTTTTTACACAAAAAACTATCAAAGGCCGCAACTGCATTCATCTCGTGCGCGTGCATCACGTGCATAAGTACCAGCAGAACCTTAAAACTGCAAGAACAGTGCGCATGCGTTCGAACTTCCAAAACTTCAATTTTTTTGCGACAACAGCGGCCATTTGCATTTTTGAAATATTAGTAATACCACAGTCTATGAAACTACAGTGGGCCAATGGACACGTCTAGACAGAGAAATCTTGCGGGATGAGAGAGGCGCGGTAGCGAGCCCAAACTGCCATACACTCGCTTGGGACACGTCAGCCGGGGCTTTCGCTTTTTATTTTGACTGTCCTAAATATTTCATTTGAGTTGTATTTATGTATAATACTTGATACTACGTGTGCTGTGAGAGACGGCATGAGATTATTGTAAATAGTATTAGAAGTCAATTATAGCAACACTTGAAGAACATTAGTTTTACTACAACCATAAAGCAGAGGTTCCCGAACTTATTTGAACCACGCCCCCTTTCGACTATAAAATTGGCAAATCCTCCTGTCTAAGTATTTTTATTGCTTATTAAAATTCAAAGTTATACAAAAATCATAAAAAAGAATTTGGTAAGGTATGTAGTCTCTACTTATTGGAATGTAATGGATGAGCTTGCTTGGACTTGACGAGGTTTACACTCTCGGCTTAACCGTAGAGATTGCACAACGCAAAGCACTACCAATATCAAGTTTATTTTTGTACTTGGTTTTTATTGCGACTACAACAGAAAATCTTTCGCACAAATATGTAATTGAGAAAGGTAAATTATACAATCGAAGTGCTTTTTCTGCTATTTTGGGGTAAATTGAGTACCCAAAACAATGAATGACCCACTTTTTCAAAATCGTATTTGGCTGCAGAGCTATTTTTAATGTGTACCTATTTGAGTGTTTCTGGCAGGGCATCTACGTTAACATGGAATGGATCCTTCGCATGTCGATAAATGTCAGCATCAAATGAATTGGGGAAGGAATTAAAAATGAATTTTATTTATTGGTTGTATCAAGTACCTAATCTAGAATGCATTCTTTCAGCGGTCGCAGGTTTTTTATATTTAATTATACAAAAGGCCCGCGCCCCCTTTTGAAGGTCTCTGCGCTCTAGTTTGAAAAACCCTGTCTAAAGTTTCAGTTTTTTTTTGTCATGTCACAAGGAGACAACTGAGCAGTCGCAGCCTTATGGTGAATACCGACGCCCATAGACATCCGCACAACCAAAAGTTACGTAGATGCGTTGCCCTCCTTTTCCCTATACCCCCCAATGGGCTACCGGAAACTCACAAACTACACGAAACGCGACCACATGCTGTCACTGTCCATCTTGTTAGTGAACACGTGCATGGTCTTTGCCTTGTGTTCAGAACGACAATCAGTTAATCTAAACTCGCATTCAAAACGTTCGACAGTTAAATGTAAACTAACAATTAGAACTAACCACACTGTTTAGTGTTTACCAGAATAAAGTACTTATCTAACTTAAACCTACATGGGTAATGAAAATAAAAGAAATATTTTTTTCACAAAATTATATTTTGTGTAATAACACCTGCTACAGTCTTACAATATACTATTTACAATATCATATATACTACACATTAGTAACAAATAATAACATTAATAACCTTACAGGAGCAGACCCTAAAAATAATTTATCGATCCAACGAATCCTGGCAACACCCGTTTATTCCGAGCGTACCATACAGTTAAGTTATGCAATGAGTGTATATTTTATGGTTTTTAACATTGTTTTTAATTTAAATTGGACTATCTATAATAAGTTATTTTCTGTGCCCTAATTTTTCACTTGAAATACATACAAAATGTACAAAAAGTTCACCTACTTGATTATTGCTAAAAAAAACTTAAGAAAGTCTTAATTTCAATTTGATTTTCTCATTTTACTGTTCTCACTAATTAACAAGAACTTTAGCTTTCAATGCTTGTTTGACTATTTACAAAATTTATGTTGGGTCTTAATAACTATACATTTGTTTATTTTATTCGCTGCCAGTCTGTGTTAAAAAATACTGTATAATTTATTAAATTAAAAATACTGCTCAAACACAAAATAAAATATGTATAAATATTGTCTTATATTATTTTGTATTTCGAAAAGTCACATAAAATATGATGCAAAATAATATTTATGATAGAAAATATACAATGTGTCGTAACTTTCACATGTTATAAATTAATAAAATTTAAAAACACATTTAATTTATCTTCTAGTTATGAGAAAAGTATTTGTGTGATAGCAGCATATATAATAAAACATAAAGAGCGACATATAATGTATATACAGCTCGCTATTTCGGGTCCTATTTAGTGAGTTTATATAATATATTTAATATATAATATTTAAATAATAAGCTGATACTGCTTTTATCCTCTTCTTTATTCGGAAACGAATGGAATTTGGAATTCATCACAATAAATATATAAGTTTACTAGTCATGATAGTAAAGTAGAAATTAACAACTCATTACATAACTTATACCGTCCGTTGCCGACATTATGCCACTAACTTAAAAAGAATTAAGTCTATTCCAAAAATACGTGTCAATAACATTTGGCAATAAATTAACGAGGATAACACGAAAATAATTCTTAAGTGCGAGTAGTTAAAAATATTATTTAAACTTAAAACTTACACATTATAAAATTCAAAATATAAAAATGAAACCATAGTTAGGCCCGTTCTGCATCAAGTCACTAGGGGGCTCAGTTTATACTATCACATTGATGAATTAAACATTAATATATTATACAAATCCTATTTATACAGCCTTGTGTTAGGTGAAGTGGACATTTACATTATTTTACATGATATCAAGCGACGGGATGCGAAAGAGGCACTTCTGAGAACGGGTTAAAATAAATCCTTATTGATAAATTATAATTACATGTCAACTATACACAAGACAATAATATGTTACATTTCACACGAATAAAAAAATCAGGATATACACATAACATCCAATGTTTTTACACCAAATGTATAAAACGTTACCGATGATTGCACTCTCATATTGTGATTATTAACACTTAAAATTTATTCTTCTTTGGAAAGATGTGAACCGACTCACGCTTCAAAGTCATTGTCCAAACGAGGATTATCACATTCGTGGACCTGATCAAACCACTCTTAACTAAGATTGGTACTTATTGCACTACACTAACACCATCCTCGACAATAGTATTTTATACAATACTTACACTTTATCTGTAATTTTGTACTTTTTTCAGCTTCTTAGTATAATACTTCATAGATATACAGAGGGCGAAGCTGCCGTAAACTAATAACGTAAGTAATGAGGTTACATTTGTGCTGGGATAAGGCAACTCAAGTGATATACATATGGACTATTTACAAACAACAGAAGCATTAATATTATTTGTACTATGCCTTAACTACAAAGCGCACAAGTCACGACCGCACTACGTCGAGCACTCTGCAAGGAATACATAGTCCCATGTTACTCATACTGATAACCATATAGGTGAACAACAGCTTGAATCCAGCTCTTTGGTTGAGAGTACTGACATTATCACAGGACCACCCTTTGTTTTAGTCAGTACATGATATCATCGAGCCATATGCAGAGCGCTCGGCGACTACATTAGTCGTTTTTAGTTTACTTCACCAAGCACGTCACCAATCAGGGTGGGCGCGCGCGCTCGGGGCGGGGGCGGGGCTACCGTCGTACGGTGGAGTTGAGCGGCTGCATGGCGAGCGGCGGCGGCGGGTTGATGTAGCCGTACGCGTACACGTTGGGCTGCTGCGGCCGCTCGGGCCCCGGGTACTGCACGCCGGGCTGCACGTTCATCATCTGCACCGGCAGGTTGTTGAACTGCTGCTGCGGCGGCACGCGGTACCCGTTGAGTCCGTACTGGCTGATGATGTGCGTGTTGAGGTTGGGCGACATGCGCGAGCCGGGTCCCATCTGCACGTGTTGCATCGGGCTCAAGTTGCCTGTAATATATTGTATTGACATAAAGAGAATGCACAAGAACAATTAAATATGACTGAAAAATAGTAGTTTATACAATTGTCATATAAAAGGGGGTGTTTTAAAAACATGAGTGTCTGATAATATTTTGACACAAGGGCTTTAATAACGTATTTAACTAATTTTTCTCATCACTACTTTCACTTGTTAGATCCATTTTATTTTGAAGCAAAAATAATTTACGAATAGACAATAAATAGACAGATTTTTTTTTCGTATAGCAAGCGGCAATAAAGATGTGGCGCCAAAACTGCGCATGCGTACGCCTCTTTTTTATATTCAGCCTAATACTATGATAATTTAATAATGTAAAAATAAAATCTACTATAATGATAAAAAGTTAACTTTACGACACACACCTGAAATCGTACAATATGAGTGTAGATAAATAATATTTTCTAATACTAATACAATAGGCTATGATCATTATTAAACTTATTAAATCAAGTGTTATCTGACTTTACATATAGAATATAGATGATATTATAATCACTAGCTGTAGTCTTACTTGTAGTATTCCTGGTGTTTCTCGGCGACTCAAGCTGGTTGTGCGCGGGCGCGTAGTATTTGGTGGCATGGTAGTGGCTAGCGGGCGGCGTACCCGACTGTTGGCCGTACTGCAAAGGAAGCAAGTACATATTTTTAGTACAAAAACTAGTTATCTTCAACTATCAAAGAATCTGGGATGTGTAGGCGTGTACATGTGCATGTACGTGCGTGTTTGTGTGACGTAAGACACTACATACATGTACCTGCGCGGGCGGCGTGTGGGGCGGGTGTTGCGGCGCATCGGCCATCTGCTGCAGCTTCGCCAGTGAGCACGAGGGCGCCCAGCCCGTGTGGTACTGCTGCTGCTGCTGGAAGGACAGGTAGCCGCCCTGGTAGCCGCCGCCCGGCCCCACCGCACCTACAGCGCCCACCGCACCCGACCCGCCTTGCATCACTCCCCCACCTGCAAATAAATTATATTGAATATGCGACAAAAATAATAACACTATTACAAAAAAAACAATATTTAATTTCTAAGCCAAACAGTTAAATTGTTGTGGTCTTAAGATTCATTCAGATGTATGTGCCGCGCTCCCGGCTGCATGGGTACCACCATCTTGCTTGTTTCTCCCGTGAAATAGCTTTGCTGTGTTTCAGAGAGAAGACAGGCAGTGTAATTACTGGCACCGAGACTTAACATCTTATGTCTCAGGATAGGCAACACATAAATGAGTTGCCTGGGCTCGTTCCAGGTATACTAGTTTATGTTCATGGGCGACGTCGACCACTTGCCATCAGGTGGTACGTTTGCCAGTTTGCCTATCCAACTAACATTAGTAATAGTAATCACTAGTTTAAGCATTCCACGTTTATCAAGTCCCAAAGTAAAAGAAATAATTGAGATCAGATGACCAGAATTCTTATTCAAATAAGGTTTCGACAACGGGAGAATATAAACACAATATTTATATTCTCCCGTGTTATTAATTTCATAGTTGGTCAAATAAATTTTCCTGTGAGTGTATACCTATGCTAGGATACGGACCGTGCGCGTGGTGGGCGGGAGGCGTGGCCCGCTGACGTGCAGGGGGCGTGGCCGCACCGCGTAGCGACTTGCTCTCGCCAGCGCTAGCGTTGCTATTCCTGTGGATTATATAACTTCTTTTACTTAAAAGTTCTTAGAAACATTACAACTTACTTTCATCAAACCCATTAGCTAGTACAAAATAACTCGAGTATATATTATACTTTTATAATAAAATCAGGATAGCCATGGTTCACCCAAGGCTCTTTATCTGTAATTAATATAAATTAAAATATAATAAGTATATTAAATAATTTAATAAATTGTTTTGCTGCAAATTTTTTTTCATCTACATATTCACAACACTTTAAATTACAATTACTAGTTTTGAAATTAATATTATGGCTATGGCTACTCGCCTTTAAATAAATCTTACCTATTTCGATTGTTAATTTTCTGTTGCTTCGGCTGGTTGGGTTGGCTCATGATGGATGGGATATGTATCGAGGTGTGGGGGTACTGTGGACTGGGGGCCGGGTGCATGTGCATCATCGAGCAGGGCGAGGCCAAGTCTGACCCAATACTGGTTGGCGATTCCAGGCCAAGTTGACTGACATCCAACTCGCAGGCCCCGTATTGTACAGAATGGACTGAGTTACTGGTTGAGTCCGGTGTGTACACGCCCATGGACTGCAGAGCCGGACTGACCGACTCGCACATCTCTTCTTTATTAGTATCCTTTGGAGATTCATCTTTTTTGGAATGCTGGCGAGATTTCTTTTCAATGTCCACCTGCAAATATTAAGACAAATAAATCTCTTTTTTTTCGATTCATATAAATGTGTACAAACAATTTTCGAACATACTAAATTCCTTTAACTGAGCTAGGGAAGTAATCATTTAAAATTTAAACGACTTGATAAAAAATGGAAAAAGCAAACATAGGGAAGGTGACACACTATTTATTTTACTCTTCTTTACTTCCTTACTCTATAAGGATACCACAGTGGAAGACGTACCTTCTCCTGTCCGCAAGGCCCGTTCTGGTTGAAGGGCGTCTTGCAGCCCGGTGAGGCCAGCACCTGCGGGCTGTGGCTCTGTTGGCTTGGCTGTCCTTGCTGGCGGTAATCGGCGCAGCTGTTGTCGGCCTTAGCCTGCGACTGCCGCATCATCTGCGCCTTCTTGTCGCATTGCGTCTGACACGCCGTTGTCGTCTTCGACTGCTTGGATTTCATCTCGTTCTTTTGTGTGCAGTCAGACTTCGATGTGGGAGCTTTGGTCTCCTTGAAGTGAGGCAACGGAGCACCGGCGTAGATACCGCTCGGTAGAGCCCCGTAGGCTATGTTATGAAAATCTTTTTGATCATACTTTGGATGCAGTTTTTGAGGTGACTTTTGCTCCAAGTGCGGTAAATTGAACCCTTGAAATTTTTCCAAGTAGTTTTTGTCGTTGTTCTTCATGTCTAGAAACCTATTGTGGTCCCAAGTACCCTGCAGCCGCGTGGGATCCCAGGGCGGCCATTGCGCGTACTGTGTGTGGGTGTGAAAGTTTTGTATTTGGTTCATAGTGTAATCCGTTTTAGGCAGCTCCGCGTCGTATTTGAACTTCGGAAGCATCTTGTTTAGGTCCGTTTGTTCTGGTTTTAAATTCAACTGACCCGAGCAACCCTTATCGTGTTTCACGGTATTTTTCGACTCACACTTGGCCGCGTTCGATTTTTCCTTCTTAAAAAAATCTTGCTTCTTGGGCGCTTCGCTGGGTTTCGTGTCCACTTTGCTCGTGACCACCGCCGTATTGATGACATTTATTGGGACAGATATTTCGGGCTTTCTTGTGTTTGGGCTTTGGTCCGGAAAAAACATCTTGGGCTCCGGAGTTGCCCTAGGTGTATCGTTTTTTGTAGACTTCTTGTCGGTTTTTTCCATTTTACTGTGTGCCGAATTAACTCTTACGTCTCGAAGTTTGCTCTTCTCTCTAGGTTTCTGGTTTGGGTCAGCTTTGTTCAAATGGTCCATGGACCCATGTGTAACGATACTCATTGAGCCAAGGGAGTTTTGCAAGTTGTTAGCAAAGTTTGTTTCTATATCGGTTCTTTCCATGCCTAGATTTACTGCAGCATTAGCGCTCTGGGATCTTGGTAAAAAATTGATGTCAGTCACATTCGGTACCTTGGGGATGACTG
The DNA here is from genome assembly GCA_963853865.1 of Helleia helle. Taxonomy (NCBI): domain Eukaryota; kingdom Metazoa; phylum Arthropoda; class Insecta; order Lepidoptera; family Lycaenidae; genus Helleia; species Helleia helle. Next base: position 16,624,398 of record OY971432.1, on the reverse strand, counting down.
GGTTGATCACAGGCGAAGTTATTGGATGAGGAATTTCCAATTTGGTCATGGCTTTGGTTGCGACAGGCGCGTCTATGATACTATTAATAATTCTGCTCGAGTCGTTAATGCTTTTATTCACGAGTACTTTTTCGGTCTGAACACCTTGAGATTCCTTGGTTACACTGGGTCTGGTGTTTAAAAAAGGATGCTGCAAAGGGTTTAAGGGCTGGATTGTCATTGAATTGACAGTGGTTTGAAAACTCTGCAAACTATTCTCGACTAGACTTCTGGATACTGTGGGATCTTCCTTTCGATTAAGCATCATGTCATTTCTGTAATGCATTTCACATTCCTTACTCGCAATTTGGTTTTGTGGTTTTCGACTCTCTTGTTCAGCATAACAGTCTATTTTGGGTGCTTCTGGCTTTTTCATACTAGTAAAATCGCGATTTGAGTCCAAGTTCTGTACGATTGTCTCGATTTTATTCGGAGACTTTTTATCTTTAGATTCGTCAGCCATCTGATGTTGTATTACTGTTTCTTTTCTAACTTCAATTTTCTTCTGTTCATTGACTGTCTCTACTGGTTTCTCCGGGGATTTCTTTTGCTTCGGCGACTCGCTTATGACAGATATATCGTTTTTCTTTGGAGACATTTTAGTTTGAGGGGAGTTCGCGTTATCGGACTCGCCTTCAACGACTATAGTTTCAATTTGGTGTAACCTTGGTACGATTAGATCTACCGGTGGCCTTGTGCATATTTCTCCCTGTACTTTTGCATCTAGAACGATATGTGCATTTTCTGTAGAAACCATAGGGACTATCTTAGTAGGGCTTACAGCTTCTGCATTATCTTGTTGCACATTGTGCACAGGTAATGTATTGCCAGGTTTAGGTGATGGTAGAGGACAGCTTTGACTGTTATTATCATCAGATTCAGATATAACAATAGTATCTTTGTCATCTAGCACAGGTTTGGGAGATTTAATTTCACCGTTTTTCGTTTCTGCAACTGGTTCATTACCCGTAATGTCTTTAGTGTTATCTGTGATCTCATCTTCCTTTGGTCTTTCGTCCAACATTTCCATTTCACAGTTTTCCTTCATAGTCTCATTTATAACTTGTTCCTTCTCAGCAATGGACTTGGGTGAGTCCATGTGGATGCTATCGAGCTCCATGTCACTAGTATGGTGATCGGTACTGTTCTCTTCGATTGGCCGCGGCGTTGCGGGCTTACTTTCGACACTTCTTTTATCTTCTCCATCTTCTACATCCATTTCGTCATCGGCTTCCCCGGATGAATCCTCTGAGCTGTCATCGGTGTTCTTTGCTTTTTCGTCTACTTTCTCGTCTCGAGCAGTACTCTTTTCGCCGTTTGGAACCTCCGTGGACATTTCCTCCGAGTGATGTTCGGTTGAATCTTCCGTCTTATCATAAGCATCAGGTTCATTATCTGCGTCAATAAGTTTAGCTTTCTTAGCAACTGGTGATACTGTTTTAGATGGTCTATTAACTTTCTGTCTCTTTGGTTGTCGCCCTCTCCGTGCGAGTTTTCTCTTGGCCTTTCCTTTCACCACTTTGACGACTGGAGTGGTTTGTATCCTGACATCAGTACTATCTTGACTCTCTTGACTATCTGAAGCATAATTCAGATCTTTAACACTTTGCCTTCTACTTCTCGACGGTTTCTGATCATTGGTTTCTGCATTATCGCCTCTTAGGGGCCTACGAGATACACTTTTACTACTCCTTCTGCTAACAGTCATGTCCTCCGTTTTATCTTCTACACTCTCAGATGCATTTCTATTATCTCTCTTTCTCTTACGCGTACTTTCATTGGGCGTGGCACTAGTTTGATAAGTGGTCTCGCTGTATTTCAATGGACGGGTTCTTCTCCTCCCCGACGAGGTTACTTCTATGGGCACTTCTGGCGTTTCTTTTTCGAGGTTCTTGGTTGTCTCCGCTTTAGTCGCGGCTTCCGGTTCAGTCTCTGTATTCTCACTTTCAGTTTTTTGGTCATCATTTTCGGTTTCCTGATCCCCAGAACCCTCCTCTGGTGACCTGAATGGGTTTATGGTCGGCGCCAACAACGGCGTCCACCTCAAACATTCAGGATCAATTTCCAATCGAGGTTTGCTTCTGACTTTCTTCATATGATTCTCGACTCTATTCCAGTCTACACATATTCCTAATTTTACAGATTCGTCATTTGGTATGTATCTCACAAAGCCCAGAAGCTGGAAAGTCACAGCAATGTCATTCATATGCATGCCCGTCGTAAATGCGATATCCTCGAACGTGAAAGGTTTCTCTCTGTAATCATACAGGAATTCCAGAATTACCGATTTCCAATATGCATGATACGAAACTCGCCCCAAGTCCGAGAGAGGTTTTTCCGGAGTTCCCGGCTGACCCTCCTCCTTCGATAGGAGATAACCTGCAACGTACATAGTAGTAATTAAATAAAATTTTCATACATACAACAAAATAATTAAGTATATTTTATATAAAAATAAATTCCACCACTCACTAAAATGGATGAGGAATCTTCCAAAGCCTTGCCTCTGGTACTGTGGCATGGTCATTATACACGAGACGTTGTATTTTTGCTGACAATGCTTCTCCTTGGAAAAATATCCCACCAGGTGACATCCCTTGCTATCGTTCTTGGTGAGTACGTAGAAGAGGAACGGTTCTACGTCATAGTAAAGAGTCTTATGGTCGAGAAACAGCTTAGCCAGTAGACACAGATTCTGGCAATAGATTTTGTTGGCGTTTCCGTCCACCTCGAAGACTGAGATCTCCCCGCAGCGGTAGATCTCCGTGGCGGGCGGATGACGCCACAGGCACTTGTCGAGATGGCGCATGAGAACAGCGCGACTCTTCGCATATTTCAGACAGAACTCGCACAAGAATAGCTTCGGTAGCCTGGAAAAGTCAAAATTAAAAAGTTAGTTTACAATAACTCTCTTTAGTATTGTCTAACATGTCAAGCGATGCAACTTACCTAGCATACTCTTGAGGGAACGGACTGGAGTACCAGGTCTCAATCTCCCACTGACCGAACTCGATGGCGGAGGGGCAGCGTGGGGGCGGAGGGCCGGCCCCCGCAACTGCGGGCGTCGTCGGCGCCTCCGGCTCGGACCCGGCGCTCGCCGCCAGTGCCTGCGCGAACAACTCGGCGTCCGCCTCCGTTACGCCCGGAGGCAATCTCTTGCCCTCTGTAAGTCGACAAAAATATACGTCAAATAGGGCAAGGGGATAACTATATTCACTTGACATTGACATCAAAACTCTGTATCTCCGCCTCGCCTGAAGGGCGATGACTTCTACGAGGGATCAATCCTACGGGTGCACAATCGAAAACATATAGACGGAACGCAAAACAATAAAATGCACACGATACCAAGCGGGCTAAAAACGTTCAACGGCGAGACGCGAGCGAAAGTGCACGTGTGGATACGATAGGCTACAGCGCCCGCGACCACCGCGAGCCCGACGGAGAGGGGAGGGAGCGCGGCCGGCCAACAATCAGAGCGGGCGAAGGCATATCCACCACGCGCTGCCCCGGCCGCCTCACGGAGGATCCCGACGGGTGCTAACGAACAAACTGATTCCATTTCGAGAGTCAACTTCAATTTGGTTCACAATTTAAACATGAAAGCATGTCTCCGTCTTTTTCTTATGACCGCATCAATGTTAATCTCAAAATGGAATCATGTGTGTGGTGCCTCCGTGCGGCGCACTCGGAGCAGCGGCTCCGCGACACTTTCACCGCGCCCCGACCCCTTCTTACCCGTCTGATTGGTGGCCGGCGCTCGGGCGAGGGCGAGGGCGGGCTCCAGGGCCAGCGCACGCGTCAATTTATCGTCGGGCTCGGCGGCTCCGGCGCGCTTGCCGGCCGCCAGGCTGCGCACCAGCTGCGAGGCGCTCAGCCGCATGCAGGGCTCCGCCGCACGCGGCCCGTGCTCCGCCACCCGCGCGGTGCTCCCCGCCCGCGCTTCCCGTATCGGCTCTTTCTCCCTAAGTGTCTCCTGGTATCGCTTGAACGTGCTCCGAGTTTCCTTTAAAGGTTCGCTTCTATCTACTTGGTCGTTCCTGTCGTTTTTGTCATTCCTGTCATTTCTGTCGGTTCGTTCCGGTTGTCGTGATTCGCTCTTGGGCAGGCGGGTCCGGGCGTGAGATCGAGACGCGCTCCGCACAGAGTAGAACTCCGAGAGCCCGTCGAACAATGTCGTCAGGAGTCTGTCCCCACACGTACTGCGTCTCCTGCGCTTTCTCTCCTGGGGAGGGGGCTCGACCCGCGGCTCCATGAGCGGCCTCTTCTTCGCCTCGGCCGCGAAGCCCCAGGCGCCGCCGGAGCCCCCGTCGGAGGCAAGGCGCTCGAATACTGTGGGTATGTGTGGGGATGGGCCCTCGTCGGATTCCCCGTCAGAGGACTGCGTATGGATGCGGGCATCGATGCGCGAGTCGAGGCGCGTACCGAGGCGCCCATCGACGTGCGAGTTAAGGCGGGGGCCGAGTCGCGTATCGAGGCGGCCGTCCAGGTGTTTGTCGAGGCGCGCATCCAGGTGCGTATCGAGGTGCTTGTCGTAGCGCGTGTCGAGGCGCGTGTCGAGACGTAGCTCGAGCCGCTGCACGCGCGTGACACTTACGCCCCCCCAACCGTCCCACTCCCCCGAGGACTGCCGCCGTCGCCGCCGCTTCACAAGGTTAAACGCGGAGAATCTAAAAAACTTTTGTTTCTCTTTGGACATTCTCTGTTCGGACGGAAGGCGGGTGAACGGTGCATTACCATCGGAGGGTTCGTCATCCGAGTCGAGCCGCCGCGCCGGGGTTTTCGTTTTCCGCTTCTTTGGGGTGCCGCCCATCGTCGTCCTGAAACAGAGAACATCCTTAGAACATTCGAAATTTATGTCCCGATATAGATTATATTGAACATAATGTATAGATTAAAGAAATATGTCTGAAGCATGATTATTCATGCCTACACATATGTGTTCCGATGTAATGATAAGTGACAATGCTACTAAGAGTCTATTATGACTGGCATAGAAGCTATCTTTCCATACATATCCCTGTTCATAAACTCTTCTGGTTGTTTGCTCACTTGTATGTATCTACTATTTCCACACTACCTCTATCATTGGGACCCATACCATGTTTTTATGTGTATATCTTAATGTCTCTGTGTGTCTCCTGTTTGTGTCGAATGTTTCTTTCTTTCTTTCCATACCTGTGCGGCTGCGGTGTGGCGGTGGTGCAGTGGTCGCAGCGCCAGGGCGGACGACGACAACGGGGATGCACGGCGCGGGCACAAGGGCCACCGCAGCGAGCCGCCCACGCGTCCCGCGCGCCGCACTCCGCGCACGCACAACACTCGCCGCACGACCAGCGCGTGCTCTACAACAACGGAGACTATCATCACTACACGTTTCATCACCTATACATATAATAAAATTGGAGTGTCTGTTTGTAATATAAAAATAATCACTTTTTACTAAATGCATATGGATGTGTAATGGGTACATATACCATAATAGCATTTCTTACTATTTTTGACTGTCTGTCTGTTTGTTCCGGCTAATCTCTGAAACGGCTGGGCCGATTTTGACGGAACTTTTACTGACAGTTAGCTATATTTATATATATTTATATTATAAGGAGTAACATAAGCTATAAAAATAAGGGAAATTATAAGTCTAGCCACAAAATTATTTATTAAACTTCTAATTTTGCAATGTCTCAATCATTCAATATGGGATGAGTTACATTTTAAATGTACTGAGTTAAAAAATTAGAACCTGAATAAATATATTTTTTGATGTCATTTAATAGTATTTTAGAAGTTTACTGTTAGAATGCATGTTACAAATTTAGATGCTAAAAATAACCATCATGCTGAGTTGTATTTAGAGTGGTGGTGGCTAAGATAGTATTAGGCTGACTTAGTAATTTAGAAGGCAACATACATTTTTGGAGGCGAATAATGATATTAAAAAGAAGCCTGTTTAATTAGCACCCTAAAAATAATCATCATCAATCTGTATACGGCTGTAAGTGTAAGTTAATGCAAGCGAAGCTGCAGGCAACAGCTAGTGTCAATATAAAAAAAAATTAATGACTGAAATATACATAAACATTAGAAAACAGATGTCTTAATCATTCCGTAAGATTGATAAGCATTCCTCTTTCATTCTCATCAATGTTAGCAAAATGTTGTCAACAACACAATACAGATAAACACTAAACCTGGCAAATGTTGTCCTAACTGGAACAAAAAACATAGCAACCATGTTTAAATATTTTTTATGTACTAATTTTCATATAGATTTTAAATCTATCTACTGTACATTGACCATACTATATGAGATGCCAGTGTCAAAAACATTCAAATTCATCTATAACAACATACAAATATCCTGTTTTATGATATATGATACCATACCAACCTTTAAGGTGGATAAAGTTACGTATTCTAATAAGTTCAGACAGGTAGGATGCGCATACGACTTGCACTGGCAGCAACAAATGAGGTTCTCGGCTGCACCAAGTCTATTCTTTGCATCTGTTCCCAGACATTCTGTACACACTGGTACTCCACCTTGGTTCTGCTGCAACTATTATAAATACTTTTAAAATAAAACAAAAAAATACATAAATCATTAACAAATAAATTACAGTTAAGAGACTGTTCATAAAGTAGATCACTATTTTGAACAAGAAGGAGACAGCATCACTACTGCCACCTGCTAATCTTCAGGTGCAGTAGGTATATATGTCGAGGATCACTTACTACCAGGTAAACAAACTGTCAGTTTACCCCCTTTTTTTAAATTTTATGATGTCATAAGGGGGCAATTGAGCAGTCGGGGCCTTATGGTACCGACACCCATAGACATCCCGCACGGCCAGAGGTTATGCACATGCATTGCCCTCCTTTTCCATATCCCGCCACTGTAAACTCACAAACCGCACGAAACGCGACAGCATACCTGTCACTTGAGGCCGGTGTTATGTGAGCGAGAGGTACCACCCCGGTCGTGCCGGCCCAGTTCGGTTGCAATGCAGCATGGCCTACTATCTCAAAACCCCTCTTTAAAAAAGTATCTCTAGCAATGGATAAATATTATATTAATATTGTTGGAATAAACACTAGTGAATGTGTTAGATTTCGAGTTCTAGTCACACACTTGGACTTAAAAAATCTCAATTTACTACTTGTCACAAACACTTTTTAAGTCTAATAAGACTAACAGATGGCATTTGATTAATTAGGTAAAATTAAAAAATAATGAAATTTGAAAATCACCAAGATCTTCCAATCTTTGATGGAAGGGAATGTTTTAAGCACAAATATAAAATTTATGAGTAACAAATAAATGTCAACATCAACTATAGATTAGCCGTCAATAGAACAGTTGATATCTGTAAAATCTGCCATTTTGCCTCTAAGCGAGGCTTAAATAATGTAACAGCAGTGTTTAATTTTGACAGCTTATTAAGCATTACCTCTATTAACGCTAGCTAGCATTATCTTAAACGCTAAATAGCATTTATAAGTGAGTTTTTTCGCTAATCAGTTGTTTATTGAATATAATTATTCAGCAATAGATTAAATATTAAGAAAGGTTTATAAGTAAGGCTGTTTATGCATAATAAGCTGACTCGGCCTCAGTTTAAGTGTCTACTTGCAAAGATTATAATAATAATGACTGGCCAAATAAAAGTTGAAATATATAACAAAAGTATAAACATCATTAAGATTTTTTTCAGCTATTCTCATACAATTCATACACAAAATATTATTTTTCTTTATTAAAACTATTTTTACTAACTAGGAAAATAGACTAGAAGAATACTAAATATGAAATATCGGGTAATATAAGGAGCATCTATCTACCTATTTCATCAGCAGGGATACTTTAATTTGTGAAAAAAAATTAGCTAAAACTGTAAATAAAAATTTTGAAGCTCAAAAGCTTAAAAATTGTATTTTCATATAAATAATTCTATTTTTAATTTTAATGTACTGGAAATACAAAGTGCAAGTAGAAACTTGGCTTGTAAGTTGGTTACATGAAAATACTCCGCCAAGTTTCTATTGTGAAGGCATTTATCTACTACCCAATAAATGGCAAAGGACTATAGATCATATTTTGCAAATATTTTGATTAATAATTCTTGTAAGAATTATTTTTTAATAAAGTTGAATTTGACAAAAAAAGCCGAGTTTCTACTTGTTTCTGAAAAATATATGAAACCTTGTTAAATATACACAAATTTTCAAGCCTCCACTGAGCTTAGATAAAGTTGAGTCATGTGGGTTTTGAGAGTGCATGCTAAAGCCATTTGTATCATCGTCATTGCAAATATGGAAACCCATTATAAATTACTAGTAAAAAATAAAAGGCTATTGATATGAAGCATGCCACATAACCACTAAACATAAACATTTGTTTGTTTATTTATACTCTGTATACTCTAAAATGTCAAAATCTTTTAACTTCATCAAATATTCAAGTGTTAAGGAAATTCATATAATAAATGTTGATATAAGTAATATGTAAGAAATTTATGTAAGTAATAAATACGTCTAATGCCTATAAAATCTTGCATTTTATAATGCATTTTAAATTTCGTTCCAAAACACTAACACTTGTCACGTGACGTCATATGTTGTTAAACAACATAAAAGTGATAAAATGATTCTAGTTGTCGTTAATAAAAAATGGCTTCTAAGTTTTATAAGTGTTGTACGGTGCCTATGTGTGTGTACACTGTCAAAACGCCTGAAAAATAGTTTTTACAATATGTACTGAGTATGGAAAATGGTGTATAAAAATATGTCAACATTCTTCCGCTTCCGCTAAATAGGAACTGGTGACGTCATTTCCATTTATTATCACGTGACCTATTTTAAATTTTGTTACATTTTATTTATAAAATATTAATTTAATCAAATAAAAATAAGGGAAAATATTGTATTTTTTCAGAATTCTATCATAGAAACTACCAATTAACATCAAAATTATATTTTTATATGAATACTGTCAAACATCCCTATTCATGAAAGTAATAAATTCATATAATTAATAAATGTTTGTATAAGTGATATGTAAGAAATTCATGCAAATAATAAATTCATATAATTAATAAATGTTCATTGTAATATGTAAGAAATTCATGTAAGTAATACTTGTTATGAAATATACATAATAAAAAGTTTGTTTGTTTACAGATTTCATTTGTTTATATTATAGTACTTAAATGCTGAAATTGTTTATAATACAGTGTATATTTGTTCTACCTTACTAAAAAATTAACTGTTCTTGATTATAGTAATACAAGATATTGTAGATTCAATTGACGTTCAAAAAGATACTGTATTGGTACTATTTTGAATTAAAAAAAAATATTTTGATTTTTTGATTTTGTTAGTGATACAACATTGTGCAATAAGTAGTAACCTGTGTTAAAGATAAAATATGTTTACTTACAATCACGTTTTCAGGTGACTCCTGAGATTTCCTCTGTTTAGAGATCCGGTCAGTTGCACTCAAAGGACGATCAGTTGCTTTGTAGTTTCCCGCGTGGTGAATGAGCAAGCCTCTGGTGACAGCCCTCTTAGCAGCTGCTCTCAGTACATTACGGACATCAAGATTTTGATCAACATTCACTTGGTAGGCTTGATGCAAATGTTTTTCAATTGTCTTTAAGCTAGAACCATCTCTCTCCCCTAACTCTCGAACAGCCTTAACCACTACCCTCGACAGATCAGAATCAGCTGATATCCGTAATATTTTACTCTGCAAGCCACCAGGATCCTTGTACGAGCTCTGGCCCTTGTTGTAAACCTTCAGGACAGCACCTTCACGCACCGCTCGCTCCAGACGCTCCGACACAACGTCCTCATGATAATTATGATGCTGCCTGATCGCGTGACATATCCTCTCAACACTTGGCCTCTGTTTCTGTGACCGTATCTTATGTATCGCCTCGAGAATCCATCGCTTCCACACTTCTTTGCCAACGTCGTCTGGTTCGCTCATTTTTGTCAATAATTATTTAGTACGGCCGTCTAAATAACGGTACGAAATCGTAGTAATAGTCAATAGATATGTCAACACCCATCATATTTTGGCGCCTCGAGCGAAATTCCATTTTACAGATTGGAACCTCGCCGGAAGCGACCGGTAAAATCGGCCGCAATGCGAGACGCCAGTTTAAAGCATGGTCGCTAGACACTCGCTAATGGATGACACATCGGGGCTCACGAGCGAGTTTTGGCGGAGCGGGCATTCAACGGCCGCCATCTTGTGGCAATCTCAATTTACGTTGCGGACAAATACACGCGTCGTAAATAATATTATCACAGTACACCGGCAAAATTGTTATTACAGACACTTAAATATCACTACAACTAGAGCGTTTTACACGTAATTAATTATAATATTGCACACTTTGTTCCGGTTCTTTCTACACAATGCGCCCTCACAAAACAAATAATACAGTGATTGAACGTCTATGATTTGAATATTTCTTGTTTTTATAACTTTTTCCTCACTATATTTACTTCTATTTAATTAGGAATTATTATAAATTATTTGAAAACATTCACAAAACACTAACAAAAGGCTCTTCAAAATGGCTATCAATCAGTTTCCTTGCTATTAGAAAAAATAATTATGATATCCTGTCCGTCACAATGTGTATTGCCATTTTAATTAGAATTTACAACATAATTAGCCATTACTTCTATTATCTATGGATTACATTAGTCTTATTAAAAGTGTAAGCTATATTTAGGAAATACATTAAATTGAAAATATAAATATATTTTAAAGAATATGTAACGTAAACTATAAAACGAATTATTAAAATTAAAATAAGTGACTAGTCCAGTTAAAAAAAATAGCTGGTTTGCCAAAACCCAATTACGAGAAAAGTGGAAAAACAATACTGAGTTATCTGTGGACAACAAAAGTACAAAACCTGTGGCAGATCGTTGTATATGGGATTAAATTAAAAAAAACATTAAGTATACTTTGTTTTAGTACAAAGTTCTTTTTAAAAATGAAATCAAAAATTACAAATAACCAGTTTTGCAAATTAAAGCCCTAAGTCACTAGTTTTGCTTCAGCCTACAGTAATTAATTGACTTAGCTAGTGTTTCCTTTCTCCAATGCCAAATTCTCGGCTACTCCATTCAAAGCCAAATGTTTCACCAGCAATTTATTAATGTCCTGTTACCTGGCAGGTTTGACTTCAGCTCCAACAATTAACTTAGTTGGTTCAATATCACTAGCAAATATATACGAGTACAGTACACAGTAGGTACTACACTATAATATACCAGTCTTGAATACGTTACCAAGTTAACAGTGTCGGGAAAAAACCGTTAATTATAGGTATAATGGAGGTAAATGCAAGTAAACAATAGCAACATAACGATTTTTGCAAGAGTATAAGCTAAGTACTTAGTGACTTTTGCCGGTGAAGTTTTGTGAACAAGCCAGTTTTGCAGAAGTAGCACATATTTAGCCCTAAATTACAGGAAAACGTCCTAGTTCTATTGCACGATTCAAATATTAAATGGCGCCTTTTTATGACTAGTTTGAAATTCGCGCCATAATTTGCAAGAATATTTAAGCATATTAGACATTCTTGAATATTTAATTTGACAATCTCCATACTCCGCGTTCATTTCAAGTTTAGCGTTAACTCCCGTCGCGCTCCTCGTACCACACCTCTTAGTATAGATAGCAACGCTGCCGTGTATAATTTATGTCTATTCTCTCTATATATGTTATTTCTCATTCCTGTTCTCCCATCCGTTCACAAGTTTTTAGTTGATTTTGTTATTGTTTTCTTTTAGTTTTGTTCCTGTTTTATTTATTAAATATTAGTTGATTTGTACAATGAGTGAAAGAGGAAAGGTCAATCATCATCGTTAATAATTATTCATTTAAAACAATATCTTTCCTACGTTCAGAATATTATTTATTTTATATAATATTATAAAAATATTATATAAAGCTGTGAAAAATGTTTTTTTAAATATGTTTATAGAATACATATAAAACGACATTTTTTCCCCTTTATTAATATAATAGACATAATAATATAGAACGACTTGGCATACCTACGAAAAAAGGTGTATACCTATAGTCCGTTTTTTTAGAAGTGTCCAAAATGGTAAACAAATATGGCGTACTTCCGGCCACAGACAAATAGAGTCATCGTGTAGTTTAGTGAAGTGACACAAAGAGCAAAGGAATGAACAATATTAATGAGCCATAGACAAAAGTAAAATTCACTATTATTAAAATATTTAACGATACCAAGTTGCTGGAATTATTTCAAAAACTGATAATATATTGAATATTCTTCTATCTTAAAAAAGAAGAATGTAAAGAAAATATTAGTCGAGCATCTTTATAAAAAACAATTTTACAAATTTATATTTCGTAAACACAAAATACCTGTTAGAAATTAGTTCCTCTTTTAAGTCTTTCACAATTTCTGTAAGATAAGGAAAGAAAGGTGGCCTATTTTTGTTAATTTTAGAGTCTTAATCATCACTACATAGTATAAAACAAAGTCGCTTTCTCTGTCCCTATGTCCCTTTGTATGCTTAGATCTTTAAAACTACACAACGGATTTTGATGCGGTTTTTTTAAATAGATAGAATGATTCAAGAGGATGGTTTATGTGTATAATATAAATAGTAATATAGTAGATAAACACTGATAATTTTAGAGGCTTCTAATGTGATGTCGTAAATAAACACATTTTTTGCACTTACATTGCAAACGCTGGATGAACCCTAACAGATAGATCAAAATAATGTACTACATTATTGTACACCTTCGAAAGATCTACATAAAAGTCTGCGATGGCATATGTGTATCTCTTAAGAATAACATACTATATCCATTTTGATACTTAAAAAATGGGCAATTATAAAACTGTAGTTGGAAAGCCATTTACACAAATATATTCCCGGCCCCGGCCCCGGTTCCGGTTCCGATATACTGAAGTTTACAAAATATTTTTGTAAACTTCAGTTGACTTTTATGCCAGTGGTATGTGCTTTTATACCGGTGACCGGTGCTTCACTGGAACAATTAATAGAATCAATTGTTGGTTGTACCCACCGTCCCAATACAACACTGATAGTAATAGCCGGGAGAAGGGGAAATGTAAATAGAAAAAAATTAATTAAATTTATGGATTTGTTGTCCGGTTTTACAAATATATCAAAAATTATTATATTTACATTTCCTTACATTAAATCATTGCAACATGAAAATAAAATTAGATTTAATTTAAATTCATTATTGTACACCATATCAAATAATAATAATTGTATTTCATTATATAATAATAATAACAAAATTCAAATTATTGACACAAATAAAATTATTTATTATAATTTAGTTTTAGGACTATAGATAAGTTTTACTTATCATTTTTTATTAAAAGACAAATAGCAATGTCGCTATACAAATTTTTGTATAAGGTACCAGCCAATGTCTTGGCTACACAGACCACTGCTTCTATTGAGCAGTGTAAGTTATTGACAGATAATGGCTTGGAATTCGTTCCAAATAATTTAAATTAAGTTACAAGACAATAGAGGCAGCCTCTTGCAATACATACTTTTGTAATAATATAAACCCTGTTCACTTGCCCACCAAAATTATAAACAATAAGTGTAAAGAAAAAACTTGTAATATAAACCTGGTACATCAGAATATTCAAGGTATGGCAGGCAAAGACCTAGAAATTGAATTATTTCTTAAAAGCCATAATATTAATATACTTTGTATAACAGAACATTGGTTAGCAAAACAAGAAATTATGTTTAACTTCAGCAATCACCAGGTTGTAGTACGTTCAGCAGAGAAAAATCAATAAGAGGTGGTTCTCTAATATTAATAAATAAATGGATAAAATATAAAGAAAGAAAAGATATTGTAAGTCTCTCTGTTGAGCGTACTACTGAGATAGCCTGTGTGGAACTTGAGCGCCTTATTATTGTGTGTGTGTACAGACCCCCAAGTGGATTGTATGACATATTTGAAGAGATCATGGAAGAAGTACTGACAAAAGTATGTAGATCCAACAAAAATATAATTGTATGTGGTGACTTTAATATTAAGTACTGACAAAAGTATGTAGATCCAACAAAAATATAATTGTATGTGGTGACTTTAATATTAACTTGCTAGAAGAGCCCACTAGAATAACATGCTCAACGGCTACATGCATAGATAATATATTTTGTAATGTAATTCACCATAGCAAATCAATAATAAATAACCTGAGTTCAGATCATTGTGGATTACAAGCATCCTTTGAGTTGACTTTAAAAAATATCAGTAATGGAAAAGTAATGTTTGTTCCTATGACTACAAAACGTATTGAGAACTTGAGGTGTAATATTACAACTAAACTATTACAAATAGACTATAATAAAGATCCTAACAAGTTATTTAGTAAATTGTTTCAGCTTATTAAAAAAGAGTTTAACAACATATTTACACCTAAAACAAAAACAGTTAATGTACAAAATGGAGGAACTTTTAATGAATGGGCGACTGTAGGAATTTATAAAAGTAAACAAAGATTGTACGAGCTCTATAATGAAAAGGCTTACAATACTGGCGAATCACATAAAAACTTTTTGAAATCATACTCAAAAATATTTAAAAAAGTATGTACAGCAGCTAAAGCTTTAAATATTAAAAATAAAATTGCAAGATGTAATAATAAAATCAAAATGACGTGCAAGGTAATTAACGACGAAACTGGAAGGAGTAAAAGTTGTAATTCAATACATTCATTGTGTATTGACAGTAAAATTATCAATACTGACAGGGAGGTTGCAAATATTTTTGAGAATTATTTTGCCAATATTCCAGTTACGACAACTAAAAACCTCATATCGTCTCCTACTGTCGCTGAATCCTTACTCAAAAATTGTGTGAAAGAAAATAATATTCTTTTTAAATTTCATTCCATCTGCACCTATGTTATAGGTGCTTTCAAACTTATTAATGTCAAAAATACTACAGACTTGTGGGGCATGTCGGTAAAAACGATTAAATATATTATAGAAATAATTGCACCTATCTTAGCGGTAATTTTCAATGATTGTATTGAATGTGGTGTATTTCCTGATTTAATGAAGCATAGTAAAATTCTACCACTTTTTAAATCTGGTGTCACATCTGACCCCTCAAACTTTAGACCGATTTCAGTACTCCCAACACTTAGTAAATTTTTTGAAAAGATCATTCTTAATCAAATTTTAGTTTTTTTTAACAAGCATCAGTTGCTCCATAGTCAGCAGTATGGATTTACTAAAGGGCGATCTACAACTGATGCTGGAGTTCACCTACTGAAACATATTTATACAGCCTGGGATGAATCGCAGGATGCCTTAGGTGTATTTTGTGATTTGTCCAAGGCTTTTGATTGTGTTCAACACGCAACATTGATCAGGAAATTACATCACTATGGTATCAGGGGCACAGAACTTAAACTATTAGCATCTTACTTAAATAACAGAACACAAAAGGTAATTGTAAATAATAAAAGTTCCTCTGGTACCAACATAAAAATGGGGGTGCCTCAAGGTTCCATTCTGGGTCCGTTTCTCTTCCTCGTTTACATAAATGACCTACCTTTTCTCATGAAGGATAAGCATGAAATAGTATTGTTTGCCGATGATACTTCTTTAATATTTAAAATTAAGCGACAACAAATGATTTCTGACGAAGTAAACGATGCTCTTTCAAAGATGGTACATTGGTTTAGTGTCAATAATTTGTTACTTAACTGCAATAAAACTAAATTGATTAGATTTACACTACCTAATGTTAAGCAAGTACAAACCAATGTAACATTAAGTGGGGAGATAATGGACTTGGTGAATTCAACTACCTTTCTTGGCATTACCTTAGATGCCAATCTCCAATGGGCGCCCCATATAGCTACCTTATCGAGTAGACTCAGTTCTGCAGTTTTTGCGATTAGAAAAATCAGGTCAATTACGGATGTTAATACGGCTAGACTAGTATATTATGCTTATTTCTAGTCTTATGTCCTACGGCATTTTGCTTTGGGGACATGCCGCTGATGTCAATACAATTTTCATACTGCAGAAGCGGGCTATACGGGCTATCTACTGTCTGGGTCCCATAATATCATTACGAGAGAAATTTAAAGAAATAGACATTTTGACTGTAGCATCTCAATACATTTTTGTAAACGTGATGTATGTTCGCAAAAATATAAATGAATTTGTAAAAAAATGCGATAATCACAATAAAAATACAAGGAACAAACATAAACTTGTTGTGCCATATTTTAGGCTACATAAGGTCAGTAATTCTTTTATGGGTCAATGTATACGCTTCTACAATAGGATCCCAGAAAACGTTCAAAACCTATCGATAAATAAATTTAAAAAAACTGTTAAAGAACCTTTGTGTGGTAAAGGATACTACAAAATAAAAGAATTTATTGAAGATACCACACCTTGGGAATAAGGCGTTTCCTACAGGGCTTCTATGTATAATTATATCATATTATGTACCTATATTGTATAATATTGAAAAGATTAGTTTCACTGAGTTTGTTTCGCCGGTTCTTCTCAGTGGACTAGTTTTGGAACCGGTAGTAGAGTCATTTGACGTTCAATAAGCTACTTTGACGTACAACATTGAATAAAAATATTTTTTTTTTATTATTTATTATTTATTTGTTATTATTATATTATATGGGATAGTGTTAAATGTTCAGGATGAAATTGATATTCAGAAATATTTAAAATAAAAATAAAATCCTTTAATATCCTCCTTTATAAATACTTTAGTATTATAAAAGATTGATATTTGCAATATTATGTAAGCATTTTTTTGCGCTCAATATAAAAAAAAAACAATATGTAACAACTTTATAACAAATCGCATTACTGTAACATTGTTTTATAATTTATTAACAAAATGTAATTTATGACATTTTGTCATAAATTAATTGTCATATAGTTTAAGAACACTGTCTATTTTTATAGTTCATTTTGTTCAATCGCTTATTCACTTCACCCCAAAAAATATTATGACCACATCCCTATTGGCTTTATAAAAAAAAAGATGATGAAATGTCATTTTGAAAAATATTAGTTATCTGTGCTTTCGATAATCGTATTTTCTAAGTTTTTAAGTGTTTATATGATAAATTGATGTTTGTTTTCGGTGTAATAAATAGTAAATGGAGTTTTACATATGTCCGTAAGCTAATGTGTCGTGAAAGTGAGTGATAAATGCCGAAAAATCGTGAACTACGTAATAACACGGTTTGTTTACTAAATTGGACAGTTCTAAAAAAATGGACTATACAACTCAAATCGGCACTTAACATGGCTACCATTGCTAGGGTTTTGACAGCAAAACCACAAACAATATAGAGAGTTTTCGTATAGGTATCTTCTATTAATTTAAGGATAGCTTTTGGAGATAAATTCAATTAAAATATTAATAACACACATTACTGGGAAAAGGGAAAACATATTAGGTACTAGCAATGTTAAAATTATAGACGTCACAAAAGCAATATTAATTATTATCTTTTTTTTTCAATTTAACTTATGAATTATAAGCCAATGAAAGTATATATACATAAATACTGATCACATATATCGATATTCAACTACAATTAACCACAATATGAAATAAAATATGAACTTACGAGTGAAAAGTCAATGTTGAAATTTTCCGGTCACTACCACTTTTACAATTAATTATACTGTACCAAACCATTGTTAGGGTATTCCAGAATGTGTTTTTATTCCCCTTATTTTTTTAATTACCAACAAATTAGTTAATTACATTAAAAAAATACTAACACAACACTTCACGACTGACTACACGTTGTAAACAAATTACAAATGTCAAAATTAGTGTAGCAAGATATGTTGCTGACCTTGAAAAAATCAGCACGCACTGAGAGATGCCAATAGTATAGTCTTGTCCTTGTTTTCCCTTAATTTAGCACATCTCTTTTATGTGGGAAGGAGTAAGCATTATTCAGCAGTCTATAGTTTCACTCCGTCTACGGTGCGCGCACTCTAGGCATGAAGTTAGGAAATAAGAGGAGATACCCCTTTCTTTAAACTTACAGCTGTAACTGCTGTAAGTGAGTGCCTGATCCGCCATCACTGAGTGCCCTTTTCATTGTTTGTGGTTTTGCTGTCAAAACCCTAGCAATGATAGCCATGTTATGTGCCGATTTGAGTTGTAGGTTACACCTTTTTTTCGTAGGTATGCATTGTATATTATGTCTATGCCTCTAGGTAACAAATTGTGAAAACAGAGAAAAAATAGGAGAAGGGATAATTTTGATGTTAATTGGTAGTTTCTATGATAGAATTCTGAAAAAATACAATATTTTCCCTTATTTTTATTTGATAAAAGTAATATTTAATAAATAAAATGAAAATAGGTCACGTGATAACAAACGGCAATGACGTCATTTGTTCCTATTTAGCGGAAGCGGAAGAATATTGACGTACTTTTATACACCATTTTCCGTACGCAGTACATATTGTAAAAACTAATTTTCAGGCGTTTTGACAGTGTACACATACATAGGCACCGTACAACACATATAAAACTTAGAAGCCGTTTTTTACTAACGACAACTAGAATCATTTTATCACTTTTACGATTATCTAACATATGAAGTGACGTGACAAGTGTTATCGTTTTGGAGCGAAATTTAAAATGCAAGATTTTATAGGCATTACACGCAAAATTTAATAATATTTAGGCCTCTATTCGATACTTATAAATGATCTAAAAACATTTCTGAAAAATGTCAACATCCCTATTATAATAAGACGTTGTCACGTCAAAAAAAACCATCTACCTAACCATAGACTATACATTACATGCTAGAGTCAGCTACTTTACCGCCTGTTTACAAAAGTATGAAACTGAAATACTAATAATATACCAATAAATAGCCGGTACTTTTGATAAACTTTAAAGCAAACGAAATGCATACAAAGGCTTTTGTTTTATTGCAAATGTAATGTTGTTTATAGTGTCGCATATCTTTGTGATTGCAAATAACTTATTATTTTAATTATGTATAAATTGTCATCTTTAACTTCCTCTCGATAAACATCATAATGGGGTAAGCATGAAAAAAATATATGTGTATATATTTTGTTAATACTTTCTTCAGCAAATAAGCAATTAAACTGACAAATAAAATTGGATTGCTTGTGAACATTGTTGACAATAACAGAACACTATTATTTGAATAGTTAAACAATTCAATTAGCATTATACAATTATATAATTCACTTGATAATGAACATAAAGATTTTGCTAATAATATAGTAATCCAAACGTGTTGTTGCCCAATGATATTACTATGTGCATGCTCACAACTCTGTATAAGTAACTTAAAGTTGTCAAGCAATATGACTTGGTGTGTAGATAGTTGAAATTAATTTATTTTACACTTTCTCATAATTAAAAAAAATAAAAAGTTATTACTAAGAATGTTATTTTATGTAATTGAAAGAATGTAGGAAATAAAACATATGTGAACAGTAGAAAACATATTTATTCTACACAAAAAGAAAGTAAGTACAATAAAAACCGTTAATGATACTCAACATGATACATACACAAAATCTTATTATTATTCACCATAAAATATTTTTGATTTGCTGTTTAATGTGATTTTACCTTATCATTATTTACAGAAAGAAACCTATTGAGAAAAATGACAAAATACCAAATATTTACTATAGACTCAAACAAGATAGCTCCTCACGTGTTACGCGAAGTATTAGTAAAATACTTGAAAGATTGAAGCATTTTACTATCATCGAGGTGTATCGATGTATGCCTCTCTTGGGGGATGAGGAAAATATACCATATTGGGATGTGCATATTGTTAGATATGCTGTTGTATTTATATAGACTATATAGTTATTTACTTCTATTTACATGTTGTTTTGTTTTAAAAATTTATTTTTTTATAAAAGTTTACTTAGACCTTGCATTTGTTATGTAAAGTTAGTACTACTAATAAATAGTATTTTTTTTTTTTTCATTTTAAGGACTTGTTGATATGGTGTAATACGACAAATAAATTGGTAACATTATAAATATTGAAGTACACATACTACATTGTTTTCTAATATAGTTATTTCAATAAAAAAAAACATGACTTATTACACCATAATTTATATTTTAATGTTATGTACGTTTGACATTCTATTTGTATGTTTTAAACCATATTTTATTATTTATTTTGAAATTATGATACATGTTGAGTCAATGACTCAAATGATTTTCGTAGTGGTAAGTTTAATTTGGCAAAAATTGTTTGCATAAAAGTCTTTTAGATAGTACTTTATGTATCTGATATGATCATAAGTTAATTTTTTACTTTTGTTTACAACACAGGTCTAAAACTAGACATTATAAATAAAAATATATTTTTGTATGGCTAAGAGAGTTTGACAAGTATTAGGTTTTGTTTAGCTTTTCAAGCACTAAATATTATATAAAGTAATAAAAACTAACGTTGACATTTTTTATAAAAATACTGAACTAAGTTTAGGTGTAAAATATGTAATAATTGTATAAAAGTAATTTTATGTGAATATGAAGAAAATTGTATGAACGTAATTACTCATACAAGTGACTACTTCAAGAATCAGATCTGATATGGTAACTAAATGATAAATGATCTTACAAACTTCCCAATAAAGACTGTTTAGTGATATTTCACTTGCCTTTATACCTCTCCCCTTTCAGCAAGTTTCAATTTGTTATGTACCTTAAGTAATATTGGTATTGCTTTATTTTAAATTAAATCTTGCACAAATAATTAACTTATATTCGAGATGTATTTCAATCGTCACAATCACATTTTTCATTACATATATTGAAACACCATAGTAACATATAACACACATAGCAATATAGAGAAACACCATAGCAATATAGTCTTTGTGTACACCTGTATTTTACTACATAATTTGCAAATTGAATATGTATAGATGTATATCAAAAGGAGTTTTATATCACATAATCACATATCAAATAATAATCATTTGGCATACTTATGCAGTATTCGCAGTATAATTAATAACTGTAACAGTGCAATCTTAAAAGTAAGAAAACAGCCACATATGACTAAAAATATTTCTATTAGAAAAAGGTTATTATGAGAGTGAAGTGCTTGAGTTCAGATTGTTAAAGATCTTGGATATCAAATGTGATAACCATAACTAAAATTCATATTTTACAACTACCCTCATAAAAATCGTATCTGCACCTAGCAATTACAAAGTACATTTACACTGTTACTTATCTAATTTTCACAGAAGTCACTGACACCACTGAATGTACAGCCTGAGTGTTGGATAATGTGGGTAGCTGTGTAAATCCCGCACTTCACACAAGTTTCATACGACTTGCCCAAAACCATCTGACTGAGGAATCCACCCGTGAAAGCGTCTCCAGCACCATTCGTGTCCACAATTTGCTCCCGAGATAGCACTTTTACGGGTATTAAGGATACTTTGGTCCCTTCGATTAGGATAACAGGGTCTTTACCCTGGGTAATAATGACGACCCGTTGTCTGGAGTTATTAAGTTTGGGCATAGCAGCTATCTTCAGTGCTATGTCCTGGAGACTTGTGTCCGTAATGTTGAAAGCTTTCGCAAACGCTTCAGCTTCCTGAAATAAGAAGTAAGTACGACATTTTTATTAGTCTGTCTGACGATAGAGATGTTTTCAACAAATATTTTACAAGTTACAGACAATAATTATATTCAATGGAAGTAGTTGTTTTTAGTAAGACTTGATCAGCTTTTGTTAGGGTTCCGTACCCGAAGGGTAAAAACGGGACCCTATTACTCTAAGACGTCGCTGTCTGTCTGTGTCACCAGGCTGTATCTCAAGAACCGCGATAGCTAACAGTTGAAATTTTCACAAATTATGTCATTCTGTTGCCACTATAAGAACAAATACTAATACATAAATTTAGATACGTTTGGGGGTTGTAAATTATTACATTATTAGGAAAACTCACCGATTCGTTACCAAAGAGCACATCAACATAGGGTAGAATTTTTTCCAAGGGCTCGTTGAAGAATTGTGACACGAATGGTGCGCTGAGGTTCATGACAAATGTCAGTTTTCGCTCATGCGAGTGTCGTGCTAGTTGCAGGATCGATTCCGGGCATACAGCCACGAAGAAACCCTGCAAACAATAGTATATGCATTTTGGTAAGTTGGAAGTTTTGGTAAAAGTCGAACAATAACCGCCTGGCCATAGCCACCCACAAACAAATGTAGGAAATTGTATGAAGTATGCCAGAGCTACCGGCGCGCGGACTGCGAGAGTCAAGCAATTAGGCAGCGTGGCGAGCGATTGCAGCAAATGTACTAGCTAGTAGCTAGTACGTGGGTAACACTGAAAATGTTTAGAACTAGCCAGTTAGAAACATTGAAAATGAAAACTTTTTTTGAATTTCAATTTTAGAACTCTTGGGTAACCTAATGTAGTATATTGCATTCATTTGTCATTTGTTTTTGTGAATTGGCGGCAAATCTAAAACTCTTGTTACACGTGAAAATGAACATAACGCGAGAAAATTTTCGGTCAATGATTTATTATGAGTTATACTGAGTTTGTTTCGCCGGTTCTTCTCAGTGGACTAGTTTTGGAACCGGTAGTAGAGTCATTTGACGTTCAATAAGCTACTTTGACGTACAACATTGAATAAAAATATTTTTATTTTTTATTTTATTT
Organism: Helleia helle; assembly: GCA_963853865.1. NCBI lineage: Eukaryota > Metazoa > Arthropoda > Insecta > Lepidoptera > Lycaenidae > Helleia > Helleia helle. The sequence goes on along the minus strand of OY971432.1, from coordinate 16,601,559 downwards.
TATTTTATTATGACTTTCGTTGTGGGCTTACTCAAAAACAAAGCTATGATAGGCTGCGATTAGCATTTTTTAATGAAGCCCCATCTCGTGCCACTATTTACAATTGGTTTAACGAGTTTAAGCGTGAACGTAGCAATCTCAGTGATGATCCGCGTGAGGGACGTCCTTCAACAGCGACTACTGAAGATAACATCAGTGCTGTGCGACGCATGATAGAGGAAGATAAGAGAGTGACCTATCAGCAGATATGGGCAAGCCTAGGCATTGGTATGAGTCAAGTTCAAAAAATATTACACGAACATTTAGGCGTCAGGAAGCTTTGTACCAGATGGATTCCCCATACTTTAACCGACGACCAGAAACGCCTCCGCATGGACTGGTGTCGCCAAATGTTAGATAAGTTCAACGGCGGTAACTCAAATGCTGTATTTGACATCATCACAGGTGATGAAAGCTGGATATATTGCTACGAACCCGAAACCAAAAGACAATCAGCTCAGTGGGTGTTTTCTTTCGAGGATCGGCCAACTAAGGTAAAGAAAGGAAAAAGTCAAGGAAAAAAGATGATTGCCCCATTCTTTGGCCGGAAAGGTCAGTTCGCGACAGTTGTGCTAGAAGATGGAAAGAAGCAGACTGGTATGTCAATTGCTGTCATCGGTGGACGCATTCAGCATCTTGCGACCGAAACTTATAATTTTGTTTTTATCGCGCGATGAGCGTAAATAAATAATGGATACGGAACACTTTTTTATTGAAATAATGGGTAGATCAGCAATATGGATGTGAAAACATCCTCATCATAAATATAGGCGTGTTATAAAACAAATAAGTGAGGAAATAAAACATAATATTCACATAATACGCACTTGTTTCAAGGCAATACCGTGCCTCTTTTGATAGCGCCATTTTAATAGTTATTCATTATAGTTCTCTAAATACTTTCACCACTGCCACTGCTGCGATCAGATAAGTCGAGCTGTGACATACCATCGCAAGTCGTGCCGCCCACCGGACCTCCAAAAACTGGCCAGGCCGTAAAAACGAAAATTTCATCTCAAACACTCCCTCCATGAAGACTATCCAAGTAAAATACTTACAGAGGTGTAGAAAAATCTCCCGCTCTCTATACATTTCTTGGATTCTTCTTTGCTCAAGTGGTCTTGCGTGAATTTCTGTGCTGCGGCCAAGTTAGCGCATAAAGATCGGTGTGTGCCTGTGATCAGCACGGCACAGGTTCCTGTGGGTGCCTGATCAGTTATTTGATACTGGACGTTCACGCCATCCGCTCTGTAAAGAAATCATATTGCTATATAAAGAAAATCCGTTTTTAGAAATGCAATATAATTATACATATCTTATAACAGTTTATGATTTTCTGAATCTATAGAAATCATATCAAAATCAAAAAGAAAAATTTGTAAGAGGTAGTCATGTTGCTTTGCATCCGAATTGGGCCGGCACGCTCTCTCGCTCACATAACACCGGCGTCAAGTGACAGCTATGTTGTCGCGTTCCGTGCGGCTCGTGAGTTTCCGGTGGCCCATTTAGGGGGGGGGGGGGGTATAGGGAAAAGGAGGGCAACGCATCTGCATAACTTTTGGTTGTGCGGATGTCTATGGGCATCGGTTTCCCTCTAACTTAACTTCTATGTAACGTACTCTCGATTTATTTAACGTCTCTCTCTCTTACCAACGTTACAATTATAAAAACTTACTACCTACAGCTACAAACCACCACGCTTTTTTACAATAAGTAATACCTATTTTTTTTGTTAATCCATTTAATCCTTGCATAAAAAATATTTTCAAATTTTTAGTTCGGTTTGCTATTGAAGCGTGTTTTTTTTAACTATATATTTTTTTACATTATATATTAAAAAAAAATCGATACTAAAAAGTATCGATTTTTTTATATTAATTAACACTACTCTACTTATGGCAATCTGTTTAGAATGAGTGAGAGACTAAAAAGTAAAAACCACACAAGTGATGTAGGTAACTTGCGAGCCTTATGCCTTGGATGTGCTATCCTGAATATCCTGATTAGGATATTGGAACAAACTTATTGGAACGAAAGATCCAATATATAGATGCGGAGGGGTATCCTAGCCGGCAAAAAACGTCCGTAACGTTAAATAAGCGTAAGATTTTTGACGTCATTCTACACAGAAACAAATGAAATTGAATCTACCATTGAAATAAAAATTTTGACTCAGACATAACTGCGTCGGTAGCTGTGTGTTACACTATTGGGGCTGCTAATAGCAAAAAAAACCAAGTTCGAATCCCACCGATCTAAGTTGGTTTTTACGCCGTACAAACATTCTCCAAACATTAGCATAATATACAAGCATACTATATTCTTATGAATGTCATATACCTAAATTTGATGCTAATTATAATCATATCAGAATCTCCAAAAAGAACAATAATAATGAAACAATCATAATAATATATGTTCCTTTACATTTTAATGAATATATTATTCATAATCATTGCTTACAAACTCACATACAATATTTGTGAATGTCTGTGCCAAGCTGCCCAGATGTCGATTTTTGTTTTAAAATTATATTCATGTTGCTGCCTGAACAGTCGCTACTACAACGACGTAACCAAAAATACCTGTGGGGTGGGATTATTAACCGACTTCCAAAAAAGAGGAGGGCTATGTTCGTCTATGACTCTTTTTTTTTTTTTTTTTTTAAACAAAAAAAAAGTCTATGACTCGATCTTTGGCAAGTCTTAGGATGAGTAATAAAATAAACTATCTCATGTCCTAACGCTAAATAAGATAACGTTCGTGGATACTAGTGCGTAGTATCCATGATAACGTTTATAAACCCAGTTTTTAGATAAAACATGCCACATTTTTGCGATCGGATTTTGATCTAAGTTCTATCTAGAAGAGAACCTTTTCACAATATTATAAATGCGAATGCGAGTTTGTTAGTATGTAACCCTTTCACGCTTAAACCACTAAACCTATTTAAAAAAATCTTATACCAATACTTTATCAGCGATCTATATACAGTGAAACCTGGTTAATTGGGATCTCAAGGGACCAAGGATTTTGTACCATTTAAAGAGGTTTTTCATTTATCCAGTTTTTCAATTAGACAGGTTTAAAATTTAGTTGTCTCATTTACAGAGGCCCCCGCCTATAGAGGTCAAAATGTACCGTTATTCTATTCAAATGTTTGTAAGCAATCGGGTCGAAACCTGTCCCAACCTGATAAATTGTCTCGCTTATAAAGGGAATTGAGCTCCACAGTCCCAATTATAGAGGTAAACATCGAAAAAATCCTAGAAATCAAATCTCATTTAACCAGGTTCGAAAAGTCCCATTAACAGAGGTAATTGAACGATGAAAAAGTGCCGGGACCTCATTGTAGTTTCAATAATAGAGGTTTCTCACTTATCCAGGTCCCAGTCAACCAGGTTTCACTGTAATATGACGATCTCTGTGGCTTATTGGTAAGCGCGTTGGCGCTTAAGCCGGAGGTTGCCGGTTCGAATCCCGCCAGGGAACAAAAATATTTTCTGTGTTCCTGGGTCATGGATGTGTATTAAATATGTGTATTATATAATAAAAAATCTTAAATATATGTATAGTATAAAAGCATAAAATATATTTCCGTTGTCTGGTACCCGTAACACAAGTTCTTCGAGAACTTACCACGGGACCAGATTGACGTGGTGTGAAAGCGTCCATAGATATTATTATTATTATATTTCATCTCCGTATTCCCAGGGCAACGAGAACTATGCGGGTGAAACCGCGAAGCGCTGCTAAGTAAGTTGTATAGTATTATTAAATTATTTACGGCAAACAATAAGACCATGAAAATAAAATTAAGCAACTGGAAACATTGTAGAGTAGTTATTGACTCAAACGTGATAGCACGGGCAGATGTTATCAGCAGAACGGATCGACTATTACATCAGGCGGCGAAAATTGAGATAAAACCCATTGCGTCATTTGTGGTTGTGTCTATATGAACAACTCGCTACTTAAATGAGATACGCTGAAGTGGTATTTGTTAGTTGCGGTTTAGCCACGATGCTTTACTAGTATTCAACTTAGATCCTTGAGAATCCGTCGAACTCTAATTTATCTTGAACGCAGTCGAGCCAAAACCATATCAGCCCACCAGTTCTTCGTCATACCGTCCCATTGGCACTTCAACATGCTTCTTTGTACATATTTCGCGTGAACGATAAAACTAAATTACAGGGATTCGATTGTATTTTATGTGGTATACAACCTTCAAATCAATAAACGAGCAACCAATTGAAATAAATGAGATCTGAATTATTTTCATTTAGCCAACATTTTTAGGTTTAGAAAAGTTATAGGTGATTTTTTTTTTCTTTTCCGCCGGTAAATGCTCTTAGGGATCCCGCGAGGGAGGGGGCACTCCCCAGGCGGGTATATGGGACTCGTTGCGCCCGAAAGATGGTAAGGTGGGCGCAGCTCTACCCACTAAACCCGGCGAGTGCCACCAATGTCGCCTTTGGTGAGATGCCCCGGATCTGTTGAGGTGCCCACCTCGACGGCTAGTCAGTCCTCCAAAGGACCGACGCCACCTCCGCAGAGGGGTTGTCCCGCACCACAAAACAACTTCTTCCAACGTCGAGACCGTGCAAATGGATGAGGTTCTCATCCTCGCGCCTTGCCTACGCTTTTGTCCCCTCTTCTTATAAGAGGAGTACAAAGAGCAGCCCCCTCGGTTCATTGGTGCGCCCAAGGTGCTGGGTTCACCTTAGGCTACTGAGCCCTACCGCCACGACAAGGCTTGAACTGTGGTGGGGATATTTGATATATTATAGTCAGAGTCAATAAGATAAATAATACTTTTTAGGGATACCGCCGTTTAAGGCGTAGAAAGACATACCTACACACAGACATATTATCATTAGTGACTAGCGACTGAAGAACTTAGGTTACCCTTTAAAGTACGTCTTTAAAGTCGGGAGCGGGACCGAAATTCTGTTATCAGACAAGTTGTTTATAGTGTGCTATCACGACTGTATAATGACTCTTTAATTTGGTTATCTATTACTCGATGTTGCCTGCTTTGCCCTTGTGAATTTTAATTTGCTTATAGAAATTACGAAATAAAAACTAATAAGCATAGGTACTTTCATCTTAATAGTGAGCGTATGGTTTATTCTTATTATGGCAATATAAAGATAATATAAAGAGGTAGTGCCATAGGGGGGATAGTGAAAAGGAGGGCAACAATTCTGCATAACCTCTGACTTTGCGCATGTGTATGGGCGTCGGTACCATAAAGCTCCGACTGCTCGTTTGCCCCCTTATGACATAAATAAAAAAAAAAGTGGACGGATATTATGCATTACAGCACTGTCCACGTCCTATCTGGTTGCCTCTGTCTTCACCAGACTGTTGGTGATCATGATGAATCAGGGATGCTGTGCGCTTTCTTATCTTATATCTTTAAATGAGCAATTCTTGTATATATATATATATATATATATATATATATATATATACTATACTATATTTGTAATCTCGGAATCGGCTCCAACGATTTTCATGAAATTTAGTATATAGGGGGTTTCGGGGGCGATAAATCGATCTAGCTAGGAATCATAAAAAAAAAAGAAACCGAGCAAAGCTCGGTCATCCGGGTACTGATACCTGACACCAGCTTCGGCCAGCATCCCCGACGCACTACAAGGGCGGTGCAGCTCCATCTGAGCACTCTAAAAGCGTCGTTATATTGAGTGCGCAGGGCTAAAACTATCCCTACCATGGTCCAGGCCTTGGCGTCCGGGCCGAAGCTAATTGAGCCGAGGGGACTCTTTGTACCCCTCTTACAAGAAGAGGGGACAAAAGAGCAAGGGGTGAGGATGGGATTGTTTATTATTTATTTATTTATTTAACAATTTATGTACAACAAAAAGAAACTTAGAACAGTGAGAAAATTAAAAGGTAGATACAAAGGTACAGCTTATTCCATGGAGGAATCTCTTCCAGCAGACCCGATACTGAAAAAATTGAAACCTACGGCCATAATAGGGTGTACATAAAATTTAAAATTGAATAAAACTAAACGAACAATAATTTAGCGTTGATACACATATCGTTAACACATAGAAATATACATAAATACATATACCTACATATAATAAAATAAAATATAATAAACTAATATATACCTATATAATATACATATTTAAATTAAACTATAAATAGTTAAACAAACATTTATAATATATTTTTAGAATATATAGATGAAGACGAACAAAATTATAATAATAATAAGAATAATAATAAATTATTTATGATTGAGATAATGCTCTTTTACACTTTTCTTAAATAGTCCTAGTTTTTTGCAATTCCGAATTTCAGGTGGCTATATAATATACATATTTAAATTAAACTATAAATAGTTAAACAAACATTCAACAGACCACGTCTGTGAGAGCTGCAGGAAGAATCATCGACGTAAACAGGTGTAAAGCGTGAACGTAGATAAGGAGGAGAATAGGGATTGAAAAGAGTTTTGAAGAGTAAACAAAGAATTCTATAGTTTCTACGCTGGCGTATGGGTAGCCACTGCAATTCCCTGCGGGCCTGAGATACATGATCACGTTTTTTTTGACCAAAAATAAAGCGAATGCAAAGATTCTGCAGTCGCTCTAATTTATTTAAATTTTCCTCCGTAGCATCCGGGCAACATACATCTGCGTAATCGATGATGGGCTGAATAAGGGTCTGAGCAAGCGAGATCTTTGTTGCAAACGGTAAGAAATGTTGGAGCCGTTTCAGTGAATGCATTGAGAAATGTACCTTACGACTGATGTCACTAATGTTGGCATTCCAAGAAAGATTTGAGTCAAAGATGACACCTAAGTTCTTTGCCACATCTGTGTAAGCGATTTGTTTGCCACCCAATGCAACAGGAGGGAGTGTAGTGATGTCAAGTCGTGACCGAATACGTTTACTGCCGATGATTAAGGCTTTCGATTTTACTGGATTTATAAGTAAGCCAAAAGATTCAACCCATTTATTAATGCAGTTTAAATCTTCGTTAATATAGGAAATCGCTGAATCTGCATCTTGTATATTGAAATGGCGATATATTTGTAAATCATCTGCATATAAATGAAATTTTGAAGTAATTACTTTCGTTACAGAGTTAATGAAAATTGAGAAGAGAAGAGGAGAGAGAACACCACCTTGAGGAACGCCGGCGACAAGATTGCTCCGGTTTGAAAAGATATCATTTACCTGAATACGCTGCGATCGGTCGCGAAGGTAAGAATTAAACCATGCTACGGCAGAAGAGGAGATATTTAGAGATCGTAAAATACTGAGAAGGACATCAAAGTCAATTGAATTAAATGCGTTGCTGAAATCTAAGAGAACAAGAATAGTTAAAGATTTATTATCCATGGCCCAGCGTATACCATCAGTTACGTTAATAAGCGCTGAAGATGTACTGAAACCGGGACGAAAACCAGATTGCTGAGGGCTATCAGATCATTACTATATAATAATAGATATAGGACGGAAATTAGACGGAGAAGTGGGGTTTGAAACTTTAGGAAGAGGAATGATATTTGCTTCTTTCCAAGCAAGAGGAAAACTGCTAGAAAATAAGGAATAGTTAAATATGTGAGTTAAAATAGGCAGTAGAAAAGGAAGGATCAATTTAATCATTTTGGAGCATAGTTTATCACAACCAACAGCTGAAGAAGAGATTGAAAGGATAGATACCCTGACGTCTACCTCAGTAATAGTTTTAAATGAAAAAGAAGGATTAAATATAGGCAAACTCTTTATGTAGCTTAAGGTGTTATCTTTGATAGGAGTGATCAATGTAATGGGGGGTAGAGAAAAGTAATCATTTAGAGCGTCTAGGTCCATGTCATTAAGTGTAGTAATTGAATTTTTGCCAATACCGACAGATCTCAGAAACTTCCAGGCCTCTGAAGTGCTTCGGTTGTGAAGAGAGGTGTGAAAATAACGCCTCTTAGCATCGCGGCATTGTCTATTACAATGATTACGTAGCATTTTATAGTTGTTGAGATTGCTTTCAGTGGGGAAACGCTTAAATTTTCTCTTAGCCATACACTCCTTAATTTTGTCTGAAAGCCAAGGGGCAGGTTTGTGTTCGATTTTAAGATTAGAGAATTAAAGTTGTCAACCTTCTCATCAATACTAGTACAGTTGATTACTGACGACCAATCGGTGAGTCTGACATCTTCCTCTAACGCTTGCTTATCAATGTTATTAAAGCTACGTAAAACAATAGTTTGGGATCTTCGCTTTGGAGAACGTATACGATACGAGAGAAAGACAAGATCATGGTATGAGAAAGGAGCAGTAAGTTGGCCATGAACGGCAACATTATGGGGAGAAGATACTATCATAAGGTCGAAAAGAGAAGGAGTACAATTTGGGAAGTGATGAGTAGCAGAAGTGCTAAGAAAATGAAGATCGAAAGAAGATATAACAGATTGAAGTTTACGTGAACGAAAGTCATTTTTAAGCAGGCAGGTATTAAAATCACCCATAATAACAACATGATGATATATAGCCCGAAAATCATTGAGAAGTTTGTCAAGGCAGTCGAAATAGTCTATGGTGAGGTTGGGGCTATAAAAAGTAATGAGGAGCAATTTAGTATGGTGAGTTATTACTTCAATCGCTAGATATTCAGCAGATTCTGAGTAAAGAGAAGGAGACGTATCAATAATTTTATACTGAATATCTGCGCGGAGGTACATTGCTACCCCACCACCTCCTTTGCCTGTTCTATCATTACGAATTAAGATAAATCCGGGGATCGAAAACTGAGTGGAAGAAAGAGTAGGTTTGAGAAAGGATTCAGAAATATTAATTCAATTAGTGGAGCGACTGATATATTAGTATTCGATATGATATTAGTAATATTGAATGGATTCGTGGATTAGTAATATGACGAACTATGATATGCTAATATTTCATATCACCCTAATGTCTATAATGACCATCGAAAATGAATCGGATAATAACACTCTGCATAGTTCGGATTCACTCGGTTGGTGCCCATGGGGTTCGTGAATATATAAATATTATGAAACGTTTGTATGAGAGAGACGGATTACATATTTCGTTCGCGCTTTCATCGTCTCCGGTCTCGTCGATAAGGTGAAAAAATTGATGTTGTTATGTATAAATAAAAAATAATTGAAAAAACATATATTAATCATTTATAATTCCATAAATTTCAAAATGGAAAGAAAAACTCAACTAGGGCCGGCAACAACACAACTTCCCATTTTGAAAATTAAAATTTGCCTCTGAAAATAGTTAAAACTAATAAACTATATAATTCCATAAGCTACCTCCATTTAAAATGTTGTACTCATTCATTAAACATTAAGTAAAAATTAACATTCATCACTAATACCAATATTATGAAATATTAGTTGCAATCGCACTCGTCGCAACATATTATGGGTAATTAAATTGAGCAGGACTATAATAGGTAAGGATCATGTAACCCCGTCATACATATCGGTGATATGCAGATATTAGTTTAGGTATTATAATATTACTTGAGGAATATATTAGTATTCGTTAATACTGACAAATATCGGTATTAACCCATCTCTAATGTCAATGAGACAAATATTTTCAGTTATAAGCTTATACAGATAACACAGATAAGATGTGAAAAATATGTGAACTGATTGATAAAGGAATACTTTTAAATGACTTTATCAATAAAGATACAATGTACGATAAAAAAATTATGTAAATACAAGTGATTGATTGATTGTAGTAATATAGTAAAATAATATCGCTTCTTTATAGAAGCATTATAAAAAGTATTGTAAAAAATTATTACATAAATACTAAACACCTGGTAAATACTAAACTGGCTTAGGACTGTTGCCGACATTATTTGTCAAAACACTGGCAGAAAAAGTCCTATCTAGAACACAATCAAAGGGTTTAAAAGAAATAAAAAGATAAGTGGTTGTCATGCAAATGAGCCCAGAAAAATAACTTTGCTATAGTCATTTATCCTTGCACGAAACAATTCATTCATTTTTGATAAGAGGTAGTGCCATGCTGCTTTGCAGGCAAATTGGGCGGCAACCAGGGTGATACCTCTCGCTGACATAGCACCGGCGTCAAGTGACAGCGGCTATGCTGTTGTGTTTCGTGCGGTTTGCGAGTTTCCGATGGCCCATTGTGGCGGATAGGGAAAAGGAGGGCAACACCTCAGTATAATCTCTGATTGTGCAGATGTGTATGGGCGTCGATAGTCGCCAAAAGGCTTCGAATGCTCGATTGCACTCTTATGCTATAAAAAAATTTGTTTAATTTTTTTTTTCTTAAGCCTTCTTTAAAAGTGATAAATGAATCCAATAGATACCTACTAATTCAACTCTTAAGATATATCAACCAATCTGAAATGTAAAGGTTAAGAAGAACTTAACAAGAAAGGGATAAATGAATTTTCAAAAAGTATAAAACCACTTACATCGCCCTCTCCCGCAGTATTTTGGCATAGTCATCATTTCCCACACATCCAAAGTATGTACATATGTTGGGCTCCTTCAGAATCCACTGAGTGACCCTTAAAGAGTTCTGTACACTGCCGCCAGCTATGAACTGTGCATTATATCTAAAAATATATGCCATGTACTGTTTAATAAATTTTCTTATTAAAAAAATGAAAAAAATCCTAATAAAACCTTGAAAAAAGTATCCAGGGGTACAATATGTCTTTTTGAAATACATTTTCAAACCACTTAATTTAAAATAAAAAAGAAATTAGTCAAAAAGATGTCCATACAAAAATTGAAAAGCGATTTCGCAATTATCAGTGTCACATCTTAAGCGCTCAGTGCACAGGCCCAAAACTCTGTGAATATTACTTCAGTCTAGTCTCTTAACTTGCTTGTACTGTTATCATCATGTTGACTGTTGAGCCAAGTGTACTGCTGGATATAGAGAGGTTAACTCATAGGGTTCTTACATAATTTTAATTAAAAAAAAAAAACAATAAAACTCACTTGTCCACTAATTCCTTGTACAGTGGCATATGTTTTTCGTCCGCCATAATAGCATCGTCGGGATGTAAGTCATATTTCTGAAGAAGATCCTCACCAACATTGGCTGAGATGTCCAACAGTGGGTTACCAATGCCAACTAACTGACCTTTATATGTGCCGCTTAAATAAAAAATTAAATTATCACGGAACAGCCTTTGTAAATATCAACTCCTTAAATATATTAAGAACTTCTCAAGAGGATAAGATGAAGAATCAACAAAAATAATTTACATATTTTGAATAAATAATACTAATATATTCTGTTGAGGTCATCCAAAACATAAAACGCTTGAATAACAATACATAACCATATTCTACATATTATATTAATAAGTATGTGAATTTTTATTTTATTCCCTAGTGCAGCCCCAATAGGAGTTCTATTAAGCAGCTATAAAAAATAAACATTTTTACTAAATTGTTTATAATTAACACATGAATTTAAAAAATGGAATTGTATATGAAAGTATAAAGCACTTGCTTCACTAAAATTAATAACTTAACATCATATTAAAAATATTGATGTTATAGTTCAAGAGAGTAACATCATTAACAAAAATTTAACATGGTTTTAAAAAATAATGATAAATCTAAAATGTATTTCCGCAAATTAGCATAAATGCGCGCTTAAAATTAGTAAAAGATATACTTTACTTACCTAGGATTCATTATGTAATATTAACAATAAGATTATAAAATAATTTGTGAAATTATCAATAGGATAATATCCCACGGAATTTTGTATTTTTAGTATAATTAAAATTAGTTAACGCAACCACCGCATGCCTAATATAAACGAAAAACGTGCCCACACTCTGAGATTCCAAGGAAGAATAGGTATAAAAAACGTCCTTTCAAGTGTCAAGTGTCAATACGTTAAACTCAAAATCACCTGTGAAATGTCTTTTTTTTCATAGACTGCACTTAGTGCATTGCCAATTACGAGTTAATATTTAGTCTGTGATATGGAGAAACGGCGGGTTACCCCAAGGAGCAGGGCTTGCTCCTGTAGCACCCATCAATTCCCACTACCTCTATCCCACTATCACTTCACCTACTATAGAAAACCGCTCCAAAACATTCCTTCACAATATTCGACAACCAATCACAATAAATTATACAGAATAAGTTTTTAAAACAAGTACTATAGAAAACCGCTCTGAATGGAAAAAATAACAATTAATTAACGGGGAAAAATACAACCACACGTCCTGATATTTACCGTCGTTCTCTTTTCCGATGGTTCTGTCCTTATTCTGTCACACACACTGTCATACATGTTTTTCTTTTATATCTTTTTTTATTATTATTTTAGATCCACAGTTGTATTGTGTAAATAAATATTAAGATTAAACTTAATAGCTCTACTATAATTTCTCTTAAAATTTCTATGACTTTATATATAGATATAGAGTGTGAAGTGTTGGTTGGCCATTAACCAGGTGGGAAGATGATCTCCGTGCAGTGGCCAGCCTGTGTTAGATGCGAGTGGCGAGGGATCGGTTGTCTTGGCGTTTATTGAGGGAGGCCTATGTTTAGCAGTGGACGGATAAAGGCTGATGATGATGATGATAGTCATGTATCTACAAATTGTAAGTAAAGAAAATCAAAAGAAAAGTTGTTTGCTAATGTTTTATTACTAGTTAGTTATTAATTACTAGTTGCAATTTGAAAGATTTTTTTTTCGGAAGGGCTAGACTTTTCGGCCTTAAGCTCAATCGGTACAGTAAGTGAGCAGATGGCTCACTTAAGAAATATTCGAAAGGGGGACGCCCCCCTCCGCACCCCGCAGGGGGCGCGGTTCATCGCGCGCGCTGCTTGGGAGAGCTGGATTTGGACTAGTCAAATCCGATACGGTCGACGAATCTTTTACGGTTGAATTTAACCTATCATCATGAGGGCCGGCCCTCATCCCTCCCTCTGGAGAGGGAGGCGGGTCATGCGCGGTGCCCAAGCAGTCTAGCGGTAGCGTAGTGCTAACGCTGTTTGCGCGGTCTGGGTTTGTGTTTACTCGTATCGGATTCGAACCTAAGCTTCCGCGATCGATCCGGATCGATGTGGTTTCCATGTGTAGGGTTCGACGTCGCTTACGACCCCGAGGCCCAAGCGGTGTGCAGGTGTACCTAGCACCGTGTGTGTGTCTGTATATGCTGTGATGTTCGCGTCGCGCATTAGTAGCTGAGAGATTTCGTCAGCTGGATCTGTTAAAACATAAATTAAAGATATTTTTTTTTCGAAGTAGATATAGTGTGGAGATCTCTCTATTGTGGAGGGCTCGGGTTGTGGCTACGGATGTCCTCTCCTAAATTTGACCCAGGTAGAGACAAGAAGTACTATCTCATATGGGGCGAAAGTTGAAAAAGTGTCCTGCTATAATTAATAATGTATTTACAGTAGTTATTTATAATGTTATGACGATATTTATAATAATTGTAATTATTAATTAATTACAATTATTATCTATTGACTGTATCAATGTAGTATAAAAAAGCGCCAATAGCGCACTTACTGCGACCACACGGCCTCCCCGGCCGTGGTCACCATATTGCGGAAAATTACGGAAATGATTTCTATGTGGACAATACTATGTGTTGACGTAAAAAAGACGCAATGACGACACCAATGCATGGTTTATATATTTCTGGTCAGGCAAAGGGATATAAATAATAAATAATAAATCGCAATTACAAAGATCATAAAAAATATAATTCATATAAACATTTCACCAATAAAAATGCGAATAACAATAATAATAATTTAATTTACACTAATGTTTAGCCTTGCATGCCATGATGGCTCCACCGAATTCTTTCTCCAAATATTTAGCGACGGACAGACAGAGCGCGTCATTGTACGGCGCTGCCAATATCTGTACTCCGGTGGGTAGACCTCTGGAATCTTTGCCGAGAGGAACCTGCAAAACATTTGGTACATGTGAAAAGATTTATACTTAAGTAAATTTATATTAATATTCCCAAGTTTTATTAATCCTATACTTCATAATCGAGTGGAAATGTCAAAGTTGGTAATCATGTATGGAATGCAGGTGGCGCTAAATTGCTTGTATGTTATAAGCTCTCTTGAGCGCCATCTATAACCCCGATTTTTTTAAGAAACTTATATCGTGACGTTAGCACAAACCTGTGTAGCGGGACACTTGAGGAGGTTAGCGAGGGAAAAGTTAGCGAAGTTGTAGGGCCGCAGATACACTGAGTAGTGGTAGGGTGCGGACTGCGGTGCGCTGGGCACGATGAGGACGCCGTTGTCGCCCAGCTTGTTCTAAAAAAACAGATCCCATTGAAATGATGTGAAAAATATAAAAATTGTAATGTCTATGTTAATAAGGTAATAAGAACATGCGCACACACAAAGAAGTTGAGACCGGCGGCGTAGGGGTTCACAGCATGACGTCGTCATTCTTGCCGTCACGGCTATTGAAGAGCAATTTTGTAGTAAAGGATATTATAAAGTAAAAGATTTCATGGAAGATTTAATGACACCTTGAGAATAGGGCGTTCCTCCCATGCATTTCTGGATGACGTTTAAAACAGTTAAGCGATATTTAGCGTAGGTAATACCTACCTCAACGATACCGAATAGTTGTATAAGTTTCTTACGATTGATAAGGTATTAATAAACATCCAAATATACACACAAACAAGTCCTCCTTCAGTTCGGCGGTGCATTTCTCCGCCCACGCACTGTCCACCTTGGGTAGCAGGTTCATTTCCAGGACGCGCATGATCGTGAACAGACAGTGTTTGCTCATGCCGACGAGCTGGAATGTCAAGTGAAAAAGTGTTACAGTAAAACACGTTTGACATTTTTTGATTACATTAACAATAACACGATTTTATAACTGCGATTTGATTCCACCACACAATTTCCACAGAAAATAAGTTGGATTTTTCGCCTTGCCTATCAACAGTAAACTTGAATTTTCTGACATATCGGAATGTCTGTGTGTTACACTATTGGGGCTGCTTATAAAAAAAACCCAAGTTCGAATCCCACCGATCTTAGGCGGTCAGTCGGCAGTCGCTCCTTACTTGCTTTGCCACCATGGAATGTTTTCCCCTTAAAAACATCTAGCATCAATTTATAAAATAAACAGAGCAGAGGGCGTTAAATATTTTTCGTAGTTCATAATTTAGCAACAATTCGAGAAGTTTTGTCATCCATGTATCAACATCTTGCAACTGTCTCCGATTCCCCACTGATCTAACGGTACACTATGCCGAGAAACTACATATATAGTAGGAACCTGTAGTGCCAAGTCAAGGTCGATTCTTTATCATCATCAGCCTCTGCTACTACGTCCACTGCTGAACATAGGCTTCCTTCACGCCAAGACGGCCGATCCCTTCCACTAGCATCCTACACAGACCAGTCAGCGTACGGAGATCATCTTCCCACCTGGTTAATGGTCGACCAACACTTCGTCTACCTAAACACGGCCTTCACCAAACAGAGATCCGCCAGAGAACTGAAGCTACCGATATCACGAGAAAAATAAGTTGAAGTTGCAGTGGGCTGGTTACAGACTCAGGAGAACGTATGGCCGATGGGCCAAAGGTTCAAGGTACAGATGAGCTACTTGATTGTAAGTGGTCAGCGTCGTCTATAAGCACAAGCTTATTCGTGTGGTAAATCTCCATGCCAGTGCAAATACAGCAAAGCTGTTTGTCGACAGAAATAAGCAGGATGGTGTAAAATAATAATATGATTTATATAATGAAACTTTATAACGTTAAGACATCTGTCACCGTCCTCCCGTGAAAGTATCCGAAACGTCGGGCTTGTAAAAATCGTAAAAATTGTTTCATTAGGTATAATGAGTGAAATTCGCGTAAACATTAGAAAACAATATGATGATTTATAATTTCTATCATATTGGTTTATATAATGTTTTACCTTCTTAGCCATTTCTGTGTAGGCGTTGAGCGGTCCGTTCCCGTCTGTGAGCATGCTGGGGTAATCCCCCGGCTCCTTGCCCATCCAGTAGGACCAGAGGCTGTACACGCTGCCCAGCGCCTCGTGCTCGTACATCCGCACTTCCGTCTTCTGGCCCTCGGAGATCTTCTTTATAGCCCTGAAAATTATACCGTTAAATTTAAATTAAGGAAAAATTATTTTAAATGTTAAATCAATGTATGGCATTATAAATGCGAAATCAGATTACAAAATTATTTATTTTTGACAAAGTTATGAGCCTTTGAAAATACGCATGTTTAAATGAAATTATATGGTCACAATAGTGAAAAACTACAAATACGTAGAGTCAATGAACCCAAAGTTACGTAACTCTGGGGTCGTTGAACTGTCGTGTCGTATAACGTATTATTCACGGCTGAGAGTTTAAACAGTTAAAAGAAAAATAACAAAAATTGATATAAATATTCAAGGAAACATCTTCATATTCCGTTTAAATGCAGACTTGCAGATTAACTGTTCGGACTGGTTTTAATGTAAAATTTCGGAGAGTTTAATGTAAAATTTATGGATATTTCTCGTTTTATTTTTAATAAGTTATTATTGTCATTTAACTCATTAGCTAAAGTACTTTCGAAATCAGTTTAAAGTTTTTTGATATCTGTAATAGTTATGAAATAAATATAGGCTGTATCTATGTTTTCATTATAAAATTATAATTTAATTATATATTTTTTTTTCGGAATGATCTATGCTAATGGCCCGAAGGCCGTAATGCTTCAACGGATTAGATCATATAATATTTGTGCCGCGCTTTAATAAACCACACATAACAGTTACCTGGTCATGGCGTCCTTGATGTCGGACCTGATGGGGCTGACGAGGCAGTCGTTCGTACCTTCCGTGTAGAAGAACTTGATGTCCTGGAACCATTCACTCATATAGTATTCTCTTTTCTTTAAAATTGTTACACGACTGCACTACGTCCTAGAAGGACAACCCATATTGGGCCAGCACACTCAAACTATTTTATATCACCTAACACCCCCTGGCCTGATTTCAAGATCCCAGTATATATGAAGGTCGTTTTTTTCGGATGATCTATGCTAATGGTCCACGAATTCCTGTAATGCTTCAAGCAGATTAGATCATATAATATTTGTCCCCGGCGACGACGGCGGTGAGCGGCGCCAGGTCCTCCACGTGCTTGGATATGAACCCCAGGCAGTACATCGACTCCTCCTCGGTGTAGAAGAACTTGATGTCCTGGAACCATTCACTCATATAGTCTTGGTTAATTGTGTATAAGATATAAAACACATTGCATGTTTTTTATGATGGATTAAACGGGCAGACGAGCCACATGATGGTAAGTGATATTTTTTTCTTTCGGAGGGATCTATGCTAATGGACCGAAGGCCCTAATGTTTCGTCGGATTAGTGTGAGCCCATTTGGCTCACTACTGGTTTGTTAAAGTGGGGCGTCCTGGCGTCGGGTTGGGGTGTAAGTGATCAGCGTCGCCCATGAACATAAACTAGTTTACCTGGAACGAGCCCCGGCAACTCATATATTATGTGTTGTCTATCCTGACACATAAGATGTTAAGTCTCGGTGCCAGTAATTACACTGCCTATTACCCCACCGGTAAATGTGTTAAGTATAACTTATAGGGAAAATGGATGACAGGTTATGGCAACTTGATATTATTTTTCATTATTATTATATATATATTATTATTTTTGTAGATGGTTGATATGAATCGTAAAACTATAAGGCCTCGTTCAGACACAGCGACAACCACGCTTTTACAACTCTGAATTAAAATTTGACGTGCGGTCCCCGCGTGAACCATAAAGCTTTATGGCGTGAACAAGCCCAAAATAAATATCTACAAATAAATAAGACCCGCGCGGTTCCCACGCGGTTCTGAAATAGCGCGGTTTGAACAAGCCCTAAATGGTATGTGATGAAAAAAAAATCACTGTTAGAATACTACTGTGTGACTTAGGCTTAATAATTATCATCAATCCGGATACGGCTGTAAATCCAAGTTAACGCGGGGAAAGCTGTGGGCACTAGCTAGTAAATAATAGTAATTTTATTTCTGTAACTAATAAAGCCTGACCAGAAAAATAAAAACCCTCGCCATATTGCGGAAAATTTCGGAACTAATTTCCATCTAATTTCTGTATGGACGATACCTATGTCTTGACGTAAAAATGATACAGTGGCGACACCATTTAGGGTTTATATATATTTTTGGTCGGACTAGAGATGACAACAGCAGTGATTTAAGATTTTTGTAATCTTGCCGATAAAAACGAACATTACTTTTTTGACAATGAATCTTTGAGTTGACCAGAAAACACTGGTTTATATTAGTTGAGATGGCAAATCGGTAGAGACTATAAGATCAATCATATCGAGCAATATAACCGGAATAGTGCGGTAATGTTGTGTTTTGTATGAAAACAAATTCTGCCAAATTTGTGCTGCGACGCTGCGCCGGTTCTGCGCTCTGATTGGCTGACTGATGGTCATTGATAATTGATTGGCCGATGGGTCGTACAAACATCACTGGTCGATTGAATTGCTATTACGTCAGTGACAAACCACTGACAGGTTTCGGATTTTAATGGCTGTATGGATATTATGTATAGCGTTTAAGTAATAGGTACCTCTGCAGTTAGTGGTGCCAGCGGTGGGATGGTGGCCGAACATCCCGCAGTAGAACGCGGGCATCCTGGTCGAGCCTCCGATGTCTGAACCTGAATTGATAGGGTTTATTATTGCACATACATGCATTGGGTTGGTCTAGTGATCAGGTCATACACAGATCACGGATTTTGACGACGCCGGAGGTAGCGGGTTGGAATCCCGCCAGGGAACAAAAAAGTTTTCTGTGTTCCTGGGTCATGGATGTGTATTAAATATGTATAATATATAATAAAAATCTTAAATATACGTATATATAAAAGCATTAAATATATTTCCGTTGTCTGGTACCCGTAACACAAGTTCCAGAACTTACCACGGGACCAGATTGACGTGATGTAAAAAGCGTCCATACATAATATTATTATTATTTATTACATCAATATGCGGAAAATTTGTGTAATGAAAATTATCGCATTGGGCCAACGCATAGGAATAGGTACTATGGCTCAACAGTCAACAGATCCGACAGTCGTTTCACCTGATGGTAAGTTATAAATGAAATCCATAGACACCCGCTACATCATTAGCAGCTTTCAAATATGAGTAAGCTCATTTTTTGTCCGTAAGTCGTGTCGGTTCGGAATATCGTAGGAAGCTGGGTTCCATATAGTCGTCGATTTCGATGGGATTTCACTGATGGTGTACTGGTAACTCACACAAGCTTATGGCGGTGGCGTAGCTGGCGGTAAGGCCTGCCTCGGCGCCACTGGAGCCCCCCGGGGTGCGGCCCGTGTGGTGAGGGTTCTTGGACATGCCGTACACTGGGTTACGGGTCTCGGACCTGGAACATACATAATATTATAACATTAATAAATAAATAAATATTATTCAACAATCACACCACGTTAACCTAGCCCCGTGGTAAGTTCGTAAGAATTTGTGTTACGGGTAAGAAACGTAAATATCAATGACCTGGTGCAGCCATCAACATTCATCATGCAAATTTTCTGCACTTGGCGGGATTCGAATCCGCAGCCGCTGGGTCAAGTGTCCAATAGCCTAAAATATTAGTTATCCCAAGTAATTTTTCACAATTAATTTAAGGTTTGTTATGAGATTAGGTTGGGCTGCGATAAGTTTTATCAAGGTAAGAAACCCAGACAAAGCGAGTCAAACCTGCGGGCTGCCAGTTCCGAAAATCATGATTTTTATGTGTACTAGCTAGGTTCCCGCAGCTTCGCCAGCGTTGACTTAGATTTACAGCCGTAACTAGATTGATGATGATTAATTTTAATTTTTATAGCCTAAGTTACTCCTTATAGCATCAGTTAAATGTCAGTGAAAGTCCCGTTAAAGTCGGCCCAGCCGTTTCAGAGATTAGCCGGGACAAACAGACAGACAGATAGACAGACAGACAAAAATTTAAAAATATGTTATTTTAGTAATTATGTACCGTGTATATGTTGCAGTCAAAACTCTTAACCAGACAAAAGTACTATTGACTAGCAAAATCAGTCAAAAGTACTTTTGACAGTATGCTTTAGTCAATAATACTTTTGACTAAAATAACAGTTAAAATTTTTAAACAAAAATTATAATCGACTTCAAAAAATAAAATAACTAAAAAGTTATAAAATAATTGCGTTTCTTTAATTTTTGTATCTACAACTAATAATCATCTTGTACTTCTACTAATGCACATTTTTTGCGTTTACCACGTCATTATTGTTACTTTTGGAGTCGGTGTCAGCCAAGGTAGTTAGGTACCTACAGCAGCAAATACGACACCGGTGACGGGCGACCGTGTACCTGATCTACTACCTATTTAACTTAGCTGACACAGACTCCAAAAGTAACAATAATAATCCGTGTTGGATGCGAGTAGCAAGGGATCAGCCGTCTTGGCATTCATTGGAGGAGGCCTATGTTGAGCAGTGGACGATTAATGGCTGATGATGGTCTAGACTCTAGACTTTAGTGGGTATGGGCTCGGCCTCTTTAGAGAAAGGTCCGGGTTCGATCCTGACCCCTATGATGCGTTGAAATGGGTTTTTCTAAATTTATACGTGCACTTGCACATGAGAACATCGCTTGCTCATCGGTGAAGGAAATATCGAAGGAAAACCTGCATGGCTGATGAGATTAAGTCTTTGAAGGTGTGTGAGGTTCAACAACCCGCATTGGGCCAGCGCATCGGTGAACTATGGCCCAAAACCCTCCTCGCCTGATTTCAAGGAGGAGACGCGTGCCCAGCAGTGGGATATAATTATTATAATAAATTATATTATGAGGAAGGTTTTTCTTTTTTTTTCTTTAACGCCGGGAAATGCTCTGAGGCATCCCGCGGGGGAGTGGGTCTTCTCACGCGGGTATGTGGGACTCGCTGCGCCCGACAGCTGGTAAGTGGACGCAGCTCTACCCACTAAAACCCGGCGAGTGCCACCAATGCCGCCTTTGGTGAGGTGCCCCGGATCTAATATTAAACAAACAGGGCACCTCGACGGCTAGTCAGTCCCGCAAGGGTCGACCGACGCCACCTCCACAGAGAGGTTGTCCCGCACCACAGAACAACCCCACCCAACGTCGGGACAGTACAATGGGGTGAGGTTCCCATCCTCACCCCTTGCCCCCTGCTCTTCTGTCCCCTCTTCTTATAAGATGGGTACAAAGAGCCCCCTCGGCCCAATTCGCTTCGCCCAAGGTGCAGCGGCTCACCCTACGTTACTGAGCCCCACCGCCACGACAAGGCCTGAACCATGGTGGGGATGAGGAAAGATGCGGGCTATCAAAAAAATAATCATCAGTCCGGATCCGGTCGTCATCAGTCCGGATCCGGTCGTCATCAATCCGGATCCGGTCGTCATCAGTCCGGATACGGTCGTCATCAATGCGGATACAGTTTCAATGCGGGCAAAGCTTCAGCATTAGCTAGTGTGGCTCAATGGTTAGCGCGTTGGCACTCAAGCCGGAGGTTACGGGTTCGAATCGCGCCTGGGAACAAAAATGTTTTCTGTGTTCCTGGGTCATGAATGTGTATTAAATATGTGTATTATATAATCAAAACCTTAAATATATGTATAGTATAAAAATATTAAATATATTTCCATTGTCTGGTACTCGTAACACAAATTCTTCGAGAACTTACCACGGGACCAGATTGACGTGGTGTAAATGGTGTAATGGTGTGGCAAATGATGAGTGGCTACTGATATTGTTCGCAATATGGTCAAACTATTGTGTACGATTATGTTTTATAATAACATATCTTTTGTTGTGGACAGTAAAATATTTTTCTTTCATAAATATTAAATATTATTATCATAGATATTATCCATCCATTCTTACAACCTTTCGCGTTTATAATATTAGTAGGGTTCTATCAATCCCCACCATGGTTCAGGCCTTGTCCTGGCGGTGGGGCTCAGTAGCCTAGGGTGAGCCCAGCCCCTTGGGCGAAGCCAATTGAGCCGAGGGGGCTCTTTGTACCCCTCTTATAAGAAGAGGGGACAAAAGAGCAGGGGGCAAGGGGTGAGGACGGGAACCTCACCCCATTCTACTGTCCCGACGTTGGGTGGGGTTGTTCTGTGGTGCGGGACAACCCCTCTGTGGAGGTGGCGTCGGTCCCTTGCGGGACTGACTAGCCGTCAAGGTGCCCTGTTAGCTTAACAGATCCGGGGCACATCACCATGGTGGCACTATGGTGGCACTCGCCGGGTTTTAGTGGGTAGAGCTGCGTCCATTTACCATCTTTCGGGTGCAGCGAGTTCCACATACCCACCTGGGGAGACCCACTCCCCAGGCGGGATGCCTCAGAGCATTTCCCGGCGTAAAAGAAAAAAAAATGGGTTCTCTAAAGGCCTTATAGCCAGAAGCATAGGTCCATTCGAAAAAAAGGATATTGTATGTAGCCACTCATAGCTGCATAGGAATTGTAGAGCAAACAATAAGGTTGGCGCCCACACGAAATATGAACCGAATATGAAATAGAAAGGAGGAATTAATAAACAGGTTTCAAGAGGGAAAGCTTGCCCCCTCCATAACCTTTAGTCGTGGGAACGGCGAGTGTTCTACATGTTATAATTGTATTGTATACAATTACATACATTGATGACCTCTGTGGCTCAATGGTAAGCGCGTTGGCGCTCAAGCCGGAGGTTGCGGGTTCAAATCCCGCCAGGGAACAATAATACTTTCTGTGTTCACGCCATGGGCGTGTAGGTATTCTTCTTCTTGAGGTGCGTCTCCAACTTGTGAAGGTTGGCACTCAGCTCTGCATATTTTTCCTTATCTTTTTTTGTTTTGTAGGTATTAAATATGTGTAATAATAAAAATATTAAATATATACATGTATAGTATAAAAGTATTAAATATATTTCCGTTGTCTGGTACCCGTAACACAAGTTCTTCGAGAACTTACCACGGGACCAGATTGACGTGGTGTGAAAGCATCCATAGATTATTATTATTACATCTATACAAATAAATAAAATTGGAGTGTCTGTAATATTAAAATAACCGCTTTTTACTAAATGCGTATTGATGTATACACGGTACATGCCAAAATAGCATTTTTTACATTTTTGTCTGTCAGTCTGCTGACACACTGGATACAGCTGGACCGATTTTGCGGGACTTTCATTGGAAGATAGCTGATGTTATAAGGAGTAACTTAGGCTATAAAAATAATCATCATCAATCCGGGTACGGCTATAAAGCTGCGGGCAACAGCTAGTATGTACATATTATTATGTAATATATACACAACCATGACCATACATCAGAGCAACACTGGATATAAGTTATCCCTGTACTCCCACGGGAATGGGAAGTATGCGGGTGAAACCGAGGGGCGCTGCTTGTAATGTATTAAAGTTGTTTCCTTATGTTTACGCGAATTTCACACATAATAATGAAACAACAAATTTAACGGATTTTATCGCGGTTAATTAAAATTATTACGTCCTCGCCGTTTCGGATACTTTACAGAAACCATGGTCACGGGAGGACGGTTCCATTATCTATACAGATAAATAAAATTGGAGTGTATGTTCGTAATATTAAAATAACAGCTTTTTATTAAATGCATTTGGATGTATACGCGGTACATATACCAAAATATCATTTTTTACAATTTTTGTCTGATTGTCTGTTTGTTCCGGCTAATCTCTGAAACGGCTGGGCCGATTTTGACAGGACTTTCACTGACAAAAAGCTGATGTTATAAGGAGTAACTTAGGGTATAAAAATAATCATCAATCCGTATACTAAATCTAGGTTAACGCAGGCGAAGCTGCGGGCAAAAGCTAGTAATGTATAAAAAAGTGTTATTCTCGACCTGTTATTCTACATATTGAGACTAGTCTTATTTATTACGACTTATTAGACATTGCTGATGCATATCAAGTAGTTTAGATAATGAAACAATTTTTTATGGATTTTATCGCGGTTTAAATAATAAAATCCGTAAAAAATTGTTTCATTATAATGAGTGAAATTCGCATAAACATTAGAAAACAATAAGTAGTTTAGATGTTTGTTCAACGTTGGAACTGATGGTGGGGTTTATTATGGAAATAATAGATAATAGATAGTCTTTTTTTTTTTCTTTAACGCCGGGAAATGCTCTGAGGCATCCCGCGGGGGAGTGGGTCTCCCCACGCGGGTATGTGGGACTCGCTGCGCCCGACAGCTGGCAAATGGACGCAGCTCTACCCACTAAAACCCGGCGAGTGCCACCAATGCCGCCTTTGGTGAGGTGCCCTGGATCTAGAAAACAAATAGGGCACCTCGACGACTAGTCAGTCCCGCAAGGGACCGACGCCACCTCCACAGAGGGTTTGTCCCGCACTACAGAACAACCTCTCCCAACGTCGGGACAGTACAATGGGTGAGGTTTTCATCCTCACCCCATGCCCCCTGCTCTTCTGTCCCCTCTTCTTATAAGAGGGGTACAAAGAGCCCCTCGGCCCAATTAGCTTCGCCCAAGGTGCACCGCTCCTAGGTTACTGAGCCCCACCGCCACGACAAGGCCTGAACCATGGTGGGGATAGATAATAGTCTGGAATAATAGGCTTTTTTACAACATGGGAGAGCAAACGAGCAGTCGAAGCCTTTTAGCGAATGTCGATGCCCATACACATTCGCACAACCAAAGATTATGCAGATGCTTTTCCCTATCCCCCTAATGGGCCACCGGAAACTCACAAACCGCACGAAACGCAACAGCATAGCTGTCACTTTAGACTGGTATTATGTGAGCGATAGGTACCACTCCGGGCCGTTTTTTAATTTTCAGCAATCTCTTTAGAATGAATGAGGGACTAAAAACAATACAAGTGGTGTATAAATACAGGTTACTTGCGCGTATTATTCCGTCCTTGAATTTGATATCCTTTATTTATTAAATTATTGTATTGTCATCGGTCCTTGAAAAGTGTGTAAAGTTTTATTTTAATCTGGTCTTAAAGTGGGTCAAAATCAAGTCTAAAGGTGTCGGTTATATACATGCATACAGGTAAAACTAATAAAAGCGTGATAAAAAAAAATATGCTTGTGGTTGACAAAAATTCTGATAATGATGATGTCAAAATCTATATGGGGAGTTATGAGCATACCCATATTTTAAAGATTTCAAGAAACCGAGGCTAAAGTTATTTCGTAAATAACAACCGGATTTATACTCGCCAGTCAAAAGCGATAATAGCTGTATGAGTTTTGAATGCACCTACTTATACCAACAGTTCACCAGTTCAAATCTGTCAAGAGCAGGCGATAGACGTGTATGTATGTTCATCTCTGTTCTAACTGGTGTCCACAAACCCTCTTATAAGAAGAGGGGACAAAAGCAGGGGGCAAGGGGTGAGGATGGGAACCTCACCCCATTGTACTGTCCCAACGTTGGGAGGGGTTGTTCTGTGGTGCGGGACAACTCCTCTGTGGAGGTGGCGTCGGTCCCTTGTGGGACTGACTAGTCGTCGAGGTGCCCTGTCAGCTTAACAGATCTGGGGCACCTCACCAAGGCGGCACTGGTGGCACTCGCCGGGTTTTAGTGGGTAGAACTGCATCCATTTACCATCTTTCGGGCACAGCGAGTCCCACATACCGACCTGGGGAGACCCACGCCCCAGGCGGGATGCCTCAGAGCATTTCCCGGCGTAAAAGAAAAAAAATACATACAAACTTTCGCGTTTACAATATTAGTAGGAAATAGGATGATAGAATTTCGTGACTTGGTCTGCCCGATGAAATCTTTGTGTGTAGTTCATCACATTGGGCCAGCGCATAGGTGAACTTAGCTCCTCGCCTGATTTCGAGGAGGCTCGTGCCCAGCAGTGGGATATATAAATGTTGATGGTATCGAAATGTCGAGATTTCAAAAGGGGCTGTGGATGGTTTGAAGAATTTTGCTTACATATTTCAGGGCCCCAGAAGCCATGGGACCTGTATCAACAAAACCGTATATACCTATTATTTAAAAGAAAGTCTGTGTTAATTTAGATTGTGATGTGAATTGCTTTATTAGTAAATAACATTATAACTACAAAAAATAAGGCGTTTTTCCACGTACTGTTGTATCTTACTCTTATCATAAAACTAAGATATTTTCATTCCGTTTAGTTACCTGAGTAAAATAAAAAAATTCAATCTCACCAGAGATCTGGAAAATGCCGAAATCTCGAGTTTGCGATCTCGCCTCGAGATTGCATTCCCTAGTGGTAGCCATATAATATCAGTGTGCTTAAATACTTTCGATAGTATTTTTTTTTTAAAAAAAACTGTCACGATATCCTATACTTCTCAATCATGGCTTCTGGCTGAAAGGAGTCCTCGAATTGAAGACACAAGCCTTTTATATTATATGAGTGACGCGTTTGGTTACTGTGTTTTCGTGCGCAGACTAATTATAGCGTCCATAAGTAAAAACTTGTTTTGTAAGAAAACATGGTATTTTAGTCTTAAGAGACGGACATACAGATTAATAACATTTTTTGCTGTGAAATCAAATCGAAGGTTTTGTTCCCATTTTTAATTTAATGGTTGTGAGATTTGGACATAGTGCTAAGCTAATATTTTATAAATATAGAAAATAAAACATTTTACAACCAAGCATTCATTCTTTACATTCATATTATGACCAATAAAAAAATATTTTGCGACGCTTTCAGTGTTATACATACATAACATACATACACAATTTCAAACTTACGACACTTTGTTTATTGCCGACTTTCAAAAAGGAGGAGGTACTTACTATGTTTGTCATCGAATGTAGTTTCGATGTAGGTTTAATTTTATTTAAATATTTTTTTTTAATAAACTTTTATATCAAACATAGTTTACACAAGTTTTGAAACAATTAATTTGTAATTTAAATTATTCTCAAATTCGACTGGTGACTATTATAGTATCATCATCATCATCATCATCATCATCAGTCTTATCCCTCCACTGCTAAGCAAACGCCTTTTTTTTACGCAGTGGAAATGCTTTGCGCATCACTCGGGGATGGTTTTTTTTTCGGAAGGGCTAGACTTTTCGGCCTGATGGCCTTTAAGCTCAATCGGTACAGTAAATGAGCAGATGGCTCACTTAAGAAAGTCTCGGGGATGGTTCGTCCCCGGGGATATGTGGGACTCCCGGCGCTCCCTACGTTACCCACGGCGCTGGTATACTGCACTAAAAGTTAAAAACACTGCGAGTTGCCTTCAGCCTTTTAAAGAGGAGTGTCCTGTCGCTTGTCGTCGAACCGAGAAAGCGATGCTTTCGAGCATGCGGCGTACCACACTCGAGAGCTGGAGGTCCCCTTCAAGCACTGCCACGAGGTCGTGGCGCTGTGCGGTCCATCTAGCGCACACCTCAAGTGTGTGCTGGGCCGAGTCCTCCACAACGCCACCCTCGTGGCAGGTTGGCGTCGGCTCCCTCCTGGCAACCCGGCACAGGTCGCAACGGAACATTCGTGTCCGGTGAGCATCTGTGTCAAGCGGAAGGGTTTCATCCGGCGCCGCATCCAAGCTGCCAAGACCAGACGCAGTGCCTCGACCATACGTTGGCCGTTCGGCGACTAAGTCAGTACCTCCTACCTTCGCAACAGCCACTGTTGCCTTAGCCTCCGCACACGTGAGAGCTCCTGGCATGGCAGCTTCAATTGAATGGTTGGTATCTTCCACAGATATTTGAAATTATTTCTATGGTATCTTCACTGTTCATTGGTACATGTATTAGGTATAGCAACAGTAGAGGTGCTCGTGAAGTCGGTCTCGCTTACCAAACGTGCCTTGGCAGCTTCGAGACATGTTAAATTTTCATATATCATTGAAGTAAAACTTCTTTAGGCGCGACCAAAGGGTAACTGAGATTTTTTTCGGACTAAAGTAACGCTCATCTATAGAGATAAATAAAGTTGGAGTGTCTGTTTGTAATATTAAAATAACTGCTTTTTACTAAATGCATATGGATGTATACACGGAACATATACCAAAATAAAAAATTGTAAAAAATACAATTTTTGTCTGTCTGTTTGTTCCGGCAAATCTCTGAAACGACTGGGCTGATTTTGATGGGACTTTCACTGGCAGATAGCTGATGTTATAAGGAGTAACTTAGGCTATAAAAATAATCATCAATCCGCGTACGGCTGTAAATTTAAGTTAACGCGGGCGAAGCTGTGGGCAACAGTTAGATATACATATATAAAAAAAAAATCGGTCGTCTGTAAAGTCGGTTTACTGACGATAGTTGAACGTGACAACGTCATAAGAAAATGGAACGCCTCAGAGTGAGGTAACGCCGCATGCGTCATGTTTTTTCGTTCTTGCAGCCGGCTCCATCGAATTATAAGACGTTGTCACGTCAAAAACTATTATTGTTGCAACCTGTGGTCCAGTATCTTACCAACCACCAGACAGTTTGTCGTTTAATATATATATAACGTAAATGCACATTTGTTTGACTGCGTACATTTACGTATTATGAATAATTCACAAGCCAGCCCAATATAAATGTTTTGTACTGGACAACGTGGGTCGAGGCCACGAGTTATTTATAAATTTCTGACGTTTGCGATATTCTTCAATATTCAATAACAAGGTTATATTGATATTCTATTTATGAAGAGTTATATTATGGACATATTATGGCTAGCCTGTTGGTCTAAACTCCAGTGGTTAGTTACCCTTACTGCTAAACCAACGAAGGTCGTGGGTTCGATGCCCACCCAGGACAAATGTTTGTGTGATGAACATGATCATTTGTTCTGTCTGGCTCTAATTTATCTATACAGAAATAAAATTAGAGTGTCTGTTTGTATGTATTTTAAAATAACCGCTTTTTATTAAATGCACATGGATGTAGGTATATATACGGTCCATATTATGCCAAAATAGCTTTTTTTTTTAATTTTTGTCTGTCTGTCTGTCTATTTCTTCCGTCTAATCTCTGAAACGGCTGGGCCGATTTTGATAGGACTTTCACTAGCAGATAGCTGATGTTATAGGGAGTAACTTAGGCTATAAAAATAATCATCATCAATCCGGGTACGGCTGTAAATCTAAGTTAACGCGGGCAACAGCTACTAACCAATAAATATTGTCCAAATTGCACTTTTGCTGCGTCTTTTATGGTTAACAACAAGTGCTATGACAACGTGTTTATAGGGTCTGATTAGCCGTCGAGGTGCTCTGTTGCTCAACAGATCCGCCCCGGACCTCACCAAAGCCGGCATTGGTGGCACTCGCCGGGTTTTAGTGGGTAGAGCTGCGTCCATATAAAGATGGAAAGGAAGTCCTGGAGTCCTGCGTCCATTACCATCTTTCGGGCGCAGCGAGTCCCACATACCCGCCTGGGGAGTCCACCTTCTCACGCGGGATGCCTCAGAGCATTTCCCGGTGCAAAAGGATAAAAAAGATCGAATAATATTTATCTAGATTCTAGAATCTAGATACTTGTAAAACATGCCAAGACAATTTAATTATAGCGCAATTACTAGAACTTTGAAATATCCTATGTACATTTAACAACAATAATAATTACCCACCATAGAAATCGTCACAATATGGATAAAACATAATAGGGGTTAAAGGTAGGGTTAAAGTATGAAATTGCCGTTTTATTGTAATAGGTACTTCGAATTGACATTTAACCTTCATGGTATGAGATTCTTGAGTGAAACTTTTTTCACATGGTTTGTAGTTCTTCTTTTAAAAAATGTGCAACCTTGGATTATCGACTTTCAGTTGTCTCTTATGATGGATACTTCGAAAATTCGAGTGATTTTTGAATACGAGTTCCGACGCGAAATTAACGCGGCAGAAGCAGCTCCCAATATAAATGTTGCGTTTGGAGGGGGCACGTCTTGCTAATGAACGCACCGTGCGTTCGTGATGGAAACTTTGATTTGAAGAACGAACCACGTGGAAGGCCGCCCACACAACGAAGCTAATTGAGCCAAGGATGCTCTTTGTACCCTTCTCATAAAAGAGGGGACAAAAAGCAAGGGGCGAGGATGGGCACCTCGGGGCAGCGAGTCTCACATACCCCCCTGGGGAGGACTCCCTCGCGGGATGACTCAGAAAAAAAAGAATAACAATGAATTAAAGCAAATCCGAGCCAAACTACCTAGTCCAGTCCGGGCAGACATTTAAATAGAAAAAAATCCGGGGAGCGATTTTTTTTTAACGTCGGGGGGGGGGGGGGGGTTGGAAGTATAAATCTCGATTTTCTAACTAAACCCGGTATAGGGTTCGCCGCCATCTTGCTTTAAAGTTCAATTTTTTCGTTTCTCTGAAATAACTCGTTAGTTTAATGTGACCAAACTTGTGAGAAATTAAATTTCCAACAACTTTGAATACCGCCAGTTTTGCTCTAAAGTTGAAAATTAACGAGTTATTTCAGAGAAACGAAAAAATTGAACTTTAAAACAAGATGGCGGCGAATCAGGCTAGTTTTATGTCTGCCCCGACTTACCTTACATTACCTTACCAACAATATTGACTCATTTGCGTCAAATCAACAACGACAATAATTTTGTACGTGATAAAAAGTTTTCTTCTCAGGAGGCAGTACTTTCACACAGTTTGTCGAATCTAGATCATCAGAGTTCTATCACAAAGGCATAAGTGACCTTCCTATTACATGACAGCAATATAAAGATAATAATGGTAATTATTTGGATTAAATAAATATGTATGTTAAATTAAAAAAAAAACGAATTTCAATTTTTCAGTACAAATCGGCAATTTAATAGTTTAACCGAGCTTTAACATTGGCTTTAACCCCCTGTGTTAACCCCTAATATTTTCGCGCCATCTTCATAACAGGACGTCTACCCATAGATGCGGATAAGTGACCACAAACAACAAATATTTTTTATAACACAGATAAAAAATAAAAAGTTTTTATCACTTGGCATTCAATCACGTCGCGTCATGCCCAGACCTTTAAAGGTTTCGTTAAAGTCAATAAAAATTAAAATTGTCCAAAAATGATTCAATGCTTCAAAAATTACCTTGGCCCGATGCAGGTCACAATTGTCCGGAGGTTTTGGAACAGGGTCACGTAATATACACAACTAGACAAGTGCCAGTTGGACCCGAGTATTATTTTCGACCCTTAAAAGGGTTCCGTAGCCAAATGGCAAAAAACGGAACCCATATAGATTCGTCATGTCTGTCTGTTTGTCCGTCCGTATGTCACAGCCACTTTTTCAAAAACTATAAGAACTATACCGTTGAAACTTGGTAAGTAGATGTTTTCTTTGAACCGAATTAAGATTTTTACACAAAAGTATAAAAAAACAATAAATTTTGGGGTCCCCATACTTAGATATAGTCGCCGCGACGATATACCGCACTAAAACCTGCGAGTTGCCTTCAACCGCTTAAAGGGGAGAGCCTCTATCTGACTAACACAGAATGGTTATTTTCGACCCAAAGCAACCGCTAGTATTATTTAAATGGACTAATCTCGGAACGATGATGGCTTGCGAGTGATAGTGTGGTTGAGCCGGCGCGGTCTGGTTTCGAGACTCACGGTGAACTCTAAAATGAGTTTTCGAAATACCCGCGCACCTGACATCAACATTGATTGCTCACGAAGTAGAGTATTGAATAATTCGTTTTTTATTTTACACAGGGGAAAGAACACATCAGGAAACCTGCGTATTTCATTCTAATAGGTGCCAAAATACGCGTACATTAAATGTAAAGTGCGTATGTGGATGAGACCTTTTTTAGGTTTTGATTTAATTTGATAGACAACTGAGTGATCTCGTCATTTCTTCTGCCATTTTAAGAATTGGAATCTAGATATAAGAGAATTTGTAAGATAACTCACCAAATGAGAAGTTCAGGTAAGTTGGTGCTGGCCAGCGGTATAGCTCCGGCGTTCCTCAGTCTGATGACGGCTTCGCTGTCTTCCTCGGCCTTCTTGTTGCGGCGGCACCACAGCCCCATGGTGAGAGGCATACCCTTTATAGCCTGACTCTCCTTGGTGGTAAACGGTACACCTGTGGAATACAAAATGATGCAATACAGATCTTGAAGTGTTAAATCTCACTTCAGGAAGTTCAGAACAATCTAAATTTTAATGAATAACGTTAAAATCCGTAAAGCTATTATTCAAACTTATGAAGAAATAAAAAAATTACGGATTTTTTTGAAACTAAATAACTTTTTTACTAGATTATTTATAACTAGATATTTTACCTGCTGTATGTATGTGTGTATTGTATGTGCTGTGTGTAATGTTTGTTTTTTCGTAAAAAAATACATGCTTTCCTTTTGTAACGCATCAATTTTTAGTAAAAGGACTTACCTAGGAATGGTTTATCGGCTACATTGATATTCCCTTCAGCAATTTGTTTATCTATCTCCCTCGCTTCATCCAGCGCTGCTACATATCTATCCACTGCTATTGCGTTTATGAACGGATTTACCTGGACAGGGATAGTGGCTTTAGAGTTTAGTTATTGAGTTAGTGCAAGAACATTCTGGAAGAGTTTTAAAGATGTGTTGTATAGATATAAGGCTTGTCTCTATTGCAATCGTTTATAAGGAGAAATTTACTACGAATGTCTCCTACACGAGAATAAAGTTTAGAAAAAAATTCACAAAATAAAAAAAAATTCTTTTACGCCGGGAAATGCTCTGAGGCATCCCGCGGGGGAGTGGGTCTCCCGGCGGGTATGTGGGACTCGCTGCGCCCGAGAGCTGGTAAGTGGACGCAGCTCTACACACTAAAACCCGACGATTGCCACCAATGCCACCTTTGGTGAGGTGCCCCGGATCTAATGAGCAGACAGGGCACCTCGACGACTAGTCAGCAATCAGAAGACCGACGCCACCTCCCAGGTCCCATCCTCGCCCCTAGCCTCCTGCTCTTTACTCCCTCGGCTTCGCCCAAGGTTGTGGGGCACACCCTATGCTACTGAGCCCCACCGCCACGTCAAGGCCTGAACCATGGTGGGGAAATACTAAGCATCCTTTTTTTTTTGACACAGTGGAAATGCTTTGCTCATTCACCCGGGGATATGTGGAACTCCCGGTGCCCACTCTCAGCGCCGGTATACAGCACTAAAACCACTGCGAGTTGCCTTCAGCCGCTTGAAGGGGAGTGTCCCGGATCTTTCTAACACAGAACATAACCCCGCGAACGGCCGGTTCCCTCAAAAGGGTTAACCGGTCTTCTCCCTTGTATGGGGGAGCTCCGACAACCTGGAGCACCCCCGCCGACACCGGAACTTTTCTACCGGGGCAGGTACCCAACCTTACCCCGAGTCCCGTTAGACAGGTGGCAGGAGGTGCGCGTAGCGCCTCCTCCGCACTCCTGTCCTACGTCGACGGAGCTCCGCGGCCTCCTTCTGTGAAATAACGCTTTCGCAGAAGGTGACCGCCGCCTGAAATTAACAATATACCTACTATATAGCATCTTTTTTTTTTCTTTTTTTCTTTTACGCCGGGAAATGCTCTGAGGCATCCCGCCTCTATTCCGCCTATATCCCGCCCGAGGGTATGTGGGACTCGCTGCGCCCGAAAGATGGTAAATGGACGCAGCTCTACCCACTAAAACCCGGCGAGTGTCACCAGTGCCGCCTTGGGGATCCCGGATCTGTTAAGCTGACAGGGCACCTCGACGGCTAGTCAGTCCTGCAAGGGACCGACGCCACCTCCACAGAGGGGTTGTCCCGCACCACAGAACGACCCCTACCAACGTCGGGATAGTATGGGGTGAGGTTCCCATCCTCACCCCTTGCCCCCTGCTCTTCAGTCCCCTCTTCTTATAAGAGGGGTACAAAGAGCCTCTCGGCCCAATTAGCTTCGCCCAAGGTGCACCGCTCACCCTAGGTTACTGAGCCCCACCGCCACGACAAGGCCTGAACCATGGTGGGGATATTAAGCATCCTATTTTAAACATTATTAATAGTTAAAGTCACCATTTTAGACTCGCCTCTAGTCCTCTGGCGCGGTTTGTTTATCAGATTATCATGACCTAGGCTTTGTGCTCATCATCATCACTTATAAGTCCACTGCTAGCTTCCTTCCCGAAGCGCGCTAAGAGTGAGTTAGAAAGTGCCTAACTACGCGCTAAGAGAGTATTAAAGTGACTAACTACTCGCTAAGAGAGTATTAAAGTGACTAACTACTCGCTAAGAGAGTATTAAAGTGACTAACTACTCGCTAAGAGAGTATTAAAGTGACTAACTACTCGCTAAGAGAGTATTAAAGTGACTAACTACTCGCTAAGAGTGAGTGAGTAAATGACTAATTACGCGCTAAGAGTGAGTGAGAAACGATTTGGATAAAATTAGCTTCAGTGAGCTCTATAGCAGTAATAAATTCCTTCTTATTGGAAATTATTAGATGGAATATTCTAGACCCTGATGGAGCAGGTATTAAAAAGGTGCCCTGTTGCTGACAGATCTGGGGCACCTCGGATGATAGCTAATGGCATCCGCGGGGTCGTTAGTGGGAAGGGGTTTCAAAGTCAAAAGCCAAGTTCCACATGACCGCCAGTTTCCACCTGAGTGCTGTTGGTATGTGTAAAAAGCATTTTCCCCGCGTTAACAAAAAGAAAGGTTTAATACCTTTCTCAAAACTTTCTTAGAGTACACAAAGATCTGAAATATGATGGAATGTGGTAGATAGATCTGGAAGGTCTTGAATGTCCAACTTACTTCTTTTATCCTCTCAATGTAAGCCCGCACTAAATCCTCCGATTTGAGTTCTTTCTGTTTGATTTTATTTGCCAAAGCCGTGGCACTTTCTGCCAAGATCGCATGTTCCTTGTCGAGATCTGGCACGGTCTCTCTGTGACACTCCCAGTACAGGGAGAAGATGAAGTCAATGATGAAATCTAGGAACACACGGAGGCATTTCCCCACTCTTTTCATGAACGACATTTTCTTTATACTGCAACAATATAGGATAATATAAAATAAAAAAAAACACTAATCCCTTATTACTTAACATATACCTATACATTCTAAATGTTAAACTTATATATATGCATCTAAGAGTTGTTTGTAATATTAAAATAACCGCTTTTTATTGAATTCATATTGATTTATACACGGTACAAATACCAAAATATCATTTTTTACTATTTTTGTCTATCTGTCTGTTTGTTTCGGCTAATCTCTGAAACGTCTGTGCTGATTTTGACGGGACTTTCACTGGCAGATAGCTGATATTGTAAGGAGTATTATTATTTAAGGGTGGGGACACCAGCGAGGCCAGACGGGTGATCAGTCCTCATTACCTGGACCATTTCACCCAAGTTGTAAGGAGTAACTTAGGCATAAAAAACAATCATCATCACTCCGGACATGGCCGTAAATCTAAGTTAAAGCGTGCGAAGCTGCAGGCAAATGCTAGCTATGAATACAATAGGAGGCAACTGGGACACTAGTTCCAACAGGGCACGGGTTTTAATAGGCAGGACAAAATTCTGATTAACCGATTTTAGAGTTACTTACACCCAAATACTCAAACGAATCTCAAATTTAAGACGTCCTAGAGTCTAGACTCATGCGTGTCCGATTCAAAGAAAAAAAGAGGGACAACACGAGTTTAATTACGTCTTAAATTTGAGATTCGTTCGAGTATTTGGAGGTTAGAGTTTTAGGACAATGAAGAGAGAGGTTAAACAGCGAATAAACCTAAGTGGCTTAAGTCTTTTTTTTTTTTTTGATTTCGCTGGGGAATGCGTTTAGGCATACCCCTGGGTCCGGGGGGGTCCCGGGGGTTATGTGGGACTCACTGCGCCCGAGAAGATATAAGGTGGACGCAGTCTCTACCCACTAAACCCCAGCGGTGTTCTCCTCGTCGTCTTGGGTGACCCGGCGCGGGAGCTGTGGACGTCCGCATCGGGCCACAACGGAATGCCATCTGGCACACTCCTCTGGAGGCAGGGGGGACGACATCCCCTCCTCCTACTCCGCTTTAGGCACCTGGAACACACAAGGGTGCCTTATAGCCCGGACCTTAAGCGCGCGCGGTGGATCCCCCGATCGACCGCGCACAGGTCCCTCACAGCGGCGCAACTGCTTGTCGCCGCCGTGCTCTCCTGCGGGATGAGGCGCCAGTGCGCTCTCTCTCCCGCTCCGCCTCCTCCTTCTGCGACATCACTACCTCGCAGAAGGAGACGACCGCCTGCCATGCGCTCTCACTGTCAGTCATCGCTCGGATGACCGCAGGGAGCGACAGGTCCGCGCCCACTTCAGTGATAAGTGGCGCCCTTTCCTCTGCCCAAGCTGGGCACTCCGCCAGGGTGTGGTCTGCAGTGTCTTCACTACTGCCACAGTGATGACACCCTGGCGAGTCCTCCGCGCCTGCCACCTTCCACAGATACCTTCCGAAGCAGCCGTGCCCCGTCAGGATCTGCGCAAGGTGGAAGGTGATTATGCCATGCCGTCGGTCAACCCACTGCTCCAGGATTGGACCGACGGCCTGCACCGTGCGATGGCCCGCACTCGGCTCCTCCAGCCGCTCCTTCCATTTACGGAGCACCCACTTTCTTAGGCGCCTCCGCCAGCTCTCCTCTCTTTCAGTCTCGTCATCTTGTGAGACCTCCTCCTCCTCGGCGTCTCCTCTCCTCCTCCGCCAGGACCTCGCCAGGGTACCTGCCACCAGGTTCCATGGTGCAGTGCCCGCCAGTACGCACGCCGCCTCATACGAGGTTGTGCGGTACGCACGGACGGCCCTGACAGCCATGACTCGTTGCGGACGTCGCAACAGGGTCAAGTTCTCTGCTGTCAGAGCGGCCGCCCATATCGGCGCGCCGTACAGTGCCATCGACTGCAAGACGCCCGCATATAGGCGGCGGCAGCCAGCGCTCGGCCCACCCACATTGGGGAGGAGGCGACTCAGCGCCCGCGCGGCTCCAAGCAGCTTCGGAACTAGCCGCCTGAAATGCTCCTTGAAATTCCATCTACTGTCGAGGATGAGGCCCAAGTACCTCATATTCGCCTGGACAGAGATGGAAGTTCCTCCCACCATTAAACTGGATCCGGGTGGTGGGGCTCGCCGTGGCCCGTGAAAGCATATAGCCTCACTCTTCTCCAGGGCCACTTCGAGCCCGAGGCGTCGGATCCTTGCAACAACTTGGGCGACTCCGGCTACCGCACGTATTCGGGCCTCCGAAAAGGTAGCTCCACGCGCGGTCACGATGGTGTCGTCGGCGTAACACGCGACGCCGACACCTGTCAAATTCCCGCCACGGAGGACCCAATCATACCCGATGTTCCACAGGAGCGGGCCCAGTACAGAACCCTGTGGAACACCGCACTCTACTCTCTTCGTCGCCCAGCCGCCGGCCGTCGGGTACACGACGCACCTACTAGAGAGGTAATCCGCAACCAGTCTACGCAGATACGTCGGCACTCCGTGGAATCTCAGCGCCTCCAAGATTGTATCAAAGGGCAGGGTGTTGAAGGCGTTGGCGATGTCAATAGACACCGCCAAAAGCACCCCTCCGCCTTCGATCGCCTCGTCAGCGAGAGCCCTCACCCTGGCCAGAGCGTCCAGGGTGGACCTGCCCCGCCGGAAACCAAACTGGTAGGCGCTGAGATTCGGGCCTATTTCATCAAGGTGTTCGACTATACGGGCACCTGCTATCCGCTCCAGCAGCTTACCCGCATCGTCGAGCAGTACGATCGGTCGATACGCAGACGGCGAGTCGACCGGTCGCCCGTCTTTCCGGATTAGGATCAGCTTCCCCTTCTTCCACGCCGTGGGAAACCTACCTTGCGACAGACATGCGCTCATCAGGCGCTTGGTGTGCGACCGGAGTGGGCCTAGGGCCAGAACCAAGGCCCGCCCGGGAACACCATCTGGACCAGGGGCGGTATTGCGCGCCTTCAACCGCGCCAGCGCCATGTCTATCTCTCCCTCTGTCACTTCCGGGATTTCCGCCTCGACGCTCGACGGCCCACTGTCAGGTGGGGCCATCGGTGGAGGCGCATGGTCTCCTCGACCGGGAAACAAGGCCGGGACTATTCTGGCCACGAGGTCGGGCTGGAGACTCTCCGTCAGGGGAGGGGCCCAGGGGCGCATCTTGTTGCGAACCAACCTGTACGGCCTCCCCCACGGATCTCGATCCAGAGTCTCCAGGAACTCGTCACAGGCTGCCTCCTTGGCACGGCCTATAGCCGTCCGCAATTCCACAGCGGCGGCCCTGTAGATGGAATAGAGCCGCCCCTCCTCCGTTTCATCCCGGCGTCGCCGTCTGCGGCTCCGGGTGTACCGGCGTCTCGCCGCAACGCACTCTCGGCGCGATTCAGCGAGCTCCTCCGACCACCAGTACACCCCTCTGCGTTGCGGGGGCCTCCGGCCAGTTCGAGGCATGGCTGCGTCACATGCCTGCGATAACGCAGCGACTAGTCGTTCGGTCTCCTCATCGACCTCCACCTCTGCCCTGTCCTCCAGAGAGTCAAGGTTCCAGGCCTGTACCAGAGCTGCCTCGAGAAGGGCTTCCTTGTCGAGCCTTTTTAGTGCCCAACGTCGCCCGCACTCGGCTTCGGAGCCACGGCTTCGGGTTGGGGCAGAGACGCTGTATCGGAACCGAATATATCGGTGGTCCGATAGCGTCTCGTCCTCGAGCACCTCCCAGCCCTGTACGCAGCGAGCTAGGGCGGCATCGGCGAACGTGACGTCGACGATGCTGCCACCCTGCTGTCTCACGCAGGTATGCCTGGATCCCACATTAAGCACCTCCAGCCCAGCCTCAACCAGCCAGTCTTCCAGAACCGCACCTCGGGCGTCAGTCGCAGGGCAACCCCAAGCCACAGATTTGGCATTGAGGTCCCCAGCGACAATCACGTGATCAAGGCGGGCTCGCCCCACCAGTGAGCCGACCTGAACCAGAAACCGTTCGAAATCAGCGAGTCTCCGGTTGGGCGAGAAGTAAGCCCCGATCACTAAAACTCTGCCAATCTCGGCCGCGACGAATCCGCGTCCCCTCTCCACTATGCCAAACGGTGGCGAGCCGTTTGTGCTGGCGATGGCCACCACACCATCCTCGTCGCCGACCCAATTTGGCGAGTTCGGGACCCGGTACGGCTCTGCCACTACAGCCACCTGCACCGACCACTCCGCCAGAGCCTGAAACAATAGGTCCTGAGCTCTGGCGCAGTGATTGAGGTTCCCCTGTAGCACTTGGGTGTATTGGTGTGCCATCACTCCAAGACCATGGAAGCCTCCTCACCCAGGACCGCGAATCTGTTTGCGGTCGGGGTTATGGGCTGAGAGAGGACACTAGGTCCCTTGCCAGCCTTTTCCGCCTGTTTTCGTCCGGCCCGGCTACGACGCGGGGCCACGCAAGCTCCACTGCCCATTTTGTGGGCGGTGGGTAGCCCCTTCTCGGAGCAGAGCGCACACTTGGGAACGGCCGCAGCACAATCCCTGGCCTTGTGCCCCGCTTCCCCACAGCGGAAGCACAATCCGCTCCGGTCTACAGCGGAGGAGCAAACCGCCGCCATGTGCCCTTGCTCTTGGCAGCGGAAGCACCTTAGTGGGCGGGCATTAAGCAGTCGGAACTGCGCCGACACCCAGCCCACCAGTAGTCTGCCCCTCTCCACAATCGCCTTTGCTGCCTGAACGGGGCACAGGACGATCGCCGCACCGAGCCCGGAGGGGCTGCGGCCGATTTCACCGGACCGCACTTGTTCCTGGGGGCAGCTTCCTGCCTCTGCCACTGCCGCTACAATGTCGGCCTTCGTGACCGAGTCGTCTAAGCCCGCGTACGCTTACACATCTGGTGGGCCTGGACACCCGGACCACGTCCTCCCCGACTACCTCCCGGATCTTTTGAGCCAGGGAGTCTGCCTTTTCTCCGGTGGCCGCGCCTGGCAGTATCAAGAGGCGGCCGCCAGTGGCTGCTTTTCTGCAGCGGAGGGGCTCTATGCCGAGGTCGTGAAGGCGGATCTCCGATTTCGCCTTCCTTATTACGTCAGCGTACGTCAGGCCCCTCTCCGCTGCGGCCGGCTGTAGCTGCAATACCACAACCGACGAATTGGGTGCTCGCAGTTTTGGCTGTCCCTTCTTCTTCGGTGATGGCGCCGCGCTTTGGCTTTTGGCCTTCTTCTTCTTGGTCTTGGTGACCTTTGTCCACCCGTTACCCAGATTGACTCCCAGCGCCACCTCCTCCTCACGTGGTGCAGCGTTGGCAGTCGCCTTCTTTTTTTTCGTCTTTGCCGCCTTTTTAGGGGCGGCCGAAGCCCCTGGGTTTGCAGGCGGCATCAAAGTCGTCGCTGTCGACGGTGCCTTCTTCTTTGGTGCTTTTTTCGGAGCAGCCGAAGGCCCCGGGTGCACCGCTGGTATCGGCGATGATTCAACCGCCGCCGCCCTTCTGTCCGCTGCGAGAGGCGGGCGTAGCCGCAGCTCGGGCAGGAGCCTGGACTCCAAACCCTCGAGCCTCGCATTAAGCCGTGCGCTCGACAACGCCACCGCCTCCCGCATCGCCTTCTGTACTATTTCCTCCAGATTGGGCGTAATGGCCAGGGGCGGCGTTGCGGCCACTGCCTGCGGTTGCTGATAGGAAGTGGCGAGCTCGCTTCGGAGTGCCGCGAGCTCCTGGCGCAGTTCTGCCACTTCTGCCGACAGTCGTTTGTTTTGCGCCTCTAGCGCCCGAGTTTCGGCGGAAGACGTACGGTCCAGGAGCGCCAGTGTTGCGACCTGGATTGTCTCAGTCGCGTCCTTTAGAGCCTTCATCATGGTGCCCTTCAAGTTTTTCGACTTGTTGCGGAC
This sequence comes from Helleia helle, assembly GCA_963853865.1. Classification (NCBI taxonomy): domain Eukaryota; kingdom Metazoa; phylum Arthropoda; class Insecta; order Lepidoptera; family Lycaenidae; genus Helleia; species Helleia helle. The sequence goes on along the minus strand of OY971432.1, from coordinate 16,560,643 downwards.
ATCAGTGATGGTTTCCAGGGCCTTGGAAATGCTCGACCCCAGAGCGCTCGCAGTGTCCGTACTTGTCAGGTTGGGGGCCGCCTCCGACCCCGACGACTCCGACAGGCGGGACGGGCGTAGGCTTTTAGATCTGGCCTGTCCTACATTTTGGCCGGTCGTTGAGGGCCGACCTCGTCCTCTTTTAGTGGGTGGCGTCTTCCTGAACGCCCCCGCGTTTTTCCTTAGCGTTGGCTCGCTGTTTTCTTCCTCCGACGATGATAGACGGGTTCTCTTCCCCTTCAGATGAGCTGAACGCGTCGACCTCATGCTGTTAGCGGAGTCGCTCGCGTTCATCACCTCCATGTTTCCAGTTTCCAAATCACCAGATATCAAATCACATGCATCAGTTTCCGTTGGGTAAGCCAGGTCGCGAGAGTTTGAGCCCTCGAAGCAAATTGTGCCCCCCCCCCGTAATACGTGGGGCAGACCTCCGCCGATTCCGACGTGGTGCGGGATTCCCCCTTTCGGGGACCCGCCCGGGGACTATTTTCAAGTTGCTTTCCTTCCATTGAAAATTCTACTCATTAGGGTTGAGCAAAACCCGTAGCCATCTCAAAAACAATGGTGCGCTAACGACTGGAGACCCTCCAGCCATTCATCCCCTCGCCGCACACCTGAGCTTATCTTGGGATTGGGGTGATTTTTTAGAGAGGTTTTCTTCCTCGCGGTCCCCATCTCGGCGTGAGATGGCGACCACCACCCCCGACCCTATGGACCGGGGAGCGGCTTGGCCGGCAGTGGTCGAGACCAGCTGCCGCCCTGGATCTGATTGGTCGCCCAAGGTGCTGGATTGCACCCCAGGCTTAAGCCCCACCGCCACGACAAGGCTCAGTTCCATGGTGGGGAAGTGGCTTAAGTCTGGCCAAGTTAAATTGCAAGAAATTCCACTGCTTGTAAGATAATATTGCTCGAAGTGGCAACTAACGGTAAACGATTTCATGGTCAACTTGAAACATGCAACGTCATGTGGTTAGCTTAGCAAAAAATATTCAAAGTATTGAATTTAATGCTAAAGTCCAGTGTTTCTTCCGTTTTAAATAAATTATTTCAACGACTGGAGATGAAGAGTTGAATTAAATCATGTTTAAAAATAGGGACGACCGGGCAGATGGGAAAAATCAATGTTGTGACATAAAAACCAAATCTTTAACCAAAGATGAAATTAAATAATGCTATCAGTATCAAGCCGTTTGCCGTCACCGCATTGTAATCGATTTTACCAGCGCACCAAGATATTTTAAATCAATATTGGTGAAAACGAGTTTTATCTATTCTTAGCGCTGCGCTTATGTAATAATTATTGGCCATTATTTCCTCTATATGTATATAGTGCTAGTAAAGTGCTCAGACAAACGTCCACTGGGTCAATATTTACACATTAGGGACCATCCATAAATTACGTCACACGTTGAAACGGGAGGGGTCGACCAGGCGTGATATTGTGTGACAAGGGTCCTAGATTTCATGACGTCACATTTCGCCATCGAAAGGTCTAAGTTGTTAAAACACGAACTTTAAACTAATAAAGAAAAAGTTAAAATAATTTAAATTTTAAAACTAATTTCAATATGTAAAAATTGCAAAATACCTATATGACGTCACACTAGGGAGGGTCTATTGAGCAAACAGGGCACCTCGACGGCTAGTCAGTCCCTCAGAGACCGACGCCACATCCACAGAGGGGTTGTACCGCACCACAGAACAACCCCTCCCAACGTCGGGACACAATGGGGTGAGGTAAGAGGTTCCCGTCCTCGCCCCTGCTCTTTTGTCCCCTCTTCTTATAAGAGGAGTGCAAAGAGCCCGCTCGGCTAATAGCATCGCCCAAGGTGCAGCGGCTCATACTAGGCTACTGAGTCCCACCGCCACGTCAAGGCCTGAACCACGGTTGGGAACAAAGTGGTTCCTGGTCACGAAAAGGTTGGAAACCATTGTTTTTTAGTGTTTCAAATATATCGTTTAATATTTGGTACAGACATAGTTTATGTGTAACATTTCTTTATCTTCTTCTAGGAACTTGGTGTTCTATTATTACTACAACAAATATTCACGCAATGTGTAACTTAACTAATACTTACGTAAAACTGTACCGACCGAGCGCGCAAGTTCCTTCCTATACATTACATAGGTAGTCTGAAGTTACATCATATTCAACGGACAGTCTCAACGACCAATAATTTCTGCTTTCAACTAATTAGTGTTAGACATTTTGTTAGTTTGGAAAACTATCTTCCTACTTAGTGAATGTAATTACTGGCACCGAGGCTTAACATTGTATGTCTCAGGATAGGTAACACATTTGGCGCTGGAGAGGCCTATGTTCGGTAGTGGACGGATAGAGGCTGTTGATGATGATGAAAATGTCGATGAATGGAACGTTGTGTGCGTGTCTGTGTAACTTCTCACTTCTCAGGAACCCTGAGACGTAAGTTGTGAATCAGGATAGAAAACGTAAACGTGTTGGCCTACTCCCAGGTGTGAGGTGAACTTACTTGTGTTCATGGGCGACGGTGACCTCTTATAATCAGGTAGCTCATATGTCCATTTACCAAGTAAAGTAATATAAAAGAAATTACATTAACACAAAAATGCGAGTAAAACTTTATTATTTGTTTCGTAAAGTAAGGAAAATTGAAATAACTCACTTGTTGTAGAACAGTTAATAGTTTGTGGATCATTGGCTTCATAAAACGCGTGTAAACATACGCAAGCGGTAGCACAAAATAAATACTAAGTATGTATTTATTTTGTGGCGGTAGGTTATGTAACCGCAAGCAGTTTTTATTTAATACACTAGCTGTTGCCAGCAGCTTCGCCCGCGTTACTCAACTCCTTTATGTCACAGCGTGGTGTTTTATAGCCTATAGCCTTCCTCGATAAATAAGCTGTCTAACACTGAAATAATTTTTCAAATCGGACCATTAGTTCCTGAGATTAGCGCGTTCAAACAAACAAACAAACTCTTCAGCTTTATAATATTAGTATAGATTTATAGTGCTACTCCTTATGAATCCCTTGGGATTATGCCCTTAAATGTCATAAGCACCATAAAATATCCTATATCCATTGGAGGAGTCAACATGTTGATTCCTCCAAGTGTTATCCTAAATATCTAGCTAATTGGATCTTAATTTATAATGTAAATGTTCATACACATAGAAATTAAGGGACACTGTACGTTTTTTTTTGACGTGACAACGTCTTATAATTCGATGGAGCCGGCTGAGAGTGGATTTTTTGACGTGACAACGTCTTAAATTAGGTTGCGGCTGGGAGTCACTTATGAAAAAGTGTAACGCTCGGTAACGTTACGATGAGTCACCGAAACGATGTCACGTAAAATCTTCGCCCGTAAAACCGACTTTACAGGCAACCATTTTTTTTTTAATAAACTATTTATTTTGCAGAATATATTTCTATTATAGTACATATTACTTCTTTGTTTTTTTTTTCTTTCACGTAAAACCTTTTTAATGCAAAAATAGACACGTACGTTTGATAAATGATACACTAAAGGGCTTTCTTTCACTTGTATAATTTTTAAATAGAAATGCATGGTCGTGCACAAATACAAATAAGGTTTTACATTGTAATTTTTTACACGTCCATTACCAGAACTAAAAAAAGAATTTTTCCGAATCATTCTTACAAAAAAAACTGTTCTATTTTTAATAAGGGTAGGTAGGTACCTACCTATGTATGTTGTATTATTGTGTATGTATGTATTTTTTATTTTCTTTACTTTACCCCACTCTCATAATATCTGAGACAACGCGTGTATCCCGTCTGGGTACCAGCATCCTGCTTCTCCCGTAGTAGATTAGATGTGTTTCGAAGAGAAGGGCAGAAATGAGGTACTGGTACAGAGACTTAACATCTTATGTCTCAGGATAGACAACACATGAATTTTTTTCAACGTCTTTTTTTAACGTTGGGAAATGCTTTATGCATACCGCGACCGGGGCGCCTGGTGGTTACGTGGGAGTTGGGACTCGCACCCACTAAAACACAACGATGTTCCTCCTTTCTGCCATTGGACAGAGTCATGGGAACACCAGGTATATAATCTATGATCCCGGCAAGTGAATGAGTTGCCTTTTTTTTTTTACGCCGCGAAATGCTCTGGCCTCTGAGGCATCCCGCCTGGGGAGTGGGTCTCCCTCGACGGCTAGTCAGTCCCGCAAGGGACCGACGCCACCTCCACAGAACAACCCCTCCCAACGTCGGGACAGTACAATGGGGTGAGGTTCCCATCCTCACCCCTTGCCCCCTGCTCTTTTGTCCCCTCTTATAAGAAGGATACAAAGACCCCCTCGGCTCAATCAGCTTCGCCCAAGGTGCTGGGCTCACCCTAGTCTACTGAGCCCCACCGCCACGTCAAGGCCTGAACCATGATGGGGAAGTGAATGAGTTGCCTGGGCTAGTTCCAGGTATACTTTTTTAATATTGATTTATATTCATGGGTGACGTTGACCACTTACCAGCATGTGGCTTGTGACTCGTCTGCCAGTTTGCCTCTCCAACTAACATAAAAATGCAATTACCTATAATGAATATCTATACTAATATTATAAAGCTGAAGAGTTTGTTTGTTTGAACGCGCTAATCTCAGGAACTACTGGTCCGATTTGAAAAATTCTTTCAGTGTTAGACAGCCCATTTATCGAGGAAGGCTATAGGCTAACATCACGCTGTGACATATTATAGGAGTTGAGTAACGCGGGCGAAGCTGCGGGCAACAGCTAGTAAGCAATATATCTAGCTATTAATATTAGACAACGCCAAAATAGTCCAAAGTCTTATTTGTCGGTTCTTCTATATCTCGAATAATTACTAAAAAGCAGTCGTTTAGAAAAATAACTTTCCGTCAGACAACGTTATTAGCACAGGTTATTAGCTTTTAATGAAGATGACGATTTCTAATTCAAGGCCGCGGCACGGAAAGATAAATTGCATCGAAATAAAATAGAGTCGTTATCAACGAAATTTATCATAAATCATAATTTATTTTGTGGACATAATTGCACTATTAGGGTTCCGTATCTCAAAAGGTAAAAAAAGAAACAGACTGACGTCTGTCTGTCACCACCGATTTTCTTAGGAACGGGTGGACCTAGCAATTTGAAGTTCCTATGATATGTATAAAAATCCTTGGTCCTGAATCAACACGGTAAAAAAATACGGACAAATTTAGATTTTCGCCAAAACTTCGAAGTAGGTAGGTACCTAAATTTATCTCAACCTTAAAAAATTTTATGTTTCGGAATTTTCCTTTTCCTTGTGTTGTAAGCCCTTGCTTTTAACCAAAATTAATAAGTTTTGGGTTGAAAACCTATAATAATATGGTAGTTTCCGTTGATCTAGATTCTTGAATAACGAAATTTGGCAAAAAGCAAGGTCTTACAGATCAATTCCTTAATTAATACATTGCTTTTTGCCAAATTTAAAAAAAAAAAAAAAAAATTAAAAAGGCAACAATAAAAGTGTCCCCATAACATAGAAACACGAATTAAGATAGTCCTCGGAATTGTATGGACGCTTATACAATTTAGAGGTCTAGCTTTATTGGAACCCTCAAATAAAAAAAAATGTGCTATTGTGTGAAAGAAAATATTTATTTTTGTTAAAGTGTCTAATATTGTATATTAAGTAATCGTACGGAACCCTTCGTCCGTGAGTCCGAATCGCACGTTGCCGGTTTTTTTACTTATTTGCGTTCAATATGAGGTAGGTATAGAAATTGATGAGTTATACCTTCATTACCTTGAACCTTATAATTACTTAAACATAAGCAGTGAGCGACGATGGTGTAGTGGATATGAGCTCGGCCTCTTGAGTGAGAGGTCCGGGTTCGATCCTGACCCCTGAGGTGCCAAAAAAAATCTAAATTTCTCTGTGCATCTGAACATGAGAACTCTTGCTCGCCGCTGAAGGAAAACATCGTGAGGAAACTTGGAGGAAACCCGCGTGCCTGGTGAGATTAAAAAGACTGAGGTTCCAAACACCCTCCTCGCTTTTTCTCTTTCTCGCACGAGACCCGTGCCCAGCAGTGGGACATATAGGGGTTGATATTATTATTAAATTAAATATTAGGCTTCACGCTTATTATATTTTTCGATAAAAATCTATAAAATATATATTTTTCCCAACAAATAAATAAAGCTAATTTTATATTAAAAGCGGAATGTTTTACATACTAGATTCTCGTTTACTGTTTAATATATTTTGCAATATCATATCACAACGATAATACTTTAATACTTACGTATTCCAAGTTTAAAGTCCAAAATAATAGTTTAACATGTATCGAGAATAATCGAATTAAATAAAAACAACACTGAAACGACGAACACCTTCACCACAAGAACTGATACAAACTGATATAATATTATCTGCTCTGCGCCAGTGGGCAATGGCAATAAAATTAAAATTATAATTTATAATACAACAGTATACACCGGTCCTCGCCCGTCCAGTGTTGCCAACTCTTATAAATTCGAATCGCTAGACTCAATATCAAAATTCGTCAGAAAGTCGCTAAAACGGATTCTATCAGGAGCGGTCTCAGGATTTTGTTCTGGGAGGGGCATAAGAGGCTACTGGCGGTAATTGTATTTAAATACATATAAAATACGTACTAATGTTTATTTTAATATTATATTATTATCATCAATGTCTCAATCACATAAATTGTTTTTTGTCAACTTGAAAAAAGAAATTAATATGTTAAAAACTCTAAATTTCAAGTAAAGGTGGACAAGTAAAACACTAGTTACTGTACGTAGTGCATTGTTTTATACTCAGTAAATTGTTACCTTCTATAATAATCTATGTGACACTTCTAAAATTATAAAGTGACAAGATCACTTTATAATAAATTGTGTCCAGTAATTAAGAATATAATATTTACACATATTTTACAAGCCCCATTATACAATTTACAAGCCCTAAAATAATTGTTTTGATTTGTACTCCAAAAGTCGTCAATTAAGTCGCTAAAACATTTTTGTCATCAAATCTTATTTTTTTAACCGACTCCAAAAAAAGAAGGTGGTTTCCCAATTCAACCGTATATGTTTTTATAAGTGTACACGGATGACTTCGTGGCTTATGAACCGATTTTGGTGATTCGTTGAAAAAAAAAACCAGGTATGGTCGTATGATAAGGAAACCATCATGGTTATCCTGATGATGGCATCCCAGAGAAATTGAGGAAAACTTTCTAAAATCGTAGTCACGACTAGTGCTTTGGTTAAGTTTTTTATTAATTACATATTTTAAAGCATTACAATTTAATGAAGGTCTGGAGTTGATCTGATGGTTGAGCCAAAAGACAATCGAGAGAACTCCACAACGATTTACAAATGTTACCTTGTATTTGGGCTTAATTCATTTTTATTTATGAGAACTTTACACCTACATTCATTATATTGATACGGGTGCCCAACCCAACTTTGGGTAACCCAAGAAAATACCTTAACGATTTACAGCAGTTACTTTTTGTTGGACTTAGCTACTTCATATTATGTCAAAAAGTTCAGTTCGCTAAAAATTGAGAAATAAAAAAATACGACTTCAAAAAAAAGTAGCAAAATAATTAATGTTTGTGTCTACAACTTACAATGACTTCTTCTACTAATTCAACTTATTCTTCTACTAATGTATAATCTATGCGTTTTCCACGCTATTATTTTTACTTTTGAAGTCAGTGTCAGCCAAGTTATATTTAAAAGTACTTCACTTAATAGATTCATTTTGTATAGCAACAAACACGACACCGATTTCAAATTTAACAATAATAGCATTGTCAACGCGTAGAATGTACATTAGCACAACAATAAGTTGATTGTAAGTTGTAGGCACAAACATTGAGAATCGCAATTATTTTATTACTATTTAGTTTTTGTAGCTAAGACTTAAACGAAAGTCGCCACTTCTAGCGATAAAGTCGCTAAATTGGCAACACTGAGGCCGTCATCGCTCGTACCTCGTCGGCCGCCGGCGCTTATGCATTACAAATCTGTGATTGGTCGTCATTTTTTTAAACAATAAGCGGTAAAATGGCGATAACATTAACAATTTAGTTTAGACTAGCTGTTGCCCGCAGCTTCGCCCGCGTTAACTTAAATTTACAGCCGTATACGGATTGATGATGATTATTTTTATAGCCTAAGTTGGAACTTTAGCTATCTATTAGTGAAAGTCCCGTCAAAATCGGCCCAGCCGTTTCCGAGATTAGCCGGAACAAACAGACAGACATACAGACAGACAAAATTGTAAAAAAGGCTATTTTGGTATATGTACCGTGTATACATCATGCTTTAAATAAAAAGTGGTAATCTAAACAGACACTCCAATTTTATTTATCTGTATAGATATAGATTTGTGATAGCTATGACAATCTAGACCTCTGCAGTTTGCACTCTAGTTAGTATAGCCAAGAGAATGTAATCACTACGTTTAAGTATAGGTTTGGCCTGGAAGACCCGGTGCAGTTTTTTTTTTTATGTTAGTTGGATAGGCAAACTGGCAAACGTACCACCTGATGTTAAGTGGTCGACGTCGCCCATGAACATAAACTAGTATACCTGGAACGAGCCCAGGCAACTCATTTATGTGTTGCCTATCCTGAGACATAAGATGTTAAGTCTCGGTGCCAGTAATTACACTGTCTGTCTTGCCCTTCTCTCCGAAACACAGCAAAGCTGTTTCACGGGAGAAATAAGCAAGATGGTGGTACCCATGCAGCCGGGAGCGCGGCACAGCGCTTCCCTCCCACCGGTAAACCGGCAGTGTAGGAGTATTGAATTTTGTAAAAAAGAAAAACCGTCTTCTGAATTTATTAATAGAATTCTGATGAAGTTCAACAACGCGCATGGGGCCAGCACATCGGCAAACTATGACCCACAGATTAGTAATATCTACTATGACCTAATATCCTCCTCAACTGATTTTTACACGCTTTTTATTAGCTTCATCTGTATGTATGTTCGTATGTTTGTAACCGACTTCTTTGGGCGCTATTTTGACCCACTTCTAACGACCAGATTTTGTTCAAACTTTGTAGATTTATCGAGGACCGATGACAATACAATAATTTGATAAAATTATTCCAATATCCTGATCAGGATAATCAGGATAGCACATGCTAGGAATGCATACCGCATAAGGCGCGCAAGTTACCTTCATCACTTGTGTTGTTTTTAGTCTCTCAAGTGATTGCCATTAGTTGAGTACTTTAAATTAAAAAACTCGACACCAAAAAGTAAAAAATAAATTATAGTTTAAAAAAAAACTAAAAAACACTCTTTAAAAGCAAACCGAACTATAAATTTGAAAACAATTTTTAATAGAAGAATTAAATGGGTTAACAAAATAAATAAATGATATTACTTATGGAGAGAACCTTGCTATCGACGATTTAAGCCGCCCGGCTCGAATAGTAAGCGTGGTGCTTGTAAGTCTTGTAACTTGTCAGTAACTTCACTTTTTAAAAACAAAAATTAAAACTGACTTCAAATTAAAAATAAAACTAAAAAGTAATAAAATAATTTCCTTAATTTTTGTGCCTACAATTTATAATCAACTTGTTCTTCTTCTAATATACAATCTTTGCGTTTACCACGTCATTATTGTTACTTTTAGAGTCGGTGTCAGCCAAGGTAGGTAGGTTAGGAGGTATCAACAAATAGGACACCGGCTACAAAAGTAACAATAATGACGTGTTAAACGCAAATATTGTATATTAAAAGAAGAACAAGTTGATTATAAATTGTAGGCACAAAAATTAAGGAAATTATTTTATTACTTTTTAGATTTTTTTTTAATTTGAAGTCGGTTTTAATTTTTGTTTAAATTTTTTTTATTTCTTAATTTTTAGTGATTTCAAAATTTGATAACTGATTTTATTTGTCTGAAATATGGGTAGAACTATTAAACGCGTTGCTCAGATTAAATAGCGCTGTATTAATGAGATGACCGTAGAAAGGGTTTAATTCATTACATAACAAATGAAAATACCGAAATGGAATTGTGTAAAACTTTATATACATGTAATTGAAAGCAATCACGGCAGATTTGCTGCTATTCGTTAAATAATTCCATTATATATAGGTATAGAACATTACCAATATATAGATATAGAATGGATATTATGATGACCTTGAAAAACTATGATGCGCTTCCAAGCCACAGTTGTTTTTTGTTCATTTAACAACGACAAGTAATAAAATTATATGATTTTGGCATAATATTATTTACCGTATGAAGTAAGCCCAATTAAAGCTGTAAATCGTCGAGGATTCCCCTCGACTGTGTATGGTCTCCATCATCACACCTGTAATGGCGCTTATAACCCATATGGGTACAAAGTTCACATCAATTTAAATTAATTAAGTCCAAACACAAGGTAGCTACATAACATACATAAAAAAAAATATTTAAAAAAGATTCCGATGAATTGATAACCTCCTCCTTTTTGAAGTCGGTTAAAAATAGATACCGATGAAATATTTTTGACAATGAATATCGAGCACCTCACGCTTATTTACAATAAGTAATATCATTTTTTTATTTTGTTAACCCATTTAATTCTTCTATTAAAAATTATTTTTAAATTTATAGTTCGGTTTGCTATTAAAGCGTGTTTTTTATTTTTTTTTAAACTATAATTTACCTATTTAAACTATCGTGCGCAGAATTGGGACATATTACATAGGTCTGAACTCACATGGAATACTGCCTTCACGGTTCACCTCTGGGCTGGAGCACCCCAATATCAGCTCTTTCCATTTGACCGCGTTCAGCGTCGTTCACAGCCTCCCGGCTCGCATCGTCGATAGCAAGGTTCTCTCCAATCGGTATATTCTTTGGCGCTGCGTAGAGATGTCGGATCGCTCTGCATCTTCTACCGCATCTACCAAGGAGTGTTCTGAGGAATTGTTCGGACTAATACCTGCAGCAAAATTCTACCACCGTCTAATTATAAGATACCTACATATAACAAAAAGAAGGGGTTTTAAAATGAACGTGAGTTTTATGGTATTCATCAAAACGTTTGTCTTTAATGACATAACATAATATAATTCTTGCTTTGAGCTTGAGGTGGAAAATATATAGGTATTATTACATTATTGATCATATTATGTGACCCTTATGTCCCCCTTTTTTTTTGAAGTAATTCATCTTTAGTCGTGACTAGATGGTAACTCAACACTTTTATGAAGTTTTACTTCAATCGCGCGTAAAGTTCGCGCACACACTTTTTATAGATAAATCATGGAGTCTAGAAGTAACGAGAATCATCTCTGAATATTATATTATACCTAGGTAACACTGAAAATTTTTAGAAAATGAAAAACGGCTTAATGTTGAAAGTTGCCAATACTTTTATTGTTTTCGAAGTAATCTCCGTTTCTTTCTACACATCGTCGCATTAGATGGAACCACTGAGAAAAGCAGTGGGCCCATTCTTCCTTAGGAGTCTCTTCTATGGCATTTTCGTACGCTTTCACCGCATCTTCAGGGCTCGTAAAGCGAATACCTCGAATTTTATCTTTAGTTCTTGGGAATAAATGAAAGTCGCAGGGCGCCAGGTCAGGACTGTAAGGCGGATGACTCATTATCTCGACACCTGCCATAGTCAAATATTCAACAGTCCGTTTTGCGGAGTGCGCTGAAGCATTGTTGTGGTGAAGGAGGATCCTGCTTCGAGGGCGCTGCTGTCTAATTTTTTCCAAGACAACAGACAAACAGCGATTGACATACCAGTCTGCAGTAACTGTCCTTCCATCTTCTAGCACAACTGTCGCGAACTGACCTTTCCGACCAAAGAATGAGGCAATCATCTTTTTTCCTTGACTTCTTCCTTTCTTTACCTTAGTTGGCCGATCCTCGGAAGGAAACATCCACTGAGCTGATTGTCTTTTGGTTTCGGGTTCGTAGCAATATATCCAGCTTTCATCACCTGTGATGATGTCAAATACAGCATTTGAGTTACCGCCGTTGAACTTATCTAAAATTTATGCGACACCAGTCCATGCGGAGGCGTTTCTGGTCGTCGGTTAAAGTATGGGGAATCCATCTGGTACAAAGCTTCTTGACGCCTAAATGTTCGTGTAATATTTTTTGAACTTGACTCATACCAATGCCTAGGCTTGCCCGTATCTGCTGATAGGTCACTCTCTTATCTTCCTCTATCATGCGTCGCACAGCACTGATGTTATCTTCAGTAGTCGCTGTTAAAGGACGTCCCTCACGCGGATCATCACTGAGATTGCTACGTCCACGCTTAAACTCGTTAAACCAATTGTAAATAGAGGCACGAGATGGGGCTTCACTAAAAAATGCTAATCGCAGCCTATCAAAGCTTTGTTGTTGAGTAAGCCCACAACGAAAGTCATAATAAATCATTGACCGAAAATTTTCTCGCGTTATGTTCATTTTCACGTGTAACAAGAGTTTTAGATTTGCCGCCAATTCACAAAAACAAATGACAAATGAATGCAATATACTACATTAGGTTACCAAAGAGTTTGTTAGAGGCGTACCTCTCCGACAGGAGGGTGGGCTGCGAGAACCGGTGTGGGTCCGTAGAGTGGTGGCGAGTCAGCTGCGGTGTCCCGCAGGGATCGGTTCTTGGTCCGATCCTGTGGGACATCGGGTATGACTGGGTCCTGCGCGGCCGTCTCCTCCCCGGGAGGAGGATGCTCGTCTACGCCCGGGGACGAGACTACAAGGAGGCGGCGCGGCTGGTCGAGGTCGGGCTCGACCTCGTGATCAGCCGCATAGAGAGGTTAGGGCTTCGGGTCAGACCATATAAGACCGAAGCCCTTCTCTTCCGCGGGACCGGGCGGAAAGGACCCCCACCGGGGGCTGCCCTCCAGATCGGAGGGGTGAGGATCAGGATGAGCCCCCATATTAAATATCTGGGGCTCATCCTTGACGGAGGATGGACCTTCGGCCCTCACTTCGCACAGTTGGGTCCGAGGGTCGTAAAGGCGGCGAGTGCGTTGGGCAGACTCCTCCCGAACCTCGGAGGACCCAGCGCCGCCTGCAGGCAGCTATACTCCGGTGTCTGCCGGAGTATGGCGACATACGGTGCTCCCATTTGGGCGGGTCACCTTACTGCACGGAGTAGGGCCCAGTTGCGCTCGGCGCAGCGGGTCATCGCGGTAAGAGTGATTCGGGGGTATCGTACGATATCGTGGGCAGCAGCAACTGCCCTAGCCGGCGACCCCCCGTGGGAACTCGTGGCAGAAGTTCTTGCTGAGGTGCACTCCTATGACTCGAATAGGAGGTCTCTCGGCGAGAGCCTGACGCTGGACGGGTTCCTGCGGGTCCGCCGACTAGGGCAAGAGGCGTTAATGCTGAGGTGGGGAGAGGACCTGGCGTGGGAGCCGTATGGCAAACGCCTAACGGTTGCCCTGCGTCCGGTCCTAGAGCGGTGGATGCGCCGTAAGCGCAAACCCCTCACCTTCCGTCTGACACAGGTGCTCACTGGGCATGGTTGCTTTGGTGAGTACCTGTGCCGGACGGCCCGCAGGGAGCCGTTGACAGTGTGTCACTCGAGGTGTGCCCGAGATGGGCGGCGCTACGTCATGATCTGACATCGGTCATCGGAGGGGACTTGTCTCTGCCGAGTGTCATCCCCGCGATGCTCGGCGACGACGAGTCCTGGACGGTGATGGTCTCCTTCTGCGAGGCAGTAATGTCCCAGAAGGAGGCCGATGAGCGTGTGAAAGAGGAGGCCGCCGACGAGGCCTCCCACCGCGGGCGACGAACGGGGGTGCGTAGGAGGCGCTACCTAATGCGCCTCCAGTAACGCCCCTGTGCTCGTGTCGGGCCCAGGATGGGGTTTTAACCTGGGTCCAGCTAGACACGACGTCGTCGGGGACTGCTAAAAGTATCGAATCAAACGAACAGCCGAGCAGTCCCCCCTTTAGAGGAGGAGTCTGGCCTTTTCGCCGGGGCCAGCCTGTCGCCGAGGGTCCTGCGTTGCCTGCATGATCCGGGACTCTCATAAAAGGCGGCTGAGGGCACTTGCAGCGGTTTTAGTGAGTAACGCATCTCCAAGTGCGAACCCCACTCACGGCTAGGTTTAAAACTCACCCCGGTCCTAGTTATGGTTTGGTCTGCAAATTTCCGCTGCAGAAAAAAAATAAAAAAAAGGTTACCAAAGAGTTCTAAAATTGAAATTCAAAAAAGTTTTCATTTTCAATGTTTCTAACTGGCCAATTCTAAACATTTTCAGTGTTACCCACGTAGATTCGTCATGTCTGTCTGTCTGTCCGTCCGTATGTCACAGCCTCTTTTTCCGAAACTATAAGAACTATACTGTTAAAACTTGGTAAGTAGATGTATTCTGTGAACTGCATTAAGATTTTGACACCAAAGTAGAAAAAAAACAATAAATTTTGGGGGTCCCAAAATACTTAGAACTGAAACTCACAATTTTTTTTTTCATAAAACCCATAGGTGTGGGGTATTTATGGATAGGTCTTCAAAAATGATATTGAGGTTTCTAGTACCATTTTTTTCTAAACTGAATAGTTTGCGCGAGCGACACTTCCAAAGTGGAAAAATGTGTGTGTGTCCCCCCTGTCACTTCTAAAATAAGAGAATCATAAAACTAAAAAAATATATTACCATGCAAACATTTTTTTGAAGTTTGCATGGTAATATTACTAGACTACTTACTAGATCTAGCTCAAACCAATGTTTGAGCTAGATCTAGTATGTAGTTTTTTTTAATACGTCATAAATCGTAAATCGCAATTTACCTTTCATTCAATCAACTCAAACATAAAAAAAACATTTAATTTCATAAAAAAGGTAATATGTTTTGGTAAAGTATCTAATGTTGTATAATATGTAATGGTAGGTACGGAACCCTTCGTGCGCGAGTCCGACTAGCACTTGGTCGGTTTTTTTATGTATTACGCATGGAACGTCACTCTCACAGCCCTTTACTATAGATAAATATATACATAACCCATCTACTTACGATCGGCAGTCGGCACAATGAAGCGGCGTGACAGTAGCACTGTATTTATTATTATGTATACTCTAAGGTTTGTATACATACATCTGTGCGTGTGTGCGTAATTTCTTAGCGCACAAATGAAAATTTACCCTGATGCTTATATGGCGCCACCCTTATTTAATGCATTTCGAGAGCCACTTTTATTAGTGTGTTTTCCAATAAAATTACAGAGCATATTAAGCGACTCAGTGCTGCACAATACCTAATTGTATTGTGCTAATCACAAACAGACGACCTTATCGTACCATGAAACCGATAAGGTTAAACAATATTGAAATACCCAGAGTAGATCAGGTAAAATACCTGGGGTCAGGTCGATGTCATTTAGACCACATATAGAGACAGTCACCAAAAAGGCCAAATTCGTCTTGAGCCGTTTATATTTTTTAATTAACAAAAACAGCAAAATGCCCCTCAGGCATAAGCTAACCCTGTATAAAACTTGTATCCGACCCATTATGTCATACTCTTGTGTCGCATTCGCGCATGTGCCACAAAGTCGACTTAATGCACTACAAATAGTCCAAAATAAATTTTTACGCATGGCAACCGGTTGCCCGTAGTACGTAAGAAACAACGACCTGCACAGGGACTTCAGATTAGAGTCCGTTAGGGGCCACTTCAATATGACGTCAGAACGTCACTTTGAAAAGGCACTCCTCCACCCAAACCCGCTCATCGTGAGCGCAAGCTATTCCCCAAATAGCTTAGTTCCAATTAGACATAGGTTACCTAAGCATGTTTTAACAGATGACGAAATCTCTCAGCTACTAATGCGCGACGCGAACGTCACACCATATACAGAAGTACAACACACGGTGCTAGGTACACCTGCACACCGCTTGGGCCTCGGGGTCGTAAGCGACGTCGAGGGAGGGGTGAGGGACGGCTCTCATGATAATAGGTTAAATTCAACAATAAAAGATTCGTCGACCGTATCGGATTTTATTAGTCCAAATCCTGCTCTCCCGAGTAGCGCGCGCGATGAAGCGCGCTGCGGAGCGCGGAGGGGGCGTACCCCTTTCGAATATTTCTTAACACGTTCGCTGACAGTACGTCGCTAGGCGGGAATTTAAAATGATACATTATGACAGTACGTCGAAGGACGGACTATTGTCTTTTAGGATTTTCGACACTACGTCGCTCGACGCCAATTTTCCATATAAGTAGTATCAAGGAGAGTATCCACTGTCGTATTGTGAACAACTCATATCTCTTACTGTCGTAACACTAGTATTTTATGGGTAGTTTCATAATGCTATCTCAGACGCTCACGCACACGCGCGCAAACCGTTCGCGCATGAGTACTACGTCGACAGGCGTGAGCGCGCGCTTAGTTTCCAGAACAGTTAGTGCGGCCGGTGCCATTTTGTGAACAACCACGTGTTTACGCCGCTGAAAACGTAAGTAAAAAAACAAATTTTGTGTGTATTTTAGAATATCTTATAATACTTACCTAGTTATTTCTAGTGAATAATGTGCATTCATTCATTGTGAGACTGATCAAAGTTATATTATTCATCAATCATGAACTCAATGAACATTTTACTATAAACTTTAAAAGTTTCTTGTTAAGTATATGATTTATTATTATTACAGGCACGAATATATATTGATTAATTTTGTATTTTCTTATTGTAGATGTCTGAAAAAAGAATCAAGAAACGTTCAAAAATTCGTTTATTCGGCGATTTGTCATCAAATTCAGAAACTGAACCGGATCTCGATCCTTTCGAGGACAATGACGGTGATTACAGCTCTGACAAGAACTGTGAGCCATAGCATGATGAAGCTGGTCCGCCAGCTTCATCATGCTAAAAACCAATAGACCATTCGCCATCCCTTCTTACATCTCAGTATTAAAAAAAATTTTAATGTAACGCTCTAAAAATTTTCGCCATACTACAGTTGCAGAAATGAAAAAGTTTCTTGGACTTTCATTATTACATGGACATATTCGCACCCCCAAACAACAGAAACTATTTATTCATTTTTTATTTTTCTCTTATACAATGTCTTCTCGACGCTATGAGCAAATACTTCGGTGTATGTGTTGTTCAGGAGTGATAAAGGTGCGGAAAAGATTAATAATAAATTTATTAACATGAGACGTGAACGTCGAGAGACGTAGTGTCACATTTAGACAGACAAACATATGTTCGACATGTCACTACGTCGTGGGACGTTTATCATTTAGTATGGAAAATTCTACTGTCATATTATGATATTAGGGTAAGTACTTACTGTCAGCGAACGTGTTAAGTAAGCCATCTGCTCATTTACTGTACCGATTGAGCTTAAAGGCCATCAGGCCGAAAAGTCTAGCCATTCCGAAAAAAAAATAAAAAAAATGTGCTAATGCTTAATTGAAACGTCAAAGTTTTCAAGTGCACCAGCAGAGTGCGCTAAGTTCAGTAGAAAATAATAGTGAAAGAACGTGTTTTTCTTTTATATTTTAAACAAATAGTAAATGTATTTTTAACACAGTGTGAATTAACTTTTTATTATTTCCAAAAATCTACGACGAGATGAAAGCTATATTTTCAACAATAAATAATAATTACTAACGATATGTAATATAAATACAATTTCGATCAGTGCCTACTTAAAGAAAAACACTTGTTAATTTACTGCTACCGCATCAGGCAAACGCACTTCTTTTGAGAGTGCTCGATTGTGCAAAGCGGTGTTGTAATTGGAATATCAACATTGAGCATTATGCCGCTTAGTGCGCGTTTGTGCTGTAATTAGGCTGTAATTAAAAAACACACTTAAATACAGATGATTCTCCTTACTTTTAGACATTTTAATTTTTTTTATGTTAGTTGGATAGGCAAACTAGCAAACGTGCCACCTGATGGTAAGTGGTCGACGTCGCCCATGACCCTAACTCTTTTTGTCATATATTTATTCAGTGACTGTATTGGTTGAAAACAAATTCATTTACAACATTGTATTAATACACTATTTGGGAAATATATTATTGAATCGAGGAGCAGGAATTTAATAACAATTTTGGTTTTAATTGGTAGGGGATTTGTACAATTTTTTTTTATGTTAGTTGGATAGGCAAACTGGCAAACGTGCCACCTGATGGTAAGTGGCCGACGTCGCCCATGAACATAAACTAGTTTACCTGGAACGAGCCCAGGCAACTTATTTATGTGTTGCCTATCCTGAGACATAAGATGTTAAGTCTCGGTGCCAGTAATTACACTGCCTGTCTTGCCCTTCTCTCCGAAACACAGCAAAGCTGTTTCACGGGAGAAACAAGCAAGATGGTGGTACCCATGCAGCCGGGAGCGCGGCACAGCGCTTCCCTGCCACCGGTAAATTATTTGACAAACTAAATTTGTGATAATTTTAATTAAGTAAACAATATTTTAAAAAAATACCATTAAATTTAAATAAATTTTCGTATATTGGAACGTTAGGTTATTTGTCGACCTTGTTTGACATTGTGTTGACAGTTGAGTAAAAACTTGTATTGTGAGTTTTGACCTTACGAACTGTGATTACTGATTACTGATATCAATTTTATTTCTACATTTAGTTCTTTGTGATAACTCGTATCGAGAACTGGAAGCTTCAGCAATAAAACAAAAATGTCTAGTGTGGTTACCGTCAAAACAAACCCTTATGAGGGCCAAAAACCGGGTACTAGTGGACTAAGAAAAAAAGTTAAAGTATTTCTTCAAGAAAATTATACAGAAAATTTCATACAGAGCATTTTGGATGCGAATAAGGATACAATAGTGGGATCTACTCTCGTTGTGGGTGGAGATGGCAGATATCTCGTTAAGGAAGTAGTAGAAAAAATTATAAAAATTTCGGCGGGGAATGGAGTAAGTTTAATTAGTTTTCAAATATATTTATTATGTAAAAATTCAATTTCTCACAAATCCTTTATAATAAAAGGATTTGTGTATATTGTTTTATTGCGATTGTAGTAGATAATCTAATCGATTGCTTGATATTTACTGTAGAATAATGCAATAATTAATAAACAGGTTGCTAAGCTTATGGTGGGACAGAATGGCATTTTGTCGACGCCGGCCGTTTCGCACTTGATAAGGAAATATAAGACTTTAGGTAAATACCAGTTACTTAATAAAAACTTATTTCTGAGATGTGGCATCATTTACTTTCTAAATTCAAACAAATAAATAGCATTTGATTTCATCATATCAGAATATAGAGTAGAAATGAAAAATCATAGAGTACAGAACCCATCACAAGATCAAAAAAATAGTTGAATGAGTTGAATGAAAGAATGTTTATTCTTGTATATTCATAAAAAATACATTCCTAAAAGTATAAAAGATAAAAAAATAGTCTGGTAGATGTAATTGATATGTGATAATGATGATAATTTGTAATGATATAAAGTATTACATCATTTCGTGTACAAAAACACCTACCTGTGTTGGGGTGACTTGCACATTTGCATGCATATCTTATTATAGCTGCCAAACCAGTTTCCAAAACCTTGACAGGATGTAATATATTCATAGTTTTTCCTGATAATACAATAATACATACCTACATATATTTTTTGGAAAGTTAATAATGTTGTGTCTGATCATTGCTGCCATTAAAAAGAACAGTCCAACACAATGCAATAATAATACACAACTCTCACAAGCTGTGAACTTGCGTTACAAGTACCAGAGTTAAAATAAAGAGTTTTTAATAATGATCTTAAATATGGCAATAATATATTTATTGTTTAATAGCTTGGGTGTATTTATATCCAAGACTAGATGTAGCCCACAGCTTCGCCCACGTTAACTTATTTAACTCCAATTAGTCACAGAGTGATGTTATATAGCCTATAGCCTTCCTCGATAAGTGGGCTATCTAACACTAAAATATTTTTTCTAATCGGACCACAATTTCCTGAGATAAGTGCGTTCAAACGAACAAACTCTTCAGCTTTATATTATTAGCATAGATATAACTTTATATCTATATTACGTAGTACACTTACTCTTATGTCTGTTATCTCGATTCATTGCTCTCGAGATATTACTATGTATAAAAAAGAAAGCTTTAATAACATTTCCGCAACTGACTTTACTAAAAGATTTGTCCGACTTCTAGGTGTGCCTTATCTAAAAAAAAAAATTCAAATTATATTTCAGGTGGTATTGTCCTGACTGCATCCCATAATCCTGGTGGTATCAACAATGACTTCGGCATCAAGTTCAACTGTAGCAACGGCGGGCCGGCACCGGATGCCACCACCAACCAGATCTATGCTATCTCTACAGCCATCAAGGAATACAAAATTGTTCCGGATCTGGTGTGTGACATTAGCACTTTTGGTGTACAGAGGTTTAAGGTAAGACACCTAAATCTACCTATCTAGTAAAAAGTCACTCACAGGATAGTTTTTTTTTTGTCATATCAGAGTTTTTAGTATTCTCTGAAAAGAGTGTATAAATTTTCTAAATTATTATTATTATTATATGAAAACCACACTGGCAGCTTAATAAGCTGATGCGTGTGTGTCAAATAATTTGAAGATATTTAGGTCGTCCAGTCTATTCTTAAAAGAGTTCAATGATGGTGCCGTAATGACATTTACAGAGAGTCTGTTCCAGGCTGTCACCACTCTGTTAGGTAAAAAATGCTTCTTAGGTATTTTTTTATATGCCTGTTGGTATAATTTTAAGTAAATGCCGGTAACATGCTTGTAAACCGGTGACATGGATATCTATGGAATATCCCTAGTAAAAAGTTTGGGTGAAATGGTCCCGTTAATGAGGACTGATCACCCGTCTGGCCTTGCTGGTGTCCCCACCCTTAAATAATAGTACAAATTAGTGTGGAAACTATGATATCTATTAAAACCTAGAAAAAGGCTTTGCAAAATAATTGCAGATACAATTTGCTTTTACAGGTAGGAGACCGTGAGTTCGTCGTGGATATAATAGACCCTGTGCGGGACTATGTGAATTACATGAAGGAAATCTTTGACTTCCCCAAAATCAAGACCCTACTTCAGGGCTCCGAACAGAGGAAGCCGTTCAAAATTCTCATCGATTCTATGAATGGAGGTTAGTTTAACATTTGAATATAGAGATTGGCAGAGATAGGGACTAACCTGTGTAGATTCTAGTGTGTATGATTGGCTTCTATACGTCCTACCTGATGATTGCATATATTTTTCTTAATATGGAATTGGAATAATGTAAGATTAGAGTGTGTTAGGAGGTAAATCCTATCGTCCTCACCATGGTTCAGGCCTTGATGTGGCGGTGGGCACCTGTAGCCTAGGGTGAGCCCAGCACCTTGGGCGAAGCTAATTGAGTGAAGAGGGGACAAAAGAGCAGGGGGCGAGGACGGGAATCTCGTCCTATTGTACTGTCCCGACGTTGGGAGGGGTTGTTCTGTGGTGCGGGACAACCTGTCTGTGGAGGTGGCGTCGGTCCCCCGGGGACTGACTAGCCGTCGAGGTGCCCTGTTTGCTCATTAGATCCGGGAAATCTCAAATTTAAGACGCACTTAAACTCGAGATTCGTTCGAGTATTTGGGGGAAAGTCGCCCAAACGAGATAATAAGTTTAGCTGGGACAGAGATTTAAGACCTTAGGTTTCGGTACAAATAAATAACCCACACTGTCTATGTGTCGGAAACACTACAAGGGTGCACATGAAAAGTCGAAGTGTGAATGTAAGATGGTGATAACTATGCAGATGGGCGATCCCCCACCGGCACTTTAAGCATATGTAGGGGTTAGCATAACCCACACATAACGACTCTATGTAACATTAGGTCTAGGTATTGTATATCTGTGTAACAGTAGAAAACTAGTCGCACCTTAAGCCAGTCCGCCGCGAATTGTTAACCAGTGTGCACATTGAAATAAACAGTAATAATTACGTGTAGTTTCCTTCATATACTTAATACCTAAACATATTAACCATTCCTTTTTTAACTTTTCTCTCAGTGACGGGACCATACGTGAGGAGCATATTCCTGGAGGAGCTCGCAGCCTCAGAGGGTAGCGTAACCCGCACCACCCCTCTGGAGGACTTCGGCGGCGCGCACCCTGACCCCAACCTCACGTACGCCGTGGACCTCGTCAATGCTGTGAAGAACGGGAACTATGATTTTGGAGCGGCCTTCGATGGGGATGGTGAGTAGTGAACGACTATTCGATGATGGACTTGTTCTATAATTCTCTTCGACGATAGTCTATTTCACGGTTTACCTAGTCTAGTATGAGGTCCGTTTTTAAGATATCGGGATCCATTTGAAAAACACTTAGGTATTGTATAATCACGTGAGGTCTTGAGGCTATTTCACCGCTGCTACTCCTGCGCAGGTTGTACCTAGTCAAAGTTCACAAACCAACTTTTCTTTTGTTCGTTCGTTTCGTCTGTCGAGCATCGCGCATGTGAAATAAGGGACAATTATATTCATACATTCATGCAGCAAACGCATAATTACGATACCATACTTCTAATCAAGATCTAACGATATATTTCCGTTTTGTGAACGAAACATTCATTGGAAATGCCAATATAATTAAAATTGTAAGAAAAAAAAAGATACACCTACCTATCTAGTCCAGTACGACCACGTCTAATCAAGATCTACCTACATGGTTTTCATGAACAAGAAATTCATTGAAAATGCCTAAATTCCGAATGATTCAGTATGAAAGTATAATGTCAAAAAACTGACCACCAGGCGATCGCAACATGATCCTGGGGCGCGGCGCGTTCTTCGTGACTCCGTCGGACTCCCTGGCTGTCCTGGCGAACCACCTGCAGCTGGTGCCGTACTTCCGCGGCGGCGTGCGCGGGCTGGCGCGCAGCATGCCCACCGCCGCCGCCGTCGATCGCGTCGCTCGCGCCAACGGGCTCGAGATGTTCGAGGTGCCCACGGGTCGGTACACCGTACACCACACCAGTAGACCGCTAGTATACCACCAGGAGATTACCACTACACCAGTACAACAGCAGTAGATACCAGTAGACCACAACAACACTACCAGTAGAGCACAAAGAAAGGTCTTCTATTTGTCTCGCTCACACAATATTGCCTATATTTGCACGTATCTGTACAGGCAGTGAAGGGTGGGGACACCAGCAAGGCCAGACGGGCGATCAGTCCTCATCAGCGGGACCATTTCACCCAAATTATTATTATTATTTAAGGGTGGGGTACAGGCAGTGAAAGAATTCATTCTTTATTTGCATATTTTCAGTATGTTTTCATAAGATTGTTCTATTGATCTATTAGAGCTATCTAGTAACTAGCACACTAGCAAAGATATAAGATAGTCTTAGATATAGATAGTCTAGTCTAGATATAGATAGTCTTAGATATAGATAGTCTAGTCTAGATATAGATAGTCTTAGATATAGATAGTCTAGTCTAGATATAGATAGTCTTAGATATAGATAGTCTAGTCTAGATATAGATAGTCTAGTCTAGATATAGATAGTCTTAGATATAGATAGTCTAGTCTAGATATAGATAGTCTAGTCTAGATATAGATAGTCTTAGATATAGATAGTCTAGTCTAGATATAGATAGTCTTAGATCTTATGCATGCACTTTTACTTTAGAGCTAGTCCTTTATAATCTGACATCCCACAGGTTGGAAGTACTTCGGCAACCTGATGGACGCGGGGCGCCTGTCGCTGTGCGGGGAGGAGAGCTTCGGCACCGGCTCCGATCACATTCGGGAGAAGGATGGGATCTGGGCGGCGCTGGCCTGGCTCTCCGTGCTGGCTGGCACCGGCAAGTCTGTCGAGGAACTGTTGGTAGACCACTGGAAGAAGTTTGGCAGGAACTATTTTACAAGGTTTGTTTTGTAGTATTATTTCTGGTGTGTGGCTTGAAAAAAATGGCTTCACAAAAGGGTGTGATAATAAATAGTTTAAAATAGTTTCCATTATAAAATCAGCTTATAAGATCAAAAATGCCTGTGATCAATCGGCGGCCTGTCTCACACCATATATATTTATAAATTTGTAACACTGGAAACTGGAAATAATGATAAAAATTAATAAGGTTACCAAAACAAGCTTTTGTCATTATTATTATAATTTACACATTTATTAAATCAAATGTTAACGTTTATTCTTTCGTCAATTTCAGGTACGACTACGAGGAGTGCCCCAGCGACTCCTGTAATGAGATGATGCAGGAATTGGAGAAGAAGATGACGTCCCCGGGCTTCGTGGGCTCCTCCCAAACCAGCGGGGACAGGAGCTACACTGTGGCCGAGGCCGATAACTTCTCCTACATGGACCCCGTCGACCAAAGTGTTGCCATGAAACAGGTGCGAATAGTTTATATATGTTAATATAAGGTGGGTTATCTGTCCGTTTGTCTAAAAATATTAAAAAAAAATGTAATAAATAGCATCTATGTAATATCTTTTTATAAATATTTAATAGTGCTATTAAAAATTCAAATCCTCAAAACATTTCTTAGATGTTGTAATGATTTCCAGACAACCAACCTAAAGCTGAACTTATGACATCCACTTATATTTATATAATGTCCTGAAATATAAAAAGTCAGGTAAACATATTGTTTGTCTGTAATCAGGGTCTGCGCATCGTGTTCTCTGACGGGTCGCGCGTGGTGTACCGACTCAGCGGGACCGGCAGCTCGGGGGCCACCGTCAGGTCAGTGTTCAGTGTGCCACTTGATGGCACTGGAGCATTATTGTTGATTTTTTTTGGATAGGCAAATGGGAAGACGAGCCACCCGTCAACAAGTCGTCAGTTTCGCCCATGAATATCAACAAGTTTACCTAACTAGTCCAGGTAACTTATTCACATGCTGCCTATCCTGAGACGTAATATGATGTCTCGGCGCCAGCGATTATGTACAACCTGTCAACCCCGGACACGTCCAACACGGCAAAGCTGTTTGTCAGAAATAAGCAGGATGGTGGTAGCCATGCAAACGGGAGCCTCATAACAATATTATATGTCACTGTGATGTGGTATCTATAAGTACTATTCGTTCCCCAGACTGTACATTGACTCGTATGAGGCGAACGACGTGCTAGGGGACGCGCAGGAGATGCTGCGGCCGCTGGTGGGGGTGGCACTGCAGCTTGCTCAGCTACCGCGGTACACCGGCCGGGATGCGCCCACTGTCATCACGTAATACCACGTATTGTGTACCATCAGGGGCAGGTGTGATGTGGAGAATGTGGAATATAACATCAACTGTAGATATAATAGCTGCACCACGTGGAGGCATAAACATCATGCTGTATATCATTTAGACTTGTAACATTATGGTGTATATCGTGTAGACTTATAACATCATGCTGTATATCGTGTAGACTTATAACATCATGCTGTATAACATGTAGACATATATCATCATGATGTATATCGTGTAGACTTTTAACATCATGCTGTATAACATGTAGACATATATCATCATGCTGTATATCGTTTAGACTTATAACATTATGGTGTATATCGTGTAGACTTATAACATCATGCTGTATATCGTGTAGACTTTATAACATCATGCTTTATAGTATGTAGAAATAAAACAATGTGCTGTATAATATCACATTATAAATTATAAACATCACACTTTGTCAAGCTTTAAGATTTATCATGGTTTTGTGCAATCATTAAAATAGTCATATTTATGTTGTATATAACGCAGACTACTTTATTGTATATAAGAAAAAATATACAATGCTCACATATACCTCTGTTTAATGAAGTCTGAATATAAAGTCCAGTGCAACAAAAATATTAAATAGGTCCTAAGATCAAAGTTTTGAAATAAAAGGTGAAAAAGTATATATTTGTACCTTATATTCCATTGTCATATAATTATACAGGATAACTTACCAAGTCTGAAGTAAAAATAAATATATAAATATGTATATATCAACGTACATAATATAAATATAAAATGTGTGTTGCTATATATTTATTTCTTCTGTAAAAGATCGTTTTAAAATTGGGAATTAGGGTTAGTTAGTGTAAGTTTAACATGATCAAAATTTTTAAACATTTTTAAAAAGAAAGTATACTTGTTAAATGTTTTACTTATTGTAAGAGATTTATTGTCAAGAGATTTTATTGTTATATTGTGAAAATAAAAATACCTGTTTTTTGAGATATTGTTTTATTGACTAGATTACACATAATAAGTGGCAAAGACATTGTAAGTAGCTAAGGATATTTTTATTTCTGTCCATGAAACTTAACATAACTTTTTCTTATATTTTGTGGTAAGGAGATTGCACTATCTGACGGACGATATAATATTTCGTCTATAAATTTTACTTAAGTCTAGTTAATTACATTACATTATAAAGCTTACCTAAGTCTCTATATAAATTATTTATTGACTTTGGTCTTGTTATAGTTTCATAGGTGGTTTATTAATCAAGTATAAATTTGAACATGGTCTTTCAAAATACTTGTTTTTGTAAACCCATACACACCCCTTGATGAATCCATAATTATATTAAGCCCAACACTATTAAATTGTTACTCATATCCGTATAATATAGTATAATATACCGGGTGTATTTGGAACGCTTGCGAAAACGAAGAGTTATGATAGTGTTGGCATAGCCTGACGTGATACAAGTGAAAAATACGGGTTTTTTTATTTGCCTTTTTTTTTTGTATAATTCGGTTTAGTAAACATAATTTTACAGGAATTTGATGATAATGCTTTAAAATAATGATTATTTGAAAAAAAGTAATGTAATAAACTTAACTTAAATAAACGGCTAGCGGACTGAATCAGCTGATAGCGTTCGCCGCATGCACGAGGTGAAAGAACTCCCGCACCGCGCGCGTCTTCAGCGCGATTTATCGCTTTAGTCGTTCATCATTTTAGTTTTTACCAATACATTGCGGGTTTGCAAAATACACAAGTCCTAAAATTTTCTTTAAAAAACGTTTCTGAGATAAATGGTTATATGCATTATATAGTATATAAATGGTCTATTATTAGGGTTTAATCTTCGCAAGCGTTCCAAATACACCCGGTATATTATATAGGGAGGGAGGCCTATGTTCAGCAGTGGACGGAAAGAGGCTGATGATGATGATGATATTATATAGTTCAACATCCCTTCACTAGCGGATCCAATGGGACTCTAGCTCCTACATGGGCAAATCATCATCAGCCTTTATTCGTTCAATGCTGAACCAACCTAGGTTCCTTCAATGAACGCAAAGACGGCCGATCCAAGGGCATCCACTCCACTCGCATCCAACACGGACGGGCCTGCACGGAGACAACTACCTACCCAAACGCGGCCTCCACTCTTGAATCTTATTGGCCCATCGGCCATCCGTTCTCCTGAGTGTGTGACCAGTCTACTGCCATCGCTTGATATCGCTAACTTTAGTTCTGTGGCGTATGTCTTTCGATCCTATCTGCCAAAGAAACCCCCAGCATAGCACGTTGAACTACGGCATTATATTATATTTTTTTTTTAAATTTAACCAATATTCCGGATCCGCTAGTATTTACCTAAGGAATTTCATGTTCCCGTGATTGTATATAGCGTGTTATGTGATTGTATAGCACGCTTTATGGATTGTATACCACGCATTACGAGATTGAATATTGCGTTATTTTCCCATATAAGTTGCTATTGTATAAAGAACTGCATGAGGAGGTTGACGGCGCCCAGCAACACGATAGCGCAGTGCGCGACCGCCGCGGGAGTCGTCAGCCGGCCGCGCAGCTGCAGCGAGCGCATGTGCAGCAGCGCCGGCAGCGCGAACACGTGCACCAGCCCGCTCGCCGCGCCCGTGTACCTGCCGTATACAAATAACAAAATGGTTTCACACCAGTCACTGCTCTGTCGGTACTTCTTTTGTATTCGGCATTACCGATGCCAGGAGGCCGTGTGGTCGATGACTTCATGGTTGGCGGGGGGCGACCCAA
This sequence comes from Helleia helle, assembly GCA_963853865.1. Lineage (NCBI taxonomy): Eukaryota > Metazoa > Arthropoda > Insecta > Lepidoptera > Lycaenidae > Helleia > Helleia helle. The sequence goes on along the minus strand of OY971432.1, from coordinate 16,532,637 downwards.
GCAAACAAATAATAAACCATAAGTGAGCCAAATCGGCTCACAATAATCCGACGAAGCATTAGGGCCTTTTGGCCGTTAGCATAGATCATTCCGAAAAAAAAAACTATTAGTGAGGCCTTTACATAGGACACGGGATTGTAGCACCCATTCGACATCATACAAAGACACGCTAAAGATTTGTACCTGATGATGGTACCGATGCTGGGACAGAAGCAGGCGACCAGTACGCACAGCACCACGATGACCACGTTGATGGAGACCACCGTGCATGGGCTGCTCTTGACCGGCAGCAGCATTATGGCCTCCGAGCGCAGCATGAACGCCACCAGCGGAAACACGGTGATCACCTATTAATAGGTGATTCACATATTGTTTTTAATGTTTACGCAAATTTCACTCATTATAATTAAACTAGCGACGATGGTCTAGTGGGTATGCGCCCGGCTTCTAGAGGGAGAGGTCCGGGTTCGATTCTGAGCCCTGTGATGCCTTGAAATGGGTTATTCTTAATTTCTACATGCACATGAACATGAGCCCATCGCTTGCTCACCGGTGATGGAAACATCGTTGATCGTGAGGAAACCTGCATGCCAGATGAGATTAAAAGTTTAAAAGGTGTTAGAAGTTCACCAACCCGCATTGGTCCAGCGCATCAGGTGAACTATGGCCCAACATCCTCCTCGCCTGATTTCGAGGGGACCCGTGTCCAACAATGACATATAAGGGTGGATAGTATTTATATTATTATTTTAACTAAACAACTTTTACCTACGTATTTTAACGCGGTTTCGTAAAGTATCCGAAACGACGGCCTTTTAATTTTTTTTTCCGATTTTTTCCGATTTAAATCCGAAAAACGTTTTATTTTATCTAATAGGTAATTTACACTTTAGTTTTATTTATATAGGTGTGCCTAATATAGTAAATGGCTGTCGGAGTGATACTACCATCGAGCATATAACCGGAATAAAGCGGTAAAGTTGTGTTTTGTATGAAAATAAATTCCGCCAAACTTGTGTTGCGACGCTGCGCTCTGATTGGCCGACTGATGGCCATTGATGGATGATTGGCCGATTGGATGTACATACAGATCACTGGTTGGTTGAATTGCTATTTTGTCAGTGACAAATCACTGACCTGTTTCGTAATTTTCCATTACTACTCTTTTCCACTATTAGCAGAATGTAGTAAGTAATATGGTATTAATAAATGATATCTAGATATTAGTACTAACTTGAAATAGAAGGACTGCCCTTGCCACCGCTGTCATCGTGTCGTGCATTTCAAAATTGTTTAACAGATTCTGAAAATCAATAAGAAGTATTATTAATTACCGGTGAAAGGGATACGCCTTCTACTTGGGTATATAACATTGTAGAATCGAAGTAGCTTACAGGCTAGCGCAGGCAGCTAGAACATCCCCACATGGTTCAAGCCTTAAGAAGAGGGGACAAAAGAGCAGGGCTAACAAGGGGCGAGAATGGAAACCTCACCCCATTGCACTGTCCCGACGTTGGGAAGGGTTTTTCTGTGGTGCGGGACAACCGTCAAGGTGCCCTGTTGCTCAACAGATTCGGGGCACCTCACCAAAAGCGGTAATAGTGGCACTCGCCGGGTTTTAGTGGGCAGAGCTGCGTCCACCTTGCCATTTTTCGAGCGCAGCGAGTCCCACATACCCGCCTGGGGAGTCCCCCTTCGAACGGTGGATGCCTAAGGTTTCTCGGCGCAAAAGGAAAAAAAGGCAGCTAGCAAAATGAAAAAGTACCAAGTGTTTTTTAGCCTTTCTCTCGCCCTTATGGAATGGTCAAGCTGTTAAGATTTTCAAACATAGTAACACTATCATACATCACAAATTATTGCAGTTTCTTCCGAGTTTAGATTTAAAGTTATTGTACTTGAGTGGAGGACCTGACTCACTCTGCTGGGATCCTAAGCGCGTGTCCCGTATGTTAATCTATACATACAGATAAATAAAATTGGAGTGTCTGTTTGTAATATTAAAATAACCACTTTTTACTAAATGCATATGGATGTATACGGATATGGTACATATACCAAAATAGCCTTTATTACAATTTTTGTCTGTCTGTCTGTTTGTAAATCCGGCTAATCTCTGAAACGGCTGGGCCGATTTTGATAGCTGAGATTTTAGTTAACGCGGGCGAAGCTACGGGCAACAGCATTTAACATATTATATGTACTTACATCTTCTATACAAGACTTGGCGAGCGGGAAGCAGATGTAGAAGATGGTGCCGACCAGCGTGTACGTCGCCGTCACCAGCACGAACGCTATCGTCAGGTCTCGACCCTGGAATTAGGAATAGCAATTAAAAGAAGCATATTAATAAAGAAATTGTATCATTAAATATTACGTTCACTTGTCCCTGTTGGATAATACAAAGAGAGAACAGCCAGACAGACAGTGTAATTACTGGCACCTTGTCTCAGGATAGACAACACATGAATGGGTTGCATTTTTTTTCTTTAACGCCGGGAAATGCTCTGAGGCATCCCGCGGGGGTGTGGGTCTCCCCACGCGGGTATGTGAGACTCGCTGCGCCCGACAGCTGGTAAGTGAACGCCGCTCTATCCACTAAAACCCGGCGAGTGCCACCAATGCCGCCTTTGGTGAGGTGCCCCGGATCTAGTAAACAAACAGGGCACCTCGACGGCTAGTCAGTCCCGCAAGGGACCGACGCCACCTCCACTGAGGGGTTGTCCCGCACCACAGAACAACCCCTCCCAACGTCGGGACAGTACAATGGGGTGAGGTTCCCATCCTCACCCCTTGCCCCCTGCTCTTCTGTCCCCTCTTCTTATAAGAGGGTTACTGTATAAGAGGGTTGCTAATTGGGCCCCCTCGGCCCAATTAGCTTCGCCCAAGGTGTAGCGGCTCACGCTAGGTTACTGAGCCCCACCACCACGACAAGGCCTGAACCATGGTGGGGATGAATGAGTTGCCTGGGCTCGTTCTAGGTAAACTGGTTTATGTTCATGGGCGACGTTGAGCACTTACCATCAGGTGGCACGTCTGCCAGTTTGCCTATCCAACTAACATAAAAAACAATATATTTTGCTCTTCAGCAAATGCACAAAATATTGCACAATTTTGGTTTACATTCGGATGAATATTGAATAGATGATACATTGACGAGGAACAATTAGGGTCAAAAGACTATCAGACTATTTCCTGAAATGTCACAAACCATTTCGATGCCATATTTGTATTATAACTAGCGCGGTATCTGCGTGTTGCTGACGTGGAAAAAAAATATTTTTTATTTATCTCTAGGGATAAAGGAACTGTACGGTCCCCGTACATTCACATTCAAGTAAAATGTAAACTCATCAATTCCTTTGTCAAGCATTGTACAAAAGTAAAAAAGTCAGTTCGCGAATAAGCATCATACACACAGCGCGTTACTCATTTTAATAATAAGCAATAAATAGTGGTGTCTTAATAAACTTTATACATTGAACTATTTTATTAATCCTCCCAAGCAAATATTCTCCAGGTGTTCGGTCTCGGACTGTACAGGAACATTAGGAAAAGTTACTTTTCATTGGTTTTCTAATCTAAAGAATAACAATCTAACAACAGTTAGAATCGCTCACGTTTTTCTCCTGACGCGCGTTGTTGCTCATGATGGTGATGATGATGTTGTGAATGTAGAAGGACAGCGCCAGCATCCCGCTGAGCACTGCCGCGTCCTTGCCCAGCCGCAGCGGGGGCAGCGGGCCCAGGTTGACGCCCCACACCGCGCCCTTCACCACCACGAATGCCACCAAATAAAGCGCGGAGAGCGTGCCTGCAGATCAGACTATTATTAGGAGCTACTCTCCTAGCAGCAGAGCCCCTACAAGTAATCGGAATGTACTTATGACATATACACATATTTAAGAGGTAGTGCCATGCTCAAAAAAATCTGCCCAATTCCGCTGCAAAGCATTCCAGCGGAATTGGGAAGCGCGTCCAAACAAACAAGCAAACTCTTCAGCTTTATAATATTAGTATAGATTGCCAGATCTAAACTTTCTAAGACGTATAATTTAGTATTTATCAGTTATAGTAGCAATATCCTTGGCAGAATACATAAGTTTGACCCGTATGCTACTTATATTGAAAAGACTTACCCAAAGAATTGAATCTCGTGAAGAACGATACATTGGTGAAGTTGAGTAACGGGAAGACGAAGAATGCGACGTAAATGGGCACGGTGGTGTGCAGCCCCCAGTACGGAGACGGGTCGAGGGTGGGCAGCACCGCCCCCGGTTCGTCCTGATTCGGGCAGAGCAGGGAGGTGTTGTAAGTTGTGGCGTTCGCTGAGTTTATATCTGTGGAAAGTAGAGAGGTTCGCTGAGTTTATATTTGTAGAAAGTAGAGAGGTTCGCCGAGTTTATATTTGTGGAATGTAGAGAGGTTCGCTGAGTTTATATTTGTGGAAAGTAGAGAGCCTATGTTCGCTGAGTTTATGTTTGTGGCAAGTAGAGAGGTTCGCCGAGTTTATATTTGTGGAAAGTAGAGAGGTTCGCTGAGTTTATATTTGTGGAAAGTAGAGAGCCTTGGTTCGCTGAGTTTATATTTGTGGAAAGTAGGGAGGTTCGCCGAGTTTATATTTGTGGAAAGTAGAGAGGTCCGCTGAGTTTATATTTGTGGAAAGTAGAGAGGTTCGCCGAGTTTATATTTGTGGAAAGTAGAGAGCCTAGGTTCGCTGAGTTTATATTTGTGGAAAGTAGAGAGGTTCGCCGAGTTTATATTTGTGGAAAGTAGAGAGGTTCGCTGAGTTTATATTTGTGGAAAGTAGAGAGGTTCGCCGATTTTATATTTGTGGAAAGTAGAGAGGTTCGCTGAGTTTATATTTGTGGAAAGTAGAGAGGTTCGCCGATTTTATATTTGTGGAAAGTAGAGAGGTTCGCTGAGTTTATACTTGTGGAAAGTAGAGAGGTTCGCTGAGTTTATATTTGTGGAAAGTAGAGAGGTTCGCTGAGTTTATATTTGTGGATATCAGAGACGTTCACTGAGTTTATATCTGTGGAAAGTAAAGAGGTTTGTTGAGTTTATATTTGTGGAAAGTAGAGAGGTTCACTGAGTTTATATCTGTGGAAAGTAAAGAGGTTTGTTGAGTTTATATTTGTGGAAAGTAGAGAGGTTCACTGAGTTTATATCTGTGAAAAGTAGAGAGGTTCACTAAGTTTATATCTGTGAAAAGTATAGAGGTTCACTGAGTTTATATCTGTGGAAAGTAGAGAGGATAGTTGAGTTCCCAGTTGCTTACCCCCCGGAGCACCACAGTTACCAGTTTCCACCCGGGTCCTAGTGGTATGCGTAAAAAGCGTTTTCCCCGCAAAAAGGCCGCTAACTACATAGTTACCAATGATAATTATAATAAGATAAAAGTTATGCTTTACCAATTAAGTTGTTCAGCGTGTAGTACATGAAGTTAGCGATGAGCACCCAGTAGACCGCGCAAGCCCCGCCCAGCACCAGCAGACTAAACACGTGCGCCAGCGCCGCCGCCCGCCCGCCCAGCAGCGCGCGGCACAACGCCGGCACCTCGCACGTGCTGTTGCCTGAAGATCACATCAAATTATTTTAATGAAACAAAATTGTACAAATTTTATGACGTTTTGTTAAATTAATGACGTGCATCTTCTACTGCATCTACCACCGGGAGTGTTCTGAGGAATTGTTCAGGTAATATACCTGCAGCAGAATTCCAAATTTCACCCACACCACCTCGATGTCCGGGAATCCATAATAACTCAATTTTTACGTCATTTCCCGCCTTCCACGACCACTATAGAACCAGCTGCCAGTCAATATCTGAAAGGCCGGCAACGCACCTGCTAATCCTCTGGTGTAGCGGGTGTCTGTGGATATCGCTTCTCACTTACCGTCAGGTGAATCGACTGTCCGTTTGTCCCCTCTTTTTCGCGTCTGTCACGTGCGGCTTTACCGTAAATGCCGTGACGCTGTCATGTCGTAGATTTTTTTTCTTTAACGCCGGGAAATGCTCTGAGGCACCCTGCGGGAGAGTGGGTCTCCCCACGCGGGTATATGGGACTCGCTACGCCCGAGAGCTGGTAAGTGGACGCAGCTCTACCCTCTAAAACCCGGCGAGTGGATCTAATAAGCAAACAGGGCACCTCGACGGCTAGTCAGTCCCTCTGGGGACCGACGCCACCTCCACAGAGGGGTTGACCCGCCTCATAGAATAACCCCTCCCAACGTCGGGACAGTACAATGAGGTGAGGTTCTCGTCTTCGCTCTTTTGTCTTAGTAAAAGTATAATTAAGTTTCTTCACTACTATTAGGTATATCCTCTAATACATGCTAATATCTACAATATTTCCTTAACGTTGGGGTGAGTCTCACCGTGTCGCCTGTTGAGCTCGATGAGCAGGTAGGCGGTGTAGAGACACAGCGCGGCCATGCCAGCCAGCAACAGCAGCGCCGCGGGCAGCCCGGCCCGCTCGATGCCCCACGCGATCGTCAGCAATGACGACCCCATTATCGTGTTCCATACTGAAAAACTGGAAATTAACCCATATTTTATTAATCCCTGATCCCATTGCTTAATATGGTAAAACAGATTTTATTCAATAAATCTCAATGGTCCATCTACACTCTACAGTCTACAGGAATCCGCGGACGGTGCAGGACCGGGTGTTGTGGAGACCCTTGGGGGAGGCCCACAGAACATTATTATTATTTCTGTGGGGAGGCCTATGGCTAGCAGTGGAATTGTTTTGACTGAATGATTAAATGAAAGAGGTAGTGCCAAGCTGCTATACAGCCGAATTGGCCCGGCACGACCGGGGTTGTGCCTCTCGCTCACATAACACCGGCGTAAAGTGACAGTTATGCTATCGCTATTCGTGCGGTTTGCGAGTTTCCGGTGGCCCATTGGGGGAATAGGAAAAGGAGGGTATAATTTTTGGTTGTGTAAGATATGTATGAGCGTCGGTAGTCACCATAAGGCTCCAACTGCTCGGTTGCCTCCTGCCACATTAAAAAAAATGAATGAATGCACGATCTGAAGGGGGAAATGGCTAATTTATGTGATTTCCTCTTTATCATATTAGGGATTACATGAAATAGTACTTGCAAATATATTTTTTTAGTTTATTACTTTATACTTTATACTTAGGTAGGTAAAAAAATGAGCCTAGCTCGTTATGCCAAATTAAATTGGGACAAAAATATTCGAAATAATCTTGATACCGTTATGTGTCTTATCGTTATAACTTTGAAATCGCATACCTAACCGATTACATTTTACTTTGTGATTTTACACACTATTTACGCTGGCGATGCAGCTTCGCTATTTCAGCAATAACAGCTAGTTTTTTTTAAATACGCGAATTTCTTTATCAAATATTATTTTTTTACGAAATCGAAATTGATTTATTAAGATTTAATTTCTTACGTTTAAGGATAGGACACTTAATACAACCATGGTTATAGGTTAAGTTGCTGGCGCCTGGCAGTAGAAGTTAGTATCTCTTCTATACATTTTTACATATTGTTTTCTAACGTACATAGTGACAAGCGAGCTTTGTTTGGTTCCGTCAGTCCTGTTCTTCTCGCTGGTTCCTTTCAGAGTACTCATAATGTCGCTCCCTAATATGTCAGCCGGTGCCTGGAAATGAACGAAAAGAAAATATGAAAAAATGTATCGAGTATTGCTTGTATATCCTACTATTGCTTGTATATCCTACTAATCTCCCCACCATGGTTCAAGCCTTGACGTGGCGGTGGGACTCAGTAGCCTAAGGTGAACCCAGCACCTTCGGTAAAGCCAAGTGAACCGAGGGGGCTGCTCTTTGTACGCGTTCTATTAGAAGAGGGGATAAAAGAGTAAGAGGGGACAAGGGGCGAGGATGGGAACCTCACCCCATTGCACAAGTGGTGCGGGACAACCACTCTGTGGAGGTGGCGTCAGTCCCTTGAGGGACTGACTAGCCGTCAAGCTGCCCTGTTTGCTCATTGGCGGCATCGCCGGGTTTTGGTGGGAAGACCTTACCATCTTTCGAGCGCAGCCAGTCCTACTATTGCTACTAGTAGACAAGTAGACAACGAAGAGTTTAGTTTAGTTAGATATAGAATATTAAAGAATGAGAATATGTAAGTCCTGAAGTATAAGATAGACTGAAGTCGAGTCGAGCTGCGTGACAATTTGGACCGACATGTGCTCATATTATGCTGGTCTAGACGACGAGAGAAAATATTCGAATATTCGAGGAATATTCAAAATACCGACTTTTGAGTCTTCCCTGAATTTTTTATTTCTCATATAAATAAGAGCCAAGAGTAAATATGATATTAGGAGTATAAAACATCTATACTACTATTATAAAGCTGCAGAGTTTGTTTGTTTGAACGCGCTAATCTCAGGAACTACTGGTCCGATTTGAAAAATTCTTTCAGTGTTAGACAGCCCATTTATCGAGGAAGGCTATATAACATTACGCTGTCACTAATAGGAGTTAAGTAAGTTAACGCGGGCGAAGCTGCGTCCAACAGCTAGTTGCATGCAAAGAGCTCTGTATAACGCAAATAATAGCTTTTGTCTGAAGGCCGAAACCACAGATTTGGTCTGTGGTATCAGCAACCAGTCCAGTCCTTTCGAAGTTCCACAATCAACTATCTTTTCGCTGATCTACCAGATTGCCTATCTCTATATTTCTACCAGGATAACGATTATCATCAGACGCGACGCCATCTTACAGATAGCTTTGGGATCAAGGCGTCAGCGGGCGCCGAGATAACACCCACGTCATTTTTAATTGACCATTATAAAAAACACAAGTGTAACACACGCTGAGGGTTCCGTAATGAACAAAAAAGAAGACCATTATTGTAAACTATCCGGAACCTATATAAAAAACTTAATAAACCGCGATAAATTCCGTAAAAGTTGAATGAAAGAAAACCAACTTCAAGTTACATCGACAAGTAATAAAATAAGACAAATTATCAACGCAATCGAAGTAAATAAAAATACGCATTAGCCCTCGTTCAGACACGCCGACAACTGCGCGGTTTCAGAATCGCGTGGGAACCGCGCGGGTCTTATTTATATGTAGATTTTTTGGACTTGTTCAGACACGCGGGAACCGCACGATTACATGTCAAATTTGAATTTAGAGTTCTGTTCCCATACCTTAGTTTTCTATTGTAAATGTATTTCTATGTAACAAAAACTCATGGTAGAGGTAAGGGTAACATCTATCAAATATGTAACTCATAGTAGAGGTAGTATGGTATAGTTTTCTATTCGTGTTGCGTTTTTACGTTAACTACTATAGTTATGTCATGTGCGTTTGTAAAAAAATCTCATGGTAGAGGTACAGAAACCGCGGTTGTCGCCGTTATTTTTTATGTTAGTTGGATAGTCAAACTGGCAAACGTACCACCTGAAGGTAAGTGGTCGATGTCGCCCATGAACATAAACTAGTATACCTGGAACAAGCCCAGGCAACTCATTTATGTGTTGCCTATCTTGAGACATAAGATGTAAAGTCTCGGTGCCAGTAATTACACTGCCTGTCTTACCCTTCTCTCCGAAACACAGCAAAGCTGTTTCACGGGAGAAACAAGCAAGATGGTGGTACCCATGCAGCCGGGAGCGCGGCACAGCGCTTCCCTCCCACCGGCTGTGTCCAAACGACGCCTTACAGAGGATAATTAATAAAACACCGGTCAGATCTATATAAATGGGACTACATCGAAAGAACCAGCATTCAAATTGAAAAAGAATTGTCCAAATCTGTTCACCTAGAATAAAGTTCCGAGGTTAAACAGTTAACACACATAAAAAATTGGCGAATTGAATACCTCCTCTTTTTTTTTTTTTGAAATAGGTTTAACAAATTACCGGTTCTAAGATTTCTTTCTTTAACCAAGCTATGAGTATATTATAAATTATTGTTTACAGAAAACCGACTGACAACGAACATCCTATAGTTTTTCGTTTTATAATTTTAAGTGACGGAACTCTAAAATGTTAATAGTGGTCCAGATTACGGGGGCTACCAAAAATCGTACGATAAATTTATTATCTCGCAATATTAGCTAGCTGTTCCCGCGGTTTCACCCGCCCCTAAATCGAATAAAAATATACTTTCCTTTATAATAAATAGTCTAAAAAATCCTTCCTTAACCTCGTTCAAAAACATTTTCAAATTTGAATCAAACAAAGTATTCAGCTTCTTAGAAAGAGGCCGGGATTTTTATGTATATTGCATCCTTGTTTATCGCATAATAAATTGTATGAGTAAGAGCAGAATACGAATAGTATTCGCTGCAGCATAAATTGTAAACTAAAGGAATCCGTCTACTACTTGCCGAAATTGACAAAACATTTATGAGTGAAAAGCGGGACGCTTGCCGCTTGAGGGGATGTAGATTAATATTAGGTATAGCTTACCAGAAATATATAAACCCTGCGTCGTGACGCCACTGTGTCTTTTTACGTCAAAACATAGTATCGGCTATACAGAAATTAGTTGCGAAATTTTCCGCAATATGGCGACGGTTTTTAATTTTCTGGTCAGGCTATACCTACTAAGTAGTATTTAGTATTGGAGAGAGCACTGATATTGACCGCTGACTGACTACTGAGTCTGAGATATCTTAGTTTTTCGCAATGAAATTGGAAACGTTGACATACCTAATACTGAAGCAATTATTATTAATTATTATTGAACATAGTATGAGCTTAGTGCACAATCCAATTATTGAAAGCTCGTTGACGACTTAACAGTTTTTTAACCTGTTGACTATTGACGAAAAACAGTTACGTTAAATTAATTTGAAAATTTCCGTTAGGGAAAAGAAAGGCAACCCATCTGCATAACTTTTGGTTGTGCGGATGCTCTATGGGCGTCGGTAGTCACCATAACGCTCCGACTGCTCGGTTGCCTCCCTATGACATAAAAAATCACCAAAACAATTAGGCGCATGACAGTGACCGCCGTGGAGTATTACAATTAAATTATATACCTACATACTGTACTGGTACTGGTACTTACTGTAATTAAAACATCCCAACCATTCACAGGGACTGCCAATTGAAGTGAAAACAAAACAATTAAATTCAAATACCTATAATACAGGCTGAAAATATTATGACAACCCATACAATTTAAACGGCGCACAAAATGGCCGTATGACATAATTTAGAAGCAACACAACTTACAAAACAAATATTGCATAATCTTATATAAATAAATCAAACGTCAAACTGCGTCTCCAGTGGCTCGCGTGCGGTGTCGCGAGTCCACGTCATATAAACGTCAAACTGCGTCTCCAGCGTTTCGTGTGCGGTGTCGTGAGTTCAGAGATCTTATCTCATCTAAAAAGATGTTCCCACTTCAATAATTTTATAATAATGTATTCTTTTTATATTATAAAAATAATAAGGGAAAAATAAGTCATACAATGACATTATAAGTGAAGTAAGTTTCTTCTTTCTGAACCTCTGCTAAAATCGCAAACTAGAATTCTTCTTTCTGAACCTCTCTAAAATCGCAAACTAGAATTTTGGTTATTTAAAAGAGTGTTACTTCAACATTGATATTCGTTGTTATTGTTTCCCCAATCCTTGAAAGGTCATTTACATGAGATAAGGGCTGTCGCAAAATTATGTGATAAACAACGAAGTACATACCAGAAGTAGTGACACAAAACTTTCACAAGAACACCCACAAGTGTTGTCATTTTAAGATCTTCCTAATTCAAGGAATTCCTAAAATCTTTTTTTTGAAGTGACACTTCTTTGCGCGCATGAGGGTAATTTTTTTACGGATGAAACGTCACGAAAATAAGCAACGTTTTTGCCCAAGAAGAGGGAGAGAGTGAGAAAGGGTGAACGTAGCATGAAGGACATAGCCATGGAGTGATAGTAGGGAGCAAACGAGCGAGAAAGATCGAAAGAGAGAGTGAAATAGAGAGAACGTGGCATCGCAAGTCTCGGAAATTTAAAGCTTTAGTATAAATATAAACGACATCTAAAAATTAGTTTGCCAAATAAGTTTCACTTCTGACATGTGTACTTTGTACGCACGCACTTTTTTAAAAGCAGGGGAAATCTTTAAAAGATGCCTGGTTTCTGGAAATAAAGGTTATGTAGGACTTTTACTACTAAAACCCGTGCGATGGCCTTCATCAGCACAGTAGAGGCTGTGGGTATTCAAATGAAACCACATGCGCTGCCCCTCTCGGAGCTACGCTCCGCTGCGGCGTAAGCTTGTCTCTGGTGGCTTTTTTGCCCTCCTAACCTCCTCACATATGCACCTGATAGCAGTCCAAGACCGTCCTCCTTCAGGTCGCTTTGGACGTACGTCACGACAAGAGAGACATTTCAAGAATCCTATTAATCTTTCACTTACTGATATTATAAAGGCGAAAGTTTGTAAGTTTGGATGTATGTTGTTCTTTCACGGCAAAACGGCTGAACTGATTGGGCTGAAAGTTGAAATGTTAATGGCTTATACCTTACATTAGGACATAGGCTATAAAAATAATCATCATCAATCCGGATACGGTTGTAAATCTATCATATGTATCAGCTTCCGTAAAACTCGAAAATAGAAGCATTCCATTAAAAATGTTGACAACATAAGTAATCAATATCATAATGGTATCTACATACATTTAATCAATTCAATCAATTTTTTAAAGCTCTGTAAATCGGATAAATTCGTCCAAACAGCCCATTCGCCGTCCACTTGAGGTTATCTCGGAGAAGGGTCTGATGAGTTACAGTCCGTCAAGGGTTATCTCGGGACAGGCGACACGCGACACGCGACAGAGACTATTAATAGGCGTCCCTGAGAATCTGTGCAAACGGTCATATGATTTCCTCCTATTTTAGAATCTAAGCATATACAATCATAAACATACCATTAAATATTGGAAATCTTCCTAACATGAGAGAATAAGGGTGTTTGGCCCTCATTCTGGGGTGAAAACTGAAGTCAGTTGAAGAAAGTTGCTTCAAATGTTAGGCTAAACTATGTGCCTACAGGTCCCCACCAAGGTTCAAGCCTTGTCGTGGCGGTCGAGCTCTGTAGCTTAAGGCGAACCCGGCACCTTGGGCGAAGCAAATTGAGCTGAGGGAGCTGCTATTTGCACCCCTGTTATAAGAAGAGGGGACAAAAGATAAGGGGCGAGGATGGGAACCTCACCCAATTGCACTGTACCAACGTTGGGAGTGGTTGTTCTGTGGTATGGGATGACCCCTCTTTGTTCAATAGATCCGAGATACCTCACCAAAGGCGGCATTGGTGGCACTCGCCGGGTTTTAGCGGTAGAGCTGCGGGCATCTTTCGGGCGCAGGGATCCCACATACCCGCCTAGGGAGTCCGGGGGGACTGCTAATGCTGCTAATGCTCTGAGGAAGTTTGGAAGGGGTCCCCAACGGGAGCCTCAGAGCATTTCCCAGCGTTAAAAAATGTGCCTATAGCATTGAATTATATTAGTACGTAGTACCTAGTGGCCTATATGTGAAAATGATCTATTGATTTATCCATATTATGTACACTAAGTTGGATGCAAAAGCAATAATAATATCAATAAGCGTGAGAAGACTGTAACTCATACCTACTTATCACCTAATCTCTCCCACAGAAAGGCTTTCTTGTAATTGGATAAGCATAACCAAAATTGGCCATTATATTGTATTGCGTACTTGTAGGTCGTACGTCATGGTGATAAAAATGTATGTTTTGACAAGCTTTATCACAACCTTGTATAATCTCTCAACAATGTTTCTGAGGCGTAGTTTTGAACTTACATCTACTAATACAAGGTAATGAAAATAGCCGAAGATTGAGGGTTTTATTTCTTTTGGAGCTTACTGTCGAATTTAAAAAATATAATTTTTATTTCCATTTGATGCTCAATTAGGTAATGTATTACCAGGTGGATTGTAAAGTTAGCGAACTGGACATTTAAAAAAAACTTTAGTTTCTTTTCTGCCGCCATTTTGAACAATCATTATTCAATTGTTAGCTCACGGATTTTCAATTTGTAATCCTGTTTAGATTTAATTTCCTGAACAATTTAAATACGTGTGTACAGCACAGATTGTCAATAATAGAGAAATTGGAACCAAGTGCTGTAATCTATACATACAGATAAATAAAATTGGAGTGTCTGTTTGTAATATTAAAATAACCGCTTTTTACTAAATGCATATGGATGTATACACGGTACCTATACCAAAATAGCATTTTTTTACAATTTTTGTCTGTCTGTCTGTCTGTTTGTTCCGGCTAATCTTGGAAACGGCTAGGCTGATTTAGACGGGACTTTCACTGGACGATAGCTTATGTTATAGGGAGTAACTTAGGCTATAAAAATAATCATCATCAATCCGGGTACGGCTATAAATCTAAGTTAACACGGGCGAAGCTGCGGGCAACAGCTAGTTAAATGTATGTTTTAAAAACGCTAAACAACAAAGGAAATCTATGATGATATGCAAACGACATTGGAGAATCTGCCCTGTCTTATACCACTGTGAAAAAATGGATTGCAGAATTTAAACGTGGACGAGAGAACATCGAAGATGACCCTCGCTCCGGTCGGCCAATGACGTCTACGACCGTAGAAAACATCGGCAAAGTGTGTGATCTCATATTGAAAGACCGTCGAATGACTATCAGAGACAGGAACCTCATGTAACGAATGCAAAACATCATTTATCAATGAACTCGGCTTTTCTAAGGTTTTCGTAAGATGGGTCCCCAGTTCGCTTTCTGAAGAGCAGAAGCGAGTTCGACTGTCGATTTCTCGCGACAGTTTAGAGAGGTTAAAGGCTGATCCATAAGGTTTTCTCGTTAGATTCGTGGCAGTGGATAAATTCTGGGTTCACCACTATACTCCAGAGACGAATAAACAATCAAAACAATGGAAAACATTAAGGTAATCCAACTCCAAAGAATGCAAAGGCAATTTTGTCGGCTGACATAGTGATGGCGTCAGTTTTTTGGGATGCTTAAACTCATCTTAAACTCATGTTGTCCCTCTTTTTTCTTTGAATCTGACACGTCGTAGCATGAGTTTAAGTACGTCTTAAATTTGAGATTCTATTGAGTATTTGGGGGTAAGGGTGTCATTATAGTGGACTACCTCCCGAAAGGTGAGACAATATACTCAGCGTAGTATTGCACCATTTTTCGTATTTGTAATTAATTTTTCATCGCGACGTTATCACTTAAAACTAAACGTAACCGGCTTTACAGGTAACCAATTATTTTTGTTTTTTTTATTTATCTTCCAATTTATTTTTGACAAGTTTCAAATTGTATACGCATAAGTTTAATTAAAAGGACTTACTGTTACGTCTGAATTATGGTTTATGGCCTTGTACCCGTTCGATATAACTTGGTTGTAGAGGAGGGGACTGTTCTCTCGGTCTATTACTCTGCAACTCATGTGGCTCCTGGTATCCGGACTCCTGTCTGTGCTGAAACAAAATAATAAATACAAATAGTATTTTGGTCTCTTTTGAATGAATAAATGAATGAATGAATGAATGAATGAATGAATCTAAAACTTTCCAAAATATTATAACGCGACGTCTTGAATGGTTCTTTAAAATAATAGTCTTTTTTCTAAGAATACAGTGGGATTTAGAAGATCACAGTCATGCCTCGACAATCTTGTACGATTAGTTTCACAAATTCAAATAGGTTTCACCAATAATCAAAAGACGTTAGGATGTTTTGTTGATATAGACAATGCGTGTGATAATCTAAATATATTGGATGTGGTATCTAAACTTGATGAGATGGGGGGGGGGGCTTCTATTTGTAAATATATATGGGAATACTTAAAAGAGAGACATTTAGCTGTGGCACAAGCAGGGAATAATGTTTCGATTACAAGATGGACATGCAAAGGTTTGGCCCAGGGAAACCATGTCTCCAATATTGTTTAACGTGGTTACTAGTGATATTTGCAAACAAATTATAAATGTGTATGTATCCCAATATGCCGATGATTTCGTCCTCTATATCTCTGGACAAGACATTCGATTTATGACCACAACTTTTCAGGTAGCCTTAGATAATTTGACGAATTTACTGGGAGTATTGGGTCTGGAACTATCTCCCACGAAAAGTAAGATAATATGTTTATTTTCTCGAAGAAAGACATTAGTGCAGGCTGTATTAACAATGTTAGTTTGGAATCCGTTCCGGTTGTGAAATATTTAGGACTCCGGCTAGATTCGTCATTGAGATGGCACAAACAGATCAATGAAACCTGTGAAAGAAGTATGAGATTTTTAAACGTTATTAAGGTACTGGCAGGTTCGTCATGGGGAGTTCACCCATTGCATTTAAGACGACTATACATTGCAATAATTCGTAGTCGGTTAGACTATGCAAGTTTTTTGATCGACAATGACGGATGACGGATTCCATCGAATTTTCAGTGATGGTTCCAAGGATGATAATGGTACAGGGGCTGCCTTTTTTGATCCTCAATCTAATACGGGAGCAAGTTTCACATTGAACTGCAAAGTATCTATAATGGCAGCGGAATTGTATGCTATTGCGGAAGGTTTATCGTACTTGATGTCGTGCAGATATTCTAAATTATTAATACTTTGTGATTTAAAAGCGCTTTGCAGCACATGGCTCGGTGCACCTCGGGCATACGAGGTCCGCCCGAAGCATATTCCGTATTAGAATTATATTTAAGATTGAGGGAAAGCGGCAGGGCCGTTAAATTCCAATGGATTCCATCACATGTTGGTTTGATGGGAAATGAGCAAGTCGATAGATTGGCAAAAATAGGAACCCATGAAGGAATATCTGTCAGTCATCTACCCTTCTTCACAGATATATTAAGAGATGATAAAATAATTTGTAATAAAATGTGGAAGACTTACTTTGACAAAAGATCTGAAGAGAAAGGTATATGGTACCGGACGATTCAATCTGAACCACCAAGGATCCCTTGGTTCTCTAAAGTACAGATAAATAGACGATTGTTAGTAACAAGCATGCGTCTGCGATCCGGGCACATTCCAGTGAATGCGTTTGGGCATTTTATGAAAGTTATCGACACCCCGAATTGTCTGATTTGCAATATGAGGGAAGATATCTACCATGCTTTGGTGGAATGTGCTTGGGTTAGAGAAGAACGGAGAGCTTTAGAATTAGAAGCGGGACTTAGTTTAAGGGATGTTAGAATATGTAACTCGTTCTTGTCTAAACCTACATCCAAATTAGCTATTAAGTTATATCACTTGATTATTAAATGATTTAAGTTAAGATCCTAGTTATAATTAAGATGCTATGAATTTGTAAATCTATGGGGCTGACATAATCGCTGCGCGAATAAAGTCTTTTGTTTGTTGGGTTGACCCGCACCACAGGACAACCCCTCCCAACGTCCCAACGTCAGGACAGTACAATGGAGTGAGGTTCCCATCCTCGCCCCTAGTCCCCCTGATCTTTTGTCCCCTCTTCGTAAGAGAGGGGTACAAAGACCAGCTCCTTCAGCTCAATTAGCCCAAGGTGCTGGGCTCACCTTAGGCTACTGAGCCCCACCACCCCGAGTCTCCCGTGACACTGATTATCGAAACAGAAATAATAAATTGCGATTAAATCTGCAAAAAGCAGAATCATTATAAAGAGTGAATTTCGCCAAATATTTTTTCGCACTTTTGGGCATAAAGTATTTTTTCTATTTTTTTGCGTATACCTATAATAAACAGTAGAAACAACACGTCAATAAAACTTACTGTTCGTTTTGTTTGTCATCTTCACAATCCGATAGGTCCGAGCCGCCGCTACCAAATAACCTGTGAACAATTACCTGGTTACTTGTCATATACATACATACATAATACAACTTACAAGGGCTCATCCCGGGAACAGTATATGTTCTTAATTCTTGTACTTTCCGGATATACTTTCTGAAATTACATCCCGGGAAAGTGTATGTTCCATACCTTGGACTATTTTAACGAATCATCAATATCATCCTTCTTTTTGCAGGATCGGCTCGATCGGTATTTTTTTATGTATGTACATCGATTTCTCGGTCTATTCTCGGAAAAAAAAATCGGTCCACGATTTTCAAAATTAATTTTTTGTTTGAAAGGATATACTTGCCAAATGGTCCCATGATAAGGAAACCAGGGTCTAATGATGGCATCCCTGAGAAATCAAGAGGAACTTAACTTAGGAAAATCGTATGAGCGACTAGTGCGCTTAATATTTTTTTTATTAAGCTTTTTAAAGCACTACAATTTAATGAAGGTCTTAAGTCGATCTGATGCTGGAGCTGAAAGACAGTCGACGGAACTCCTCGACGATTTACTTCAGTAACCTTGTGTTTGGGCTTGATTAATTTGTATTGATGAGAACTTTACACTTAGATGGGTTGTGACTATGATTGGGGGTCTGATGATGAAGACGAAGGGCAGTTAAGGGAACCCCAAAATATATTACAGTAGCTACCTTGTGATTGGACTTAATTAATTTATACTAATGAGAACTTTGCATCCATATCGGTGATACGTGCCATTACAAGACTGATGATGGAGATCATAGACAGTCGAGGGAGCTCCTCGACGATTTACAGCTTTTGTTGGGCTTACTTCATACGGTTCAATATGCCAAAATGACGAAGGTGACGTATTTGTTGCTGTACCTATTTAACTTAGCTGACACCGACTCCAAAAGTAACAATAATGACGTGGTAAACGCAAAATTGTACATTAGTAGAAGTTCAAGATTAGTTGTAGGCACAAAAATAAAGAAACGTTATTATATACGTATTTATAATACACAATATAATATATATATACGTATTTTATAACTTTTTAATTATTTTATTTTTTGAAGTCGGTTATAATTTTTAAATGAACACTTAGCCCAAGACTTATATAAAAGAGTTATGTGCTTAAGAAACCTTCAACGATTACATCATGAATGACTAAATAATACATATTTAAAGGTTTTGTTTAGAGTCAAAAGTGAGTTCAGTTCAAGTAAACAAATGACACATTCTTTGGAAAAGACCAGCGCAAATAAATAAGATAATGTTTGTACGTTGGGAGAGAATCCCCTTGAACTCGGCTGGAGCAAGATCAGTTTGTATCGTTCAAGATTTCTCAGTAAATCGTATTTATCTATATATTCATATATTCGTATCGAAATAGACTAGAAACTCAAGTTACTGGTGGAAACATATATTTTGTCTCCCCGTGGTCATGGCGATTGGAACATTGCCGAAATATCGGGACCTCAATAAAACTATAAACGTGCCTGAAACAATATCTATAATATATTTAAATATTTTTTGAGTTTCTAAAAGATTTACTTCCTTGGTTTAGTTTTTAAGTTATTGTTTTGTTCTGTTATATTTATAAAGAAGCGAGGAAAAAATTGATTCACTTGGTGAGTGTTCTCTGACAACCATAGACACACACACACACACACAAATGCAACCTCTGGAGAGTTTTTCGAAAATTTTTGGACTTCTTATTTTAATTTTTCTTTTTTATAAATATTTGGTTCGCATATTGTTTTCCGATGTTTACGAAAATTTCACTAATTATAATGAAACAATTTTTACAAATTTTATCGCGGTTTATTAAGATTTTTACAAGCCCGACGTTTGGAATACTTTACACTTTTTTTTTTTTTTTTTTGTTCTGCAGCGGAAATTTGCAGACCAAACCATAACTAGGGCCGGGGTGAGTTTTAAACCTAGCCGTGTGTGGGGTTCGCACTTGGAGATGCGTTACCCACTAAAACCGCTGCAAGTGCCCTCAGCCGCCTTTTATGAGAGTCCCGGATCATGCAGGCAACGCATACTTTACACTTTACAGCAACCATGGTTATGTGTTTCATTATAATATTTTGCAACTTTTTATCAATCTTAATTCACTTACTCATTCACAATTATTAATCCTATAGATTAAGCCGTCGTTATTCTCATCACAATCCAGGCATTAAATAAACGTAATTTACAAGATGATGCGTCTCTCGGAATCTAGTGGGGGTAAATTATAATATTAATATGTAATTTTAATGACTATTAAATAAACGTAATTTACAAGATGATGCGTCTCTCGGAATCTAGTGGGGGTAAATTATAATATTAATATGTAATTTTAATGACTATTAAATAAACGTAATTTACAAGATGATGCGTCTCTCGGAATCTAGTGGGGGTAAATTATAATATTAATATGTAATTTTAATGACTATTAAATAAACGTAATTTACAAGATGATGCGTCTCTCGGAATCTAGTGGGGGTAAATTATAATATTAATATGTAATTTTAATGACTATTTTTAATCTAAAATTTCTTGAATCAGTCATCTCATTAAAAATCAAGAGGGCTCGAAATTTCGATTGAGGAAATCACAAAAATATAGTATTTGGCACTGTCGGAGGTCAAATCGTTCGTGAAAATAATGACGAATGAGGATGTCTTCAAGTGACCCTCAGGTCATTTATGAGATCTCGCTAATGATGACAAGGTCGGGTTGCTTTCTTAAAAGTACTATGTTTTGCACTCGGATTTTTGTGTATCAGGTGTGTAGATAGGTACATTAGGTTTAAATATGCAAGTGGGTTACTATTTACATGTTACGATACATTATTACACATAGCACTGACATAGAACGTATTTATACCTAGCCTAGGGATTTGGATCCTTAGGATTTAAAATAGGATGCGACATGTAAGCCTCCCACCCTAAGCACCCACCCTTACATGTCGCCTTTTCTTTCTAAAATCCCCGATTCTTCCCTTTAATAGTTATTTAAAAAATTAAAAATCATCAATTATTTTTTTGTGTATCTCCTGCTCAGATATCCCCTGACACATAAGAAATATTATTATTATTAAACATCAAATGTCACCTATATTTTTTTTAATATTTAAAAAATAATGGCGTCACCCCATTATTGATTCGTAACCCCCATTTTGAGCCGATTCTAGCCATTGACTCCTAAACATATTTAAATACCACTAAAAAAGAAGTTGCCACCTTCTAGAAGGTTTAAATTAAAATCAACGCATGTAGGTACGGATGACATTTCCTTTTGGCACAGTCTATGAGGTCATTATCAAAAATATTTGAATATCCTTCACCTATTAAGCAAGGTTTTCCTGATTTTATTACTTTTTTCCTTTAATTTATGCGACCAGATATGTGATCACTGATCAGTCGTATATTATAAGCAGATTTTTTTGTTTTTAGGTATAATGTAAGTACATGTAAAAGTATTTTAGTAAGACAATATTATTCTATTATCAATTAAATTACACGAAGTTTGACTACCCCAAAAATAATTCTAACCCCCAAATACTCAACCGAATCTCAAATTTAAGACGTACTTAAACTCGTGTTGTCCCTCTTTTTTTCTTTGAATCTGACACGTCGTAGCATGAGTTTAAGTACCTACGTCTTAAATTTGAGATTCGTTTGAGTATTTGGGGGTAAGTCAACAGAATATAAGTCAATGAAGTCAACCTACTATAATACAGGATTAGCCTCGATACTAAAATGTGTCTTTATCGCAAAAATTAAGTTATGTATAATGAAACACTTTTTTACGGATTTTATCGCGGTTTATTAAGATTTTTACAAGCCCGACGTTTCGGATACTTTACAGCAACCATGGTCACGGGAGGACTGAGGTGTCATACGTCCTAATGTTACAAAGTTATTCGAAACTACCCTATGATAGATCAATATTTTGGTTAGTCCTATCTACGCAGAAAGTGCTAACTGCATCTTTAATCTGTGACATATTATGCTTGGATTTTGATTTGATAATATTAATAATGGGATCCCAAGCAGGTGGTAAGAGCCAGCCATCTTCTCTATTGAAATTAGGATGTTTTTTTAATTTCAATAGCCTCACGGATCATCCTTGGTTGGAATCGGTGTTCTTTTGCGAGGACTTGTGGTTTATCAAATCTGATATAATGACGACCTTTGTCAAGACTATGTTCACAGATGGCAGACTTAGTGTAGCGACGGTGTTTTAAATCAGCTATATGTTCTTTGACGCGAGTTTTAATAGATCTTTTTTTTTGGCCTATATAAGACACCTCAGTCCTCCCGTGACCATGGTTGCTGTAAAGTATCCGAAACGTCGGGCTTGTAAAAATCTTAATAAACCGCGATAAAATCCGTAAAAAAGTGTTTCATTATAATGAGTGAAATTCGCGTAAACATTAGAAAACAATATTAAGTTATGTACTTAATTTTTTAGTACGGATGTGGACAAAACTTGAATAATTTTATTGGTGAAGTAATTTAGGTCTAAAAATAATTGTGATTGTACGAAAACCAGCGTACCATATACTAGCTTAAACTAGACTATTGATTTTATAAGTATTATTTTAAATATATTTTGAGTACTTATGTATGTTACAGTTAGCTTGAATACTTTAAAAATCTGCGGTGTTTATAATTAACAGAATATTTTAATTATTTTTTTTAATTTTTTTTTTATTTTGAATCGTTTTTTAATATTTAAATATAAAAACAAAAATTTAACGTACCCGTAACTGTCCGTAGATCTAAACGAACTAGCAGCGGACTCGTTCTCGCTATTTCGTTTAGAATTCCTTTTCACCCTCATTTTTGCACAATATACTTATAATTTGAATAAGTTAAATAAAAATAACAGCACAGTTCCGTTCGACGCGATAATTAACATTAAAATAACAGGCGAGTTGTCGCACAGATAAATCAATTTAAATGAACTCTATATTTTTACGTAATGCGATAAAATAAGATACATCTTGATCTCTAAGTATAATACTAATGTTATTACTAGGAGATAATTGTGGTAGATAATAATATTTTATTTCAATTGACATTATATACTTAGATAATAACTCATTTCAAAGTTTTTTGTTACAGAAAATCAACATACCTACTTACCTACACTCACACGTGAACTAAAAGGGTCCTTTTACTAGTATGGCTAAAGGAGAAGTAATATTTGAAAAGTGAAAGCGACGTTAAGCTCTTGAGATCCTATTGCTTATATTATGAGTAAATAAATCAATCATATTATAGGGATAATTTTGTCTGAATTATAAAACTATTTTTAGCCTTGCTTTCAAATTTTATGATACTCTCACAAATATTAACTTTTTATTATACTTGATAAAAGCTCTAAGTATGTATAACTTGATCGTAAATTTTTACATAATATATAAATTCCATAGTTTTAAAATCTTATTCACATTTTAAAATATGTAGTTAAATATGCAGAAAGTATATAGAGTTCTTTTGAGGTGTAAAATACATTTTATATTCATAAATGGAGTTAAGTAACAACCAAAAATTGACCGCTTATCTAAAAAAATTGTAATCAAATGAAAACATAGGTATTCAATAATGTTAATGACCTCGTAATAGTAGTTACCTCTAAAACCCGACAGAATATTGTGTAAAGAATATTTGCTGTGGATCAGAGTTCGTCTTAGCGTTCATTGAAAGAGAACTATATCCAGCAACGGACGAAAAAAGGGTGATAATGATGATAACAAATATGTGTGTTTCGAGTTGTTTATCTAAACCACCAACTAATATATAAACTTACAAATATATTAAACAAGAAATACGACAAAGATATTTTATGGAGTGATGGCTCATGGCTGGCTTGCTAGAGATAAAACAAACAGGACAGAGCTTGATCTGAAATCACCGTTTTACTAACTAGGTCATTCACGCCAAATTTTATTAATTTTCGTACACGATGACAGAATTTACTTCAAGGATGAATAAAGATATAAGTTTCTGTTTACTAGGTTATAAGAATAAACTAATATTTGTATTTTGTACGTATATCGTAGCGTATCCTCCAAAAAAACCATAGAAAACGTGAGAGCCGTCGAACTAGGAAAATCATGTGGAGTACCGCCTTCACCTTATGGGCAACAGCTATGTGTGTCGTTCAGTGTACTTTCTTTTCTTTAACACCAGGAAATTCTCTGAGGCATCCCGCGGGGAGGGGGTCTCCTCAGGCGGGTATGCTTTAAATGGGTATGCTAAAACCCGGCGAGTGCCACCAATGCCGCCTTTGGTGAGGTGCCCCGGATCTATTCAGCAAACAGGGCACTTGTTCAGTGTACTGCTGTTACTTGTTCCAGTAGTATATTTGATACTTTGTATCGAACAAGCATAGAAAATATCCATACATCATTCTCTTCCTTTTCTTTTCAAAAGGACTCTATTGTTGTGTGCGCAGGCCCCCAGAATAGCCTAACAGACAGCCCTGATCATGTACATAAGTTTTCTGGAAATTTTGAGATGAACCCAAATACACATGAGCTTGACGTTAGGTGTATCGTGGTGTATCTCATGGTGACTGTGAAACGGGAACACCATCAGACTCCGAAAAGACTTCGTAGCATAAAAATTGTGGAATATGAGGGTTTCGCGCTTCAGCGTTACTTAATGAAGGTCCAGCGAACGTCGACGCGCTCATGATGATATCTCACACTTCAAGCCACGTGAGGTGTGATTGTGTTATCACTAGTACTACGTAATACAAATTAATATATAGAAGACATTTAAGACTTTTTACATTTTATTCAGTGACGTTGGATTTACCAAAATAAACTAAGTACATAAATCTATACAGATAAATAATATTGGAGTGTCTGTATGTAATATCAAAATAACCGCTTTTTATTGAGTGCATATGGGTGTATACACGGGACATAAACCAAAATAGCCTTATTTACAATGTTTGTCTGTCTGTCTGTTTGCTCCGGCTAATCTCTAAAACGGCTGGGCCGATTTTGATGAGACTTTCACTGGCAGATAGCTGATATTTTAAGGAGTAACTTAGGCTATAAAAATAATCATCAGCAATCCGTATACGGATGCAAATCTAACTTAACGCGGCCGAAGCTGCGAATTATTTTTATAGCCTAAGTTACTCCTTAAAACATCAGCTACCTGTCAGTGAAAGTCCCGTCAAAATCGGCCCAGCCGTTTCCGATATTAGCCGGAACAAACAGACAGACAGACAAAAATTAAAAAAATGCTATTTTGGTATATGTACCGTGTATATATCCATATGCATTTAGTATAAAGCGGTTATTTTAATATTACAAACAGACACTCCAAATTTATTTATCTCCCCACCATGGTTCAGGCCTTGTCGTGGCGGTGGGGCTCAGTAGCTAGGGTGAGCCCACCACCTTGGGCGTAGCCAATTGAGCCGAATGGGCTCTTTGTACCCCTCTTATAAGAAGAGGGGACAAAAGAGCAGGGGGCAAGGGGTGAGGATGGGAACCTCACCCCATTGTACTGTCCCGACGTAGGGAGGGGTTGTTCTGTGGTGCTGGACAACCCCTCTGTGGAGGTGGCGTCGGTCCCTTGCGGGGCTGGCTAGCCGTCGAGGTGCCCTGTTAGCTTAACAGATCCGGGGCACCTCACCAAGGCGGCACTGGTGGCACTCGCCGGGTTTTAGTGGGTAGAGCTGCGTCCATTTACCATCTTTCGGGCGCAGCGAGTCCCACATACCCACCTGGGGAGCCCCACTCCCCAGGCGGGATGCCTCAGAGCATTTCCCTTCGTAAAAGAAAAAAAAATCTGTATAGATTAATTATAAAATTATAAAAACCATCATCATCAGTATGGCATCTATGTTAAACTGTTGAACTGCACGTGGTTCGGGGCTCCTCAAAGGAAAACAAGGAGGGTTTGAGTTCCTACACACCGAAAAACTTTCAAACTATCAACATGCTTGGATATGCAGGTTTCCTTTGGAAGTTTATATTATAAATATTTTCTAATCCACTCCTCAACCATCAAACTGAATGAAGACGAAGAACATTCTTTAATCAATTATGTAGTGCCATGCTGCTTTAAGCTGAATTGGGCCGGCACGACCAGGGTGCAACCTCTCGCTCACATAATACTGGCGTAAAGTGACAGCTATGCTGTCGTGTTTAGTGCGGTTTGTGAGTTTCCGGTGGCCCATGGGTGAGGATGGGGTAAAGGAGGGCAACGCATATGTGCACACTCTTGTGCGGATGCTTATGGGTGTCGGTAGTTACCTAAGCTTCCGACTGCTCATTTGCCCCCCTATGAAATAAAAAAATCAAATCAATTCAGAATAATTTGTTGTCAAAATAAAAAATAAAAATGAATGACGTAATAAAAAAAATTAGAGGTCGTTGCTACGTCTGTTATTGTCATTGAACATGTTACATACTCTCATGAGTTGTATACACATGTTTGTAAATAACACTTATAAAAGTAATTTCTAAAGCCTCCTCTACACATAGACAGATTGGTCTGCACAATATGTTATCGGTGGACGCATCCGCCGACTTTAGATAGGGTGATTTGCTCGTCTGTGGTAGGTATTTAACGTCGGCAGATTCATCCGCCACTAATACGTTTACTGTCGGTTTTTTGTGGTACAGATCAAATTTTTTCAGTGCCATCGTTGCGCGTCTATCCAGTTGTCATAACACGTCATAACACGTCTGAAATCTGATACTGAAGACGTATCAGTTTTATTTAGCTTGTCCGGTTTATTGGGTCAAATTTAATACATACTTAAAATAATACTTAAAAGTAGGTGCCTTTTTGACGTGACAACGTCTTAAATTAGGTTGCGGCTGGGAGTCACTTATGAAAAAGTGTAACGCTCGGTAACGTTACGATGAGTCACCGAAACGATGTCACGTAAAATCTTCGCCCGTAAAACCGACTTTACAGGCAACCATTTTTTACGTTGGTAACCTTATGCACACCACCAGGCCCGGGAGGGCCCGGTGTTTACGATATTTCTCCTTTCTGCTATTGGACAGGGTCATGGGAACGCCAGGCATACAACATATGACCCCAGTACCTACTATATAAACAAATGGCTGCGCCAGCTACGGTTTCAATATCCATTTTGCATGCGTACGTTACTTGTTGAGTTTATCGAGAACCAACACAGACTGATCGCAGATCGACCTACAGAGTACAGACGTATCATCACGTGTGGTCGGCTCGTGGTGAATGGTGATCCATCTGCGAATGCATTTGCCGACATTTGCCAACGTGAAGAGGAGCCATAAGACCTAGGTCACGCATATTCTTGACGTGACTACAATTTATAGGTTTTAAAGGCATTTATTAACCTTTGCAAGGATGATGATAGGGTCAGCACTATTTCATCATGCTTTGACTTTGTCATATTCATTGATTTATAGATTAGATATATATAAAATCAAATAAGAAAAAGTTTTTTACATAAACGGTTTTATTCAAATAGATTTTTTTATCAATGGCACTGTTTTCAACTAGTCAACTATCAAGCCTTTTATTTGATATACGAAAATATTTATAAAATGGGTAAAATTGCAAAATTATTAAATTTGACCCAAACCTTAGATTTAGGGTTTAGTAGAAAAAAATCTAAATCTATGACCCATTAAAAAAAAACAAACAGGGCAAGCTAAATAAAACAGGAAATACTTATAGCAGGAAAATACAAAAAATTGGTTAAGATGATTTTCGTTAGTGTCTAAAATATTTTAATAGGGATGTTGATATTTTTCAGAAATGTTTTTAAATCATTTATAAATATCTAATGGAGGCCAAAATATTATTAACTTTTGCTTAAATACGTCTAATGCCTATAAAATCTTGCATTTTATAATGCATTTTAAATTTCGCTTCAAAACGCTAACACTTGTCACGTGACATCATATGTTGTTAAACATCGTAAAAGTGATAAAATGATTCTAGTTGTCGTTAATAAAAATGGCTTCTATGTTTTATAATTGTTGTACGGTGCCTATGTGTGTGTACACATAGGCACACACGTACACTGTCAAAACGCCTGAAAATTAGTTTTTACAATATGTACTGCGTACGGAAAATGGTGTATAAAAGTATGTCAATATTCTTCCGCTTCCGCTAAATAGGAACAGGTGACGTCATTTCCGTTTGTTTTCACGTGACCTATTTTAAATTTTGTTACATTTTATTTATAAAATATTAATTTAATCAAATAAAAATAAGGGAAAATATTGTATTTTTTTAGAATTCTATCATAGAAACTACCAATTAAGGCGGGCCTTTCCCGATAAACGCCATTTTGAATTATGTTTTATTTAGAAACTAAGCCGATTTAAGTTTTGACAAAAATATATGTTATTTAACACTTCATCATCATAATATTTCGGTTATTCGATACATGATTACTTATATTTTGCTGCATTAAAAAAAATTGCAAAGATAGGTCAAAATTGAGATGAAAATACAATTTTATTTAAGTAATATCAGGTTCTGTACAATAAAAATTATACCATAATAAACCTTGTAGAAAACTTCGTCGTTGCCACTTGCTAATCACTTAGCATCAGGTTAAAAGAACTGGCTGTTCGCCCTCTCTTATAAAAAAACGGCCCTGGTCATATAATAAAGAGGTAATGTTTGTGAGGTCTGATGTAGGGAATCCTGGTCGTATTTGTTGCTGTACATTACCTACCTACCTACCTTGGCAGACACCGACTCCAAAAGTAACTATAATGACGTGGTAAACGCAAAGTTTGTACATTAGTAGAAGATTAAGTTGATTATATGTTGTAAGCACAAACATTAAAGAAACTGTTATTTTATTACTTTTTAGTTTAGTATTTTTGAAGTCGGTTTTAATTTTTTGTAAAATGTTTTTATCTTTCTGTAAAATTGGCAGTGGCAGATGGCAGTGTCAATGTATAGTTGCAGCAAAATTTACTGTTTTATTTATTTTATTAGTATTTTTTTTCTTTAACGCCGGGAAATGCTCTGAGGCATCGCGCGAGGGATTGGGTCTTTGATTGGGATGTGGGACTCGCTGCGCCCGAAAGCTAGTAAGGTGGACGCAGCTCTACCCACTAAAACCCAGCGAGTGCCGCCAATTCCGACTTTGGTGAGGTACCCCGGGATCTAATGAGGAAACAGGGCACCTCGAGGGCTAGTCAGTCCCTCAAGGGACCGACGCCACCTCCACAGAGGGGCTGTCTCGCACCACAGAACAACCCCTCCCAAGGTTGGGACAGTACAATGGCAGGGCCGGATCGTGAATTTGTGGGGCCCTGGGCTAATACTCTTTCAGGGGCCCACAACATTAGCCAATTCATTACCATTTTATCAAAAAAGGCAATTAAATGCTGTTTTCTATAGTGATGTAGGTAATAGGTATACGGTATAAGAAAAAATAGGACAATAAGAAACTTTATTTAATAAACCCCTGGTATGGGACAATACCAGGGGTTCGTAATCTCGTTCCTGTCGGAGGAGAGACGCCGAGAAGGAGGAGGTCTCGGACGATGACGAGGCTGAAAGAGAGGAGAGCTGGCGGAGGTGCCTAAGAATGTGGGTGCTCCGCGAGTGGAAGGAGGGGCTGGAGGAGCCAAGTGCGGGCCATCACACGGTGCTGGTCGTCGGTCCAATCCTGGAGCAGTGGGTTGACTGGCGGCACGGCGTAATCACCTTCCACTTTCTCCTTCTGCGAGGAAGTAATGTCCCAAAAGGAGGCCGGCGAGCGGTTGACAGAGGAGGCTGCCAACGAGGTCTCCTCCCGCGGGCGACGAACCGGGGTGTTTAAGAGGCGCTATTTAATGCGCCTCCATTATCGCACGACGAGGAGAACATCACCGGGTTTTAGTGGGTAGAGCTGCGTCCACCTTACCATCTTTCGGGCGCAGCGAGTCCCACATTCCTGCCAGGGGAATTCACCTCCCCCGCGGGATGAGTAAGAGCATCTCCCAGCGAGAAAAAAAGGCAACCTGCGGCTCCTTCGATGTGAAGTTGTGGCTCTAGTTCCATACATATTATTTAATATTTTATTAAGAAAACCTTTAAAAACTTGCAATGGATGTAAGAGTACAATATCTACCTGAGACCGGAAAGAGGAGTCAGAGAAATAAAAAAATCAATATATTTTTTTTACTTCATAATATCGATCGTCTATTATTTCCAACGGGGGCCCTTTGTATCCACGGGGCCCTGGGCTGCAGCCCAAAAAGCCCATAGGTAGATCCGGCCCTGTACAATGGGGTAAGGTAAGGGAAGGGTACAAAGAGTAGCTCCCTCGGCTCAATTTTCTTCGCCCAAGGTGCTGGGTGCACCTTAGGCTACTGAGCCCCACCGCCAAGACAGGGCTTGAACCATGGTGGGGTTTCTTTGGTCCTCTGCTTTTAAAGAACTAAATTGTATAAGTAGGTACTCCCTGATATTCTTTTTTTATATTTTCCGCATTTGTCGCATGAGTTCAGGAATCGTTTTATTGGATATCGTATAGTAAAATTCTAGGTCTGATAATAAAACACTGACGATGAGGGGATTCTGCCGATAGGTAGATAATCTTTAGAAGCTATTTATCGAAGCAAAAGGCTGTAATATTCTTAGTCTAATCGCTCTGCATCTTCTACCGCATCTAACACGGGGATTGTTCGGACTAATACCTGCAGCAGAATTCCACTACTGGACATCGGGTAAAAGCTCCAAATTTCACCCTCACCATCTCGATGTTCGAAAATCCACAACTAGATTTTTACGGCATGCCTCCCTCGCATGACGAATATATGGAATCAGCTGCCACTTACGGTGTTTCCGAACCGACTTAGGGACCTTCATGAAAAGAGCATACTTATATTTGAAAGGCCGGCAACACACCTGCTAACCCTCTGGTGAAGCAGGTGTCAGTGGATGATACACTATAAATGTTGGTTGCGCTTCTATTTTGGCGACTTCTTTAATTTGCCATAGGCAAAAAAAAAAAAAAAAAAAAACTACTGAACACACCACATATTTTATACAGGATTTCTTCAATTGATGTTATGCTTACAATCAACTACCGATAAAAATAGGGAAAGTAAAACAAAAACAAGTAATTAAACATTTATTTACAAAGGAACAAAAATAAGTATTCATCATTCTTATCGCTAACACATAATTTAGAAAGTTTTAATTCCCAAGTTTTTCTCAAACTGTTAGTACTTCTTTGGCGGATATCTAACCAAAACAAGCCGGGTTAAAAACTACATACTTTTCTAATTATAAATAAAACAACTTCCTTAACATTATGTTTCATACAAAATATAAATTATAATATCAAACTAATTGACATTATAAAATTTCAAAGAAATTATGAAAGACCAGCTTGTAAACTGTTTCGGATATGCAGTTCTTTTTTAACTAATAAGTTACAAGAAAATCACAAAGGAAGAACTATACTTTGAGACTAGTTTATTAACTTATTACATTTTTATTTTTTTAAGGCAAATATAGATATATATATATATATATATATATATTTTATATAGGTATTATTTTCCATGGTTCTTATCACCTTTAGACATTGCAGCTAATGTAAGATCTTGAGGGAGCTTAAGAGAAAATCATTGATAAATATTCCAGTTGTTTTTTTTTTTTATTTTAATCTTTGAACAATAATAATAAATAATAAAATAACATAATATGTAATTTTATATAATATTCAGATTAAGCTTTTTTAAAGCAACATCACTTCTAGGAACGGCAGATCTGTGTAAAGTTATAGTTTCTTTGTTCACGAGTCGACCGATGCAATGCTTGTTTGATTTGATAAAAAATATTTTAAGATTACCCACTATTTAATAGTTGTAATTGTTAGTTATTGCTAGTATAATATTTGTGTATTGTTAAGGTGTAAGTAGCATGTTCGCATATATGTTATTATGTTAGGATTAATTGCTATGTAAATTTCTCATTTTAAGTGAATTTTGTAATTCTTTATGAGAATAAATTTCTTTAAACCGAACATCCACAGACACCCGCTACAACAGAGGAGTAACAGGTGTGTTACCAGCCTTTAAAACAAACAATATAGAAAACCACTCCGAATTAAGAAAATAACAATTAATTAATGGGAAACCAAAAAGAGCGCAACGCATGCTCCTTTATTTCCCGTTGTTTAATAAACATTATATTTAATTATTCTTGGGTTATATTAAATTAATTGTTTAATTTTTTTTACATTTAAAATAAGTGTTGTAAGCCACTTGAGGGAACATGTTGGAAAGTTACTATTAACATCAATTTAAGTACTTACTTAAGTTCCCTTAAAATATTCCTATCTTGACCTGCTACATTAATGATAGCCAATGATTGACAATTGATAAGTATAGCCGTTATTTATTATGGACAAAAGCATTAAAGAGATAAAGATCTATATTAATCTAAATATTAAAACCCATTTTTCTCATACATGCTTTGTGTTCTTCAATTAAGGGCCCACAGTTTTCTTCCCCATTCTCAATTATACTGAAACAAATGAATGAAATGTAAATAATAAAAAATATAGTAGATCATATATGATATATTCGATAAAATTGGTCCAGCACAATGTCCGGCCAGGTTTATTTTCTTATTAACATAAAGTTACTATAAATGTACAGATAACATATTTAAGAATTTTATTTATACTATTTAACCCCACATGCTACCTTTTAGCATCCCCAATCCAGGTATAAAAACCACAGTCTTTTTTTAAATGAACAATAAAAAAATATGTTTTAAAATCTGCAGTGATTATATACCATGTTAAATAAATTATCGCGATATAAAGTGCTTAGTTTAAAATAAACAACAGGCTACTGTTATATAACTTACAAAATTGTCCCAATATGTTAAGTATATTACACAATATTATGTGAACAAAATTTAAGGACATAACCTTACCAGGCATCTCTGGTTCTCTTAGTTTCGGGGCACGCACAGCATGGTTTCAGTTTAGGTTTCTCTGCGTTTGTCGGCGCCGGAGGTTCTGGTACTTTCACTTCCACTGATTTAGCACTAGCATTACCCATTTTATAAGGTATACTTATAAATATTAAATATTCCCACTTCCCAGGCGTAAAATATTCGCTGAAGTGTTGTCAATTGGTCAATGTCAAATTTAAAAAATATATTATTATTTTCATTTAAAGGCATTAGCTACTAGGCTATTAGCCATACAAAATACAATATTCAGTCTGTAATACGGAGAAATGGCGGGAAACCCCAAGGAGCGTGGCTTCGCCCCTTTAGCCCCCATCAATCAACTATCACTCCCCATTACATCCACCCAAGGCAGTCCACACGCGCCCCGATGCTTCCCTCCATTTCATTTTCAAATTCAAAAATATATTTTGTTGTTGTTTTTTTGTTACTTTTGTTCCTGTTGGACGGCTAGGACCTGAGGCGATGCTGCCATGTCTGTCGTGTTAACAATATTTTCTCTGTGCTTTGGAGAAACGATGGCCTAGTGGGTATGGGCTCAGCCTCTAGAGTGAGAGCTGAGAGTTCCGGGTTCGAACCTGACCCCCCTGTGATGCCTAGAAATGGGTTTTTCTAAATTTACGTGCATCTGAACATGAGACCATCGCTTGCTCACCGGTGAAGGAAACATCGTGAGGAAACCTGCATACACAGATCAAGTTTTTAAAACAAACACTATAGAAAACCATCAGAACAGTCCTACTATAGAAAATTACTGCAGAACAGTTCTCCACGATATTCACCAACCAATCACAATATATACGCATAAGTTTTTGATGTGACAACGTCTTATAATTCGATGGAGCCGGCTGTACGAACGAAAAAACATGACGTATGCGATGACGTATTGTACCTCGCTCTGAGGAAACGTACCTAGTGATTACATTCTCTTGGCTCTGAGGCCTTCCATTTTCTTATGACGTTGTCACATTCAACTATCGTCAGTAAACCGACTTTACAGACAACCGATTTTTTTAAACAAACACTATAGTAACCGCTCCGAATGAACAAAACACAAAATAACAATTAATTAATTCATGGGAAACAAAAAAAACAAAACTGTATGCAATGACACTTCCTGCCGTCCTTATCCAAGAGAATGTAATCACTATGTTTAGTCCTTATATTTGTTGTTGTTTTAAAATTAATCCTCAATGGGGAAAGGCAAAGAACTAAAGTCTATACAACCTATTCAGAGTTCACAAAAATATTAGTTATTTGCATAAACATGTAATATAGCTACTGTCGTACAGTATATTCTAAGTCTATGGATATTTGTATGAAATTGACAATTTAAAACGAATGCTTCGTTTTAAATTAGTCATAGCCATGATCTATTCTTTTGATTTTATTTCCGAATTATAGCTTCAGATAACTTTGGGACTATTTTGGTATAATTTTCGATAGCGCGCGAAAAAATCATTGTAGTCATCGTCGTCTGCATACAAATTTATGAAAGTATGAATAGGTGTCCAATCCAACTCCAGGCGGCCGTGTGGTCGATGACTACATGGTTGGCGGGGCAACCCCCCACTAATAATAAACCATAAGTGAGCCAAATCGGCTCACACAAATCCGATGAATTTCGGAATTATATAGAATATTTGGTTTCTACAAGGAAAATAAAAATAAAACAAATATTTTTTCAAAATTATGTAATTCGAGCAAACAAAAATGATCGTGCAAAACTTCTAACTTAAACTTACTAAAAACAAAAACAAAAACGGCTGATGCATACACAGAACTCATCAACTGACTCATTCGAGTAACAATTTAATAAAACTATTAATCCATAATCACAAACCAAACTTTCGGTGGTTTTTATATCATATCATAATCAAAGTTTAAAACAATCGATTTGAATCATAAGTTCATGATTAAAAATTACATTTATGAACCTTTAAAAAGTATTTAAAAAGAAAATGAGTTGATACAATTATAATAAATAAAGGTGTTATTTAATTTAATCGCATTCTGTATGCACCAAAACGTAATGCTAAATAAACACATATACACATTCACAAAATTAGCATGTTAATACGGTTAAAATCAAAAATGCTCTTAAAATACCTAACAAAAACGAAAATCATATAAAATGTTAATCGATTAAAATTTCAGCAATGACTTGAATTATTGTCTATGGTACAAGATCTCATACATCTTAATAAAATGAAGTCACTGTGGTCTAATTCGGTTTTCGATATGCTGATTTTGTTTTGTCATTTGCCAACACTAGTCTTTTAAAAAAACATATTATTCATAATATGATATCAAAAGATACGATTGGCTATTAAAAATGTATAAAACGATAACTTGAAATAATCAAAAATTAAAACTGTTGAATTATTGTATAAAAGAAATAGTCTGGACGTTTGCGATATTCATGATGTTTGGTGGAAATAAAATGGTTAAAATCAAAAAATAAAACATGCCCCTAATAACGATACTTACACTAAATTATTCTTAACGTAGGTATATATTCGTTTACTTCAACAATCGTATTGTCTAAACTAGAGATCAAATCGTCGTAATGCATTTAGCTATAAAAATCTATAAAAAGATAACGCTTTTAAAATTTTATCATAATCAACGACCTATAAAATATTAGCAAAAATCAGTCACGATTCCCGACAATTTCTGCCCACTTTTTTATAGAGTAACACTGGATTGTCATAATTTTTCAGTCTTATTTTGATCTAGTCGAGATCGAATCGTAACTGATGTTACTGTAACTTAGTCAATTAATCAGTCTTCAACTTGAGATCCGTCCAGTGACGTTTAATATCAAGGCAATTTAAGATGAAAAAAAACACTTTAAAAATATAAAAAACAAAGGAACATACTGTAAACAGCCAAGAATTAAACGTTACCGGATTTCAAATACATGTACGCATATAAACGCTTATGAAGCTGAAAATTTCATTTTCACTAGTGTTACAATCGTATAAAGTGAAAATATTTGTTAATATTCAAGAATAGAAAGAAATAGATCGCTCGAAAAATATAAAGCTATATATTTTACAAAATTCTGTTATTACGAATATAATTAATGTAGGGTAATCCAGCCCGAATTTAGCTTAGAGCTTGTAACACAATAATACATATCGAGGCTTGTATCAAGTTTTGCACCACAGTGCAGCGAGGCATACTGATAACTATCTCTTCCATTTCATTTTCCTACATATCGTTTATCTAGCCTCTTGGTTTCTTTTACTATTCTTTAGATATGTTATGGCACTGGATTTAAAACTAAATCTAAGTAATATACGAAATGCATTCTTATACTACGTATAATATACAAGCCTCATTTCCAAACGATGTCTCCAGCGGCATAAGCGTCGTCTATATCTCGGTATAGTGCATCTACCATTTGTCCTGCGTAAGTGCTGTTGTGTTGTAGGGCGGCGAGTTGATCAGTTTCTTGCCAGTCGGTGTACCAGCACCTTTGTATGAGCTCGCTTGTTTTTGTAGCTCTGCAAAAGATGGTTTTTAGATGTTAAATGTGATTGAAATGAAAGATAAACTCTGATGACTGCCAGCATTGTCTATAACGATACTTTCCCCGCTCTAGTTTTCGTTGACTAAAGTTTAAATTGCGTGCAGCGTGAATTACCTGGATGTACCTATACATAGTCTATGCCAGTAATTTAACATTGCTCAATTACTCTGTGTTTCACAAAAAACCATAGAGAAAAGTATTCATAAATGATAAGTTATTTTTGTTAGGCAGGACCTTTGGGCAGAACTTCTATATCGTAGGTCGAAACCCATGAGAATTGAGATCTTATTACAATTGTTTAATGTTTAATACTTTTTAACTACACTAAGACAAAGTTGAAAGGTTTGTTACATTTCTTTCTTTTATTATTTATTGAATTTAAAAAGACAACTAGTTTTTTGTTAAAGATGCAAGCGTCTATGGGCACATAGCAGTGTCAATCCCTTTTTTAGGAGTTTCTCTATGCATCCTTTTGGTAAAGAAACTACAACAACCATCAGTGTATGTCCATACCAGATATGACCATGAGCATCTTCCTGCGGGCCCCGAAGGCACTGACGCCGATCTCGACCAGGTCGGCCTCGTTGAGCGACGCGAACGTCGACATGTCCAGCTCGTGCTTCTTAAATAGATCTGACAATCATAACAGTTGAACAATTATTTCGTAATTCGGAACTTCAGGTCACCGATGCGTCCTAACATGGTTGATGTACCCAATTTTAGGAGAAAATGTTCCATGACAGTTGTTAAATAAGAGCTGATGGCTTCTCACCTAAGAGATAACGAGAGAGGGAGAGAAAGAGAGAGAGAGAGAAACGGACCTCCAACGGAAACGAAAACGAAAACGGAGTTCGACCTCCAATTAGACGAAAATCTTCATGTAATAGACGTTGCTGGTATAAGAGTGATAGGGTTTTGGCTGTCTTGGCATTCATTAATAGAGGCATATTTACAGGAGTGGACATACAGACACTAGCTGGTGCCCGCGATTTCGCCTGCGTAGTATTAGATTTTGGCAATTTACACAATATCTTTATAAATTATAGCCTATCATATGCAGCCTATGTGTATCATCATGTGTAAACTATATTTATTC
The DNA here is from genome assembly GCA_963853865.1 of Helleia helle. Taxonomy (NCBI): domain Eukaryota; kingdom Metazoa; phylum Arthropoda; class Insecta; order Lepidoptera; family Lycaenidae; genus Helleia; species Helleia helle. The sequence continues at coordinate 16,495,226 of OY971432.1, read as the reverse complement.
TATATTTAACTATTGTAAAGTTTCATTGCAATATATTCCGTTTTTGTGAGAAAGAATAACTAACATCCACACATACAAACTTACGCGTTTATAATATTAGTAGGAAGTAGAAAGTTTGTCATGGTTCAAGCCTTGTCGTGGCGGTGAGGCTTAGTAACCGAAGGTGAACCTACTAAGCCCCACTTGGGCGAAATTTGTACCCCTCCTATAAGAGGGGACAAAAGAGCAGGCGGGACAAGGGGCGAGGATGGGAATCTCACCCCATTGTACTGACCGACGTTGGGAGGGGTTGTTTTGTGGTGCGGGACAACCCCTCTGTGAAGGTGGAGTTGGTCATTTGGGGGACTGACTAGCCGTCGAGGTACTTGTTTGCTCAACAGATCCGGGGCACCTCACCAAAGGCGGCATTTGTGGCACTCGCCGGGTTTTTGTGGGTAGAGCTGCGTCCACTTACCATCTTTCGCAAAAGAAAAAAAAGGAAGTAGAATAGAGGTATTTTCTGGAAGGCCTTTTTTATTAAGAACCCAAACCTAAAAATTCTAAAATGTGCACTTTTTGTGCAGTTAGAGACAACTCCCAAAATCATACCTATATACTTGTGCAGGCCGACGTCTCTCAGCAGGTCGTAGAGCTGCTGGTAACGACAGGGCTTCGCCCCCGGCGGCGAGGGTGTCGGCTCGGCGATGTTCGGACGGACTAGGTCAGATTTATTCCATCCTTTTTCGGGCTGAAAAATAATTTGAATTTTACCTTACAGTTATCTTACATTCTGGAAGGCAACGTAAATTCTTATGAGGGGACAAAAGAGAAGGGGGGGGGGGGCAAGGAGCGAGATCCTGATGTTGAGAGGGGTTGTTCTGTGGAGGTGGTGTCGGTCCCTTGAAGGCTGATTAGCCGTCGAGGTGCCCTGTTTGCGCAATAGATCCGGGGCACTTCACCAATTGGGGCATTGGTGGCACTCGCCTTGTTTTATTGGGATGCCTCAGAGCATTTCCCGGCGTTATAGAAAAAAAGGCAACGTAAATTGGGCATGACAAAACGTATCAAACGTATATATGAGTCACATTGGCCTAGCACAAAAGGCTAGTGCTGAGAAAATTCGTACATAGAAAGAATTACATTTGAGATTTGACACAAAAAAAATACACGTACATATCTGAAAAGATGTAAAAAAAGGTTAAGGTCAAAAAGGCAATCAGTTCAGCATGTGCGACCGCACTAATGGCCGACGCGCTGATTTTCAACTGAAAGAGCAGTGACATGTATCACATGGGTGACGTTGACCGCTCAGAAGACGACATCACCATGAAAATTGTGTTTTTCATTATTTTTTACGCGCATTGCAGTATTTCTGCTCTATATGAATTGACGTATGTTTGTTTTCAATTACAAAGTTTTTGTATGCGCCATTTACTAGGTCAATGACACTGCATCGTTATTATGGCGCAAAGAAACTTTTAGTATATAGCTAAAGGTAAAATCTCCCGGTTCATATCGGATACGTACCGTGGTGGTTCCCTCGTTCTGTTCGGACTTCGGGAGAGTGATAGGTCCGGGCGACGTGTGACTGAAGTAAAGGCCGCTCCACCGGGTGGTGGGCACGCGGTAGCCGCTCACGTTCTCTCGCATAGCCTGCACCATTGGTATGTTAGAAAGACTGAGATAGTCTTGTGTTTTGGAGAAAGACTGAGATAGAGTAAAGAAATTTTATAAAACTTGTTATTTATGTGGGCTCCGGAACTTACTTATATTGTTTATTTATTTATTTATTTATTGGAAAACCAACAGCGTTACAATTCGTATACATATAATCTAAAGTAATATTAACAGTAAGGCCAATAATAGGTTTCCCCTATCTAAACATCTTAGTACTGTTATTACAAACATTAGTAAACACACATTAAAATTAACTATTAGTATGTACCTATTATATTGAATTTATTACGTTTATATTGTTACGAGATTCCTAATTTACATTTTATTTTTAAAAACTCTTATTATATGATATTGTACCAGTTAAACAGTTCCAAGGAACCACCCGCGAACATAATGTGCATCCGAGACGTCAGGCATGTAAAAAAAATGCGTGCGTACAAAGAACACATGTCAGAAGTGAAACTTATTTGGCAAACTAATTTTTAAATTTCGTTTATATTTATACTAATCTAAAGCTTTAAATTTCCTAGACTTGCGATGCTACGTTCGCTCTATCTCACTCTCTCCCTCGATCTTTCTCACTCGCTTGCTCCCTACTCTCACTCCATGGCTATGTGCTTCATGCTACGTTCGCCCTTTCTCACTTCTCTCAAACGGTCTCAATCACTTTCTCCCTCTTCTTGGAAAAAACGTTTCACATTTTCGTGAGGTTTCATCGGTAAATTGTACCCTCATGCGCACAAAGAAGTTTCACTTAAAAATTAATAAAATTAGTAAAAAGAATATATCCTTACATAAATGAGTTCCAATGACCTTGAACCTTGAAACTTGGTAGAGTAAAATCACAACGGATAGCTGCTAGTATACTCCAGTTTGCGGAAAGAGGCATTGGCTTGGTCTTCTGGTGGATTTCTTTGGGACATATGGGCTACATGTGTTACTGGGGGGATGTTCTGTGTGCGCCATTGCCTATATACGTACCACCATCGAGCTAATTCTCGGAAAGACCTGGACCCCTTCTCAGACCTTCCGTCACATCTGCTTCGAATCAACTTGGATGAATCTGGACCTCAGTTACCGGTCCTCGGTTAACTATATAAACATGTGCGACGTTGACCACCAGGCTCCTACCATTGCCTCCTTCTTGCTGGTCCCTGATATACTAGTAGAGCAAGTGCGACGTTGACCATCCGGTAGCTTCTGCCAGTATTCATATATTGCTGCTCCTCTGTAAACTATATGAACATGTGCGTCGTTGAATTTATCAATAGGAGTATACCAGTTTGCCTATAGCTATTATGTTGTCCGCTTTCCCTTTCTGGTCTCTGTATGAACGTTGTGCGACGTTGACCACAAGTTGGCGTGTGTTTGCCTACCCGGAGCTAGTCCCTGGTAGTAGAAGGTGCGACGTTGACCCCAGTGCGTACCTTGTCGGCCTCAGCCCGCAGGCGGCGCAGGTCGGTCCGCGGGGACAGGCGCGCCAGGGTCTCCAGCGTCTTCTTCTCGCAGCCCACCGCGCGCCGCTCCGACAGCGGCAGCTCCGATATTATTGTCGCTATTTCTGTTACAGACAACTTACTATAGTAAGTACTAGCTGTTGCACGCAGCCTCGCCCGCGTTAGATTTACAGCCGTATACGGATTGATGATGATTATTTTTATAGCCTAAATTACTCCCTAAGTCTTAAAACATCAGTTATCTGTCAGTGAAAGTTTAGTCCAAATCGGCACAGCCATTTTCGAGATTAGCCGGAACAAACAAACAGACAGAAATTATAAAAAATGCTATTTTGGTACCATGTACACATCCATACTCATTTAGTAAAAAGTGGTAATTTTAATATTACAAACAGGCAGGCTTGTTTCTCCCGTGTAACAGCTTTGCTGTGTTTCGGAGAGAAGGGCAACACAGGCAGTGTAATTACTGGCACCGAGACTTAACATCTTATGTCTCAGGATAGGCAACACATAAATGAGTTGCCTGGGCTCGTTCCAGGTATACTAGTTTATGTTCATGGGCGACGTCGACCACTTATCATCAGGTGGTACGTTTGCCAGTTTGCCTATCCAACCAACATAAAAAAAACACTTCAATTTTATTTATCTGTATAGATGTATTGATATAGTACTATTAAGTAAGGAAGTAAATAAATGTTGAACAATGATGGTCTAGTGGGTATGGGCTCGGCTTCCTAGAGTGAGAGTCGAGAGGTCCGGGTTCGATCCTGACCCCTGTGATGCAATGAAATGGGTAGTTCTTAATTTCTCCGTGCACTTGACCATGAGACCATCGCTTGCTCACCGATGAAGGAAACATCGAGGAACCTGCATGCCTTATGAGATTAAAATTCTTTGAAAGTGTGAGAAGTTCAACCTGTTGACTGCAGATCCCTCAAAAAGCGACTGAGACACTCGCAATTATAAAGGAAATACGGTATTCTATTTACAAATACTTGACTTGATAAGTATACAATATGAAACAATTCCGCAGCACGGATGTCCGATTAACACAATTGAGTCTCCTTGTTCTCAATGTAATCCGGCAGAGTAACGTCCTTCTCAAAATATACTGCTAGAATGCCCCGTAACACTACCATCGGCGTCCTTTTATACTGAACTGACAATAGACAAACCTACAACTACCAATACCCACAAAATCGATATTAATATAAATAATTCAAACTACTGAAAATCGTGACGCACAAAATCGATATTAATATAAATACTACTGAAAATCATAACACAGTGGTTTTATATTTGGTATACAGAGCCTAAGTTTGAGGTCCACATAGGGTCAGGAACCACCCAGATACCTGGCTACATACATAATTTCTCTGCGTCACAAAGATATTCCTCACCATGTTGCGAGCGATCATTCTCGGAGGAAGCGGTGGGACTCTGGCTGTGCGTCTTGCTGATGGGCGACACGGAGGGAGACCCTACGTTACAACCGCCGCCTGAGGAACAACATAATTTACTGAATATAATATGAGGGTTTTAAATTTTGGTTAACTTTTTTTTATGTCATTTTCACTATTTAAAACGGGGTATGAGTTCCGTGCGGCAAACTTTAAAATTTAAAATAACAACAAATTAACGGTAGTCACATCTTCGTGCCAAATTTCATCATTCTATATCAATGGTACAGGTTTAACAGGAAGTCAAACAGACATTGGTGTGTATGTGGACAATGTATGTAGAAGGATTCTGTTTTGTCATTTTGATGCACGGAATCCTAAGCCATTTTTTAAATTTGCGTATCCCCATCACCCATCCCCGATGACCCGGTCGTTTTAATCAGATGTTTAAAAGTTATAATGAAACACTTTTTTACGGATTTTATCGCGGTTTATTAATACAGCAACCATGGTCACGGGAGTCCTCCCGTGACCATGGTTGCTGTAAAGTATCCGAAACGTCGGGCTTGTAAAAATCTTAATAAACCGCGATAAAATCCGTAAAAAAGTGTTTCATTATAATGAGTGAAATTCGCGTAAACATTAGAAAACAATATGTTTAAAAGTTTCAAGATATTGTGGTTGTGTTGTTACCCGGTATGTTTAGTTTGTTGTTTAAATCTAAAAAGCTTTTATCTAAAGACCGTTACCGGAGACGTTCTGCGTGTCGAGCGACACCGAGCTGCCCGTGAAGTTGCTCTGGTAGCCCGAGCTGGCCTGTGAGCTCGAGTTCAGCAGCTGGCTCAGCGTCACCTGTACAACAAGTTCCAGAGACATCGATATGTTAAGCGAAGGAGAGACGAAGGCACCGCTGCCGCGCCGGTAGAGACGGCGTTGAGTACTTATGACTCTGACATGATCTTTAATAAAGATCACCCTCCTAAGAGGCGCTATTAAATATATGCGCCAAGCTTTTGTTTCTATAAGCGTCTATTTTTAGACGCTTATCATTATGAAGAGTGCCATGCTGATTTGCATGGGCGTCGGTTGCCCTCCTATGCTATAAAAAATGAAGAACAAAAAAAGTTTAGGTCTAGTCTTCCCGTGTCCGAGGTTGAAGAGTTTTTGAAGTAAAATTTCTTAAACGCGACTAAAGGGTAACTTAGATTTTTATGAAGTTTTACTTCAATCGCGTGTAAATATTACACGCACACACTTTTTATTTTATAACAATTTCTGACTCTAGTCTTTTCGTTTTCAGATGCGACGGTAACGTCCTCTGTCTATATCATTATTACATCTACTTTGTTTTCTTCTCCTGTCATGTAGTTCATTTATTTCACCTCTACTTAAACCCAATGTGGAAGAAAAGTAAATTTTACTAGCTTGTAGTACTCACTGGTCTTCCGTCGGGCGCGTGTAGATACGGCTGCGCTACCGACACGGGCGCGCTGCCGGCCATCTCCGCTCCATTGCTCATCGCTGACAAAAGACATCATAATTTATAAAAGAAGTACCTCAATGAAGAGATATTTCGAGATGATGAATGTGTGTGTAAAAACAATAACTGTAGTTTAAAATAAGAACAAAAAAGATTATATTTTTATAATTCATTCTTTTACAAAAAAAAAAGAAAAAAACAAAAAATCAAACAAAATCTTGATAAATAATTTTAAAAGTCCATTCTAAGTATTTTTACCTTGTATAGTTTAATATATGCGGCCCAATAATGAGGATCACTCAACTTACTAAAATTTACTGAATTGATGAAACTACCGTCATTTGAAGTTTAATAAACACAGCAACGCAGCTAGTGAAGTAGTAAAGAACAGTCGGTAGTGAAGAGCAGCTGATTGTATCTATCTCGTTCGGGCACACTCGGCGATCCCGAGTTCACCCGATCGAGTCTTTCACCTCCGAGCGTCCGTCACGCTCGGAGGTTCATTTATACCACTGCAAAAATCTGTGTGCGCCAAAAGAAGTTTTGACTTCAATAATGATACTGCAGATCTACTTACGATTCCACGGAGCTTGATTCTTATACATGACCGGCGCTTGGTTGGGGCTCAGGTTCGGGAAGTGGAACTGTCCCCTGGGCTGGGGGGACGGCGGCACCATCCAGTTGTTGGGGAACACTGGTGGGGTGATGGCCACTGGGGACAGGGGAGTAGGGTACCCGCCCGGGGTGGGGGGGTTATACATGGGGCTGCCTACATTATAGTTTGCTAGATCGTTGAGCTGCAAATTGAAGGGTGAGCAAGGAGTGGTGTTCGCGTGGGAGGGTGAGAAGGGGTTGAAGGTACCGAAGTTGGGCATGGTGGTGGTGAGAGAGGGTATGTTGTAGGACTCGGGGATCTCGGCCGTCACCAGCGGCTCTTTCCCGCCGAGCAGGTCACGACGGGCCTCGTAGATGTCGCCTGGAAAGAGGATGCAACAGCAAGTCAGTGCCTACGGTCTTGCGTATGATGAGACTGACTTGAAGGTACTTTATTTTAAACAACAGAAATAAATAACTTAGGCAACAACTAACAATTTTAAGGAAATCCTTAGGAGTTATCGCTGGGAGAATCGCTGTGCCGCGCGCTCTTATGCATAAATACCAGCCATCCTACTCGGTGTCGTAGATTGTTCTCGCAGGACCCCGTATCGACATAACGGGCAAAATTTTTGAACGGGACTTTAAAGAATTTTGTTCTTTGGCCCAAAAATTGTTATGTTCAGGGGCGAAAAACCACATAAAAAGGTCATGTGTAACCAAAGTATTGGCGAGTTTGAATGGACTTGCTGATATTCATGGTCAATGATATTGTAGGAGTGAGTGCAATAAATTCCTACATTTTTACAGGTTGAAATGTGTAGGCAACCTACAACCACCACCTTTATAAATGTCGTGTCATGTTACCAGTGGTAGGAGTTGCTCCGTTAAACAGATTTGCAGAAAGAAAGGCAGTAATTACTGGCACGGAGATTTACATCACTTTGGGACACCTCAGGTGGGTTTGTGGAACTCGTTACGCCCAAAAGGTGGTAAGGTGGACGCAGCTCTACCAGTACCCACTAAAACCCGGCGAGTGCCACCAATGCAGCCTTTGGTGAGGTGCCCCGGATCTGTTAAGCAATAGGGCACCTCGACGGCTAGTCATTCCCCTAGTGGGGTGAGTTTCCCATCCTCGGCTCTTCTCCCCCCTGGTTTTTCCCCTCTTAAAAGAGGGGTACAAAGAGCAGCCCCCTCGATTCAACTGGCTTTCTAGCCGATTTCGTTTTCGTTCGTTTCTAGGAGATTTACATCCCTAGGCTGGTTCCAGGTAAACTTCTATGTTTATGGGCGAAGCTAACACTTGCTATGAAGTATGGTGCACAGTAAAAATACCTACCAACCTAAAATGTTAAATAATAGTACCACTAAAACATGGTAAAAAGCCTACATAAAACCTACCGTCAACATCGCCCACCCCAACATACGCTACCACTCACCAGCGCACCGCTCGATGCCCTTGATAACGATGGAGGCGATGCCCTGCTTAGGCTTCCTCCGGATGCTGATGTACACGTTGTGTTTCTGCATGAGCTTGGTCGCCGCGTCGTTGTCCGCGCGGCAGCTCTCCTCCGGCACGTCGAATATCACCACCAGCGGGAGGCTGCCCTGTGTCATGTGTCATGGGTCAGGTTTGAATCCCGTTAAGAAACACAAATTAAGTCTTTTTATTTGAATAATATGTGTACTGGGTACTAAGAACGGAATATTCAACATACAAATTATCTGCACTTGGCGGTATTCGAACCCGCGACCGTTGCGTAAATCAGTAGTCTAGCCACTGTCAGCCGGCTGTGAAACTATTTATTTCCTTATATTTCCACTACAAACAAAACAGTAAAACCCAGCCACGCTCCTCTACGGCCCCCGTTTCCTTGCTGGCGTTCATCGGTGGTGGTGGCAGAATGAGTGAAACGGTACGTACCACCAGATACTGCCGTGAGTGTGACGGTACGTACCTCCAGCTGCAGGAGCAGACGAATGAGTGCAACGGTACGTACCACCAGATACTGCCGTGAGTGTGACGGTACGTACCTCCAGCTGCAGAAGCGGACGAATGACCTCCAGCTGCAGGAGCGGACGAATGAGTGCAACAGTACGTACCACCAGATACTGCCGTGAGTGTGACGGTACGTACCTCCAGCTGCAGAAGCGGACGAATGAGTGCAACGGTACGTACCACCAGATACTGCCGCGAGTGTGACGGTACATACCACCAGCTGCAAGAGGGAACGGATGAGTGCAACAGTACGTACCACCAGATACTGCCGTGAATGTGACGGTACGTACCTCCAGCTGCAGGAGCGGATGAATGAGTGCAATGGTACGTACCACCAGATACTGGCGTAAGTGTGACGGTACGTACCACCAGCTGCAAGAGGGAACGGATGAGTGCAACGGTACGTACCACCAGATACTGCCGTGCGTGTTACGGTACATACCTCCAGCTGCAGGAGCGGACGAATGAGTGCAACGGTACGTACCACCAGATACTGCCGTGAGTGTGACGGTACGTACCTCCAGCTGCAGGAGCGGACGAATGGGTGCAACGGTACGTACCACCAGATACTGGCGTGAGTGTGACGGTACGTACAACCGGCTGCAAGAGGAAACGGATAAGTGCAACGGTACGTACCACCAGATACTGGCGTGAGTGTGATGGTACGTACCACCAGCTGCAGGAGCGGCCGAATGGGTGAAACGGTACGTACCACCAGATATTGGCGTGAGTGTGACGATACGTACCTCCAGCTGCAGGAGCGGACGGATGAGTTCAATGGTACGTACCACCAGCTGCAGGAGCGGTCGGATGTGTGCAACGGTATGTACCACCAGATACTGGCGTGTGATGGTACGTACCACCAGCTGCAGGAGCGACCGAATGGGTGAAACGGTACGTACCACCAGATACTGGCGTGAGTGTGACGATACGTACCTCCAGCTGCAGGACCGGACGGATGAGTGCAATGGTACGTACCACCAGCTGCAGAAGCGGCCGAATGGGTGAAACGGTACGTACCACCAGATACTGGCATGAGTGTGACGATACGTACCTCCAGCTGCAGGAGCGGACGGATGAATGCAATGGTACGTACCACCAGCTGCAGGAGCGGACGGATGAGTGCAATGGTACGTACCACCAGCTGCAAGAGGGAACGGATGATTGCGAGGTACGTATTACGTACCACTTGATATTGGCGTGGATATGACGGTACGTACCACCAGATACTGGGGTAAGTGTGACGGCACGTAACACCCGATACTGGCGTGAGTGTGACGATACGTACCACCAGCTGCTGACGCGCCGCGTACACGTCCCGGATGTGGCCCGTAATGGTGACGCAGCTCTTGCGCAGCGCGGGGATGTTGGGGTCATCAGCGTCAGGGAACATGATCTGGGTGCGCGTGCCCCGCATGATGAGCTTCAGCTGCTCCGCGCCGCGCCCCACCACCACCGCGTGGTGCATTGGGGAGATCTCCAGAGACATCTGTACCTGCGTCCGCGCCTGCATACCACGCTACTGTTAATCTTAGGACCAGTAAGAGGGTGCTTTAGTCCCGATGTCCCAGCTGTACCCCACCTCAGTTCATATAGGCTCGACAGGACCGACGTCCGTCAGTATATATCTTGCTGCTTATTACTTGAAACAGTTTGCTGTGTTTCAGATGTCAAGACAAGCAGTGTAATCAATCACGCTGAATTGTAGGTTTTACGATGATCCCACCTCAGTCAGTTATGTCCAAACTCCGAAGGTAACGTTAATTATCAAATATATCAGCGCCAGCGGGCTTAGTCTTGACACACGATCCTATTGAAATTTAGGATTGGGATCGAGAACCTGTCAAATACTCTTGTACGCTACACTAGCGCACGATTTGACTCGATCACAGTGGAATTTTATGTAACTAATTGAAATTGGTATTTCTCAATTTCGTATATTTTTTGCACTCTTGACAAAATTTTGACGTTGAAGTATCGACTTCGAAATTGAGTTTGGGATCGAATGACGAATTTACGCAGTTCAACGTACTTTAATTTCAAATATTGTGTGATTAATGAAATTTTTTTATTTGTTTTGAACTGAAGTGTTAGTAATCAACAGTAAAGACGTGTGACGGTAGAGTATCGTGTGCGGTGTGACTCAAGTATCGAGCAGTATAGTTACCGCGAGCGGGCCGCACATGTAGGTCATGAGCAGGCCAGTGGCCTCCATGGTAGCCTGAACCTCCCACTGCACGCCCTTCACCACCAGCAGGTGCGCGTGCAGCTTGGGACGGTTGCGCAGCATCACCTACGCCAACATCAAATCAAAAAATATTCACATATCAACAAAGTATATTTTTGAACGTCAATTGAATCTCCAAAGCCGGCTCCAAGGCGAGTCCACTGAGAAGTACCCGCGAAACAAACTCAGAATGCCAAAAATACTCTTTTCTAGAACTTCAGGTTAATATTATGTAATTATGTAACTAAGATTCGTTTTTTTAAAAGAAATTTCTTTAAATTCCAATAAAGAAAAATAAAATACACACAAATGACAGCCGTTTGTTTTTACCCTTTCTTTGAAGCGGTTGAAAACAACGTCCATAATTACCTCGCCTTATTTCGAGAAGAACACGTGCCAAAGAGCGAGACAAATAAGGCGTCGCTTACGTATTATATTTTTTGCATATCGCTATGTAATTTAATAAGGCGTTCAGTTTTCTGTAACTAACTACTAATATTCTTTGACGAGAAGTCATAGGCTTATAATATTATACTATTAACTCTTTAGGTATATCTAGGTTTAATACTGGAATATTCCAGTCTATTTTAGCTAATGTAAGGCGCTTAGTAAGGAACAGACTGTGCTAATAATATAATAAACGGGAAAGTTTGTAAAAATGTATGTCTGTATGTTCGTTACTCTTTCACACAAAAACTACTAAATGGATTTTAATGAAAGTTTAAAATAACATGGCTTATACGTCAGAATGACATAAAGGCTTGAATTTGTGAAATGCGGGTCGCTGCTAATTTAATAATATTTACTTATATGTGTAGGAATTATTAATTTAATTCTAATCGAATCTCTTAAAGTAGTGGATAATATTTTCAGGGTAAAAGACGTACCTGGACATTGTACTGCTCCTGTATCTGCTGCACGTATGGCGAGTTGATGTCGGGCAGCGGCTGCGACGGCACCACGATGGGCAGCTCGAAACAGAACACCAGCGGCGTCAGCGCCTGTCATATGGTACTCGATGTAACATTTTACTGGCACAATCGAGTTAGGAGCTAGGAGTGAGTGTAATGAGTGTACTGAGTATTAGGGAGGGATGCCCTGGGTGGAAGAGAGGGACGTACCTACCACTGTTGTATTGGAAGCCTTACCCTGACGCGCGCGCGGGCCCGCTCTACTCGCTCCATGTCCCCGGCGATGGACACCTGGTTGCTCTTCTCCATGGCGCTGGTGCGGTTGGAGTCCGGGAAGTGGATGTGGCAGCCTGTCTCCTCCATAACACGCTTGATCGTGAGACCACCCTGAAAAACGCTTAGCTATTACAATCTTCCTTGTATCGCCTCCTAAATGAATATAGATTTTTTTTTATTTTTTTTTATGTTACTTGGATAGGCAAACTAGCAAACGTGCCACCTGAAGGTAAGTGGTCGACGTCGCCTATAGACATAAACTAGTTTACCTAGAACGAGCCCAGGCAACTCATTTATGTGTTGCCTATCCTGAGACATAAGATGTTAATAAGTCTCGGTGCCAGTAATTACACTGCCTGTCTTGCCCTTCTCTCCGAAACACAGCAAAGCTATTTCACGGGAGAAACAAGCAAGATGGTGGTACCCATGCAGCCGGGAGCGCGGCACAGCGCTTCCCTCCCACCGGAGATATTGAAAGAATAAAAAAAATCCAAGGCAATAAGTAATAACAATAGAGCTGACCTAGAAACTGCTGAAATGATTTTGATAAAACATGCCTGAAAACCACAGCTTGAAACCAGCTTTCAATAAAAAAGGCATCCACAGCGGGTCTATGGGAACTATGGCGCCACAGAAGATGTAATCAAGTGAATCTTAAGTCATGTCAATAATTGCAATGAATTTAATTTCCTTATTCAAATCACAACGCGTCGTTCATGATAATAATTAGTTTTGACTTTTGACGATTTTATTTTAATCTACCTAATGCCCGCGACTTCGTCTACGCATAATAATATTATAATAATAATAAATTATCATTATTGACTTTTGACGACCTCTGTGGCTTAGTGGTAAGCGCGTTGGCGCTCAAGCCGAAGGTTGCGGGTTCGAATCCCGCCAGGGAACAAAAATATTTTCTGTGTTCCTGGGTCATGGATGTGTATTAAATATGTGTATTATATAATAAAAATCTTAAATATATGTGTAGTATAAAAGTATTAAATATATTTCCGTTGTCTGGTACCCGTAACACAAGTTCTTCGAGTACTTACCACGGGACCAGATTGACGTGGTGTAAAAGTGTCCATAGATATTATTATTATTTATTATTAACTTCCCACTCCCCCGCGGGATGCCTCACATATAAAACAGGTATCCTACTTCGATACCCGACGCTATAATAACTAAACCATTATATCTCACGTGAACGGCCATGGTCATACGGATAAAATGGCAAATTAACCTTGTCCTTATGAAGGATCTTAACAATCCGTGATACGAATATTATAATGATGTTCAAATAAGTTTGGCACAGGTAATGACTAATGGTCAATAGGGTACAGTACAAAGTGGTGGATTAAAATGGAGAACCGCATTTGGTTTATAGTATAGTATGGTATTATAGTATGGTATTGTAGGATGGTATTATAGGATGGTAATATGATCATCATCAGCCTCTATCCGACCACTGCTTATCATAGGCATCATTATAATATTGTAATACTAATGACTTGAAAAGAGTAACCATGGAGTTTCTTGCCGGTTCTTCTCCAAGGAAACGACTAACCCGAACCGTGCACCTCTTTCAACGTTTTACAAGTGCCCATCTAGACCTATACAGATCCCCACCATGGTTCAAGCCTTGACGTGGCGGTGGGGCTCAGTAGCCTAGGGTGAGCCCAGCACCTTGGGCGAAGCCAATTGAGCCGAGGGGGCTCTTTGTACCCTTTTTATAAAAAGAGGGGACAAAAGAGCAGGGGGCAAGGGTCACGGATGGGAACCTCACCCGTTTGTACTGTCCCGACGGTGGGTTGTTCTGTGGTGCGGGACAACCCCTCTGTGGAGGTGGCGTCGGTCCCTTGCGGGTCTGACTAGCCGTCGAGGTGCCCTGTTAGCTTAACAGATCCGGGGCACCTCACCAAGGCGGCACTGGTAGCACTCCCCGGGTTTTAGTGGGTAGAGCTGCGTCCATTTACCATCTTTCGGGCGCAGCGAGTCACACATACCTGGGGAGTGGGTCTCCCCAGGCGGGATGCCTCAGAGCATTTCCCGGCGTAAAAGGAGAAAAAAAAAAGACCTATAAGACAGATAAATAAAATTGGAGTGTGTTTGTTATATTAAAATAACTGCTTTTTATAAAATGCGGTACACAATATATACCAAAATAACATTTTTTTCAATTTTTCTCTGTCTGTTTGTTCCGGTTAATATCTGAAACGGCTGGGCGATTTTGATGGGACTTGCACTGGCAGAAAGCAGATGTTATAGGGAGTAACTTAGGCTATAAAAATAATCATTATCAATCTGGGTACCGCTGTAAATCTAAGTTAACGGGGGCGAAGCTGCGGGCAACAGCTAGTGTAAAATAAAATATTTTGATTTGATTTAGATGTACCTATTTTTGATATTGGTCCAAGTAGGATGCGAGTATGGGGATCGTCCGTAGGTTCATTGAAAGGGGTCGTTTGTGATGATCATGGTGATCATAATGATGATGATGATGATAATGATCCGGTATTTCCAAATTAAATTGATTTAATGATAATAGAGAATTTTTTACCTTTCCAATAATATGAGAGTGGTCCGTATAGCTGACGTCGATCTTCATAGTTACTCTGTTACTCTGAAATAAATATGTTTATCTTTTGGTTTTAAGTCTCGACTGGGGTAGTTGCTCTCGCTTACAAAACACCAGCGTCAAATAACAGCTATGCTGTCGGTTTTCGTGCTTTTTGTGAGTTTCCGATGGCCCATTGGGGGATAAGGAAAAGGAGGGCAACGCATCTGCATAATATTTGGTTGTGCGGATGTGTATGGGTGTCAATAGTCGCCAAACGGCTTCGACTGTTCGTTTGCCCCTTAGGGCTTATGTTATATAAAAAAAAAATTAGTGATGGGTCTACAGGTGGGAATTCATTGCCGCGCCTGTTTGCATGGTAACAGTCATTCTGCTTCTTTTGTGAAATTTTGCTAGAGTTGCTTCACTAAATACGACATGTATAATACTGCTAAAACTTTACACTGCTACAGACTATAATTTCGTACTTTGATAAAGCTCATATACGATAATAATTATTAATTAGTCTTGCATTTCGAATCGAATATATTGAAGCTACTCATTTTGCATTATGTTATTAATTTATTAAAAATTTAAAATAAAAAAAATCCTTTGTTATATAACCTAATTCAAATAAATACGTTAGAATATAGGTCATTACAGCTTACTGCTTCTGTTTTTAAGTTTTGTAATACTTACCCTTGTATCCAGGAGTTGCATAATTTTTTCTCTTGCAAGCTTAACATCATCAGGGCGACCAGCGATACGGACATGAGGATCTAGGAATTTCAAAATATAATCCAAAAAATACACGTATCACTAAAAAAATATATGTAACCGAATAAAACTAATTTGAAACAGTATTTACCTAAATAATCTAATAAATCTGTGTATTGGTTGTTCCTTATATTTTTAATTATATCATATACAAATTCATCACAAATATCTACTGACATCTTAATTCATTTAAATTAAAATATAAAAATATAAATTGATTTTTTTTCAGGTAATGCCTGACGAACGCATGAGCGTAAAATAATAAATTTTCGAATCGAGTATTTACAATAATATGTTTTGCGCCAGACTGGCGCCACGCGCCTGTCTATTTGGCGCCACCCGCCAAAATTGTGGTTCCGTTTTCAGGTGAACGTTTTTTTTTGAAAAATTGATTACGTTCCTTAATACGTAATTTACATTGTGCCATTATTATTTCTAAAAATACCGTTTATAATAAAGATTAATATATATTATATAATTAATAACTGACCTTTTTTTGATCGGGCTCCGATTTTTAGACGAGCTGGCCAATTAATTAGGGTATTTGTTTCATTCATTACCTTTAAATCAACATAAAACAATCACTTACGTCATGAATTATAGAGTTATTATTTTTTTCAAATAAATATAGATATTTTCTTACGCGATGGAAAAATGCTTGAGCCGTTTGAGATTCTTCCAGATTTTCTAAAAAGAAAGGATTGTCACTGACATAAATACATTTATTGTAGAGTTTATTGGTGCTTCAATTTAAATATACTACCAGCCAGCATGCTTTCCAAACGCCGTCGATCAACTCTAAACCTCTCTTGATAGACATCCTCAGCGCTGTTCAACCCAAGTATAACCGCTAATTTCTGTAAGTCTTCTGCTGACGTCACTGAATTACTTGTTCCACTTTCAGAAGCCTGTCGATTAATACCGTGTAAAATTATTCCGGTGTTTATTGTACGATATTCTTCATATTATAATCTGTTTTGTATGAACGTATTGACAATTCATTGCATTAAATTTAAAAAAATGACCTAAATAGTAGTCAAAATGGCCGACGCGTTAATTTGTCAAGACAGATATTATTATTACATACGTATTTCTTTGATTTTGGTCAGTTTAAAAGATTTGAGATCACTCACCTCACTTAACGTATCCTTGTCAGCATTAGTCTTAAATTCTGATAGATGAGGCTTAGTAGATAAATAGTTTGCAGATGCCATGGTGGATGAATTGATAATATAAAATATGATTTAAAAAATTAGTCATAAATATTCACAATTAATAAACATATATAATAGGTATATAAATAAAATTATGTACTAAAACATTATTATCTTTTAAAATAATTTAGGTATGCCAGAACAACTTCGCTGAATTACAACCCAAACCCAACTAAGAACGTGAATATTAAACTAGATACCTACTTCAGTAAGTTTAAAAAGTGAGGGTACTTCAAATTAAATTTTATAAAAAATAACGTCTGCTTTGTATATAACTATCATATATTATGCAAAGTTTCAATAGATAATAAATGTAGCATTTAATTGTCATTAAAAGTTTAAAAATAGATTAAATTTAATTCGGATTGAAATGTGTACATAAATAATGTTTGTGTTTTAATTATGTTTAGAGTATGTCAGTAATCAGTATGGAGGCGCGTCTTGAATTTACCAATGAGGAGGCAGCTTACGACCGGACGTTCACGTCGAGACGGCGCCAACACATTCTAGGCATTTTTGGGATCATACAGTAACTCATTAAAAGTAGGTACGTAGTACAGTAATTAAAATGTCAACAAGATAGAAAAAGTATAGTGTTATTATATATTTGGTGAATTATTATTATTTATTTAATTTAATATGGAAAATAATTATAAATACCTATGTATTTCTACGCATAATATATATATTTTGATTTTAAATTAACATAGTGCGAGTAGTTAGTAACAACGGATTTCGCAAATCTTAAAAAAAAATGCAATAACAAAAATAGGCTGGTAATTTCATGAATGAAGCCATTATAAAAACGGAACGTAATCCATTGAAATATATTTTGAGCTCACTCCGCGTGAGGTCGCATTAGTCGGGTTTCTTCGCTTGCCGGTATCGGGTGTACACACTCTCGACTCGAATTTTACGTAGCTTATTTAAGTATTTTAGATATTTTATTAAATATAAGTAAAGCTTTAGCGTTATATATTAGGAATACACAGCAAATAAAAGCGTTTCATAGTGCTTAAGTTTATGTCATATGAATGTTTAGTGTGATTCTACATTAAAAGTGAGAACAGCTAAATAATTTGCCGGTGAGTAACAACTACCACATTCTAAAGATGTATATTTTAGTAATTCACTTTCAATTTCAATGCAATATTTTACAAATAATTGCGATTGTAATCTATTACAAATCAAACACTTATTATTACATTTTCTACAATTGTTTGTTGGTCCATATTATAGCTTGTGTAATTTATGAGGCATGGGAGTTGGGACGTGGATTTATAATACGGTGACCATTTTCTTTCTTGCCAATAAGTAGTTTAAATTTCGAAATGTTTCTTTGTGGCCAAGGCAATCTACGACAATTTATCCGTACGTTTATATTGATTATTATAGTGTAGTTTTACATTCTATTTTTCATTGTTGGTTTGCAGCTGCGTGCAGTTAGAAATTTAATTGTGTATAATATAGGGGTTGATGTGGATACATCGCTTGTTGACATTTTTGCCGTGTACAATAAATACACTAGCTTTCTCCTTAGCCGCGATTTGGGGTCTTATTTTGCCTCCTTAAAATATTTATTTAAATTTTAAACCTATTTTAGTCTTTAATTAAAACATAATAAAAAATTGCCGTCTCTTAAATGTCAAAAATTAACTATTTTTTCTAGTTTTGACCTAACGTTGATTCTAATACATATTAGCTATATAGTATATTAGACTATTTATGCAAAATTACTATTTCTATAGTACAAATTAAACGTGCTAAATGAAATTGGCGTGACTAGATGTACTAAATAAATAGATCAAACAGTCGGGAGAATCGATTGTCTACAATGTGTATGTTATACAGAAAAACATTTTTTTTTTCTTTAACGCCGGGAAATGCCCTGAGGCATCCCGCTTGGGGAGTGGTTCCAGGCGGGTATGTGGGACTCGCTGCACCCGAAAGATGGTAAGTGGACGCAGCTCCACCCACTAAAACCCGGCGAGTGCCGCCAGTGCCGCAGGTGCCGGATCTGTTAAGACATTTTAATATTACAAACAGACACTCTAATTTTATTTATCTGTAATCTGTATAGATAAACCAGAAAAAAGTTTGTTTTTGTTTTTATTAAATATCGGTATCATGCATATTATATTTTGCTATTTTTTCGAAAGTAGTACGCAAAATTTTGTGAATGAATTATTATTATTCATTGCTGGCAAGGGTTGAGGACTCTTCCCACTTAGTGCTTATGTTAGCTTTAAGGTTACACAAGTCGCTCATCTTTCCATACAAACGCAGAACAGTAATTACTACAATGTTTGACGTTGACCATGAAAAACTAAGGATAATATAAATTAATCTCGTCGTTATCTATGTCTGTATGTACCCAAAATCATAAAAAATTATACATTTAAAAAATACAAGCTTCTAAACTTTCGTATTTTTACACTGATTTTAGCCCAACTTTGGGCGTAAATAAATAGTATACCGAGCACGAAAGCTCAAAAATAAAGCCCGTGCAGATATAGTTTAGTTATTCAAAAGATAAAATAAATTTATTTTGAAAAGATACCCTAATTAGTTTTTCTATAATAACTGTTTTACTAAAAGGACATTTTCGGAATGAATCATTGTGCATTTCATTCTAGCACACATGTTCGCGCCTTATGTCAGGTGAGATAGCTATCATTTTGTTGGAGTTAGCGGCATCGACTAGTTGAACCTTAAGGCGGGGCTGTCCGAGAACTGAATTTAGTATGGAGTTCGAAACCGCGTCGAAACACATATTTATTTAATTGAAGGGAGGGATTTATAAAAAAAAGAATTTATGACGACCGTTTTAAATCACATTTTCTACAAGGTTTATTGTGGTACAAGTTTTATTGTACAGAACCTGATATTACTAAAATAAAATTGGTTTTTCATCTCAATTTTGACCTATCTTTGCAATTTTTTTTAATGCAGCAAAATATAAGTAATCGTGTATCGAACGACTGAAATATGATGGAGTGTTAAATAACATATATTTTTTCAAAACTTAAATCGGCTTAGTTTATAAATAAAACAGAATTCAAAATGCCATTTATCGGGAAAGGGGCCCGCCTTAAAGGAATTTTTTGGCACTAAAATGTTTCTAAAATATGTACCTACTGTGTTTCTTGGTTTACGATTTTACCTGTATAGGTACCTACTCCCGTTGTGATGAATACCAGATATTTAAAAATTAAAAGCGTATAGGGGATAAACGACCCATCTTGCTGTAGGTACGTCCCGCCAAGGCTATGCACGATACACGTTGCAAAAGAACCGTGGACAGGGCTTGACTTGCGTCAATAACTATTTTGCATCCAGCGACCGCCCCAACCATCGCGAAAGTCGTGCAGATAGACACTGTCTACATAGTACATTACACCCCTAAAAACTCCATCTAACTCCGTCCCCCCATAAATTTTGATGGAATATCTCTTAAGTTGGCAACCCTGAATTAGACAGTGAATAAGGCAGAGTGCGTACGTACGTCAACCGTCAGGGCGGTCCTGCGTCGTGCCGCGTGCGGGCTTGATCGTAGGTACCTATATAGATTTGCTGTACAGCAGTGTGCAGATTATGTTGTTTAGTGTTGCATTTAGAACTTGTGTCGCAAGGTAACAGCATGTCAAAATGGATTGAGAGACACTTACGAGAATTAAAATCATATACTTCGTTCGATTTCTGATCCATCCTGCGCCGCGGCCGTGAGCTGGTATAGCTGGGATGGATCGTGTATAAAGCCCTTATGGCGATTAGGCAACCTAGGTTGATATAAAAGATCTAATACTGAATTATGGAATATTCCGCAGTCCGACTGCGAACCCTGAAAGTTGCAGAATTTTCAAAGAGGAAAATGGATTTAGATTTTTATATTTGGAACATTTTTTAACATTACAATTTTGTACGCGTGTAAATAATGTCTTGTAGACGTAACGTCCGTCTTTCAACGGTTGCTCGGGCCTTTTAAATAACAATTATTAATTTACATTTCATTTGCATGTTGCCACCGTTGCACGTCCAGGGCCGTAAACCTCGTCATTTAATGACAAAAATACGTAATATTGTCTATGGGCTCTACGATTACGTTAAAAGGGAAAAGGATTCAAGGATTTCATAGGATCAAGATCGTATTAGTTGGTCAGTCCGTCACACTTGAACGGCGATCTCTTCCACCTCAATATGTGACTGTAAATTTCCATTGAATTATGTATGATAATCCTAAATGTCCTAACAAGAAAAAAAAACGGATCTTCTTGATTTTGCTTTGGCTCACACGGTTATGGCATATCACAATACTGTTTAGTTCATTTGATGCAACATTGTTGTATTTCGAACGTCTTTTCGATTCAAGTAGGTAGGTAGGGCAGTTAGGCAAAGAATGAACAAGTCCACGACAAGACACATGGTCCTATGTTCATCCGGTCTCTGGTCAACTCGTTTATTTATAAGCGAAGTTTATCACTCCATTCTCATATTAGGTTGCTTCTACAGGTTTGCTGATCTGATTCTAGTACAATAGCGCAGGTCTGTGTGAACAATAATAGGTACAGTATATATTATGTTTTTATGCTTTCGGCGAAACTTGACCGACAAAACGCCAACCCTAATTTCTTTTTGTGCGTCTTGTGCATGGGTTTAATGCATAATAAGTGGCCAATATATTCAAACCTCGGACTGACCTTTGTGACGTCAGTTAAATTCCTGAACAATTGATATAACATTTATAGGATTGATCTGGGGTTCGGGGGTCGTGCCAATTTACTGCCTGTTGCTTAGACTTGGCTTTTTTCTTTACCTGTCTTCAGAGTTCAGACCTCTCACCCCATAATTAGGCTATACCTATGTTATGGTGTTAAAATTATTATCCAAGTGATTCATTCTCCTATCACCCAGGACATGACTTCAGATATTCTTAACTCATTTTTAAGCGTAACTTAGCATCCCTATGAAAAGGAAAAAGTCACTTGGAGTTGGGAGTTGGGACACAGAATTAGATAATAGTTACTACGTGTCTTTAAGGACCAGTCATGCGTTGTCTATCCTGAGACGAAAGATGGTAAGTCTCGGTGTCAGTAATTACTACATAGATATGAACAGAAGGCACTCTGCATACAATGTGCGCTCGAGAAACGCACACATAGACATAGTTCACGGACACGATAGTGCGGAACATCAGGAACAGTGCATGGCGCGATTGAGACACGCGTCTCTGAACTTTTTTGTGCAAAAAAGGAGGAAAAAAATAAGTTATTAATGCTTTATATTTCTATTCTTCCTGTTTCATTCTCAACAATGAATCGAACATTAAACGATGTAATAATTATTTAATACTTATTACAACATATTATCTAAGTAATAAAATATAATAATAACATTATTATATTTTTATTTATCTATAATATTTATGTATTTAGAAATATATAAGTATATAAAGTATCAGTTGTCTGGTTACCATAAGAACAGGCTTTGCCTAGTTTGGGATCAGATGGCAGTGTGTGAGTTGTCCCAACATATTATTATTATATTACATATATTATTTATTAATTATAATTATATATAGATACGAGTGTAACTATTACGATTTACTATAGTTTTTTGTGCGACCGTAGTGTGACCGCCGAGTATACGTATAAAAAGTGAAATACATACACTTGGTTGCCTTCTGTTCATATCTATTTTGTGACTTTTCTAACACGAAAATAAACAGGATGGTGCTCAAAGTCTAAGACAAAACGGTCGACCACTCGCTTAATTCCAAGATGTAGTAAAAATGGGAACGCCTTAATTGTCTAGGGATGTCAACTTGGATAATAGCTTTTTTATGTCCTAAGTTCCATATAACAAAAGAAAATGGGATGCTAAAGTTTTTATGGTCAGTCATGAACATTTAAATAAAGCGTGCTATAAACTAGTTTGAGAATAAATCAACGGTGAATTATTTTAATACCAATTATTGTGAAGAATAGCTTATGCATCGCGCCGCGCTGGTCTGCTTGGGTACCATCATCCTGCTTATCTGGATATATTATTCCACAAATGGCCTTGCTGTGTTTCGGAAATAACTTGTCCTGACCGGATTAGCCATCGAGCATATAACCGGAATAGAGCGGTAATGTTATTTGTTTTGTATGAAAACTAATTCCGCCAAATTTGTGCTGCGACGCTGCACCAATTAGGCCATTGATGGATAATTGGCCGATGGGACGTACATAAAGATCACTGGTTGGTTGAATTGCTATTACGTCAGTGACAAATCACTGACCAGTTTCGGAATTTTATGGCTCGCATTACTACTCTATCCGGCTATATGCGCGATGGGAGTAGCTTTACTGGCACCAATATTTTGAATACCCTGTAAACTCATTAATGACGATGGGCGACGTTTACAATTTGAGGCTTGGCCAGTTTGGATAGGTATTATTAATGGGGAACTAACACAAAATATCTATGCAAAAATTCGCATTTAATCAATACAACAATTGGCACGTTATTTGCAAATTACAATATCGTTATAGGAAGCCCTCAAGGTCGCTTACGTCACGACATGTGGTCATCGCTCCAGTCGAGCCCACATCGATATAATATACGACACATTTATTCATGAGATACTAGTATCGAGTTAGTTTCGAGAGCGTTGTAAAGTAATACTAGGTTCTCAATTGAATGTATGGATATCCTGATTCCTGATATGCAAGATGGTCTCAGCAGCGGCAGTGGCAGCCTGTTCTGTCAGGAGTCGCTAAATTCTTTCGGAAGATGCTTGGTCCCCATGCGAAAGAATAGAATAAAATGAAAGCCTTCCTAGGCATATGGACTGATATTTGATGACTTTAAAGGTAGTCACTTGCACGTAATATGGAAATCTTTATTTTATAAAGGATATAAATTTCTCTATAATTTATTAAAATATAATAAAGCTACACGATAAAGACGATCTCCGTGCGGTGGCCGGTCCGTTGGATGAGAGTGGCGAGGGATCGGCCGTCTTGGCGTTCATTGAGGGAGGCCATATTCAGCAGTGGACAGAAAGAGGCTGATGATGATGAAAGCTAAACAGTTTGTTTGAACGCGATAATCAGAGCGGCGCGGTGGTTAAAAAAACAGCGGTATTGAGATATTGGGCAATTTTTTAAATTTTGTTTTTGTTTTCTTTTTTTTTTTTGGGCTAGCGACAAATATTTTTTCTTATAATAAACTGTTAATTCCTACCTGGATGCTATCCCTCGACTTTATAGCAGTGATGATGGAGACATGTCAATTGTCATGAATATTCAAACAGCCCGAGTTTTATGAGCTTAAGCCAGCCGTGAAAAGATCGTAATAATTAGTGGCATGTAAACATTCGGAGCGGCACGCGGCATCAGTGTCATCTTGTCACCCAATTT
This sequence comes from Helleia helle, assembly GCA_963853865.1. NCBI lineage: Eukaryota > Metazoa > Arthropoda > Insecta > Lepidoptera > Lycaenidae > Helleia > Helleia helle. Next base: position 16,471,275 of record OY971432.1, on the reverse strand, counting down.
TTTTCACCAAGCGCCAGTCTACTTTCTCGAACATGTCATTGAAGTGTGAAAAATACTAATTACACCTTTATTTGCACGTGAAAAGATTTAAAATTCTACGTGTCGTGTGGTGTCGTGCACAAAAATGTTTTTTTTTTGTTGGCCAGTCATTGAAGGAGGTTGTAATTTTTTGTTTTTTTTTTACAGACTATTCCGATCGTCATGGCCAAAGCTGAGAAGTCATTTCCGAGAAACTTCACCGGTGAGTACTTTTTATTAAGCTTTTCTTTAAGCGTCTAACGTTTTGCCAAGAATCTTTTTATAATTGTTAATTATTACCAGCGTAATGTTTTAATTAAAATAAAATGGTAATCCAATAAGTCTTGGAGAAGATGTCAGAAAGGCCTTTCTAGATTTTGTTCTCATTCAGATAGCTGTAATTATTCAATAGTGTATGGTAGTATATATGCCGGTGAAGGAAACATCGTGAAGAAACCTGCATGCCTGATGAGATTAAAGGGTTTAAAGGTGTGTCAAGTTCAATCCGCATTGGGTCAGCGCATCGGTCAACTATGGTCAGTATGCCCTGCCCAAGGCCGGACTTAAACATAATGCCGCCCCTGGGCACCGATAAAAATGCCGCCCCAATACTGCAGTTTCACTTAAACTCATAGTTTATTACCTTATTTTTCAAAAATAAAATAACTAATTTATTATATATTATTATAATATCTGTGCATATTATATATTGCCTATTGTATATTGCCAAAAAATACAAAAAATATTTGTTCGCAATCTAAATGTTGTCAGTACTTCTGATTTGATGCATAGAATATCTACCAATTCGACGCCAGGAGGCCGTGTGGTCGCAGACTTTACGGTCGGCGGGGGGCAACCCCCCACTTTTACAAACCAAAATTGAGCCAAATGGGCTCACACTAATCCGATGTAGCATTAGGGCCTTTGGGCCGTTAGCATAGATCATTCCGAAAAAAATAGAATATCTAAGCTATTGAGCCTATTTGCACTCATTGTAGAACGTAAGACGTTTTTAACTCTTTTCAAACATGAAAACGATCGTTCTGGCGCTACAGTTTGTTGCAGCTAATATCATAAACCCACGTTTGGAAACATTTATTTTTACATAATATAAAGGTCCTTTATATTATGTAAAAATGAATTTCTTTAATTATCTATTTAATAAAAAATTATTTATTCAAAGAATTAACTAATTATATCGAACAATCTTGATAAGACTGGAAAAAAATCAGTTTCTAAATTTTGCCGCCCTAGAAAACTTGCCGCCCTAGAAAACTTGCCGCCCTAGAAAACTTGCCGCCCTGGGCACTAGCCCCGACTGCCCCTATTGTAAATCCCCCACTGGCTCTGCCCAATAGTGGGGCACATAAAGGTTGATATTATTATTTATTATAATATTATGTAGTATAATAGTAATTTCTCTATAGACTGTAAAGTGTTATCTAGTTCTAGAAGGGAAAGAAAAATCTTTTCACGACCGCTTGTTCACTATTGATTAATAGCATTACATTCACTGATAAGCATGATGACGATACTAAAAAGAAGTACATAGTCCAGTACTAAATGAAAAAACGTTTATCAGCCATTTGCAAAAGTATATTTGAAATTATAATGGAACACAAATGTGATATTTGCGACGCAACTCGCACTCGTGAGTGACGCGCGCGTTTTGGCCGACAGCCACATTGAAAATAAACATCGTATCGGACGCGTTTCCGCTTCATACGATTATTACATATACGGATTGTTAAGAGTTACCATTCTATGGCACATTTCCCATTTTATCTATCCGACTAACATTGAGACTGTTAGATCGGACTGTTTCAGAGCCCACTCGAGACAAAGTTTTAAAACTCTTAATTATCACTATATAATATCAGGTTCCCTTCAAAATTAAATTATAATTTTGAGTTTTGTTGATTAGTTTTATTGGATTACCAAGGTTGCTTAGTTGAGAGCTGAATGAAAGGGCAGGATAGTGTAATTAGTAATTAGTGGTACAATTCTTGACTCAATGTAACGCGTTGGTGTGTCACTTGGGCCGGTGCCCAAGGACTGGTCCTGGAGAACTAGAATATCGACGACGTTGACCACGCTCGTCGGCTTATAATAATAAAAAGCCTGAGTAAGTAAATAAATAAATAAAAGTACGTAAATATATCAATGGCTAAATCATTAAAATCATCAGATAGTCTTCCAGTTCTATCTTTATTAATATCATTGCGTGGCGTTGACACAGCTTTACCAATATTTTGCATGTGCTAGTCATAAATAGATGAACTTGTCCACACTGCAAAGTTAATGTTTCTTCGTAACATTATTAATTTTTGTAAAGAGCGCGTTTAAGCCGGGAGACGAGCCACTTAATGGTCAGTGGTCAACTTGGGCCATGAAACTAAACGAGTGCATTCGAGGCTATATTGTGCCAGGCTTGAAGACAAGGCGGTAGGTCTATCCAGAACTCAATAGATTTTATTGTTAGGAGGAATACGTAGGATGGCATCACCAATTTAGGCGGTCCACTAATCAGATGCTTATTTTTCCATTTTCGAATGACTGAACAATCTTTACGAATAATGGATCCAAGCGGATCATTTTTCAATATTAATTTTAATTACAAGAAGAAAAAAATGGGCACTCATAAAAACCTTAATCCTTATGACATGACGGGTTCGAAACCAGTCCACTGTTTTGTGTCATCCGTCTCAAATGACTTGTGCTAGATTTCAGGTATTAACTATTAGGCTAAGAACTCTGGAAGCGGTTTTCTCCCGCGTCCGTCGCGGTTGCAGGTCCGCAGCTTCTGTAGAATGCAGGCCCGTCTTGCGTTTTTTTCCGCTACGTTTGTGAACGATGATTTTAATTTTTAACTGCGACGGCTGCGGAACCGCGTAAATAACCGGTTCCGTGAGTTTAGAAATAAAACCGCAGTTCCACCTCCGCGGGGGACGCGGGTAAAAACCGCTTCATCAGTTCTTAGCTTCAATCTAGGGCGGTTCGAATTTGTTGTAAATAAGTAGATGATGCTTATTAGTTTAGTTATTTGAGATTAGGTTTCGCGAGTTCCTCTGGCAATAACAGACAATTATAAACATCGTGTTAGAATTTATTGTCTGCTTTTATTGTGCATTATGCTTTTTAGAGTTCTGTAGTCTTTTGGTTTCGTTGTTTTTATATTGCGCAGTTGTTTTTAAATTGCACATTACCATAAGTAAGATAGGTTCTTCCGCAGGACTTTATTCACAAATTTTATCAAAATCTGATCAGTGGGTAACCTTGGAAAACCTGATGAGGAATATTTTACATTAGCTAAATAGGCTAACTGGCGGACGTGTCACCTGGCAAATGCTCAGTGTACCCGAAGTACATAAATGATTTTTTTCTTAAGACTATTTCACGTAACTAAACATTTAAAAAAACCATTGATTGCACTGCCTGTCGTACCTACTCTTCTTCCGAAGTACAGAAAAGCTGTTTGAGGAATGAAATAGGCTGTATGTAAATGTAATGTAGAAGGACGCACAGCTGACGCGTAGCACAGGTCATTACGCCTACCGGCGGCAAAGAAATTAATTAATATTTCGTTTTTAGCATATTGTTTAGAATATTGTCAGTATTTAGTTTAGTACAGAACCCATATTGGAAACAACGTGCATGACCGTTGTATGATAAAAACAAAGTAATATTTGAAAATATTTTTACTTTTTGTTTCAAAAATATTTAATGGGTTCCGGTTGCATGGGCACAGGTATTGTCATGCTCCGACACGTGTGTCGTGACTCACAAACACACACATACATGTGTAGAGCTACCGAAAATGGTCCTCTAGTTACTAGGTATAAAACTGGACTTTCGGAGAAAACAAAAAGCATACTTATGAAGTGTTTTACCCGGGCAGGACATATTATATAAGCTAAGCGTTGAAGACAAGAGTATTCTGAAGTGGAGTCCACATTCGCGACAGCGGAGTATGGGTCCACCTCCAAAGATGGGATGACGTCCGTGCAGCGTTATGGGGATAGGTCGTCTTGGCGTTCATCAAGAGCCCTATGTCCAACGGTGGACGAAAATATTCAGATTATGAAGATGTTGATACATGATGACAAAAAAATAGGGACTTGTACCTTACTCATAAGCCATCCAACCTATAAGCATGCATACTTTAAATAGTAATATGTTGCCGGATGCAATCATAACCTGATATCGGTCGTCTATGCGGGATATCGGTTAATCAGGAGAACGGATGGCCGATGGACCAATAAGGTTCAAGAGTGGAGGCTGCGTAAGGTAGACGAAGTGTTGGCTGGCCATTAACCAGGTGGGAAGACGATTGGCGAGCGATCGGTCGTCATGACGTCCATTGGGGTCCATTGGGATAAAGATTGATGATGATGATGATACTGTTGACAACAAACTGATGCCAATGTACAAACCGAATAGATTAGGTTTTTTCTATAATATTGTAATAGGGGTGTTTTTGTGTCTTACCCACCTATTTCGTACCTCTTCTAAATATATTTTAATTATTAGTTAAGTTTGTGAGACCACGTGGACTGATAATTGCAAGCGGAAACAGTCTGGCGTTTATTTGTGACGTATTCTTGTCTACATTTACATGTAATTTGTATGTTTAGTTGTTACCAAGTATTAGTGAGCACCCAGGTTGGGTTTGCTTGAAGTTTTTATTACTTATAGTGTTACGATGGTCGAGGGTTCCAATTCTGGCGCTGAAACTTTTATACGATAAAATAATTATTTAACTTGCATGTAAGATACAATATAGGTATGATAGGTTTATATAGTTAATGGCGGTGATGAGAATCGTCATAAATAATTTTAATTGTGTAAGCGAGATAAAATAACATGTTTGACTGAATTTTAATTGTGTAAGCGAGATAAAATAACATGTTTGACTGAATTCATGTTATGTGTGGATCCAAATCCCATAGAGTATGTGTCATGTGTGTATCAAATGGTTTGGAACTGCTGTTATTATTTATCAATTTGCTAATAAGATTGAAGTGCTTTTGAGTTAACATCAAACAATAATCATATTCGTATTTATTGGATTCTGTTGTATGTAGTTTATTAATGTAAAATGCTCTAAAACGATTTCTATATCACTTTCTCTAGTCGTGGGAGTCGACTTGATGGAAAGGACTGTGGGAGGACAATAGGTACTTGAAATGGCTTGGGTTTCGCTATTTTATCATAAGTTTTAATAGTACTTACTAATAATAGGAATAATAATAAATAAATAAGATATAACATTATTCAATAATCATACCATGTTGACCTAGCCCCGTGGTGAGTTCGTATTAGAACTTGTGTTACGGGTACGGGAACGGAAATAAATATAAGAAATTTGTATAAATGCAAATATACACGTTCATGACCCGGTGGAGACAACTATATTCATCATACAAATTATCATTCGGCGGGATTCGAACCCGCGACCGCTGCGTTAAGTTCCCAGTAGCCTGACCACTCGACCAACCGGCCTTCGAAATATATTATGTGATGAAGTATAAAGAAACATATATGGTGATGATCTCCATCTAAAGCCTGCAATACATGTTGGCCGAGTGTTGCCGAGAGAAGGCCAATACCAACGTATAGACAGTATATTTGCATTGTCTTGCCATCGCTCGGTGTCGCTCGCCTAGTTGGCCGAGTGAAGGTAAGTGCCTACGTGTATAGGACTCATTTGGCGTAGCTTGTCACAGCTCGAAGCCGCTCGGGATCACTCGCCTCACTTCGAAGCCGTGTCGGTTTTTCTGCACAAATCAAAGGCGCTCGCGCGCGCTTGGCCAATGGTGTTCACATGTTTGTCCGCGCGCCATACAATTCAACAAAATTGCACCAAAAAAATGAAGATACTAGGTATTATCTAATATTTTCATTTTTTTTAATTAACACTATAATATATAACTTGTCCTGTTACTGTGAATACTCAACATCCACCACCTTCTTTTTAACTGACTTCAACAAAAAGGAGGAGGTTCTCAATTCGATCGGTATTATTTTATGTATGTTGGACCAGTTTTTAAAAAATATTTTTTGTTTGAAAGTATACTTGCCAAAATATGGTCCCACGATAAGGAAACCAGGGTCTGAGATGGCATCCCAGAAAAAAGAGATCTTTCGAAAATCGTAGGAGCGACTAATGGGTTTATTTTTTTTTAATTAAACATTTTAAAGCACTGCAATGTAAAGAAGGTCTAGAGTAGATCTGATGCCGGAGTTGAAAGACAGTCGAGGGAACTCCTTGACGATTTACAGCTTTTGTTGGGCTTACTTCATACGGTTCAATATGCCAAAATGTCTATCTTTGTCTGTTTTCTTTAATTAATCACTATAAATTAAGAAACAAAATTTTTTAACATAAATTAAAACCTACTTCAAAAAATAAATTAACTAAAATGTAATAAAATAATCGCATTCCTTTAATTTTTGTGTCTACAACTAATAATCGTCTTTGATTTCTACTAATGTACAATTTTTGCATGTACCACGTCATTATTTTTCTCTCTAAACAGCAGCAGCTGCAATAACTACTACGACGTCCATATTACTTCAATGCATAATACAAACTGATAGCGTCCAACGTGTGGGCATCACTCAAAACTTGACACAAAACTTGTCTATGTTGGCCAATGGCATTGGTTTGCCAAACGTCTAGGCAGTAGCGCTTGCCTTGTATTAATTTGCCTACGCTTGCATTGGCCTAAGCTCGACCAACATGTATTGCAGGTATAACAGTCGCCAGTCAGTTCAATTAGGGCCATCGTAGTTGCGAGTGTCAGGGGATGGGTCGGAAAAAATTGATAATAATGATTGATGATGATGAAGAAATAAAAATAATTTAACCCAATGAAAGCTTGCAAGAATTTGTATTATGGTGGTATCCATAATACAAATTCCTGCAAGCTTTCCGAGAAATTTCGAGAAAACAGAAAGAAAGAAAACAAACAGTTACTCGTGGTATACACACGTCCATGATATTGGGTGGGCACCAGTTTCTACCACCGATATATCAGTTGTTGGTGGCCGATGGTGAGTGGTCAAGTCGTTTATAGTATAAACTTTATAGGTACCACCGTGGAGTCCAAAGGATATGTTTAATATTTATTACATTTAATAGCGATACAACTAATGCCCACTAAAAATATGTAAAACAAATCGGATGAATCTAATTTTGTTTTGAGACTTAATATTGTTTCAATATAAATTTTTAGTAAATAGAGCCACCCGACTAAAATTAGACTTGATATCATAAAGCTGCTCCGCCTTTTTTTTTTTCTTTAACGCCCGGAAATGCTCTGAGGCATCCCGCGGGGAAGTGGGTCTCCCCACGCGGGGACTCGCTGCGCTCGACAGCTGGTAAATGGACGCTGCTCTACCCACTAAAACCCGGAGAGTGCCACCAATGCCGCCTTTGGTGAGGTGCCCCGGATCTAGAAAACAAACAGGGCACCTCGACGGCTAGTCAGTCCCGCAAGGGACCGACGCCACCTCCACAGAGGGGTTGTCCCGCACCACAGAACAACCCAACGTCCCAACGTCGGGACAGTACAGTGGGGTGAGGTTCCCATCCTCACCCCTTGCCCCCTGCTCTTCTGTCCCCTCTTCTTATAAGAGGGGTACAAAGAGCCCCCTCGGCCCAATTAGCTTCGCCCAAGGTGCACCGCTCACCCTAGGTTACTGAGCCCCACCGCCACGACAAGGTCTGAACCATGGTGGGGAAGCTGCTCCGCCTGGTGTTCTTGTATGCCATATTTTTTTAAGTCATAGGGAGGCAAGCGAGCAGTCGGAGCCTTATGATGACTACCGACGCCTATACACATTCGCACAACCAAAAGTTATGCCTTCCTTTTCTCTATTCTCCCCCCAATGGGACGCCGGAAACTCACAAACCGCACGAAACGCTACAGCATAGCTGTCCCCGTGTTGGGCTGTATTGGGCTGGCACGACCCCGGTCGTGAGTGGCCTTGGTTGTGCGGATGTGCATGGGCGTCGGCGCCGTGAGGCTCCGACTGCTCGTTCGCCCCCTGATGACATTTCTGTTTTGAGATTTCATTCTGAGATTGTTTGTTTCTGTATCTCGATATATGAACATAATAACTGTATTTAAGATGAAATACGACATATTTTACAATAATGTAAGTTCATGTTATTTATACGTCTTTGTGCACGTAGATCATAACAATATTTTTTCCATGTCTACGGAAAAAATATATTTTCATCTTTATATGTGATCTTGGCGCGATTCGAAACCACCTATAGAAATTGTGACAGCACTTTTACCCACTAAACCAGCGGGCCCAGCGGCGTTATTCATTCTTATTTACCAATAAACTTTGAGGAAAATTGTTTTACCCTGGGAGTTCTCAGAATTTGGACCGTATCAAATTGACGAAACAATTGCACATCACGTAAAATGTTACGGGCGGAACGAAGACTTATTTATTCATACTGATTTATGTATTTCAATTATGTCTTTACAATGACATTCTCTAAGGCACTGCTGTCCGTCCGTACATTCATACGTGTTATATGTTTCTACATGTAATTGTCTGTATTTAAGTAATCGATTCTAAAGTACTGGGGCAAAAGGTTACTGGTTCGTTATAATATGGTCCGGGTGAGATACTGTGTACATTTTAATCGGCCTTGAAATAGATCAGTTTTCTTACTTACTTTTTTATGTTAGTTGGATAGGCAAACTGGCAAACGTGCCACGTGATGGTAAGTGGTCGACGTCGCCCATTAACATAAACTAGTTTACCTGAAACGAGCCCAGGCAACTCATCTATGTGTTGACTATTTAGAGACATAAGATGTTAAGTCTCGGTGCCAGTAATTACACTGCCTGTCTTGCCCTTCTCTCCGAAACACAGCAAAGCTGTTTCACGGGAGAAACAAGAAGGATGGTGGTACCCATGCAGACGGGAGCGCAGCACAGCGCTTCCCTCCCACCGCTTTTAAGGTTTACAGTTTACTAGCTCTTCGATTTACAGCCGTACCAAATTGATGATGATTATTTTTATAGCCCAAGTTACTTCTTATAAGATTAGCTATCTGCCAGTGAAAGTCCCGTCAAAATCGGCTCAGTCGTTTCAGAGATTAGCTGGAACACACAGATAGACAAAAATTGTAAAAAATGTTGTTTTGGTATGTGTGCCGTACGTGTTTACTTCCACATGCATTTAGTAAAAAGCTGTTATTTTAATATTTTAAAAACTCTCAAAAACCAAATCCTCCAATTTTATTTATATAGATGTATCCTCTGTAGGAGCAATACACTGAAGTTCGTTTTCCAGGATTTTGACCACGCGCATAGTGCACAGTAAAAGGACTTCACTCTCAACTAACCTCAGTCCGACCACTTTGATCTAGAAATGCATAAACATGTTTGAGCATTAGACAGGTCAATACACACACCGTTAAGTGTGAGCAAGTGGCCAAAGACGTGTAACGGTAACTTAACAGGTTAACTCGACACCACTAACACATGTAATGTATACTTTTTACCTTTCGTCAGTGCTAAAACAATAATCACTACATAGTATACAGCAAAGTCGCTTCCCGCGTCTGTCTGTATGTATGTATGCTGAGATCTTTAAAACCACGCAACGGATTTTGATGCATTTTTTTTAAATAGATGTTTATATGTATAATACAGGCATAATAAATTAGATAAATACTGATAATTTTAGAGCTTTCTAATGTGATGTCGTAAATAAACACATTTTTTGCGCTTACATTGCAAACGCTGGCTGAACCCTATCGGATAGATCAAAATAATGTACTACATTATTGTACAACTTAAAAAGGTCTACAAAAAAGTCCGCGATGGCATATGTCTATTTCTTAAGGATAACATACTATATCCATTTTAATATTTTAAAAAATTGCAATTATAAAGCGGTAATTGGAAAGGTATTTACACAAATGCGCTATTAATCCCTATCATTTTAAATACGTTAGTTAGCTTGAGAATTTCATGAAGTTTATTTTTCCCTTTACACCATGGAAATAACATTAAATGAATACCTTAGGAGATATAGCACAATCAAAATAATGCGTCGCTGTGATTCGACTGAGCCGCGCGGGCGCTCCATGTCGACGCGCCTCGGGTCCGAGCCGGACGGAGTTTCCGTCAGACAATTAATTGTATTGTGGAATTGTATATCCTAAATATGCCTAATACGGTTGTAAGTCTAAGATAACGCGGGCGAAGCTGCGGGCAACAGCTAGTATTACATATAACAGTAACTGACAGGAAAATTAACAAAAACAAAACTAAAATTTTAGTTTTTAAAACTTGATAGTCACAATATCAAGAAATGTATTATATTAATTGTTATATTTATTACTTAGATTAATCGGTGGGACAAGAATTTATCACATAGTTTAACTTGTTAAAGTAAAAATTACCTTAGATGTACAGCCGTATCCGGATCGATGATGAATAATTTTATAGCCTAAGTTACTCCTTGTAACATCAGTTATCTGCCAGTGAAAGTCCCTACAAAATCGGTTCAGACGTTTCAGATATTAGCTGGAATAAGCAGACAGAAAGACAGACAGACTAAAATTTAGATAATCGAATTTTTGATGTAAGTACCATAATATAATATACTTACCTAATTTGATATGCATGTAGTGAAAAACTGTTAATTTCAAAGTACAAACAGACACTTTAATTTTATTTATTTGCACAGATTAAATATTTATTAACACGTGGGATAAAATATTAGGTACATACTTAGATGTAGAAGGCGTAGATTTACCGGTAGGAGGAACGCTTGTTGTGCCACGTTCCCGTCTGTATGGTTACCACCATCCTGCCTATGTCTTCGGTGACACAGCTTTGCTGTTGATGCCGGTAATTAATGGCACCGAGAACTACCATCTTAGGTATCAGGATAGGCAACGCGCAACGCAGGAATGAGATGCTAGTTCCGGGTGAGCAGATCTCGTTTATGTTCATGGGCGATGTTGACCACTTACAATTCGGTCGTCTGACATTTGGCCTATTTTAGTCATATAAAGAAGATTTAAAAAGATAGTGTTGTTGTACATATTAAACGGAGAATAGATATGAGCTATAGATTTGTTTCGAATCCTATCTGCCAAAGAAACACCCAGCATAGCACGTTGAGCTACGGCAAACTTTCGCACCAGTCGTAAATTTATAGGCCACGTTTCGGCCCAGTAGGTCATCAAGATTAAGCTCGTTGAAGTAGCAGTGGATGATGGAGAACGGAAGGTTCAAGAGTCCACGCTTAGGTAGACGAAGTGTTGGTTGACCATTAACCAGGTGAGAAGATGATCTCCGTGCATTGGCCGGTCCGTGTTGGATGCGAGTGGCAAGGGATCGGTCGTTTTGACGTTCTTTGAGGGAGGCCTTTGTTCAGCAGTGGACGATAGGGGCTGATAATGATGACGATGATAGATAATTTGTTAGTCGCAGTATTATGTTAGATTTAAGAAATAACAAGAATCCTCACCTTTGTTTCGCCAGTAATTTTCCAAATGCAATTTCAATAATTAACCGCCCCATAAATGGTCGCGTTATTATGTTGTAAATTGTTTTTGTTATATCTGTTTCTCTTTTAAGTAATATAAGTAATACTAAGAAGAGTCTAGATTCCCTAGATTTATATTCCAGATACCTATCGGCTAATTCACCGTACCTTACCACTTGCTGAAACTAGAATGTGTTTGTCCTTTATGGTCATATTAGCGGCCTTCCGAGAAACTCGCCTCTCAAGTCGCAGAACTGGGAGAGGTCATAAAATCTAGTCGGTATGAGTCGAGGGCGACACTAAAAATTCTTAGAATTGGCCAGTTTTAAACGATTTAATAAAAAAATAAGTTTAAATCGTGAAAATGAATCCTTTATATATAATACATGGCGTATTTAATTTGTTTTACGATTTGGCGGCAAATTGAAAATGGTTTGTGTCATGTCAGCATGAATTTCAAGCGAATTTTTTTTCGTGCAGTGATTGTTTCTGTCTATTTGACTTATACTCTTATACTATTCGATGTCATTAAAGTCAACGAGAAAGTTAGGGTAGCCTTTGATGATGAAGCCTCATCTCGTGCCTGTTACACCTGGTTTAGTGAGTTTAAGCGTGGTCGCACTAATCTCACCGATGATCTGCGTGACGGACGGCCTTCCACGGCGACGACTGAAGATAACATCAGTGTTGTGCGGCGTATGATAGAGACTGACAAAATATGAACCTATCAGTAGATTCGGACAAGCTTCGCCATCGATATGAGTCAAGTGCACAAAATCATCACAGGTCATTTCACATACACAAAAACAATACAGTAGTTGACAGTAACAAAAATAATTGAAGATTTTTAACTAGCTGTTGCCTATAAAAATAAAAGTATGAAAAAAGTATAAATAAAAATCTTTCATTATTTTTGTAGCCTTAGATGATTATTTTTATAACCTAAGTTACTCCAACATCAGCTATCTGTTGCTTGAAGTCCTGTCAAAATAGGCCCAGCCGTTTCAGAAATTAGCCGGAACAAACAGACAGACAGACAAATTGTAAAAAATGCTATTTTGGTACCGTGTATAAATCCATATACATTTAGTAAAAAGCGGTTATTTTAATATTACAAACATACACTCAATTTTTATTTATCTGTAGTTATAGATGGTAATTAAACAACAAACACAGAATTGCAAAACATCCGTCACACTGACCAAAATATATAAGATTAATTAATATTTTTCATAAATAAATTGAAGAAAATGGACCCATGTGTGTGACCCACCAGTGATCACGTGATAATGATCGCGAATCAAAGCCCTCGACATCATAGTTTCCAATACGAACAATAATATTCTAGCTTTGTCAGTATTTATAGATTTTATTTGGCAATTTTTCTGTGAAATAATCCTTTCTGACTGACTTTCCCCCAAATACTCAAACTCAAAAGAAGGGACATCACGAGTTTAAGTACGTCTTAAATTTGAGATTCTTTTGAGTATTTAGGGGTTTGGCTGCAATCGGAAAAGGTTTTTTTTTCTTTTGAATGTCCGTTTGTCCATTCTTCTATATTTAAAAAAAAGGATTACACAATCCTTTTTGTATATGTTTATGGTGGTTTTATGAAACCACGGTAAAAGTGAAACTTTCTTTCACATTATAGACATTCAACTAAAAAATTTTGGAATAATATTCCATTAAGGGTATAAAATCTATTTATCAATCTTAATTTTATACTTGGAAAACTTGGCGGCCGACCGTCACGCGACATGCAACACACAGACGAAAAAGTTTGAGACGATGTAATAAAAGTTTCACTTTAAAAATCAAGGTGTACTTTTGATTGTGATGATTATACTAGACTAACGTATTTCTCGTGAGCGATTACTGTGGCGAGGCTGCAACATTGGACGTAAGGTTGTTAGCGATAAGTGCATATGTGTTGCACTTCCGCACATGTTATTATCAGAAGGCTTTTCACTCGCCAAATTTTGCGCTTTTCGCATTTCGAAATGTTAGCGAAAATTGTATAGATCATGTTCCCAGAAAATGTTGTAAATATTTCGATTTTAAAATTCAATTAATAGATTTGAATGTATAAATCTAGAAAATTATCAGCCTATATCTGTTCACCGTATGACCGGCAATCGATAGAGATAATAGGGTCGCTCCAGCTCCGGTTAGATGGGATGTGACGACCTTCGTGCAGTGTCTAGTCCTATTTTGGGTAACTATGTCTAGCTGTGGATGGATACAGATTGATGATGATGAATATGTTAGCATATGTAGTAGGTGTATGAAGAGGTTATAGTTAGTATATGAAGAGGTTAGTAATAAGAAGTCCTATTTGTATTGACCTTTATTAGTTTCTTTAGTATTGCTTCTCTTATCTATTAATTAGCAATACGACTAATAACTAATTTATTTCACCCTAAGGATTCTAACTGGCGACATAGCCAGTAACAATTACATCAGTCATTTGCTAAAACGTTTTAAAACTAAAACATGTCCATGTCTATGTCATGCCAATGTATTGTTATTTATTAATAAACATTATCAGCACGTAAACCACAAGTGTCGTAAGAATGCGAGAGACGTGACGAACCCGCTACCACCCGCTACCCACGATAACACTACATCGGTATTTAGTCTAAAACATAATTATTTATAGGAGTATAATGTCGCTTTATATTAAGGAAAAAATTAAAAACGCAAAAAATAAAATAAAAACTACTTGGAACATAATAAAGGATGAAACTGGGAGAGTCGGTAGTCGTAGCTCTGAATTTAATTTAAATATTGAAAATAGAATAATTAAGTCCGACGAGGGAGTTGCGACAGTATTTGAAAAATACTTTTCTGACATCCCGATTTCGACTACAAAAAATTTAATCTCATGTCCTGCAATTGCCGAATCATTGCTTAAAACTAATGTCAAACAATGTGAAGCTAACTTTAAGTTTAAAGAGATAGGACCCAAAGATATTTTAAATGCATTTAACTTATTAAACAATAAAAATACCCCAGATTTATGGGGAATATCTGTAAAAGTCACTAAGCTCATAGTTGATGTAATTGCACCCCATCTAGCAACAATTTTTAATAAATGTATTGATAGTGGCGTTTTTCCTGACTTAATGAAACATAGTCGAGTCTTGCCTCTTTTTAAATCTGGCAGTACATCAGATGTTACAAATTTTCGACCAATATCAATACTCCCCTCATTTAGTAAATTTTTTTAAAAAATTATGTTAAATCAGTTACTATATTACTTTGAAACCAATATGTTACTGCACAAAAAACAATTCGGATTTAGAAAGGGTCTCTCCACAACAGACGCTGGCGTTAACTTAATTGACCACATTTATGGGGCCTGGGAGGAGTCACGTGATGCTTTGGGAGTTTTCTGTGACTTATCGAAGGCGTTTGATTGTGTACAGCATGAGACCTTGATCAGGAAATTACGCCACTATGGGATAGACGGTACGGCACTGGATCTTTTGAATTCCTATCTTAAAAACAGGACTCAAAAGGTCGAGATAAATGCTAAAAGATCATCCGGGACTAAAATAGAGATGGGGGTCCCACAGGGGTCCATTCTAGGTCCTTTTCTTTTTCTAATTTATGTAAACGATTTACCTTACCTAGTTAAAGATAGTCAAGAGGTAGTTTTGTTTGCTGATGATACTTCACTTATTTTTAAAATCAAACGACAAGAAACTAATTATGACGAGGTAAACAACACACTTTCGAGAATGGTACATTGGTTTAGCGTTAATAACTTGCTTTTAAATAGTAAAAAAACTAAATGCATAAAATTTTCCTTGCCAAATGTTAAGCAACTGCAAACAAATGTACTCTTAGACAGTGAAAACTTGGAATTGGTGGACTCCACAGTTTCCCTAGGAATAACTCTAGATCTTAAGCTGCAGTGCGGTCCCCACATAGCTAAATTGGCGAATAGACTCAGTTCAGCAGCATATGCAGTGAGAAAAATAAGACAGTTTACTGATGTAGATACAGCGCGAATAGTATATTTTAGCTACTTTCATAGCATTATGTCTTATGGCATACTTTTATGGGAAAATGCGGCCGACATAAACAACATTTTTGTGCTGCAGAAGCGGGCTATTCGTGCAATTTACAAGTTGCCTCCCTATTCATCTTTGAGAGAAAAAATTAAAGAAATAGGAATTCTGACTGTCACCTCTCAATACATCTTAGAAAATTTACTGTATGTCCGGAAAAACATAAATGAATTTTGTAAGAAAAGTGATATTCATAGTAGGAATACACGTAATAGACACAGGTTACATGCACCAATGATTAGACTTTCGAAAGTAAGCAATTCTTTTAAAGGCAACTGTATACGCTTTTACAATAGGATCCCAGAAAACGTTCAAAAGCTCTCCATAAAAAAATTCAAAAAAGTTGTTTAAGAGCGTTTGTGTGGTAAAGCATATTATAAAGTAAAAGATTTCATGGAAGATATCACACCCTGGGAATAAGGCGTTCCTCCCGGGCATTTCAAGATAAGATGTTAAAATTGTTATGTAATATATATTATTTGAAAAGATTAGTTCCACTGAGTTTGTTTCGCCGGTTCTTCTCAGTGGGCTTACCTTGGAACCGGTGGTAGATTCAATTGACGTTCAAAAAGATACTGTATTAGTACTATTTTGAATAAAAATTTTTGATTTTTGATTTGATTTGATTGTAACGTATGGAGTCTGGAGACCGCAGTTCTATTTGTTTTCCAAACAATTACTGCTATTTTACTGAAAGGTTGGTTTGACAGACAGGCTGAAAAGGGCTCCGTGTGGTTCCTTTTTTAACCGACTTCCAAAAATGAGGACATTATCAGTTTGACTGTATTTATATATTTTTTTGTCATTTTGTGAAACAAAAAAATTATGTTTCGTGTTAGACCGTTTGTCCATTTAGATCGGTAGTCGGTGAAGGAAAATATCCTTAGGGGAAACCTGTGAGATAAGATTCAGTTTTCCATAGCGTATGGCTAGCTACGGCCCCACCATGGTTCAGGCCTTGTCGTGGCGGTGGGGCTCAGTAGCCTAGCCGAGGGGGGCTCTTGGTTCTGCTAAGAAGAGGGGACAAAGGAGCAGGGGGCAAGGGGCGAGGATGGGAGCTTCACCCCATTGTACTGTCTCAACGTTGGGAGGGGTTGTTCTGTGGTGCGGGACAACGCCTCTGTGGAGGTGGCGTCGGTCCCCTGAGGGACTGACTAACCGTCGAGGTGCCCTGTTTGCTCAACAGATCCGGGGCACCTCACCAAAGGCGGCATTGGTGGCACTCGCCGGTTTTTTGTGGGTAGAGCTGCGTCCACTTACCACCTTTCGGGCGCAGCGAGTCCCACATACCCGCCTGAGGAGACCAACTCCCCCGTGGGATGCCTCAGAGCATTTGCCGGCGTTAAAGAAAAAAAAATGGCGTACTGAGGCTTATGCGAGCTATGTGCAGCGAGTTAATTGTAGTGGATAGACGATTACGAATAATGATAACAATCGTCAAAACTTCTATATGTTCTTTATTTATAGCTCCTGTATATGTGTGCAGTCGAGAAAATTTATAGCGAAATTCTTGCGCCTACGCATTTTGCTATCTCTGTTGTATGACTGAGCAGTGTGGTTTGATATTCAAATGACTAACTAGCCTGTGGTTTTACACGTGGAAACGTTGATAAAGCGTGTAAAAAGTAACGTAGTGCCAAATTTTTTTTTTACTAAGTAAAGCCAAGGACATGCATTTTAAAGTAGCTTCGAGCCACAGACCGAGGACTGATGGCCAATGGGTACATAAGGTTCTGTAGGGCTAGCATGCGCGCACGACAATATTTTGTCTAGCCCTTTTCTCGTATTATTTCTTATAGTTAATTATAAAGTAGGGCTACTACTGGAGTAGGGACTTGCGGTGCATGTTCGTAAATACGTAAAAGTTATCACTTACCACCAGGTGAACCCACTGTCCGTTTGCCCCCTCTTCTATAAAAAAGTTGTCAGATGAAGAACGGTGAAGCGGGGGCGAGGGAGTTGAAACGCGCGAGGTCATTCAGATAGGTCATCTTATTAAGGGCGTCCCTTAATAAGATGACGCCATTAATAAGGTATCTCCTTTAGGGGTTCATCCAGATTCGTCTTGTGCTAATTTCAAGAACAATCTCTTATCGGCGATCATGTTGATTGTAAAATTGGTACGTCAGCTGTTTGCCATACATACGTAAAATTCCATAGCGTGACGCAAAGTGACATCAAAAGACGCACGACATGTTGCTTAGTTACTCATTATCTTACAATTTATACTCTACATAATATGCATTGCAGCCAGTGTTGCTCAAATTAAACAATAAACAATTGAAGGGGTGACTGTAGCATTTTTTTTATAAAACGTCTTTTGGGTATAGCTTCCAGGTGAGGTGGTCGTATGAAGAACAGCCCAATTTTTGTACTTTACCATAGACAAAAACATTTGATTATTTGATGTCTAGAAAACAAGGCCATTTCTTAAAATTGGGCCTATTTTTGGGCTTAGAGGTGTTATCAGTCCGAAGAAAAAAGGTCACAGTCAAACGACATGGTTTTGTCTGTGGCTATTTTATGTTCGCCGTTTTTATTCGATATTTTGATGGTTGATAATCTAGAAAATGTCCGAATTCACCTCCAAAACGTAAAAATATTAATTAGTGGTTATCAAAAAAATCGGTGTCTGTAAAGTCGGTTTACTGACGATAATTGAACGTGACAACGTCATAAGAAAATGGAACGCCTCAGAGCGAGGTAACGCCGCATGCGTCATGTTTTTTCGTTCTTGCAGCCGGCTCCATCGAATTATAAGACGTTGTCACGACAAAAATTTTTGCATAGCGTAATAGGTGGCGCTGAAGAACGCTAATTAAAAAACAGTAAAAATTTGAAATGAAACAGAAAACAGGGACATCAATGTGAAAACAGGAAATCTACTGTTAACAGTAGGGTTGGTAGCACTGATTGTAGCCGAATTGGGCCGGCACGACCGGGGTGGCACCTCTCGCTCACCTAACACCAGCGACAAGTGACAGCTATAGTGTCGCGTTTCGTGCGTTTTGTGAGTTTTTGGTGGCCCATTGGGGGATAGGGAAAAGGAGGGCGGCGCATCTGCGTGGCCTTGGTTGTGCGGATGTGTATCGCCGGTGGCGCCCTGTTAGGCTCCGACTGCTCGTTTGCCCCCTGATGACATTAAAAAATATATTTTGACTTGTTAGAACATTCTTTTTCTGGTTGATTTTTGGACAAGCCTCAGTAGGTACCTACTCATCTATACTGCCAGTCAACTATGTTGTTGATGTCATTAAACCATCAATTAACATCACTACATTTTATAGTCGTCGTATTTAAAACAGTTGAATTATGTACGCATACAAAAACGATATAATTTAACTTGAGTAGCTTATTCATACCAATATTCTTATACATGACATACGAAAGTAATTCTGTCCCCATATCAGTCTCTGACTGTTACTTACACAAGCCGCAGATCAGATTTCGATAAAATTAGGCAACATAGGCAGTCTTAATAATCATCAGACCGTAAACGGCTGTATAACATACGATCATGTGTCGCCATTAGTCGATAATTTAAATCTAAGTGTACACGAACACAGCTAGATCATACTGCAGTTATAATGCAAAACATTAATATAATAAATTAAAACAATTATATCACAACTATCTATTATTACCTTGTGGTAAGTTCGTAATAACTTGTATTAAGGGTTCTAGTAACGGAAATAACTTAAGAGATTTATATAAATACATATACACACGTCCGTGACCCAGTCAGTCATATAAAATATATGCTCTTGGGGGATTTAAACCCGCAACCGCTGCGTGCAGTGCCAGTGTGAACACAAAAGGTAGAACACTATTACAATGTAAATATACCGCTCCTGGACGCAGCATTTAAGAGTGCGCCCAACGCGAAAATTGAGAGAAACGGTCTATTTTTAAGCCCATAGTTTAATGGGAAAGAACAAAATAATTCAGATTAAAAAAAATTATATAGGTAGGCAAAAACTCTGTAGAAGTCGATTAACCCAGTAGAATTATGAAAAAATATCTGTTTTTGTAAAAAAAAATTAAAACTTCGCATATAAAAAAAAACGATATTAAGTTAAATTCTCAAAATTATCAGCGACAACACCACATTATTTTTTACTAATTAAATAGCTAGACTAATGTTTTAATAAAGTAACCCAACCCTTTTTTTATTTCATGCCTATATTTTGAATAAGTAAATAAAATATCAATTAAAATTATAACCTGGAGCTCAGAGCCACTCAGAGCCAACTTATCGTTATCAGTATCATGCGATTTTCGACTCTAAACTAAGCGGATAGATGAAAAAATTATACACGGAAACTGGTCACATGTCGAGCAACGCTCGATTAGAATCGTCGGACCCGCGCGCTCTTTTCCAGACCAAAAAGACGTAATTTATTCAGAATGTTTTTAAATTTCTAGTGTAAATAAATATTGTAAATTAGACTGTATGACGTTAGTATAGGGTGGTATAGGGTACACATAATAAACATAACTACTTGGTCACTCAAGTTCTATAACCCCGGTTTCATTCAACGCTTCTCCTAGTAAAATATGTTTTATGGATTTTAATATAATACGGAGAAGCGCGCGACGAATTCGAACGGGCGCGCGGGGGGGGCGTTATCATTATTCGTTTGTGTTATCATTTACTAGGTAGTATAACCGACTTTTAAAAAAGGAGGAGTATATTCGAACATTACTCCGTCATTTACCAACCGATTTGAAAAATTCTTTTTTTGTTTGTTTTTTTGTTTTGTTTGTTTGCCACTACAGGTCTGATGATGGAGACCATAGACAGTCGAGGGAACTCTTCAACGGTTTACAGTAGCTATCTTGTGTTTGAGCTTAATTCATTTATATTGATGAGAACTTTGCAAACATATGGTTTATAAGTGCACTACAGGTCTGATGATGGAGACCATAGACAGTCGAAGGATCTCCTCAACGGTTTACAGTAGCTATCTTGTGTTTGAACTTAATACATTTATATTGATGAGAACTTTGCAAACATATGGTTTATAAGTGCACTACAGGTCTGATGATGGAGACCATAGACAGTCGAGGGATCTCCTCAACGGTTTACATTAGCTATCTTGTGTTTGAACTTAATTCATTTATATTGATGAGAACTTTGCAAACATATGGTTCATAAGTGCACTACAGGTCTGATGATGGAGACCATAGACAGTCGAGGGATCTCCTCAACCGTTTACAGTAGCTATCTTGTGTTTGAACTTAATTCATTTATATTGATGAGAACTTTGCAAACATATGGTTTATAAGTGCCACTACAGGTCTGATGATGGAGACCATAGACAGTCGATGGATCTCCTCAACGGTTTACAGTAGCTATCTTGTGTTTGAACTTAATTCATTTATATTGATGAGAACTTTGCAAACATATGGTTTATAAGTGCCACTACAGGTCTGATGATGGAGACCATAGACAGTCGATGGATCTCCTCAACGGTTTACAGTAGCTATCTTGTGTTTGAACTTAATTCATTTATATTGATGAGAACTTTGCAAACATATGGTTTATAAGTGCCACTACAGGTCTGATGATGGAGACCATAGACAGTCGATGGATCTCCTCAACGGTTTACAGTAGCTATCTTGTGTTTGAACTTAATTCATTTATATTGATGAGAACTTTGCAAACATATGGTTTATAAGTGCCACTACAGGTCTGATGATGGAGACCATAGACAGTCGAGGGATCTCCTCAACGGTTTACAGTAGCTATCTCGTGTTTGAACTTAATTCATTTATATTGATGAGAACTTTGCAAACATATGGTTTATAAGTGCCACTACAGGTCTGATGATGGAGACCATAGACAGTCGAGGGATCTCCTCAATGGTTTACAGTAGCTATCTTGTGTTTGAACTTAATTCGTTTATATTGATGAGAACTTTGCAAACATATGGTTTATAAGTGCCACTACAGGTCTGATGATGGAGACCATAGACAGTCGATGGATCTCCTCAACGGTTTACAGTAGCTATCTTGTGTTTGAACTTAATTCATTTATATTGATGAGAACTTTGCAAACATATGGTTTATAAGTGCCACTACAGGTCTGATGATGGAGACCATAGACAGTCGAGGGATCTCCTCAACCGTTTACAGTAGCTATCTCTATTGTGACTGTAATTAGGGATCTGAAGATGAAGTTGAAGGACAATTAAGGGAACTACTAAGGGAACAGGCCAGTCAAATTGAACATTTCGTTTTATATTGGCATTATAGTTGTTTTTCTGACAGAGTGCCTGCGTACCTACTTACATTACGATTCACGCCTAAACTTTCGTAATTTCTCTCTTATTCATAGAAAAAACTCATTATTTAATTTTCACATTGAATTTTCCACATTGCTTATTAATATTATAATTTATAATAAAGTTTCTAAATCATTATTATCATCAGCCTTTATCCGTCCACTGCTGAACATAGGCCTCCTTCAATGAACGTCGAGACGATCTTCGTGCAGTGGCCGGTCCGTGTAGATTTCGAGTGGCAAGGGATCAGCCGTCTTGGCGTTCATTGAAGTTAATTCGTATATGTATAAGTTTATAAAAAAAATGTTATTTTTCAAACACCCTATTAAACATTTCGTTTTATGTATTTAATAAGTACCTATATAATATTTTTGTCTCAAAGAATACTAGCCGTACGCTAGCAGTCTTACATCACGATAAAATTTTCGTAATTTTTAAAGTCTTAGTTCTCTCTTATTCATAGATAAAAGAAAAAAAAAAAAAAAAAAAAATACTACATCTACTCTTCAATTAATTCACTGTACTACTACTATGACTGAATATTTCTGTACCACAACCAACTGTATCTGACTGTATCTACATACACACTTACTCTTCTAAAAAAACTACATAAATATTTCATTAAAAATAAATGTTTCATTAAAAATAAATGTAAGTATTAGATTTTTCTGACTTCATCCCATAGGTATATAATAATATAATACATCATAATATTGTATGCCGCTGGCCGCGGCCTGCGCTGGGCGAAGTGCGCTTCGGGGTCGGCCGCGGCCGGCGCGATACGCGAGTCGCGAGCGACATGTTGTATTATGATTTATGAATGGAGCATGGACGCCTGTGTGATTGCATTACAACGCAACCGGCGATTGGCGCGTGGCGCCTCGTGGTCGTTTTTAGAACTAAAGCGGAGAATTCGGAATTTTTGTTGGCGTAGAGCGCGCTCTTAACGGTAGTGGCGAGGGGTCAAGAACGGTCAGTTAAGTTGTTTACACTTTGATACTTTTGGTGCGTAACTACATTCTCCGCAAAAACTAAACACACGCGTATACGTGGTCGTGGTCATTAAAGAGCGTTCCTTTCACGTTGGTCACGGCCCACGGGTCTCGTCGTATCACGCGACGCCATAGTTCGGCTATCGCCTGTGTGTTCAGTTGTAGCTACCGCCTACCACTAAAAACACATAGGCTTTTAGACTTAACACTTACTAAAACTTTTTCAAGGTATAAACTAGCTTTTCTATAGTTAAAGGAAGAATCACGCTGCCACCAGCTGTGGACTGATATGAGCTGACGATGATTATGTCGATAATATGTCATGTGCCTTCTCTGGAAAGATCAACTTTGATGTGAAACTATAGCAAATATAATCACTTTAATTATAATATTATTATGGAGTAGATGGCGATAGGCCAATGACCAACAATTAACTATATAATGTGATGATGAAACGTCACACACGATTCAACTCTGCCAGGATCGAACTTAACCCCACCAAGGTTTAAGCCTTGTCGTGGCGGTGGCGCTCAGTAGCTTAAGGTGAAGCCAGCACCTTGGGCGAAGCAAATTGAACCGAGGGAGCTGCTCTTTGTACACCTCTTATAAGAAGAGGGGACAAAAGAGCAGGGAGGACAAGGGGCGAAAGATGGGGACACAAGGGACAAGAGGATGGGAACCTCACCCCATTGCACTGTCTCGACGTTGGGAGGGGTTGTTCTGTGGCGCAGGATGACTTCTCTGAGGAGATAGTGTCCCTTGAGGGACTGACTAGCCGTCGAGGCCCCCTGTTTGTTTAATAGATCCGGGGCACCTTAGGCGGCATTGGTGGCACTCGCCGGGTTTAGTAGGTAGAGCTGCGTCCTCCTTACCATTTTTCGGGCGCAGCAAGTCCCACATACCTGCCTAGGGAGTCCCCCTGTCCCCAGCGGGATGCCTCAGAGCATTTCCCGGCGGCAAAAGAAAAAAAAAATATATAAAAGGATCGAACTTGTTCTGCAATAATATTAATATTCATAGAAAGCGAGGTTGTAACCTATTTTATAACCGGCTTTATGCAGATCTGCTTCATTTACATACAATCATGTTATGCAAAAGCCGGTTTTGTATATATATTTTTTAAGATCGCGATCGTCAAGCATATTATGTCGCAGATCAAATGTTATTCTGTTATCCCACATTCGATGATTCCATTAAATGTGGGTAGCGTTCCTTGGAATAATGACCCGAAGATCATCTAGCTACCTAGCAAATAGTCGTAGTTGGTTTTTAATATATTACCTACTTCGATAGGCAAACTATCAGAAGTGCTATCTGATGGTAAGCGTCGCCCTAACCGCCTTAACGCCTCAGTAACCAGTTTCGAGAACAAGGTATTCGTAGACTGCCGAAATATTGAGCTACGTAAAATAGAACACAAAAATATTGTAAACATCTTTGAAAGAAAGAATTTTGAATAGTTCCAATAGGGTTGATTATAATAAATATATTATCCTTTTTCTGGCGCCTCGTGTCGAATGATATAATCCTCAACATATTTCAAGGACGTTATATTCAACGTATATAAAATAATAGGGTTTTAATTTACTTTGCAAGATTTTTCCTAAAACCATGGCTAGCGCCGGTCATTTCACTTTCGCGTGTCCGATACGCTTATCAGTACATGGTGGTAGCTGATAAGCTATCGACATACCTCTGTGGATGCTAAATATCAGCCATTAGCCCTCGTGGTACTTTAAGTACTTAATACATTGAGTTGTAGTTTGGTAATCTAGATATATTTGTCGCAGGGAAATGAGGAAATCAGAGATTTCACAAAATCCCTGGGGATACCACGAAATCTCGGCAGAATATTCTTATTTACGACGTCTTCTCACTAAACAAATCTTGTGATTTTTACTCCATTCATTCTTCATTTCACTAGATTTAGTTTAGTGAAACGACATATCACTAGATTTATTTAGTAAGAAGACGTCGTAAATTAGAATATTCAATATCTGCTGGGATTTCGTGGTATCCCTAGGGATTTCGTGAAATTTCTGATTTCCTAATTTCCCTGCGACATATCCATAGCTTGTAAGAACTTGCGTACACTATGAAGGTGTAAGGTTTTTAACCTAGGTCCTAGAGCAACATGGACCGGAGCGCCGGACGGAGGCCCGTGTTGCTCTAAGGTTTTTAATTATCTTGGTTATTTTCACTACTACACATTTTAAAACGGGATACTTATTTAATGTTTTTCAATTTTTTGACGTGACAACGTCTTATAATTCGATGGAGCCGGCTACAAGAACGAAAAAACATGACACATGCGGCGTTACCTCGCTCTGAGGCGTTCCATTTTCTTATGACGTTGTCACGTTCAACTATCGTCAGTAAACCGACTTTACAGACAACCGATTTTTTTTTGCGGAACTTATATTTCACCATTATCTGCGGGTGCCTAGTTGACACGAGACAGTCTCTTAAAGTAGTTTTAACATCAATGTAACCCTTAGGTAATTTTCAGCCATTGCACCGCACCTGCTAATCCACTGGTGTAGCGGGTGTCTGTGGATGTCGCTCTTCACTTACCATCAGGTGAACCGACTATCCGTTTACTCTACTTTTTACTACGTTTTACTCTTCTATATAAAAAAAAATATTGATCTATAACGGGCTGGCCATAATGAATGAGACGGACAGGGCTCATGTTGATCAGTCTTATTTCCTGCCCGGTGACGTCATGGTGCGGTGAACCGTGTATTGTAAACACGGTTTGTAGGTATGCCAATGTTTGCCAACTTCCATAATCGCTACATTGTACACAACTGACTAGTATAGCGGTTTTCGTGGCTTTGGGCTTCTAGATTTTTTGAATACGAGCTAAAATAATTCTTGATATGAGATTTATAAGTTTGTATACTTTGAATATGATTCATAATTAATTTTATTTGAAATAGACGTACTAAAATACTAGCTATATTTTATATACGCGCCAATATGCAAGGGGCTTAGACTGTTGCTTATTCAATATTAGTACAGACAACTGTACAGGTTTTTTTTATATGTATGTATAATTAATCAGTGCCGCGGGGCGCGTCAGCATTTTTAATACCTTTATATTCTAATAATTGTAAGTTTAACAGTAATAATAAATTACTCACAGCAGAAGGTTGTGTTATTTATCACTTATCACGCCAACTTTCTGCCTCTATCACCTATCATCTATCACACAAGTGTGAGCGCTGTCAGCAGCCCTCGCAATATTCTTCTATCCAAGCAGCTTTGCTTTTCTTTAGGAGAGAATAGAAAATGAGTGTAATTTTTGACCGGCACTGATGATCCTATATGTCAGAACTCGGAATAAAGACAACACTTTGATAAGTGACATGGGCTAGTAGCCGCAAAAACAACTTGCGAATTTATATTTATTTCATGGGCGTTAACAACTTGTTGTTTTATGTTACTTGGATAGGCAAACTGACAGACGTGCACCTGATGGTAAGTGGTCGACGTCGCCCATGAACATAAACTACTTTACCTGGAACCAGCCCAGGCAACTCATTTATGTGTTACATAAACTTTTTTTTTTTTCTTTAACGCCGGGAAATGCTCTGATGCATCCCGCGGGGGAGTGGGTCTCCCCGCGCGGGTATGTGGGACTCGCTGTGCCCGACAGCTGGTAAATGGACGCAGCTCTACCCACTAAAACCCGGCGAGTGCCACCAATGCCGCCTTTGGTGAGATGCCCCGGATCTAGAAAACAAACAGGGCACCTCGACGGCTAGTCAGTCCCGCAAGGGACCGACGCCACCTCCACAGAGGGGTTGTCCAGCACCACAGAACAACCCCTCCCAACGTCGGGACAGTACAATGGGGTGAGGTTCCCATCCTCACCCCTTGCCCCCTGCTCTTCAGTCCCCTCTTCTTATAAGAGGGGTACAAAGAGCCCCCTCGGCCCAATTAGCTTCGCCCAAGGTGCACCGCTCACCCTAGGTAACTGAGCCCCACCGCCACGACAAGGCCTGAACCATGGTGGGGATGTGTTACATAACCTGAGACATACGATGTTTAAGTCTCTGTGTTAATGGGAGAAACAAGTAAGGTACTACTACTACCCAAGCAGCCGGGGGCGCGGCACTGCGCATCCCTCCGACCTTTGTTAAGAATAGGTTTGCCTGCCTAGGTTTGTCTTAATAAAGCATATAGATTCTTACTAGAATTCGAATAAGTTAAAACCTATCTAACAGGAGAGACGCAAATAATGCTGAGCTAAAATTTAGCATCACGTTAGAATTTCCATGATCTGCCCCCACAAAAAGTCCCTAGATAAACTCATGGGAAGCTTGATACTAAAATATCATCTTTTTATACACGTTACGCAAGAAATTGTGTAGTTGCCAATTTTTTTGCACGTTTTTTTAACTTTAACAAGTGCGCATGTTTTGCGACCTTGATACTGGTTTTAAGTTTTTATTGGAAGCGTTTATTTTGTTTTCGAACGTCTAGTTTTGTAATCTTAGTGTTCAAGAAATTTCTAAATGTTAAAAGGTGTACATTTTTAATGACGGTTCTCGATTCGTATGAATATTTTGTTAATAGCAATTATTTATTAAATCTACTGTTTAGGGTGATTCTTTTTGTACGAGATATGACCTCGAGATTTGGGGGACTTAGTTATCTTATGATATGACGGAACTCTTCAATTGTTTTTGATAGCGGTGTAGTTTTTATAAGTATTAAAATACACAGAGCAGATTGTTGATTCTGGATTGCGTTCGTGCAGACCTTCAACAGCAGGTGTTCAGTAGCAGGTGACATTTAGTCAATTTTTCAACAATCCAACCTTCAGATTTCGATACAAGACCTATCGAAAACTGAAGATTTTGCCAAGTGTGAAGGGTTCGCCGTAGATTCCATTAAATCCAAACCGATTTAAAAGTTTTCTTGATTTAAACGCACTAATATTAAATATATGGAAACATTTATTAGTAGCATTTGAAGTATTTTTAGGACCTCTGCGGTTCAATGGTTAGCGCGCTCAAACCGAGGGTTCGAATCCCGCCAGAGAACAACAATTTAATACACATCCCCAGGGACACAGAAAACTTGTGTCCCTGGGGATGTGTATTAAATCTTAATATATTTACTTGTAATATTAAAGTATTAAATATATTTCCATTGTCTGGTACTCCGTAACACATGTTCTTCGAGAACGTACCACAAGACCAGATTGACGTAGCGTTATAGCGTCCATATACATATATTATTATTATTAATATTTCATCATCCTAATTTTTAACCTAACATCCGATTTTTTATTTCTAGGCGAATGAAACCTCTTTACATGTAACTGACGCCATTATATTCGTTGCAGGTTGTCTAACATGTGTCCAAGTGCTGAACATCATGGTGCTGCTGGGGTTCATGCTGAACTACTCCCTCAGGGTCAACCTCACCATCGCCATCGTGGAGATGGTCTACAACGACACCAACCACACCGCCACAAACTCTACAGCCATGGATGTTCTGGACTCACAGAATGTCACACAAGTAAGTGTCTTATACATACTTAGGTATATTAAAAAGAGGTGATGTTTATGAGCTAAACTTGTGTATGTTTCCAACTTATTGTAGGAGAAAATCTTCAACATATCTCATCCACCCGATTTAAAAAGATCTTTTACCTATATAGTGCTAACCCGTTACCACTGTCATCTACAAATAAATGATATTGAAGTGTCTGTTTGTAATTTCAAATTAACAACTTTTTACTAAATCCTTATTTACTTAAAATAAATGAAAGTTTATACGGTATAATGTAATATTAGTATAGTACAATATATATATATATTATTTTATTTATATTGTATAGTTTAAATTTTTACATCAACAAATGAAATTTTAACATTTTTGTCTGTCTGTTTGTTACGACTAATCTCTGAAATGGCTGGACCGATTCTGACGGGACTTTCACTGGCAAATAGCTAAATTTGCAAGGAGTAACTTAGGCTATAAAATAATCATCTTCAATCCGGATATGGCTGTAAATCTAAGTTAACGCGGGCGCAGCTGCGCGCATCAGCTGGCAAGCTATAAAAATAATCATCGTTAGTTCGAGATATTCAAATTTTACCACTTCAAGGGTGAAGCTGCGGGCGACGGGTATTATTAGCTCACATATTATTAGTTATGGACCCGAGTTCTAATCAAAAACTGCGACTACTGGAGTCTTTATTAACGCATATGGCTAAAGAAAACGTCGTGAGGGCAGCTTGCCTGACAAAGTTTAAAAGAAGTCCTTGACAATATAATATGATAGTACATCAACCCACATTGGGATAGCACATAAACCCCACCATGGTTCAGGCCTTGTCCTGGCGGTGGGGCTCAGTAACCTAGGGTGAGCGGTGCACCTTGGGCAAAGCTAATTGGGCCGAGGGGGCTCTTTGTACCCCTCTTATAAGAAGAGGAGACAGAAGAGCAGGGGGCAAGGGGTGAGGATGGGAACCTCACCCCATTGTACTGTCCTGACGTTGGGAGGGGTTGTTCTGTGGTGCGGGACAACCCCTCTGTGGAAGTGGCGTCGGTCCCTTGCGGGACTGACTAGCCGTCGAGGTGCCCTGTTTGTTTTCTAGATCCGGGGCACCTCACCAAAGGCGGCATTGGTGGCACTCGCCGGGTTTTAGTGGGTAGAGCTGCGTCCATTTACCAGCTGTCGGGCGCAGCGAGTCCCATATACCCGCGTGGGGAGACCCACTCCCCCACGGGATGTCTCAGAGCATTTCCCGGCGTTACAGAAAAAAAAGCACATAAACGAACAAATATAAGTATAAATGCTCTAATTTAATATTTATTAATATTTTAGTAATATACATTGTACGATGTTTGTCACAGCATCCAGAGCACATCGAACAAACGAGATACCACTGGGACACGAAACAGAAGAACAATCTCATGGGGTGCTTCTTCTGGGGCTACATGCTCACGGAAGTGCCGGGTGGTCGGCTGGCTGAAGTCATAGGCGCAAGGTAAGATAACTTACTAGCTATTCCTTCGAGGGGTAGCGGGTTCAAATCCGCCCAGAACTTTTGTACTTTGTCTTCCGTAAAAGTTTAAATATTTTTTATCACATGCTAGCGGATATCTTAAATTTATATGAATGATAATGTAACGATGATGATTAACCCAAATAGCTCGTACTTGACAAGTCGTCCTTGCCCTACCGTATCTCGTCGTAAAATGATTATTAAAATGAGCTTAGCCTTTTCGCATTATGGTAATTCGATGTCACCTTGAATTTCCTTTTATGTACATTAATGTCTTCAAAGAAGTTGTCGAAATAAGAGCCGAGTGGCATTGAGACCGGTCGTACACTTGATGCGACAAAGTGGGCTACGGCTCGGGGAGGGGTGTTGTTGGCAAAAGTAAAGGAAACACTGCTGCGACCTGCGACTATTTCAATGATTGTCAACGTATTCCTTAGGTTTTTGAGTTTTGACATAAGAATTTAAATTGATATCGTTATTAGGGTTCCGTATCCAAATGTCAAAAAACGGAACCCTCATATAATCGTCATATCTGTCTGTCTGTCCGTCCGTATGCCACAGTCACTTTTTTTTCGAAACTATAAGAACTTTATGTACTGTTGCAACTTGGTAAGTAGATGTATTCTGTGAACCGCATTCAGATATTCACACAAAAATAGAAATAAAAAATTTTAGGGGTTCCCTATACTTAGAACTGAAACTCTATCTTTTTTTCATCAAACCTATTGATGAAAATCCATAGAAATACGTATGGGGTATATCTATGGATAGGTCTTAAAAATGATATTCAGGTTTTTAATATATTATATTTTTTCTATGCCCCCCCGTAACTTTTCAAATAAGAGAATGATAAAATTAACAAAAATATATGATATGCATGCAAACTTCACCGAAAATTGGTTTGAACGGATCTAGTTAGTAGTTTTTTTTTATACGCCGTAAGTCATAAATCACAATTATTTACCTCTCATTTAATCAACTCAAATATGAAAAAAAAAACATTTAATTTCATAAACATAAACCGTGAACCATTATTTTGTAATAATAAATCTGTAATAGGTGCCTAAGTAAATAATAACTATAATTCGCGGGGGGCGTGGCTTGATCGGTAGCGGGTGCGGAGCGCGCGGGTGGCAGGCTTACTTAATTGCGCTTACAAGAACTTTATATTATGTTACTTGCTTCTACGGAACTCTTCCTGGGCGAGTCCGACTCGCACTTGGCCGCTTTTTATTCACTACTAGCTGTTACCCTCAGATCACTGGTTGGTTGAATTGCTATGATGTTAGTGACAAATCACTGACCAGTTTCGGAATTTTATGACTCACATTACTACTCTATCCATTTACGTGCTCTATGTGTCTAAGCTATCATCGATTAGTTTGAACTTTGTGGTACCCATAACATTTATTGAGGACAGACTCTCAAACGTCTCTAATGAGCTTGTATGAGGCTAATCAGTTTGTGCGCAGAACTTTCTAGAATACAACCAATAAAACAATGGAAGGGTCGAGAGGGTCAACGAGTAGTTATACTTGACCCGTAGCCAATCAATTATCATAAAAAGGGGCGTGGCATTTAATTATTGATAATACTTCCTGACAAATATTTATATATAAGATTATTAGAAATAAGTTTTATTATGTATCGTCATTTTACGGTTCCGTTCCTCAAAATGACAGAACGGAAGCCTTATAGGATCACTTAGTTGTCTGTCTGTCTGTCTGTCTGTGAGTGTGTCAAACCAAAATAGTGAACTTCCCTTTGACATAAAACTATGAAATTTGGTAAGAAGATAGGTCTCACATCAAAAGTAAGTGTGTAAGCTAAACCCATAGATAATTGAGATCGTAATTTATAATATAATAATATCAACCCTTATAATATGTCCCACTGCTGGGCACGGGTCTCCTCCTCGAAATCAGCCGATTTTGGCTTTGGGCCATAGTTCACCGATGCGCTGGCCCAATGCGGGTTGGTGAACTTCACACACCTTCAAAGACTTTTAACCTCATCAGGCATGCCGGTTCCCTCACGATGTTTCCTTCACCGGTGAGCAAGCGATGGTCTCATGTTCCGATGCACGTAGAAATTTAAAAAAAAACCATTTCTAGGCATCACAGGGGGGGGGGGGTCAGGATCGAACCCGGACCTCTCGGCTCCCATCAAAACACCGAGCCCATACCCACTGAGCCATCGTCGCTCACTTTTACACTTGTGATCGTAATTTACCTCGAGGCAAATTTACGCTGCTATATTGTAGGTTGTATTGTAGGAGGCAAACGAACAGTCGTTTCATCTGATGGTGAGTGAACACTGACACGCATAGACTCTCGACTGCAGGTGTCTTATGATTCAAATATAAGTATACTCTATTTTGAAGGTGTCTAAGTGGTATTGAATCGGAAATATGGTAGGTGGCAGCTTCTTAACTTAGTTCTTCCCGGAACGGTCCCTTTTGATCAGATGATTCAACCATGTGTTAACTGATACGAGATGAAGCCTCAGTACCACTTATCTTCTATATATCTTCTTCTTCTACTCTTCTACCCGGAAATCATCCATTGTTTTATCGAAGAAATATTTTTTTATTTGGCGTTGCCATATTTTTTTTTCAATAATGAATAACGTCTATGTTCAAGCCGTAGCGGCGGCAATGTGCTAAATAATAAAGTCGCTAAGGTCTGTCAAACATACTTTCGAAAACAAAATCTGACAGATACAAAATATCAAACTTCAAAAATTACATTTCGGTGATCCTTAATCTTCGCGTGTAAACTTTTATCTCGACAATCAAAGCACTTGGCCGGACTGGTTGGTGAGTAAGCGAACGAGTAATGCGGGTATCGGCTAACCCACTCATTGAACTACAGTCGCCCGCAATATTTATAATTATACACATTTTTTTCTCGAATGCTGATTTTAACCCCCGACGCAAAAAGAGGGGTGTTATAAATTTGAACGCTCTGTGTGTTTGTCCGTCAATGGCACCGTAACTCTTAAACTGGTGAACCGATTTGGATGCAGTTTTTTTTATTTGAATTTATTTGAATTTGAATAAGAAGAATTCTCAGCTCTTTAGTATGGGTTTTTAAACGACTTCGAAAAGGAGGAGGTTATATTATTATGTTCGTGTGTAGGTATATTTTTTTAAATAGTTAATTTGATAGCTCAAGTAAAGGATTTATTTTTGACTTTTTAAATGTTAGCTTTTTTGCGATCAGTATTTTTTACTACTTTCACAACTTTTTCTATTTTTATGTTAGGTGGGCGAAGGGCCACATGAGCTACATGATGGTAAGTGGTCAGTACCCTTGAACATAAACAAGCTAATTTGAAACTAGCTCAGGCAACTCATTCACTTGTTGCCTATTCTGAGACTTAGGTAATTAGTCTCGGTGCCAGTAATTACACTGCCTGTCCTGCCCTTCTTTTTGAAACACAGCGAAGCTGTTTCACGGCAGAAACACGCAGATGGTGGTACCCTTGCAGACTGGAGCGCGGCACAATCGCGTCCAAAATAAAAATATAGGCCAATTTCGAAAGAAGGTTTTACACAGAAGTAAATTTTCCAAGCTTAACTTTATAATGTGTAGATTGATGTTATATAACTTAGGTTACGTACGACGTCGCTGAGGTGATCCTGTTGCCTGCATATCCGGGATCCTCAAAAAGCACCTCAAGACGCTCTCAGCGGTTTTATTTTAGGATAGGGCACTCCCAGTTGCAAGTCTCACATAGGGTCAGGATCTACCCGAAGTTCCTGGCTACATCCATAAAGGATTTCCCTGCGATTTAAAAAGAAAGGTATACTACAATCCATACATTTTCGTAACAAAGTTAATAATGTAATATATTATATGCAACAAACAAAGATATTATGGATTCTTTATATTAGCTGTTTGTCTCTAGCTTCGTCCAGATTTATTTTTCTTTATTTTCATATTAGTATATTCAGATTCAGAAAACAGGGTATCTCCTTGTCGAATTTTATCTCTTATATCAGTTAAACTGAGCCCCAGTGGCAGTAGAGGAAGAGGCAGGCCTAACGCAAGATGGTCAGACGAAAGACTGCGGGTCCATGTTGGTTAACTACAGCCAACGACAAAGAGAAATGGTTTGCTTTGGAGGAGGCTTTTACCCGAACGGGGTCTACACAATTTTAATTAATATTTTATTCTGAGTATTATATAGTGTAACTTTGTCAATTATTGTGTAGAACTAAATAAAGCTTTATTATTATTATTATATCAGTTAAAGGCTGTTTTAATTTACAAATCATTTACCTTAAGCTTTTTTTATATATTTTTGGAAGGAGTTATGACTCCTGCATATAATATTGCAATCTACGTAAGATTGAGTTTTGAATTTGATCCTTTTGTAAAGCAATATAATCCTCATATTTGTGTCAATGTTCCGCGGTGAAGGAAAACGTGAATAACCCGTATGTCGATAAAAGTGTGCTTTTACGAGTGTAATTTGAATACTTGCAGTCAGACAGGAAAATTATTATTATTATTAAGATTACTACTCCAGGAGACGATTGACCTGTCAGTTTTTGTCAAGAACCATAATATTTATTCTACACCTAATTGCTTCACGCGGGCCTTGGTCTATGTACAGTCGTATCAGGATGATGGACATTTTGTTAGCCTATGTTCTTCCTTATGATATAATTCAGTGTTTTTCAATGTTTTCAAATAGGCGACCTCTTTACATGTTCAAAATTTCTGGCGACCCCCTTTGGCCCCTTTTTTTTTCTTTTACGCCGGGAAATGCTCTGAGGCATCCCGCCTGGGGAGTGGGTCTCCCCAGGTGGGTATGTGGGAATCGCAGCGCCCGAAAGATGGTAAATGGACGCAGCTCTACCCACTAAAACCCGGCGAGTGCCACCAGTGCCGCCATGGTGAGGTGCTCCGGATCTGTTAAGCTAACAGGGCACCTCGACGGCTAGTCAGCCCCGCAAGGGACCGACGCCACCTCCACAGAGGGGTTGTCCAGCATCACAGAACAACCCCTCCCAACGTCGGGACAGTACAATGGGGTGAGGTTCCCATCCTCACCCCTTGCCCCGTGCTCTTTTGTCCCCTCTTCTTATAAGAGGGGTACAAAGAGCGCCCTCGGCTCAATTGGCTTCGCCCAAGGTGCTGGGCTCACCCTAGGCTACTGAGCCCCACCGCCACGACAAGGCCTGAACCATGGTGGGGACCCCCTTGGGCCCTAGATAGCCATATACAGCCAAAAAGTTAGGATTATTGAAATACTACATCAATTTATCTCTAAGTTAACTTTGTGGTGTGATCACAAAAAGTCTCACTGAAATTATGTATTGTAGTAGGTACTTAAACAGTATTTGCTGTAGTGTAACCTTGACTTTCTTTCTGTCTCTCTACCTTTTGCCGGCAACCCCTACGCCTACACATTTCAAAGTTTAGCTTGACGACCCCTCTCCCCTGGGGGGCGCGACCCACAGATTTAAAAACACGGATATAATTTATTCCCTGCCCAAATTTATTAAAATCCGACGATGAGTAGGCGTAAGTTAGGCAACAAATAAACTTATAAATGTAAGGATATAAGTATGTTTCATCCACAAACAGGAATTTCGGTCGACAAAATAGTTGACACACTTACATATATATACATATATAATACACGATAATAATAATAATAAAATAAATAATAATCCCTGTAGTTGGAGTATGAATAAAATAAAGTCATATGTAATTTCTTATGATACATATCCTTCTGGTTATTACTAACCACAAATAATAAAACAGATGATATAATATCTATTTTAATCTCGACGTGAAACAAATGGTGATTATAAATTAACATTAATTTAAGACAATTGCTAATGATTCATGCTTCTAGAAGGTTCTCGAAGAACGATCAAGAAGAATTAATTATCAAAGTGAAGACGCGAAAGTTATTTGCTTGACAATTGACATACCCTATTTTGTCAATTTATGGTAAAAATTCTTCTTTCAAAATAAATAAATGAATGATTTCCCCACAATATGTAGTTGCAAGTTACTTTTATTCTAAGTGGATTTTATATTATGATGTTTTCTTTCTTCTTAGTCGTGCGCTCTTGGCAGAACGGTCGTGTTCATGTCTCGGTCGAGTCGCTGCTGC
This sequence comes from Helleia helle, assembly GCA_963853865.1. Taxonomy (NCBI): domain Eukaryota; kingdom Metazoa; phylum Arthropoda; class Insecta; order Lepidoptera; family Lycaenidae; genus Helleia; species Helleia helle. The sequence goes on along the minus strand of OY971432.1, from coordinate 16,435,198 downwards.
GACACCATGTGGCTTGTCGGATTGAGAGATGTCGTTTATGATGGATTATATAAAAAAAAAAAGATTCCGACGAATTGATAACCTCCTCCTTTCTGAAGTCGGTTAAAAATTCGCAATAAATAACTAACAAACAAAATAACGAAGCATACTCTTACAATTATGATTAGAGTATTAATGATATATTGGAGAATTGTAAATGCCGGTTTGATGGGGATGTTGACATTTTTTTGGAATGTTTTTAAATCGTTTAGTAATACATATCTAAGGGAGAAATAATTATTATTAACTTTTGCTTAAATACGTCTAATGCATATAAAATCTTGCATTTTAAAATGCGTTTTAAATTTCGCTCCAAAACGCTAACACTTGTCACGTGACGTCATATGTTGAAGTATGTCGATAAACATCCTGAAACTGTTATGGTGATTGTAGACTCTAGTTAGCGTTGATAAATAATGGCTTCTAAGTTTTATAAGTGGGTGCCCTCAGATGAATAAACAAAAGTTTTATTAACCTGAGTAGATGCCTATGTGTATAAGTACTACTATCAAAACGCCTGAAAAGTTGTTTGTAGATGTACCGCGTACGGAAAATGCCCGAAAAAATGACTTTAGCTTTAAAGACTTTAAAAGTGTACGCAATCTAAAACAAGTAAACAAATTTCTTAACAATTAATGTCTGCTGTTGCCTAATTGTTAGATGCCAGTGGCGAGGGATCGGTCGTCTTGGCTTGGACCTATGTGGACGGATAAAGGCTGATGATGATGATGTTGCCTAAATAATTATTAAACCACGAAGCCTGGCAGTGTTTTTGACAATTGACAGCACTTGGCAATGTTTGTTTCATTTTGCTTATGAATAAGTGACGTCATTGGTGTTTGTTGTCACCTTAGAGTTAGAGTATGTATACATTATAATATATAGTTGCCACTTATTTAAAATCTTGTTACATTTTATATATTAAATAACAAATAAATCAAATAAAAATAAGGGAAAATGTGTTTTTTGGGAATCGGAATGAATACTGCCAACATCCCTCTTGTAATCAATGATCCTTTTTTATACATATAATATCATTGGTGGTAACGAGATTATTTTTCGTTAAAATTGGGCATTTCGATGATTGTCTTATTTGATTGTGTAATTTCGGCGTGGCACGTACCTACGAATTCATTATTCCGCCCCCTGCGGGGCTCGGAGAGGGGCGTCCCCCTTTCGAATATTTCTTAAGTGCGCCATCTGTTCACTTACTATACCGATTGAGCTTAAAGACCATCAGGCCGGAAAGTCTAGCCCTTCCGAAAAAAAATATCATTATTATTAAAACGTATAAGATTTTGATAATAAAAGGGATTTTGATTGCCTTGTAAGTAGCGAAAGAAATGATTGTATTGAGAGGATTATGTACGATAATGCTAATAGTCATTGATGATTAAAATGATTTGGCCTTGACGTGACGTCCGATTTGCGTCACAAATGAAAATGTAAACGATGTCACGAAGATGAACGTAATATATCAGCGTCTGAACGAATGCCTAATTTATTCGGCCTTTGAGTACATTGGACAATTACTTGTTGGACCAACTACCAAACGCAAAAAGGCCAATAAGGTTCAGGCCAAACGCAGCAATGATTTAAATTGTTAATGTATATGGCAATGCAAATGTTATTGTGAAGTATTGAGGGAATAGAATGGAAACCTAAATGTTTAAAGAGAACTTAACAATAATAATCAGGGATTACTAAATTTAGAAAAAATAAATCTATACTGTGCTAGTAACACTTTTGAATTAGACTGGTGTTTGTAGCTAGTACTGATTCACTTTTAATAAGTCATTAATAATATGAGATATCTAATTATATATTTTTAAGACATAATATGTAAATCCGCTAACTAGTCACCTTCGTCACGCAACAATGTGTGAGCGCACACATGAATAATTCCTAACAAATATATAATTAAATATAAATATTATGGATTTCCGCTAAGTAACGCCTGATTATTTTAACTATAATTTAATTTCTTACCACCTTCAGTCTTCATCATCAGTCCAGCCAGCCCATGGCACCAATTTTAGGTATATCCAGAAAATGGTTTGATATAAATCCTTCGAAGTAGGAGATGTATTATTAAATCATTCACAAAAAATTCAACCACATTCTTAGTCAATGGCTCGTAATATGACGTTTAACAAGAATGTTTTGACCGCAGCAAGAACGCAGACCGCCACAAAAGATAGCTTAAACTTTAAAGAAACAACGCAGTAATTTTAAACTATATTTTTGTTTACGAATACTAAATTTCATAATAATATTGATTGAAACTGTAAAATTTAGTCATCAAGTTTGAAACCTAGACTGTAGACGTTTTGAACGTGATCCTAACAATTTCAAAGTACCTAATACTTTGTTATAAGCACGAGAACGTAGTTTAATGATGCGCAACACAGTATCGTCAACGCCCATTGCGATGCCAATAATTACATAACTAGGTAAAATTATGTACCTTCGCTGATTATACCATGGAATTCTTGGAAGTGCATCACGATTGCTAAGATCCATCTGATAATCGATTGCATAATCACTATCCGGCTAAGACTTTGGGTGTGGGAGAAGCGCTTTGTAGGCCCGTATGCATAGCATAGTCATCCCCATTCTGTTTCTTACATTCCATTGTGTTTCGGATACACGAGCAAGGTAAGCAAGCAAGGAGCACTGAGAACAATCTCTTATCTCGCGGCTGAACCAAGCCAAGCCCTGGAGTATAAAGGGCCAGTCGCTCACTCCCAGGTATTGACCACTAATCATCACGTGACTGGTCTTCCTGTTTGCCTTACTCGAAACAACACCAATTTCTTTCATTATGATATGATAAGTTTAGACTATTTCGTGCACTTTTCCTTTCTCCCTCTGAACAATTAATCCACTCCATCTTTGTTACAGGCGGGTCTTCGGCTACAGCACTCTTATCGCTAGTCTGCTAACATTGCTGTCTCCTGCCGCCGCATCAGCTGGCTTCTACTGGCTCGTTGGTCTGCGCAGTGCCCTCGGGTTCCTCCTCGGAGCGACATGGCCAGCGATCCTACCGATGGCCTCCAAGTGGATCCCGCCAATGGACAGATCCAAATTCATGTCTAATATGATGGGTGAGTTTTTTGGATGTTTAATATAAAACTTCTAGAGCCTGGTATATATGTTGTGTTAAGTTGTTAGAGCTTCGCCATTCCTGGTCAGAATAGAACTAAAAAGTTATACTTACAGAGGACAATCCGCTTAATATGTGCAGCTTTTAGTGTATAATATGCTGCTTGCCGAGTGCTTTTTACAATGATGGTTAGGACTTTACTTTTTCCAAAGGCTTGTCTATAATTTTTATTTGAGATCCATAACCTGTCAGACGCCCTAAGGGTAAGACGTTCACGGCGCCCGTGAATGTAGACATGTTAACGCAGAAACCTTATTGTATAAGTCCCAGGTTATTTGTTCACGTGTCGTCATACTGGTACATACGGGATGTAGTAGGTCTCAGCGACAGTAATTGCATTGCCAGTCTAACCTTTTCATTTCCAACACAGCAAAGCTGCCTAACAAATGATCTAAGCAAAGTTATGGACCCATAAGTACCTTGCGTAATTGCAACTTTCGCTTGCATAGACTTTATCACTCTGGTGATGAAACTGACAACATCACTTGTAAAATGTTAATGTTCACGGATAGTCATGATAAGTATTTAACATGTCTCCGTGTTTTGTAAAGTTTTGTAAATATTTACTAGTGAATGCCATGCCATGACTCCCGGCCGCGTTTAGGTAGACGAAGTGTAGAGTGCAGTCTCCGGTCCGTGGATGCGAGTGGCAAGGGATCGGTCGTCTTGGCGTTCTTTGAAGAAGGCCTATGTTCAGCAGTGGACGGATGGACGATGGATGAGATGGATGATGATGATGATTCTAGTGGGAAATTAGGGATTAGGAGGCATTCTTTAGTAGAAAATCAAAATTGTGTGGAAATTTAAAATCAACCCCTTTTGACGTTATTAAATGACGTTATAATTATATATTATCAAAAATAAATCTTCGCGACACGATTTAGAGATGTCTACAATGTAATACCGATAACGCTGTATTTCCTAGAAGTTGTGGGCGTGTAGCGGCAGTTCTCACTTATCATCCGCTTGCTAGTTCGCAAAATATATTTAGAATCTGAAAGAACGTTTTATGTTTGATTTATAAATGCTCTAATACATATTTATTTTTGATCATATTGTAGCTTTGGCCTTGCAAAAAATAATTAACAATAAAAAATGTCAAACGATTCGTGTAAAATTTTAAGTCTCTGCAAAAAGAGTATTTTTTAAATCCAGGTTATTTTTATATGAATAGTGATAAAACAGAAAGAAATACAGGCGACAATCTTTTCGCCGATCGCAAAGTTGAGTTCGCAAAGATTATTCTTGTGCTATATCCGAAGCATAAAAATAACGAAATAATATGCATAAAATCCGTATTTTCTACAGAAATACAATTTGTTTAGTTCTTACTCATAAAACTAATAGTGCTATTGAAAAATCATTTGACCACTAATAAACTATAAATATACTTAACAGTAGCAGGACAATGTGTGTTTATCGCTATTACATATTATGTATTTGCGATTGTTGACGACCTCCAATATCCCATTGTTCGATTTATCTATATGAATCACGGCAATAACACGAGAATCTTTAGTTGGTTTGGGTCTTTGGGTTTAGATTTATCTGTCTTCTGTCGAGCCTTTTCCCAACTATGTTGGGGTCGGCTTCCAGTCTAATCGGATGCAGCTGGACACCAGTATTTTAAATGGAGCTACTGTCTATCTGATCTTCGAAACCCAGTATCTGGGTAATACCCCGTGGGACTGGTTGTCAGTTTCGGGCTTCTGACGACCCGTAACGACCTAAACCAACGGCTAAACGTGCTTGCCGAGGCACGGAGGTGTCGGTATGTAAAGATCATACGCCACCCATCAACGGACTAACCCCGGCTACCGTAGCTTAACCTGATGGATCGTCCCCCAACGGCGTAATAAAATAATTTTGTTAAATATCCTACAGGAAATACACTAATCCTTCTTAATATTCTGTCTAACTCATGGCATCTCTTCAAAATTGTGTGGTAATCTCTTAAACCCTAAAAACGTCTTTCTTGACTCCCCATCATGCAAAATCGAAACTTTGTTCCAAAATTCCCCTGCTAAAGCTGAGCAAATCAGTTAACTCTGATTATATTGTTCTTGTAGCTTAGGTAAGAGGAATCATCAAGATGGAGGCGAGCCTAAGAAACCTAATAGTCAGACCGCTGGAAAGAATTCTATATGAAAGTCTTAAAGAGGACCTCTTCTAGGTATTAAGTTAAGGAGCCCGGTCGTTATATGCTGTAACATCATGTTGATGTATTTTAATTAAATCCTCTCTTGTTAATTTATTCGCCAAAGAACATTCTCAACAATTGAAACGACGAGAACTCTCCACAATTGAGGATGATCAATTGTTATTGTCTAATTGCTTTTAGGGTTACGTTAGCGAGCCACAAACCATACGCTGTCGGTCTGTCCTACCTCTATTAGTGGATGTCTTTTAAAATGTAATAGGGAAGCAGGTTGAAATAGGCAAGAAGGTACACTTGGAACAGGTTATAGTGTATTCTATAGCAATGGACGAGTCCTTGTTGACGATAGGCTTGGATTTTCCAAGAAATAAAAGGAAGCGGTACAGTACGGAATCATTAGTGCGCGAAATCGACTCGTGTTCAGGCCAAACTAGTCGATCCAAGTCTTTAACAATGAATTCAAGACGCACTACATGACATCCTTGGTCGTTCTCTTATCTTGTCGTGTTCCGTAATAATAGTAATAATGATAATGTTTTACTTCCTTGGTTCTATATCACTATATACTTATGTCTCGCGAGTACACGGACAAACAGTTTAGTTGCTTTTGTCCTGTTTGTTTGTGTTTACTGACTACTGACACACTCATGTAATGCTCAGTTAGGTCAAATGTTGACCGTCGAATGACCGAAAGATGGTGAAGATAGAAGTCGTATTATATGAATCTGAAACATATTCATTTTAATATGACTACAAAAATAAAAAGTAAAATTTCATTATGATTTTGGAACCTTAGATATAGATATAAGAATATTCCATAGCCGTCTAAAACTACAATTAAATTAGCAATAGTCTGTTTTTTTTATCAAACGAGTACTTAGTATGTCTCTTGCACATTTCCGATATTGACAGAGTGAGATGGGTCATTGTCAACGCCAACGACGATTACGTGCTTACGTTCATTACGTGGACCAATAGCAACGCAGTCCAAAAAATTCGGTACCTTAGTAGGTAATACCTGTATGTTAAGAAATATACCATAACTATATTGCATATTAATGTGCTACCTTCAAACTTATCAATGGCATTCTCTAATTTCGAAGTGCCCGTATGTCGGTGAACATTTTTCTATACTACAGTCTAATTTTAAACTCGGACTATGCCGTGGGGGCGCGCGCAGGCGTGGTCGCTGACGTCAAAGCGATACGGCGCGCTGATTGGCCGAGCGTACCCGCACGTAACCTTGCGTAACGGTTGCTATGCGCACTATATTTCAAATTGCACGTTATTTTAGGCGCGCACGCAAGGTGAAAATGCATTTGTATTGACTTTGTAGTATTGTAGTAATTTTAACCTTATGACGTATGCTTTTGAAAGTTATTTCGTATAAGAATCGAAATTATATAAAAAATAACGGTTTTTGAGACTAGGTCATCAATAATATTTTCAATTTATGTATGTGGCCTCTATCGTCATAAATAACATTGAATGTACCGTTATATGAGGGTCTTTACGATTAAAAGGTCGTAACTCGGCGATTATGAGGTCTAATTAATAATAATGATAGTAAGACCATGCTTTGGTCTCGTTAACTATGCTTTTGCATTCCAATACCAAAATTATAATAACGTGTTATTTAATATAGTTGGGAATCGATCATTGTCGATACGTCCATGATTAATTGTCACTTATTCATTATAATAAGTTTTGCCCTATTTGATAAACATAATATTATGGTCATTCTATGTTTTACCATTGGTATTTGGTATTCTCTCCATCAAAAGCAAGAATTCTCCTGTTTTGTTATAAACCATCGAGGCTTATCGCCAGAAGTGTCACCGTTCTGTCAGACCCCCAAGTTTCTACCCGTCCTAATATATAAGTTCAAGCAAGGGCATAGAACAGACACGTGGTTACTGAACTGTAAACAATTAGCGCTAATGACTTCGGCGTATCAAGTATCCAGATTCCAGTGTCAGGAGGCGGTCTGTCTCGAAACAAAACACTATCGACTACAGCCACTCTAAATAATTGATAGATGTTTGTTAATACAAAACATTGAACATATAACCGGAATAGAGCGGTAATGTTATGTGTTTTGTATGAAAACTAATTCCGACTAATTTGTGCTGCGACGCTACGCCGGTTCTGCGCTCTGATTGGCCGACTGATAGCCATTGATGGATGATTGGCCGATGGGACGTACACACAGATCATTGGTTGGTTGAATTGCTGTTACGTCAGTGATAAATCAATGACCAATGTCGGAGTTTTATTACTCACATTACTACTGTATCCAGTTATATGCTCGATGATACAAAAGTATTAAAGATTGAACTATGCTATGCTCTTCATGAAAATCATCCATCTGTCTGTCATGTGTGATATTTTGACCTAACCCACCCATTTATTCTCAAATCTCCTCGTAGAAATTATTTTTATTCGAATACAATCAGATTGTCTAGTTACAATGACTTCTGCGAAACTGTTAGAAGGTATTCTATGAGTCATCCATCCGTTTGTTTGTCTCATTGAAATGGTATACCCGTGGCACATTCGCTAACACTTTCTGCATGTTTATGCGCCTTCTTATTGCTTGACGTCCAGAATTGTTTGGTCTAAAGGTAACGGGTTCAAAACCCTCATAATGTATGAACTTCATACATGAAGTGTAATTACTATGAAGTGTAAATTTGGTCAATGATAGAATATGGTGGATAATATATCTTAATTACGCACTACTTTGAATTAAATTTATTCAGCCATTTACTGATGAAAGAGTGATGATGATCTGATCCGGCCGATTTCGTCCACGGCGACAGCTTCAGCTCCTCTAATGACGTTCGTGTGCTCGCACGTGGCTTACGTAGCCAATCTTATTTGAGAAGATCCTCGTACATTGCGAGCATGTAAGCACACCGTTAATATATAGTTAATAGCCGCAGGTGGTCTGGCTTTCAACTTATCGCGCTTGAGATCTAACAAAGAGCGCCGTTTCAATTCAAAATCGTGAACTTTGGATTTCACTAAAGCTTTCCATTCCGGTTGTTTCGCGGCCTGTTTCTCCCACTGAAATGGATGAAAGAGTAACAAATAACCAAATCTTTCAGTTAAAAGCAGACAAGCTCTTCTGAAAAAATGCATGGTTCTATATTTTTTCTCTGTTTAAAGTGCGAAAGAAAATAGGAATGGCATAGACACAAAGGGAAGGGTCGGATAAGTTTCCGAGTTTTAAAACAATAGATGATGTAATTCAAAGATGCACCCGGGGTCAGAATATCAAACGATAGTCTGGTGGTTGAGGAAAATTACTACGGCAACAGTGCGATAACGCATATAGAACACAGTCTTATCAATGACGAGTGATGTATAGTCAGATGCCATTGGGAGTTTCCATCAGCTTCCATCAGATTTGACTCGGGGGCAAAATCCATGGTTTTTTAAAATATGGAATTTTAAAGAGATTGTATATTTTAATTTTGCGGAGCTAATTCGGTGTGTCGAGGCCACTGACTGTTTTGGGAAGTAATGTCCCTAGTCTAGGATATACTTGGTATCTGATGGTATACTGGGTCTTTACCCGGTCTAAGCACTAAATAAATATTGTTATACACCTTCGGATGGTCAGTACATGAGCATTTTATTTGGGCCTGGCCAATGAGTTAGTTCGGGCCAACCTTGTACGGGCCTATATCAAATTTTTTTCATAACATCTTGAATGTCCAAGCACGATACCATCCATTCCACAATAGTGTGTATTCCTGGCTGATATCTTTTGTTGACTGTTGTTAGTCATTGAAATCTTGTACTGTCTCCCGCATTAATTTGGGAGGGATACTGGAGGTACTTCCTACTCCTGTATCCTTAAAGAATCTTTAAAGAAGTGCCGCTAACTGATCATCAAAAAAGGGTCTAATCAGCGGTATTTTCACATAACCTCGCCTTAAATCCGTTGCGGGTCCCAAGCCAGTTTTAACGAATTACTCGGGCTTCCAGAGATCGTATCAAACGGCCATTTGGTGGGTGCCGCTGTTGAACCTATGTTGAAGCAGCAGCGGTGGGAGCGAGTGGTGGCCCAGCCCGAATAAAAAAGAAAGCGTCTACCCCACGCATGTGGCATTTCTGGTGTGTACTGTACGCAACGTATTCACGTCAGCGTCTGCTAATCCACGTCATGACATGAAAATATTATCATTTAAAACGTAATGGCGTTATGATCTGTTTGCAAACATTCGCACATGTGCTATAATAATATTTATCGTACTCTTTACATTCACGTTATCTTATATTTACAAGGAAATAATGTAACTTTTTTGCCCTACTGAAGGATTTTTTTAGCAGCCTATAATAGTAACATGTATGTTATGTTACGTTAATTGTTTCTTAAACGTTACTTTGTTTATATCATTTTCTGCAGCGGAGGAAAGCTAGAAAAATGCGTTTCTAATATGCATCTTAGCATAATCAAATCATACACTCGCCTTGGTCAATATAGAGAAATTTCTAAATCCGCCTGGAACCCTCATTAGCGTTATATCAGCGTTTGAACAAACAAATAAACTCTTTATCTTATTAGTATTTCATATATCACATAATCCCATTGCTGTTTGCTTAAAGACAAATTTCATGAACGCCAAGACGACATCAATCAGACATTCACCTTTTGAACCATAAGTAGTCTAAGCTTCCTATTACAAGGGATCTTTGTACTCCGGTCTCCGTTATCGTATTACCCAATACGTTCTGGTTTAGTGCCGTCACGTTTGCTGGGTCGTTCGGGCTGGCTCGAACACGTGACTCTTGTCCAACGGACAGGCTGTTACTGGTAAATGGTAATTCTACTTCTAAATGTCCATAGGCTATCATAGTATGGCATGTGTAATATGTACAAGCATAGAGGCTTATAGCATGATGATCTCGGTGCACTGGCCGGTCTGGCTCGTGGCGGGGATCGGCCGTCTTGGCGTTCATTGATCTCTATCAATTAACGCCATAAGCCTCTGTCATAAGTAAGTAAGTCTAATCTTGCATTATGTCGCGGTTTTTGAACAGGAAAACTAATATAAAGAATATTTAAATATTTTTATTTTATTAATTGGTCGCGGGAACGACAGTTTTGACGTATCCCCCAGCCTTCCTGAGATCGTATCGACCACCAAATGACACTTTCATTTGGTGGTTACAGCTGTCGATCCTGACTACTTAGTTGTAGCATCGGTTCGAACTAGTGCCGGGCTTAGCCCGATAAAATCACACCATGCTAACAGCCCGGCGGTAAGCCCTAAAATAACATAATATTATGTTCGTGTGTTTTAGAGCTTATTGACGTAAGTGACAGAAAATATTATTGTGAATCTACGAATATATTATTTATTCGTAGTTGTGAATGTATAGGAACGAAATAACATTTAATTTATTTGATACTGCTAGTAATTTTAATATTAACCCGGTACTTGTTTCACAAGTATACACTAAATAAATGACTGTACAAAGTCAAAGGAATCACTTACCATACAAGGAATCTTCCGCTCGTCCTTACACAAACAGGTCTAGGTATTTCGGAGGAAAACCTTTATCGAATCCTTCACTTTATGTATGCGAATCTTCCTAAATATGCCACGGCCCTTGTCATCAATACACACTGAATGTTAAAATTTCCTTTTATCATTTTAACGAAGAAAACATTAATAAGTGTAGGAATGAGGATACACATAAACAAACATCTTTTTTAGAGGAATATACTTATGGGTATCGACATCCAGCTTAAATCCCTAATTTTTTTTATGTCATAAGGAGGCAACCGAACAGACTTATGGTTACTACCGACACCCATAGACATCCGCACAACCAAGAGTTATGCAGATGCATTGCCCTCCTTTTCCCTATACCCCCCAATGGGCCACCGGAAACTCAACCCTTTGGTTACTATACTGCCTTATAATGTTAATCCCACTGTCGCTACCGTACTCGTAGGAATTCCGGTATGAAATTTATTACACATTCTCGTATGAAAATGCTGTTGTGTTAAAATCTCAAATTAATAATTATAATTTTCTGTTTGTATCAAATAAATATTTCTTTCTTTCTTTAATCCTACTTTTCGAGCTACGTACAAAAAGACAGCAAAGTGACACTGTCTCGCAGGCATGGACAACCCCTGGATGGAAATACATAATGGACATGACAAACGTTTTTTTACTTTACATGCCAAATTAATCTACAAAAAATTACGAGAAAAACTGTGTTTTTACTTTTTTCATATCTTAAAAAATGGCTGAGATATTTTCAATCAAAGTGCGTATTTTCGGCCGAAGATTTTTAAACACGCGGACGGGCGCTGACTAGTCGATGACGTCACACCCCCGATGATTCGATATTCGAGCTAGAGTTCGCACGACTTTGCGCATTAAAAATCAAAATTATAGCATCCAACCCTAAAACTAAAGCGCACTGATGTGAAGACCATTTCGATATTTGTTAATAATATTATGTTAATCCTTCTTCTTCTCTACTTATCCTTGCCATGGTTGATCTACTTCACGCAACTGCTTGTCTTCTTTTGATTGTTTATGTATGTATTTAGGGGTCTGGATTACGCAGTGAAACGCTCGAGCTAAACTTAGTCTTATTTATATGGGTCTAACAAAGTCCGCGGACACTATGAGCGCATGTGTCGACGTTTCTCCGCTACACTAGACCGCGACTGTTCCACCATGGTTCAAGCCTTGTCGTGTTGTGTGGCGGTGAGGCTCAGTAGCCTAAGGTGAACCCAGCACCTAGGGCTAGCAAATTGAGCCGAGAAAGATGCTCCTTGTACCCCTCTTGAGGAGACAAAAGAGCAGGGGACAAGGGGTGAGGTAGGGAACCTCAGCCCATTGTAGTGTCCCGACGTTGGCAGGGGTTGTTCTATGGTGTGGTACGGGACAACCCCTCTGTGGAGGTGGCGTTTTCTTTAACGCCGGGAAATGCTCAGAGGCATCCAGCGGAGGAGTGGATCTCCCCACGCGGGTATGTGGGACTCGCTGCGCCTGAAAGCTGGTAAGTGGACGCAGCTCTACCCACTAAAACCGTGAAAAAAAAAAAAAAAAAAAAAAAAACTTAAAATTGCTAAACAGACAGCTTCCTCAAGTGAATGTATTGCGTCTACTTCACATAACGTTGAAGAAATATATATTATAGGTATATTGAAGATTCCATTCCTCGAGTTCAAGATATTGTGATTAACCCTTAAAAGATATGACAAGAGATAAAAATCTAAGAAGTATCACAGAAGATACTTTAAAAACGAAACACAAAAAATCGGTTTAATTTAAGAAACAAAGTTTATCATAAAAGTACTGAGACGGATAATAAATATTTTCTTTTGACATCTATGGAAAATCTAAAAAACAAAATTCGCTTGAAAATAACCCATAGACTGAAGGAATCTTTGATATCATTTCTAGAAAATACAAACACAGTTTAAGTAATAGGAAAACGATGACCATCGAAACAAAATGAAACGAGACGCGCGTCATAGTAGGATCAACGCACCGGAATACGACAACGGGGGTGTGACGTCATAGCATGAGCGCGCGTAATCTCGGAATTTCAAAAAAAGGCTCAAACTTCTCGTCGTTATAACTTCGGAAATACTGCATGTATTGAAGTGAAATAAAAACTAATGTAATGTACATGATGTACGCTCCGGTTTGAAGTGTATTTGATAATAATATTTCGACCCTTTTCTGTTCTCCATTATCGTAATAATGGGAGCTGTTTCCATATAGGTACGATTCAATATAATATATATGTGTAATCCATGCATGTAATGATTCGTTTAAATTATAAAATAATAGATTTTAGTAGTAATTACACTCGAAGACATTTTAAAGTATATCGTAGAAAGCTAACAATATATTATATCCTAATTAACGGAATCAAAAGCGTGACTGACAAATTGTCAGTTTTGTAGATAAAGCACAATATACTTGATGTAATGAGATCTTTTTAAAAAAATGTATTGTATAAGAATTCATTACGTTACGATTTTTATATGTAAAATGATTGTTAGTTTTTTAAAATAATTATGGAAAATAATTTCTCGACTTTTTTGTCTTTTAAAAGCCGATAAATATTATGTTTGTTATGTTTGATACCCATAGATATTTAATTAATTTGCTGACTGATAATTAAATCCAATAAACAACACCCTGTTGCCCTAGGGATCAAAATTCATATTGTATACATAAAGTTCTTTCCAATTTATTTCCTTACATTACAAATTATGTGTTGAGAAATAATTGGTATTTGTATTTCAGCATCTTCGCTCGGGGCGGCGCTCACCATGCCCATCTGCGGGTTTCTCATCTCGCACTTCGGTTGGGAGTCTGCTTTCTACTTCACTGGTATGTATCTCTTACCACTATTACTTACCGTATATCGCATCTGAGGGAAACTGGGCCATTTTGTGACCTACCTGCACTGGAAGTAAAGAAGAAGAAGATGGCTATGTATGTATATACCTACTAGCGGACACAACAGACATTGTTCTGTCCTAAAATTAGATTTTCGTGAACACTTTAGTATTACCTAAAATATTAATAAGTATTATAATATTAGTAAGGATTTCAAAGTAAAAAGAACACTTCGAAAAAAAACTAATATTCCCACACTACATCTAAAAATTTTCATCTACATACTAATATTATAAAGAGGAAAGATTTGATTGTTTGTTTGTTTGCGTCGAATATACTCCGAAACTACTGGAAAGATCACCTCTGTAAATTGTGTTAGTTTTTATTGTGTCAGAGACAGGGATCACCCTCATCGAGGGTGATCCGTGGTCACAGATGATGGCGCTTTGAAAGGAATGGAAAAGATGACATGTTTATGACAACTAATAAATTGTATGAGAAAACTAATATTATAACAGAACGAATGCTATTCAGGTTCGTATCCATCAATTTTCCTATTTTTTTTCTTTTATCCTATTCCGGACCAAGACAAATCCAAAAACACAAAAATCATAAAATCTGTTCAGCCGTTCTTTAGGTATACTTACACCCCATTTAGGTAACCAACACCCCTTTGTTTTATGTATATATAATAATATCAACCCTTTTATGTCTCACTGCTGGGCACGGATATCCTCCTCGAAATCAGGCAAGGAGGGTGTATGGGTCATAGTTCACCGATGCGCTGGCCCAATGCGGGTTGGTGAACTTCACACACCTTCAAAGACTTAATTTCATCAGGCATGCAGAATTCCTCACGATGTTTCCTTCACCGATTTTATGTACTGAATGTGGGTTTTATAATGAACGTGGTTTTGTCCAGGCATAATCGGTGTGATGTGGTCGGTGGCCTGGTTTGCCGTGGTGTACGACTCTCCGGCGCAGCACCCGCGCATCTCCGAGACCGAGCGGAACTTCCTCATGAAGACTCTGCCGCAGGACAACGACAAGACGGTATGTAATAATAATAATATGTTGGGACAACTCGCACACGGCCATCTCATCCCAAAATAGGCAGAGCCTGTTCTTATGGCAGCCAGACAACTGATACATACTTATATATTTCTAAATACATACATATTATAGATAAACTACACCCAGACACAGAACAAATGATCATGATCATCATACAAAACATTGGTCCTGGGTGGGGATCAAACCCGCGAACTTCTGGTTTAGCAGTCAGGGTCACTAACCACTAGACCAACATACCAGATGGTTTTTTTTGTATGTTTTTTTCTTTTACGCCTCTCGCGAGGGAGTGTGGAATCCCAAGGCAGGTATGTGGGACTCGCTGCTCCCGAAAGTTGGTAAGATGGACGCAGCTCTAAACCCGGTGAGTGCCACCGATGCCGCCTTTGGGAGGTGCCCCGAAAAAATTTGGACTCCTCGTTTGTCCTCCTATGCTATAAAAAAATAAAGATCTGTGAGAGGTAAAACCGTAATAAACGTCTTTGTTATGATTAGTTACATGAAAAATATTTTCCTCACTTATCACGGACTCCCAAGAGTCCAAAACCTCTACCACTGACTCTAAACGGACCACAGTTTTAAAAAAAGGCCAGCTCCAATCAATGTATACTCCGCAGCACGTGAAAGTACCGTGGAAGAGCCTCCTCCTGTCCCCTCCTGTGTGGGCGATTGTGCTGACCCATGGCGCGTCGGTCTTCGGCTACTTCACAGTGGTGCAGCAGCTGCCTACCTACCTCAAGAGCATCCTGCACTATGATATCAAACAGGTACGTTGCAGTATCCGATAAGTCGTACGATGTTAATAGTCATGTGTATTCTTACATCTTTCGATTTGTCGTACGATACTTTTTACGTTAAATGGGTCTTTGAACCTTTAAATTTTAAAAATATTTTCGTTGTGCATTTAATATATAATCATACATACATACATACATACATAACATAATCAGAGTAATCATTTTGATTGTCAAACATCAACAATGAAATTGTATTGAGTACCTATATTATACAAAAAATCTAAATCAGTCTTCCAATAAACAGTCTAGTTCTGGTTACAGCACTTTTTCACTATCATCATCATCAGCCTCTATCACTGTTGGTCTTTTTTTTCACTATACGCCTGTTTTATTGAATTAATTAATTGTAAAGGTAAAGTTAGGCTTGGGAGATATAAGAACTATTATAGGTGCATTTTAAATTTTGTCTTAAAATATGTATTCGGTTTTGAAAATAATTAAACTTTTTTAACTAATAACTTTTCACAGATTCCACAAAAATTATGAATAAAATGTACATTTTGCAAAACAACATGCTATGTCATTCACGATCGTTTGCCGAAGGTTTTGAAACGTACGTTTATGAATGAAAGTTGTAGCGCCTTGTAATAGAGGAACAAGTCTCCTTGAACTTAAGGAAAACGGCTCAATAACTATAAGACCGGCCGTTAATAGACCGTTCTAAACGGGAAATCCGTGTAGTGATGTGAAAATAACCGGTGCCGTGTCGGCCGGTGTAAAGACTGATTTCCCAGACAAATCTGTCTTTACTGAAAATTACGGGCAACAAGCCTTAGCATCTTAAGTTTCAGGATTGGCAATGTATGAAACAGCGGCCCTTATTTTTATGTATTTTTAGTAGAGTTTCCCCATATAATGAGGCCGTATCTTAATGTTGCCATACATAACCATGATATGCCATAAGAGCAGTATGTATAGTAGCTATATTCGAGAGTCTTCTCAAGACGTACACGAATTTATTCAATTTGCTGCACAATTTATCTTTGTGGGAATGCATATTACAATATTTATCAATTATTTGAAATTTTTGAAATTTCGATTGAAAATTTCTTTCAGTGTTAGATAGCCCATTTATCGAGGAAGGCTATAGGCTATATAACATCACGCTGTGACTTATAGGAGTTGAGTAACGCGGGCGAAGCTGCAGGCAACAGCTAGTATTTAATATATGTAGTTGCAGTGGAAATGATTTGCACATATCCCCGGGGACGGGTCGTTCCAGGTTTAAATCTGAAAAGTACAATTGTGATGATGAATATGTATAATTGTTCGTACCTGACCGAATATATTTTTATCTAGAACGAAACCGGATTAATTAAACTTTATCTGTACTATATGAGCAATGTCTTTTTGGTATTCCAGTGGCTCTTTTAATAGCACGTACTAAAGTGCTGGGGTCATTTTGAATTTCGTTTAAAACTACCTCGTCCTGGTCCCCTCGAGGTCGTCCCGGCCGTACGAGCACTAGGCAACCGCCCTTGCCAGTATGACAGGTGTACATTGATGAACATTCGATGTCCTGGGTGACGCGACGCATTTGGGTGAATTTCACGATACAATCTGACTGAATAGGATGCATGTTCGCATGTTGTTCCACTGTGTACACATACGGCATCTTGTAAAAGGTTTTAGTATTGCTAAATACTAACACAGTTTGCACAAAACTAATGAAGTCCCTGGAATGAACTTCATTTGTCTCAAATGCGATATCAAGTTCAGGGTAACAAAAGCCAAAGTCATCAACACAAATGCAATATCAAGTCCAGCTGGCCTAGCATGCGCGCACGACTAAATTTTGTCTACCCCTTTTCTCGTATTATCTCTCTGTCTACAGTAGCTAACATTCGTTTTCAATATTAAGGACAAGATAAAGTAATTTAAACTTAAATAATTAAAACCGACGTCCATATTATTTCAATGCATAATACAAACTGATAGCGTCCAACGTGTGGACATCACTCAAAACTTGACTCAAAACTTGTCTATGTTGGCCAATGGCATTGGTTTGCCAAACGTCTAGGCAGTAGCGCTTGCCTTGTATTAATTTGCCTACGTTCGCATTGGCCTAAGCTCGACCAACATGTATTGCAGGTATAACGAGTAATCGAGAAAATACTCGATGTAGACAATATCTGTCTCTCTCTAGTCAAGAGATATCTCGTTGTACGCATGCTAGCTCCACAGTCGTCATGAAAGTCAAACGATTACATTTTTTTTTAAGTTACTTGCTTGGAGTAGAATACTACCCACTTAAAAAAAAAAAGATGTAGTGTCCGTGTCAAAGTTCCTGATACTTTTTTAATTATGACTCGAATCAAACTTATTTCTTTTTACTATAATAATAATACTCAAGAATGGATTTGTGTCTGTAATTGTATATATAAATATACCTATTACCACTACGTAACTAAGTGACAAGGATCTTTTTTCTTATTTTTGCCAGAACTGGTATAACCTAGCATGTCGCCCGGTACCAGCTTGACGTTGAGTTTCGGGACATTCTGTATACATATTTTGATATTATAATATGAGAAAGGCACTTTTACCCCCAAACTTACATATTATGAATTATAATCTCGTCCAGTAATGGCTTAAGCGCTGAATCCCAGCCCTTAGGATTCATATAAACAAAGTAACAACATTCACCAAATATTATTTTAACTCTTCACTTGTAATGTAGTAACTGCGAAATGAAGTGACTAAAGTGACCAGACAAAAAGATTTTAATGGATTTGCACCAATAAAATTTTTTGGAGCATTTAAATTAGTATTATGTATACAAAATATTCAAAGTCAAAATTTATATAAAATTTGTTAAATAAATGTCGATTTCATGTACATCACTAAATATTATTAGCAATAATTGCGGTACATATATTTTATTGATACCTGCAAGCTTGCGAAGGTTTGGTTACGTCATGGTAGTAAGCCTGTTTCCGAGCGTATTTTGTATTTTAATATTATGCATGTAAGATTGTTTTTCATTTCGATTCAAATGGTAACATTTTGCAACCTAAATAATGATGTAGGGTGACAATACCTTTGTTTTTATATATCGATATTTTTGTTTTAAATTGAGGGTAGTTGTCATTCCTCTTTGAAAAAAATAATGAAAATTGAGAGTGACCTTTTTTTAAAAATATGAATACACAACAATAATACCCTTTTTTTTATGTCACAAGGAGGCAACCGAGCAGTCGGAGCCTTATGGTGACTACCGACGCCCATAGACATCCGCACTACCATAAGTAATGCAAATTCATTGCCCCCTCCTTTTCCCTATCCCCCCAATGGGCCACCGGAAACTCACAAACCGCACGAAACGCAACAGCATAGCTGTGACTTGACGACGGTGTTACGTGAGCGAGAGGTACCACCCTGGTCGTGCCGGCCCAATTCCGCTGCAAAGCAGGATGGCACTACCTCTTACTTGTTAATCTTAAAAATCATTTGTATTATTCCAAAATCGCCTTTGCTATTTTATATATTGTCTTCAAAACTGAGACGTAGACTTATACGCCCGTATAAAAAAAAAACCAGTCAAATGTTTCGTTATCAGTGGATGCCAGCCGTAGACTAAAAATATTCTATCAGATCAGATCGAAGGAATTAGGACCGAAGATGCGAGTAGAATGAATTAATTGAACTAATAAAAAATGAATAAATTAATAACTTGAACCGACTGTCCGTTTGCCCCCTCTTCTATAAAAAAAAAAAAAAAAAATTACTTAGCTATTTTTATTATGAGCCGCCGTTTTATAATTTATATCATCATCATCAGCCTTTATCCGTCCACTGATGAACATAGGCCTCCTTCAATGAACGCCAAGACAACCGATCCCTTGTCACTCGCATTCAACACGGACCGGTTACTGCACGGAGTTCGTCTTCCCACCTCGTTAATGGTCGACCAATACTTCGTCTAATAAACGCGGCCTCAATTCTTGAACCTTATTGGCCCGTCGGCCATCCGTTTTATATGAATGGGATTAAACTTAAAGAGTTGAAAGCAGTATTAAACAAAGGGGAAGATTTAAAAAACATTCATGTTTCATTCGGTGTTTTTTTATACAATACAATAACTTTTAGTTAATCCTATCAACCTTATCCATCCACTGCTGAACATAGGCCACCTTCAATGAACGCCAAGACGACTGATCCCTTGCCACTCGCATCTAACACGTACCGGCAACTGCACGGATATCGTCTGCCCACCTGGTTAATATTTGAAATAGTCATAATCAAATTTCAATTATTTTTATGGCGGAGAAATAAAATCAAAATCGTATGAAGTACGATTTCTTTCGAATACATAAATTATACTTTATTAACATGTTTAATATGCTACAATGTAAATAACGTATTACACGTGTCAGCGTAACTGCATCTGACACGTGGATATTGCAATAGTATTTTTGTATGTGTTGTTGGTATATCCATAATATATATGACATAACATCTCGAATACTTCTTACACTTATTATGTTTCTATATATTATGTTTTATACATTAATGTAAATAGGCTTGAAATTCACAAGATTTTTTTTAATAGATGGACATTAAAATTAATTATAACATAATAAACTAAAAATAAACATTATTGTCAATTATTGACAAAAGTTTGAAGGTGATTTGCACATGTATGGTAAATAAAATTTCATAACCAGGTTCAACTTTCTAAATCCCGTTTAAAGTAATTTTATCCTTTTGATTATGTGAATATGCCTCATTTTCCTTTGATAATTTTAGTTACCCAAGCATCACGCAAGTCTTTGAGTCTATTGCATCAGCCAAGAAGTGGACAACTTCAAGTTTTATATTAAGCGTAGCTGGTTGTTGCACCTTTAAAGGTAGTAAAAAAGGAAAAGATGTTTCCAGTTACAGATTATAATTAGACAAAATTATAGCTTAAGATAATTATTCAAATTCAGACGGTTTATATTATTTAAATCGTTTTTTTTTCGTTCAAAATGAGATTTAAATTATTCATTATAGATAAAATGTGAGATATATGTATATTTTACATTTTTGATACTGTAAACATAAGAAAGAGACAGGAATATAGCAAAGCAAAGCGTTTGCATTTCCATTGAAAGCAAACGGGATTTGTTTCAACTTGATGTCAGATTACAGTTACTAATTATCAGTTTGTACTCGTTGTTATAGCAAACAGTTTAGCATTAATCGATTACTTAGTAAAGTAATTAATATTAAAATTAAGTAAGTTACAAAAGCAGTTCGTAATAATATGGTATAAATTATTTTCATAACTTAACTAACTACATAGGTAAATCTAATAGAGTCCTGCATAATGTGAATATTATTTAGAGATACCAAAATCATTTTCTCAACTTTTGAAAATTAACAAAATATACTACACGTAAAAGAGTATTTTATATATGTACAAAATCCGTATTTTTGCTAAATGTTATGTTTACAATAGGAGTTTAGAAAAATATAATATAATAATTTTCTTTTTACAACTACGTCGATTTCGAAAATATGAACGACTAGCTGAAAAACGGCAGTTAGACTTCCGTCAATATTTTTATATAGTTTTTTTACGATGTTATTATTTATACTAATATAAGAAGTTAAAAATACGCGTATCATCCTATACAACATAACATACACAGCAAAGTAATATTAAAATTACAATAGTAGATTCCTTTTTCCGTTTGAATTTGAAATGGATATAGATTACGTCCCAAAAAAGCTCATGAAAAACCTTATAACAAATAAGAGTCTGTGATAGATAAAAATAGACGTATGTGAAGTCGCAGGCAACAGCTCTTAACAAAAAAATCAACTATAAATTATTATCTGTGGCAAAATTGATCATGTGTCATTAAAGCATGTTATTATATTATACGGTTAAAATTATAAAAAGTAATGTTTAAAAGTTTCATAAATGGGTGAACAAAAAACACACCCAAGTATAAGTTGGATTTGTACACCGAGAAATACTTACTTTGAGGCTTGGGAATAATTTCAATGACGTATTTAAACAAACCCAGTTCTTTAAATACTCTCCGTAATTTCTATTTACACAAAATTTAAATAAAATTATATATTTCCCTTTATATGTACGAATTATATTAGATTGAAGTGAAACTTATTTGCGCGCATGAGGCTAAAATTTTTACGGATGAAACGTCACTAAACAGAAGAGGGTGAGAGTGATTGAGACGGATTGAGAGAGAGTGAGAAAGGGTGAACGTAGCATAAAGCACATAGCCATGGAGTGAGAGTAGGGAGTAGGGTAGCAAGCGAGTAAGAAAGATCGACAGAGAGAGAGTGAGATACAGCGAATGTAGCATCGCCAGTCTAGGAAATTTAAAGCTTTAGATTAGTATAAATATAAACGAGATTCAAAATTAGTTTGCCAAATAAGTTTCACTTATGACATGTGTACTTTGTACGCGCGCACTTTTTTAGATAGTTGTTAATCAATTTTTTTATTTGTATTAGGAAGGTATGAGTCAAACTATTACGTATAGTGCCTAATTTTAGTAGAAGACACCGAATTCTCAGCATAAGGAATCCATTTATGCCTTTTATAGACGTAACTTTAAAAAGATTTATTTTTACAAGTTCAACTTTTTATATAAAAGCTAATTTTTGTATAAATAATAAAAATTAACAGGGGCATGTAATCACAAAATAATAAATAAAAACGAAAAACGTCAGATAAACGACATAAAAGCTGTAGTATTTTTTCATTTCCCGTGTTTGTCCTTGTTTTTAAACTAACATGGTCCCAGTACTTTTAAAACGGTCGCTTTAACTTAACGGTTTTATCATATTACTATTAAAGTAACTACAACTACTAGTAACATATTGCTGTGACACAAATTGGGTCACAATACTAATTCGTTGGCAGAAAACTTGTTTGATTTGATGATAGGTAAGTTTTAGTTTTGAATGTTAACAATTTGTTTACAACCAACCAAAAACATGTTATTTTCAGTTAAAAATTTATTAATTTCTATTTATTGCCTTTGGCTTACAACGTGTCGACATCATTATCATCTTCCGTCCACTGCTAGACATAGGTCTTTCTCGACGGCCGCCAATACGACAGATCCAGTGTGTGTCGGTAAATTATAAAAGTATATTATATTTTTTCTCAAGTTACTTTAAGTTAGCCCAGTGTTTCCCAATTTTTCCTTCTCCTTCGCGTCCATAGATATTATATTATATTATTATTATATATAGCTTATATGCACAATTGTTCTTACTATACTTACACGATTTATCAAGATCGGTTAAGCCATTCTTAAGTTAACGAAATTTACTTTGTTGCGTATTTAACATATAGATTCATAATATGAGAACATTGTAATTGGTAAATAAGCATTTAATAATTTACCTTTGCTAAGTTCAATATACTACAGATACACCTTTACGACCTTCATACGCACTACAAATCTGCTCTCGTATGCGGGACACGGGCGGTCCGAACTGATCAGTCAGGTTTTTTCCTACCCGCATAGGGTCGCCAAAAATTTTGCATAATTGGCGACTTATTTGAACAGAATTTTTATTATCATGATTTATTGGTAGTCGTTGTGTTAGTTGATTTAGTAGTGGTTCTAGCTTCGTCATCATTAAAATAGCTTAATAAATAGGACATAGATTTGTTGGTAGGTACTGTACTCTGTCTAGACTCTAGCCTAACCGGTCTAGCCAGTAATGTTATAAACATCATGGCAAAGTATTAGGATAAAGCTGAGATAATTTTAATCAATATCTTAGCATTTATTATACTAGCAGATGCCCGCAGCTTCGACCGCATGGAGTTGACAGTAGCTTATGTGTTTCCTTGCAAAAAACAAATAGTAGTATTTATCCCTTACCCAATAGGTATTATAAAATGCATATACATCTCTATATACAATATTGAAAGACTTGTTGCGTTCGGCCAGTACATAATATACATTTTGTGCGATTGACAATTACATCGTTTCTGATATTTCAATTGACGTAATTATGAATTACTAGGTACATTATAAGGCAAACTTAATTCCCGTAGGAATTTTGAGTTTTATGGAATAAAACGTAGCCTTACTATATACTAATCTAAGGTATAAGCCATTACCATTTTAACTTTCTGTCAAATCAGTTCAGCCGTTTTGCCGTGAAAGATCAACAGACATCCAAACTTACAAACTTTCGCATTTATAGTATTATTAGAATTAGGACTGAGGATTAGGATGATAATAACGAAGGTAGAGGTCATAATATGAGTCACCCAAAAATCCGTTTGCGCCTGCAAAAATTCCCGAACTCTACGGACTATTAAAACTATTTGAAAGAAGATATTTTTACCATAATATTGACTAAAAGTTATTTCATTATAGAATATTTCATTGGTGAACGAATTAAATATTCGGTTTGGAATAGTTTTGATAGTGAAAGTAACCATGTTGAAATTCCTTGGTGCCTTTTGTAGGCAATGTATTTCGAGATCGAGTGAAGTCTAGGAGGTTATAAAGACTAGAATAATGGATTATGTGCTTAATGCCATTTATAAGCTATACATTGCGGAAATACATGGCACATTATATATCCTCGAAGTCCTTGCGTGTCTTACGTTACATTGTCATTGCTAACACATTGCTAACACATTGCTAACACATTGCTAACACATACACGGCGACGTTAAAAAGCATGGCGGCTATAAAATGGCGAAGGACCAAATGAGAACTAGTTTCAACTCGTTCGAAATTTAAAGGATGTTCGAACCAGGTCACGGGATGCACCAATGATGGACAGGATGTGAACCATCAACCATCAGTACCTTAGACTGTGGGAACCTTGCGATCGTACCATTAACACCCGGCGCTTGATCAGCTTAATCATCCTGTATGGTTTAAAAACATTGATACCTATAAGATATATATTAATGATAATTGGTCAGGCAAACTGGCAGACGAGCCACATGACGGTAAGAGATCAGCGTCGCCCGTGAACATAAACAAGTTACCTTGAGACAAGATGTTAAGTCCCGACGCCAGTAATTACACTGCCTGTCCCTTCTCCATGAAACACAGCAAAGCTGTTTGACGGGAGAAACAAGCAGGATGGTGGTACCCAAATTGACGGCAGCGCAGCACAGTGTAGTCCCACCGTTTAATGTAGATATTTTTAAGAGTGGCCAATGGGCGGTCGGATCGCCTGGTTGTAAGTGATCACGGTCAATCATGTATAGATTTTTAAAAAATCATTTCATAGTAAATACACATTTTTATAATAAAAGGAGGATCATTTCGTTTTGACTAGTCGATATGATTTAATTAATTTTTTATTGTAAAAGTGTCCTTAAATTGTTGCATGCTTGTTTATTTTTCCCTCCACACAACTTCGTTGTATTCTTTCTGGGTTTTTATAAATGAACCTGTCAAAATCCCGTGTCATGACGAAGCTCGTCTTTTTTATATCTAAGAAAGGCCGTAGTTTTTCCACGAGGACCTTAGGATGTCAGCTGATCTATTCTACCTTATAAAAAACTTATAAGGTAGAATAGATATAATATAATATAAATATAATCAGTACTTGTTGTTGTTGTTGTATAAGGACAAACATCCATACTACTATAACATTTAGTAAATAAATAATTAGGACAGTCGAATAAAGTATGTAAACGTAAAAAATATATATTGAATGTTGTACATAAAAGTATCTTATTGAACGTCACTTTAACTATCGGTTCCAAAGCTAACCCACTAAGAAGAACCGGGGAAACACAGTGACAGAAGTACCTACTATATACGTTTTTCGTAGATTTGCACCGTGACATTAAATGCGTTAAGTGTGGCAAAACCATTTAGTGGGTCAATATGTTCCGGTTTTAACAGAATTTATTGTGCATTGAAAGTCGGATTTGAGTACATGCATTAAAAGCGTAAATTTAAGATATATTTTATTTATGACAAGAATCACGACGATTTTAATTGGAAAGACGGCGCCGCCATAAAGGTATGTCCACAATGGCTGACTCAAACGCTTCTTATTTTTTACTAAGATAACATGCGACATTGTGCGGATAGAAAATGCGGTAAACGGTGTGTATTTAACTAAATGGCGTTTCTTGAGCTTTTCTTTTCATTTGATAAAATTATAAACATTGAATCCCAAAGGTAATTAACTAAACCATTAATTAGTAAAAAAGAAGTGATATACAGTAAAAAAGTTTCTGTGCTGTAGAACAGATATAACGTGAGGTGACCAGATCGTAAGCAACCTTTAGGTTTTAGGAAATAAATCCTTTTTGATCCTAAGCATAAAGCCTAAATTACTATTCTATTTAAGCTATTGCAAAGTAATAAATGAATCAATATTACCCAATACATTCGATAAACACACAAAACCTGTTTGAGTATAATGAAAGCGCCTTTATGTCGGTTCTCGTATGAGTCACCGAGGAACGACACAAGCAGGTCTTAGAATCCAACCGTGATTATGGTAAAATGATTGATGCACTAGATCTTTGCCTTTGATCTAGTGGGGTCTGTGGTCCTAACATCGACTATTAGACCATTAGACTAATAGAACGACTATTTGAATG
Source organism: Helleia helle (assembly GCA_963853865.1). Taxonomy (NCBI): domain Eukaryota; kingdom Metazoa; phylum Arthropoda; class Insecta; order Lepidoptera; family Lycaenidae; genus Helleia; species Helleia helle. Next base: position 16,409,001 of record OY971432.1, on the reverse strand, counting down.
ATAGTATAAAGTTATGTTAAATGTTATATATTGAAATGTACCCGAAAGGGCAATTAATTTCTTAACATTTTATACTTCGCTAGTTTTTTGACAGAGAAAAATTTTAAGTCTTAAAATTTTTCTCTGTCAAAAAACGCATCTCTCCCGAAAAGTCTTCTTTTTTCGGGAGAGATGCGTAGTGCTGCGCTCCTGGCTGCATGGGTACCACCACCTTACAAGTTTCTCCCGCGACTGTTTTTTGTCTGCTGTGTTTCGGAGAGAAGGGCAGTACAGGTAGTGCAATTACTGCCACAAAGACTTAACATTGTAAATACTGGCACCGAGACTTAACATCTTATTTCTCAGGATAGGCAACACATAAATAAGTTGCCTGGGCTCGTTCCAGGTAAAATGGTTTATGTTCATGGGCGACGTTGACCACTTACCATCAGGTGGCACGTTTGCCAGTTTGCCTATCCAACTAACATAAAAAAAACATATTATGTCTCAGGATAGGCAACAGATGAATGAGTTGGACGGGCTAGTTTCAGGTTAACTTGTTTATGTTCATGGGCGACGTCGACCACTTACCATCAGGTGGCACGACTGCCAGTTTGCCTATCTATGTAACATAAAAAGTCTGAAACTTGGACGTTATGAAAGGTCATACATGTAACTAGCAAACTAAAAAACTGAATGTTTTGATTAGTCATAATTAGGAAATACCTCGGCGTGTGGCAAAACGTGGGCGAATTAATGTGGTATTGCTCGGCGCTCTTACATGATCTTGTATCTTACTTCCAACATTCAGTTTGAAAACTAATTTAGGAGATTTTCGCATGCATACGCGTGCATTCAAACATTTATAATACGGGTTTCGTCTCTTTATAATTTCAATGCGCCGTCTTTCTTTTTCCATTCAGGTCTTGGACCCCTAGGCAGGGAACATTGTGATCGCATATCTGGTGGAATCGGTTTTCCTATAAATAGTAAAACCTAAAAATAGCCGTAGGTGAGGAATCCGTCGCCGGCGCCTGTTTACGACGCCGAGCGTTAACCTCGAGTGGAAGGCTAGCTTTTAGTATCCACGATATAAGTACTAATTGTAGGTAATTAGTATGGTGCATAATAGGGGAGAATTTACATATAGATGTGAAAATAATTATATTCCCGGTTGTATAATGTGGTTGCTCAGAGACCGATTAAATAATTTTTACTTTACGCATTTTTACTCGCTACAAAATTTAAAACTTACCTAAAGTAAACAGCCTTCATAATTGTGAAATGCAAAATGATTTTCTTAAATCTAACTAGTACTTTCTGAGATCAGTGCGTTTAAACAAAGAAACTGCAGCCGTAGTAGGTATGTATTGATGGGATCGATAACATTAAAACATAAACCTTTTCCCGTCCGCTGCTGGTCGTGGACTGCTTTCGATAAATTCCATAATGCCCAAGAAGACGGACCCCACGTCACAACTTTTATAATTATTTAATTTCCATAAAATTAGGCAAATTCCATCCTTCCTATGCTACTCTCCATGTCACTAACGCCTGTCTTATTTTGTTACAGAACGGTCTCCTGTCCTCCTTGCCGTATCTCGGCAAGTACTTGTGCGCGTTAGCGTCGTCGGTGCTGGCGGACTCGCTGCGCCGGAGCGGACGGCTCAGCACCACCGCCACCAGGAAACTGTTCACGGGCTTCGCTGTAGGTCTGCCAGGTGAGTGATGACAGAAAGATGATGATAGAGTAGAGAAGCTTTTTTTTCTTTTGTGCCGGGAAATGCTCTAAGGCATCCCGCGGGGGGGGGCGGACTCCCCACGCGGGTATGTGAGACTCACTGCGCCCGAGAAAGATGGTAAAGTGGACGCAACTCTAACCACTAAAACCCGGCAAGTGCAACCAATGCCGCCTTAGGTGAGGTTCCCCGAATTTGTTGAGCAACAGGCCACCTTGACAGCTACTTATCCGCCAAGGGAAAAACGCCACCTCCACAGAGGGGTTGTCCCACACATCAGAACATCCCCTCCCAACGTCGGCACAGTGCAGTGGCGTGAGGTTTCAATCCTCGATCCTTATCCCCCCTGCTCTTTTGTCCCCTCTTATAAGAGGGGTACAAAAAGCAGCTCCTGGTGCTGGGGACACATTTAAGGCTACTGAGCCCAACTGCCACGACAAGACTTGAACCATGGTGGGGAGGAGAGAAAAGCCTTAGAAGGTGATGATTATAGAGTAGGATTAATAAAGTAAAGCCGAAGGGATTCGAGTTGGTGTTATGGGAGTACCTAGTAATATATTTGTATGGTACCCAATTATTATTTTGCCATTTACCGGTGGGTTGGGAGGGTGAAACAGCTTAGCTGTAATTCGGAAAAAAGGGCAAGACAGTCAGTATAATTACGAATACAGAGCCTACAATCTTACGTTGCAGGATAGGCGACGCGTATGAGTTGCAAGAACCTAGGTGAGATGTTTGTGTTCTTGGGTGACACTGGCCATCTGGCTGGTTGTCTCTTCTCCTCGTTTGCCTATTTATATAAAATAATAAGCATAATTATTAATTATTCACAAGAACAAATTAGCCACATATTACCATGATAACATAAAATCTCTCGCCCCAAGTATAACGTTCTTTTAGTTGAGCCTTGCCCTTCAGTAGTGTTCCAGATGTTCCGATAGAATGATCTAGAATCTAGATGTTCCGTACTAATGACCCGCGTCTCTTCAGGTATCCTGATGGTGGTGCAGGCGTTCTTCGGCCACGACCGCATCTGGTCGATCGCCATCTTCACGCTGGCTCTCACCATCAACGGGGCCGTGACCGCAGGCTACCTCGGGAACGGGCTGGATATTGCGCCCAAGTTCAGTGGTGAGTGAATATATAGAGGGGTCTGCTCGAAACAAGGCGAGGAGGCTATTGGATCGAACACAACGAGGGGTGGCGAACATAACACCTGATGGAGTGAAAACTCTTATCAGACGTGCAGGTTTCCTCACGATGTTTTCATGTACATGGCTGTAAGCATTTCAAGAATTCAAATGTGGGTAGAACTTAGTTTCCTCTCCAGAATAAAAGACACATTTTAAAATATTCTTACTTTAAAAATTATGTTGATAGATAGGATGTTATTTTTTACGTTAATGTAAATTTTATGTCAATTTGTATTAGCTGTAATTACAGTAAACAGTAGTTGCGAAATAAAACTGACAATATTTTATGTACTTATCGTTTAATAAAATTTGCTAACGAAGGTCTTTCCGTTGTATGTCGTGGGAAAATATGTTTGCACCAAATATGTTATTATTAATCTGGTTTTTTTTTAGAGAAAATACGTTTTTAAAGAAATTTCAAAATCATGAAACGCGTTAAAATATCCTAAGAGATTTTTATTTTAATAAGTGAAAATCGCGTAAACATTAAAAATAATAAAAAGTGTTGTTAAGAATATGTAAATAATTCATCTTTATTTACATTCTCGGTAAATTATGTTATAAGTATGCAACATACTTTCAACATTGTGGTTATGCAATAAAATATACCTATTATTGATTACTTAAATAGATCTTTGATAATAATTACAATATAAAATAGTAACAAAATATACGAAAATAACATGTTATGTGTACATACCATTATTGATTAATCTTGTGGTTTCCCGTTATACGAGGAAAATACATAGAAATTATAGTTCTGACGTATATCACGATTCTGTCATTTGATTGATACAATCTCACCCACACGACTTCTTGTTTGTAACGTTAATAATAAACACACAACATTTTCCTTTCCTCTTTTAACCTTTTGAACGCCATTGTCGACTATATGTGACAAAACGAAATCTGGCCCAGACCGCCAATGACACCAATATGTGACAAAATACACGTCGCATCATATTATCATGAAATAAACAATCTAACCATTACTTTTGAGTGTTTTTATTTATATAATTTAAAAGTATAAGCTTCCGTCTATATTTTCAATTAGAAATTCAATGTTTTAAAAGTAGATGTTAAATGCGTATAAAAGGAGTACCCCACACGCCACGCCACGCGACATATTATGATTATAACATCCATAAAAACTTAAGCCGCCTTATTCCAAAACGAAGACTAAATATAGTACCGAGTTTAATACCAGCTTTAAACCATGGACTAATATAAATGTTATTACAAATACTAGTTTAACGTTAGTACCAGGACTATCTATGGTACTAAAGTTAGACCACTGTGACCCCTAGTTTAACTTCGGTACTAACCTCAAAACTTCAAATTGTCAGATATTTATTCTTTGAATTTGCGTTTTTTATTATCAATATCGTATTAATTGTATTGATAGGTAATTAAATGAACTCAATGTAGACAACATTGTTGAATTGGACTAACATTTAAAATAATTACTCTGACATCCTTATATAATTTAACATTCTATTTCTGTAATTTTGTTGTATTGTATTTTGTCATTGATATACATACCTATTTTATATCATATGTAATAATTCTAATTAACTCTGATATTTTTCATGTATATTTGCATTAAATAAATACACTAACCTTTTCTTGAGAAATCCAATTATCATCCCTTTTTTCTTTTGTTGATACATTTTACAGCATAAGTAATGTTCGTGACACACAAATTCACAACAAAAAATATTATACTATTCTTATGAACAACGTACCGTCTATTTAGAATCAAAGAATTGGCTGTATTGTAACTATTGGTAAGTGGTAACTCGACTTACATTGCAAATTGCATTAACTAAACAGTAAACAATAAATATTTCGATGACATTAGAACTACGCGCGCTTTGTATTTCATTCCCTTATACGCTAGCTATATAAACAACTTAACAGCGAAATATTATAATATTTGTGTGTAATAAATAAACAAGAATTTAAATCACACTACCTCAAAGTACAAAGTAGTAAAGATTTTAGATATTTTATATAACACAATAAATTTTATTATCAAAATATTGATGTATTTTCCACATTATATTTAATTATAAATTAGCGAGCTTTGCATAAAAAGGAACGGTGTACCGAACTAATCAAATATTGAACGAACAAAATGAATGATATGTTGCTCAATAATCTGTGGATACAATTAAACCAGGGACGATCTTTAGTACTAGCTAGACCTCGGTTGGTCCTCGATTTGTAATAAGAATGAATTTTAGTCCATGGACTAACGTTAATACCGTAACAAACCTGGACTTTTTAGTCTTGGTTTAATCCCGGTACTATATCAGTTTTTTGTAATAAGGCGGAAGATGTTTATGAAATTTTAGTCCAGACTCCAGAGTTATACTATTTATTCGACCGACTTACAAAAAAGAGGAGGTTATCAATTCTTTTTTTATTTCTATCCGTTGGTATCAGGATAGATAAAACGTTTTCTAAACAACGCAGTCTTATACAATACTGCCTGAAGCTACACAATCAAAAACCAAATATGAAAATGTATAATATCGACACTGGCTAATCGCATTATAATTGTCGTATATAGCAGTAGAATAATAAATTTAATATTTTCGAATTAATTACACCAATTCGAATTCAATATTCATAACTAAGACAGGACTACGTCTGTCGGGTCAGCTAGATATATGTATAATAAAAATCTTAAATATAATATGTATAATATAAAAGTATTAAATATATTTCCGTTGTCTGGTACTCGTAACACAAGTTCTTCGAGAACTTACCACATGACCAGATTGACGTGGTGTGAAAGCGTCCATAGGTTATTATTATTATATTTATATATTTCTAAATACATACATATTATAGATAAATTACACCCAGACACAGTACAAACGATCATGCTCATCACACAAACATTTGTACTGGGTGGGAATCGAACCCACAGCCGTTTAGCAGTCAGGGTCACTAAACACTAAACGAACAGGCCAGTCAATATCAAGTTCACGTTAATACCACATCTTATTACTTTTAATATATTTAATAATTTGTGATTTTAAATATTAATATGTGATTTATCTAATGTAGTACTTAGCATAATATAAGTTTTTTTTCAAAGATCTGTGATAGTGTAAGATTGATTCGTAATTCTAATATTTTATTTTATGTAACCATCGAGCATATAACCGTGTATAGTAGTAATGTGAACCATTTTCCGAAACTGGTCAGTGATTTGTCACTGACTTTATAGAAATTCCACCAACCAGTGATGTGTATGTACATCCCATTTGCCGATCATCAATCAATGGCCATCAGTTGGACAATCAGAGCACAAAAAAAACGTTGACCAAACAAAACAAATAACATTACCGCTCTATTCCGTTTATATGTTCGATGTATGTAACTGTTCATTGTTTTATTATTCTGAAGAAAAACAATAATTATTAAAATACTGATTTCCATTTAATCTTTTCATTATAAAATTTAAAAAAATCGCGCATTTTTAAATATGGTTATTATATTAGTAAGAATACTTCTCTAGTAAAAGGTAGTGCCTCCTTATAAAAACAACGTGTACACTGCTACATCCCTAATTCAGATGCGAGAATGTCAAAAAAAAGACTGGCAGACCACGCCGTTGTCAGTTGTCACTATACCAAGTGAAAATATGTTGAATAATGTTGTAACCATATCGTAATTTCTATTCTATGAAGGTAAGGTAATTTTACAGAAAAAGTGGCTTGGCGTCTGGGGTACGGCGAGACGTTTATACGCCGGCGTTCAAAAGGTTAAAAGCGATAAGGAAATAAGGAGGAAGATAACAAGAAATGACAAGGATAGGGTAGGAGAGACGTATAAAGCTGTCTCTCGCAGAAGGTTCTTTTCTAAAATAAATGGGCCTTACATACCTTCCTTAATAATAATTAGACTGTAATTGGAAAAAATCCTTTAAAATCCTTCAATAGTTCCGTTAGAAATTATCGCGTATTTCTTTTTTTATTTTATTATTCATACAACATATGTTAGTGTATGTACATTTTATTCCATTACAAATGGGAAAGATCCATGGTGCTACGTACCCGTAACAAGTACTAACTGTGCACATGAATGTAGAGTCAGGAAACATCAATAGAGAGATAGCTGACCATCAGATGTCTCGTCAACGTCGTGACATGCAAAGGGCTGGCCGGTCATATAGGGCTCTATTACTCGTTTCCCTTTTCCAACGCTGATATCAAAGAGTTCGTATTTGTTCTTTAGTTCCTGTTCGGGGGGTGGAAAAAATTATCATATATTAACCCCACCCCCACCCCTATTTGTGAAATTGTTAAAATATGCAGTCATAATCTGTACGGTATAATTTCAGGTACAATCTTCGGTATCGCGAACACGCTGTCGTCTATTGGAGGGTGGCTGTCCACCTTCATGGTCGGAGAACTCACCAAGCACCATGTAAGTACAGTGACCTTCGCCAATATCAAGTGTATCTCCTGGGCTCCTGGTATTTGCATACATTGCAGTTCGCTATTATATCCACTGTACGTCTTAAATCAATCGGAAACATGTGAACCTATAGGAAACCTTTTTACTACTTATAAGCTTTTATTGAACTTGCAATGTTTGTATGTGTGTTGGGAGAAATCTTGCAAGTGAATTTTAAAGCAGTTATTCTCAAGCGATTGAAATAAAATTTTGTATACACATATTGTTTGAATGACAATGCATGCTTTGAGCACTTAGCTAAGTCATAATTCTAAATCCAATATGGCGGATGTTTCTCCCGTGAAACAGCTTTGCTGTGTTTCGGAGAGAAGGGCAAGACAGGCAGTGTAATTACTGGCACCGAGACTTAACATCTTATGTCTCAGGATAGGCAGCACATAAATGAGTTGCCTGGGCTCGTTCCAGGTAAACTAGGTTATGTTTATGGGCGACATCGACCACTTACCATCAGGTGGCACGTTTGCCAGTTTGCCTATCCAACTAACATAAAGAAAACTACTTTACCTGTCCACTCCTGGACATTGGCCTCTTTCAATGTAAGCCATCTAACTAGGACCGGCCACTGCACGGAGATCGTCGCCCCATAGTTGGAGGTCAATACATCATTCATGTGTATACATGCTATAAAAAGAATTTATTCATAATATTATTAATCCTTTTTATATCATAGGAGGACAAACGAATAGTCGAAGCGTTTTGGCGACTATCGACGCATATAAACATCCGCACAACCAGAGATTATTAAAATGCGTTGCCTTACTTTTTCCTATCTCCCCCACACCAATGGGCCACCGGAAACTCAGAAACCGCACGAAATGCGACAGCATACACTTTACAGCGGTATTATGTGAGCGAGAGATACCGCCCCGGTCGTGCCAGCCCAATTCGGCTGCAATGCAGCATGGCACTTACCTCTTAAAAGCTTTATTGATTATATTTCCAGAACACGTACGAGCAGTGGCAGATCGTGTTCCTGATACTGGCGGCGACTTACGCGGCGGGCGCGCTCGTGTTTGTGCTCATGGGCTCGGGTGAGCTGCAGCCCTGGGGGCAGGCGCCCGCGCCCGCCGCGCCTGAGGCTGAGCCCCTCAAGGACGAGAAGGCTCTAGCCGCTTAAATAGTCTCCGCCAACGAACAACAGTCCTCAAGTAATGAATTTATTAAGTTAAGTAGATAGAGGCGGTACGTTGTTAATATATATAATAAAGTTGGTTACTTCAGGCAACTTAGCTAACTTAGGTAAGGAGAGTGATGAACCCAGTTGCCACAGGTAATGTAAGTGAAAATCTTACCTGAGGTAACAGTTGGTCAAACAAAAGAAGCTTATGTTTTATAAACAAAGTCAGTTTGTATTACATAGTAGGCGTTACCTTCGGGTATTAAACACTATAATCTACATCACACAAACGATTCGTGTCACCTCTATCTACGTAATTCTATAATAGCCAGTGAACATTTTGTAAAAGTTGCAGCTCAAATAAAGTAATTTTACATAAATTACTTTTTTGAATTGCTTTTTTTCTTTGTCTTCAACAAAAAACTCAATTTTACAGTTTTTAGAATGTAGTAGGAAAAATATGCCTCCGAAAATATTTTCTTGTGATTCTATTAAATAAAATTTATTTTTTTGGTTCCTAAATCTTATGAGGCATTGAATTGTGATTTGTTAATTTATAATAATATTTTTAAACGGAATTAAAGACAAGATTTTGATACAAAATACTATCCAATGTTTCGAGTATGTATACTCACTATGTACTACAGTATGTTCACTATTTATTCAGAACATGTATTTCAATGATGGATTTGTGTGGAATTATGAAAAACGCCATCTAGTACACGATAGGTGAAACTTACTTCCACGCAGAATCGTCACACGCAAAAACTTACGTCTGACGCTTACGGGGTAGTATGGTATGTATAAGTAACACGTCGTGACGTCATACAATTGAAACGGACAAGATTGGTCGGGTGAGGTCGTGGGTTCGAACCCGCTTATGACAGACAATTTGTATGATAATTATAGACATCTGTATCAGAGAAAGTAAAAAAAAATACAACCATCTACATTCATCATAGAAATAGTATGTTATTGGCTAGATTAGAACCCGCGACCTCTGCGTACCAAGTTGTAGTGTGACGTCACTATGTTAGTTATTTGTAGATCTCGCTCTCCCAGGACATGCAACAGAAGACTGCCTCAGAGTTATAACATATCTAGATAATGTTTATACAAAAGTGTTTTACAACAATATATTTATAGTTTATAAGTCCGCTAGCCAAATAGGAATTTGATTGTGAATTTTGTTGACAATTCGTCTTAATTGAAATGTCAAGGCAAAATAAACCTAATTTAAATAGCTTTAAATATATTATTTAAAACTGAAATCATCCATCATCTTTTGGACAGAAAATCACATTTTTTGGTTCCCACACCAATTTTTCACATTAATTAATCATTTACAATAATGCTTCGAAATGCCGAAGTAATCGAGCCGAAGCTTCGTACGTTCGTTTAATGTACGCGATGATAGCCGATGATAGTCGGTCACATCTGCGAGTATGGTATCATGACTATCATGGCGCGAAGCTTTGTGAAGATGCACGCAGGTGCGGCCGAAGCATAAGTTATATTGAATTCTGCTAAAAACATAAAAATATAGAAGCTGTGTTAAACAAGTAGATAACACTATATTGTAGTTGTATTGTAACTTTTCCCACGGCAAAGACACTTTGTCTATTATCTACGATAATACCGTGAGAAATCATTAATCAACATTTTACTAGCAAAAGACAATCATTTTTAAATACAAAGTTGTCTGCGTACATTTTTAGTGTAGTGTCATATATCACAAATATTATTATCATGTATAAAAATCAAAATATGTGAATTTTGCTTATAATAAAACTACTTTTTAAAGGATTTTAAGCAGTTAAGTAAAGTTATGGTAGCTGTGCATAACGATCTCAGTAAACCGCAAAAAATCTTCATAAAGTATTTTTATTATGAGTGAATTTACAAAATAACAACATTTATATTAAGAACCAATGCAGGGTATTTTAAAGGTTTTTCAAATGCTCTGGGGTCTAAAGTAAAAAGGTGCGGTTTGGCCAATACAAAAAAAAGTTGGCTGTCTTTCTAAAGCATTTAAAATTAAGTAAATATTTGTAAATACAACCGGCTCGCGAAATCGCAGCATTTGCTATAGAAGCCCGACTCATAGTTACAATTTAGTGTAGTTCAGAGGGTCTATTACAACTTTGGTAGTTAGCTTACCTTAAAATTGTCTGAACCAACGGTCAAATGGTAAGATAAAAAAAGAAGAAGCAGAAACTATCATTTGACAGATATTTTCTTCTTCTTTTAATCATGGCGAACAATTACGATCTCCTATATTTTGCCAGTGTCAAGCCTATGTTTCGTGTGGATATTCGATAATTTATCGGATATGATTAGAAATGGGTTTGTCTCTGCAACTGCCTAAAAAGATAGACCCTCAAGTAAAGTAGTTTTTTCGTTTGTCTGTCCGTTGCATTAGAATAAAATGTATTTACAAATTCATTGTACAGGGACCACTAATACAAATTAGTATATACAATTTATACATATTATAATAGATACAGATCACATCCTTAACATTATTGTAGAATTTATGCAATATACATCCATTTTTATATATTTTAATAAATGACAAACGAATAAGCTACAATTAATATTTACATTATTACATTAGATAATAAGCTACAATTATTATATACATATAAATACTATTTACCGCGACAACTGCTTTGAGATCCTTAAACTAAATATGTTTCATATTTCACATGAACGAAAAATTGAGAGGAAATTTTACATGTCTAAAAAGATTTTAACGCCATGTGAAGTTCACCAACCCCCGCATTGGGCCAGTAACTGTATGCCCTAATATCCTCGACATATTTCGAGGAGATCCGTGCCCAGCGGAAGTGTAGGGTCGAATTATTATAAGTATGTTTAATTTATTATCGTAATAGCGGCTACTAACGGGCCGAGGTCCATAGACAAGTCTCGCTACCGTAAGACATAGATAGTAAGATTAAGCCATTTTCGCACTTAGCTTTATTACAAGGGACAATGCATTGGGGCCGGAACGTACATCACATCATATAAAATAATGAACATAGAAATATACGTTAATATATAATACTAAAAAAGATACACGGTTTTTTAACAATACGTCAATATACTTTTTTTTCTTTTATGGCAATGTACTTAGTATAAGTTGCCAGTGTCGCCGATATACGTGTGTGCACTATTTCATATATTTTTTTTGTGGCGTAATCATGTAGGGCTTGATGTGCAAAATGCCACGGGTCCCAGATGATAAAGTTACGCCATTCATATTTTGACTGTTTTTTAAATTAAAAATCAAATATTTTACACCTTTCTTTTCTTACACTCTTTATTTATCACCAGTTTCTATTTTTTACCGTGTGAGTTGTGACGTGTGTTTCGGCCCTCACTTTTTTGCATTTCTACAACTGTGATAAAGAGGTTTGTCTATGGCGTATCGCTTTGTCTTTGGAACTCTTATCTCTTTGGTTTTTTTGTGAATGGTTACTAGTAGTTCCTAAATTACTATCAGTATTCAATAGTTCAGCCCCAAGATAGTTTAAATTATGAAAAATTACATCGTTCGTAATTACAATTGGTTTTTATGATTACTTGTTTGATCTGTAGCTACTTATGAATGCAGTGTTGTTTGCCAACTTCGAACTGACAGTTATGTTCGAAGTTTAAATTTAATTTAATTTTTCTTTTAAAGTTGACAGTGTTTTTGTAATAGTTTGTTAAAAACAAGTAAAGGTCCTTTTTTGTAATTTGTTCTATTTCGACTATCTCGGGGCATTGCACATGCGCTGTGCTAAGTATTTCTCAGTGTGGCGTCGATAATTTTAGGAATTATTTTGTGTCATGTTAATTTCATTATTTCATTTTTTTATTAATGTACCATTAATATAAATAGGTTGTGTAAGTAAGTTATGATATTATTATAATATTTAATGTGTGTATATTCGTATGGAATGTTCTAGGGCTCAGTTTGTGCATACAGATACAAGTTGTCAAAATTGTGACGCTAGACTTGTTTGATTCAAGCAGTGATTTAAAAGGGTTAATATTAACTTATTAGGGAGTTAGACATTTTAAAGCTCAACTATTACAAAGTATTTATTTCTTAAACTAATCTTTAGAAAAAAAAAACAAAAGGATTGGCAGTTATAGGGACTGCCGATGGAAGTGATATAAAATTTCAAATTTTAAAACTATAACTTCATAATAATGCTTGGACATGTTCGATGACCCTCCAGAATAGGCATGACCATCCTGAATGCACATAACTGTCTCTTTCTATCTTCATTAACTTATATTTCCCTCACAACTTCCGTGACGCTCTCGTGAAGCGTTCACCAGCTTTCTCCACAAGTCAAGTGTGCGTAAGGAATTCTTTACTTCAAAAATATTAATCACACATACAAATACATACATAAACATATAGCGAACATAGCTTGTCAACTCTAACTCCCTAAAAACCTGTATTCTATTTGATAAAATGAGCCCAAGTTATCTTAATTAATCTTAATCTTTATTTTAATGAAAATAAACAAAATGTATAAAATAATCAATGAGTATCTGATGTAAAATTGTATGAATGTAACATTGAAGGTTATTAATTATTGGAATCGTAATAGTCTGTTAAAGTGTCCTCATTGTGACTCTATGTAAACATTTTTTTTCAATAAAGTTTTAAAAAATAAACGTTTATTTTTGAAAAGCCTTTCCTACTACATAATTAATTATCACTACAGCTTGAGTTTCGAATAAAAGCAGTGGAATTATTGGAAATGAGACATAGTGATCCTTTGTTCCCCACCATGTTTCAGGCCTTGTCGTGGCGGTGGGGCTCAGTTGCCTAGGGTCTAGGCATCTCGGGCGAAGCGAATTGAGCGGAGGTGGCTCTTTGTACCCCTCTTATAAGAGGAGATAAAAGAGCAGGGGACGAGGGGCGAGGATGGGAACCTCACCCCATTGTACTGTCCCGACGTTAGGAGTGGTTGTTCTGTGGTGCGGGAGCGGGACAACCCCTCTGTGGAGGTCGCTTCGGTCCCCTGAGGGACTGACTAGCCGTCAAGGTGCCCTGTTTGGTCATTAAATCCGGGGCACCTCACCAAAAGCGGCATTGGTGTCACTCGCCGGGTTTTAGTGGGTAGAGCTGCGTCCACTTATCAGCTTTCGGGCGCAGCAAGTCCCACATACCCGCTTGGGGAGACCCACTCCCCCGCGGGATGCCTTAGAGCATTTCCCGACGTTAAAAAATGATGGACCTTTGTTCTTATGCAGGACATATCCTTCTTGTTATGGATCCATTAGGTTCTATAGTAAAAAATACTTGTTACTATAGAACCTAATGGATGGACCATTTTGAAGATACCTTCAACATGGGTTAACTAAATGTCGCTTTGGTTAATTTTTAGTCGATTCTGTAGAGCAACTTACAGTTGGCGATACAATTTCTTAATTTTGTTAACCAGGAAAATTTGACAAGAGGGTATAAATAAAAAACAATAATGTAACTTACGATACTTTATTGAAGAAACATTTTAGCACAGCCTAGCTGCCCCTAAAAGCTCCCTCCCATCTACACAAGGCAAGTGACTTACAGCTCCAACTAGATTCCACTGCCTGAGAATTAAAAAAAAGTTGTTGGCCAAAATACTGGAAACCGTGTCATTTTTTTTACTTTTTTATAATTCCCAAGTAGCCTAAAAACAATGAATATGAGCGATTACACTTTACCTATCACAGGTTTTCTATCAGTAATTATTGACTTATTTTATGGAATAATAAAATTGAACTTCTTTGCATGTGTAGAAATTCATTTTTATTACCTTTTGCGTAAATATCACATGAGTGCGTCATAATACTAATGTTTTAGCTTGGTGTTCAATGGAATATGTTATTTAAATCGTTTCAATTTGTGTAGCATCGTAATATTGTCATTCATAAGTTCAACTTGAGCTATTAAATCTTCGATTTAGCGAGACTAAAATACATGATTTTGGAAACAATTTATAAATTCAAAAACACATTTAATAAATATCTTATTCTAAAAATATGTAACAAATTTTAACAGCCATAACATAAAAACGAAGAAAAAATGTTGTTTATGGAATGGGTTTCCCCTACAATCTTTTCAAGTCCAGTCAAATACTAAAATAAGTGCTTTATTCAGTAGAATCAGTGCATTATTGATCGTCAAAAGCTTGTAATAAACATTAAACCGCCAGACAGCGTTAAATACAAGGAACGAGAGACATGTAAAGTGCAGCTTATGTTATATTCTGAAGTGTTATGCAAATATGTTGGCCATATTTGAATAGACAAAAATATCTAAAGCCTGTTAAATTAATAAGATAAGAAAATGATGTGTGTCGTTATCAATCTAATTCTCGTTCTATACTTATTGTTGGAATCTTCTAGAGCATAATCATATACTAGAGTTCTTAGTTCCTCGGACTAGAGAGTAGAGTTAGTAATCATAGACGAGAGATATCGAGCATACAACCAGAATAGAGCGGAATGTTTTGTATGAAAACAAATTCCGCCAAATTTGTGCTGCGACGCTGCGCCGGTTCTGCGCTCTGATTGGCCGATTGATGGATGATGTGGCTCACAGTACTACTCTATGCGGTTATATGCTCGATGACTAGAGAGCACGAACCCCCGCGCTAGGGGAAGCGCTGGACGAAGGCGGGGTTCAGTCTCATCTATCATGCGCCTAATTGTATTGGTGTATTATTACATTTAGAGCAGCCATTTTCATAGGACAGTCACTAATTTAGCTGCACGTACTCTTTGTTACTCTAATAAAAAAGTATTTTTGTATGTGTTATCTTCACGTGACAGTTCTTCGTCTTACTTTTGTCGAACGGTTGCTTTTTGCCACTAATAAGATGTCAAAAGGCTTTACGATCTGCTCTATACGTAACAATACTCCAGTGAGTTTTATATATTATGTAGTAAGCGATTTAGATTTTTACTCAGCAATGTTAAAATACCCAAAAAAATAATTAAGATTTATAATATTTTCACTCATTGAGCTTAAGGAAGCATTTCCTCGCAAAAAGAAAGTTAATCTTCCTTTAGTACCTATTTAACATCACTCAAACAACCCATACCCTTTGAACTCAAAGACATATCATATTGCATAACACTTACCACACTCAGCACACGAAAACGGTGCAAGTGTGATCATCACATCACGGACCGCGTGATATTACATCACATCACTGTATTCCAAACCGTGATGGTAAGAATTCATGTTATAGTACTAAATTATGAAAATAGATTTAGCAATGTTCACACATTCCTGATCTATATTCATTTTAAAATGTCTCCTCTGGCAATTTTTATTAATTACAGGAACGATAAAAACCCTTTTCTCATACACATTATACAGAAACATTATTAACGTCAATTCTCTGTGTTCGAGTAAAGTGATGTGTGATGCTTTACTTTATCGAGTGATACTTTATTTATATCACGCGGTCACAATGCATCACATCACATCAATACATCACAAAAACAACACGATACAACAATTGGTCGACACTTATAATTACGTAACACAACTAACTCGATATACAATCATAATTGACGTAACGATATCATGAAACGTCGAGGTCGTTTTTGTGGTGACAACGTTACAGGCGAGGGTCGGATGTAAGAAACACTCTTCAAAAAGTAGCCATACGTTAAGAACCCCATCAACTCCGTCAAGTCTTATGTTCAACCTGAAAAGCTTGATATTTTTTATGTTAGTTTTGCCGACTCAGTCGTATAATTGTACGTACAGACGAGAAAACAATTTTTAAAACATAAAATAATACGAGATCTGCAAAGATTTGAACACAAAAACGACGTCGGTTTCTTTACAATAAAATAAATACATTTAAATTTTTTTATACGATAACTTTAAAATTTCGAAAGCTGTTTAAATTTTAAAACGTATACGCTCTTAAAATACACATGGCATATTACCTATCGCAACATATCGCTCTATCTTTAAGAAGAAATAAAAAAATTGAGAAGGAACAAGAAACCAACTAACTGAACTTTTACTAAAACGTAAGTACTTCATATAAGACAATTTACGTTCACGATTTCACATTTTGTAATAATAAAATCACGTATTACTCAGATATACGTATGGTGAATATGAGTTCGGAGTCCAACTTTTGTAGTCGATGTGCTTTTTTCACATATTTGTAAGAATTGTACCTCTAGTTTTGAAACTAAAGTACGATTGTGGATAAGAGTTGTAATTATTAAAATAAAATGGGAACAGCTTCTATCACCAGATAATAGGTAAGAAACTATTCATAACAATATATAATACTAATTTTATTGGGAACACGTAGTTAGTGTTTAAAGTAGACTCAAATCTCATGATGATTTATATTTAAATAAATATTGTTTCGGCTTATAGTTTTATTGAGGTTATACCTATTTGGGCAATATTTCAGTCGCCATGATCACGGGGAGACTGACCCGTTTGATACAATATATTCTAATGGTATTGACCAATGATAAGGAAAATAAACTATTAGAGTGATTATAACGGCCTTTATGAATAAAAACGATACAATATCTGGTACAACCTTCTCCTATCTAAGTACATCTATCTCTCCCAAGTGTGAATTCTAGTGAATATAATTCAACATTGCGATAATATGCTGCGACAGCCAGCCAAAAGTCAAACTTGAATGATCCATTAAAAAGGAAAGATAACACAAAATTTATTTATTAACAATCATATGCTGTTACGCATTTTGTATACATTTACATAATATATTAACATTTGAAAATAATTTTTAGGCACCAAGATTGTTCCAATACCACCCTACTCCTTGTTACATATTATTGACGCTTTGAAGACTCTCACACAACTAGCTGTTATATCTAATAATTTTTGGATTTTTAACCGACTTCTAAAAATGCAGGAGGTTCTCAATAGGAATGTTTGTATGTTTTTTTTAAATAAATCTAAAAATCAGTTGGAACTTTCTCGATTGTCTTTTTTAACAGTGAATTTACATAAAATACTTTTTACAATGTCTTTATTGATTTCATTACTTTATTTACAAAAACAGAATGAACAAGCGTTTTTTTTAAAGCTTTTATAGACTTTTAATCAAGACTTAAATAAAAATAAACTAGTAATATTTGAAACTAGTAACATTTTCATATTTCGTATGATATAGTAAACAGCGCCATCTATCTCAGGACACTTTCCATATAAGTCACTAGACATGTGAGAGTTTCGCGCCACACCCTCATCCCAATCCCTCCAGGAACTACCGTAGTGGTGCAAAATATACGCAAAGCTACCTACCGGTGACAAGCGTGTTCTGCTATATTATTACACTAAAACATCGTTCTATGTACAAACCTTTCGCATCGTTGAATTTGTTGAAGAATTCAAAACAGTTCGTCATAACATTTACATAGGAACTGAGAATGAATATCTACATAATATAATACAAAAAATAAGGACATTATGATTTGCGAAAAATTCTATATATTAAGTTAAAAACCAAACAATAATTTGTGTTTTCATATGTGCCATTTTAATATTTCTTTCTACTGAAGAAATATTTTTATTCCTAAGAGATTCTTGAAGATGTATCCAACTCATTTTATTTCATCTTACTTTCCAACAACGCGAAAAGTGTGTATACCCCCGTAACATATATTGGGGTGACTCGAACAAACGAACGAATTGACGAAACAGAATTGACAAACAATACTGAGGTAGAAAATATGTTACATAAATTATTATTGAACACTAAAATTGAGTCTAGTCTAGATAGTGCGAGCTTGTATGTTAGGGATAGCTCTAAAGTAATAAAAACCGTATTTTTATGAAAAGAAAAAAAAAAACTAGTCATACAAATTTAAAATTTTCGCGTAGTTTCACGTTGCGAACCTGTTTGTGTTACGCAAATAACGTTATAGAAATGATTAAGTAAAACTTTTATAAAAAATATAAATAATTTAATAAATTATAATTACAAAATTTAAATCCTACTAATATTACAAATGCTAAAGTTTGTATGTATGAATGTTTGTTGTTCTTTCACGCAAAAACTACTGAATGGATTGAATGAAACTTTACAGAATAGCACATATGCTATAATTTATCTCCTTTTACGGGAATGGAAAGTACGCAGGCGCTGTTAGTACGTATATAAATTAATTAGATAAAAGAAAATTTAATAGATAGAGGCAAATATACACAAATAAAAACCAAAATAACGAATTTTGTTTTCTTTTTAATTTTTCACAATTTTGAAGTACGTTTGATTCCACGCGCTCGCTGCGTGTGACATCATAGTACAACACTTCGTGTTACCTTAATAGTAATTATACTTTTAATGGTCAAATTAATTATTCAATGCTACTTTATGTTGTTTTATATTTTTAAGATGATAAATAACATACAAGCTCTCACCGTCCAACACAATATAAGATACAACCTGGAACATCAGCCAGCGTCGCGCCGCGGCGTGGGCCGGCACCCCGCCGCCCCTATGGTATGCGCACCGACTGCAGCACCTTGCTGGCCTGCAACAGACACCTCACATTGTACACAACGTCTTCAGAGCATTGAACGTTGTTATTTTTGAAAGTGATGAGTTAAGTTGTTAAGTTTTGGATTGGTCTAAATCCTTACTCGGAGACAGTAGACAAAGAGGTGATCCAGTCGGAGTTTCAATACCAGGTCCTGATATACGACATATGCCAACTCATTTCCACCCACGGTAATTATTATGGTACTTATCGTTTCACTTGCTGTATTACTTGATGGTTAATTAGTGCTTGCTGCCTCGTTTCCTCTAGTGTTATCTGGTGCTCGCTGCCTCCCTCGTGCCACCTAGTACTCACCACCTCCCCCGTGTTATCTGATGCTCACAGCCTCCACCGTGTTTCGCTTCTTCCGTTACCTGGTACTCGTCTTCGGAAGCCATGGGACCGCTGACGCACAGCAGCTGGTACTGGCGCGCGCGCAGGGCTGTCGCGCCGCGCCGCAACAGTCGCAGCGCCGTGCCGCTCGCCGCCGCACTGCCGCACACCACCTGACGAACCTACACAACGACTCGTTCAAATGAGCGTCGCAGGTCCGGTTGGGTGGACATAAAAATCTTGTGTCACGATGTTCTTGTTCGCACTCCTTCGAAACGCTCGACTGACTTTTATGGTCCATAAAGAAATAATTTATATGGCAGAACGTTTGCCGGGTAAGCTAGTAATTAATAAAAATCTATAACGAAAGATGAAATAATAAAAAACCTAACCAGTCATAGGTAGGGACTGCCGATAGAATTCAAAAGTTCACCCGATCGAGCCTTGCACCTCCGAGCGTGACGGATCAGCCTCACTCACAGCCTATAAAAATATGTGTGCGGTGCACTTAAATAAGTTTTCACTTCAAAAAAGAAACAAACGTGTACGTCCATACACAAAGTAGTCGATAGCGGCGAAGCGCATGCCGCCTGCCGTCACGGCATTCGAGTCAATATCACTCGTGGTACTCACTTGCGCAGGCGAGTGCGAGGGGTCCAGCACCAGCAGCGTGGCCTTCCCGTCCTTGTGTCGCTCGTACCCGATTATTGTCCGGGAGTGACCTGATCACAAACGTATTTCTATTACATTTTTCTCCGATGACCACAAGCATCTTCTACCGTGTCCACTTCCCTTTTACAAGTCAAGCGTAAGACCACGTTATACACAATAAACCGAATTTCACTAAAATAATTGAGCGGATCATTTATTGGTAATAATGAAATAATTAAATGTATTGTTCTGCTTATTTCTTTTCAACAACTGCAGTGTTTCGGGAAGGAGGAGAGGCCATGTGGTTACTGGCACCGAGACTGACCATCTTACGATGGATTGTCATTCAGCTCACGATGGGAATATGAAGTCATGGAATGGAAATAGGAAATCGTTCATATTCACGAATGACACTGACTCCCCATCAGGAGGCATTTTTTTTTCAGTCGCTCATCTTTCCATACAAACGCAGAACAGTAATTACTACAATGTTTGACGTTGACCATGAAAAACTAAGTATAATATAAATTGATCTCGTCGTTATCTATATGTGTATGTACCCAAAATCGTAAAAAATATACATTTAAAAAATACAAGCTTCTAAACTTTCGTATTTCAACACTGATTTTAGCCCATTTTTGGGCGTAAATAAATAGTATACCGAGCACGAAAGCTCAAAAATAAAGCCCGTACAGATATAGTTTAGTTATTCAAAAGATAAAATAAATTTATTTTGAAAAGATACACTTAATAGTTTTTCTATAATAACTGTATTGCTAAAAGGACATTTTCGGAATGAAACATTGTGCATTTCATTCTAGCACACATGTTCGCGCATTATGTCAGGTGAGATAGCAATCATTTTGTTAGAGTTCGCGCCGTCGACTAGTTCAACCTTAATCCACCTTACCATCTTTCGGGCGCAGCGAGTCCCACATACCGGCCTGGGGAATCCCTTCCCTCCCCAGCGGGATGCCTCAAAGCATTTTCCAGAGTTAAAGAAAAAAAAGGAAGAGAAAGTGCAAGAATAAGTCTGATTTAGTTTTGTTCAGAGGCGACGTTGACCACACACCCTCAGGTGGAATCTGCTTGCCTATCCAACAAAAAAATAAATATGGTGTGAAAGGAAAACACGGAGCTAAAGGGTGGCAGAAAGTTTTGGAAGGGGGCGGGGGCATGCCGAAACTTAGTATAGTATAGAGACCTTGGTGCTGCAAGTAGAGGGGAGCCTTGAAGCCGGCTGGGTCGTGTTGGAAGTAGCGCAGCACCCAGTCGAACAGCGCGGGGTGGCTGCCGTCCGCCGCCGTAGGCTTGTGGAAGTCGATCAGCTGGCATCTAGAACAGACACCATGTATGAGGATCCTCCTCGAAATATGTCGAGAAGAGTATTAAGACCACCTCATCTTGTGGGTTAGTAAATAATAAGCGTATTCTGTACCTGTCGTAATGCTGGACACGGGGATCCTCCTCGAAATATGTCGAGGAGGGTATTAGACCACTTTATTTTGTGAGTTAGTGAATTGCGTATTCTGTACCTGTCGTAATGCTGGACACGGGGATCCTCCTCGAAATATGTCGAGGAGGGTATTAGGCCACTTTATCTTGTGGGTTAGTGAATTGCGTATTATGTACCTGTCCTAATGCTGGACACGGTGATCCTCTACGAAATAAGTCGAGGAGGGTATAGACCACCTGGTCTTGTGGCCAGGCGAGGAGGCTATTAGGTCACTTGATTTAGCAGGTTAGTGAACTGCACTGTCATTTTCTAATTTTTTGTCGTCGATGTCAAAAAGGGGTATTATTAGTTAGATCGCTATGTTTGTCTGTGTGTCTATGGCACTTCAACTCTTTATTTAGAAGAATGTTTTCTAGCGGTGTTTCTTAGACATTTTCTAATGAAGTCGCTCATTCAATTTCTCTCCTTCATTCGAGACTCTCCATTTTAGAGATGGTTATTGATGAAGAAGACACAGTTTTATTTGTACGAGCAGAGTGGCAACGTGGCAGTAGAATTTTCTAAATCTCTATTTTCCTTGCCCCATTATTTATATCAGAATATGAGTGATAATTTTAAGAAAATCAATCAATCTTTTCTGATCAGAATACCTAGTAATTAATAGGTTTACTTTTCTCTAGTCCGAAAATCAGCCTCACAAGTGTCGCCCCACCAAGGTTCAAGCCTTGTCGTGGCGGTGAGCCGAGCACCTTGGGCAAAGCAAATTGAACCGAGGGAGCTGCTCTTTGTACCCTTCATTCTTATAAGAATTTGCACTGTCCCGACGTTGGAAGGGGTTGTTTTGTGGTGCGGGACGACCCCTCTGTGGAGGTAGTGACGGTCCCTTGAGGTGCCCTGTTTGGCGGCATGGGTGGCACTCGCCGGGTTTTAGTTTTAGAGCCCGCAGACCCCAATAGGTTAAAAGGTACATAGACCATGGTACGTTACCTTATCCTGAGCGAGGAGAGCACGGTGACCACCTCACAGGCGCCGATCCACTTGCGCGTGTTGTGCAGCTTGCAGCCCAGCTGCTCCGACCCCTGCAACATGGTCACGCTTATGTGATTAATGTCGCACAAGAACATAAATCAGGCCAGACGATGCACTGTCATCGGTCCTCATGATTGTATTAAGTACGTCTCCTACATAGACCAGTAGATGTTATGTTTCAGCAGTATATTATACCTCATATATCAGTATATTATACCTCATATATCAGTATATTATACCTCATATATCAGTATATTATGTTTCACAGCTTCATTCTTTGCGATTTAATTTTACATGTTGTAGTAGTATTGCCACGCTACAGCCTTGCACGGATGTTAAAAGATTGGTAGAAATAAAAATAAAAACTGGCAACCCTATACGACTTCCCTTCCCTAACCAGTCGGTCCTACCCGTTATCTCTCCTTGAGAGGGGATGTGTAATTTCTCGTCATTCTGTATTTCCGTGCTCAAGCCTTCGCACGTCCCTTCTCGAAAACTACATTTAATTTAATTTAGTATTCTTCTCGAATTGCACTACTTTCTACGATGGGAGGAAAACGTAAAAGAGATAGTAGCGACAAGATTATAAGAAAGAAGATTCAGGATCTCCAAGCAAGGCTACGAAAAAGACGTCGTTTGCGGATTTATACTTCATCTGATTCAGAAGTAATATAATATTAAAATATAGACGCGTATTTGCCATACTGGGCTCTTATCGTCTTTATACACTTAATAGCTTTATAATAGTGACACCACAGTGACACGTAATTGCCATACTGGGCTCTTATTGTCGCTTACCGATGCGTAATTGCTAAACTGTGCTCTTACCGTCAAGAAAAACTATTGCTATTCTAAGATAACAGGCACTTGTTTTATTGTGTGTTGCGTAATTACCATACTGGGTTATTATCTTCACAAAATATTTAATGAGAGCCAAGAAGAAATATTTTAATTTTCTATATCCATTTCAGACATGGATACCGAAGATCTCGACTATAATTCGGATGGATCATCTGACCAAGACGTAGATCACGCGTAATATCGCGCACAAGCTCTGAATGCTCCATTTCAAAGCAGACAAACAACCAGCCTATTGCTGATTCGCCGCCACGAGATCCTTCACCAGTACTCCCTGCCACTGTGCCTGGGAAAATTGTACTTCCGACACCAACTCCTGTTCCGTCTACATCATCGGCGTCCGCGATCGCCGTGCTGCCCGAAGGTACCGAAACAGATGACGTACCCTTGAAAAGAGATATCCTTACGATACTTGGTGACGCACCCAAGGCACACTGCACATCTCAGTTAGGAAAAAATATACACAAGGATCTTGCTTCTAGGTGGCAAGAGATTTTAGCAAAAGGACTGACTAAGGATGTAAGAAAGCATATTTAAAGAATATCTTATTCCTGCTAATTGCACCTTACTCGAAGCTCCCCTATTTTTAATCCTGAGGCTAAGGCCGCTTTGCCCGCTCAACTTGTAAAACGAGATGCTTCAATTATGGCTAAACAAAAGCAACTGGGTGTAGCTATTGCTGCCCTTGCTCAAGTGACAGACATGGTGGTTGCGAACGAAATCTGTAGACAAAAACTTTTAAAGCCTGTTAGTGATGCAGTACGCTTATTATGTGACACTCATTTCTTTGAGTCCAGAACACTACGAAGTTTTGTTGTATCGGCAAAAAACTCCACTTTACGGGAGACTAGTCGATGTTCCTAGAGACAAGTTTTTATTTGGCGAAAATGTTGCAGATAAGCTTAAAGAGAATCGCTTAAAAATAACAATAAAAAAGTGTTTCACAAAAACACTCCAAGCCCCTGCATCAGAAATCAGTGGGCAAGATAGATGCAGGGAAGACTCGTCCTGCTCCTCGTCACACCAATTACAACACCAACTACAACAACGCTCGCCGCCACCCTGCCGCCGCTGGTCGAGATCGCTCGCCGCCACCGCAGAGGAGGACGCAGTCACATCAAATGAATAACGAGGTACGCTACGCTGGTAGATTAAAATTATTTACACATGAGTGGTCTAAGATTACGGACAAATCCTGTTATCTTGTCTTGGACTAAAGGTTACACGATACCGTTTAAGTCCACTCCTAAACGAAGTGATAGTCCCAGCGTATACCCAAAATCTCTAGAGGAATCTCTTGACTTTGACAAAGCCATTTCAAAATTAATAAATATTAAAGCTATATCCAGATGTACACATTCTAAAAATGAATTTATATCTAGTGTATTTTTGATACCAAAACCAAATGGAGAGAAAAGATTTATACTAAACTAGCTGTTGCCTGCAGCTTCGCCCGCGTTACTCAACTAATATCACAGCGTGATGTTATATAGCCTATAGCCTTCCTCGATAAATGTGCTGTCTAACACTGCAATAATTTTTCAAATCGGACCAGTAGTTCCTGAGATTAGCGCGTTCAAACAAACAAACAAACTCTTCAGCTTTATAATATTAGTATAGATTTAAAATGCTTGAATAAATTCATCAGAACCCAACACTTTAAATTGGAGGATTATAGAACTGCCTCAAAATTAAAAACTAGTAAATGTTATATGGTGTCAGTTGATCTAAAAGATGCTTATTTCTTTATTAATGTCAAAAAATCTCATAGGAAATATCTCCGTTTTCAGTATAACTGTATCCTTTATGAATTTGACTGTCTCCCATTTGGTTTATGTACAGCGCCGTATGTATTCACTAAGATGCTTAAACCTGTCGTGCAATGTCTAAGGTCACTTAATTTATTATCGGTTATATTTTTGGATGACATGTGTTGTTTTGACAGAATATAAATAAAACAATTCAGTTGGTACAATCCCTCGGTTTTAGAGTAAAAAAAAAAAAAAAAAACAACAACAACAGTCAAATACCAACGCAGCAATGTAAATTTTTAGGTTTTATTTTCGATTCAAAACATGGTTTTAAGATTACTCGATACTAAAAAAGAAAAGATAAAAAATCAACTGTCAAAATTCATTGAACTTAAAAAATACAAATTACGCGAATTTACTAGTCTTGTTGGCTTATTAGTTTCCGCTTGCCCAGCAATTGAATATTCTTGGTTATATACTAAAATGTTTGAACGTCATAAATACTTATCATTAGATAAAGACCCTTTAGAAATCAAACAAGATATGTTGTGGTGGATGAATCATATTGACGATAATTCCCCCTTTAAATTTAATAATTACGATCTATAAATATACTCAGATACCTCTGGCACTGGGTGGGGAACTTATTGCGATGGTAAAAAACATTTTGGCTATTGAGTATTGGACACATGACGAAGCTCAGTTACACATTAATGAATTAGAAATTAAAGCCGTTATTTTTTCGCTTTAAAGGTTTTTGCTAATCATATTTTTAATCAGAATATATTATTACGCGTAGATAATATGACTGCTGTTTCATGTATTAATAGGATGGGTAGTGTACAATACCCACATTTAAATATAATTACTAGGGATCTATGGCAATGGTGTGAAGCGCGACATCTGACTATTTATGCATCGTATATTAACACAAAGGATAACTATAAAGCTGACTTATTATCTCGTAAACAATTTCAAGATACCGAGTGGGAACTGAACTCTTACGCCTTTGACGAAATAATACGCTACTTTTGGTCAACCAGAAGTAGATTTATTAACTCAAACTTATGTCAGTTGGAAAAACGATCCCGTTGCTTGGACAGTTGATGCCTTTACTGTTTCATGGAATGACTTTGTGGTACCTTATTGGCCAATGCAACCTTGGTTTCCGATGTTACAAAAATTAATATGTTCTGAAACAATTTATTTTGACCCCAACATTAATTTGCTAAAATGTCCTTTCAGATCGCACAAAGCTCACAAGCTCCATCAGACCCTTCGCCTTGTTGCCGTCAATTTATCCGGGTAGCTTTACTAAGCAAGGGTATATTTGCAGAATCTGTAGAAATAATGATAAAATCATTATCAGACAACACATACAAACAGTACAATGGTTGCATTAGAGCTTGGCTAGACTACTGTAAGAAAAATGATTCCGATCAATTTAATGCCTCTTCAGCCAGAGCTATACATTTTCTTACTGAAATTTTTAATAAAGGTGTAAAATACGGTACCATCAACTCGTACAAGTCTGCTTTGTTACTAATATTGGGACCGTCTGTTAATGATGATAATTTAAAAGATTTATGAAAGGAGTTTTTCGAATGAGGCCAACCAATCCGAAATACGATTTAACTTGGGATCCTGGCATTGTCCTTAATTATCTCTCTCAGAAATGGCCTAATGAAGGCCTTAGTTTGGAAACTCTTTCAAAAAAGGCTCTTACACTGTTGGCTTTAGTAACTGCACATTGCGTAAAGACATTTTCATTAATAAAGAGAAAAAAAAAAAAAAAAAAAAAAATGTTAGTGGAACTCTAATCCTAATAAAAATCGATGATTTGATTAAATCTTCTAAACCAGGTTCTGTTCAGCCGGTTTTAAAATTGCCCTTTTATGATGAGAGACCTGAAATATGTCCAGCTAGATGTCTTAATGAATATATTAATAAAACAAAAAGCCTATTACGTTTGCTAAGTTTTGCAAGATCTATTCTCTCTAGACAATAAGTTATGATTATGTTATTGTTGTATAAAAAATAAATACAGTTTATTAACATACGTACTGTATTTCATTATCAATACAAGTTATATTTGTCACATTTTACAGTTCTCTGAACATCCTACAACATGTAAAATTAAATCGCAAAGAATGAAGCTGTGAAACATAATTGAAGATCAAACGAACTTACCTAGTGAAGTTCGATCACAATTATGTGAACAGCTTCATTCGACGCGATTTATACATACCCTCCCAAAAAATCTATATTATTATTGAGGTTTGCTCAAAAGCTACCTACTACTTGTACCTATTTAACAATTACCTTCAAATTGCACACAATTTTTTCAGCCCACCCAATTTATTAATTTATAAAATGTGACAATATAAAAACTTTAAACAAAATGACGAGAAATTACACATCCCCTCTCAAGGAGAGATAACGGGTAGGACCGACTGGTTAGGGAAGGGAAGTCGTATAGGGTTGCCAGTTTTTATTTTTATTTCTACCAATCTTTTAACATCCGTGCAAGGCTGTAGCGTGGCAATACTACTACAACATGTAAAATTAAATCGCAAAGAATGAAGCTGTTCACATAATTGTGATCGAACTTCACTAGGTAAGTTCGTTTGATCTTCAATTATACCTCATATATCAGTATATTATACCTCATATATCAGTATATTATACCTCATATATCAGTATATTATACCTCATATATCAGTATATTATACCTCATATATCAGTATATTATACCTCATATATCAGTATATATCAATCGCCAAGTGTTCAGTTTTTGCATTCGATCAGAGTTGCCCATGATCAATAGAAAATCCTTCAAGGCCAGTCGCTAGTACGGAGGGTGGGACGAGCCTCGACCCAGGAGGTGCGACCTGCTCGACCAGCCGCTGCAGGCGTGGGATGGTGGGCGGCGGGCGAATTACAACCTGGGCGGGGTCCAGTCACGATTCGAGCTCGTACCTGCGTGTCGAAGCCCAGGCGCCAGGCCTGCTCGACCAGCAACTGCAGGCGAGGGATGGATGGCACGGCGGACCCCAGCAGCGCTGCGTATGCCGGCTGCCGCGTCAGCGCTGACACCACCATCTGCATGTTCCTGGAATGGTTTTTTTGACGTGATAACGTCTTACATCGTCGGTGAACGCCGGTGCGCGCATATAAAAGCATGACTCATTGCCACGTTCCGTCTCAGCCGAGCGTTCAAGTGAGAACGCGGAACAAGCGATAGAGAGGCACGATCGGCCTAAACGTTCGGCTTGTGACGCATTATGACGTTATGACGTAAGATTATCGTCCGTAAACTGATTTTATAAACAATAGGTAGGGTTTTTATTTAGATCTGGGTACAAGCCCGTGATTGAGCTTTTTTTGATTTATTAGGATTTGAATACAAGTCATATTTTGTGAAGTGTTTTAATTTATTAGTATAGTTTTGGACAAGGCAGTAGTCGACAACACATCAGCTCGGAACGTGAAAGACGTAATACTCTTGAACCAGATTAGTGGCGAAAGGATGTCTGCCCGGAACGTGAGAGATAAGATAGCTTAGGACACGACATGTGGCGCTGTCTGTGACAGGACGCCTGCCCGTGCGTTGATAGGACGCCTGCCCGTGTATTGACATGACGCCTGCTCGTGCGTTGATAGGACGCCTGCCCGTGTATTGACATGACGCCTGCTCGTGCGTTGATAGGACGCCTGCCCGTGTATTGACATGACGCCTGCTCGTGCGTTGATAGGACGCCTGCCCGTGTATTGACATGACGCCTGCTCGTGCGTTGATAGGACGCCTGCCCCTGTATTGACATGACGCCTGCTCGTGCGTTGATAGGACGCCTGCCCGTGTATTGACATGACGCCTGCTCGTGCGTTGACATGACGCCTGCTCGTGTGTTGACATGACGCCTGCTCGTGTGTTGACATGACGCCTGCTCGTGTATTGACATGACGCCTGCCCGTGCGTTGATAGGACGCCTGCCCGTGTATTGACATGACGCCTGCTCGTGCGTTGATAGGACGCCTGCCCGTGTATTGACATGACGCCTGCTCGTGCGTTGATAGGACGCCTGCCCCTGTATTGACATGACGCCTGCTCGTGCGTTGATAGGACGCCTGCCCGTGTATTGACATGACGCCTGCTCGTGCGTTGATAGGACGCCTGCCCGTGTATTGACATGACGCCTGCTCGTGCGTTGATAGGACGCCTGCCCGTGTATTGACATGACGCCTGCCCGTGCGTTGATAGGACGCCTGCCCGTGTATTGACATGACGCCTGCTCGTGCGTTGATAGGACGCCTGCCCGTGTATTGACATGACGCCTGCTCGTGCGTTGATAGGACGCCTGCCCGTGTATTGACATGACGCCTGCTCGTGCGTTGATAGGACGCCTGCCCGTGTATTGACATGACGCCTGCCCGTGCGTTGATAGGACGCCTGCCCGTGTATTGACATGACGCCTGCTCGTGCGTTGATAGGACGCCTGCCCGTGTATTGACATGACGCCTGCTCGTGCGTTGATAGGACGCCTGCCCGTGTATTGACATGACGCCTGCTCGTGCGTTGATAGGACGCCTGCCCGTGTATTGACATGACGCCTGCCCGTGCGTTGATAGGACGCCTGCCCGTGTATTGACATGACGCCTGCCCGTGCGTTGACAGGACGCCTGCCCGTGTGTTGACAGGACGCCTGCTCGTGTGTTGACAGGACGCCGGCCCGTGTGTTGACAGGACGCCGGCCCGAGTGTTGACAGGACGCCGACCCGTGTGTTGACAGGACGCCTGTCTGTGTGTTGACATGACGCCTGTCCGTGTGTAGACATGACGCCTGCCGGTGTGTTGATATCTGCTTGGATCAGTATATAAAATCTCACCGGTAGCCGCAGCCCCAGCCGCGGTCCCCGTAGGTGCTGGCGTAGTGGTCCACGGCGCTGCACAGATACGTCTTGATGATGCCAGGGTTCTGCGCGTTCAGCTGAGCTATCCTCTCAAGGATACCTGGGGCAAGAGACGCGAGTTAGCCTGTTATTAAGATACGATTTTATCCACCTCAAAAATCAACTCTGGAGTAACCTAGCCAGGCCTTGTGACGATTGGTATGTTCATGTAAACATCAGCTCTATTATTTTTTTCCAATGGGTAAAGAATAACACAACTCCCACATGAAATTATCATTCATTCATATTTTAATTGCTGTTAAATTATTATTATAATTCGAATGAATTGCTTCAAATAAAAATAATTCGAAGCAATTCGTTACAGATACCCAATACTAAAGTAAATATTAAAAATAATAAAATAAATATATGCTCTTGAAAGCGAATTTATAAATTACCACTGGTTTTGGAGCATCCCGTATCCAGTCCAGACACTGAAGCCCTACGGAGGCCCACACTCCGCTCGTAGTAGCCGGCCACAGACAAGGCTCCACTGTACACCGCCCTCTTCAGACTGCTAGCCGCTCGACTCGTGTAGCCTTCCTCATCTTCCTCCATGCCATACTGAGCCTAGAAAACCAGAGTATTAAGTAGAAATTGGAAACAGCAGCTTGAATTTTTATAAAACAGAAACAATTTTGACAATGACCTCATTCTCTATCTCTGATGCTAACATAATGGACAATGCCAAAGGGATGAACCCGTCAAATGAAAAATAGATATTTTCATTTGACGGGTTCATCCCATGATTCTCGGCAACTTTAAAACTGTCAATCATTGAAATATGTATTTATATGAATTCAGCACTGTTATTATTAACTAAATTGAGACAATAACAGCTATATTGTCGCGTTTGTACCCATTCTGCGGGATAGGGAAAAGGAGTGTAACATACCTTTTTTTTATAGCATAGCCTCGGCAAACGAGCAGTCGAAGCACTTTGGCGACTATCGCCGCCCATACACATCCGCACTACCAGAGATTATGCCCTCCTTTTCCTATAAATGGGGCGTCGGAAACTTACAAACCACACGAAACACGATAGCGTAGCTGTCATTTTACGCTGGTCGTGTCCGCCTAATACGGCTGCAAAGCAGAATGGAACTACCTCTTACTAAATCTCTTATAACCTCTGGTTGTGCATCCGCACTATGTCTATGGGCGTCGGTAGTCATCATAAAGCTCTAACTGCTTGCTTGCCTCCTTAGTCCTTATGCCAAAAAAAAACCTAAATATGTATACTTTTGACAAAAAATATATTAACCTTTAATTTGTAGGTAATAATGTCTGTTTTCGGATCACACTTTATAAGATGCATGACTTATATAAAATTAAATATTTTATGTATATTACCCTTAATAGTTGAAACTCGTGCTCTTCCCTATTTCTTTGTGCTTCTCTTTCAGCCGCTGAGAGTGTGGAGGTACCACCATCTTCTCCTCTTTCAAAGTGTTCCTCTATATGTTGAATCTAAGCAAAGAAGTTATCAAATTTAATGTAAACAAAAAAAATATAATCTGGTATAAAAGCTGTCAGTCATATCAGTAACTAGCTGTTGCCCGCTGCTTCACCTGCATTACCTTAGATTTACAGACATACCTGTTAGATAGTTATTTTTATAGCCTAAGTTACTCCTTATATCACATTTCTGCCAGTGAAAGTCTTTTTGAAATTGGCCCAGCCATTTCAGAGATTATCCGGAACAAACAGACAGACAACAATTGTAAAAAACTTTACTTTGTTATATATGTAAATGTATACCATACATTTCATAGAAAGCGGTTATTTTAATATTACAAACAGGCACTCCAATTTTATTTATCTGTATAGATATAGATGTATGGATTAGCTTAATTGATATTTTTGTTTTTTTTTTACATTTTGGGCAAAGAGGCCTATGGAAAAAGTTTGATAATGACCAGTTTACTTTGTCAATCTTACCAAATCATGTTGAGACAGCGGCAGGGGCTGACAGCACACAGGACAGTTGCTGACAGGACTCTCCTCCATCATCACTACGTCATCACACAAGGCATTGTCCACCTGATCCTGAAAATTTACTATTTATGTCAATGAGTACTTTTAATATTTAATAAATAATCACGTTAAATATCAGTGGTTATACTATACTACATATAGAATGATCTTATACTTATTTTCTTCATCTGTTGTTGAAATACATGATATAAGTAGGTAGTCTAATAAAATGTTTACAAAATTACTAGCTGTTGCCCTAAATCTCAAAAAAAAATAAAAAATAATAAGGGGTGGAACACCCTTAAAACTTAGGGGGATGAAAAATAGTTGCTGACCGATTCTTATACCTACCTGATATGCACTCAAAATTTCATGAGAATCGGTCGAGCCATTTCGGATGAGTTTAATTGCAAACACCGTGACACTAGAAATATACATATATATTACATTGACAAATACTTACTGATTTTTGTGGACTTAGGATATCTCTGTGTTCAACATTAACATGTACTTCAATTTCAGAGGCGTTTTGAAACTCCCTTTCGCATATGGGACATTGGAAAGATGAAGAATGGGGACCAGGAGACATTGCCATCGCACTGAAGGCTAAAGTTGGATTATCCAAAGCTGTGGCGTTGGTCAGCTCGAGGGTTGCGTTATCAATCGTGTTAGAGTTAGCATTTTCGTTTGCCATCACAGACGGCGAGGTCAGGTCGAAATGTGCTCGGTTTATATGTTCTTCTAATTTTTGCGGGCATGTTGAAGTAAATTCACATAGAAGGCACTAGAATTAAATACATATAATGTAGTAAAGGGGTAATTAAATGTTTTGCGTTTGTTTTAAGACTATAATCAAAAATATTTATTGGTTTTTTCGCTATAAAATTTGAATTTTGTACACGAGAATTTGAATTTTTATTTGTATTTTGACAACATGGTCGTCAACTTCTTTTTTTGTTATGGCAACATTAGCAGTGAAAACTGACAGTTGATAAATAATTTTTTTGGTGTATATATGTCTATTACATTTAAAAATATAATTTGTTAGCACTATTTAAAAATAAGGTAGGTGATAATTAAATTTGGAGTCACTTGAAGAAAAAAAAGCTTATTTTTTTTTAGCTTGTCTGTAAATCATACCTGCACTGTAGGACTAGGTGTGGGCGCAGACTTTTTTGGTGTATTTGATTTGAGCTTAAGCGCGAGTTGCGATCTTAAAGGTGAACCTTGCCCTGCACTAGCCATAGATAACTAGAAACAATAATTAAGAATTAAAATTTGGCAATAAAATCAAAAATATTAAGTTTAGGAAGTATTTGATATCATCATCAACCCATCTATCCACTGCTGAACATAGACCCCCCCTCAAAGAACGCCAAGACGACCGACCCTATATTTGGATAAATTATATTGTATCCGAAATTTCATATAAGTACCTTATTTTTATTAGGAGAGTCACCATTACTCATATTATTACTTTGACTAGAATAAGCACCTGAAATTAAAACAATTGATAATAATTAGTCTGTCACAGCCATATTCACAAACGTACAGATAGGTTTTGTATTATTTATATACCTAATATTATAATATTATCAGATCACTTGCCTTTTTTTTCATAACTATTTATAATATCACGTTCTCCAGAATCTTCTCTACTGTAACTTTTTTTGGGAGTCACCCCACTATTGTTTAAATTAATATTTTTTAATCCATTACTAAGGTTAATATTCTTTGGCGATCGAGAATATTTCTCTTCGTCCTTTTCATTCCTATGATTATAATTTTCTTTTTCTTGGAATCCATTAAAGTACGCATTTTTAGAGATAGCTCCATTGTGGTAAGACGACGAAGTATCAGGGCTGTGCCAACCGTTAAAAGAGCCTGGCGTATTGTAACTACAGCTGTCCGTTGTTGTCATTTTTGAATCGTCGTCGAAGCTGTAATATTTTAAAAAAGCATTAAGAACTCTAACAATAATAAATAAATACCTTTTAAAGCTGTAGGTACCATGTTAATGTTATTTTTGTACACAACTCATAATAAAATTTTAGACTTTAGTTGGAATAATAATTCACACGACAACGGTCGGTTAGTGTTTGTAAATTGTAAATGTTATTGTTAATGAAAACCGTGGAGTGATTTAATCGCGAATTAAAATCAACAACCCTCAGAATAATTACTAACCCTGCAACCATAAATTTATTTGATTGTTTCTTTAATTTCTGTACATACTTACCTATGAAAATTACCTCTGTACATTTAAAAAAAGAAAATCATTTCTATTGTTTATGTTAAGGCAAAGAGGCAAATAGGTACATATAGGGTTATTTATATTTATAGGGTTTTAATCTATTTAAACATCGCAAGGCGGTAAAATAAATGATAGAAATACATTAAAATAATATTTAAATTTATATTGTCTAATACCAGATCTAACTAACTTAAAATTGGTCGTTGACTCGTTGTCGAATGTTTATAAATTTAAATGTAGGCACCTACTTAAACAGTAATAACTACCTTGCAACTAATAACATGTTTTTTTAATTATCAGCAATTTTTTAATCATTTTATTAATTGTAGTACTTCTTTCAAGTAGCAAAGTCAAAAGAACAAAATACGTAGGTACATACAATAAAAACGATTTGTATTTGGAAGTTTTATTACATACTGTAACGGAAGAAATATCATAATAATAATACTTATGTCTATATGGTTATGACTCAATTTATTATTCCGTCATTATACAATATCTGTAAAAATACAGACTTTATATTATATAGATATGAATCATCAAATTGTCTGCATGGCCCCTTATTCCATAAACTACATACGCGATAAAAACGATTAACATGAAAAAAGAGATAAACATATTTATTAAACTACGAGTGCGAAAAGGACAAACAAATGCGGCATAGCGTACTAATATTGGCGCGAAATGCTAATTTCAATGGGCTTTGTAAAATTGTTTTAAGTTTACCATAAAGGTACAATTATTTTAAGTCACAGCTTACCTAATAGACAATTTAAGTAAAAACTTAGACATAGACAATTATTTCAAGGCATAGCTTACCTTGGACTCTGATCGTCAATAAACGCCATCAGCTCTCGTTCTGGTGTTAAGTAATGTAAGTGGGCCCTTTGCACGTGCCCCACTAGTTGTTGTTGGGGCACTGTGCAGTCGCAGAAGGGGCAGTCCGGACGGCCGGCCACATGGGCTTCCAGGGTGTGGGATCTCATGCCTTCGTCCGTCAATCCCTCCGCACCACATAGTTCACATGTGTATGGAAACGGACTACTTGACATTGTTATTACTGAAACAACATTAATTATGTTGCCATCAATTAGGCAGAGTCTTCGCATTGTTGTTCGACCGCCTACTACTAATAATCTCCATCTAATCCCCGGAGGACTTAATTAAAATAAAACGGAGAAAAAAACCATTGATAAAATGAATAAACTAAGGTCTACGGAAGACACTCCTTGAATAATGGTGGGACCATTATTGACTTAAGTCAAAGATTTTTCTAGCAATAGTAATTCGTAGAAATATAAGCCCAAAAGTAAAATGTTAGCTTAACCTTTTTGCAACCACTACTGTAAATTAACTGTAAATAATAATAATTGCCACAAAATACGTCTCAAAAAATCGACTCATTAATCGTTCTTCTCTGCTACTGTGATTCGTTAATCGTTGTTATATGCTATTGTTCCACCTCATCATAGTCAGGTTACTATGATAAACACAATCCAAAGAAGATCCAGAGTATATAACTATTTTCAGAACCCAGCGTAAACAATTCACTATCCTCTCAACTGATCAATCTTTTCAAAAGGTTCGACGTTGCGTCAAAATATGTAAAGCTTTGCGGTAGCGCTCAGTTGTGCTCTGAGTAGTATACTCGTAAATTTGTATAAAGTAGTAAAATAATAAATGGTAGTAAAGTAATAATTGTATCTAGTAACACAAAACAAGTAGAAATATCTCTTGATCTGCGAGCATAAAATATGATTTCTCAACTTTCATCCAATCTAGACTGGCCATCTGACCACCAGTTTCTCGCCGTGTATGACCAATTTCACTACAATCTTATTTCTCAAAAAGATTGAACAATCGTTTTCATCATGATTATACAACTTTTTGTCATTGGAGGTAGGCGTATTTCAATGAAATCTAAAAAGATTGAACTATTAGCATAAATTTGAATGTAAATTAGAGTGTAATATTTTAGTCCTCATTGAGCGGAGTCAGCCAATCCTACTCGGATGGCTCGGGGCTCCTGAACCATGAAGGAGGCTGCGGACCACCATGTTGTTGTTGGATACATGCCAATTGCCAAGAGGCCTAATCGCACAATATACTTGGTTATAATCTTCATTCTTATATTTTTTTACATAGCTATTTTTTGTATACATTTTAATAGACTAAGGCTAAGAACTCACCCCACCATGGTTCAGGCCTTGACGTGGCGGCGGAGCTCAGTAGCCTAGGGTGAGCCAAATACCTTGGGCGAAGCTAATTTAGCCGAGGGGGCTCTTTGTACTCCACTTATAAGGAGAGGGGACAAAAGAGCAGGGGGCAAGAGTTGAGGATGGGAACCTCACCCCATTGTACTATCCTGACGTTGGGAGTGGTTGTTCTGTGGTGCGGGACAACCCCTCTGTGGAGGTGGCGTCGGTCCCTTGCGGGACTGACTAGCCGTCGAGGTGCCCTGTTAGCTTAAACAGATCCGGGGCACCTCACCAAGGCGGCACTGGTGGCACTCGCCGGGTTTTAGTGGGTAGAGCTGCGTCCATTTACCACCTTTCGGGCGCAGCGAGTCCCACATACCCGCCTGGGGAGACCCACTTCCCAGCGGAATGCCTCAGAGCATTTCCCGGCGTTAAAGAAAAAAAAAAAATAGGACAAAGCAAAGGTGTTTGTCGAAATCAGAAATGGATGTAAAATCGCATAGCTGGTAAACTAGTGAGCTATATTTCCTACCTATGAAACAATGTTAATTTCATTAATAAAACTGAAATAAGTTTGAAAACAATATTCACTACACTTCAAATGTAGGTTTTTAATAACTGCCTAGTACGCTCTATACATTCAAAGTTATGAATAAAATATTACAAAACGAAGTGATTACCCTAATGGATATCGTGGACGTGTCATTACTAGAATTGAAATCGATTTTGGTAATTACAATCAAAACTTGTGACACACAACGCATTGTAATTCCATGAAGCGTACAACGAAGCGCATAAAAGTGCAATCCAATTGTAATAACGAAAAACTAGCGGGTCCGATATTCGTTCATTAAAAATCGTTCATAAAAATTGTATAAATTTTTGTTGTGCCTTCTATTAATTTACCCTTTCCTGTTCATACATGTATTATATTGAATTTGACATTACGTTTGTTGTGAATGTAAGCAATTGAATTTTTGAACATGAGATATTTTGTCTCGTAAACAAGACCATGTCGAAATATTGAGCTCATTGTAAAAAAATATAATCATCATCATTATCAGCCTTTATCCGTCCACTGCTAAACATAGGTCTCCCTCAATGAACGCGAAGACGGCCGATCCCTTGCCAAAAATATATTGTAATGTGTTCACCAATACTATGGACGTGCTAGCAGCGGGATTTTATTGTTTAAATGTATGTTACTATCACATGTTTTATGTTAAAAATACTAAGAACTGCACAGACTATGTAAAACAAGGCGTTGGTGCTGATTGTGCATAAGAATAAAGTTATTAGTTTTTATAGGCGACAAAATGATACTGATTAAAGAGTTTTTAATTAAATTTGACAAACTAATAGAATGTAGGTACAGCTTGGCAAAAAAGAGTATGGAAAAAATGAAGGCGCCACTTTCACTTAGGTCTCATCATAATATAGAAAATCAGTAAGATAATTTAATCAAAACGTTAAAAATAAATGTGAAACACTAAGCTTTACTCAAAATCTAGTATTTGTCGGCCAAGTATTGTCAACATCATAGGTTTCCATTTAGTAAAATATTTAGTTCCACCTGTCACCACGTCATACTCTTTTTTGCCAAGCTGTATTAAATATTCAAGAAATATTAGCAAAGCCCTCGAATGAATTTGATAATTGCTGCCGAATATCAATTATAGACTTCGAATTGTGATTGCAAAATAATTTAATCAATTATCTCTAAAAATGACACAAAATGGAGACACCCGCAGCGGCGGGTGACGCCCGCGTATCCCCGCGCTTTTATATCGGTTGGTAGTCGCCTACCAACCGCAGTGGCACTTCGCCACCATCATTACGTGTCGATACAACTTTGTCAACAAACATTACAAAATAGATATTGAAATCGATGTACTAATTACTTTGGTGCGAAAGGCCAGTTTTATGGCTACAGGATGTGACCTCAATTAGCCCGCCTTGCGCCCGTCTGGTGTCTTGCTATCACCACCCGCTAAGTTTGGGGGCGATGTTCAAATCGCGACTGCGGCGTAACCGCGGAAATAACCGGTCTCGTGAGTTTAGAAATAAAACCGTAGTTCCATCTCCACGGCAGACGCGGCTAAAAACCGCTTTGTGTGTTCTTAGCCTAAAAGTAGGAATCTTGAAAAGCGATTAAATGAATTCTGTGACGTGTTCTGTAGCGATAATATTAACAACAGAGAACGTTCCGAGCGCAAGCCGTTATAGCTAAATGGGTTCAGACCATGAAGAAGAAATTCAAGTTCAACGCAGTTTTTATATCATTAATGACCAATTACTCAGTTAACCCGTTTTGTCATGTAAATGCATGAATTCTGCCAGGTACCATTTTATTCATCTACCTCACTCAACACACAATTCTTCACAATTTTATCCAAATCGACCCAGCTGTTTCGGAGGTTTTCGGTGATGAACCCACGTACAGAATAATTATATTTGTATAAATGAAGATGTTCGCCAAACTGAGTTATAGTTTTGGTTTTGTATTTGCATGTGTAGGGAAAAGTCACAGGATATACTCATCTTGTCAAGTAGGTAAAATTGCGTTCCATATTATCCTTGACCGGGTTAAAGTTTCGTGCCAGAAAAGAGAACCGACGCAGTCAAAGTACTCATTAAGTATTTACAGCGGACGGAATGTTCCCCAACTTTACAATGTCTTTTATAAATGTTTCTCTCAATATCATTAGCTTTGAATAAGAAGAACAGATAGTCACACCTCAACCTAAATATTATTTATTTATATATTCTTTATGTACATAAAAAAAAACAAATATTACAATGTATATAACAGATATTTAAGATACATGGGTGTGCTTATCTCTACAAGAGATCTCTTCAATAAAGAGTTCGTGAAGAGAGTCGAATGCGGGCACAGTACAAAAGTACACAGTACAGAAAAAAAGACCAAACAAAAAACAACTAAAATTAAAATTAAAACATAAAGGCGCTAACAAATTAATTAATAATAAATTAAAAAATAATAATAATACATACGTCTATATACATAATAATATAAACTACTTATAATAAATACATACATATTACATACACTCATACATATACATACCTGATATTAAATATATACAATAAATTATTAAATAATAATACTTACATATTATACCTACATAATATAATCAATCTATAAGGATGATAAGTAATGGCTCTTTAGTCTCGATTTGAATGTGGACACTGATGGACTTTGCTGTATATTATCGGGAAAGGCATTCCACAGCTGAGCCGCACGAACAGAAAACGAGTTCGCATAGAAGGTAGTGTTGTGGTAAGGGACTACTAGAGATTTTTTAACGGCTAATTAAAGCGTTTGAAGAGATAAGGCGGAGAATGAGTAGTAAGAATTTTGAACAGAAGCGTCAAAATGTGAAAATTCCGACGAAGACGGATAGGAAGCCATTGTAATTTAATACAAAATTCTGTTATGTGATCGCGCAGACCATATATAAAACGTATGCACAAATTCTGGAGGCGTTCGAGTTTATTTAGAAGCGAAGAGAATAAACATTTTAAGATAGATACACAAAAAAAATCGGAAGGATCTATGCTAACGGCCCAAAGGCCCTAATGCTTCATCTGATAATTGTGAGCCGATTTGGCTCACTTAAGATTGATTATTATTGAGGGGTTGCCCCCCGCAAACCATGAAGTCTGCGACCTCACGGCCTTCTGGCGTCGGGTTGGATATATGTATATGAAAATAGTTAGGACCAACCTTATTTATATTATAACGTGTTAAATTAACACGGTTGATTTCACTATTAAAACTCTTTAAAGCCTCTTTACTGTTCATTCGTAGACCATGCCGAAACTAAAGTGAAAAAACGGCTTTAATATCTTACTTTAAATAGTTTATTTTGTCACAACACCTTTATAATATCACTAGCTCTTGTCCGCAGTTTTGCCTGCGTTAACTAAGATTTACAGCCGTACCCAGATTGATGATGATTATTTTTATAGCCTAAGTTACTCCTTAAAACATCAGCTATCTGCCAGTGTAAGTCCCATCAAAATCGGCCCAACCGTTTCAGAGATTAGCCGGACCAAACAGACAGACAGACAAAAATTGTAAAAAAGGCTATTTTGGTACGTGTCCCGTGTATACATCCATATGCATTGAATAAAAAGCGGTTATTTTGATGTTACAAACAGACACTTCAATTTTATTTATCTAGGTACCTAATGTTGAAATAATCTTCGGTATAAAAATATATTTTTAAGCGCTTTTTGAGTATAAAACGTAATATTACGTATATGGGGATATGACTGTGCCTCTACAAAAATATTTCAGAACATTCGGTATTCTGCAAGTCAGCTATTTTTCGCATGAACCACTAATTATATATACCTACCTACTTGAAACTTGGCACAGTTATAGAACTAGCAGTTAACCTAGAATAAATGGATCGAATTCAAGAAAATATATGATTAAGTAATGAAAGTTTTGTGTAGTACAGATTTAAGAAAATACTAAACATCTTTTCCCAAGGCTAAAAGATAGTTAATAGTTACATGATATCAAATATACAAGAAAAATCATGAACATGTGTTATACTGACCTATATATATTTTTATATATTGCATATAATTAATAGATATATTCGCAAATTGCACATTTCGCGGACGTTTGTGTGAAGGTCGCTATTTGATGTCTTACATAAATGCGAGTATAAAAACGATTCACAACATAGAAATAGGATAAAGTGTCAAATCGATAAATTTACCGCAGTTGTTCATTTTCACATCAAACTAGATTATTACATGAATATATTTTTACACTATTACGTGTTATTTATTAATGTATTATTAATAATAATTATTGTAATACTCACGCTTATTATTGTCTTTCTAATGATCCAATGTTACAACACTACCTAATGGGTACGTCACTATTGTTGTATGTTATTTGATCTACCATTTTAAAACATGAAATAAAAATTATGTTCGTGAAGGCGACAGGTTGTGAACTAGCGCCATTCATGAATTTCTTGACAAAAAGGAAATTCAATACGCATGCGGAATTTCCGCGACGTTACCGCCCCTAGCGGATACTAGAAGTACATTAATTTTGATATTTGTAAATTTTCATAATTTATATAAATAGGTTAATTATGTCTCATACTCTATACAGATTTTAAACTTATTTCAAGTAATACTCGGATTTGTTTTGCAAATACTAATACTCCATTTTATAGAATATGTCTAGAGAAGTAAATGGCTTAAAAGCGCCATCTAGTGTGAAGTAGTTCAAATGTAGAGCAGATAAGCGTGTGCTTTCCAAAATACTTTACAAAAGTTACACGATAGTATTTGTACATATTTTTAATACTTTCTTAGCATCAACGTATTTTAATGGTGATTATTGTAAAAGCAATAGCTCAACACAAAAACATATTTTATAAACAGAACAATTCTAACTAGCTCTCCTTCCTGATCCTACTGTGCTAGTATACCTACGATTTCACAGTGTCATCTAGACATGTTGTCGTAGTTTAACAGAGTTTGCAGTACAATATTATATTTTGACGCATTTCGTATGCAGTTATGAACAGCGCCATCTATAGGCGTCAATAGGCGAAATACACACGCGAGTTGACGGTAAGTACATTATTCAGTATTCACTACCACAGGCTACAGCAAAACCCGGTAATTGATATGATAGATAAGTACTAACATCGTCGTTAGGAGGGATGCGCTGTGCTGCACGCCTTTCTGTATTGGTACTATCATCCTACCTACTTGTCTTCTGTAAAGCAGACATAAATTTTGGCGGCAATAATTTCAATTTATTTATATAGGTGTATACCTGTATAAATAAAGAATTAAAAAAAAAAAAAAAAAACAAT
Organism: Helleia helle; assembly: GCA_963853865.1. Classification (NCBI taxonomy): domain Eukaryota; kingdom Metazoa; phylum Arthropoda; class Insecta; order Lepidoptera; family Lycaenidae; genus Helleia; species Helleia helle. The sequence continues at coordinate 16,366,589 of OY971432.1, read as the reverse complement.
TTATTTCAGTAATTCCAAAACCAATGAAAATATAAGTTGGTGACCTAATAGTTCATGATAAAAACCTTATTTTTTAGTTTTCAATACAGGATTAGGTAACTTTTGTAACCTCTTAACTTTCTTCGTAGATGAGCCACATAGTTCACATAGATAGGGACATGTTCTTTAAAATTTAGAATGAATTTCTTTAATTATCATTGTTAGCGAAATTAAATAACAAAAACCATTTTGTTGTTTACGTCCTTTAGTTATAAGCTCGCGCGTGTATGGAGGGCCTCTCCCCGCTCAGGACGCTCAGTCCCCTCTGGCGCCTGTCCGGCAATGCGTCGCCTTAATTAAAGGCACGTCTTACGCACTCTTACGTCTTAGGATGGGCACCACATGAATTCATGGGCGACGTTGAACGATTAGCATGAAGTGACTTGTCTGCCAGTTTGGGTATCCATCTAACATTAAAAAACATAATTGATAAAAATTGTTTTCTCCCGTAACCACGGTTGCTGTACAGTATCTGAAACGTTGGACGTGTAAAAATCCGCGATAAAACCGATGTAAAATTATTTACCATGTTTTTCACTTTTATTTCGCGGAGCTCGATATATATCGACGTTGTATACGAATGTCTTGTTCACGAAAGAAAATCCCGTTTTAAATAATTTTGGTAATGAAAATATTAAATAACCATGCTAACTCAAAATCTTATAATAATAATAATCGATGTAGTTAGGTTTACGATTCGTCAAATCCTAGTGCATCCTTTATAGGTATTTATAAAACATCATCATCATCATTAGCCTTTATCCGTCCACTTCTGAACATAGACCTTCCTCAATGAACGCCAAAACGAAACTAAAACTTTATTTATCGACTTTTATTGAACGACTCACCGCACGGAGATCGTCTTTCCACCTGGTTAATGGCCGACCAACACTTCGTCTATACGTGGCCTCCACTCTTGGACTTTGTGTGTGTGTGTGACCAGCCCACTGCCACTTCAACGAGCTTATAAAACATATAGTAAAAATTACCCTAATACTATCTATACTTTATACTAATATTATAAACTAGCTGTTGCCCGCAGCTTAGCCCGCGTCAAATTAGATTTACAACCATATACTTACGGATTGATGATGATTATTTTTATAGCCTAAGTTACTCCTTAAAACATCAGCTATCTGTCAGTGAAAGTCTCATCAAAATCGGCCCAGCCGTTTCCGAGATTAGCCGGAACAAACAGACGGACAAAAATTGTAAAAAATGCTATTTTGGTATATGTGCCGTGTATACGTCCATATGCATTCAATAAAAAGCGGTTATTTTAATATTACAAACAGATACTCTGACTTGATTTATCTGTACATAGATGTGAAAGTATGTAACTTTGTTTGCTACGCTTTCACGCGAAAACTACTTAACCGATCATCATGAAACTTTGTACACATATCCTTGGAGGTATTAGAAGTAACATAGGATAGGATTTTTACTAAACTAAAATCTTATCTTGCGCAGACGAAGTCGAGGGGACCAGCTAGTAAACATATAAGTACGACCAGGCTAGCCTTACCACTTTTACCATAGATAAAAAAGTGATCAAGATAAAATGAGACCTCTTTTGAGAATACAAAAATGGCGGATAACATAAATAATAATGTTATTAAACAATAAAACTTAATAAGACTCCAAAGCGAGATATTTTCACCGTAATTCGACAATTTTCAAGACAGTAAGCAGAAATGTGTCCGCTAAGGATAAAGTTGAAAAGTTTTTATGTTTGAATGTCTACTCTCACAAGATATGTCATAACGTGGCGGGTCCCTGGGGATTTTCTGGAATAAACTTGGTTATTTCAAAATATAACCGTTATTCACTGCCTAAACCTGACCACTATTCAGATAATGTCAGACAGTAAACCATAATGTCTTGCAGATTTTCTATCATTTTCTTTAACGCCAGGAAATGCTCTGAGGCATCCCGCTGGAGAGAGGGTCGCCCACGCGGGTATGTGGGACTCACTGCGCCTGAAAGGTGGTAAGGTGGACGTAGCTCTATCCACTAAACTCGGCAAGTGTTACCAATGCCGCCTTTGGTGAGGTGCCCCGGATCTGTTGAGCCAACAGGACACCTCAACGGCTAGTCAGTATCCAAGGGCCCAACGTTGAACAGTGCAATGGGGTGAGGTTTCCATCTTCGCCCTTTATCCACCCCTACTCTTTTGTCCCCTCTTCTTATAAGAGGTAGTGCCATGCTGCATTGCAGTCGAACTTCGTGTGGTTTGTGAGTTTCCGGTGGCCCATTTAGGGAAGAGAAGGGCGGCGCATCTGCGTGGCCTTGGTTGTGCGGATGTGTATGGGCGTCGGCGCCGTTAGGCTCCGACTGCTCGTTTGACATAAAAAAAGAACAGCCCCCTCGGATCACTTGGCTTCGCTAAAGGTGGTAATAACTATATGCTATACTACCTATTGCCTGCATTTGCATTAACTTAGATTCAGTGCCACATCCGTCGATGAGTATTTTATAACCTGTAGAGTATGTCACTTGGTTATAACTTAGCAGTGTACTATTTTTTTAAATCAGAAGAGTTTTTTTTTATAACAAAACTCATAACCGGTACCTTTATATATAAAAAGTATATTAGAAATGCTATATTCTATTTTTAAAGTACCTACGATATAAAATGGAATATCGTTTAAAACCAACTTTCTATTCAAGGGGAGTCCCCGGGGTCTATAAAACTTTATTTCCACTATGAGGTGTAAAAATTGAGGTCCTACGTGAATAACATAATCTAGTCGTCGTGGGTTTTATGGTGGGATATCTGTGAAATTGATATTTGAGGGGAACTGAAGAATACTAATAATGTGTGGATTCAGAGAGAACACCCAAACATGGGACATAGTTTACCTAATTATAGGAACACTCTTTGGGTCACGGTTGGGACAGTTCACCAATGCACTGCGTGGTGCAGAATGCATCAAATCATGTCAGTTTTCCGTACGATGTCATCCTTTACCAAGCAAGCGATATTGTCATGTTCAGGTGCATGAAATTTAGGAAAACCCTTTTTAGGTGAAACCAGACCTTTCACTCCAAGGTTGCGCCCGTGCCCACTACTTTTTATCCCCTGAAAATGATTTACTACCACCAGGTCCCTTTTTCGTTTACGTTGAAAAATCATTTACGCATACCATCAGGCCTGGGTGCCTGCTGCCTTAGAACAATTGGCTTCACCATACGCGACAGTTGCTGCACTCCTGGGTACTAAGCCCCTGTTATAGTGGCGGGACGCGCTTTGAGCATCCCTCTGCATTGGTACTGTTAGAATACAGCCCTGCTGGGCTAGTAGTAGTGAGATCCCCACCATGGTTCAGGCCTTGTCGTGGCGGTGGGGCTCAGTAACCTAGGGTGAGCGGTGCACCTTGGGCGAAGCTAATTAGGCCGAGGGGGCTCTTTGTAGTCCTCTTATAAGAAGAGGGGACAGAAGAGCAGGGGGCAAGGGGTGAGGATGGGAACCTCACCCCATTGTACTGTCCCGACGTTGGAAGGGGTTGTTCTGTGGTGCGGGACAACCCCTCTATGGAGGTGGCGTCGGTCCCTTGCGGGACTGACTAGCCGTCGAGGTGCCCTGTTTGTTTTTTAGATCCGGGGCACCTCACCAAAGGCGGCATTGGTGGCACTCGCCGGGTTTTAGTGGGTAGAGCTGCGTCCATTTACCAGCTGTCGGGCGCAGCGAGTCCCACATACTCACCCGGGGAGACCCACTCCCCCGCGGGATGCCTCAGAGCATTTCCCGGCGGTAAAGAAATAAAAAAAAGGTATAAAGATGAGAATGTAACGTCATGTTTAATACTTTGTTGTTTTACGTTAATTTATTATTTACTCTCAGCATAAGTTCTTAGCTTCCTTTAGTTTTGTATGCCTTTTGTAAGATTAAACTTCATATTTTCAGTACGCTTTGATGTTAGAAGGTTCTTAATTAGTTGTCAGGTGTCAAGCTTTTCCAGGTCTTGTAAGGAAATACTCTGCAGCTACTAAGTCTTTTGCTACAAGTTCTTTAACCTTTTTAACCGACTTCAAAAAGGAGGAGGTACTTAATTCGTCGGATTTATTTTACTTCCACCGTTTTCCCAGCCAATAATAAGTTTCCCAGTTTTGTTTTACATAATTTGTACATGTAGACTAAGGCACTGCTGGTGTAATGGTATCATGCAAGATTCCCATTCTTGCGACCCGGGTTCGATTCCCGGGCAGTGCAAATATAACTTTTATTGTATTGTTTTTTCATTTCACTGACATGAATTTATAACTGTTCTCTTTATCAGTTGCCAATTAGAGAAACCATTTTAACCTTAATAGAAGAAAAGTGAACACTCACTCACATAACATATACTCCAGCGGGGGTGGCGGCACCACGTCTCGAGGCTTCATAAAAACACGAATAACTTTTATGTATAAACAAAATACATTATAGATTTTGTTTATACATCACTAGTTGTGGCCCGCAGCTTCGCCCGCGTTAACTTGCTTAACTTCACTCCTCCGTCCTCGATAAATGGGCTATCTAAAACTGAAAGAATTTTTCAAATCGGACCTGTAGTTCCTGAGATTAGCGCGTTCAAACAAACTCTTCAGCTTTATAATATTAGTAACGATTTGCCACAGTTTCCTCTTGTTTTTGAATTCCTGACACTTCCCGACAATTGGTGTCCCAGGCGGGTTAGCCAAGATGGTATTCTACAATCGTAAACGCTCATAGACAACAAATAAATGTATGGAAATGACATTTTACATCGATAAATCACGTGGTCTTAAATTTATACATACATCCATACATTTATTATTTTTCTACTAGCGTTTACGATTGTAGAATACCATCTTGGCTAACCCACCAGGCGACTACGAAACTATTACGCAATCAGTGATTGACATTCGATAATAGCTTTAGGCATGAAGCCAAACTAGCCAAAAATAAGACTTGTTTCGTACGCATTTCTAAGTTTACTTTCATACCCGTTACCCTCCTTTTCTTTTCTCCTCAATCCCGACAAAAGGTCGAAAACGTTTACCGAAATAGGCCTCTAATATAAGAATCATGTTACCTAAATTTCCTTACATTATTATAGCATTATTATATACCTACTTGGCAATCTTTCCAAACCTCTTAGAATTGGTTTCTTAATTCCAAAAAACCCGGTTGGACCCTAAGTCAGCCTTTCGTAATTTGGTATTTGCAATTTGAGGAATATTTTGTATGCTTTTATCTAAAAGGGTTAAAATACTTCCATTTCTATATATACTTATAACTATTGCTGTGTGTGTAATAAAGCATTCATTTTTTTTCTTTAACGCTGGGAAATGCTCTGAGGCATCCCGCGGGTATGTGGGACGGGCTGCGCCCGAAAGCTGGTAAGTAGACGCAGCTCTACCTACTAAAACCCGGTGAGTGCCACTAATGCCTTGGGTGAGGTGTCACGGATCTAATGAGCAAACAGGGCACCTCGACGGCTAGTCAGTCCCTCAAGGAACCGATGCCACCTCCACAGTGTGGTTGTCCCGCACCACAGAACAACCCCTCCCAACGTTGGGACAGTATAATGGGGCGAGGTTCCTATCCTCGCCCCTTGCCCCCTGCTCTTTTTTCCCCTCTTATTATAAGAGGGGTACAAAGAGCCCCCTATTATCTAATCGGCTATTGAGCCGATCTCTGTACCCTTTGTAGCCTTAAGCTAATAGTAGCTTCGTCCAAGGTGCAGCGGTTCACCCTAGGCTACTGAGCCCCACCGCCACGTCAAGGCCTGAACCATGGTGGGGATATCCATAGACACCTGCTACTCTTGAAAATTAGTAAGTGTAAGTAAAAACTACAATTATAGGTAAGGAAATAATTGATGAAGGTATGAACTATCTATTTAAGAAAAAATATTTGAATTTGGAAGCGAGTACGCGGCGTACATCTAGTATAAGGGTTAGGAGTAATTCTAGTTAACCCAAAAACCAAGGTCATGTTTCCCCTCTCACTTAAGTCACCCTCTTAATCACCACCAGGGCTATTAATTCCACCCAATCAAACCAACCCACAAACCACATAATCAGGTTGTAAGGAAGTAACAGCCCCTACTACTGGTCAACTAGTTACAATTACCTAATTTAGGGTCGAGTTCGAGAATTATAAAATAATGACTATTACGGTATATGCACTAACGTTACATTTCGAATACAAATAATTGTAGGAATAAAATTGACATATTTTGCATATTCAATGTTATACTGTTTTTATAAAAGATTTTTATTAGGTCTTTTATGGCGTGAGAAACTCGTTATTTATTGTTAAAAATATTTCATCGGTATCTATTTCTAATAGTGAAGTTAGTATAAAAACTTAGTACCTACAAGCACCACGCTTTTTTACAATAAGTAATATTTTGTTAATCCATTTGATTCTTCTATTAAAAATTATTTTCAAATTTTTAATTCGGTTTGCTATTAAAGCGTGTTTTTTAGTTTTTTTAACCCTTATGATATTATTCAAAATGATTTTGAAAATACTATTATAGTATTTTTGGTTTCGGTATAAAATAAATATAAAATAAAAATATTTTTATTCAATGTTGTACGTCAAAGTAGCTTATTGAACGTCAAATGACTCTACTACCGGTATACCATAAAGACCGATTGGTACACACTTTATATATAATTATATCAGTTATCACTATATGTATTATACTAATTTTAGTCGTTCTCAGTCATTCGAAATTTGCATTCGAACTAAACATAAAAACAAAATAGAATAGAGTTCGAGTTTTCGTAGTTCTTGTGATTAAGAGTTAATAATTACTTACATTTGGACTGAATAATCTTCATATTATAGTTTAAAAAATACATTTTGATACTTAATTAAACTAAAAATTTGAATATATTTTCAACGTATGTCGTTTTAAACAAGCATGGGATGCTTGACTTCTATTGAAAATATTTCATAGGGACAGTTTGTCAAGTGCTGTGGAATTTGTATGAAAATACAGTATAAAGACCAATGTTGTTTTCACAATTTACATATATCTGAGTGTTTTAAGAAATAAGCATATTATAGTGATGTCCCATATGGCACACGCGCGCGCGGCGCGAGACTGTGCGTCCCTTCCACTTTTAAAATTTCAATCAAATGAAGTCAAAATCTGGTTCCATGATCCATCTATAACTTGGCCTCGAGCCGTGATGACGCTGTCGTGTCCTATATTTATATACATTTTTCATTATAGAATTTTATTTAGTTTTTAGTTGTTTTACCGGTGGAAGAGAAGCGCTGTGCCGCGCTCCTGGCTGCATGGGTACCACCATCTTGCTTGTTTCTCCCGTGAAACAGCTTTGCTGTGTTTTGGAGAGAAGGACAAGACAGGCAGTGTAATTACTGGCACCGAGACTTAACATCATAGGCAACACATAAATGAGTTGCTTGGGCTCGTTCCAGGTAAACTAGTTTATGTTCATGGGCGACGTCGACTACTTACCATCAGGTGGCACGTTCCAATTTGCCTATCCAACTAACATAAAAAATATCTCATAAATTCTAAAGTTAACATAGCTGTTCGTCCCGTGAATGCCAGCTTTATTTTAAATTCCTTTTCTTCTAAAACGGAGGCTGTTGTTGACTGTACATGTGGTTGTTGATTGTACAGAAGTGCCTTTTGACTCGATGTAGGCTAAAATTGTTTATTGTAAAAGTGTTTGAAAATATTAAAATGTTGAGCGTTGTACAACAGTAAGCTGTAGTCACCATGAGATTATTCCGTACGCGCCAGGCGTGGATATATTTATTCTGTATTATTATATTATAGTGTATTGTTAGTCGAGATAGACAAATCAATAAGGGGTTGTTTTACTTATATAAAAAAACTAAAAAACACGCATTAATAGCAAACCCAACTACAAATTTGAAAATATTTTTAATGGATGAATTAAATGGGTTAACAAAATTACTTATTGTAAAAAAGCGTGGTGCTTGTAAATAAGTTTTTATATTAAATAGATACCGTTGAAATATTTTTAATACTGAATATTGAGCACCTCACGCTTTTTTACAATAAGTAATTTTGTTAACCCATTTAATTCAGCCATTAAAAATTATTTTCAAATTTTTAGTTGGATTTGCTATTAATGCGTGTTTTTTAGTTTTTTTAAACTATAATTTATTTTTAACTTTTTAGTGTCGATTTTTTTATTAAAAACTTTCCTAATTTAAGGTACTCAACTAATAACAATCACTTTAGAAATGAGTGAGAGACTAAAAACAACACAAGTGATGTAGGTAACTTGCGCGCCTTACGCCTTCCTAACATGTGCTATCCTGATCATCCTGATCAGGATATTGGAATAATTTTATCAAATTATTGTATTGTCATCGGTCCTCGATAAATCTACAAAGTTTGAACAAAATCTGGTCGTTAAAAGTGAGTCAAAATCAAGTTTAAAGGAGTCGGTTACAAACATACATACAAACATACAGGTGAAGCTATTATAAAGCGTGTAAAAAGTATTTAAAACTATGACTTGTCAACGAGCCTGAACATTCATAGAAAATGTCAAAATGTCAATTTACACGAAAAAAAAACATAAAAAATGAATAAACAGCCAAACCAATTAGGTAGTAGATAGAAGATACTATGTAAGTAGCATGTATGTAGTAAGTAGGTAGATCTTGTAGGTAATAATTATCTACTACCTATTAGCCAGTAAACTTGGCTGGCAGTTGGCACCGACTTCAAATAGATGAGTGGGTAGCGCTTATCATAATTACCTGTATTAATTTATTTTTCGCCTGTGAGTGCATATTTATAGTTTTTTAAGTCGTTTTTTTTTATAATTAATAAAAACGTTATATTCTATATTTTTCAATTTTTGCGAACTTTTTTTTAGGTATAGGTTTTTTGTAAGTTTTTTTTTATGGTGGACAAAGGAAATTGGACAAAGGTCTCTTTCGATGAAAGTCAAGACGGTCATTTAACTAGGAACACCCGGGACAACATCATTGGAAGTTGAACCCTCCGGCGTCCCGAACAAAACCTTCATTCCAGAACTCCCGAAATTATTGAAAACATAAAATACCCTTTTTGAAATTGAACAGCACACGCGCGATACGAGTCTATAATCAGATGAGACGGCGGCGTCAACTAGATATTCATATTTTCCAACGTGTCAGATCTGGCTTGGCGTGAAATGGAGTCGGAGACAATGAGACGAGGCGGCGTGTCTCTCATATTTATTAACCGACTTCAAAAAGGAGGAGGTTATTTCATACACACGTGACAGGTATATTAGTTTTAAAAGTTGTGAAACAATTATCTTGTTCAAGATGATGAAAAATACATGATTTGGAAGTAGGGTGCTTTATTTAGAGGTACTTTTTTCAAATTTTACCCGATTTTCACTAATTATAAGGAACAACTTTTTATCATACAACCTATTAGGGTATATTTTCGATAAATATTCTTAAATTCCCGACGCATATTGTAACATATGTAACAGAAACGGGCGCACTGCGGCGTCAGGTGTCCTAATGTCACAAAGTTATTCGAGAAAGGAAGTAAACTGTGTTTTGAACCTGTGAAATATTATGCTTGGTGTAGTAGTTGTTCTCTTTGTGTATAAGTATAAATGCTTATTTGGCTCGCCAACCCACCACCACGTCCGCTCGGGCCGATGGTCTGACACTGACTGACTCTTTGTCCGCCTCGTGACGTATGCGCTCGAGACAAACGTCATAACACAATGTTTGTGTAACTACATACACTACACTTGGTTTTTTAATTTGGATATTACTATTTTTATGATCGGACCCCAAGCAAGTAGGTAAGAGCCAGCCATCTTCTGTATTTAAATTAGAATAATATATATTGTAACATACTCACGGATCATCCTTGTTTTGAATCGCTGTACTTTTGTGGCTTGTGGTTTGTCAAAGATATTTATTGGAGACCTTTGTCTAGACTATTACAGATTGCAGACTTCACGTCTACAATCTGTCAATATTTGCACTATGTGAGACGTGATCATGAATATCGGTACATTTTATATAATACTAACTGTTGCCTGCAGCTTCGCCCGCGTTACTCAACTCCTATATGTCACAGCGTGATGTTATATAGCCTATAGCCTTCCTCGATAAATGGGCTGTCTAACACAGAAAGATTTTTTCAAATCAGACCAGTAGTTCCTGAGATTAGTGCGTTCAAACAAACAAACAAACTCTTCAGCTTTATAATATTAGTATAGATTATTATATTTTATATAAATAATATTCTGTAAAAATACAAATCTCTGAATAAAACGTTGACTTGTAGCGTTGAAATCATATAATATTGTGTGCCATCGATGCATTAATATCCTAGACACAATTAAATCACTTTTCGAATGGGGCATAAAATAAAAGGCATTGACGATTTATTAGAATGCAGATTCAAGTAGAATATTAAAAATAGAATATGTAAGTTGACGAAGTGTTGGTCGGCCATTAAACAGATGGGAAGACACCACGGACCGGCCACCGCATGGTGGTCAGTCCGTGTTGGATGCGAGTGGCAAGGGATCGGCTGTCTTGGCGTTCATTGAGGGAGGCTTATGTTCGGCAGTGCACGGATAGGGGCTTATGACATCCTCATAAGCCCCTATCATGATGATGATTAAAAAACTCCATAGTTTGATTTTATCAAGAATTCGTTTGTTTCATCTGTCGAAGTAATCTTTTTAAAAACAAAAGAAAATAATAGTCAAGAATTTGAGATTATTTGAAGTGTCGTTGTATGTATTTTTCTGTTTGCTGAAAAATCTGATCGACTATCGAGATCGTTAATTATAAGTGAAGTGAAGTGAAATATAGTATTATAACACTATATTTCACTTATAATTATAACAGTATTTACTTTTACTTGAATAGTAAAGTAGGTTAATGAGTCTAGATTTTATCTTATAGTAAAGGTTCTCGAGGGTACCGCAGGGATCTGCTCTGGTGTCTGTTTGTTATTGTTCATTTCAGTATTTTACAAAACATTCTGTAAAGCGGTTGGCGTTGAACACGCTTTCGATGTTAGTTGGATAGACAAAACTGGCAGATGAACCACATGATGGTAAGATTTCAAAATGGCCCATGAACATAAACGATTTAATCCAGAACTGGCCCCTTGCTCTGCTCTTCTTACCGAAACACAGCAATGCTGTTGTTAACATAAGCGGGATGGTGGTCTCATGCAGACAGACGTCTATAATTCCTGCTGGTAAACTGTGACCCACCTAGGGAAGCTTAACTTTTGAAGTTGCTTATAATGTTCTATAGGCTTTTCCAAGAAAGAAAAAACGCAAATTAAAGTGTATGGTAATAAAAATAAGGTATACATAACTAGCTGTTGCCCGCAGCTTAACCATTTTTTTACAATTTTACAATTTTTGCCTGTCTGTTTGTTCCGGCTAATATCTGAAACGGCTGGGCCGATTTTGATATGACTTTCACTGGCAGATAGCTGATGTTATAAGGAGAAACTTAGGCTATAAATCTTAAGATAACGCGGGTGAAGCTGCGGGCAACAGCTATATGCCAATAAAAAGCATATATTATTCGAATGTGACAATAAAAAGATTTTTACATCAAAAATCATTTATTCCTCAGACGAGCGTGTGCTTGCACTTTTCGTACGCGTTCAACCAGCGTTTGCCCACCTCGGTGGTGTTGAGGGGGGTGGTGCAGTCGTATCCGCCGTTTGCGTTCACCATCATGTGGTCGAGGCAGTCAATCACACCGTCACCATTGCAGTCCTGGAAAGGTGCAAGATGTCACGTTTCAAGAACCTATATAATAGCCATTTGGCTACATGATGTGTCTCTTTACGCGGTGTGTATTTATATAATCATTTTGTATTGAACTGCGATAAAATCATATATTTATGTGCCCGTATCCGAAACAGTCCTGTACCATTTACCATTAGTTTTTGTTTATATACTATATATACTATACAATAGTATATTCATCGTACATACATTCGATTCAGGTGGGATTCGAACCCGGAGCCTCTGCATAGACTCACCAGCCTGGTCAATAATGTACTTACCATCGAAAACCTCTCCAAGTAGCCCTCAACGATGGTCTTGGCACATTCGTAGTTCTTAGCGCAGGCTTCGAATGCTGGAACGAAAAATAACTTTCAAAAGAAAAGAATTTTGAAAATCGGTCCACAATTGACAGAGAAATCGGTGAACATACATTAAAAAATATATATACACACGAACCTATAACCTCCTCCTTTTCGAAGTTGTTTAAAAAATACATTAAGAAGGAAATATGTTAAGTCCTTTGTTGCATTAGTTGATACGCAAACTGGTCAATTTAACATTTTCCTAAGCAGCATTACGCTTAGAAAATAGACAGGCCTTATAATTTTAATCTCAGGATTGGCAATATATGTATAGCTGACCAGAAATATATAAACCCTGCGTGGTGTCGCCACTGTATCTTTTATCCGTTAACACATAGTATCGTCCATACAGAAATTAGTTCCGAAATTTTCCGCAATATGGTGAGTGTTTTTGTTTTGCTGGTCGGGCTATACATTGTTGTTGATAATGGCCAGTTTGTCTATTTAACTAACATAAAAGATTGGCAGTCATAGTCATAGGGACTGCCTCGTGGCAGATAGTTTGTAGCTAATGCCTTAAATAAATAAATAAATAAAATTATGTCATCATAATATATATAAATATATGTTGTTTTGTCATTGAATATTACAACTATCGTGGCAGATAGTATATAATATAAAATAAATATAAAATAATATATATATATTAATGTCACAGCAAGCATTCGACGAGGTATCGAATATCGATAATAATATTATCTGACGCTATTACACCACGTCAATCTAGTGCCGTGGTAAGTTCTCGAAGAACTTGTTACTTACGGGTACCAGACAACGGAAATATATTTAATACTTTAATATTATACATATATTTAAGATTTGTATTATAATACACATATTTAATAGAAATCCATGAACCAGGAACACAGAAAACTTTTTTGTTCCTTGGCGGGATTCGAACCCGCTTGCGCGCCAATGCGCTAACCATTGAGCCACAGAGGTCATCTGTTGCGATCGATGTCGCGAGTTCCATGTTTGTTCACCCAAAAAGTGCTCAAAGCGCCTAAAGAAGTTTTCAATTCAATAATAATTGATAATCGAATTCATATTCCTAATATTATTTTCGTCCTCTATAAATAATATTCCTTTTTTTTATAATAGACATTCCACATATTATATTTTTTTCCTCATCTATTCATTCAAGTTTTTAAATTCCATGCAATAAACGTGTTATTATATTATAGTTGAAATTCTCACGTAAAACGCAAGTTATAAAGACCAGCCAAACTCGGGTAATATAGTTTTTATCGCTGTAGTTTAGTTTAATTTTAAGAATTTATTGGCAACGAACACTAATTGTTGTATACACAGAACTATGAATAATATGTATTATCTAGTATCTGTACTTGATATAGTAAATATATTATTATAGAAGAGCGGGCTAACGGACAGTCGTTTCTCTTGGTGGTAAGTGCAGATAGCGACATCCATAGACGAAGCTACATCATTAGCAGGTGTGGTACATAATTAAGGGACACATTTAAACTAATTGGAATTCTGACTGTCGCCTCTCATCTTAGAAAATTTACTGTATGTCCGGAGAAACATAAGTGATTTCTGTGAAAAAAGAGACATCCGTAGAGGGATATACGGAATAGACACAGGCTAGATGTACCAGTGATTAGACTATCAAAAGTAAGCAATTCTTTTAAAGGTAACTGAATACGCTTTTACAATATGATCCCAGAAAATGATCAAATCCTCCTAATTAAAAAATTCAAAAAAGTTATTAAAGAGTAAGATTAAATTATAATTTAATTAGCAATAATCGCGCAAAACGAGGCATCCTCAGGATGTAGACTCTACGATTGCTAATCGTAGAGTCTACACCCTGAGGATGCTCCGTGCTATTTTATCCCCTCTTCTTATAAAAGGAGTACAAAGAGTTCAATTTACTTCGCCCAAGGTGCTGGGCACACCCTAGGCTACTGAGCTCCACTGCCACGGCTATAAATAAGGCTTGAACCATGGTGGGGACCGCTCAATTCTATTTATATTATGTTCGATGATAATAATCAACGTCGGCTTAATCATTTTCCATCCATATTTCAACATTGTTTTCGAATGCCTTGTTCACGATGACCACAGAAAAATGGTTTACAACTTTGTCAATAGGTAGTGCCATGCTGCTTTGCAACCGAATTGGGCAGGCACGACCGGGGTGCTCTCGCTCACATAACACCGGCGTCAAGTGACAGCTAAGCTGTCGCGTTTCGTGCGGTTTGTGAGTTTCCGGGGGGCGTCGGTAGTCACCATAAGGCTCCAACTGCCCAGTTGCCTCTTTATGACATAAATAAACATTCCGTATAATTATTATGGTGACAATAGCCATGTTAGATTCCATACCTTCTTTCTTCTCTGGGTCTTCATTGGGCAGGGTGGGCATGCCGGCGTCTATCCAATAGTCCTCGGAGAGGTGGAAGGGTCCGCAGAAGCCGTCGTGGCACCGCCTGAGAGACACACAGCGGGTGGACGCCTGGCAGAGGCACTTGTAGCATGCTTCAGTCAGGTTGGGGACCGTGCTATCTAATGACAATGATAAATCTATACTAATATTATAAAGCTGAAGAGTTTGTTTGTTTGAACGCGCTAATCTCAGGAACTGCTGGTCCGATTTGAAAAATTCTTTCAGTGTTAAATAGCCCATTTATTGAGGAAAGCTATAGGCTATATAACATAACGCTGTGACTAATAGGAGTTAAGTTAAGAAAGTGGACGCGGGCGAAGCTGCGGGCAACAGCTAGTATTTAATAAAAATATATAATACCTGCACTATTCACCCAGCAGATTATCATCGAAGTAAACACAGCAATTCGGGTAACCGTCATCATTACTTTTCTGAAAAAAATAATAAAAAAAATCATTTGATATTATGATATAAGACACCATTACAGGTAGTCAACGTCGCCCATGAACTTTTATTCTATGCTTACTTTCCCATGTGCTGCTCACCTTTATTCCCAGTAATTGCTGTCTTCCTAGAATACAGCAAAGGTAAACAAAATAAGTTAAAGTATCGCCAGTAATTATTTTACTAATGTATATCTTTATATATAAAAATTATGTGTCACGTTGTTTGTCCGCGATAAACTCCTCAACTACTGAACCGATTATAACCAAATTTTGCACACAGTGTTCAGTTTGATCCACCTTGAGAGATAAGATAGTTTATATCTCAATTTATAATCGCAATTTTTTATTCATAAATCAGTTGTACTGTATTGTAGTAAACTGTACTGCTACATATTTTAAAGTATATCTTAGCCACAGCAACGCGTGGCAGTTATCTTATAGGTGCTGTTCTATAGATTGACTCATCACGATATCTCTGGAACTATAAGACCTAGAGACTTGAAATTTGGTAGGAATATTAGGTACTTTTTCCATGTAGAGGTCGACTAAGAACGGATTTTAATTTTGACGTCACAACGTCTTATAATTCGATGGAGCCGGCTGCAAGAACGAAAAAACATGACGCATGCGGCGTTACCTCGCTCCGAGGCGTTCCATTTTCTTATGACGTTGTCACGTTCAACTATCGTCAGTAAACCGACTTTACAGACAACCGTTTTTTTTTAATTTTGACAGAACGAAGTCTGTGCCGGCAACTATATATAATATATTTTTAGCTATATATAATTATTCTTATGGGAAAACCTACTAGACTAAAACTAGTTTTATATAATAATATACCTGTGTATCTTCTATTTTCCTTAACACTGATCTGTAGTGCGATGTATCGCGTCTGGGTTATGTCACGAGAATATTGTTTATTGGGGGAAACCCACATATTATATATGATTTGTCGCCAAGTGTGATAGTGTGTGTGTACGGAACCAAAGGAAACTACGTTATAACCTTTTGACTTTTACATCTTAATCTTATTTTATAATCTTTAATCTTTAGATCTTTTGTATTGTGCCTTGGTAGTAAAATCGACTCGAATATCGTGACGGTAATTGGCATGATGCCTTCACTACGCCACCTCTTGTAAAAGGCAGTACCATTCTAATTACAGCTGAATTCAGCCGGCACGACCGGGGTGGTACCTCTCGCTCACATAGCACCGGCGTCAAGTGACAGCTATGCTGTCGCGTTTCGTTTGTATGTTTCCGGTGGCCCATTGGGGGGGTTAGTGAAAAGGAGGGCAACGCATCTCCATAACTTTTGGTTGTGCGGATGTCTATGGGCGTCGGTAGTCGCCATAAGGCTCCGACTGCTCGGTTGCCTCCTTCTGAGTTCTGACATAAAAAAAATGCGTTGCCCTCCTTTTCCCTTCTCTTCCCTTTTTCATTTAACGGCAGTTGAATCTACCACTGCACCGGTTCCACTGTAATTTAAAACCATTGTATACTTGCAATGGTGTTTTACCCATTTTGGTAATTAAAGTAATTAGTTAAGTCTTTAAACGAGGGATCAATTACTTTTAATAGTTAACCCAAGGATCTCTAATCAATTTGATTAACAAGATGATCAACGTTGCCTTGAAAGGTTTATACCACAGATATTGTTAATACAGTGATAACCGGTCGATATGATACATACACCATATATACACCCTATATACAACATAATATAGTGCTTCTCTATTCATACAATTGTGATAGGTGAAATCTCCACCATGGATCAAGTCTTGTCGTGGCTGTGGGGCTCAGTAACGAAGGTGAACCAGCACCTTGGGCGAAGCAAATTGAGCCGAAGGAGCTGCTTTTTGTACCCTCTAAGAGGTTCCCATCCTCGCCCCTTGCCCCCTGCTCTTTTGTCCCCTCTTCTTATAAGAGGGGTACAATGAGCCCCCTCGGCTCAATTAGCTTCGCCCAAGGTGCTGGGCTCACCCTAGGCTACTGAGCCCCGCAACCACGACAAGGCCTGAACCATGGTGGGGAAATTCTTCATTTCATTCATTCTATCTCATTCTCGTGTTATTGGTGTTGCTTTTTTGTTTCATAGAATTCAAATAACAACGTTACTAAAGATGTTTCACTTCAATAAGGTTTTTACATCGATGTTTCGGATACTTTACAGCAACCATGAACAGGGGGTGTCAGACGTGAGACGTCCTAATGTTATAGTTATTTGAAGAACCCGAAAATACATCAATAATTTTATTGATCTCATCAATGCAGAAACTTATCTACGCATTTTGCTTGCGAACTAAGATGGAAGAATTGAGTATATTCAGAACTAGCAACGCCCCGTGGTTTCACCCGCGTACTTCCCATTCCCGATAGTACAGGTTTAAATTAAAGCCTATATGTTATTCTGATGTATTAGCTATGTTATTGTAGTTTCATTATAACCCAATCAGTAGTTTTTGCGTGAAAGGGTAACAAACATCCATTCATATATAATATTCTTACAAACTTTCGTGTTAATAATATTTGTAGGATTAACTTCCCAGCTCTGTATGTGAACTCAATTGTATGTCACCCAGCACCCTTTGCCTCTTTGCCCTTTACATTAGGAGAGTGTGTTCCCACCTTTTTCTGAAGTTTGCGCGAGTGTGTATTGTTTTATGACGCGAGCTGTTTAATGTGGCTGAAGCAGAACGATAAGCGATGTTTTATTTTGTTTATATCTTTGTACAAATACAGAGCTTGAACGTCCAATCGAGAAATACCAGGCGTAAAGTTTTGTTGATACGTTTATTGACTAGAGGTCATGTGGGGTCGGATTTCGTTCGTATTTGTACTTTTGTTATAAAATAGCTTGAATTTGTTAACAAATATTTTGTTTTACATACATATGCATATAACAATGGATGTCTGTTAATCGATAAATTCCAATGTATTTTATGGAGTTTTTAGATAGCGACTTTGTGGTAAAACGCCAATAGAACGCGCTGAAAATAAAATGCTAAAAACACGTGAAATACACAACTTAATATTAGCTCTCTGCACATTTAACCATATAACTCATAATCATGGAGGATAGAAATAAAGAGGACCGTCTTATAAAGGGGACATGTTGAGAAACATCATGAACAGTTCAAAAACCGTTCACAATGGCGATGTTGTAGGTAGTGTGTGTTTGTTGTGTGTATGTGTGCGTAATTTCTAGGCGCACACACATTTAAAAATCTTTCCTATTGCTACGGTGGCGCCACACTTGTTTTTCGCTTTTCGACGGACACTTTTCATACACAGAGATAGTTATCCTTATCTATGCTCATGATTGTACCAAAAGACTTGGAACTTGGAAGGCGAACAAAATTAATGAGCGACGTTGACTTACCTTACTACCTCCCCCACCATGGTTCATGCCTTGACGTGGCGGTGGGGCTCAGTAGACTAGGGTGAGCCCAGCACCTTCGGCGAAGCTAATTGGGCCGAGGGGGCTCTTTATACCCCTCTTATAAGAAGAGGGGACAAAAGAGCAGGGGGCAAGGGGCGAGGATGGGAACCTCACCCTATTGTACTGTCCCGACGTTGGAAGGGGTTGTTCTGTGGTGCGGAGCAACCCCTCTGTGGAGGTGGCGTCGGTCCCTTGCGGGACTGATTAGCCGTCGAGGTGCCCTGTTAGCTTAAGAGATCCGAGGCACCTCACCAAAGGCGGCACTGGTGGCACTCGTGGTTTTAATGTATAGAGCTGCGTCCACTTACCATCTTTCGGGCGCAGCGAGTCCCACATATCTGCCTGGGGAGATCCACTACCCAGGCGGGATGCCTCAGAGCATATCTCGGCGTTAAAGAAAAAAAAACCCTACTACCTCACTCAAGTCTCAACCTAATGAAACTATTTATTTGCGGATTTTTCAGACACATTGTTATGTATAGATATGATTATTAAAAAAATCTTAATAAAGTTAACACAATCCATAAAAAGTAGTTTTATCACATAATTCATAATTGTAGTATATCCAATCCACGCTATGTACATACGAAAATATAATACACGAAAATGCATATCTTTTTCCCACAACACAAAAGAAAACGTCCACTGAAGTATGAAAAAGTGAGCTTTTAGCAATATATGGCTAAATGGAGTTTTACTGCCCGCGGAGACGGCAGTATTAATAACAATTACTGGAGCACACATGATTCCTATTTCACGAGTTATTTGCCCCACAAGCTTGGAATACGAAACCGTTTCATAGCTCCAGTAATGGAAATATGGACCAGTATTAATAAGTGGATGGAATTGTTAACTTTACAGTGGCGTGGCTATTTCAAAACGTGACCAAAAATAAATAAACCCTGCATTGGTGTCGCCACTGTATCTTTTATACGGTAACACATATTACAGTCCATACAGAAATTAGTTCCGAAAATTTCCGCAATATGGCGAGTGTTTTTATTTTTCTGGTCGGGTTATAACAGTCCTTTTTTGTCGCAGTGGAAATGTTTTGTGCATTCACCCGGGGATGGGTCGTCCCGAAATTCTATCGAAAAAAAATGTTCCCCGTGTGAGTCCAAGGCACCTTTCTGTTCGTTGATGTTGACGAGGTCACTGACAATGTTGTGATGCTGAAGTTCTCAATTGATGTCCTACAGGGGCTACCTGTTGTCTCTGCCACGATTATAATATCTGTGAGCATTCCCAAAGTTATTTAAAACGGGATATTTACCATGATTTTTACTTTTATTTCGCGAGCTCGATATTTCGACATTATCTACGAATGTCTTGTTCACGAGAGAGCTCGATATTACACGAGACTCTCTTGTTACTTGAATAAAATCAATCAATTTTATCAAAAGTTAGTTTTGAACATCCTATCAACATCATCATCATCATCATCATCATCATCTGCCTCTACCCGTGCACTGCTGAACATAGGCCTCCCTCAATGAACCCGAAGACGGCGGATCCCAATAAAAGAAACGTCACGAGGAAACCTGCGGGCCTAAGATTAATAGTTTAGTTGGGTTTAAATTCGCCACCTCGCAAAGGGACAGCATATAGGGGAACTGCGGTCCAAAACCCTCCTCGACCTTTTTCGAGGATCATAAAAGGATCCATAATGACGATAAATTGAAATAGACCTCAGATAACTATTTGTTAGTTGCCCATGAAATGGACTTTTTTATAGAAGAGGGGGCAAATGGCCAGTTGGCTCACGTGGCACCAGAGGATTAGGAGGTGCGCTGTCGGCATTTCAATTAGGACACACAATATTTCTTTTATTTTTTATTTACGCAATGTCAAATGGAGTGTTTGCATTCCTCGTATCTGGCGAGCCACCGCCTGCCGTTGGGCGAGTTGCTGAGGGGGGTGGTGCAGCCATACCCGCCGTTGCCGTTCACCATCATGTAGTCAAAGCAGTCGGTCACGCCATCGCCGTTGCAGTCCTGGAACATGTCGGCATCCACTTTTTAGCGTTCCGTTTTTCAAAACGACAAAACGGATCCTTTATAGGACCACTTTGGCGTCCATCTGTCTGTCGGTCTGTCAAACCAAAACTACAATCTACTATTTCCTAATCCCTAAATCCCTAATCTATATACTTCCCGTTGACATAAAATCATAAAACATAAGAAGAGACCTAGCGCCTCACGACATAAGTAATGAAAAAAAAATCTGAAAACCGTTAATTTGTTGATATATTACATTAAAAATAGTTTTTCGAAACCCTTCGTGCGCTTTTTTTTTTTTTTTTCTTTAACGCCGGGAAATGCTCTGAGGCATCCCGCGGGGGAGTGGGTCTCCCCACGTGGGTATGTGGGACTCGCTGCGCCAGACAGCTGGTAAATGGACGCAGCTTTACCCACTAAAACCCGGCGAGTGCCACCAATGTCGCCTTTGGTGAGATGCTACGGATCTAGAAAACAAACAGGGCACCTCGACGGCTAGTCAGTCCCGCAAGGGACCGACGCCACCTCCATAGAGGGATTGTCCCGTACCACAGAACAACCCCTGCCAACGTCGGGACAGTACAATGGGGTGAGGTTCCCATCCTCACCCCTTGCCCCCTGCTCTTCTGTCCCCTCTTCTTATAAGAGGGTTACAAAGAGCCCCCTCGGCCCAATTAGCTTCACCCAAGGTGCACCGTTCACCCTAGGTTACTGAGCCCCACCGCCACGACAAGGCCTGAACCATGGTGGGGAACCCTTAGTGCGTCACACTCGCGCTTGTCTTGTTTTCTCGTAAGATGGAGCAACGGGTAGACGAGCTGCTATTTTATACTTCTATACTAATATTATAAAGCTAAGACGCCACCTGGTGGTAAATGTCGCTCACGAACAAAAATGTTACGGTTATAAGTTGACGTCCATTTTGTAAGGTCGGCCATACATTCAAGTAAGTAAGTAGTGTCACACTCTCGTGAACAAGATAGACAATGTCCAAATATCCCGTTTTAAATAGTTCCTATATATTCAAGTTCCTCTTTGACTTTCCTTAACACGCATGCTGTAATTTCCTTAAAACTGACTTGAGTTCAACTTAGTTATATTGCGCGTGTTATTTTTTGTCCCACCCAATAGTATTCAATGAAAGCCTTCAGTAGCCAAACTTACCTTCCCAAACTTCTGCAAATACCCAAGGATGATATTTTTGGCGCACCCATAGCTTCGGGCGCAGTCTTGCCAAGCTGAAAATATAAATTTTTGTCATCAATATTTTCTCTTCGCTAGTAAGAATACAGGTCTCGAAAAAAATCAGAAATACTTGATATAACGAGAGGACCATAGACTATAGAGGATTTTTGTAACTAAACATGCTCTTTTGGAATTTTAGGTAAATTCCTCGAGGTTCCTTTATACTCTCTTCACCCCTTTTTTACTCTTGTAATATTAGACATTAACATCAGAGAGTCTCCAGACGGAACCTTGCTTCCTCCCGGTTAACAGTGTTTAACCAATATCATATACAGTGTAAACTCTTTATAACGTCGTTCGTTATAACGAAAAACTTTCTATAACGTAAAAATTAGTTCGATTTGTTTGGTTTACCACAAAACAAAATATTCATTAATTCACTCTTTATAATGCAAAAGCCATTCTCTATTACGAATAAATATTTTCATATTTAGACATCAACAACATATTTAATAGTGTAACGCCCGAATACTCAAACGAATCTCAAATTTAAGACGTACTTAAACTCGTGTTGTCCCTCTTTTTTTCTTTGAATCTGACACGTCGTAGCATGAGTTTAAGTACGTCTTACATTTGAGATTCGTTTGAGTATTTGGGGGTAATTGTTTTAAATCAGCTTACAAAACTAATATTTTGAGGCGCCGTAATTCCTAAGAAAAATACCTGAGGTCATAAACAGCCGTCTCGCTTTTGTGATTGTTAATTGCCTTAGTATGTGTGCCATTAATTGGATATTTTAGTCTCAGTTACTAAACGCACAATCGTCACCTATCGTGTATTAATAATCATCAGTCGTAAACCGACTTTGAAACTATCAAGATGGCCAGTAAAAGAAAAGCGATATCGTTATTACACTTATATAACAAATTATTGCAATTACCTAATTAAATTTGGTTTATTTTTTCTCTTCCCTCCGTATAACGAAAACTCTTTATAACAAAAAAAAAAATTCTTGGTTCCTTGGAATTCGTTATAAAGAGTTTACACTGTAATTAAAATCGTTGAAAGTGACGTGGATTTTTTTTTAGATTTTACACTAAAACTATAAACCTTACAATACGCTCTAAAATTCTGCGAACCCTTTTAGAGTATCATTTGCTGACTAACATTTTGAGTTTGCGCAAAGCTTCCAAATCTATGGCAGTCAGCAAGCACCATTAATCACTTCTAGGATCTCTTGAATAACGTATACTTGCAACCGTAAGTAATAAAAAGACCCAACTATCAGCTTACCATGGTTCCTCTCAGGATCGTCTTCTGGGAGCGTTACTTTGCCTGAGTCAACCCAGTAAACTCTCGAAATGTTGAAGGGCCCGCAGTATCCCCCAATGCACGTGGCGGACTGATCACACTTGGTAGACACGTAGCATAGGCATCGGAAGCAGCCCTCAGTCAGGTTTGGGAGGTAGACGCCTGAAATGTGAACACAAGAGTTACTAATAGCAAAGAAACAACCTCAGCGAAGAAAGGTTTTAATGCACTTCCTCCTTAAAATCAACTCAGGAAGTTTTTAGAAACTTTTGTGATGTCGGAGGGTAAAACATAATACGAGTAATGTACACAAAAATATTTTAAAGATAAAAAATATCTTGAAGATAAGGCTGATAAATTTGAGAGACCATTTCTCATGTTTCAGACTTATAATCGCCCTCATAGATTGCTATATTAAAGTAATCTCACCTGCACCAAAGCACCAAGACGCGAAGACCACCACGAGGACAATCAGCACTGATGATAATACCCTGGTGCCCATGGCTTTTTTGAAATGTGCAGTGCTTGCCTACCGCCTGTAAAATGTGAAAATGGTTTCTAAGTCCTGATGCTTGGTCACGAATCTCTTATTTATCGATTTACGATCACAATAGTTACATCCGAAGTATGCGATTTTGAGTTTAGTTACGGTACACCACCGATAGAAGAAGAGATAGGAGATTGTCGTGTTTATGCATGCATGGCTACCAATTTTTACCAACAAAAATTTTGGTACCCATGGATACCCCTTATGGATGCAGCCAGGATCTTCGGGTAGATCCTGACCCAAAGTGGGATTCGCACCTGGGAGTGCCCACCCGAACTAAAACACTGCGAGCGCCTTCAGCCGCTTTTTGGAAGTCCCGGATTTTTTGCAGGCAACGGGACCAGGGATAGGCTGGCCTCGGCGAAGGCCAGACTACTCCTCGTAAGGGGGCACTGCCTGGCCGCTACTAAGCACTATAAGTTACCACCACCAGACTACTTTTTTTTTAAATGAAACACTTTTGCTTCTTAGAGGATTGCGGGACAGGCGGTAGAATTACTGGAGAATTACCATCTCACGTCTCAGTATAGACAGCTCGTTAATTCCAGAGTTAATTTAAGTTAATTTATGGGCAACGTTGAAAATGTACCACATTTTGCCAGTTTACCCTTTCCACTAACATAAAAATGGGCCATTATAATGAAACACTTTTTTACGGATTTTATCGCGGTTTATTAAGATTTTTACAAGCCCGACGTTTCGGATACTTTACAGCAACCATGGTCACGGGAGGACTGAGGTGTCATACGTCCTAATTTTCATTATAATGAGTGAAATTCGCGTAAACATTAGAAAAAAATATAAAAATGGGCCACTGGATCATGAAATAAGTGCGAAGGAGTGGTAAGAAAAGTGTATCAGAAATTGTATTAGTGGATATTTAAAAATATTTGTTATTATACTATAACGGGTTTTGTTGCGGTTCATTGACATTTCAAATTTTATTGTTTTTTTATAGAAGAGGGGGCAAGGGGGCCGACAAAACACGGTTCGGAAATACCGTAACTGGTTCAATATAGTGATCATGCGATGCCGGAAATTCCATAAAAATCGAGTTGTTGTGAATTTCAGGCCATCCAGGTGGTGTGGGTGAAATTTGGAATTTTGACGCGATGTGCGGTGATGGAATTCTGCTGCTGGAATTAGTCCGAACGATTCCTCAGAACACTCCCTGTAGTAGATGCGGTAGAAGATGCAGAGTAATCTGACATCCCTACGCAGTGCCAAAGATGGCCGATCGGAGACAGCCTTGTCATCGACTATTCGAGCCACCCGGAGTTGAATGAGGTCAAATGGAAGGAGCTGATATTGGAGTACTCCAGCCCAGAGGTGAGAGCAGTATTCCATATGGGGCCAGACTTGTGCCTTGTATAATAATTGTAGGCGGTAGGAAGGCATGAAATACTGCTTCGCCATACTGACCACGCCGAGTTTCTTAGAAGCTAGTTATGCCTTTCCTTCCTGCGTGTACTCTTAAGTAACGTCTATTTCTATGTTAGTTGGTTGTGTATTTAAGCTAAGGATGTGTTGTGATTATGATTATGCGAATATTTAGTAGTATATTATGATATTATGTTAGAGTATTACTATATACGTACTATATATATATATATATATATATATATATATATATATATATATATATATATATATAGTACGTGTTATATTCTGAGTACACGTAGCCCTCGCTTTTTTTTTTCTTATAGTATTTTTATTTAGGAGACGGTGGAATTAAAATGAGTGCTAATGTATGGTAGGCGAGGCCAGTGGGTTATGCGATTTGATACATTGTACCACTGAGCCCAGCTTACTGAGGAGTGAAGGTTAGGGGCGTAATACGCGCATAAACGCGCAAACTTGTCTTGTTGGTAGTCAAATTAGACTAGGTTAAATCGCCCCATTCTAAGAATTTGGACCCAAGTTTATGCTGACACTCATGTTCCCGAGACAGGACAGTTCAGTTAGGACAGTCAGTGTATAGGGCATCTCCAGTGCTGTCGTCTGAATAACAATGAATGCTGCTAGGTTGCAGCACATAATTGATATGCAGAAGAAACAAAGTTGGAGATAGTACACAGCCTTGCGGAACACCAGCATTAACAGACTTGAGGTCTGAGCCTAGATGTTCCTGTCTGCCAAAAAATTTTGTTCAATAATTATATATTTTTATGAGGAGAATTAAAATAACTTTAAAAAAAGAAACCAATATTATGTTAAAATGTCATCTGCATTCATGATTTGTATACAGTACTTTTATGAGAAAAAAAAAATCATATTTGTGAGGTCAATAAACTCCGACATCACTCGATCACCCAGAAAGTTGGCATTGTATATTATGTATTTTTAATGGAGAAAATTTTATCGATTTGTTGCAGCTCGCTACTAGATGGCGCGCAAACTCAATGGACAAAGCTAGTAACAGCTAGTTAAATTTAAATTTGATATGTAATTCCTTTTATTTTATTATACGCTTTATATTAACTTCACCTGTATGTTTGTATGTTTGTAACCGAATCCTATGGACTTGATTTTGACCCACTTTAAGACGTCAGATTAAATTCAAACTTTACACACTTTTGAAGGACTTTGGAAGTTTGTTCCAATATCCTGATCGGATAATCAGGATACTGAACAGCACATCCAAGGAAGACGGCGCGCAAATTACCTACATCACTTGTGTGGTTTTTAGTCTCTCCCTCTTTCAAGTGATTGCTATAAGTTGAGTAGTGCAAATTAATTAAAAAAAATCCATATTAAAAAGTAAAATATAAATTATAGTAAAAAAAACTAAAAAACACGCTTTAATAGCAAACCGAACTAAAATTGTGAAAATAATTTCAAAACAAGAATTAAATGGATTAACAAAAAAAACCGGCCAAGTGCAAGTGGGACTCTCGCACGAAGGGTTCCGTACCTTTACGTAATATACAACATTAGACACTAACAAAAATTAAGGTTTATGAAATTAAATGTGTTTTTTTATATATTTCAGTTGATTGAATGAAAGGTAAATTGCGGTTTACGATTAATGACGTATTAAAAAAACTACTTACTAGATCTCGTTGTCGTCGAGAAAAAAAAATGATATTAGAAACCTCAATATCATTTTAAAAGACCTATTCATAGATACCAAACACGAATGGGTTTGATGAAAAAAAAAATTTTTGCGTTTCAGTTTCTAAGTATGGCGACCCCCAAAATTTATTGTTTTTTTTACTTATATGTAAAAATCTTAATGCGGTTGATAGAATACATCTACTTACCAAGTTTCAAAAGTATAGTTCTTATAGTTAAAAAAAAAAGTGGCTGTGACATACCGAAGGACAGAGAAACAGACAGACAGACAGACATACCATTTGGCTACGGAACCCTAAAAATGATATTACCTACATACTACATAGTGTAAAAAAGCGTGTGGTGCTTTGTAGTTTGTATTTTTTTTGTTAATCCATTTAATTCTCGTATTGAAATTATTTTCCCATTTTTAGTTTTATTTGCTATTAAAGCGAATTTTTAGTTTTATTTTTTCAACTATAATTATTTTTCTAATAAATCTAATGGCAGACATAGTTTCATAACACATTATCGAGCCATTTTCGATAATTTTATATGCTTCGTGATAATTTTATAAGGAAAAGATATCGATAGTATTTTATGATAGTGTTGTCTATAAAACGAGATGAGGCATCTGGGATCTATTGTTAGTGGGCCATTATATCTATTACAATAGATATTCAGATTGATAAGTTATAGACAATAGTACAAAAGAGATAACACTGGTCTGCAAAAAAATTTTTTTTTTTTCTCCTCATTGTTTTCATGCATGAATTTATCATATCTTGTGCTCTAAACAAGGAATTTGACATACAAATAAGTATAGCACATAGATTTTTTATATAAAGTCCATTTAATCAAAACACGATATTACTAAAATAACAAAAATAATAAAAAAGTGAAAAAAAATTACGATTTAAGTTTTACAGTGAAAAATGATAATTTTACAGTCATATGAACTAGAAATATCGGTAAATTATCGTATCATGGTGAAAAGATTGAAGTTACTTGGTCGTTTTTTTTCTTTTCATAGTTTCCATGGGAGTTTCCCGGTAAATCGACCAACAGAAATCAGCAAGCATTGCTGCTGACCATTTCCCATTGTAGCGTTTTTCAATTTGCATAATATCCTGATGAAACCTTTCACCATGCTCATCTGATACAGCACCAAGATTTTTAGGAAAGAAATCCACGTGCGAGTGCAAAAAATGAATTTTGAGTGACATATTGCATCCTAATGTTTTATAAGCAGATAGAAGCTCTTGAATGATTTGTCGGTAGTTTTCAGCTTTTGTGTTCCCGAGAAAATTATGACACACTTTTACAAAAGCTACCCAAGCTCTTTTTTCTGCTTTGCTTAACTTTGATTTAAATGCTTCATCTGTCATAAGCTCGCGTATCTGTGGACCTACAAAAATTCCTTCTTTCAATTTAGCTTCACTGATTCGAGGAAATTTTGTTTTGAGATATTGAAAGCCTGCACCTTCTTTATTCATAGCTTTCACAAAATTTTTCATCAATCCCAACTTTATGTGAAGTGGTGGCAGAAAAATTTTATCAACTGGCACTAAAGGTTTTTGAGATACGTTTTTAAGCCCAGGGGTCAAGCTCTTTCTTAGTGGCCAAGTTTTTACTTTGTAATGTTTTTCTCTTGCACGACTGTCCCACTCGCATAAAAAACAACAAAATTTGGTGTATCCTCCTTGTAATCCAGTAAGTATAGCGACGACTTTTAAATCAGCACAAATATTCCATTGGTATTGAGAATATTTTATTTTTTCAAGTAATACCTCCAGATTGGCATAATTTTCCTTCATGTTTGTTGCATGTGCAACAGGCACTGATGGGTACTTGTTACCATTATGAAGTAAAACGGCTTTTAAGCTTATCTTAGAGGCATCAATAAAAAGTCTCCATTCAACAGAATTTTCTGGGAAACTCAGTTCTTGAAGAAGGCCTTCAGCATCATTGCAATAAACCAAATCATCTTCTTTGGAGAAGTAACTCGTGAAATCTTCTTGTCTTGTGCGAAAATAAGAGACTCTCGTATCTTTATCCAACAAATTCCATTGTTTCAATCTTGATCCGAGTAATTGTGCCTTAGATTTTGAAAGTCCCAAGTCTCTAACAAGATCATTCAAATCACATTGCTTAAGTAAATAAGGTTCTTTTGATGGACATGAAGATCCTGATAAAGTGTATGAAGGCGAAGATGTACCAGTAGAAATAAAACTCGATTGAGGCTGTAGACCAGAAGAATTTTTATTTTCCATCTCGTTATTTTTTGGTGGAACTGGAGGTAAAGTGCCTTCACCACGAGGGATTGGTCTCTTTGCAGATGCGATGTTTGGGTATACAATTTTATTTTTATTTTTTTTCGAGAATCCTCGTGTTGATGTCATGCAGAAGTAACAATCATTTTCATGATTTTGGGGTTCACTCCAAATCATTGGCATTGTAAAAGGCATAGACTTATGACTTCCTTCAAGCCAACCTCTTAATGTTCTCGAGCAACTGTTACAGCATATTTTTGGCAGCCAACTTTTATCCCTCTCATCAACAGAAAATCCAAAATATAGTCGATAAGCTGTTTTAACAAGATCTGTGATGGCATTTCGTTGAACTTTTAGAGTAAACTCACCACAAATGTAGCAAAAACTGTCTGTAGAATTTTTACAAGTTCGCGGCATTCTATAACCTTAAATAAAATAAAAATTCATTTAGTACAATTTTCGAATTTCTTTTCTATATTTATTGGCTCTGTCTATAAAAAAATACGTAAACTATACATAAAATACTTAACAAAAGTAAAGAGAACAGAAACTTGAAGCAAAACTTACCAAAATATTTGATGTAGAATGTAAACAATTAAAAGACCAGTTTGCAAGTAACTGTTGTAAAGTCACAGCGAATACTGCGCATGCGCATATGTACTACCATAGAAATCACTTTGAATACTTTCTTTCTTTCTCTTACAACTCGCCAAAACTTATTTTGTATATATATATATATATATATATATATATATATATATATATATATATACTGTTTTTGATATTGACACAAAAAAAAAATTAAAAGAAAAACAAAATTTATGAAATTAAAAAAAAAAAATATATAAAAAAATCTAGACGTGATGGGAAAAATCGGCCAACGGGAATAGATTCAGAGCATTAAAATCTTCATATTTATAGCATAATTTTTTAAAGGAGGATTTCGTTGTAGACCAGTGTAATTAACTTAATAGTATGTCCATTTCTGACGGCATTTGTACCACGATAAATATTCTTATTTTTACTATACTAGGTATAATCTATATACAGATAAATAAGACTGGTAAGAGACTACCTGTCTGGTAGGTGCGTCGCGTACCCCACCGCCGGTGGCTGGGTGACGACGAGAGTGGCGTGCGGTGTTCCGCAGGGGTCTGTCTTAGGCCCACTCTTGTGGAACATCGGCTACGATTGGGTCCTCCGCGGCGCGAACTTGCCGGGCGTCGGCGCTACGTGTTACGCTGACGACACCGTCGTCACCGCGCGCGGAGGGACCTTTTCGGAGGCACGCACTCTGGCGGTAGCTGGAGTCGCCCAGGTGGTGGCGAGGATCCGGCGTCTTGGGCTCGAAGTGACCCTGGAAAAGTGCGAAGCTATATGCTTCCACGGGCCCCGGCGAGCCCCTCCACCCGGATCTCGCCTTGTTGTAGGGGGAACTTCCATCACTGTCGAGCCGACTATAAAGTACCTGGGCCTCGTCCTCAACAGTCGATGAAACTTCCGAGAACATTTCCGGCGTCTCGTCCCGAGGTTGCTCGGAACTGCACGAGCGTTAAGTCGTCTCCTCCCCAACGTGGGTGGACCGAGCGTTGGCTGCCGCCGCCTATATGCGGGCGTCTTGCAGTCCATGGGGCTGACGACGGAGAACGTGGCTCTTCTGCGACGTCCGCAGAGAGTCATGGCCGTTAGGGCCGTCCGTGCATATCGTACGACCACATGCGAGGCTGCGTGCGTACTGGCGGGCTCAGCGCCGTGGGACCTGGTTGCAAGGGCCCTGGCGCAGACGTGGAGGAGACGACGAGGAGAGGAGGAGGAAGAGGAGGAGACCTCCGAAGAAGAGGAGTCCTGGCGGAGCCGCCTACGAAGGCAAGTGCTCCGTCAGTGGAAGGAGAGGCTAGAAGAGCCTAGTGCGGGACACCGCACCGTGCTGGCCGTCGGTCCGATCCTGGAGCAGTGGATTGACCGACGGCACGGCATCATCACCTTCCACCTTGCGCAGATCCTGACGGGGCACGGATGCTTCGGAAGGTATCTGTGGAAGGTGGCAGGGGCAGAAGACTCGCCAGGGTGTCATCACGTTTGTTCCGGCTAATCTCTGAAACGGCTGGGCCGATTTTGACTTTCACAACAGATAGCTGATGTTATAAGGAGTAACTTAGGCTATAAAAATAATCATCATCAATCCGTATCCGGCTGTAAATCTAATTTAAGGCAGGCGAAGCTGCGGGCAACAGCTAGTATAGTATATACCTACTAGCGAGAGGCAAGAGCGACTATTTCACTGTATAAATGTACTTTATTTACAGCGCAATAATAAATTTCTTATCTTGATATTATTTTAAATATTTTTTTTCTTAGCATTTTAAGTAGAGTGATTATAAATTAGAAATAAGTTTTCCTTTAGGGCATGTTTTCTATGGCATTTTTTTATATCAAAGGAGGAGTATATTTTTTATATCATATCGAGGATGATCAGTCGAAGCCTTTTGGGGACTATCGACGCTCATACGGATGTGTATGCACAACCAGAGATTATGCAGATATGCGTTACCCTCCTTTTCCCTATCCTCCCCCCAATGGGCCACCGGAAACTCACAAAATGCGACAGCATATCTGTCACTTTACGCCGGTATTATGTGAGGGAGAGGTACCACCCGGGTCGTGCCGGCCCAATTCGGCTGCAGCTTGACACTAGCTCTTACAAGCATGGCCAACTTTTACACGTATATGCATAATGCAAATACAGTCAACATGCCATCATATGCAGTTAACGAAAGCGATCAATATTGGTCACTTTATTCTCATTGCCAGTTGTTGCAGTTGGCAATTGTTGCAGATTAATAAATATATATTATTAACTAACGGATCCGACTGAGACGTCCTCTCATGGGCTTTTTGTTGCCATATTTTTGTTTTGTTTGTGTTTTGTAAGAGGTAGTGCCATGTTGCTTTGCAGCCAAATTGGGCCAGCACGACCGGGGTGGTACCTCTCGCTCACATAACACCGGCGTCAAGTGACAGCTACGCTGTCGCATTTAGTGCGGTTTGTGAGATTCCGGTAGCTCATTGGGAGGGATAGGGAATCGGCGGGCAATGCGTCGTCACAACTTTTGTTTGTGCGGATGTCTATGAGCGTCGGTAGTCACCATAAGGCTCCGACTGCTCGGTTGTCTCCCTATGACATAAAAAACCCTTATATGTATAGTATTTCTTCTCCATCCACAAAAATTTGTTATAAAAAATGCCTTTATTTTTGTAAAGTATAAAATCACTTTAATTGCGCCTGGAGAAAGAAATTATTTATTCTGCCATACTTAAAATTAGTTTGAAGATAATTTGTTATATTATTTTCAGATAGCCAAAGAAATAAAAAAGTAAATTTATTAAAATAGATTTGTAAATATATGCATAGTATATGTGCTAATGTGAAATTATCGTGTAAAGAAATTATGTAATTAATAATCATTATTATCGGCTCACCTCCGTTCACTGAACAGCTTCTTTCAACCTTCAAGACAATTTCCGCAAATTAGCCCGAGTTAGATATGTTTAGTTAGGTTTTAGTTTAGTTAATAAGCGTTCCCAGATTGATAATGATTATTTACATTTAAGGTTACACAAGTCACTCATCTTTCCATACAAACACAGAACAGTAATTACTACAAAGTTTGACGTTGACCATGAAAAACTAAGTATAATATAAATTGATCTCGCCGTTATCTATGTGTATGTACCCAAAATCGTAAAAAAATATACATTAAAAAAATACAAGCTTCTAAAAATACAACTTTCGTATTTCAACACTGATTTTAGCCCAACTTTGGGCGAAAATAAATAGTATACGGAGCAAGAAAGCTCAAAAATAAAGCTCATACAGACATAGTTTAGTTATTCAAAAGTTGTAATAAGTTTATTTTATTAAGATATACTTAATAGTTTTTTCCATAATAACTGTTTTGCTAAAAGGACATTTTCGGAATGAATCATTGTGCATTTCATTCTAGCACACATGGTCGCGCACTATGTCAGGTGAGATAGCAATAATTTAGTTGGAGTTCACGCCGTCGACTTCTTCAACCATTATTTCTTAGTATTAGAATGTTGGATCTAAAAAATCAAAGACAATGGACTTTTCATAATATTAGCATAGGTAAGCGTCTAGATGTCGAATAATGTCACTAAAATAAAAATATTACGGACGCCATTTTATAGGATCAAGACTTGTAAATCGTGTTAAGAATAAGAAAAAATATCATTTCTTTGACATGACTAATAAAATGTACAAATAAAATATTAAGTATTGTTTTTGAGTAAAATAGCCACTGATAGACATACATCCATATTCATTGGGGTTCCGTATGGTATTATTAAAACCGCCGGTAGGTACAACGTGTATAATTGTGGTGTGACGTAAAAACTGGACAATTACTTAAATATCAAGTGCACTTTTTGCTCGGTCGTCAATATAAGGAAGTAAATCCTAACTAGTATTATAATATAACAATCTGTTGTATGTCTTTTTACGACGTTTTTTAACGGACGGATAGATAGACAGGGTACATCTAAATCCCCACCATGGTTCAAGCCTTGTCGTGAGGCCCAGTAGCCTAAGGTGAACCCAGCACCTTAGGCGAAACAAATTGACGAATGATGATAACGAATTTCCTGGGCTACTCCTGGGTGAATTCACCTATGTACATGGAAGGAATATAACACGTCGTCCACTGCTGAACATAGGCCTCCCTCAATGAACGCCAAGAGGACCTGTCACCTGTCTCTCGCCACTCGCATCTAACACGGATCGGCCACTGCACGGAGATCGTCTTCCCACCTGGTTAATGGCCATTCAACATTCGTCTACCTTTTTTTTATGTTACTTGGATAAGCAAACTGGCAAACGTGCCACCTGATGGTAAGTGGTCGACGTCGCCCATGAACATAAACTAGTATACCTGGAATGAGCCCAGGCAACTCATTTATGTGCTGTCTATCCTGAGACATAAGATGTTAAGTCTCGGTGCCAGTAATTACACTGCCTGTCTTGCCCTTCTCTCCGAAACACAGCGAAGCTTTCACGGGAGAAACAAGCAAGATGGTGGTACCATGCAGCCGGGAGCGCGACACAGCGCTTCACTCCCACCGGTGCTCCTAACCTAAACTCGGCCTCCACTCTTGAACATTGGCCCATCAGCCGTTCTGCTGTTGGTAGTTGGTCCATCAACACTAGCTGAGGCAACTCATTCAAGTGTTGCCTATCCTGTGACGTGAGATTAAGTTTCGGTGCCAGTAATTACACTGCCA
This sequence comes from Helleia helle, assembly GCA_963853865.1. Taxonomy (NCBI): domain Eukaryota; kingdom Metazoa; phylum Arthropoda; class Insecta; order Lepidoptera; family Lycaenidae; genus Helleia; species Helleia helle. Next base: position 16,332,451 of record OY971432.1, on the reverse strand, counting down.
TTTTTTTTCTTTAACGCCGGGAAATGCTCTGAGGTATCCCGCAGAGGAGTGGGTCTCCCCAGGCGGGTATGTGGGACTCGCTGCAACCGAAATGTGATAAGTGGACGCAGCTCTACCCACTAAAACCCGGCGAGTGCCACCAATGCTGCCCTTGGTGAGGTGCCCCGGATCTAATGAGCAAACAGGGCACCTCGACGGCTAGTCAGCCCCTCAGGGGACCGACGCCACCTCCAGGGAGGGGTTATCTCGCACCACAGAACAACCCCTCCTAACATCGGGACAGGTGAGGTTCCCGTCCTCGCCCCTTGTCCCCTGCTCTTTTCTCTTTTGTCCCTTCTTCTTATAAGGGGGTACAATGAGCCCCCTCGGCTCAATTAGCTTCGTCCAAGGTGCTGGGCACACCTTAGGCTACTGATCCCCACCGCCACAAGGCCTGAACCACGGTGGGGAGTTATTAATTACACTGCCTGTCCTGACCTCTTTGAAACACCACAAAACTGTTTCACGGGAGAAACCAGCAAAATGGGGTACGCAAGCACTAAGCAGACAATAGCACGGCACAGCGCATCCCTCCAACCGGTAAATAATATCGTGTTATCTATACCTATACAGATAAATAAAATTGGAATGTCTGTTTGTAATATCAAAATAACCGCTTTTTATTGAACGCGTATGGATGCGTACACACGGGACATATACCAAAATAACCTTTTTTATTATTTTAGTCTGTCTGTCCGTCTGTCTGTCTGTTTGTTTCGGCTAACCTCTGAAACAGCTGTGCCGATTTTGATGGGACTGTCACTGGCATATAGCTGATGTTGTAAGGAGTAACTTAGGCTATAAAAATAATCGTCATCAATCCGGGTACGGCTGTAAATCTACTTTAATGCGGGCGAAGCTGCGGGCAACAGCTAGTAATATATAATCTTTATCTTGGACTAGCTGTTGCTCGCAGCTTCGCCCGCGTTAACTAACTCAACTTAACTAATATTAGTTACAGCGTAATGTAATATAGCCTATATAGGCTTCCTTGATAAATGGGCTGTCTAACACTAAAAGATTTTTTTCAAATCGGACCAGTAGTTCCTAAGATTAGCGCGTTCAAACAAACAAACTCTTCGGCTTAATAATAATTATCTGTAAATTATTGTAATAAAACCACCTTTTATGTATTCTATCCCGAATTATCATGTGGTGTTGAATGTCTTTGTGGTGTTAGGAAGCGGCCTTCCCGTGACAATTGCACAATTGGAACCTGAACTGCTGTATGTGCACTATTGCTGTATCCTGAATATCGGAAAGGGAATCTTAATAAACCAGAATACAATTTTGATAATATGATAAGTACTTGTAAATAAGGAATAAATAAAAACTTACCAATATTTATATTAAACATCCAGTTACGCGTGTGAAATATCCGAACGACCACCGTACAATAACATATTTATGGAAATCAGGTTTGCAAAGAGATCTGGTTTATAAGTACTCGTGCATCAACTCTATATACACTATAGCTATATATATAACACACTATCAAATAGTGTGTTATATATATAGCTATATCTTAGGATGCGTTATCACCTAGACCCTTATTTATTAGAGCTTTGCTGTGTGTAATGGGAAGAAATGAAAAAGATAAGCGTCTGCAACAGAGAAGAGAAGATAAGTATTAGACCTGTGGAAAGAAGGATATGCTTATTTCTTGGGAACTTTGCTGTGGTAAGGGAAAAAGACAAGTATGTACAAGGCAGTATCTAAAACAGAAAAGTATTTGCTCTGTGGAAAGAAGGATAGCCAGCCTAATTACTGGCTCCAAAACCACGTGACAGAATAAGTCACCTGGTCTACTTATGTGTGGGGGGATGTTGACTCCTTACCATCTCGGCTCGCTTAATCGATGTATAGTGAGATCTGATTCACGAGAAAGGAATTTTAATGATATCGAAACAGCTTTGCATGTTGACTTCCTTTTTTTTGACGCAAAAAAACGTATTTAGCCAGGATCGAGGTAGGTTCCTGACCCCATGTGGAACTCACAATTGCGCTTTGTATACTCAAACTACACTGCGAGTGCCTTCAGCTGCTTTTTGAGGGTCGCCCCGGCGAAAGGCCAGACTACTCCTCGTAAGAGGGGTCTCCCCGGCCGCTACTAAACATGTACTTCCTCCTTATGACTGACAGATGCCACTGAATAAAAATTCTTCGAATGAACCACCTGTCTACATCTGCAGTGTCGTCATTATCAGGACAGGTAATTGGGCACTAATTAACTATTCAATCGGAGAAACAACTTTACGATAGTTTTAATTATAAGTTACCTTTCAGCTAACTACACCCTTGTTAAAAAGTGATCTTACCAGTTTTTTATCGTTTAGATAAACTCTGCATTTAGAACACCTGGAAGATCAGAGGGCTGACAGTAAAATTATCTTCATCATACAATCATTGAGATTCTATTTGAAATAGGTTCGTATTGATTGAAAGTCATTTTATCGTCGAGTATGACAACAATCTATTATTTTGTTTGTAGGGTCATCAGATTAACGTTCCTTAAAATTAGCCTGTATGAAGTTCATGGATCCATTGTTTTGGGCATCGAGCATATAACCGGATAGAGTAGATTGTGAGCCATAAAATTCCGAAACTCGTCAGTGATCACTGACGTAATAATACCAACCAGTGATCTGTATGTCCGTCCCATCGGCCAATCATGGCCATCTGCAGTCGGCCAATCAGAGCGCAGAACCGTCGCAGCACATATTTGATGGAATTTGTTTTTATACAAAACACATAACTTTTCCGCTCTATTCCGGTTATATGCTCAATGTGTTTAGGTTCCATATTTTTTTGAGAGAAATGTGTATAATGGGATCCGCTAGACATAGTTAGGGATCAATGGTGACTGCCAGGCCTGTGATTTGTGAATTGGTGACTTGTCTGAGTTCTGACAGGCTCTTAGACACCCAAACTGGCAAAGTGTGCCATTCTTGACGAACCATCTTCTTCAGTTTTGCAATAGCTATTAATTGGACCCCACCATGGTTCAGGCCTTGACGTGGCGGTGGGACTCAGTAGCCTAGGGTGAGCCGCTGCAGCTTGGGCGGAGCTAACTGAGCCGAGGGGGCTCTTTGTACCCCTCTTATAAGAAAAGGGGACAAAAGAGCAGGAGCAAGGGGCGAGGATGGGAACCTCACTCCATTGTACTGTTCCGACGTTGGAAGGGGTTGTTCTGTGGTATGGGACTACCCCTCTGTGGAGGTGGCGTCGTTCCCGTGATGGACTGAATAGTCGTCGAGGTGCCCAACAGATCCGGGGCATCTCACCAAAGGCGGCATTGGTGGAACTCGCCAGGTTTTAGTGGGTAGAGTTCCACCAACTTCGTGCGGACAAAGGGTCCGCTTACCAGCTTTCGGGCGCAGCGAGTCCCACGTACCCGCGTGGGGAGACCCACTCCTCCGCGGGATGCCTCAGAGCATTAAAGAAAACAACACGGCGTTAAAGAAAAAAAATGACCGACAACAGTTTTTTTACATTTGTTCACTGCCATTATTAAGACGGAGTAGGTAGTTCATGTGAAGTAGCGGAAATGAGTATTTTTCCTCGTGATAAAATTGAATTATCAAGTCCTTAAAAAGGCCAAATTTAAAGCGTTAATTGACCTTCACTGACAATTTTGCACTTGGCGAATGTTCAAAGTATGCCACTAGATGTCGCTTACATCACTACTAAACACCATCTGCTACTAGATGGGGTGATCTGGTGTAAACTAGGAAATAGTTTAATAGGCACTTCCACTGATTGTAAAACTATTTTTGAAGTTGCTACTAATATATTTTTATGTCATAAGATGGAAACGAGTATTCAGAGACTTATGGTGACGACCGGCGCCTATAGACATCTGAACAGCCAAAAGTTACGCAGATGCGTTGCCTTCCTTCTCCCTTTCCCCCAATAGGCCACCTGGAACTCACAAACCGCACGAAGCGCGATAGCTTAGCTCTCACTTGACGCCGGTTTTATTTAAGCGAGAGGTACCACCCCGGTCGTGCCGGCCCATGGTTGCAAAGGAGCATGGCACTACATCTTAGTTTTTTGTAAAGTTGGTAATTCAGGTGTCATCCCCTTATGTTTATTTCGAGTTCCAAGGCAAGTGTGGATCCTCGCTGTAATCATGCACCATCCATATGTTGCCAGCACATAAATTAGGTCTCGGTGTCAGTAACTGCCCTGCCGTTAGTGACACAAAGCTGTTTCGTGGAACGAATAAGGACGTTTTTCCTCGAAAAAAAAGAATAAACATTCTCATCGATAAAATTTTGGTGATTTCGAGGAAATATAAACCCGTATTAAATATTCAACTTTTTTCAATAATAACCAGTTCAATACAGGGGTATTGAAGGGTTACTTATCCAAGACCTTAAGGGCTCTTGTACACACACGTTTTGTCGGTGTGAAAATGTACGATTAATTCGCCGTGTGTAGACACGGTTGACAGTGTTGTATGGATCAATATGGGAGCTTGTTGATGGCGCGGCGAACACGACGGCGATGCTGGATGTAGCGCCCGCCCGTGTGTGTTCAAGAGGCTTAAGGGTCTTATTTTTAGTAGATATCGGGGTGATGCGGATGGGTGATGTCCTCCTGAATTCTTCTAATTATATTCGTTGCGGGTCGCAAGGTAGTTTTAACACTTTTAACGTATCCCTCGGGCGTATGAGGTCGTACCAAAGGGCCATTTGGTTACTATTGTCGATCCTTTTTTTATCCCAGGGAAATCCTAATGCATGCAGCCAGGATCTTAGGGTACATCCTGACCCAATGTGGGACTCGCACCTGGGAGTGCCCACCCTTACTAAAACCACTGCGAGCGCCATCTGCCGCTTTTTGAGGGTCCCGGATATGCAGGCAACAGACGGGATCACCTCAGCGACAGGCTGGCCACAGCGAAGGCCAAACTTCTCCTCGTAAGGGGGGACTGCCCAGCCGCTACTAAGCAGTTCCCACGACGTCGTATTAGTAGCACCTCCTACGCACCCCCGTACCATTGTCAATCCTGGCTATTCAGTGGTAGCCAATGAGAACGAGTGGTCAATCAAGAGCCTATAGCGGCCTATACCATCTGGACTGTCATCGGCGTAGTTAAAATTAATTGGGCAAATGATGCATATGATGTTGCTAAACCTGCGCTAGACGAATTTTTGACTAAACTCAGAATAATTCCAAAATCAGGCAGGTTTGGCAAATTATGCCTGGAGCATTTCCCACACATTTTAGTACGCAGGTCGCCGCTCTCTATAGCCTCTGGAGTAAAATATTTGGAATTAATTTTAAGCGTAAATTATCAAAATAAGGAGACCGCTGGATTCCCGTGGGATGAATTTGTTAAAGGACTCCAGCTCATATATATAATGTACCTCTCCCTCGGTATTGAGATTGTAAGAGAGATAGTACATTATTTATGGCGAAATGCAATGTATACATAAATGAATTTATATATATACATATAGTCCAAGTATACGTCGGTCCACAGACTGAAATATTATATAAAAAATGTATAAGTCAATAACAGCGATACTTGGTCCAAAACTATTGTACCACTGAGTTGGACCCAACAACACACTATCAATTTTATAAGAATTGGTTCCCTCATTCAGATCTGATGACCGTTTGAGTAAACAGGCAGACTTAGGGACCTTCAAGAAAAGAACATACTCATATTTGAAAGGCCGGCAACGTACCTGCTAATCCTCTGGTGTAGCTGGTGTCTGTGGATGTCGCTTTCACTTACCATCAGGTGAACCGACTGTCCGTTTGCCCCCTCTTCTATAAACAAATAAACAGTATACTGGAACGATGACTGAAAGGAGTTGTGGTAGTAATCTCACTATCGAGGCAAACTGACAGGTGAGCCACCTTTTTTTTTCTTTAGCGCCGGGAAATGCTCTGAGGCATCCCGCGGGGGAGTGGGTCTCCCCACGCGGGTATGTGAAACGCGCTGCGCCCGGAAGCTGGTAAGTGGACGCAGCTCTACCCACTAAAACCCGGCGAGTTCCAACGTCGGGATAGTGCAAAGTGGTGAGGTTCCCATTCTCGCCCCTTTTCCCCCCTGCTCTTTTGTGCCCTCTTCTCATAAGAGAGTACAAAGAGCAGCCTTCTCGGTTCAATTGGCTTCGTCCAAGGTGCTAGTTTATTTAAATCACTCTTTTTATATAGAAAAGGATTACATACTGCTTAATTTATTACATGTATTACTGCTTAATTTATTATATTCGATTACATGCTAAAACTTAAACTTAGATTATTCCTGATCATCCCTTAGTCCTGCCCCGTGTCATTATATTTTACGGCGTAATTCGTCCAGAAATTAGTGTCATAAAATATTTTTATGACACTAATTTTTCTCCTGCTTTTATAATCGGTGCCGCTTATTAAAAAACCCGTTTTCACAACGGATAGGGTTCCGTAGAAGTGGTCTTAATGTAATTTTTTTTATTTTTAGATTGTGTTTTTGAAGTTAGTTTTAGTTTTGTTTGTGAAGTGCTTTAGGGCTATAATGGTTTTTTTAATACCATAGGAGGGCAAACGAGCAGTCGATACAGATATGTTGCCCTCCTTTTCTCTAAATGGGTCATAAACCGCACTAAATGCGACAGCATAGCTGTCACTTGACGCCGGTGTTATGCGAGCGAGAGGTACCGCCCCGGTCGTGCCGGCTCAATTCGGATGTAAAGCACCATGGCACTACCTCTTACTAAAGGGTTTATATTAGGTCTTTAATTAGTCTTTACCGATGAAATTGGCGTTTTGTATGAAAAAATTTAAACGAATTCTTTTCATGTATTTTTTATTTGTATTAATCGAAGTAATCACTGATGCAATCAATGCATATTTGCCAACGCAGTGGCAGTTTATTGATGCCCTTCTTAAAGAAATCAGCTGGACGGGAGGCAACAAATTCTTCAAAGGCATTTTTACTGCCTCTCGGGAATTGATTTTTTTTCCCGCCAAGAAGTTATCCAAATTCTGTAAAAAGTAGTCTGTAGGCGCAAGGTCTGGTGAGTAGGGCGGATGACGGAGAGCTTCCAACCCAAAAAACTTTTGCAACTTGGAGACCGTCTGCTGTGCAGTATGAGCACATGTGGTATGAGGTCGCGCGTTGTCGTGAGGGAGCAGCGGAGACGAGCGATTGACCAATGCTGGTTGGAGATGTGCCAGTTTCTCCATCATTGTGTTCAGTTCTTCACAGTACACATCTGCAGTAATGCTCACCCCGTTTGGTAAGAAGCTGTGATGAATCACACCGGCGCTAGACCACCAAACAGTGATCATCACTTTTCTAGGGGTAAGTTTTCGTTTAGGGTATTGTTTAGGTGCTGGACCAGGATCCAACCAACTTGATGAGCGCTTCCGGTTATCAAACAGAATCCATTTTTCATTGCAGGTAACAATTCCTTCATTTGTGTGTCTGTTGAGCAGTGCAAGGCACGTCTCGACGCGTACTTCGCGCTGGCGATCATTGAGTTCGTGGGGCACCCATTTGCCAATTTGACGCAAATGGACCAATATTGTTTTGACGTCGAAAGCTGCTGCTAATTCAGCCGTAGATTGTGTATCATCAGCTTCCACAATCGACTTTAATTCGTCATTGTCGACCAAAGTCTTCGGACGACCACGAGGTTCATTTTTCAGGTCAAAATTTCCAGAACGGAAGCGAGCAAACCAATAACAGGTGGTGCGTTGGTTTGTAAACGTCGTTGATGCTGCGTGCCGCTTGTGCCGCGTTGCTGCCACGACGGTACTCATAATCCATAATTACTTGAATTTTTAACGTATCCATGATGACGAAAAAGATTGAAATGCGATGAAAATATTACACTAATCAATAAACAAATGACTACTTTTGGAAAAAGAATTCCATGTTGTTAAAATAAAATTAATTTGAAATTAGAATTCTTTGCCAAACAAAAATTATTTTGATTTAAAATGGCCAGTACTGCAGAACGGAAATTTCATAGGTAAAGACCTATTATCTTTTACACCTAATTTCTTAAGAAATGACATCGATATTGCTTTTTAATAATATACAATGCGACCATTAAGGCTTAGTGTGAGATGCTAGTATATTATGCTATGTAGTAAGCTACAATCCGGAGACTAGCATCTAAGGCTTATCAATATAACTTTTTAAATACAAAATACCGAGCGTGTGCATAAAATAAGTACTTTATTATTCTCTGGAGACATAACAGATTTGTACGGAGCCCTAAAGTCCAAGTATTGATGTTACTAAATACATTTTAAGGGCTTTGCGGGGTTTTTACGATATTGGGATGTTGTACTCAACTCTCCCTCTGGTAAATAGCCACTCCAGGGTTATGGCGCTACAGTATTCACATCAAAGTAATGGCATGTATAATATAATGTTATTGTTGTGTGTTTTCATAGTTAGAAAAACTTACTAACGAGCCTGATAATGAGCGGTCAACGTCGCCCATGCACCTGGGATCTGGCTTCTAGCCTGGGCCGGCCCGTGTTTTTTTGTTGCCTATCCAGAGACGTAAGGGGGTAAGTGTGTGGTAGAATCAGAATTCGCCAGATCCACTTTTGGACCAAATAAAGGTATTATACTCTATGAATTCACCATCTTGAACTCTAGGTTTCCATAATAAAAATGTCGTTCAAATATCGCTACTTCCATATTCCATAGTGATTTCCGTTCCGTTCCGTTCCGAAACCTTCGATCTTTGATAAGCGAGAACCAAATGCCGCTCTATCCAGCTCCACCGATCACAGAACTGTATTTTGATAAGGCAGTGTCATGGCTTGGGCGTCATATGTTACATAGTAGTAGAAATTCTATTTTTTATCGCCGGGAAATGCTCTGAGGCATCCTGCGTGGGAGTGGGTCTCCTCATATTATAAGAAGAGCGGACAAAAGAGCAGGGGGCAAGGAGCGAGGACGGGAATCTCACCCCATTGTACCTATAATAATTGTCCCGACCTGGACGGGGGTAGTTCTGTGGTCCGGGACAGCCTCTCTGTGAGGCGTTGGTCCCTTAAGGGACTGACGAGCGGTCGAGGTGCCCTGTTTGATAAACAGATCCGGGGCACCGCATCAAAGGCGGCATTGGTGGCACTCGCCGGGTTTTAGTGGGTAGGTAGAGCTGCGTCCACCTTACGGACGCAGTTCTACCTTTTGGACGTAGCACCTTTTGGACGCAGCGAGTCCCACATATCCGCCTGGGGAGGCCCACTCCCCACGGGATGCCTTAGAGTATTTCCCAGTGAAAAAAAGAAAAAAAAGAAGTCGAGCTGCCTATTTCAAACTCCAACTCAATGTACCAAATAGCTCAGTTGGGATTACTAAAAACTCCGTGCATTGTCTACTTCAAGGAGTTAAATCATTAGTCTTAAAGTCTGCTCTTAAAGTACAAAAGAAACAGTAGGTACCATTAAAGTTAGCACATGTTATTCATAGAGAATAGAATAGAATAAACTTTATTCAGCAATCCAGACATGGCACCGCAGTACAGATAAACATTAAGCAATGTTTTTTTTATGTTGGGACAACTCACACACGGCCATCTGATCCCAAACTAGGCAGAGCCTGTTGTTATGGTAACCAGATAACTGATATATACGTATTTATTTCCAAATACATATATAGATAAATTACACCAAGACACAGAACAAATGATCATGCACATCACACAAACATTTGTCCTGGGTGGGGATCGAACCCACGACCTTCTAGCAGTCTTCGGTTTAGCAGTCAGGGTCACTAACCACTAGACCAACAGGCCAGTTTTTTATGATCACTGATGATGATATAATATACTAGTCTCTGCAGAGATATAAGAAGGCAAAGCTGCGCGCAATAGTACTCTATATAATATTTCTACAACCAGACAATAAATAAAGAAAGGTCTTAAAAATGTTTTACAGAATACCTAAATTAAAAATATATACTATCTTCATTCAAATAACTCTATTTACAAGAAATCATACTATAGTGAAGAGCTCAATTATATAATCTACAGCCTAACTAAAATAATGAGCTGAGTTATAACTATGTGATCATTATAAGTTTTCCCGCGCTCCGTTCACGCGGACACAAATCAAACCAGTAAGGTATCTTTATTCAAATAACCAAGGGCGTCGCCAGCCGATGGCGCAGGGGGGGGCAAGTTGACTTTACCTACTACAATTCATACTTTTCTCATTCTCTATGAATGAGGAAAGTAGGTGTGAATTGTAGGTAAAGTCGACAGCACATGAAGCTCTTCACTTGTACTACGAGCCTTACATCTACAGCGATTGTAATAACAACAGTATCTTAGTACTATATACATATATATTCTGTGACAGTACAGAGTCCAATGTGTGAAGCTCTTGACTATGCAATAAAAAACTTGTAAATAAGTTATAATAACATTTATTAGAAAAATAGAATAAAAAGGAGTTTGAATTTGAATAAGTGTACAGCGTACAGCGTATTTTTTTTTTTTTTTAAATTACCAGATTTTAATATTATAGTGGTCGTTGTTTGTTTATATTAGGTTAATTAAAACATAATTTTCGGGGATTCATTGTAAACTTCTCGACCACTTTATTATTAAAATCTTGTAAGTTTCCATGTATAAGTTTTCGGTGCACACTCATCATGGCCAAACCATTGAGGCGATTTTCACTCATAGTGCTTCTTAGCCAGGTTTTTAGTCTCCTGAGGCTGCTAAACGATCGCTCTACCGTACACGTCGTGCATGGAAGAGCGATCAAAATTTTCAACGCTTTTTCCGTGTCGGGAAAGAAGGTTTTTGCTTCTTTTAGGATATCAACAACGGTTTGATCTGTTGAGTTTGGTTTATTATGCCAGAATTGCTGCCAAAGCTCGACTTCAATTTTTATGTTTGGTAAATTATAAAACTGAGCGATAGTTTCACAAGTTTCTGTGAGATTTTCGACTGACATCGTTTGCATTTGTGCGGGGTGTAATTTAGATAAAGCAAATGATGGAGTATTTTCTTCAGCAAAGCGTGTTTCAAGCGATGTTATAACGGAGTCCAAGTATGGTATTATCAATGATCTTTTCCAGAATTCTGAAGGGCTTTCTGCTGGGTGATTGCTTCGATGACGTTGTTTCCCAACAATGCGCGGCATTGAAGTGATATCCTCCTCCAGGCCGACTTTCTCCGCAACAACAGTAGCATCCTTTATGATTTCATCTGTGACTCTTTCGGGATTATCACGGTGGCTCTTAAGCAATTGCAAAATGCGTTTGACGTGTTGCGAGGCCTTAACCACATCCAAAGCTATGGATTGGAGTGCGTTGACAACAGGTTCCAACAAAGCAGAGTATTTAGCTATCAAAGTAATACAAAGTATAAACGAAATTTTGAAAGCAGCCGCATGGAGTTGAAAGGCGTTTTTTCGAGTCGCACTGTTTCCTTCACGCGATAAGTTTTCTAAGGCTTCCAATATAACAGGAAAATTCTCCTTAAATACTCTGATAGTTTTATGTTTCTCACTCCATCTTGTTTCGCAGAGCCTGGCAATATTAGGTACCAATTTTCTTCTCAAAACAGATTCCCGAAAAAAATTAATAATATCTTTAGTGGTTCCCATGGTGTTTCGAATTTCAGGAAGAATATTGAGATCATTTATTACCAGATTCAGTTTATGGGACGAGCAATGAAAGAACAATGCTTTGGTATATTTTTTGCGCAGGATCGCTTGTACTCCACCGTCTTTTCCGGACATCGTCGAACAACCGTCAAATCCAAAACCAACGCATTTATCAGCAGGATTAAGGTCTTCTTTTGTCAGAAACTCATCGATGCAATATGCAATAGATTTCGCATCCAGACCTTTCAGCTCAACAAATCCGACGAACATTTCTTGGACCTCATTGGCTTCCTCGTCAAAATATCGCAGCCCAATCGATAATTGTTCAGTACCGGAAATATCAGCTGTTTCGTCTGCTAACACACTATAAGCTTCTGCTTCTTTTACTTTTTTCACAATGTCTGCCTTAATAACATCTCCACAAATTGCGATAATTTCATTTTGAATATCAATCGATCGATAGCTTGCATTCTTTTTCCCATGCTCAATGTGTTTCTTCAAAACTAAATCTCCCGCGTCAATTCGTAGCTTGTATAAGTCCTCGAGAATACCTTCGCCATAATGTTTTCCTCTCAGAGCTAAGTCGTGCGACCCGCAAAACGTAATGCAGGAAATAATAGATGTTATAATTTTTCGGTTTTCTTCAATAATGCCCTGGGAGTATTTGTTGAGTTGTAAATCTACAGGCACACTTCCAAGAAATGATTTAGCGGCTTCCAGTGCCATCTTATGGAAGTGGGTTTCCATGTGCTTTTTGCAATGCTCGTGAACATCTTTGAACTTACAAAACGGCCTTATGATAAATGACCCTAATACGCCTCTAAAAGAATTTGGATTTGGCGGGAACAACGTACAATATTTACAAAAGGCTCCTTTTTGGTGCCTAGAATAGGCCAACCATGGAGAGTACGTTTCCAACCATGAATACTTGAATTTCCTCTTCAAATGTTTAGCGTCTTCCGCAAAGTCATACGTCGCAGACGGAGACCAAGTGTTGTCAAGCAATTCTTTCTTCATTTCAGTCGATAACATTGATGCTTGTCCAATAAATTTACCGATGTAATTTTCGTTGCAGTCATTTATCGAAGAGTCGGGAACTAAGTCCGATTCTTTGGATGTGCTAGGTCTCTTCAGGTCACCCACGGAATCATCGCTGTCACTGCTTGCTCCTTCAGGTTTCTTTCTTTTTAAAACTGCAAAACAAAATATTTGAAATAGCTACAACTTCTTCTGGTCCGCAATTCACATTGAAAGCATAAATGCGCTTCAAGACGGCGGCAGGCTCGAGCCCGCGCAAGGACGAGCGTCAACGATATTTTTTATATCAGAAGTCCTAGCTATTTCGGGCGGTTTAACCGCCGCGGCTATGCTCGCACGGTCTTGGGCATTCTCGCTCGAGCACTCTAGAGCGGGCGCGACGACACGCACGCGCCGGAGTCTCAAGCATACGCGAGCCGACTGTGCCGAATCGGCACTGCCGATATTCATTCATACAATTTTCTACTTTAAGCTATGGTAATACGGTCCTATTTTCGATTGAGCCATTAAATTGAGCAATTTTCCTTTTGGTTTAAACTGACGACCCTTAAGAATCGGATATCGTGCCTAGAAACGGATTTTTTCCAGCTGCAGCTCCCTGCCCCCCCTTGGCGACGCCCTTGCAAATAACCCTATTGACGAGAAAACATACAATGTCATAAATAACTCAATGATATAATCTACAGCCCAACTAATAATGAGCTGAGTAAAGACTATGTCATTAAAAGTTTTCTCGCGCTCCGTTCACGCGGACACAGATCAAACCTTCTTTAATTATATCAAAACGTTCTCATAATACGGGGTATATCATTACCGAGGGAAAAGACCGCGAAGAATAATGAGGCTACTGCCAGAGCAACGTTATTTGTTATATTTGTATAATTTGTAATTTGGGAGAAAAGAGGTTTTATACTTTAATTTTTCACCAGAAACTCGCAAGTTGTTTCGGTGAAAAGGTCGCTTTATAGGGTTATTTTTTGTTATGGTTGTTTTGTGTTGGCAAAAAATGCAAACCAGTTTAGCGTTAAGACTATTTTTTTCATGCTTATTTTTTAAAAATATTTGGTATAAACTTATACTTGGTGTTTTTGTTCTCATTAACTGTTTGTTTATTAACTAACAATAATTGTTAACTTTTTTCCGTCCACTGTTGGACATGGGCCTCTATCATTGAACGCCCAGACGGCCGATCCGTTTGGAAGATAATCGTGCCTATAATAATAATAAAAGCCTCTATTGCTGTTAGCTTATATAGGTACATTGGTTGAAACATTGGTTTCATCGTAACATCTAATGTAATGGATAAAATTAAACGATAGTTCATTTTCTACCATAAACGGTATTTTTACTACTTTCTACTGTTCTACTTTATAAGCTATAATAGTTTGAGATACAGTGCTAGTTTATAAGTACCAACATTATAGTCTTACCAAATTTTGATCTGACAAGACTTTTGAACTGATCACTTACCATTAGGTGGGTGACGGCTCGTCTGTCCGATTGTCTATCCAAGTAAAAATAAGAAAATAGACGAAGTAACAATCGAATTCATCGTATCAGCTGTGCTATAAGTAAGATAAGTAATGGAAGTAATAGGTAGTATACTTGATATTATATTAAACAGTAAAAAAACCGACTTCAAAAAATAAAATAAAAAGTAAAAATTAACTTTTTATTTTATTTTTTGAAGTCGGTTTTAATTTTTGCTTAAAAAAATGTCTTAATTTTTAGTGCTACCTAGTGTTAATAGTTGTAGAAATTCAATAACTTATTTTATTTGTCTTAAATATGGGTGAAACTATTAATCGCGTTGCTTATTAATAAAAGCAAGTCAGGGCCGTTTATGAACCAAGAATGGCACTTACACCCATATGGGTGCAAAGTTCTCATCAGTATAAATTAAGTCCAAATACAAGGTAGCTACTGTAAACTGTTGAGGAGTTCCCTTAGCTGTCCTTCCTCTCCATGATCAATGATCATATCCCTAACGACAGTAACAACCCATTTAGGTGTAAAGTTCTCATCAATACAAATTAATCAAGCCCAAACACAATCTTACTGATGTAAATCGTTGAGGAGTTCCCTCGATTGTCTTTCGGCTCCAGCATCAGATAAACTCCAGACCTTCATTAAATAGTGCTTCAAAATACTTAATGTGCGGTGGGCAGTCCATGTTTGATGCGAGTGGCAAGGGATCGGCCGTCTGGGCGTTCATTGAGTGAGGCATATGTCCAGCAGTGGACGGATAGAGATTAATGATGATGCTGATGACATACACGACTCCTAAAATCATAACCTTTCCTTTCGTCTTTGTCGTAGTTGTGTAAAAAAGTTTAGAAGAGCAATACAATGCACTATTTATTAATACTGACTTCATAAGAATTTAAAATTTCCGTGAATCTGTCCTCTTATTATCTTACTTAGAAGTTCCAAAAAACCAGTGATATTATTGTTACACGGTCCGATGTTTCTTTCTTTTTTGAGATGAAATTTTATGATTCTTTATTTTTATTCGTCAAACGTTTAAAAACATTTAAAAAATAATGTTCTAATGAATCTTGTTTCCTTTTTTTAAAGACTATAAAAATATAAACACATCTTAAATATATATATAAATCAAAGGTGACTGACTGACTGACATAGTAATCTATCAACGCACAGCCCAAACCACTGAACAGATCGGGCTCAAATTTGGCATGCAGGTAGATGTTATGACGTAGGCATCCGCTAAGAAAGGATTTTGATTAATTCTACCCCCAAGGGGATAAAGTATGGGATGAAAGTTTATATGAAACTTTGTCAATTTTAACCGATCGGGCTGAGACTTTGCATGCATAAAGCTACTATGATGTAGGCATCACCTAAGAAAGGATTTTGAGGTGCAGCCTATATAAGACTAGCTGTTGCCCCCAGCTTCGCAAATTTAAAATTTTTGTCTGTCTGTTTGTTCCGGCTAATCTCTGAAACGGCTGGGCCAATTTTGACGGGACTTTCACTGACAGATAGCTGGTGTTATAAGGAGTAACTTAGGATATAAAAATAATCATCATCAATCAGTATACGGCTGTAAACCTAAGTTAACGCGGGCGAAGCTGCGGGCAACAGCTAGTTGTTATAATAAAGGTCAAAAGGAACCACAGTCCAGGTTTATTTATTTACAATTCTGGGGTGTTACACTACAGGGTTTGAGGCAATTCAATTTTAAAATTAACGATGGGCGCTTCCGTCTATATGGGTTCCACCATCCATGCTTGTTTCTCTCGTGAAACAGCTTTGCTGTGTTTCGCAGATAAGGAGAGGACAGGCAGTATCATAGGCAGTACAGGCACAGAGACAAACCATCTCACTTCTCGATTGGCCGGGCTACACCCCCACCATGGTTCAGGCCTTGTTGTGGCGGTGGGGTCAGTAGCCTAGGGTGGGCCCTTGGGCGAAGCGAATTGAGCCCAGGGGGCTCTTTGTACCCCTTTTATAAGAAGAGAAGACAAAATAGCAGGGGGCAAGGGGTGAGGACGGGAACATCACCCCATTGTACTGTCCCGACGTTGGGAGGGGTTGTTCTGTGGTGCGGTACAACCCCTATGTGAAGGTGGCGTCGGTCCCCTTAGGGACAGACTAGCCGTCAAGGTGCCTTGTTTGCTCAACAGATCCGGGGTACCTCACCAAAGGAGGCATTGGTGGCACTCGCCGGGTTTTAGTGGGTAGAGCTGCGTCCATTTACCAGCTGTCGGGCGCAGCGAGTCCCACATACCCGCTTGGGGAGACCACTCCCCCGCGGGATGCCTCAGAGCATTTCCCGGCGTTAAAAAAAAAAAAAAACTATATCAGTCAGTCAGTCACCTTTGAGTTATATATGTTTGCGATAATGACTAACAGTGATTCAGAACAATCTGTGATTCGTGAATTAGGTATAAACAATAGAAAGTGATATAAAGACTCACAACCCATATAACTTGTGTAAACTTAAAGTGTTGATTATTTTCTTGTTTATTTAATTTATAGAGTAAGTAACGTTATGTTTGAATGTTTATTATATCGAAAATTGTATTAGAATATAAGGTAATATTGTAACAGCATACTTGTAAAATATGGTTTATTTAAATAAAGATGACCGACCAGGAGCACATCCTACGCATCCCCACTCGGTTGCGATCCGCTCGAGTGCGTTAAATATACGGCCCGTCGGCCACAAAAATCACTTCGCTCTACGCATCCGACGGGTCAAGATCTAATAGTAGTGCTCTTGGGAGGCTTATTCACTAAATAGTCTTTCATTCAGTCTGAACCAGCGGCCAAGTTATAGTGCGATAGTAAAATAGAAAACGACTATACTGCCAGAGCCGTGCGGTATAGTCTACATCGTGGTCCTTCGAGTGTGCCGGATACTGAATGGAAAATAGTGAAGACCACATCGTGGTCCTTCGAGTGTGCCGGATACTGAAGAAAATAGTGAAGACCACATCGTGGTCCTTCGAGTGTGCCGGATACTGAAGAAAATAGTGAAGACCACATCGTGGTCCTTCGAGTGTGCCGGATACTGAAGAAAATAGTGAAGACCACATCGTGGTCCTTCGAGTGTGCCGGATACTGAAGAAAATAGTGAAGACCACATCGTGGTCCTTCGAGTGTGCCGGATACTGAAGAAAATAGTGAAGACCACATCGTGGTCCTTCGAGTGTGCCAGATACTGAAGAAAATAGTGAAGACCGCATCGTGGTCCTTCGAGTGTGCCGGATACTGAAGAATAGAAAATAGTGAAGACCACAATATATATTTAAGATATGTGTTTATATTTTTATAGTCTTTAAAAAAAGGAAACAAGTTTCATTAGAACATAATTTTTTAAATGGTTTTTAAACGTTTGGCGAATAAAAATAAAGAATCATAAGAAAAATAAGAATCATTGAATTTACCCAAGTCGCTTCGTGTTGGGTTTGGTGGGATACTGCAGACTGTCTGTTCAGAGGGAATGCGGCCCTCGTCAAGTACGTGTGCCGCGTGCTGCGCGGTGGGCTGCATCACCCGGACGTTCTGAGCGCGCTGCTGCTGCGCGTCCCCTACCCAGGTCTGCGGTGCAGGCAGGCGTTACTCAGTGCTTCCGCATCCCGGACAAACCTGCTAAACGCATTTCCCTTGTCACGCGCCATTGGCTTAACAATTTCCGGGACAGTTGGCTTCTTGCAGAAATTGCGATGTGACTCGTAAATAACTCAGACAATTTCGAGCACCTTCTGTAGGCGGTCTGTTATATCATGGTTATCGAACATTTCGCGATGTGACTGATCGCCCACGGACGGTGCCGTCTGTGGGAGTTGGCTACGGCTCTCGACGGTCTGACACATCCAAATGCCATCCAATGCCACTGGCTCAAAATTGATGAGCGTGATATGACACTAGAACACGTGCTCCATAGTAGCGCTATTAACAGGACCGGCTATGGGCGGTTAGTCAGTTAAACGGACCAAAGTTAATCGTCGACGGCCCTGCTGTCATAACACTCTCCATGACAGTTATGTTGACAGGCGGACTGCCCCGGAAAGTGTTAATAAATATGCTCGCGGATAACGATGTAGATGTTTTGGTCATAACCTGCCGAAACTGATGAGATTAGCCCAAGTAGTTATTGAGAATCCCCACCATGGTTCAGGCCTTGACGTGGCGGTGGAGCTCAGTAGTCTAGGGTGAGCCCATCACCTTGGGCGAAGCTAATTGAATCAGGGGGCTCTTTGTACCCCTCTTATAAGAAGAGGGGACAAAAGAACAGGGGGCAAAGGGCGAGGACGGGAACCTAACCCCTGCATTGTACTGTCCCGACGTTGAGAGGGGTTGTTCTGTGGTGCGGGACAACCCTTCTGTGGAAGTAGCGTCAGTCCCTTGAACGTTTGACTAGCCGTCGAGGTGCCCTGTTTGCTCATTAGATCCAGGGCACCTCACCAAAGTTGGCACTCGCCAGGTTTTAGTGGGTAGAGCGGCGTCCACTTACCAGCTTTCGGGCGCAGCGAGTTCCACATCCTCCCTTGGCCCTTGGAAAGCTGGTACTCACCCCCCCCTGGGGAGTAGAGACCCACTCCCCGCGGGATGCTTTAGACCGTTATCTTTATATTAGTAGTTATTGAGAATAATGATAATAATTAATTAACGTAGGTAATACATAATTTTAATGTGTCCTCAATTGCGATTATATGTTTTATATAGCATCGTCTTGGATTTTATTTCTTATGGTGTTATATTTGTGTTATCTAATAAATAAATTAATAATATAGAGAACGGTATCTCAATAAATACAACAAAAAAATACAACAACAGCTACCGCTGCCTATTAATAGGATAAAGGGATTTTTTCGGTATTTAGAAGAGGGGGCAAACGGACAGTCGGTTCACCTGGTGGTAAGTGATCATAGACACCCGCTACACCCGAGGATGAGCAGGTGCATTGGTGGCTGTTCAAATAACGCAAACTTTTCTTTTAGTTTTTATTTAAACAACATCAAAGGGAGTGTTTGCATTCCTCGTATCTGGCCAGCCACTGCCTGCCCAAGGACGTTTTGTTGAGGGGGGTGGTGCAGCCATACCCGCCGTTGCCGTTCACCATCATGTAATCGAAGCAGTCGATTACGCCATCGCCGTTGCAGTCCTGGAACATATGGGCGTCCATTTTTTAGGGTTTCGCTCCACAAAATGACATATCAGAACGCTAATACACTTTGTTGTCCGTCTGTCTAAGATTAAATTATAATTTAATTAGCAATAATCCCGCAAAACACGCAGTCTTTACTGCAAATGTGTGAGTGCACGCATATGCATGCATATAGCACCGCCCTCCTTTCCCACACTGCATATGCGTACACTCGCATGCGCCACCACCCCACATGCACCACACAGTTTAAGTTAAAGACCACCACCACACAATCTACGCACGTTTCGCCCCGACACCGAGGCATCCTCAGGATGTAGACTCTACGATTAGCAATCGTTAAGTCACTAACTTTTTTTAAAATTAACTTTACGATTGCTAATCGTAGAATCTACATCCTAGTCGTAGTCTCGTGAACAAGATAGACAATGTTCACATACAGAGCTTCGCGAAATAAAAATTAAAAAGGTGGCAAATATCCCGTTTTTAATAGTTCCAATATATTCAAGTTCCTCTTTGACTTTCCTCAATGCACATACCTAGCTGGCTGTAGACCAGCCAAAATATTTTGCGCGTGTTGTTTTGTGTCCAGACCAACAGTAATTAATGAGAGTCTTCAGAAACCAAACTTACCGTCGCAAACTTCTGCAAATATCTAAGGATGATATTCTTAGCGCACGAATAGCTTCGGGCGCAGTCTTGCCAAGCTGAAAATATAAATTGTCATCAATATTTTGTCTTCTCTAGCAATGTACAGAGTTTTCTTGAAATTTTTTGAACAAGGATATTGTTCAAAAAATTTCAAGAAAACTCTGGAATTGGAATGGAATTTTCGTTAGCTTTATTTGGGCTAGGCCCACCACTTGTTCCCATCGTTGCTACTCCCGTATAGCCAGGATCGAAGCGGTAACCACCAAATGATCCTTTGAAACGATCTCAGGGAGCCCGAGGGATACGTTAAAACTACGTAATATAAGTATACGTAAAAAAAATAATGCGGGTGACATTCAAAGAAAGTCTAGCAAAAGTCAAGAAAAGAGAACAGGAGAAGCACAGATGCAATGCACCACGGAGAAATATAATGTGTGCAATTAACTTGAATACCTAAAAAGAAATATATATTGTTTTTAGGACCTTTATAACTAACATGATATCGAAATATCAAGTTTTCAGTAAATTAATCTAATCGAATTGAATAAAACACCCAATTAAAAGCATACCATGATGTCTCTCAGGGTCGTCTTCTGAGAGCGTTATTTTGCCGGCGTCAGCCCAGTAAATCCTCGAAATGTTGAAGGGTCCACAGTTCCCCCCAACGCACGTGGCGGACTGGTCACACTTGGTCGATACGTAGCACAGGCATTGGAAACACTCCTCTGTCAGGTTCGGGAGGTTGACACCTGAAATGTTAACACAAGAGTTACTAATAACGATTAGAAAAAAACCAACCTCAGCGTAGAGGGGTTATAATAATGCTCATCCTCCTCGAAATCAAGTGACGAATTTAAAAACTTAACGTTGGAGAGCAAAAAAATAATATTGCGCACAAAAATATATTTTAAACGTAAAAAAAAAAACAATTTGATGATTACGCTCATGAATTTAAGATCTCTTATGAGGCATAAGAAGTTCTTATGTCTTGGACTTACCTAAGTCCAAGACATAAGAACATGTATGCAACAGAGAAGCATATTAGACATGTGGAGAATTAGAAGAAGGATATGCTTATTTCTTGAGAACTTATGGGAAAAAACAGAGACGCAACATAAGAAATTTCGTTATTGTTACTGTACTACACGATGTTACTGTACTGCACGTTGTTACTGTACTGCACGTTTTACTGTAATGCAGATTGTTACTGTACTGGAGATTTACTGTACTGCACGTTAAAATTTAACTGTACTGCACGTTTTACGGTACTGCACGTTTTACTGCCCTGCACATTGTTACGGTGCTGCATGTTTTGACTGTGCTGCACTTTGTTACTGTACTGCACGTTGTTACTGTACTGCATGTTTTACTGTACTGCACGATGTTACTGTACTGCACGTTTTACTGTACTGCACGTTTTACTGTACTGCACGAAGTTACTGTACTGCACATTGTTACGGTACTGCACGATTATACTGTACTGCACATTGTTACGGTGCTGCACCATGTCACTGTACTGCAGATTGTTACTGTACTGCACGTTGTTACTATGCTGCACGTTGTTACTGTGCTGCACGATGTTACTGTACTGCACGTAGTAACTGTACTGCACGTAGTAACTGTACTGCACGTTTTACTGTACTGTACGAAGTTACTGTACTGCACATTGTTACAGTACTGCACGATTATAATGTACTGCACGTTTTACTGTACTGCACATTGTAATGGTACTGCATGTAGTATCTGTACTGCACGTAGTTACTGCACTGCACATTTTTACTGTACTGCACCATAATACTGTACTGCACGATGTTTCTGTAATGCAGGTTTTTATGTACTGCACGTTTTATTGTACTGTACATTGTTACTGTACTGCACGTTTTACTGTACTGCACATTGTTACGGTACTGCACGATTATACTGTACTGTACGTTTTAGAGTACTGCACATTGTTATGGTACTGCAAGTAGTAACTGTACTGCACGTAGTAGCTGTACTGCACATTGTTACGGTACTGCACCATGATACTGTACTGCACGATGTTACTGCACGTTATACTGTACAGCACATTTTACTGTACTGCACGTTTAACTGTACTGCACGATGATACTGTACTACACGATTATACTGTACTGTACGTTTTACTGTACTGCACATTGTTATGGTACTGCAAGTAGGAACTGTACTGCACATTGTTACGGTACTGCACCATGATACAGTATCATGGTGCAGTACCGTTTACTGTACGCACATTGTTACTGTAGTGCACATTTTACAGTAGGTACTGCAGGAAGTTACTGTACTGCACATTGTTACGGTACTGCACCATGATACTGTACTGCACGTTTTACTGTACTGCAGGTTTTACTGTAGGTACTGCACGTTTTACTGTACTGCACATTGTTACGGTACTGCACATTTTACAGTAGGTACTGCATGGAGTTACTGTACTGCACATTGTTACGGTACTGCACCATGATACTGTACTGCACGATGTTACTGTACTGCACATTATTACGGTACTGCACCATGATTCTGTTCTGCACGTAGTTACTGTACTGCACGTTTTACTGTTCTGCACGTTTTACTGTACAGCACGTTTTACTGTACTGCATATTGTTACGGTACTGCACGTTTTACTGTACAGCACGTTTTACTGAGGATTCCGTACACATAAAAAAAGTTCCTTTAAAATACATATAATATATGTTACAATATGTGTTAGTACTTATTAGAGGTATACATCTTTAGGTCCCATTCATGGAATAAGAAGTAACATATTATGTGTTCATGAAATGTGTGCGTCGAAAAGCGTAAAATAGTAGTGGCACAATAGGCAAATAGTATTTTTGTTTTTTGTGTATTTAAAGATTACTAAATTCGTCTATAAAGCCTAGTTCGCACTATGCTAGTATTTTAGTTAAGTAGTCGGAAAATGCACTGTCACAAATCAAATGATCGCGTCACTATAATGCTTCACATAACGAACCGTCACAAATCCAATAGTAACCTAATACAAAACTTTGGTGTCCCAAAACTAATGGCAGCGTCATCATTGACCTAATACAACCGTCACAAAGCCTATGAAAGTGTCACAACACAAATGAAAAATTCACACATTAATATAATTGTTCAAGATTGAATACTCCACGGTTCTGACGCAAAATATATTATATGTGCAGCATTGGAACGCAGTCCTCGTGCGACGTATGCAAGGATGTCATGGTAAGAAGTATATCTACAAATCATTTTAATGGAAAATCCTGGTAGTAAAAGTTTGGTATAAAATATAAATCATAGTAAAAAAATATATGAATATACTTGTAACGTTGCGCTTGCACGTTACCTAAATTTAAGCTGATAATTAAATAATATAGTGATGAATAAGTTTTAAACTTAATACTACCAATAAATAAGCGCCAAGTCAAGGATAGATCCTTGACTGACGTTAACGATTGACTGTTTATTTATTGACGTCATATTTCTAATTTACTCAATAGATGCCGCTATGAAATCCGATAATTGTTTTGTAATAGATATCTCTCTTAAATAAAATCAATTTACCTGTTATAATTAATAATCCTAAATCTAATAATTTAACCTAATCTTTAAACTAAAATAACAAAATGTCTAAATTAAAACTTAACTAATTATAAAGTCAGTTTGACATTTAACTGTAGAACGGGATGTTGATTTTTGAACGATGGATCGGATGTGGTCAGGATATGCGTTATGCGATGGCCCCTCGGCCATCTCGAGGCTAATCCTCGAAAATTAAACACGGCTTGAATTCCGCTGGGAATTTGCTGGATTTGGCTACCTATCTAAATCTATATACCGGTGGAGATCTCCCTGTGTCTAGCCATCTTCGCCAGGAGTCACCAGTCAGGCCAGTGTCCTTCCCTACCGTACAAATACGCTATCGGAACGTGGGTCAGCTGAAGAAAAATGTTGGCTTTAAAATAAGGTACCCCTACAGCATCTTATTTCGAACCCCTACTTCTATCTGGTCATATCACGGGTCCTACCACCCCCCAAACGCGACATACTTTTTGATAAGAATTGAAGCTTGTTCGGACCTTTGATCCGAAATCCATTAAGTAACGATAAACAAGTATAATTCAATTAATACCTTATGCTTTGCGCATTCACCCGGGAATGGGTCGTCCTGGGGATATGTGGAACTCCCGGCGCCAGCGCTCCCCCGGCGTCAGTATAGGTACCGCACTAGAACCACTGCGAGTTGCCATGAGCCGTACTCAATTAAGACCATAACTAACCATGTTTTATGACGGGCTGAGAAGTAAATAAGTTACTTTTTTCATATTTTCGTACATTGTCACCCACTTCTGAGCTGTGGTCCAAATTTCAACTCTCTACCTCATCGGGAAGTTAGTTTCAAATCAATTACAAAATTCCACCCGGACATGTAAAGCCCAAAGTAAGTTAATAAAAACATGGCAAAACATTTTTTTTCCTTTAACGCCGGGAAATGGTCTGAGGCATACCGCGGGGGAGTGAGTCTCCCCAGGCGAGTATGTGTGACTCGCTGTGCCCGAAAGATGGTAAGTGGACGCAGCTCTACCCCTAAAACTCGACAAGTGCCACCAATGCCCCCTTCGGTGAGGTGCCCCGGATCTAATGAGCAAACAGGGCACCTCGACGGCTATTCAGTCCCCCAAGGGACCGACGCCACCTCCACAGAGAGGTTGTCCCGCACCACATAACCCCTCCCAACGCCGGGACAGTACAATGGGGTGAGGTTCCCGTCCTCGCCTCTTCTTATAAGAGGGGTACAAAGAGCCCCCCGGCTCAATTAGCCCCACCGCCAAGTCAGGGCCTGCACCTTGGTGGGGATGGCAATACATAATATATTGCATAAGCAGAATGATGAACTCTAAGCATGTCGCTTACAGTACGATGATGAATGAAATATCATTCTATCAAATGATTGCTTTTCCAACTATTATATATTTTTCACAATTTATTACACTAATAACTTTCAGCTTTAATCGTAAGAAGCAATCAGTAGGTACTAGGTAGGTACTAAACGCAAATAACCTTCTGCGCGCGTACAACTCGCCCTTAACTTTTTATTTCGCGCCTTTTTCTGATTAGAGTTTCAAATTCTGTCATGGCTACTTCCAAACTTTATCCAATTATTGTTGAGCGGAGACACATGTTTGTAAGGTCCAGTTAGACAAAAAACTTCGTCTTTAGTTTCAAAACAAATAAAAACTGTCCATGTTGCATGTCCAATGTGTCCATGTGTCTTTTGTATTTCTCAATCTGTTTTTTGTACGTACCTAACGTAAAACCTGTGGTAATACGTTGTATAGTAATGGTATCAAAAGCGGAATGTGCTCATCATTATACGTTAGAGCAAGCGATCAAACTAAATGGTAGGTACTTTAGACGCTTCTGTATCATTGACATACCGTATCTACTCATTACAAATAGGTAGGCATATTTGACTCATTGTTATTTTATTTTGTTCCCGAAGTGTTAATTATAAATAAGTCGTCACAAAAAAATGGAATGGAATTTTACATGTTCTATAAGCAAAAAAATAAATGGCACCAAGCGCCTGATAATTTTGAATAGCTTTGGCTTATCCTAATATTGCGTTACTAAAGATAAGGTAATATGGTATAATTACCTACCTGATGTCCATGAGTCCAAATAATTAATTTGGTTAGTAGTAATAGTATGTTCGGCATTTCACCAATGGGAGGGATGCGCTGGCCGCACCTCACTACCCTCTCGTCTCCATGTGTCGCCAGTCGCCACCATCTTGCTTATTTCTTGCGCGAAATAGCCTTACTATGTTTAGGAAAGGACAGGACAGGCAGTGTAATTATTGGCACTTCGACTATTTTACGACACCGTCTGCTATGGCCTATCTCATGGTGATGAATATATTGAGTATTCTGAAATGGTTTGTGTGGAATTACTTTGATTATCATTAATTAATTGACAATTTTGACGAAGTGCTCGCAGCTCGATGGACAAATCAACCGCTGGCTTTTTTGAAGGGATCTATGCTTTTTGGCCTATTGGCCTTAAACTTAATCAGAGCAGTAGGTAGGCAGATGGCTTACCAAAGAATAATGATGATAACGATGATCTAAGGGATTTCTAAATCCTACCTACATTTTTTTCGCTCAAATATTGTTCGCTGTAAATGTAAGAATCTACATTCTACATGTTTATCAACATCTTCGAGTAGTGTTTACCAATAAGAAAATGAGTTAGCATTTACTGGAGTAAATGAAAAAATATACACCAGACCTGGTGCAAATTGGGAATTTGGGAAATGTAAAAACAAATCCATTTCTATACTGATATATTTATTTAGAAGGTCTTGGCACGTTGTGTGTGAAATATTTATTTTATTCTAATTTAATTATTTATTTTTAAACTTAGTTATTTATTTATTTAATTAATGACATAATAGATACAATTTTCCGTATTGTTACGGTGTAACAAAAACCCTCAGGGGTTTGTCCGTACACCGGCATACATCGCCAACGCTCGGAATACTGAATATTACTAAATGTGAAGTTGATAAGCGTTGGGTTAGCAATATAATAATGTTAACTCATCATAGGCCTCAATGAACGCCAAGACGTCGATCCCTTGACACTCGCATCCAACACAGATCGTCTTCCCACCTGGTTAATGGCCGGCCAACACTTCGTCTACCTTAACGCAGCCTCCACTCTTGAACCTTATTGCCCCATCGGCCATCCGTTCTCCTGAGTGTGTGACCAGCCCACTGCCACTTCAAGGAGCTTATTCTTTGCGTGATATCGGTAACCTTAGTCCTCTGGCGATCACCCAGCATAGCACGATGAGGAAGGCCTATGTTCAGCAGTGGACGGATTGAGGATGATGATGATGATGGTGATATATTCTGTGAATATTTCAAGCCTTTACCTGTTGCCGTTATTAATATCAAGCAAAAAACGGCTCCCCTTAAATATTGATACCCTTTTTCTAGATAATTAATCATCACCCATTTCTAAATGGGTGATGGATGTCGCGTTCGGGAAGGGTCGGTAGACCTCCAGATGGTGTTCATTGTTCATAGACAGCATCGGACTCACAAGATGTTGAGTGGTTCATTACAGCCATTCACAAACACGACTTTGAAAACTGCGAGCCTAGCTACCTTTATGTTCTGATGATTAGGGGAGGGACAGCAGCGGCGAAAAAAGTATGCTTTTCATCTATCAGACAGAGCATCGAGGCCAGTCCAATACGCCCAGATCGGCTCAGACTTGGAGCCTCTAACAAAAGGGTTTTCCTTTTATATAGTAAATATCATTTACACAGTAATGAAAACTCGTGACTTATAACGTGTTGAGTTGTGACTTGTGAGTTTATGGTACGAAAATTTATTCCAGATATTGTTAATTTTTAGTCTTCGTCATCTTTTGATGAAATGACGTATACTTTTCATCAAAAGACGATTTATAAAGAGGCCATGCTTCTTTGCAGCCGAATTGGGCCGGCACGACCGGGGTGGTACCTCTCGCTCATATAACACCGGCTTCAAGTTACAGCTATTCTGCCGCGTTTCGTGCGGTTTGTGAGTTTCCGGGGGCCTGTTGGGGGGATAGGGAAAAGGAGGGCAACGCATCACGTCACGGGAGGACTGAGGTGTCATTGCTTGGGATCCCATTATTAAAATTATCAAAACAAAATCCAGGCGTAATATGTCACAGATTAAAGATACAGTTAGCACTTTCTGCCTAGACAGGATTAACCAAAATATTGATGTATCATAGGGTAGTTGCGAATAACTTTGTAATGATAGGACGTATGACACCTCAGTCCTCCCGTGACCATGGTTGCTGTAAAGTATCCGAAACGTCGGGCTTGTAAAAATCTTAATAAACCGCGATAAAATCCGTAAAAATTGTTTCATTATAATGAGTGAAATTCGCCTAAACATTAGAAAACAATAATAAAATATAATCTTTCAATAACGCGAAGGCAGCCGACACCACTCATCCTAACTGATTGATTCTGATAGGTACATCCCACAGCCTAATACAAGAGTCACCCCTAAATTCAAGTTAGTTTTGAAATAACTTGACTCACATGCTTCTTCAACCCAGACCTCTTAATTTCCCCACCATGGTTCAGGCCTTGACGTGGCGGTGGGGCTCAGTAGCCTAGGGTGAGCCCAGCACCTTGGGCGAATCTAATTGAGCTGAGGGGGCTCTTTGTACCCCGCTTATAAGAAAAGGGGACAAAAGAGCAGGGGGCAAGGGGCGATGATGGGAACCTCACCCCATTGTACTGTCCCGACGTTGGGAAGGGTTATTCTGTGGTGCGGGACAACCTCTCTCTGGAGGTGGCGTCGGTCCCCTGAATGACTGACTGGCCGTCGAGGTGCCCTGTTTGCTCATTAGATCCGGGGCACCTCACCAAAGGCGGCATTGGTGGCACTCGCCGGGTTTTAGTGGGTAGAGCTGCGTTCACTTACCAGCTTTCGGGCGCAGCGAGTCCCACATACCCGCCTGGGGAGAACCACTCCCCATCTGGATGCCTCAGAGCATTTCCCGTCGTTAAAGAAAAAAAAAGACCTCTTAATTTGACACCTTTATAGAAATTGGTTGAAATATCATTGTATCGTCTTTCGAGTTCAAGATCTTTTGTACTCATGAAAATATATTCAATAACATACTTATGGAGGAAGGAGAAATAAAAAACAAATCGAAAACATTGAACGCTATATTCATTATCCTATAAACAACATTCAAAGGTACCTAATTAAAATGGTCTACACATATAAAACATGTTTACGGTTGTTTTACAAAAAACAGCGGAATTGGTACGTTAAAACCTCTTTGCTATGTGTCATTATAAAAAGAAGGATATATTTTGTAGAAATTGGGCGTAATTTTTTTTTCAAGAAATGCCTTTATGTTCAAATTTTACGCACTTTATTTTGGAAAATTAGGAATTATTTATAAGGCCGGAGTTAATGATAAAATAATAATGATAAAATCCAAAAAATCATTAGTTTCTCAAAATATGTTCTTCCCATATTATGTACACTTGTTTTATTAAAATAATAGCAATTTATTTGGTATGGTTCTCAACAATGTCTGGCGTTGTATATTATGCATTATAAATATTTATTTTAGACCCGTACGGGTAAAACCTTTTTATACTTTTAAAAGCTCATTAGTGAAATGTTTATTATGAAAATAAAATTTACAATGATATGTGGTTATTTCATATTGTTTTATTGCACATCAAATAAAATATGTTTGATTTTAGCATACTTAATGAAGTTTAGAAAGAGTCAATGTATTACTTGTTAGTAATCTGTATTTAATAGAATTTAGACAAGTGACACCTACTTGGAAAAGCTACATACAGCTTGGCAAAAAAGAGTATGACGTAGTGACAGGTGGAACTAAATATTTTACTAAATGGAAACCTATGATGTTGACAATACTTAGCCGACAAATACTAGATTTTGAATACAGCTTAGTGTTTCACATTTGTTTTTAACGATTTGATTAAATTATCTTGCTGATTTTCCATATTATGATGAGACCTAAGTGAAAGTACGCCCTCATTTTTTCCATACTCTTTTTTGCCAAGCTGTATATCATGTATTAAATAAAGTACATAACGGGCAAAAAATTATATAAGATGAAATAAGGTTTTATTGTGCCCAGGGCGCATATTTTTGAACGCATACTGACGTTGCTGGCCAAAATTCTGAATAACTGAAATGAGTTTCGTCCTAAATCAGTCCGGCCTTCGCAAATTTACTACACGAAATATTACGGCTATTTTGGTTTTGTGGAAATTTGAAACTATACTTGCGTGTACGAGATAAATTTAATTAAAGCTAACATTAAAATTTAAAGCTTCATATTCACCTATAACAACTAAAACAACTTAAACATATTTTCGTGCATTAAAATTATTTTCGCTAAACGATTAAGCCGATTTTTTTATTATAACATTGGACTTAACTTATATACAAGCAAAGCGAATTTTAAACTGTTTTCAGCAGTTTCAACGAAGGCTACTCGTCAGTCGTATCACATCTCTTACTTACTATCTTATCCTTACGAACATCGAAGTATTACAAAAAGTCAATAGCAATTTGTTGTAGTATGACGTCACACTATCGAAAATGTCGTGGCATATTTTAGCACTATGAAAAGTTAAAATCGGAGAAAATATTCATAATCCTATCTAATAACTGATGTTAAAAAGGAGAAGTGTATTTGTTTGTTTGTCCGTACGGCTTTTAAACAAAGACTCAACGTTTTCATGGAATTAGGCAAGCTAGTTAAAATCATATGGATTGTCAAAATAATCTGTTCTGAGTCTGCTGTAAATTCAAACCTCAGGCAAAGCTGAAGTTACATCACGAATATGCGACGTTCGTGAGGCAAAGTCTATATAAAATAAAGGGAATCAAATAATTTCATTTAATTTCTTTTTTCGTAATTAGCATACGAGCCACGGTTAAATCTCGATATGCTATGTAAGTTATTTCATGGAACAAATAGGCAAGCTGATGCCGTGTGAGGAGCACGGTATAGATGCATTTCTTCTATTGCTAAATGATAACACGAATAAATAGAAGGTCTAGAGTTAGTTGGGACTGCTGATACATCATATAATACATCAATCTCTACATTCCCAAGGCATCCATATAGTCATCAAAGTAGGCTTCTGCTTCATTCTAAATTGTGACGTCATTATACATCAACAAAAATGATATTGGCTTTTTGTATACGTCTATACCTTTCTAGAATCTTCTACCATTACCAATTTGACTTTTCTTAATCACCTCACCGGTTCGTCTATTCTCCTTTAAAACATCATATCTTTTGTTGCATAAAAACACATTATATGTAATAGTTGTTTTACAACGCTTCTATAATTTTAATTGCGCCTACATGTAAAATTTACAAACTCGTGTATAAATTAAATCCACGTACGATCACATCTACAAATAATATCGTACATTATAAATAACACAACACTTATTATACACGTAATACCTTAACTTATCAAACGGACGCGACGCTAACATGGACCTTCATAATTTAAGTATTGTCCAACATTGTGCTTTTTACGTATTTTATCACAAAGAAAAAAGTGAATATAATAGAACGTTTATCGTTATTGAGCACATCTTTAGCTTATCAATTATTTACATTACGCCTCTAATATAGAAAAACATCGATTTATGTATATGAAAACACCCATTTAACTACATCAGAATCTGAACATTAATGTATACTGTAAATAACCTTATCTAATTTTGTATAATGAGCGTCTATGGCCTTTCTAAGCGTTCTCTAATCTTTTCTACTCCCAGTACGTGAATGTACTATTTTTTTACGTTATCACAGGCTTTCACGCTCGTCACCGCAAGTTGCACCTTAGTTTCATTGTTCCAGAAGTCCATCTTTGTTTCATTATCCAATTGTTATAAAATATTTACATACCTAAATATTTCAAATAGTTTGACAGTTAAAAAATTGAATAGCCAAGTTTCAGATGTTCCGCAAGGCGCTGTATTGGGCCCGATACTTTTCCAGACATATACGTTTGGAAGAAGTGTGGTTTTCCTTTCCAAAATTGTGAATATTATATCCTTATATCGGTGGTCGTCTTAACAGTCGTGCGGCCACCTGGAGGGGTGGCCGGCTACGGATCACATGACGCAGCAACTCTTCGCTCTTCCTTTTAGCTCGGCTTTTAAATCGCGCTTACTTTTGCTTCGTCCCACTTGCTTCTGTGAACAATTTTATCGTTACAGTACATATAAGTACCTAAAACAATGCTATGCTACCTATTACATTATTATCAACCGTTTTCTAAAGGCCTCTTACAAATGCTCTCATCTCAACCTCAAATGATCTCCCACTACTAGCATCTAACTTACCTATCATATACGTCATAGAATATCTATAAAAATACTGTTTACCTGTTGTTTAATTTGCTGTTTATTTAGTTTCCCAAGAGCTGCCAGTGCTGCTACTTCGAAGGCATCTTTGACACCTTTAGTGGAAGCTCGGGAGGATGTTTCCACGTAAGTCGTTGCTCCGAGCTGTCTTGCTACCGAAAGAGCCTGAAAGAAAGGATAACATAAGCTTTATTCTTTATTTATTTAGTTATTTTCATAGGAATATCAATGTTAGAGCCATTTTATTAATGTCCTGTGTACTCCTGTGTGACGTGGGAGGTCTAATGATAGAGGAAAGGTAATCTTCAAGGATTTTACTAATATAAAGAGGTTCTTTTATCCTAGGTTCTTGTGGACGATTTATAAACTCTTACACCTATACATTCAGTGCCTGGACATGGGCCTTTTTCAATAAACGTCAAGACGGCATTGAACTGAACAGCATCTTTCCATCTAGTTGGAGATCCATTTATAAGTTGAATGTGTATCACCAACCATGCATCATAACGACATAACAACTTGTGAAGCCGCGGCCAACGTCCATTTGTAGACTAGTTAAAACGACCTTGAATTAATTGAAATATTTGCTCGCCGACCCAAATATTCCGTATCAGTTATCAGATGGAATAACACTCGAATTAATATTTAACAATTCGGTTCATAGATCAATGGTTTTCGTATTGATGTATCAAATTACAATTGTTTCTAGAACTATGGAATGTTTATCGGCCATCTTGTATTTATAGGTTTTTACAAAATTAAGTATGAAAACGCTTTATTCATTTTCGACATTATTTTTATACTAAACTAAGATGTTTTGAAAATGTTGTGTTATGTGCAAAAGCTTAACATTAATTTCCTGAACGCTAAAACTACACTCTGTCTTTCAATTGGCTTCATTCATTGACATCATCCTATATTAATCCAACTAGACAATAGCCTTCCACTAAGCAGTCAGATTTTCGGATTTCAAATACTTCTTTTTTCTTTCACTCACAGTCGCATTACCATCTTTTGTTCTTCTTTACTTCTTATTGTCAGCTATATGTCATCTCTCTTCGTCTTGCCTGGGAGTCATATCTAATCTCTAATGATGATATTACTTATCCTGTATCCCCTCTACCTTGTTACACTCGCCCACTGTAATTAAAGCAAACTTCTCAGAACCTACCTCTTCGCTAGTAACTGGATGAGCTCGTAGCTTGGACAGCATCGTGAGTGTTTCTTTGTCGTGCCTAAGGTCAGCTTTGCAGCCACACAGGAGGACCGGCGCAGCGCCACCGTGGGTTCTCACTTCTCTGTACCACTGAAAAGATTTTTAAACAGTTATATCAAGATGGAAGGTCACTGATATAGGTCGTTCTGAGTGAGTGTTATTTTTATTTAACAAAACATTTACCTACCTAAAAAAATCTTTTTTGCATTACTTGGTACAAGGAAAGAACTTATATAAGTTGATGATTCACCTATGGTTACCAACCCTGATACCCAAGAAAGGGTCTTGGTGACAGTGATTATCGTTACCTGTCTAATCCTGTCCATCTTCCAGAATATTACGAGTAAGAAATAGGAATGCACGTAATCGAGTGTAAGTATGTAGATAGAATCGCCAGAACAGAGTAACTTTCACGATTAAGCACTCGGTCAACGTGATAGTAAGGTACATATCAGAAATCATCTTATAGATTATTTCCGAATTTATATGGCTTAGGGAACTTTAGGAATTTCATTCCATAGGGCATAAGAGGCAAGAGACATTTTTCGCTGCTGCGGGTATCAGATGAATTCATATCCCTTCTCTGCTATGCAATTTATTTTTTAATTACCTTAGCCGCAGCATTGTTGAGGGATTCCGGCTCAGCGATGTTGAAGCACAACATGAAGATCCGGGCGTCCTGGTAGGCGAGCGGCCGTACTGTGTCGTAAGCTGTCGTACCTGGGTACAAAATTCAGAAGTTAATATTTTTTTATTAAACATAGGTACTTTACTTACTTAATAACTTATTCATCGAATTAAATGTACTACCGGATACAAAGCTAAGAAGAACAGAACTCAGAGGATCTCTCTTAAATATTTTACAAAAAAATAATGTGATAAGCCTGGTGGCAAATGCCTTAATCGTACAAAAGGTATACACACATCAATTACAATCAGTTAAACTAGTTAGTAGTCCGTAGGAAGATGTCAGTCCTTTTATGCCAAAGTTTTTGTTCAGTTTTCGGTAAAAAGCCACGACATGTATAATATTTTGAGTAAGGACTTGAAAAATCAGCTATTACTGTAAATGTAAGTTAGGCCGTGGACTACAGTCTATGAATGTTAATAATGAAGAAGTAATGTTTGTGGTTCGAGCCTTGTCGTGGCGGTGGGGCTCAGTAGCCTAAGGTGAACCCAGCAAGGGTGAAGCCAATTGATCTGTGGGGGCTGGGACAAAAGAGTAGGGATGGGGTACAAGAGGCGAGAATGGAAACCTAACCCTATTGAACTGTCCCGGCGTTGGGAGGGGTCGTTCTGTGTTGCGGGACAACGCCTCTGTGGAGGTAGCATCGTTTCCTTGGGGGACTAGCCGTCGTGGTGCTCTGTTGCTCAAAAGATCCAGGGCACGTCACCAAAGGCGGCATTGGTGGCACTCGCCGGGTTTAGTGGGTAGAGCTGCGTCCACCTCACCATCTTTCGGGCGCAGCGAGTCCCACATACACGCCTGGGGAGTCCCCATAACTCCGCAGGATGCCTAAGATTTCCCAGCGCCAATAAAAGTAATGTTTGTGAGTTTGAATGTGGGAGGTAGTCTTCGAAACTATTAATATGTTTAACAAAAACCTTTCACCAGTATATTGATACGTTATCATTAGTGACATAAGCTATAAAAAAATATCCTGACTCCAGATACGGCTGTAAGTAATATGCGGGCGAACCTGCAGTAATTAGTTAATATAAAATAAAACATCTCCGAGCAAAATACTGAAACAATTCTCCTAGTTTTAATAATTTAAGTTCCAACATAGAAATAATAACGTTTTAATAACGAGCTCCCAGAACAGAAAATTATTTCTGATTCAGACATTTTTAAAATATTACATTAATTTTTTTTCTAGTGAAGAGGTAATTAGCTATTATCATAGAGCTAGAAGGGAGAATGTATACAGTATGTATATTATAAATATTATATAATACTAGCTGTTACCCGCAGCTTCGCCCGCCGTAAGTTAAGATTTATAGCCGTATACGGATTGATGATAATTATTTTTATAGCCTAAGTTACTCCTTATAACATCAGCTACCTTTCAGTGAAAGTCCAGTCAAAATCGGCCTAGCCGTTTTAGAGATTAGCCGGAACAAACTGACAGACAGACAGACAAAAATTGTAAAAAATGCTATTTTGGTACATGTACCGTGTAGGGTAAAACCGGGATAGATGCCGAAGCGGGATAGATGCCTCATATCCTGAAAACCCAACTTCCCGAACTCGCAATTAAAAATTAATCGCATAAGCAGGAGCCGCAGTCACCACGTACCTAAGTTACCAACGGACAACCCACGAAAAAGAACGCATTTAGCTCGTGTGTTTAATTATATCCGCGGCGAAATTCACAAACACGTCAAAGATTCAAAGGTTACTATTTCGCGTTGTATAACTTTTTAATTAGTAATACATTTAGTACTATTTCGTATTAAGCTAATATATTGGTTCATTGAGTCTGCGTCTAAGTGTAAATAGATGCTATTTTGTATATAATTTATTTAAAAAATACGTGGGCATCTATCCCTATCAAAAAGGATAGTTGCCCTGATTTTTCGAGGTATAGGTGCCCTTAGGGGCATCTGTCCCTCCATACGTACATATACGCAGTAGGTGTATATTTTTAAAACATTTTCAGTACCTGTTATATTTTTTAAGTATAGGTATAATATTATCACCGAGCACATAACCACCTGGTTATGTGCTCGGTGAATATTATGTACCTATATTTATATTTGGGCTTTTTAATTATTCTAGCAGAACTGCCACAAAAACAAATTAAAACTAAGTTACACAAGAAAAACAAGACTGGAACAAGCAATGGACTTAAGATAATAAAGAAAGAAACCACAAATAAAGAACAAGACAAAAAAATAATTATTTTAGTGAAAATGACAATGACAACCTCGCTGACTTGTGTGATAAAGAAAATTATAACCGGATAGAGTAATAATGTAAGCTATAAAATTTCGAAACTTGTCAGTGATTAGTCACTGACGTAATAGCAATTCAGCCAAACAGTGATCTGTGTGTACATCCAATTATCCATCAATGGTCATCAGTCGGCTAATAAGAACGCAGAACGGTGCAGCGCAGCGTCGCAGCACAAATTTGGCTGAATTTGTTTTCATACAAAACACATAACATTACCCCTCTATTCCAGTTGAGAACTATCTAGCATTTGGTTTTGGTTTTTCGTTAACACGGTATAAAGGGCATCTATCTTTCTTATATTAGTTTATTTATGTATTATGTATTTAGGTATCTTCATGGTGGGGCAACTATCCATATAGGTAGGCATCTATCCTCAAAACATGTCCCACGAAAAACTAATTTATGCAAAATCTGTATATGATAGGTAAAAGAATAATAGTAGAAATTCAACATAAAGGATTAAACTAGCTATATTAATAAAAAATATTCGTATAAAATTAATATTTTTAAAATTATGAGGCTAATTCAAAAAGTGGGGCATCTATCCCGGTTTTACCCCGCATATATATGCGATTATTTTAATATTACAAACAGACACTCCAATTTTATTTATCTGTTTACATGTATAGATGATGGACAAGTACTGATAAATAGCTATACTGTATCGCGCGTATGTGCTATCACTGCTGTGCCGCGCGGGTTTGCATGGGTACCACCATCCTGCTTATTTCCTCCGTCATACAGCTTTGCTATCTTTCGGAGATAAAGGCAGGAAAGGCGCCCATGAATCGCTGATTACTTCTAGGGTACACTTCTGCCAGTTTGCCTACTACCAGAACGATGTCAGCTCAGATTGGTAACGTCCCCACCAGCTTGAAAACGCATTTGAGGGACGCGATTGTGTTCTTACATAAAAATGACAAATAAATAGCATAGAATGCAATTTTTACTTCTAATATATTATTTTTTACTTTTTTGGTCCCTGAAATCGATAGTTATGTGTTTGATGATAAAATATGTTTTTTTGTGAAAAAAAGAAGCTTGCCGAAACCCGGGATTGAACCGGGGACCTTTAGATCTTCAGTCTAACGCTCTCCCAACTGAGCTATTTCGGCTATACGAATCGATCCGAAAATTTGGATCTTATCTATCATTTTATCAATTAATATTCTGTATTATGTAAATTAATGTAAAATGTGTATTTCGCATGTAAATTCTACGGGCTTACATGTTTAGTATCAAAATAACTTTGGTTTATCATCAACAGTTCGTTTTTGCATACATATTAGATATATATATAATAATTTGTCCCACTGCTGCGCACGGGTCTCCTCCTCAAAATCAGGCGAGGAGGGTTTTGGGCTCTAGTTCACCGATGCGCTGGACCAATGCGGGTTGGTGAACTTCACACACCTTCAAAGACTTTTAATCTCATCAGGCATGCAGGTTTCCTCACGATGTTTCCTTCACCGATGAGCAAGCGATGATCTCATGTTCAGGTGCACGTAAAAATTTAGAAAAACCTATTTCTAGGTATCACAGGGGGGGGGGGTCAGGATCGAACCCGGACCTCTCGGCTCTCACTCAAGAGGCCGAGCCCATACCCACTGAGCCATCGTCGCTTACATTTGCATATAGATAGCATAAAAATAATGCTTTATTACTCAGACTAGCGCCCCGCGGTTTTACCCGCGTTTTTCCCATTCCCGTGGGAGTATAATTAAAAGCCTATATGCCATTCTGGTGTATAAGCTATGTAATGTTAAAGTTCCATTAAAATCCATTCAGTTTTTGCGTGAAAGAGTAACAAACATACATACATTCATACAAACTTTAGCGTTCATAATATTAGTTGGAAGTAGGATGTTGTATACCCTCGAAGCTATGGTTCACCTGTTGTTCAAAAGGATGGACCATATCGATGAACGCATAAATCACAATCTCTTTAAAAAGTTGTTTCTTTAATTGAATTCAAAAATATCAATGGAGGATGCACACATACTGATGATGATGATTGTCATAATCAACTTCAATTCTTATTTTTGTTAAGAGTACACAAAACTGGAGTTGAGCCCACCCTAGGAGTAAGTATTGGTGACTCCCACGCGTGGACCTTCAATGCGAGCAGTGGGCGTGGGACTGTTACACGCAACTTACGACACGATGATTAATATCATGTCTGTGTGGATGTTTGTGGTTTAATAACACGCACAAAAAATAGATATTAATAAAACTATTAATTAGTTTTATATATTGTATAGTAAGAAGGGCTATTATCACAGCGCAAAGAACTGTTATACTATTTTTGAATTATTTTTTACGAAAGTTATTACGAAATTATCCTGTACGGGTTCCGTTCTGTCATTATTTGGAACGGAACCCGTACAGGATCATTTCGTTGTCTGTCTGTCAAAGCAAAACCTAATATAGAGTGCTTCTCATTGACATAGAATCATAAAATAATCGCTAATTATTATTATATGTAACATAATACCTTTACGCGCCCTCAGCGCGCGGGAAAGACTCGTAAATGATTGCTTTTCAGAAAAAAAGTACTTTTTTATCATAATGTCATTTTTAAATAGAAATAATGACCGGTTAGATTAACTTATATTTTAAGAATTATAATTATTATATATTTTTTGGCGTACATACGTCCAAACAATATTGTAGTGAACCGAAAGAAATCTAAGCATTTTCGAATCCACTAGAACAAAAAAAATCATCAAAATCTGTCCAGTGGCACACACAGAAGTATTATATATAAAGATCGTCTGAATCATTTTCAAATCAATTTAGAAACACGACATGTAACCACATTTATTTGATAAGCACTTGCCCGTGACCAATATACATCGAAAAGGGGTCAAAAAGTCGAAATGGCCTTGTCACGGCTTGTGAGAGGTCAAGATTTTCTTAAAAATATGTTCAACGTTAAATTCACTACCTATCCGTTACCCACTGCTTCGTTTGCGTATTTAGATTTATATAAATCAAATCATATTTTTAAAAATCTTATCAAATGTGATATCGATGCGAGTCGAGAGCGAGGGAAGCACCCTACAGGTTGTTTCAACAGACAGGGTGATCCTATATAGGTTCCGTTTTGTCATTGTAAAGAACGTAAAACGTAACCCAGAAAAATAAAAAAACTGTTCTTTCGAAGTTTACCGGTGGGAGGGAAGCGCTGTGTCGCGCTCCCGGCTGCGTGGGTACCACCATCTTGCTTGTTTCTCCCGTGAAACAGCTTCGCTGTGTTTCGGAGAGAAGGGCAAGACAGGCAGTGTAATTACTGGCACGAGACTTAACATCTTATGTCTCAGGATGGGCAACACATAAATGAGTTGCCTGGGCTCGATCCAGGTAAACTAGTTTATGTTCATGGGCGACGTCGACCACTTACCATCAGGTGGTACGTTTGCCAATTTGCCTATCCAACTGACATAAAAAAGTAGTTTATTGAACGTCAATTGATTTGTCACCGGTGCCAAAGTACCCAGTACCTTTCTAACCGATGGGAGGGATGCGCTGTGCGATTCCTTCTGCATTCCACCACCATGCTCATATATTCTATCAAGCAGGTGTGCAGCGTTTCAAAAAGGGCGGGAGAGGCGTGTAATAGAATTATCATCTTTTCAGGATGGGAATCTGGGCCCAATATGTCACGACGTCGCGGGGACTGCTTAGTAGCGGCCGGGCACTGAGGTGATCCTGTTGCCTGCAGATTCGGGACCCTTCCAAAGCTGCTCTTACGTCTCAGGTTAAACAACGCATAAATGAGTTACCAGGGATAGTCCGGATAAACTAGTTTAGGTTCATGGGTACTTTGACCACTAACCATCAAGAGGATCGTCTGCCCATTTGCCCATCCAACTGAAACAAACGTACTCCAGGGTACAAAGTACATATTATAACCAAACAGTAGACATACCTGAGGTGTCCCAGACGGAGTAGTTGACCATGTAGTCGGCGACTGTGCAGGTGCAGCCATACTTCTCGAAGCCGGTGGGGGTGTACGCCTGGAAAATGACACATATGAACATCTGGAAGTTAACAAACGAGCTCAAAGTTGAGCTACGGTTGTGCGGATGTGTATGGGCGTTGATAGTCACCAAAAGGGACTGGTCGTTTGCCGTCCTATGCTATAATGCTATGCTATGATCCTATATTTTATAGAAGATGCAAAAAGCATGTTTCTAGTCAGTTAGTACCAGCATTCAATATACTGATGAAACAACCCCGGAGGGGACAGAGGCCTGTCTCGGGCCGGTATACTGTATAACGGTGATGATGGTATCTAAGAAGACAGGCAAGCGTATTCCTCCAACTATCTATTTTTACATAAAAGACGTAGCTATTTTGGTACGGAACAATTTCCTTGCTTGAACAATCAATTATTTCTAGTGAATGCAGGCGGATGCTGTCGTAAATGGATATACCTGGAATGTCCTCCAATCGGACAGGATCCAGCCATTTGGTATTTTAAGGTCAATAGCAAAAAGCAGAAAATGGGCTGTTTGATTGGACATGTGAATTATATAGTAAATGGGGGCAAAAATTTATATTTGAAATGTACCAAAAACTGTAGATGTTTTTTTAAAATGTTTTTATCTATTTTTTTTCTTTAACGCCGGGAAATGCTCTGAGGCATTCCGCGGGGCAGTGGGTCTCCCCACGCGGGTATATGGCAGTCGCTGCGCCCGAAAGCTGGTAAGTGGACACAGCTCTACCCACTAAAACCCGGTGAGTGCTGCCTTTGGTGAGGTGCCCCGGATCTGTTGAGCAAACAGGGCACCTCGACGGCTAGTCAGTCTCTTAGGGGACCGACGCCAACAAAGGAGTTGTCCTGCACCACAGAACAATCCCTCCCAACGTCGGCACAGTACCTTGGTTCCCGTCCTCGCCCCTTGCCCCCTGCTCTTTTGTCCCCGCTTCTTATAAAAGGGGCTCTTCTTACAAAGAGCCCCTCGGCTCAATTCGCTTCGCCCTGGGCTTCTGAGCCCCACCGCCACAAGGGCTATAATTCTATTCTAATCTTATCGATAGCTTAATTGGTAAACCTAAGCCGGTTATCAGACATATTATTAGTTATAATTTATAATATTCATATTAGAGCGATTAAATTAGTAGATACAACGAATCTAATAAAATTAATTATGCGCAAAATAACGCTGTTTACTAATGATGTAATATTTTAGCTATACAGTAACCTCCCGTATGGTCTAGTGGCTAGGATACCTGGCTTTCACCCAGGAGGCTCGGGTTCGATTCCCGGTACGGGAATTTTTTAAATTTTTATTTTATATTGTTTTCTAATGTTTGCGCGAATTTCACTCATTATAATGAAACAATTTTTTACGGATTTTATCGCGGTTTATTAAGATTTTTACAAGCCCGACGTTTCGGATATTTGAAGGGCTTGTAAAAATCTTAATAAACCGCGATAAAATCTGTAAAAAAAAATTATTTTATGTTTTTTTTGGCAAATTTTCAGTTGAACTAAAATTATGGTATGGCTCTGTATACAAAATATCTTTGTAGTGATAATATTGACTCGCGAAAAACCTTAAAATAGAACGTTTTATTTATGTTCTAGATGTCATATCTGTTGTTTGTTGTTTCTTTCTTTCTTTTCTTTATTACTGTGGTATTTCACAATTTGAAAATGTCAATCTATACGGTGCAGGGGTGTGACAGGCGGAGTCTCAAGAACAGGGTTCCGTCGGCATACGGAACCCTAATAACTACAGAATCATGACGAACTAATGAACATAACACATTGTTTATTGTCATAATGAATGGTAACACGAATTACCAACATGAATATTCCCAAGTTTACCGAGCTTCCCAAACTTTCCAGAACTTCCCGTTTCCCAACTGTAAGTTCGTTTAATACCGCTAACAATTCAAACTGAGGTGTTGCTGAATGCAAATTACGTGATAATTTTCAATATAGGTATCACAACCTACATGAATAATTCTATTAGTACACGCCTTACATACTTACTAATTACTTATATATCTTCATATGACACTTTTGTAGCTTCTTCGTCATTAGCAGCAATGGTTTACTGCCTGACATAGGTCCCTCTCGATGAACGCCAAAACGGCTGATATCCTACTCACATACAACTTCGATAGCGTCTGCACCGAGATTAAAATCATGTCTTGAGTTGAGTTTAACATACAAACAATAAACTATTTTAGACTTTCCATTTAAACCTTTTCAGTTTTGACTATATAGATCTTTTATCTATATAAATGTAGGTACATTCACGTAGTTTTTCCTTTATCAGTGAGGAAGCTATGTTGACACTTGAGTTGGTCCTTTACTAATTTTAATGGATGTACCAATGTAATTCGATCCCAGACCAATTACTTCGATGCCGATGCTTTAACAACTATACCATCGTAGAACTTCAAATACTTCACAAATGCTCCTACTTTTATTTTTCAATTCAATCGTCAGAGCCACATTTTCAACGCAGTATCGACTTTTATGCATCAAATGCGAACCAAGTCAACTGCTTATGTCAGTGGGTAAGCGGTCAATCGGCTATCATACTTAGAACTCCACGTTGATCCAGTTTCCAATTACCCAGAGCTCAATCTTAAATGGTCGTATCAGCTGTTTTCAAAGAACTCGCAGTCGAAACATTTTTTAAGCATCTAGGGTTCATGCTTAAATGGCTGGAATGTGTGCTATAATAGAACTCTATTCTGAAGCTTCTTTGAAGTATCCAGGGGTCAACATAAAACGGACGAGTCAGCTGTTTTATAAAGAGCTTCTAGTTGGACGCTTTTTGAGCGAATCAGAGGTCAATAATAACAGGTGGCATGAGTGAACTAATATGCCGTGGGAAGCAAATGTAGCGGACCGAGGTGGAATTACATCCATACTTTTTTATTGATTTTACACATGATTGATTCCAATGTTACTTTAAGATTTCAGATATAAAACGGATTTCCTTTTAAAGATTATCAGCTCATTTACGTTAACGGGTTTTTGATAAAAAACCGATAATCTAAAATCTACCTGATAGAGAATACCAAATCCTTCTTATGTAGAAATAGGGATATATGTATAATGTCTAGGGAGACAACGACTTAGAAAACAGTCTGGTAAGACCTACTAATCTTGAGTTCAAGCAAATGGCTTGGTTCTGTTTTCTTTTACTTGACGATGATGACATCACTGATCGTTTGCGGTGTCGCATATGGAATCGTATGGAGTACCTGACGTAACAGAGATGGACAAAAATAATGAGTACAGCAGCGAACCCATTGGAATATATCCATGAGATCCATCAAAATGAGACTGCAGAGCCACATACCCAGAAGCAGCCCTTATACGTTAAGAAAATTCCTTTATCTTATTAACATCTATTGTTATTTCACTCCCAAGATAATTTTAAAGGTCATTTGCAAACTATTAGGCATGGTCAGGTTTTAATTAAGTTGTAATTAAGATTCCCAATTTGATCTGCCAGCATATTCCAACTACTAACTAATACTAAAACTAGACTATCCGCACTTAGCTATGCAAAGGACCACCTAAAGACTTATAGTTTTTCGTTTGTTTGTTATAAACCAATAACACTGACAGCAGATAGTATCGAAAAAAACTGCACGGATGTTCAGTGGAAGACGCTCGCTTCGACGGAAATTAAAAAAAAACGCGCGAATGAATGACGTCAGCTGCGATAATTAAAAATAATTAGGAACAAAACGCGCCATTGTGTTGCCAGTTAGCGCTCAATCAAGAGTTCAAATGAGCTCACTTCCAAATAGGTTTCGTTGCGGGGGCTATTATGAAGTTTCTTATATTGTGAAAATGAGCTGAAGATTATAGGGGAAGGAAAAGAGCACGATAGTTGGTCAACTTCATCTATAAACTTAATGTTTCTCTCAGTCGATTATTATGGGAAATAGAAGCGATGTAGATCTTTAAAAATATTTTTATTGCCTACCCTATGCCAGATTATATGGTACATTACATTCCTTGTCTTTTCCAGATTGGTGAAAGAAATAGGCAGAATGAGTACCGCTGATCAACCACCTACTTTTTTTCTCTCTCTATTTAATAACCTTGCCCTTGTCGGTGGAGCTGTCACTAATCCTTCCTTCTCTCCGCCAACACCTTCAGTCTACGATACGATAAGACCTATAGCTTTTCCTTTATCTGTTCCATATAAGTTCTCTACGGTCTACCTCTTCCCCAATTTTTTACGTGTACCTTACCAAACAATCAGTCTCCCAAGAACACGAAAATACTAACTATTTTTAGGTTTTTGCTTAAAAGGAGATTGTTAGTAATCAAAAGCACAAAAATGATATCCAAAGCAAACGTTAGTGAAGCAAAAATAAAACGCCCAGAGAATCACTCGCACGAGCTCGCTGGGGAATAATTACCGCTATCAGGGTTGCCACAATCTAGAATTGGGCTTAACCACTGGTTTTAATAGCCTATATTCTTCTTTTCACCGAAAATGCAGAAATCTGGAAAGGTAAAATTGTGTTTTCTATTGTAGAAAGTAAAGAATAAGGCGGATGAGTTGACGATTGAGAGACGAATGAGATGAGGAGAGAGCAAACAGATCGACGTATTTTTAATAGCGTGGAATTAAGGAAGAAAAATATAAATTAATGAATGGAGATAAACAATGGTAAAAAATTTTGGAAAAGGGAAATGGGCTTTGGCATGATGAATTTCGCGAGCCCAAAACTGAAGCCAATAGCGTACACTGGTTGAAGAAACTATAGAAGCTAGTTGTAATTGTACCTACTGTAAAATAATTAAACATATTTAGGTTG
Source organism: Helleia helle (assembly GCA_963853865.1). Classification (NCBI taxonomy): domain Eukaryota; kingdom Metazoa; phylum Arthropoda; class Insecta; order Lepidoptera; family Lycaenidae; genus Helleia; species Helleia helle. The sequence goes on along the minus strand of OY971432.1, from coordinate 16,287,552 downwards.
CTTTACTAAAAGTTTTAAGAAGATTAAAACCAAAATACGTGAGAATTGCTTTTTGTTGCCACCGGAAACCACAAAACGCGACAGCATAGCAGTCTCTTTTCGACGGTTTTATGCGAGCGAGAGGTTCCAACCACCAACCACCCCGGTCGTGCTGGCTCAGTTTCCTCTTACTCCGTTTCATGGGTTACTACGTTTCAAAGTTCGAATTGATCATCATCTTTCTGCCGGCCTATCAAAACTATTTGTATTTTATCTGCTATCGCTAGAATAAATCAACAATATCCGTTAACTTACCCTCAGTATATACGAGATAAGCAGACCCGATTTCATGGGGATAACTCATTAAATTCTCTCATTACTTTTAATGCCCCATGAAACTTGCGTGGCGCCCTAGCATCTCGTTATTGTAATAACGATCTTATTGCCTGCGTAATAAGAATGAATTCGCTTTGTTATATCTGTATGGAATAATATATTAGCTATTAAACAAAGATTTGCCTTTGTTTTCATTCACTTTCCCTTTTTATTCGATTTTCGGAAACTTCGGGATCGTAGGATAGTTTACAAGGTCAATATATGCCGACGAATTCTCTGTAGGGCTGTGATCATAGAATATTTTACTCTCTTTAAATTGAATGAATTATTAGGGTTAATTATGAATATAGCAAATCGTCTGTATGGGGCAACAGAATGATGCGAGCAACGAGGCATCTTGACATTCATTGAAAGTGGCCTATCTGATGATGATGATGATGTATCCGACCGGTTCCGGCCATGGCGACCACTCACTACTCCTAGCCGTGAATTTGGCGCTGATGCGCTCGAAGATGGCTAATGTAGCCTATCTTTGCGGCGAAACTACGAGCACACTGAGGCCTATTTATACGGGCTGATAATCATGAAATGTTATTTGGGTAAAACATATTAGTGTAAGCCATTCATAAATATCTCGCTTAATATTCGCCCTCCCGGATCCCGGGCGTAAATATGGGAATTGGAATACATTCCGGGAAGGGCTGGCGATCATTCACAACTTGTACAACTTGTAAAGGGTGCTCCAATTTCAATTTGCATTTAAGTTGATAGTCATCACTGGGGTCTTCATAATTTCGCCACAAGAATTTTGTTTTAATAACTTACATATGTTATATGTTGAAACGTGAAGTCACAAAATTTGAACCCCCTCCGCCACTCCTTCACATTATTGTAGGCTCTGTTACACACTGTCACACTTCGTGTACGGGGGTGGGGGTACTTCTCCCCTTAACATGTGACGTTTTGTATATATATGGCACCCTATTCTCAAGATCAAAATTTCTTAATACTGGACATGGTCCGTCATGTAGTAGTTGTAAGTGGCATGTCAGTGAATCGATGGAATAACATAGTTTTTTGACATAGTTCTAGTGCTTTACAGTGATTTTAAGGTTAGGTTGTATGTGAGTTGACAGGAGTTGATTGCTTCTTTTATTTTGCTTCCGGGCTACTTGGCACTACACATTTCACCATTTTTAGATAAAAACAAATATACATTACTCACGGACCTAATTGTGACGTATTGTTTTGACACTGATTGAGCGTTTCTAAGACAATAGTCTATGTTCATACCTGTGCTTACAGTTCAGGCTTAGGGAACCGCGCTCTGTATAATATGTATACTCTAAGGAGTTGACTATAGGTTGCCTAGCAAGTTTTTATTTTTATTTGCCTCAGTAACCTTTCGCCGTTGTTTTATCATTGCATGGAAGTCAATCAATTACCAGCATTGATAGCAATGATAGTTCATACCAAAATGATGTTGACCGAGGCGGCTCGTTGACATATGACGAAAAACCGATACGATGTTTGAGTTGCTGCTGTGATTTCATTGGTTATATTTTAACTAGCTCTTGGCTGCGGCTTCGTCTAGGTTTTTAACTATGGTAACGATAGTTTTATGATATTATTCGAGGTGCCCTGTTTGATCATTAGATCCGTGGCACCTAACCAAAGGCGGCATTGGTGGCACTCGCCGGGTTTTAGTGGGTAGAGCTGCGTCCACTTACCAGCTTTGGGGCGCAGCCAGTCATACGTACCCGCGTGGGGAGACCATAGAGCAATGGGAGACCCACTCCCCCGCGGTATGCCTCAGAGCATTTCCCGGCGTTAAAGAAAAAAAAAAGGTTTTTCATTTATCAAGTATTATTTTTAATTCTGCGAATAAGTTTCGAAAAACATTAAGGATATCTAAGTTTGAAGCAATGTCATCAAAATCTGACAAACTACGTCCATAACTCTTCAAGTCGTGTCACATAAAAGTTAGATAACTTGGCGACTGAGTACCTATTACTGAAGGCTAGACTTTTTATATGACCTAATGATTTCTCGCATTGCACGATATAATAGGGTCTTCGTATCAGCTACATCCGCCAACTTTTTATAAAGTGATGTATAAAAAAAGCATTATAAAAACAGATTCACACATTGAAAATCAAATCCTGGAAGACTTCAATACGTGTTAATTCTTAACATCTAAGAACGTGATCGACGATGGTCTATACTATGGACTCTAGTGGGTATGGGCTTGGCCTCTTGAGTGAGAGGTCCGGGTTCGATCCTGGCCGGTCTCACGAAAATTATGAAATGGTAATGTTACTATAAATTTCTCCGAGCACCTGAACATGAGAATAACACTTGCTTGCCGGTGAAGGAAAATATCGTGATCATGACAACCTGCATGCCTGATGAGATTAAAAGTCTTTGAAGGTGTGTGAAGTTCGCCAAGCCGAATCAGGCCAGCGCATCGGTGAACTATGGCCCAACACCCTCCTCGCTTGATTTCGAGGAGGAGACCCGTGTCCAACAGTGGGACATATAAGAGTTGATATTATTATTAAGATCTCTCCGTTTTTCAAAACAGGATGCAATCTTGTATTAAAAATAAAAGGCACTTATCTGATATAAACGCTTCCGTTTATGTGCCTAAAATACATCAGCCTGTATAGTGAATAAATCACAGGTACAAAAGCTTTGAAGGCGTTACCCTCACACTTATCTCATACTCTTTTGTACACATTCCTAGGACCGCTCGGCATACCTTTACAACTTTTTTGTTAACCTTTTCGGAATGCTGTCAATGAAATGTTTGGCGCCATATTTTATTTATTAGAGCGTTTTCAAATTATCCAAATAACGACCAAAAACAATTTTAAATTTCGAACAAGTTCTTTTTGTGTTTTTTTTCTATTCTTTAGTATTTTATGTTTCAAGTGTTTAAAATTAAGAGGCATTTACGATTTTTTAAGATACATGTGAAACATCTGGGTGAGGGGTACACTCATCACCCTATCTATGAGTTTCTCAGATGAATTTGTTTATATATGTATGTATATTATGATACCTTACAGCAACCGTGTTCGTCGGGCTTGTAAAAATCTTAATAAACCGCGTTTAATTCCGTAAAATTTTGTTTCATTATAATCAGTGAAATTCGCGTAAAGGATTAATTCTGTTTTTATAAGTTTTAAGAATGTACAATAATTGGACCTCAATCTATAAGTACTATAATATTATAAAGCAAAAGAGTTTGTTTGTTTGAACGCGCTAATCTCAGGATCTACTGGTCTGATTTGAAAAATTCTTTCAGTGTTAGACAGCCCATTTATCGAGGAAGGCTATAAGGCTATATAACATCACGATGTGACTAACAGTAATAAAGTTGAGTAAGTTAACGCGGGCGAAGCTGCGGGCAACAGCTAGTGTAAAATATGTTTTATTTGTATTTCTACTGAAATTTAAATACTTAGTGAAAATTAATATTCAAAGTTTTATAAAGGTTGTTTTATTATAAATAATTTAATCAACGCGTCAATACTGAGCTGGTGGGCTTATAATTAAATAGCACGGTATAATAGGGAACATTAATTAAAATATTTTAATTATTCCCGTCATATCAAAATCAGATACTTTGATATATTTCGAGTTTCTGTTTTATTTCTGACTAGACTTCATTTTCTGTTTCAACCCGACGCAAAAAGCGAGGTGTTACCATTATTTATGTATGTTTGTGGCACTGTAGCTCTAAAACGGGTGAACCAAAGTGGATGCGTTTTTTATTTAAAAGTCGGATTTCTAGCGGTTGGTTTGAGACATGTTTTAGCAAATTTGGTACAGTCGTTTCAAAATCTGGGCTGTTTGGCTTTTATTATTGGAGTTTTTAAAGTATGGATTACAAGGATGTACATTTAATCAATCTTATTTTGTCTTAAAGCAAGCTCTAATAAAAAGTCTTAGTATTTATAATAATTACTTTTTTTTATCGCAGGGAAATAAATACTTATGGATGCAGCCAGGATCTTCGGGTAGATCCTGACCCAATGTGGGACTCGCACCTGGGAGTGCCCACCCTAACTAAAACCACTGCGAGCGCCTTCAGCCGCTTTTTGAGGGTCCCTGATGTGCAAACAGACAGGACCACCTCAGCGACAGGACCCTCTCTGACCCCGGCGAAGGCCATGAGTCAACACGATAAAAAGATATGGGCAAATTAAGATTTTCGCGAAAACTTGTAAACTAAATTTACCTTAATTTTCGACTTTTTACATTTTTCGGAATTTTCCTTTACTTGTGCTGTAATACCTTGCTTTTAAACAAAATTGACAATTCTAGATCAACCGCACTTGTACCATACAGGTTTTTGGTCGAAAACCTAAAGTAGTTTCCGTCGACATATAATCACGAAATTTGGCAAAAAGCATAGTCGAATATACAGCACGAATAAAAGAAAATTAAAAAAAAGTTGAAAATTAAAGGTGTTTCTAGTCGTGGGGACTAGACACACATAGTTGACGCCAATTAAAATAGTCCTGTGAGTTGTATGGGCGCTCATACAATTTAGAGGACTAGCTTAATTAGCACCAACCTTAAATAAGATAAATGAATGTGTTATACTATAATAGTACGGAACCATTCGTACGCGAGTCCGACACATACTTGGTCGGGTTTCTTTCGTCTTTGCTGTTTTTCGAAAAAAAAGATAGGACAGGTAGTGTAATTATGGACACCGAGGCCGCCATCTTGCGTTGGTTACTTATGGACGAATCAACTAGCCCCTGGCACTAGGCTAGTTCCAGAGAGCTCGTTCGTGGAATACTTACCTTAATATAATATAGTTTTGGCAAAAGTGGAAGGTCTACATAAATTATAGAAATTTTCTCCAGTAGAGCTGAATTTTGGCCCCTTATTAAATTTGAGTCGCTTATTAAAATGAAAAGCTTGGAATATTTCTAATAAAATTAACTGAATTATATTTCTAAATCGATTTATGCCAGACGCATTTTAAAATTCCCCGAATTAGTATAAATTCAATGACCTTTATAGTCTGGGGTGCGTTGACTTGGAAAGAGTTCACTAATATAAATGTAAATCGTATTAAATAGTACGATGCTGTAGGTAGATAGCGTTGAATGAAACTAATGGTGTAGGTACATTTAAGTTTAGCCCTTGTTTAAGCCCTTTGTGTTTTTTGCTGCTAAAATGTTTGATCTCTTCTTAATATTGCATTTTTTTATTGGTAAATAATAAAATCATAAAATTACTTTACCTAATTGTTTTATCATTTATATACCAATTTAAATGCTTCATAGTAATTATAGAGGAGAAAGGATGATGATGATGATGATGTGATTGTCTTCTTATACGTAGAGAAGTACCTTAAAGAAACAATCACTGAAACTTCTACATCTATTGCACTAGTGATGTCTTAGATTTTCACTAGCAAATGAATGTCTGTAATAGGTAATATATATGTATATGTATCATCATCATCATCATCAGCCTCTATCCGTCCACTGCAGAACTCCCAGCCTCCCTAAATGAACGCCAAGACGGCCAATCCCTTACCACTCGCATCCAACACGGACCCGCCACCGCACGGAGATCTTCTTCCCACCTGGTTAATGGGCGACCAACACCTGGTTATTATTAAGTTAGAGGTGGTTTATATATATCATCGTCATCAATTCAATGAACTTCAACGAACGCCATTTAGATATATATATTATATATCTTAATATTATTATTATATATTATAATATTATACCTGTAATAGGTAAGATGTCAAGATCTTAAAGCTGACATTTCATTCCATTCAAGATGAAATTTCAATGCAGTGAAATTCAACTTCAAGATTAAGTTGCGGAGTTCTTAAGGCGTCTGGTAATTACTGGCCTCAAAGGGACTTCTTTTGATAGAAAATACTTTGGATGTTATATATTTGACGCCACTACAAATATTCCTTACAACTTTGGACTTGGATGGGTTGAAGCCAACTTCTTATTTTGTTAAGTCTTTTAATGTAGTCTAGTGTGCCATTGAGTCGAATATTCCAAGTTAAGATTAGTCATTTGATAAAAAATGTAAGAATTAATGGCGATTAATTAATTTCTAGATCCTTCTCTTTTTTTCGTAAATATTATCTTGGAACAAGAAAAACTATATTTATACAAAAATAAAAACTGCATTTGGTATAAAAAAGATTATTCATCTTCATCTATATTAAAGCCAATTTATTTGATATTTAATATTTGACTCGATTTACACGTTTTTCTGTAATATAAATAAGGAATTGTAGTATAACCTGCAAAAGAGGAAGGTAATCCAAATCTATTAACGATCCAGAAGACGAAGATCTGTCAGTTTGACTATGATTTAGAAAAGCGTGCCGCAAAGAGTGTACCGTGGTCAATAGTTGGTGTGCCTTGAAAAATTATGTTGTCTCATAAAGCTAAATGAACAGCAGAAAAATATCTACACAGATGTCAATCACGCGAGCTCACGAGCGACGCGTTTAGCGACTGAATCTGTTTTGTTGAGTAATAAAAAATAGGTACTTAAAAACTGATGTTCCATTTATGGTGTACCTCCAAAAAATTTCGTTTTCCTAGATGTACCTTGAACCTGCCTTGAACACCAAAAGTTTGCGGAACACTGATCTAGACTATATCCAGCAGGGGATGATATCGAATCCTAAGACATCATTCATTCGTTCATTCATTCAAATAAAAAGTTGGCCGTCAAGGGACGTCTAATAGATGTTAAGCATCTATGTTAATGTTAGAATTCATAGAGATTAACAAACATCTTTATAAGATGAAATAAAATAATACTACGCGCGAGCATATGCGGGGTATCACATGACAGCGTCACACCGTTGTCTGTCACGGCATTCGAGATGACTTTTTACAACAAATATTATGCAAATCAATGTTGCATTTACAAAATAGCTTATTGAACGTCACGTTGAATTTACAATCTATTACTTTCAGGTAACTTACAATGGGTTTTTTCTAAATAAATTCTCGCACATAATCGACACGCTGCTAATTGGAAAACTGACGAATTTTTCCCATAGTAGATCCATCATCACTAAGTGATTGATAGTTTTATATAGCTCGAGATACACCTGGAAGTGAGGTCATTAATCATAATGTTTGGACTGCTGTAAGCTTGACTGATGAAGAACCTAAATCAATAGTTACACTGCTTGCTTTTCATAAGAATATGTACGGTTAATATAAAATATATATATGATTTTTAGTTAACATAGTTATTTTCATTACTAAAGTTATTTAAAACGGTATATTTACTATGTTTTACATTTTTATTTCGCGGAGCTCGATCGTAGAAAGATGGTTATTTCTTAAGAATATATAAATATGGTAAATGTAAAAAAGTGTCATGTTATTCTCTGGATAAACGAATAAAATACGCGGTTCTTTGATTCCGTAGTAATATAAAAAAACTAAAGCGTTTTAGTTTTTATAAAGCTAATCTACGAAAGTATCAGCCGAATTTGGAAAATTCATCTTAGATTCGATAACCCCATAATTGCCTTAGGCATTTTAGAGGTTTTTCTACTGATTTGGAACAATCTGCTGATGTTTGACATGTGATTTAAAATTAACTCGTTTATTTTCACAATTAAAACAATTTATTGTGTACAAATATGAGTTGTCTCATTCGTACACAATTCGCAGAAAATGTCGAAATATCGAGTTCCATAAAACAAAATAAAAAATATGGTAAAGATCGTGTTTAAATGCTAAGCGATCTTGTTTATCAACCGATTACAATCCAATACCAGCTGATGATGTATGTAGCTTCGTTTATGGATGTCGCTTATCACTTACCATCAGGTGAAAAGACTGTCTGTTTGCTCTCTTCTATTAAAAAAATCTAACTGCATGAATAAAAAAAAGAGGTAATATCATGAGAGTAACAAATATGTGACAGCCAGACAAACAAGCGCAGTAGTGAGTATTCCGAAATTACTTTCGATCTCTACAATAAATCACCATCATCAGCCTCTATCCGTCCACTGCTGACCATCAATGAACGCCCAGATGGCCAATCCCTTGCCACCAAAACGGACCGGGCACCGAACGGAGATCGTCTTCCCACCTGGTTAATAGCCGACCAACACTTTGTCTACCTTAACGTAATGAATGAATGTTTATAAATATTCCCTGAGATTACCAACCCTGTGCAATTTGGACAATCTCGTAACATCAATAGCAATATTCGGGTATATAAAATTATATGACTACATTAAATTAGTTTTTATTACTTTCACGCTGCCTATTACCGGGTTTTACGATTGGGTTATATTGAATTGTGCAACACATGTGCTTCAACTTCATTGGGCCATATGATTTAGGTACACTTGGGCCATAGGCCGTTAAATAGATTTAGCGCTGATGGAAAATCTGTACCAAGCAATTGCAATTACAGAATTAATTTCTATCGGTACCCTTCATAATTGCTAGCTCAAGGATGGCTATATTGTATCAACAGCCTTTTGCTGTCCGCTGATGGGTATGTGGTATATTTGTACAAGCAAAATTAAGGTACCATAACTTACGTAACTAGTTTTTTTTTATTTTAGTTCGATAGACAGATAAACGAATCTTCTGATGATACATGGTCAACGTCGCCTATGAACGTGAACAAGTTCACCCGGGATTAGAACAGGCAACTCATTTATGCGTTGCTGATCTTGAGACGGGAGATGGTAAGTCTCAGTGCCCGTAATTACACTCTGTTCCGCTCTTTTTTAGAAACACAGACAAGTTCTCTTTAGGAAGAAATGTGCAGGATGGTAATACCCGATAAAATAAAGCCTTTTCACATATTGAAAATTAAAAAAAAAAAAAAAAATCAGGTCAGAATTGATTCTTTTAATTTTAAAAGACTTTTTATTCCGTTAATCCGTTGCTTATTTTTTTTTTAAATCCGTCGGCACAGCAACAAGTCGTCTAGATAAACAGGTCAAACAACGTAACGCACACAGGAAGTTGTTTTAGGACGGTGTGAAACGAGTATGTTTATCATTTTCATCCGGCATATTCGGGGATAAGCTGGATTACCATATTTATACGATGTGTTGAACATTTCGAATAAAAAAAATATACATATGTATTTACTGAAAACCCTTGATAATATCCACAGTGTGTAATTAACTACAAGTGGTATATTATAATCTAACAAGAAAAGAAGCAAAATAAAAAACTAAACATATCTAATACAGATTCAAGATATTGTTAGCACTTCTTCGTAGATCGGATTAATTAAAATCATTATTGATCTTATGTCATTGATTCTCTAATATTGATATATTATAGTACTGAGAATACCTACATTGTACACAATACACATTATACCCAATAGAAAAGTAACCGAAACGCCGGGAAGACCTTAATAATGCATCATAAAAGCCAAAAAAGTAGATTTATTCCAAGAAAGAAGTATTGGAGAAGGTGTAGGCTAACAAAACAATTGCCTGGATTCGATTGTAAATCTAGGCAAAGCTGAAGGCAACAGCTTGTTATGGTATAAATTGAAAATAGCTTCCGAAATGTGTTGACTCACCCTTTCCCACCCAGACCCTAAGCCGTATAGCTTAACAGATTTTAATCGGAAACTTTTAACAGCTCAGTTGTTTGTCTAGGGTTGTCACGTCAGACAAAATAATAATCCATACAGATAAATAAAATTGAAGTGTCTGTTTGTAATTTTTAGCTTTTCACTAAATGCATATGAAAGTATAAACGGTACTTACAACTACAATTTGCATTTTTTTTTAATTTTGTCTGTCTGTCTGTATGTTCCAGCTAATCTCTGAGACGGCTAGACCGATTTCGACGGGACTTTAACTGACAGATACCTGATATTATAGGGAAGACTTAGGCTATAAAAATAATCATCATGAATCCGGATATGGCTGTAAATCTAAGTTAACGCGGGCGAAGCTGCAGGCAACAGCTAGTATGTAAATCAAGTTGATATGACCCATACATTGTAAGGCGGTTTACCCACTAAAGACCCGGTTTACCCCGCCGCGGTGCGCGGAGCGACGGATAAAGCGCGCGGCGACGGAGGCGCAGCTCTGCCTTACTTAGCGTTGTAATCTGCTCCCCCGCGCGTGGTAGCAGATTACGACGGCCCCGGGGCAAATAAACTCATATATTCACTGTCTTTTCAATCACCGCGGAGAATGGACGAACTTATTCAATTTCAAGATGTTGTAGTTATATTATATACTTTACAGTATCAAATCACGCGCGGGACTGCGGAGCCGGTGTGTCATACCCCGCGCTCCCGCGCAGATTGGCAGAAACTGCGCGCGGGGCGCCTTCCCGCGCATTGCCGCGTCGGCATTGGGTTGTGCTAGGCGTGTTTTCTACGTAATCTGAACGTGACGGGGCGCGGTGCAGTGGGTGAACCGCCTAAGCACTATTCTGCGAACCACGTACTCGTAAATGTGTGAGTGAAGATGCATGCATAAAGCACCTCCTTTTCCCCCACTGCATAAGATCACTAACACAATTGACGTACGTTTCGCCCGATACCTAGGCATCTTTGAGATAGTCAAATAACAATTGATAAGGCACCGTGTTATGTGTATTAAATAACGCAAATACTATTCATTCACAGTACTATCGACGTCTGTAGCCTTTGAAATATATATGTGTGAAACTAATAACTGTACTTTATATTCATTTAATAAGAATATAGTTACTAATTATTCGTACCAATATTTAAATATTATGTCTAAATTAAGGATATAAAAATAACGTTATAAATATATAATCAAATAAATCTGTGATTTAATTCGTCTAACTAGATTCACATAAATGTTAAATAAAATAAACCAAAATTCACATAAGCCTACATATTATGAGTGAAGTAAGTACACTAAAATTAAAAATATCAATTAAGTATTTTTAGATAAATATTCCGACTGTAAGATAATGTAGAATTATTATTTTATTTTTAATGTACATAATCATATGTACGAGCATATAAAAAATATGTAAGTACCTACCTGTATACAAAACAGTTACCCGACAACCCTATCCGAAATCCGGTGGAAATATTGTTTGGATTGGGTCTGTTGTTATATCTGTTATGTTTGGAAATTAGATTATATTGAGGGCCTACGTGACGACCAGCCAGTAACATAGTACACAGCTCCCCCTCCCCACTCCACTCTACCATTATATCATTTAAAATACTGATATTTGTAGCAAAAAGAATAAAAAGACAGACAAACAAGCCACAGTATTAGTTATATAGTAGTTGCCAGTTGGATAGGCAAACTAAAAGATGTGCCACCTGATGGTTGACCATCACAAAGTTCACTTTGGACTAGTCCAGGCAACTCGGTGAAATGCCTATCATATGCAAGCTAGCGACTCTCGATGCCAGGAATTACACTGCCAGGGGTGCGAGAAGAAAGCAGGCTGGTGATCCTACGCAGACTTCACCACCACAAACGAGTTCACTTAGGAATAGCCCAGGCAACTCTTTGCAATGCCTATCATATGCAACATAGTGACTCTCGATGCCAGGAATTACACTGCCAGGGGTGCGAGAAGAAAGCAGGCTGGTGATACCTACGCAGACTTCACCACCACAAACGAGTTCACTTAGGAATAGCCCAGGCAACTCTTTGCAATGCCTATCATATGCAACATAGTGACTCTCGATGCCAGGAATTACACTGCCAGGGGTGCGAGAAGAAAGCAGGCTGGTGATACCTACGCAGACTTCACCACCACAAACGAGTTCACTTAGGAATAGCCCAGGCAACTCTTTGCAATGCCTATCATATGCAACATAGTGACTCTCGATGCCAGGAATTACACTGCCAGGGGTGCGAGAAGAAAGCAGGCTGGTGATACCCATGCAGATGTGCCGGTTTCCTTACGTTGCTTTACTTCACCGGTACAACTTTCCCCAGCAAAATCTGGAGGTTGCACTGTAAAATTTATAAATGTTCATTCATTTACCCGAAAAATTCCAGAGCAGTTTAAAAACTAATATAAATTCATATTCGAAAACATTCCAGTGTTTTATGTAAATGTGGATAGTTTCGTGGAACTAGGTAATGATTAAATACCAAACGAGCTGTGTGCTCGAATGTGGTAACTTTTCGCAATACTTCCGTTACATATTTCATAGTTCCGTTTATGATAGTTTTAAAATGTTGTACATTTTACACGACGGTTTTATACTTGTTACGGTTTATTATAGTTTTATGTTGGATTTCTATAAGCTTTGTGTTTGCATTGTATTTTTTTTATGTCATTAGGAGGCAACTGAGCAGCCGGAGCCTTGTGGTGACTACCGACGCCCATCTGCACAACCAAAAGTTACGCAAATGCGTTGCCCTCCTTTTTCCTATCCCCCCAATGGGTCACCGGAAAGTCATAAAAAGCACGAAATACGGCGGCATAGCTATCACTTGCCGCCGGAGTTATGTAAGCGAGAGGTACCACCCCGGTCGTGCCGGCTCTATTTGACTACTAAGCAGCATGGCACTACCTCTTACTTGTGTTATATGGTATGTTGCATCAACACCATCAGCAGATCATCTGTGGTCATGGTTGATACATGTGAAATAAAACCTACATGGTAATTCTTCCGTTGGTATTTATTGTAACCAAATATATTAGCTAGCTTAGTGAGGCACTTATGTCCGAATTACAACACTACAATTTACTGCATTGAAATCCATGACTGCGTCTTCGAGGAAACCAAAACTGTAATTATTTACTTTTCACTTCTGCTTTTTATTATATTCTTGGGCACTATTGTTCCTGGACTCCTTAATAACAAATCCTTTAAAACAAATTAAAAGGTTCGTGTAGTAGTAGCCTAATACTGACTGAAGCGTTGCAGTGATGGGACAAAAATATATTGTCGAAACTGCTAGTACCACTATTGATTATCATTATCAACCTTTTTCCGTTTACTGGACATGGGCATTCTTTCAGTGACGCCCGATCCCTCGCCCGCATCCAACCAGGACCTGCCACTGCACGGAGATCGCATCAGTTCCTTCTCTTGACTTACCTCGACAAACGTGTCGGACACGAACCGCTGCACCAGCGATGTCTTGCCGCACTGCGTGTCCCCAACCAGTACCACCTTCACCTCCTCCTCAGAGGGGGTACCGGCGCCACCCTCGGAGCACTTCTTCCCAGACCACATTCTGAAACAATGGTTTTAATAAGATAGGTTAGGTCTAGTTGGATAAAGCCTAAGATGGTGAGATTCTTAAAATTTCAAAATGGGCAGTGCTTGTAAATAAGTCATTTGTAGATCGAGATATTCGATAAAAAATAAAAACAAGGTAAAAATCCTGATTTAAATAGTTTTAATAATTTAGCAGTGGTTTAAGGGCACGAGCAAAATGACTAAGATCTAGCTGTTAGAGGTAGTTCCTAGTCGGCAGTAGACCTCTTAAGCCCATATCATCTTATGGATATTTAATGGGTGACAACTACATTACATAATTAAATGCAATATGATATATCTATCCTATCTTTTTAAGCATAGATATAGATATTACTAGATATAGCCCAACTAAATGGGATTATCATGCACTAGGTCTTTTGGCCGATGTAGCTCAAGCAGCTGCTATACTTAAATGGGATTGGGCTAGACACATATGCCCATTAAACAGGGATTGGAGACGCGGCAGACCTCTACGGATATGGTGGGATGACCTCGACGCTTTTCGAAGAAACTCGTCCAGTGTTTATGAAAAACAAAACAGAGGGAGGACTTTTCAGCAGCGGGACAGTAGAGGCTAGGAAAAGAAGGTCTTTTGGACTGGTTGTCTTTGATTCTTAACCTATTTATCGGTCATGTGACCTATATAGAACGGATATGAGCTGATGAGAAAATGGAAGATATTTTAAACAAAAGCGTTATATCATTCATGTAATGGCTGGTTGATAACAATGACGGCTTTCCAAGATAATTTGGACAATAGATGGAACTGTGTAATAGGATTAGCTCGGGCATTTCAGCTTAATTCTAATACATAATTTATTACTGACGAAACCAAAATTTTAAGGGATTATTTGCTCATTGTAAAATAAAACCAGGGAATTCAAGTCTGCACGCGCATTAAAAATAAAAAGTTAAATAACCTCAGTTATTGGTCAAAGAGTTCGAAGGAAACATATAATTGTGGAAAATTAATTGCGTAAATGAAAAATAATCTACATATAAATTCTTGCAATACACGTGTAAGTATTCTTATTGCAAAAACATTATACAACTAAAACCTGACAATATTATGTTATTTACCTATTTTAATCTAACAACATTATTTTCATTATTAAATTAGTTTATAATGGTATATTTGCCAAGTTTTGGTGTTTGATATTTCGACACTGTCAACGAGTGCCTTGGTCACGAGATTCCCGTATATTCCCAACTACTTATATAAAACTAGTAACTATATAATAACAACAGGAAATCCAACAGGTTGTTAACAAGCGAGTATCTTATATCCTAGTAAGTTTTATCCAAATACGGTCTAGTCATTTACGCTTGATCGGGTTACAAAAAATAATATTATTTGGATAAAATTTACTTTTCTAGTATTAGGCCTTAAGGGTTATCTTAGATTAGAAATTGACGGAAGGTACCCGAAAATACGGTCGATGGCAAGTTGAGGGCGCATCGGAAATTTAGGTTTCAATAATTTTAATTTATTTCAGTAATTCCAAAACGAATAAAAATATAAGTTGGTTGGGGTAATAGTTCATGATATAAACCTTATTTTATTTGTTTTCAATACATGATTAGGTAACTTTGTAACAGAGAAAAAATTATCAAACAAACCTCTTTTTACTTTATTCACATCTTATGGACAAACGGAGTTTAAGCATCTTTCTTCGTAGATGAGTCTTACATGTTCTTTAAAATTAAAAGAAGGAATTTCTCCAATAGTTCTTTACGCAATAAAATAACAAAAATCATTTTATCGTTTACGTCCTTTAAGCTCTCGCGCGTATGGAGAGCCTCTCCCCGCTCAGAACACTCAGTCCCCTCTGGCGCGTGTCTAGTATTAAAATTATTGTTAATAACAATGCGTCGCCTTAAACAGTTGTAATAGCCAAAATACCGTTCTAGTTATTAGTAGCTTACCTAGCTTCTTGCTAATTTTCTGATTCAATTTTGATAAAAGGTACTCTATACGTTTTAATTTGACAGAAAGATGTACAACGGTAGCGATCCTATAAGATTGAGGTTTTGTCATTTTGAGTTACCTAAAAAAGGGTTATCTTAGTACATTTTCAGGGACTAGCTAAATAATTTATCAAAGTACCCTCACGTCTACCGCTGAAGCTATTCACGTACGGTGGCTATATATTTTCCCGCCAACAAAAGATTGTAACTAGAAATGGCGGCAGGTTGCTAAGTTAATTAATTTAGAAAATAATGTTTTTGTGCATTGGTAAAATTTAAAACACATGAGAAAATAGTATAAGTTGTGTTGACTAAATACGGTTTGAAGTTCATTTAAACTGTTTTTTAGCATGAGTAGACATAGACAAAAAAAAATCTGTCTTTAAACTTTTTTCGTTAAAATGTAGCGAGTAAATTGTTGAAAAAAAGGACTATGTGAAAAAATGTACATTACATTTTCAATCTTATTTTAAAGGAAATGATTAGGCGAAAAATCCGCCATTTTTTTTAATAGTGTTGGTATACCCACTCTGTATTATATCTTTTACAATAAGGGGGCGTCCATTAATTACGTGAGGTTTTTTAGGGGGGGAGGGGGTCGAGCAGAATCTCACTCAAACTCACGTGGCGACCCCACGTGAGTTTGAGTGAGATCTCAACAAATATCACGTAATTTTTTTTTTCGCAAGAAACAGTATGTAATTATTATATTGTTCAACTATATTATCACTATGATTTTAGATTACAGTCAGCGAACTAAGACTCTTTATTAACTTCATTAAATGATCAAAAGAAATAATGAAATTGTCAACAACTGTCTTTTGTAAAATAGGTCCACAACATTTACATTAAAATACGCGTTTAGAAATATCTCACGTGAGATTAGAACGGGGGGGAGGGGTCGAGCCAAATCTCAAGATATCTCACCAATGGGGGAGGGGGGGTCAAAAAATCGTCAAATTCATCTCACGTTATTTCTGGATGTCCCCTAAGAAGAATCTACCGACTGAAGCTTATAATCCAACCAGCCGTTTAGAGCGTGCCAAAGACATACATACACCCGAAAAACACAAACCTCCTGGTACAGTCGGTCAAAAAGGCCAAACGATTTCTTTTCACGTAATATAGATAATTTATTCATATGAATCCTATTATCTATACTGTCATGGAATGATGTCATAGAGTATTTATCGTTGTTCTGGGCCAATTCTCAAAGGGGTGGCTTAATAAGTACATCGACTTTTCCCCTTGATATAATGTTGATTTACTGTTTTTGAATTTCTTAGATTAGATCAATTCATGTATTTCTTGATGATATATATCTGATATTAGTAAGTTATTCTGTCGCTTAGAATATTCTTATATTAAAAAAAACATTTTTTTTATTGCGCCGGGAAATGCTCTTAGGTATCCCGGGAGGTGGGGGACCTCCCAGGCTGGTATGTGGGGCTCGCTGCACCCGAAAGATGGTATTACGATAGGTGGCGTTATATATAGCAGAACGTCAGTCAGGGACAGTAAGATTATAAATAACTAGCTGTTGTCCGCGGCTTCGCTTTCGTTAAGGAACATAACCGTACCCGAACTGATGTTTATTATTTTTATTGCTATGACACTATTTATTGCTATAACGCTATGACACTCAAAAATAATGTGGCTTTTTATTGGTAAAAGAAAATCGGTTCAGTGGATCCAGAGATTACCCCCTACCAACTCACAAACAGAAATAGATATTATACAGAAAAATAAAATTGGAGTGTCTGTTTCTAATATTAAAATAACCGCTTTATATTAAATGCATATGGATATATATTGTATACACGGTACATATACCAAAATAGCATTTTTAATTTTTTTTGTCTGTCTGTCTGTTTGTTCCGGCTAATCTTGGAAACGGCTGCGCCGATTTTGACGGGACTTTCACTGGAAGATAGCTGATATTATAGGGAGTAACTTAGGCTATAAAAATAATCATCATCAATCCGTCTACGGCTGTAAATCTAAGTTAACGCGGGCGAAGCTGC